>CM061541.1:6691996-8076371 GCA_030864215.1 Capsicum pubescens | reverse complement strand
CAGCGGAATGCCTCCTCCTCCGCTCCCTGAAGGTCTTGGGAATATCTCTAATTGCCCACCGCTCTCTCAAGCACAATTCTCTGCTCCTACTGAGTCACCTGAGCACGCGCCAGGATTCACTCCGCGAAATTATTATCCTGACAATTCTGGAGTGCCCTTGGCAGCTCCCCAATCAAGACCAACTGCTCAGCCAGCGCCACCGATCACACCGGTATTCGTGGCCCCGCCACCACATGAAACTCCCATATATGTTGTGCGTCCCACAATGAGGCTTCCTCGGTCTTCCAGTGAGCCAGTACTGAAGGTTTCAGATGGTCAGTATTATGCTACGGAGCCTACTTTGCAATTGAATGAACCGTATGGGTACACTCAGCCGCCTGCATTTCCATTTGATACGGAGAAACCTGTCGCAACTGAGGAACAGGAAGTCATAGCGCGGAAGTTGAAAAGTTTGGAACAAGCTATGAGGAATTTGCAAGGAATCGGAGATTATAGAAGTGTTTCCTATAAAGACCTGTGCATGTTCCCAGACATCAACCTGCCCCCCGGTTTTAAGATGCCTAAGTTCGAGAAGTACGCAGGGCACAGTGATCCTGTTGCACACTTGAGACGTTATTGCAACCAGTTGAGGGCTGCAGGAGGAAAGGAAGAACTACTCATGGCCTTCTTTGGCGAGAGTCTTTCAGATCTGGCTTCAGAATGGTTCATCGATCGGGATATCGATAAATGGAACAGTTGGGATGATTTGGCTTCTGAATTTGTTCAACATTTTCAGTACAACATCGATTTGATTCCGAACGAAAAATCTTTGGTCAACATGAAGAAAAAGAGCACTGAAGGTTTTAGGGAATACGCTATAAGGTGGCGTGAACAGGCCGCTAGGGTAAAGCCTTCAATGAAGGAAAGTAAGTTGGTAGAAGTTTTCATTCAGGCGCAGGATTAGACCTATTTTCAACATTTACTTCCGGCAATGGGAAAGTCTTTTATGGAAGTCCTCAAAATGGGGGAGATGATAGAGGACGGGATTAAGACCGGTCGAATAGTGAGTTTTGCTGCATTAAAAGCTACCACACAAGCGATTCAAGGTGGATCTGGCGCATTTGGAGGAAAAAAGAAGAAAGAGGATGTTGCGACTGTCGTAGCCGGAACCCATACTTATCCTAAAAGGCCACCTCGCCCCTATCCCCAATCCCAAGCCCAAGTCTACGCCCAAGCTCCATATATTCCTCCCCACCATTACTACCTTCCACAAAATCCTTTATATTCCATTCCATCACCCCCTTACCCAGTATATAGTGCGCAACCATATGCCCAAACCCCTTCTTACCCGCAGTGGCGCGCGCAAACTTTACAAAATCGCCCATTCGCTCCACCAAATTACCAAACCCCCCCCAGACCCAGTTTTCAGCCTAGGCCCGAGTATAAGCAGGAGAAAACGGTCAAAAATTAATTCACACCTCTTGGGGAGTCATATGCTAGCTTGTTTGATAGGTTGAGGAAGTTGAAGGTTTTAAGCCCAATTCAAGGAAGGCTTTCAAATCCACCACCAAGGAATCTCGATTATTCTTTAAGGTGTGCGTACTGTTCTGATATGCCAGGCCATGATATTGAGAAATGCTGGCATTTAAAGAGAGCTGTCCAAGATTTGATTGACATAAATCAGATGTTGGTCCAAGCCCCGGAGGGTCCAAACATTAACCAGAATCCGTTGCCAACCCATGCTGAAGCCAATATGTTAGAATTGATATATGATGGGAAAGAGTCTTCGAGGGGTTATAAGCCTATTGTCAAGATACACACCACTGAGGAGAAATCAGTGAATGTAGCGGAGTCTTTGAAAGCAATGTCATTGAGCCAGAAAGGAATGAGGGAGGATAAATCCCGAGAAAGCACAAAGAAGCCCCTGATCACAGTACAAGGCGCCAGAAGGTATGGTGATTCGAGTCAGGATAAACCTAAGTTGACAGTGGTGGGAGCTTTGAGTCAGCCTATCTTGACGGTGAAAGGAGCACTGGCACCGCCTATTGTCCTCAAACCGGTGACCCAACCTCCGATAGTTGATATGAAAAGGATTCCCTGGAATTATGGGCGAACCGTGATGACCTATCACGGGACAGAAGTTGTGGAAGATGTAGATGAGGTAGGAGGTTTGACCAGGTCAGGAAGATGCTTCGTGCCTGAAAGCTTAAGAAAGTCTAAGCCAACGGTGAGTGAACCGTCGTCTATCAAAAATCCTATCACTGAGGAGGAAGCCGAAGATTTTTTGAAAAAGATGAAATTGCCAGAGTATTCAGTATTAGACCAGCTGAAGAAAACCCCTGCTCAAATTTCCCTTTTATCTTTGCTGTTGCACTCCGAGGAGCATCGTGATGTTTTGCTGAAGGTATTAAATGAAGCATATGTTCCAAGGAAGATTACAATCAACCAGGTTGAGAAAATGGTGGGAAAAATCTTTGAGGTCAATCGGATCAGCTTTTCTGATGATGAATTGCCTGTTGAAGGTACAGGGCATAATCGGGGTCTTTACATTACAGTGAAGTGTGAGGATTTCTACGTCACTCATGTTATGATTGATGGAGGTTCAGGTGCAAATATTTGCCCTATTTCTACTTTGCAAAAGCTGAATGTTGGTGCTGATAGGATCAAGCCCAACAATGTATGTGTTAGGGCTTTCGATGGTGCAAAGTCAAATTCCATTGGCGAAATAGAACTAATGTTGACCATAGGGCCTGTTGAGTTTGCCATAGAGTTTCAGGTATTGAACGTAGAATCCTCTTACAATCTGTTGTTGGGAAGGCCCTGGATCCACAAGGCCAAGGCGGTTGCATCCACGCTGCACCAAATGATTAAGTTTGAGCATGACAGGCAAGAAGTAGTTATTCATGGTGAAGGAGATTTATCAGCCTACGAAGATTCTCCCTTGTCCTTTATTGAAGCAAATAACGTGGAGGAGACATTCGTCTATCAAATTTTTGATACAGTGTCAGTGAGTCGTATCCCTGAGTGGCAAGCTATACCGGGACCGCAATTGTCTTCTGCTTCTATCATGATGGTGAGTGAACTTTGGAAATACGGATTTGAACCAGGAAAAAGTTTGGGAGCATCTCTGCATGGTATAGTTCATCCCATATGTCTGAGTGAGAACGTGGGCACTTTTGGTCTGGGATTTGAGCCTACAGCTGAAGATCTGAAGAAAATCAGGGGAAGGAAGAAGGAAATATGGTCACTCCCTCGCCCAATGCCTATCTCAGTGAGTCATTTGTTAAGAGCGATGTCGCGAGGCATGTGGAATCTGAAGTTGAATTGGTGGGTGACCCCCAGAACTTTTTTATTAAAGTGGATATGGTTGAAGCAGGAGAAGGTACCAGTATGGCAGATGTGCAATTCATAGGTCCAGCTGTCCGGCTCAATAATTGGGAAGTCACTCCTCTCCCCATCAGGAGGGAGTTTTGGTAGTTTATTTTGTTTTCCTTTCTGTTTATCCGAGTTATTTCAGGGTTGTAATTCAGATTTTAGTTTGTTTATGTTATATTGGTGTCTGTGTTTAAACCCTTCTATCTTTTATTTAATGAAATGCAATGTCCCTTTTGTTTTGTGTCTAATATAGTTTATTTTTTTTTTACACAGTTCTCTTTATGCTGATTCTAATGACATGACATGCATGAAGAATTTTCAGCCTGGTCTTAAAATCCAAAATAATCCAGATGTAATGGAGCAGGATGAGGAATATGATGAAAAAGAAGCATTAGAAGAAATAAGCAAAGGGTTGGAACAATTTGAAGACAAACCGAATCCTAATTTGAATGAGACTAAGCCAATAAATCTAGGGGATCAAGAAGATGTTAGGGAGACTAAAATCAGTGTACATGTTTTGCCCCAGCTAAAGGATGAAATGATTCAAACGTTAATGGATTATAAGGATGTTTTTGCATGGTCTTATGATGATATGCCTGGTTTAAGCACTGAATTAGTGTCTCACAAATTGCCAACGGATCCCGCATTCCCTCCTGTCAAACAGAAGTTGAGGAAGTTTAAAACAGATGTAAGTATTAAAATCAAAGAGGAAATCATGAAACAACTTGAAGCCAAAGTAATTCGAGTGGCTCGTTATCCCATGTGGTTATCCAATGTTGTTCCCGTACCAAAAAAAGATGGCAAAATTCGAGTGTGTGTTGATTACCGCGATTTGAACAGGGCAAGTCCAAAAGATGATTTTCCACTGCCCAACATCCATATTTTGCTAGACAACTGTGCTAAACACGAGGTTGCCTCTTTTGTGGATTGCTATGCCGGATATCACCAGATCATTATGGATGATGAAGACGCGGAGAAGACATCTTTTATCACACCATGGGGAACTTATTGTTATCGGGTGATGCCGTTCGGTTTGAAGAATGCTGGAGCAACATACATGAGAGCCATGACCATTATGTTTCATGACATAATGCATAAAGAGATTGAGGTTTACGTGGATGATGTGATTATTAAGTCAAAAAGTCAGGCCGACCATGTAAAAGACTTGAGAAAGTTCTTTGAAAGACTTCGCAGGTATAACCTCAAACTCAACCCGACAAAATGTGTATTTGGAGTTCCATCTGGAAAGCTGTTGGGGTTTGTAGTCAGCCGTCGGGGAATTGAATTAGATCCCTCAAAAATCAAAGCCATTCAGGATTTGCCCCCGCCCAAGAATAAAATGGAGGTAATGAGTTTGCTTGGTAGACTGAACTACATTAGCAGGTTTATTGCTCAACTCACAACCACTTGTGAGCCCATATTCAAGTTGCTGAAAAAGAGTGTTGTGGTAAAATGGACTGAAGAATGTCAGGAAGCGTTCGATCGAATCAAAAGATATTTGTCAAATCCGCCCGTGTTGGTACCCCCGGAGCCTGGTAGGCCTTTGATCTTATACTTGTCAGTCATGGATAATTCTTTCGGGTGTGTCCTGGGGCAACATGATGTCACAGGCAAAAAAGAGCAGGCTATTTACTATCTTAGCAAGAAGTTCACCACTTATGAGGCCAGGTATACTCTTCTTGAAAGGACGTGTTGTGCCCTAACTTGGATAGCACAGAAGTTGAAGCACTATCTCTCATCCTATACTACTTATCTCATCTCCCGCATGGATCCTTTGAAGTATATCTTTCAGAAGCCTATGCCGACAGGTCGATTGGCAAAGTGGCAAATTTTGCTTACCGAGTTCGACATCGTATATGTGACTCGAACCGCCATGAAAGCCCAAGCCTTGGCAGATCATCTTGCTGAGAATCCCATCGATGAAGAGTACGAGCCATTAAAGACATATTTTCCTGACGAAGAAGTGTCGTGTGTCGATGAAGTCGTTATAGATGTTGATCCAGGTTGGAGGTTATTCTTCGATGGAGCTGTCAATATGAAAGGAGTCGGGATAGGTGCGGTTCTTGTCTCTGAATCGGGACAACATTTCCCGGTAACAGCACAACTTCGATTCTACTGTACTAACAATATGGCAGAGTATGAAGTCTGCATCCTTGGTTTGAGGTTAGCTGTTGATATGGGAGTCCAAGAATTATTGGTGTTGGGAGATTCGGATTTACTCGTCCATCAAATTCAAGGCGATTGGGAGACGCGAGATTTGAAGCTCATCCCGTATCGACAATGCTTGCAGGAGCTATGCCGACGATTTGTGTTAGTAAAATTTAGGCACATTCCAAGGATTCGTAATGAAATTGCTGATGCTTTGGCCACTTTGTCTTCAATGCTCCAACATCCTGACAAAGCCTACATCGATCCAGTGTATGTACAGAGTCGTGATCAGCATGCTTACTGCAATGTGGTTGAAGAAGAGCTCAATGGAGAACCTTGGTTCTTGGATATCAAGCGGTACATTCAATCAGGAGAATACCCAACATATGCCACTAACGATCAAAAGAGGACTCTTAGGCGTTTGGCTAGTGGATTTTTCTCGAGCGGGGGAATCTTGTATAAGAGGACCCCAGATCTGGGACTTCTAAGGTGTGTAGATGCAAAAGAAGCCTCGGCAATCATGGTTGAAATACACTCTGAAGTATGCGGGTCGCATATGAACGGTCACGTCTTGTCAAAGAAGATTCTTCGAGCAGGTTATTACTGGCTTACTATGGAGAGGGATTCTATTCAGTTTGTTCGAAAGTGTCATCAATGTCAGGTGCACGACGATCTGATACGTTCTCCTCCTGTTGAGTTGCATGCAATGGCCGCTCCATGGCCGTTCGTAGCTTGGGGAATGGATGTGATTGGACCGATTGAGCCGAAGGCATCAAATGGACATAGATTCATTTTGGTAGCCATTGACTACTTCACAAAGTGGGTGGAAGCAGTAACTTTCAAGTCGGTGACAAAGAAGGTTGTGGTAGATTTTGTTCATGCCAATATCATTTGTAGATTTGGAATTCCTAAGATGATTATTACAGACAATGCTGCCAATATCAATAGTCATTTGATGCAAGAAGTGTGTCAACAGTTTAAGATCGCACATCAAAATTCTACTCCATATCGCCCAAAGGCCAATGGTGCTGTAGAAGCCGCCAATAAAAATATAAAAAAGATACTGCGAAAAATGGTACACGGTTCTAGACAGTGCCATGAAAAGTTGTCGTTTGCATTGCTAGGTTATCGCACCACTGTTCGCACTTCAACAGGGGCAACTCCATATTTATTAGTGTATGGGACAGAAGCAGTCATCCCTGCAGAAGTTGAAATTCCTTCTCTTCGGGTCATTGTAGAAGCAGAGATCGATGACAACGAATGGGTAAAAGCCCGACTAGAATATTTGAGTTTGATCGAGGAAAAAAGGCTAACGTCCGTGTGTCATGGCCAGTTGTATCAAAGGAGGATGGCTCGTGCGTATAACAAAAAGGTCCGTCCCAGGAATTTTGAAGTTGGTCAGTTGGTATTAAGACGTATCCTTCCTCACCAGGTTGAAGCAAAGGGCAAGTTCTCCCCTAACTGGCAAGGTCCCTTCGTTGTGAAGAAAGTGTTACCCAATGGAGCCTTATATTTGACAGATATTGAAGGCAAAATGGCAGAAATGGCTATCAATGCTGATGCGGTCAAAAGATACTATGTATGATATTTGGTCCTTTGTTTGATTTTATTGCATGTTTAGTACTTGCATTTTTGAAGATTGATATGACGAAGGCATTTTATTCTTCTATCCAAACATTGTGTCATCCTTTGTTTACCCGTTTGAGCCTCGTTTATTTTTCTTTCATATCCCTCTTTTGGAATCAAAATAGAGTCAAAGACAAATGTCAAGAAAATAAGAATAAAAGAAAGAGTTCGAAAAAAATAAAATAAAAAAAAATCAAATCAAAGCAAAGAACAAGCTGATGGAACTACGTGCGACCTGATTCTCCTCTCTCGGGAGTGAGATACGTAGGCTGCCCTATTTCGGGCTCGGTCCAACCAAATAAAGATTTAAGATTCACCCAGTCAACAAAACTGGGGCATGAGTTAATGCATTGTTTGAGTCGATTCCAAAAGTTGTAAGTCCCACCCCCACTTCAAGTATCGTTTGAGCCTCTTACCATCTTTTCTAACCTTGACCAAAAGCCTAGTTACAACCAAAGAAAGTCCTTCAGATCAATTTTTGATAGTGTTAAGGCTAAGCATGCAATGGATATGACGATACATTGCGAAGTACCGCTTATCTCCCTCAGCATAAGAAATCATGAAAGAAATACAAAAATGAGAGAGTCTTATTGGTGAAAACCTTTGCAGGCACCATAAGGCGATGGTGAGTCGTTAGAAAATGAAAATGAGAGAGTCTTATTGGTGAAAACCTTTATAGGCACCATAAGGCGATGGTGAGTTGAGAGAAATACAAAAATGAGAGAGTCTTATTGGTGAAAACCTTTGCGGGCACCGTAAGGCGATGGGTGAGTTGAGAGAAATACAAAAATGAGAGTCTTATTGGTGAAAATCCTCATGGGCACCGTAAGGCGAGGGAGAGTTCAAGAGAAAAGTGAAAAGTGAAAAGAAAGAGATTTGTTGGCGAATGTCTTTTTAGATGTCGTCAGTCGAATGTGATGTATGAGTCCAATAGATTTGAAGAAGTGGCTCAACGGCAAAGGCACAAACTCGACAACAAATGGGGAGTTTTGGATAGGAATGTCAGGCAGCTCAATCCTAAATGCATGTCATACTCATTGGAGTTGGTTGTTGTATTCAGATAAGTTTTCTTCTTGAATATGGGACATTTCCCTCTTTCTTTCTTTTACATATTCATGCTTTTTGTTTTTTTATGTCATTTATCAAAATAAAAGTCACCATCATTTCTTTACATTTTAAGTCAAGTCTGTGTCAAAACAAGCAAGAAAGGATTTCAAAATTTACTACCAGTCTTTCCAATTATATGAGGAAAAGCCAAGGAACAACACAGAAAAGAAATATGATCGTAATTCAACACGAAGCAAAGGAAGTCTATCAACCGACAGGCTATTGGATTCGTAGAAGCATTTCGGATTTGGGAAAAGAGTGCACCTCAGGGGCATGGTAAAAATGGAAACCCATTGTTTGAGTCAGAACTTATTTCCCTCAATCTGGATCCAGGTCACTGATGCGGCAAGACACGACAAGTGTTAGCAATTTGGAATAAAGATGAAAGGAACGAGTGTTGGGCAGATACCTGAAAAGCCAAGATCTGCAAGCCACCACTAAGTTTTTAACTGACAAATTTTTCTTTGATTGAAACAGGGGCAAATTTGTTTCACTTGATTCAGTTACCATTGGAAATGCATATCCAGGGATTTTACTTTATGTTCAGGACCCTCCTGAAAAATGGGACTTTACTTTATGTTCAGGACCCTCCTGAAAAATGGGACTTTACTTTATGTTCAGGACCCTCCTGAAAAATGGGACTTTACTTTATGTTCAGGACCCTCCTGAAAAATGGGACTTTACTTTATGTCTCCTGAAAAATGGGATTTTACTTTATGTTCAGGACCCTCCTGAAAAATGGGATTTTACTTTATGTTCAGGACCCTCCTGAAAAATGGGACTTTACTTTCTGTTCAGGACCCTCCTGAAAAATGGGACTTTACTTTCTGTTCAGGACCCTCCTGAAAAATGGGACTTTACTTTCTGTTCAGGACCCTCCTGAAAAATGGGACTTTACTTTCTGTTCAGGACCCTCCTGAAAAATGGGAATTTACATTCTGTTCAGGACCCTCCTGAAAAATGGGATTTTACTTTATGTTCAGGACCCTCCTGAAAAATGGGAATTTACTTTATGTTCAGGACCCTCCTGAAAAATGGGATTTTACTTTATGTTCAGGACCCTCCTGAAAAATGGGATTTTACTTTATGTTCAGGACCCTCCTGAAAAATGGGACTTTATTTTCTGTTCAGGACCCTCCTGAAAAATGGGACTTTACTTTCTGTTCAGGACCCTCCTGAAAAATGGGATTTTACTTTCTGTTCAGGACCCTCCTGAAAAATGGGACTTTACTTTCTGTTCAGGACCCTCCTGAAAAATGGGATTTTACTTTCTGTTCAGGACCCTCCTGAAAAATGGGAATTTACTTTCTGTTCAGGACCCTCCTGAAAAATTGGATTTTACTTTATGTTCAGGACCCTCCTGAAAAATGGGATTTTACTTTCTGTTCAGGACCCTCCTGAAAAATGGGATTTTACTTTATGTTCAGGACCCTCCTGAAAAATGGGAATTTACTTTCTGTTCAGGACCCTCCTGAAAAATGGGATTTTACTTTATGTTCAGGACCCTCCTGAAAAATGGGATTTTACTTTATGTTCAGGACCCTCCTGAAAAATGGGACTTTACTTTCTGTTTAGGACCCTCCTGAAAAATGGGATTTTACTTTCTGTTCAGGACCCTCCTGAAAAATGGGATTTTACTTTATGTTCAGGACCCTCCTGAAAAATGGGATTTTACTTTCTGTTCAGGACCCTCCTGAAAAATGGGATTTTACTTTCTGTTCAGGACCCTCCTGAAAAATGGGACTTTACTTTCTGTTCAGGACCCTCCTGAAAAATGGGATTTTACTTTCTGTTCAGGACCCTCCTGAAAAATGGGACTTTACTTTCTGTTCAGGACCCTCTTGAAAAATGGGAATTTACTTTCTGCTCAGGACCCTCCTGGAAAATGGGACAATGCTTTCAAAAAATGAAATACTAATTATTTATAATTCTTGTTTGGGATAATTTTCTTTCTAGTTTTAATTTTGAGTTTCAGGAGCCCGCCTGAAGAACAGGGTGATGAAATAGCAAGGCAGGAGCCCGCCTGAAGAACAGGGTGATGAAATAGCAAGGCAGGAACCCGCCTGAAGAACAGGGTGATGAAATAGCAAGTTCGGATCCCACCGGGAGAACAGAGTGAAGAAAATGAAAAGTCAAGCAACAAGGGGAAAGAAATTGCAAGTCAGGAGCCCGCCTGGAGAACAGGGTGATGAAAGTCGAGTCAAGAACCAACAAAAGCTGTTTAGATAGGATTTTTGTAATTTCCTTTATGTTTTAGCTTTTAATCTTTATTTTTGATGTAATAACAGAGCCGCGGACCGGAACCTCGATGGAACCTCACTTGACTCTCCAGCTCGGTATAGTCCACCGCCGTCCAAAAGTTGAGATGCTTGTCACTCGATCCTCTCGTAACTTGGTTGGGTAGGCTGTCCTAATTCAAAACCCGATGGTCCTTCTTTCTTCTGTTTCTTCTTTTGAATAATGGTCGGGACAAAATTCTATCTCGTTGTCTACTTCTTTGTCTGAAAACACTGCTTGTTTACAGTCAAAGGGGGCATGATGTAGACACGTGATTTCGTCCTCTTGAAGTTCCATTTTTATTCACTTTACCCATTTTATGTTATCCTACCGTGTACCCTACCCCGTGTAATTATCCCTCCACAAAATACAAAAATACAAAAATAAACAACAAAAAAATACCTCTAACTAATTTATCTTATCCTAACAACCTACCCAATCAAAAGCTTCCACCTACCCTAACTACCCATATGATCCCCCTCTCCTTTTTCTTGTCCACAAAGAAAGAATATATGGGGGACCCACCAAAATTCCCACATCATTACAAATCCATGCCCATTATAAAAGAAAATTCTAAGAGGAAAAGAAAAAAAAATTCTTTGATCATCATCTTCTCCACAATAACAACAATGACAAAATAATCTTCCTCACAAAAACAAAAAAAAAATAAAAAAAACACCGGTGAACAGTAACCGTGAACAGTAACCGGTGAATAGTAACCGGTGAATAGTAACCGGTGAACAGTAACCGGTGTGAAAAGTGATGGTGAACGGATCTTTATTTGTCGAGTTGGATTGTTGGTGTTAAGGTTCGGCTCGAGGTTTCCGGGTGCGGACTCTCTTTATTCGAATAACATTGAGTTTGAAAGCTTCAAATTTAAGGTCCAACTCTATCTCTTCTAATTTTACTTTACTATACGTGTTTGATTTGCCCGATGTGTGGTTGAATTTTGGTGACATTAATTCGGTGTTCGATTTCATTGAATAGATGGTTGTGGATTGTTGAGATGGCTGTCTTGAATCGTTGGAATTTGGTATAAAAAAACGGAATGTAGGGTTGGATGGTAGGAATTGATAAAGAATGAATATTGTTTTGATTTATTGTCGTTGGTTATTTTGAAGCAAATACGAGTGTTTGATTGGGTAGTATCATGATGCGCCGATTGGTTTAGGCAAACGTAGTTTGGGTAGGCAAAATTTAGGATTCGTGGCTTCAGTTGAATGTTGGAAATTCTGTGGAGTGTTTGAAATTTTGTTGAATAGTTTTATTTTTTCCGCACTAAGAAATGTATTCATTTGACCGGGGAATGCCCCGAAGCACTTGTATTATTTTATCCGGGGAATGCCCCGAGGTATCTTGTACTCGGAGGACGCTCGTTATCAAGGCCCGAGGCATCGGGTAAAGCTTTGGAGCATAGTTTAGGATTAATATAGGTTAGTGTAGGTTTATATTTTTGCATTTTTCTATTTCGGGATTGTATAATTGGACTGGACACTAATTTTGGATTTGTTTTGTTTCATGTGTTTGGATGGATTGTTTTATGTGTTTTTTGTGTGGTTTATACATTTGTAATGCCAAATTAGTCGATACCCTCCACCAGGCGACTGTGGTCAAACCACGGGATCGAGGGTTGCCTAACACCTTCCCCTTGGTCAACAGAATTCCTTAACCGGAATCTTTGTTCGCAAAACCAGTTTAAGAGTCAAACGGTTTCGAAAAGGATTTTCTAAAGGTGACTTGGCACACCGGATTATGCCAAGTGGCGACTCTGAATAAAAAAATGCAAATAATTTTTTTCCCAAAATAAATTTTTATTTCTCGTCACTTAAATAATAAAACCCTTTCAAACTTTAAAAATGTATTCCAATATTTTAAAATACGCGTTGAAAAAAAAAAGGTGTGACACAACTTATCCACACAGATCAATCCTCCAACCTAGTTCGTGTCCTCTAAAGTTGATGATGAGGAGGGATTATGAGCTTTTATGCTAGGGAAAGCTAGGTGACAGTGGTTATAATAAGGGCATAGTTTTGGAATTAATTACAAAAATGCCACTCCAATGACGGCCCGGTGTAAAATCGATAAGGACGGTGGAGGGTGGGACCTTAATCGTGAGGACAAATCCACACACGGTTGTCGGTTTTAAGCGTTGGGGCCAACAAAATAAAAATGTAAATGTTTAAAAGGAAAAAATAAAATAAAATAAAGTGATTTAGTAGTCCATAAATCGAGTTAAAAATTATTAGTAGATCATTTGTATAGATTCAATAGAGGATAAATACTTTTTTTTTTCAAAAATCTATTCAAAGTTTGATAGATATAGAAATAGAGAAAGTGCATTGTTTCCGTTTTAAATTATATACGAAATTATTAAGATATATTTGAATTTTAGAAGGGTTCTATTACCCTTGGATTAATTAAAATCATATTTTTTGTAATATTAGTGCCTACGTGGCATATATATGTGCCTACGAGGACCTTCAGTATGTTGGTTCACTGATGTGCCACGTAGGTACTAAAATTATCAAAAATACGATTTTAATTAATCCAAGAAGTAATAAAACCCTTCTAAAATTCGAACGTGTCTCGAGAATTTCGTGTATATTTCAGAATAGAAACAAAGCATTTTTCCATAGAAATATAAAACTATCATGTTATTGTGTTTGAAGTCATATATAGGCATACGTAGTAAATGAATTTCTTATTGAACGTGGATGATTTTAAACTCTTTATATGACCTAGTTCTTTCTTTTAAGTTAACATATGAGATTAAATTAGGTTCTTAATCAATTTTGTTTATCATAACATAAAGATGGTATTGAGCTTGCATGAGTGGCAAGTGAAATTTAACATTGAAAATAATATCTTTCTTGAACTTCTTATATGGTTTTAAACAATTCTCTACTTTAAATCAACGTTTTAAATTAAATAAATTTAAAGTCCATTTAACAGCAAACACAAATTCATCAAAATAACAAAGTAGTAGCTTATTTAAAAGAAAAAGCGAAATAAAATGGTGCACGAAACTATACCTTGATAATAAATGTGTGATATTCAAAACTTCAACCTTAGGGCAAAAGTATTTGATATTGATTTTTATTTGTCTACTTTATATTTATGTCGAAACTGTTATTTCCTTCTATGGGTACGCAGAACCTGTATATGCAGAACAACAACTTCAATTAGAGTTCAAGTATAAACAAGAACACAATGAAGTATATCAAATACCCTCAACACATGATCAAAATGACTTTTTCAAGAGGTGTATTTTATTTTTTCAGAAAATAGATAAAACAGAAATGAATAAGACCAAGTCGTCCGAATTCACGGAGTTTCTTAAGGAAACAATTCCCCTCACTGTACCCGAGGTTATGAAATTTTTCCTCCCAGGATAAAATGACCTTCAATCTAAATATAGCGGTACCTTCAATATTTGGACTCGTCGAACGCACTCAACAATTTGAATTATCACACATAATTTTTGAAGAGAAGAAGAATATTTTGTATTCTGAAATTTCGTATCAAAACCTGTGGATGAAAGCAGGTTTACATAGCCATAACATGCCTCTTCTGAAAAAAGACAATGGTTCCCTCCAAAGGTTACACCTTTGCTGTAAGTTTATGTCTGTTCATCAAAGATTGCATCTTTTCCTGAACAGTCATCTCATTTCATGAATCAGTGTGTCACTTCATTGAAGGATTACATCCTTCTGAAGCATCATTTCGAACCATTGCAACCTTCTGTAGCCTCAGTTTAGAACAATGTATCATTTCTACCAGTTCGAAAACAATGCATCAGTTCACTTGAAACAGTGCAACTGTTACTGCATGTATATATAAATGGAAGTCTGAAACACTGCAGAATTTTTTTTACTGCGTTTTTCCTTGGCATTCTTCGGAATTCAAATAAAGTTTGTCCAAAAAGATAGATCTCATCGATCATTTTCCAAATCCCAAATCCGAAGCCGAGCGAGCGACGACGGCGCGAGGCATCTATTATTTCTTGCCTCACTTGCCATGTGGAGTAAGTGTTCTTGATTATAAACACTTTCAAGTTCTCTTTTTCCATCAATGTGGGAGAAAGAGTAAACTTTCTAATTTGGGAGTACACTTTTCATTTTAGTGTCTCGTTCTCCTCCACCATTCTATTCTCCATTTTTCCATTCACACTTCTTTCATGTACTATGAACCCAACAGAAACAAGGACATGATTGAGTGATTAGAAGGTGATTTTTTCATGTAAAAAGACTTAGATTTAAATTTATTCTTCGTCCGTCTTTAAATAATAAATTCATTGCATAAGGATTATCTGTAAGCAGGAGCGGAGCTACACTAAGCCTAGGGGGTTCATCCGACCCCTCTTCGGCGAAAAATTATATTATTTATACATTATTAAAATTATTTTTTATGTATATACAGTAGATGTTGAATCTCCTTCAATTAATTCGTAGGTGTACTTCTGAACATCCTTAACGAAAATCCTGACTCCATCACTATCTATAAAATTTATATTTTTTTTGTAATTTATGAACTATTACACAACAACAAATTACTACAAAGTGTTCAATTGGAAGGCAAAGTCTGTTATGCTAAAACTAAATTCGAGAATCACAAGCATTAAAAAAAATGAATTATTAGAAAGAGTACAAATTTGATGTATTGATAGGCCTGCCTGGCCAAGTCAAATGAAGAGTCAAAGGGAAAAAAACATTGGAACACAGATAGAACGAGGACAATTTAGTGTGCCTATTTTTAGTAAACTTGGATGGCAGTATCCGTAAATATAAGGGAAACGTAGGTCCCATTATAATGACAGATCGCTGATCAAGCTGTACCAAATAATATCTCATATATCTCGTATTTATCCACCTCCTATTCTGTGGGCTGAAAAGTCTACACTCACATGCCCTATATATTTACTAAAAATTACACTAATACACAATTTATATTTTCTATATGATAAATTTTTTTAATTTTTTAAATATATTATAAAAATTTTAATATATACACAAATACTATGTATATGTTGACTATATTATATATATTAATAGAAAGAAAGAGTAAAGTAATTAAAAAAATAAAAAAGTATAATTAATTCTAAAAGGATTGATATTTATGTTATTTATACATATATTTAGGCTAAATACTACTTGTTTCGTTCCAAATTATGTGTCGCCCATTTGACCGAATACGATATTTAAGAAATAAGTATTGACTTTATTAAAGTTACAAAATTACCCTTCTTAAAGAAATGAGTAATAATGTTTAAAATCAAGTGAGACCACTTTTAATTAAAAAATAAAATAAAAAAAAGAGTAATAGTATTTAAAATCAAGTGGGATCACTAAGGGTAAAATTTTAATTGTGTCTTTAAAAACTTATCAAATAAAGAAAGATGATATTCTTTTTGGGACGGACCAAAAAAAATGATGACACATAATTTGAGACGGAGAAAATATTTTTTTAATTTTTTTAATTCTTTTATTAAAAATAAATAAATAAATAAAACACTCCATCTATTTCAATTTATGATACTACATTGTTTAACTTGTATATTTTTAAATTTATGATGTAAAACAGAAACGGTTTGCTTCTATTTGTCGTGCAAAACATATAGTATACGTGAATTCATGATTTCTTTCCACAATAATTATAATATGCACTACACACTCTCTTTCTCTTTATGATATTTATATTAGGCAAAGTAGTTTATTGGATCCCTGTATTATGATAATTTTATAAGTTAAATATTTTACTTAAATATTTGTTATCTAGATTCCTAAATCCATTAAAAAACTACATTTTAAACACTTTTTGGAGAGTGTAACACACTCTCCCATGTCAGCTGCCACAACAGCTGTCACGTGTGCCATGTCAACTGCCACGTGTGCCACGTCATCTGCCACGTTATTTTTAAAAAAATTTAGAAAAAGTATTACATTAAATTCAAGTCATTTTTAAAATGCTACATAACAAATTAAGTATTAAAATTAATTTAATTAAATAAGAAAAAATTATAAATTGTAGAAAAATTTGAATAATCATGCTTTTAAAATTTGAAAAATTTGAATAATCATTTTTAAGATAAAAAATAAAATAAAAAAATAATAAATTATTACATTAAAATTAATTAAATATTAAAATTAATTTAATTAATTAATTTAAATTTTAAATTAGTAAAAAATTAATTTATTAAAATTCTTAACTAATTAATTTATTTAAATTAATTAATTTATCAAATTTAAAATTCTTACCTAATTTAAATAAATTTTACTTAAATAATTAATTAATTTAAATATGATTTATATATTTAAAATATTTAATTTAAATTAATTGTGAGGGGAGGGGCTGGGGGAGGGGCAGAGTGGGGTGGAGGCTGGGGGAGGGGGTTGAGTGGGGCTAGGTGGGGGTTGGGGGAGGGGTTGCGTAGGGTGGGGGGCTGGAGGAGGAAGGGGGTTGGGTGAGGTGGGGGGCTAGGGAAGGGGTTGCATAGGGGGATGGGTGAAATGGGGATGGGCTAGGTGGGGTGGGGGCTGGGGAAGGGGGAGGGGTTACATGGGGCTGGGTGGGCTAGGGACGGGTTGGGGTGAGGTGGAGGGCTGAGGGAGAGGGATGGGTGGGGCTGGGTGGGTGGCGAGGCTGGGGGATGGAGAGGGGGTGGGGTGACAAAAAAATTTTAATTTATTATTTTTAGATTTTTAAAAATATTTTTAAATTAAAAAAGATGGAGGAAAAAATGGACGGGCTGGGGGGGGTGGCGGTGGGGATGGGCTGGGGTGGGGTGGGAAGGGAAAAAAATATTTTTAATTTATTTTTTTTAAATATTTTTAAAATGATTTTTTAATTTTTTAAATTATTTTTAAATTATTTTACATTAAATAAGATGGAGGAAAAAAAGGATCCTTTTTAATTTTTTTTTAAATTTTAAAAATATTTTTAAATTTTTTTTTTTCAATTTTTAAAATTATTTTTAAATTTTAAAAAATGGAGGGAAAAAAGGACCCCTTTTAATTTATTTTTTTAAAATTTAAATATTATTTTTATTTTTTTATAATTATTTTAATATAAAATTGGTCAAAAATTGACCCCATTCGCACTCCTAGGTGAGTGGTTATACTCTCTTTGTCCTAGTCACCATGAGTCAAGATCAATGGTCAAAAGATGCGAAATATTACTTTTTGATGGTTTAAGGATCCAGATGACAAACATATAAGTAAAAGTGTCCAACTTACAAAACTGACATAGTACAGGAGTCCAATAATGCATTTTGCCTTTATATTATTCACATCAGCTTTCACCCGTTTCGATTAAATTCATGAAATTTTATCACTTATCATCTTGAACAAATAAAAGAAATCATTTTGTAATTTTGTTTCTTTTAAGATTTGACCTTGAGCGGCATAGTTTTCCATCAACTGGGTCACACCCTTGTGTTTTTTTTTAATTATATATCCTTTTTATTAAAATAAATTGATTAAAAATAATATTATTTTATATATTTAATAATTTTAATTCTAATATTCAATGTAACATATTTAAGAGCATAATTTTTCTCAAAAATATTATGTTAATTGGAGTGCCTAATCAAATAATATTGACTAAAAAGCCCTAAAATGGAGGGTATTAGTATATTTTAATTTGTGGTTCATAGAAAGGCAATAGTAACATTTTTGCCCTAAAATGCCCATTTTGAAACCACGTGTTTCATTATTACTGGTGCCAACTTCAACTGTATCACTATTTAAGATATTTCTACACATAAATATTAGTATTTTTATAAACCAAAAAGAAAATATAAGATGTTAGTTCCAACAAATCGATGCATGGGTGTGAAAGAGTATACACTATAACAATATATCCAGTATAATCGTGGGCAATGACGGAGCCAGAATTTTCACTAAGAAAATTCAGAAACAACATACAAACAAATCAAAGGCGAAGTTCAACGTCTCCGATATATACACATAAAAAATAATTTTAACAATATATAAATAATATAATTTTTTATCGAAGGAACCCCGCGCCGAAGGGTAGCTCCGCCCCTGATCGGGGAGTCTGCAGAAAGTAAAATGTACGCATGCATGCGTGACTCCTACATCATAATAGAGAGACTATTTTCCAGACCCTCGACTCAAGAAAACGAAAGAGCGTATGTTATTGTTTCTTTTTTTTTTTGGTTTTTCAAGGTATTTCCTAGTCCGATAGGTCAAAGACTAATTCTTCGCGGATCTGAGCTCCATTTAAGGATTTGCCACTAGCCAATTGATTGTTGCATGCACAAGGCGGAAGTCAAACCTCCGACACTTGCTTAAGCGACCTAGTGAGCTAACCACTAGGCCAACCAAGCTTGGTTGTATGTTATTGTTAGGATACCTATACTATGGTGAGTGTGGATAAAAAAAGATCTAAGTGGGTAATATTTACGTTTAATTATTACGTTATTGACTCTTAGATAATATCAATATAGTCTTCAGACTTCATTAATAATAGGTATGTTCTAATCTATATCTCTTCACAGTCTTGATACTGATTGAACTAGCTAGGGAAGATCGATATATATCACTAGAGGGAGATTAATTATAAATTATTTTTATTGATGATCTCCCTCGTTATCAAAAAATACCTTTCATCGGTTCTTATCGGCTTCCTTAATAAGCCCTTCGAGCCTCCTCCTTCATAGAAAGTCGTTGAGTTAGCTAGAAATCATTGATAAGCTTGACAACTATTAAGAAAAAAAAATAAAAATTCAGTGAATATATGTTCGGTTGAATTCTCATATGTCATTTATCAAATTTTCACTTTATTTTCCTATGAACATATATAATCATAACTACTTCAAAAAAAGAAAAAGAAAACATAACTATTTGATCAATAATTAAGCCAATTCAATATATTAATATTAGTATCTTCTTTTCACCTTTAATTTTTTTTTTTTTCAGGTAAAATTTCATATTGATGGGAGTTATGTGTAATATATAAATCAAAAAAGAAGAAATACTTGGTTGCCAAATGGGTGATGGGTCAAGCAATTTTCTTCTAATTATATGATCATTTATTCATTTTCACGAAAAATCGACAAAAATACAATATAAGCTATCAATTATGAATGTATTGGGACTTTAATATTTATATCTTATATATAATTAAGAAATCTACTTACTCTTTCTACAAATCGAAGTATTTGGATGCTAAACCAATTTTTAAGTACTATTTATTTATTTTAAATCACCATAAGGTTTATAAATTTTTAATTTTGATCACGATTAAGAACGTATGAAGTAAAAAGACAATAATACAACACTTAGGGATCATTTGGTTGGGAAACAAGTTATCCCGAGATTATTTATTTTGGAATTAATTATTCCATCCTCAAAAACAGTGGCGGAGATACCTTTGCTCCATGGGGTTGATGAACCCCCTTCGATGAAAATTTATACTGTTTTTATATGGTTAATTTTTTATTTTTTTTTATGTATATATAGTACATATTAAACCCCCTTCGAATAGTCCGTATATTTACTTCTGAACCCTCTCAATAAAAATTCTGGCTCCGCTACTGCTCAAAAAGGGATAAAAAGAACACTACAATCCCGTAATAACTAATTCCAAAATGAGTTATTCCATGCATTTTATCCCAATCAAATACGAGATAAGGTCATCCTACCTAAAATTATCTCGAGATTAGTTATTTCTTATTCCTCCTACCAAAGGACTCGTGTATTTGGTAACAAAAGGAGTACAAAGCATCTTGTCTTTCTCTTTCTAATGATAAAAAAAAATGGCGTTAGCGTCAACTCATAATTATGTGAAATTGATGGAGTAGATAGTACCACTACTAAAGGAATGTGTCTTTTTTAAAGGGTTAAACTGAAAATATACTCATTTTCATATTATCCTGTCACCAACATTTTGATCACTAAAAAGAAACATTCCCTCCCATTGCCACTAAATTCAAATGTTTTAATTATCCATTCATTGTTTATTAGAGGTAAAAGTGGTAAAATTCACCTTTTCTTGTGTGTGTTTGTAACTTATATAACCCATTTAAGTTATATAAATGAAAAAATAACATAAACATACAAATTTATCATATTTATACGAATTTTCACTTTTACAAAATAATTACAAAAATATCAATTAATTATGTATCTTCGTTGGATGCATCGGGAGCTAATTATGATTCTCGACAGACCTAAAATCGAAAAAAATATATCAAGAGCTATTTATGTATCTTTACAAAGAAAAAAATGTATCTTCGTTGGATGTATTATGTATCTTGACAGACCCAAAATCGAAAAAATGTATCGAAAGCTAATTATGTATCTTTATAAGGAAAAATGTAACTTCGTTGGATGTATCGGGAGCTAAGATCCAAAATCAAATTTTTCTGTAATTAAGCTCAAAACTATCGAAATTTATTGATTTAAAATCTATATAGCCTGTCAAACCAATAGGCAAAAGTTGAAGGATAAAATATGTAAAGTAGATCGTGCATCTGTTGTGTATTAGTGGATTGATATAGCATAACTCCAACATGTCAAATTGCAACCTTATAAAGTTTGGAGACTAAAATTTAAGCAAGTTTGGGAGAAAACTTAAGCTAGTAATTAAGAAAAATACATTAGTTTCATTACTTTTTGCAAAACAAAAAATAAGAAAAAGGAGGAGAGGTTGCTTGGTTGGGTCATGTTGAGCGAGTTGGAGTATGATTCATTATTTGAAACATGTTGAGCTGACTAAACTATTTTGATTTAAGTAAAATTTGAATGAGTTAAATCAAATCATATTTATTAATTTAACCTATTTTAGCGCACCCAAATTTGATTCAACTCACTCAAGTCGTCACTATAATTAGGAGTCAGTAGATGCGATAGTACACAGAGACGGATCCATAATTTTAAACCACATCAATATGGTAATAGTGCAATTGATACAAAATCTTTTTCCTATTCTTCCATTCTTCATTGTTCTTACACTGTTGCAATGCAATTATTTAGGTTTTATAGATAATTATTATCACAAAGTATTCAAAGATGGGACATCACACCAGAAGAGTAAATATTTGAAGTAATGGACTAATATTCCTACCTCATTAGAATTGATAAGATAAGACGTAGCTCCTATTAATTTTTTTTTTCTTTAAAAAAACTAAACACTCTGCTTAGTGGTATAAATTCGATTAAAACCGAGCTAGTCTGCATACACCTCTAAGTAATTCTATGGGGTGTCCACTACCTCTCACCAATACATGTATCAGCTCACGTTGTCAATCATGTTTAGATAGACACATATTACTAGTAACGCTTCATCTGAGTGCAATACTTTAGATGCGAAACAAAATTTAACTATCCATATCCAGGGGTGGAGCCACCTTATGGCCAGGGGTTCATCCGAACCCCCTTCGGCGAAAAATTATACTTCGTTAAATTATTTTTTATGTATATATAGTTGATGTTGAACCCCTTCGGCTAGTTCGTGTGCTTACACCTTTCTATTTGAAATCCTTTAGTGAAAATTCTGGCTCCGCCACTGCCCATATTTATGAAAATTGCAAAAAATTCTGGATCTGCCTCTGAAGGATAAATGTGACTTGCAAGAACTCGACAGCTGTTAGAACCTGAAACTTTATGGTTCTCACTCATTCCATTGACCACTTTTATTATATACTTTTACCTAGAAATATAACTTGATTAGCTAATGCGATTTGATGTCAAATAACTATGTGCCTCTTGCAATAAACAGAGCAAAAATTCAACTTCTATATATATGGATAAGCCTGGTGTGGACAAATCTAGCTAGCATACACACATTACAGCTGTAACATGAACAAAAAGAGAACAATGAGTGAGATGCTAACTAGCAATCATCACCAGTTTGATAAACTTTTGATTGCCTTTTCTTTTCATACTTTGCTTTTGTGATTCCAGTATCACTAGGTTTTGCTACAAAAAGTCTAGCTTGAATGAATCTTGATAGCAATAATTTCTCCCCACCACCTTTCTTTCAAAAACTTTATCATATAAAAGCAAGTGCTAAAGCCAATCCTGCTATTATGATTGAGATGGGTATAATTTATCGAATGCTTATAGTTCGTGGGGTTACATCCTTTGCACTGGTCAATGCCTCTACTCATTTGTTTGTACATAAAATTCCTCCTTTTCCACCACACAGTTAGCAAGTGAGGTAGAAATATCATAACATAACCTTTAGTCATGGGGGTGGGGATGTGGGGGTGGGAGGAGTGCACAAAATGCTCAATTTTGGAACCGCCATTTAAGTCATACCGCATTTTGTATGGTGCAGAGTGTTGGCCTGTCAAGAAGTCTCACATCCAAAAGATGAAGGTGGTGGAAATGAGAATGCTACGATGGATGTCCCGATGTACTAGGAAAGATAGGATTAAAAATAAGGTTATTCGGGAAAAGGTGAGAGTGACTTCGGTAGAAGCCAAAATAAGGAAAGCGAGGTTGAAATAATTCGGACATGTGATGAGGAGGGGCATGGATGCCCCAATGCAGAGGTATGAGAGGGCTAGGGATGGATTCAGGCGAGGTAAAGGTAAACCGAAGAAATATTGGAGGGAGGTGATTAGACATGACATGAAATAATTCCAGCTTACCAAGAACATGACCTAGATAGGAAAGTATTGAAGAGGCGGATTAGGGTAGAAAAGTAGTAGTAGCGAGTGCATCAGTGCCAATAGGTAGGACTTTGTTATCCGTGTTATTGGCTATAGAATTAATATCATTTCAGAATATTGTATCGTTTGTTGTATTACTTGACAAATCTTATCTATAGTACTACTAAGTGTGATAATTTCTATTGTATCTTGTCCTTTGCTATTCCTTGTCTAAATTGTCTTATCTTGAGCCGGGATCTATCGAAAACCTCTCTATCTCATCTCTAAAATAGTGGTACAGACTTTGTACACTTGCCCTCCCAAACGCCACTGAGTATGAAGTTGATGTTGTACCCACTACGAAACAACATCAAACATGCAGCCAGAAGTGTAGACCTGGTAAAATATCTGTCACATATGGTTGAAGTTCAACCAAATACTGTACTATACTGCAGTCATTTTGCCTGAAGTTCAGCCATATGAAACTTCAAACATTTCGTCTAAAGTCAACTTCAGATACCACACGTCAAAAGTTGTTCAATAATTAGTCTACGACTTAAGCAGTGGTGTCCAAAAATGGTACCCCAGCGATATTTTTACAGAATGGAGTCCCTAAAAATAATAAAGATCGGCTCAAATGACAAATCTTAATCTAAGTAATCTAGACAGGATGATATATATGATAATTGCAGTCCTGCTGAAATGAATCAGCCATAATCCATCAAAATACAAAACCATGTTACAGAGATGCCATGCATTTACTGCTACTTAAACATGATATTATTTACAGATCTGAGCAAACTGACTTTAAATATACTGTGTTGGCCTAGGCAAAGATGATTGAGATGTATACTTCAGAGGGATTCTCGAAGTCACCAATATACATCATACATACCGATATGCTTGAGATGCTGAACACAAATACAAATGGGTGTCAAAACTCAAGATTCAAATCTAGGATCGGCATGTCCTGTAGACCTCACCCCTCATTATATCTATTGGTGTGTGTTCTGAAGTGTATCGCTCAGGCCCTTGATACATTCCTGTCTTCTCCAAAAGGTTGAGGCTTTCATCCCTACCAAATCTTGAAGCATATAGCTTGAGGTACTCAATATCCTAAGAAAATCAGTCAAGAAAAAAAGAAGAGTTGATACAAGAAGGAGAAGGAAAGTGATCAGACAATAAGAGATTAAGAACAGGAAAATCATATATAGGTATCTCATTGAACAAAACGCAGAAAAACATTATAACCGAAGAAGTGTAATCCAAACAGAACATAAATATCAGCAAACAGTTCATAGAAGTGGAACAACAACAACAACATACCCAGTGTAGTCCCATGAAGTGGAGTTTAGGGAGGGTAGAATGTATGCAGACCGTACCTCAACCCTTAGAGACGAGGTAGAGAGGTTGTTTCCGATAGACCCCCAGTTCGAGACAAAAACAGTTTAAAGAAGATGTAACGGAAGAACAAAAGACAACAGATAGTATCAAAAACAACAAATATTAAGTGATAAAAGACAGCAAATTAATTGAAACCAAGAAAGGACATATTTACTAAGAGACAGCAAATTAAATTGAAACCAAGAAAGGACGTATTTACTAAAGGATATCCTGCGGTTAAGACATCAAAAGGATTGTTTTTTTGTTTTCGCAGAAGTGCATCAATTTGTTGTTCTGTAAAAACAGACAAACATAGCACCTTCCATCCCTAAAAGATCAAGGGACTGCAGGGTTGATGCCTCTCTACATGGTTCGCTAGAATCAGAAGTTGCAGAAGGGCAAAAATACTACCGAGAGAGGAAATGTCAAATATGACGAATACCTGCAAGCCACTCAAGAGCCTCTCCAGCCTCAGTGAAGCAACAGGTTGCTGAGATGATGAGAACACCTGACCAGGGTAGAACAATACTCCATCACCTGGAGGAAGGCCACGCCTGAACTTAATCTGCAGACAAATATTACTTGTCTCAGGCATGAAGAGAAAAACATAAAATATTTCACAACCATCAACCTGTAACATAATTTTTCAGTTTCATGGCATGCAGAGGGATGCACTAACCTCAGCACTAGGAACTGTTGCCTTCTCATAGCAGTTAGCACCCCAATATAAGAAACCTGTTCCACCTTCTTTCCACACACGCCACATCACAGCACGGTGTTGAGTGCCTCGCATCCCCAAGTGCCAGTTGGGATGAGGATCACCTGGTCCCAAGCATACATATGTCCACCATTCCTGCAAAGAACATAACAAGCACCGTGCCAACAGCTGATGTATACAAAAAGAATATGCTGCCAGTCTTAAATTTATTTATTTTTTAAACAAAGATGCTGATAGTCTTGCTTTAGCTCTTAAGAGATCAAATTCATTCATAGTTTACATACAGAAATAAGGAAAAGCTATAAAGGAATTTAAATAGCCAAAATGTTTTTGAGATTAGTTCAAGGAGCAACATAGAGGAGGTATTGAAATGAAATAATTTCCTGCATATTCATAAAACTAAACCTGAAGATCCACATTCCTGTAGGAGGATTCATTAATTATTGATCCATTCAAATAATGCCAACTTTTCAGAGCACTTAATGGTTCTATGCTGAGAGACTCCCAAACACATTAACCAAGTACTAAACTTCGGGGAAGGTCATTAGCTATGAAGCTTCAGAATAACTTCTCCAAGTAAGATGCCAATTTTCATTGGGAGAGAAAAAGTAAAATGCTAAAACTATCTCAGGTCACTCTAATCTTCTTATGAATCAATATGTCATATATACACTAGCAATTATTCACTGCTTCCATGCAGATAGATCAGTAGAACGTTAACCATATAAAGTGGCCTTTGCTGAACCCATTTGGTGAAAAATCATGCGCATACCTTGGAACTTGACAGGGACCACAATTTGCACAGATTCCTTAACTTATTTTTGATCCTTCCAATCAAGCATACATTCTTATAAAAAATGGATCCAAAAAAAGACATGAGACATAAGTCCTAAGATAGAGTGTTGTTCTCCACTAGTGAGGGAATCCATGAGGAACGGTGTACAATCTGTTCTTGAAATTCAAATAGAATATAGAATATTTAGCATATGGAATTGTGTGTTGAAACCATTGACGTCCTAGAATCTCTGATGCTAAGTTCTATTCCTCAAAATAGAGTCATTTGTCAGCAGTGTCTGCAGGTAATAACTTATCTTACAGCATTGGAGGAAAAAAGGAAAGCGAGAAAAACAAAAAGAAGTGATATCAGCAAGGAACCGTGGATCAAAAAGTAAATTAATCCAAATGACACTTGTGGAACAGTAGTTTAAGTGAATCCACTGTTTACTCCATAACAATATTCCATCGAAAACAAATTGTATATTTTTTAATTACCTCACCATTTTCTGTTTGTATCTCTGCGATAATATCCTTCGCCAGATCCTCTCTGTTACCAATAACCCATTCACTGAATAAAAATGGAAATACGTTAGAAGTCTAGTAAGTGTATCTTCTCCAACTATGAAGATTTCTGTAGTAACCTATCAATAAGGAAGAGAACCTAGACCAGCTTTCCAGATGCAACAAGTGGTAATCACAAAACAGAAAAGGAAAGAGATCAAAAGGTATGCACAGCTAGTCTGTCTATTGAGGATTTATTCAAACAATTGTAAATATTTATAATTATAGAAAGTTGATCCATGGTACTTTTAAGTAATTTTAGAGATGTAAATGTCATTTAACAACAATAAATCGACATCCGAATTCTCACCAAATTAGATGGTTTGATTCTCATAGTCCAAACTTCATCATTCTTTAATTTTTTTTTTTGAGAAAGGTAACTTTTTATCTATATATCCACAGGTGTACTACATCAAAAATGTGTAGTCCCCCTTCCAAAAGTATTACATTACAGAAACTATTTGATTCCTATTTGTACTTTTTGTTACAAATAGTCTAGAACATCAAAAATATCTTCTGTTTGTCCTAACAGTTTCTGTTCACACCAAAAATAATAAAGAGCTAAACAAATCATCTTAAAATTCTGTAAATTGTTCTGTTTGCCCTCAAAACACCTTTGATTTCTTTCTTTCCATATTATCCACCATATACATGCCGGGACAATCTTCCATCTCTCTTCCTTTTCTGTAGTATTTCCCACTCTGATCCAACACTTAAGAACACCTTCAATGTTCCTTGGTTTTACCCAAGTGATCTTCCTTAGGCTGATGAATATCCTCCAAAGCTGATCCGCCCATTTGCAATGTAAAAAGAGATGGTTAACTGTCTCGGCTTGTTCCCCACATAAATAGCATCTAGAACATAGTTGGAAACCCCTTTTCTTCATATTTTCTTGTGTTAACACTGCTTCCTTTCCTTAGCCAACAATCAGGAGAAACAATTGACTTTGTAAGGGATTTTGACCCTTCATATCATCTTCCATGGCCAGAGTTCTCTTCTTTGTGAGATGATGAGATCATTGTATGCAGAGTTTACACTGAAAACCCCTTTACTGCCAATCTTCCATACTATTGTGTCCTCTTCCCCTGTTAGATTGATAATGATTCCATAGTATTGTAGAAAGCACCTATACTCTTCATCTCCCAATCATTTAAATTTCTCCTAAGCTGCAAATTCCATCCTTGTCCTGTCCACATTTCAGATACAGTGGCCTGTTGTTGTAGGCCTAAATGTGAATGTCTGGGTAAAGCTGCTTCAGAGGCCTCTGATCTATCCATTTGTCCTCCCAAAATGATACTTTCTGACCATTCCCTACTTTGAAACTCAACCTGGATAAGATTAGTGGCCAAAGATTCCTAATGGATCTCCAAATGCTGCATCCGTATGGCGTAACCACCATCTTTGTTATCCACCTATCCTCCATTTCATATTTTTCCCTGATTACCTCTTTCCACAACATATTTTCCCCTGTAACAAATTTCCAAAGCCATTTCATCATTAGGCTCCTATTTTGCATTTTCATATCCCTTATCCCCATTCCTCCTCCTTTCTTAGTTTTTGTTACCACCTCCCATTTGACCAAGTGAAATTTTTTCTTGTCTTCGTTTCCCTGCCAGAGAAAGTTTCTTCTTAGGAAATCTATCCTCTTTATCACATTGATTGGTGCTGGGAAAACAGACATCATATATGTTGGAAGTGCATCAAGCACATTATTAATCATAGTCAATCTACTTCCTAAAGAGAGGTGTTGGCTCTCCCAGTGGGTAAGCTTCTTCTCATACCTTTCAATTACTCCATTCCAGATCCCTTTAGACTTGCTTTTGGCTCCCAAAGGCATGCCTAAATATATGGTTGGTAGCTCACCTACTCTGCCACCCAAGATTGCTGCCAAATTGTCCACCTCTGCCACTTCATTTATAGGATAAATGAAGCTCTTTCCCTAGTTGAGGCGTAAACCAGAAACAACTTCAAATATGATGAAAATCACCCTTAGGAATAACATTTGGTCCTTCTCTGCTTCACAAAAGACTAGAGTGTCATCTGCATATTGCAGATGAGTTATTTCCAGGTTGTTTGTTGCCCTGGTGCCAACCTGAAAACCCCTAATCCAAGTTCTTTCCCTAGCCGTCTGAATCATGTTGCTAAGTCCTTCCATTGCTAGGATGAAAAGGGAGACAAAGGGTCTCCCTGTCTCAAGCCCCTTTGTGAAGGGAAAAAACCACTGGGAGTTCTATTGATTAGTACAGAAAATTTGACTGTGCTAATGCAATATTTCACCCAGTTGATCCATTTAGCTCCAAATCCCATTCTCTACATCATAAGGATCAAAAAGTTCCAATTCAAGTGGTCGTAGGCAGCTTACATAGAATCCCCGGCTTTTTGCTTCTTTGTCTGGACTCGACACACTCATTTGCTATCAATATTGCGCCCATGATTTGCCTTCCTTTAATGAATGCCATTTGTTGTCTGTCCACAAGACTATGTATAACTTTCTTTAGTCTTTCTGCCATAAGCTTGGCTATGATCTTGTACACCCCTCCTACCAAGCTTATAGGTCTGAAATCTTTCAACTCCATAGCCCCTACTTTCTTCGGTATTAGAACTACAAATGTGGCATTGATGCTTTTCTCGAAAATTTCTTCCTTGTGAAAATTTTGTACTGCTGCAACTAGGTCAGTGTTGATGGTTTCCCAATATTGGCTAAAGAAAGCCATGGAAAAACCGCCAGGTCCTGGTGCTTTGTCACCTGCACATACTTTTATACTCTCCAGAATTTCTTGTTGCCCAAATGGTGCCATCAGTAAGCTATTTTCCTCTTCTCCGATCATTGGAAAGTTCCTCATGTCAAGATGTGGTCTCAAGTCTTCTGGTTCAGAATACAGCTTCTCATAATAACTTATTATCTCCTCATGAACCTCTTCTGCTTTTGTCAGGATCACACCTCTTACTTTTAACTTATCAATTGTGTTTGTACTCCTGTGTGCATTGGCAGTTCTATGGAAAAAGCTAGTGTTCCTATCCCCTTGCTTTAACCATACCGCACTGGACCTTTGCCTCCATGCGATTTCTTCCCTGTTGGCTATGTCTTCAAATTTCATATTCAGAGTTAGTCTAGAGGTTATTTCTTCTGCCTCTAAAGCTTTATGTTCCTGCGTCTCCTTTAGTTCAGCTAGTTGTCTCAACACCTCTTGCTTTTGGGCTCTCAAGTTTCCCGAGACAGTTTTGCTCCACTCTTTCAATTTCCCTTTCAATGCTCTAAGTTTTGTAACCAAGATATAATCTGGTTTCCCGGTGCAATTAAAGGAATCCCACCACCCCTTTACTCTCTCCTTGAAGCCATCCGTCTCCAACCACCAATTCTCAAACTTGAAATAGGATTTAGTGGTCTCCCAATCACCACATTGTAACATTATAGGCGAGTGATCAGAGGTTACTCTAGGCAGTAGATTCTACCTTATATTTCTGAAATTTGATGCCCATTCTTCAAAGAAAAGTATTTTGTCCAGTCTGGAAGTTGTTATGTGTCTGTCTCCTTTCTTCCAACTGTACTTCCCCCCTGATAATTCTATGTCCACCAGCTCCATGTCCTCGATGAAATCTGAAAAATCTGTCATGCCTTTGTTGATTCTGCTGCAGTTTTTCTTTTTCGATGGATGTCTAACAGTATTGAAGTCGCCACAAAGGATCCACGGTCCTGTAACTAAACCTCTGGCTGCTCCGATTTTCCACCAAGTTTCTTCCCTCTCCTCTCTTTCACTTGGAGCATAGACTCCTGTAAGATGCCAACTGATATCTTGGCACTTCCCTGTGAAACTGCAGGTTACAGAATACCTCCCCAACAACAACAACAACAACAACAACAAACCTAGTATATTCCCACATAGTGGGGTCTGGGGAGGGTAGAATGTACGCAGTTCATACCACTACATCCGAAGAAGTAGAGAGACTGTTTCCGATAGACCCCCGGCTCAAGAAAAAGGACCAAGACCTCAGTCAAACATCGCAAGCATAAACATGATACAGAATACCTCCCCACACTACTAATTTCCCCCTCCCACATTCTCTTATCCCACATGATAACTATACCACCCCTAGTTCCGCTAGCCTCCAGTTGAGCGTAGTTTACCCACCTATTCCCACATACTTCTTTGACTATGTCTATGATTTCTCCTTCCACTTGTCTCCTGAAAACAGACCACATCTGCGTCCCAGGTTTTAAAGATATTTTTTATTACTACCCTTTTCCTAGCACAATTCATCCCCCTTATGTTACAGGATACTATATTTAGTTTCATCGATCTTTTATGGCCAGATATCCCCCTCTACTTCTAGTGCCAAAACTCATGAACTTAGTGTCCAACTCTAGACCTTTCAGCTCATTTACCCCCTTTTTTTAGTAACTGATTGTACCCCCTTTCATCATTCTTTATAGATAAGGAAGTAGTATATAATAGCTTATTTGTCGGATTCTTTTAAGGAATGCCTCCAACCGTGAAGTAATCATGGAAAATCTGGCTTAATATTCCACCCAATAATTCTCATGTCATGAAGTATTAGTGTGCAACAGCCTTGTTTAGAAAGCAATCTCGTTTAGCATCAATTAGTTTAAAATTCATATAACGGCTATAAAGTAATATAGAACAACTATGGTGCATGAGATAAAAAGAACTAGCTACAGAAAAGGGAAACAAGATTTTGTTCAAATTTTTTTTTAATATTCTAGAAGTGAGAAGCCCCATAGTTCAAAATTGGTTTACGGAAATACCCTTCAAACAGTGATCGACTAATTACCCCTCATCCAAAACTCTCCGACCTTACCTTAATTAAGGAAGAACTTAAGCCTTTCTTAAAAACAAAAAAGCCCTAATGATGACTGATGAGCTAGCTTGGTGCAGGAAATGGAATCACAGCAAGAAAGAAGGCCAGGAGAGATAGCGTACTTTCCTTTTTTAGGATTTCTACTCGCGGATGACTGAACTGCCTTTCCTTTCGAACTGAACTACCACGACTCTTGCTAACTGCATCGGACTCTTTGGATAAAAGAAGACTAGCTTTTAGAGTGGATTCCTTCCCTAAAATAAAGAATTTACTTACGTTCAGTTGGTATCATATCGCTTGAGCCGGGATCTCCTGTTTATCTTACAACAGGTATTCCTTCTTATGGATATCATCGAAAAAGCAGAACACTAAGACAAAAGAAAAAATTACACGTTTACGGAAACAAATACCTCACAACTTCTTGGCTGAATTATGTAGTATAAATATGAACGAATATTAAAAAGGGGCGTCTAATTTAACGATATCATATTAAATGCTAATTAATACCTATAATAAATGATAAATCGTTACATGGAAAGAATGCCTTTACATATTTCCAAGCTTTCTAACGTACAAAAATTTACACATTCCGAGATGAATTATAAGATTATAAACAAAGATATTGGGACAAGGTGGGAGTGGTGGGAGTGGCCTCAGAGATAGCCAAGATGAGAGAGGCGACACTGCAATGGTTCGGGCATGTGAAAAGTAAAGGCACAGATGCTCCAGTGAGGAAGTGCGAGAGGTTGACGAGAGATGGAGGTACACCGAAAAAGTATTGGGGAGAGGTGATTAGGCAAGACATGGCACGCTTGCAACTTACCGAGTATATGATCCTACATAGAAGAATATGGAGATTGAAGATTAAGCTAGAAGGTGAGTAGGTAATCGAGCGTTATCTAGTCTTCCTTTCGATACTTGTTTTTGATATGCGCTACTTGTGTCGAAGGTCTACTGAAAACATTTTATCTATCTTCACAAGGTAGGGATAAGGATGTGTACACACCACTCTCACCAGATCCCACTTGTGAGATTACACTGGATATAATATTGTTGTTCCAACGTGCAAAACCTTGCGCACATTTCTGGATGACTTGCAGGTAATTTAGATATTAATAGTGGGCACATGATTTAATGAAATCCTATTAACTGCTAAATAATTGCTACAACAAATAATTACCATGAAATAACTTATAGCATCTTCTGGCTTTGTAGTTTTCGTACGCTGAGAACTCTTAGCTGTCCTTCAATTATCAGTTAGCACTAACAATGAATTTATGTTAAATTCAGCTCAGTAAGCATCTTACAAATGGACATCAAGAATATGCCCACCGTTGGATGAAACAAACTTATCAGGTATGTAACAATTTACCTTCGGGATGCCTGTTCTAACTTCATTTTATTTGCTCATTTTCACCTCAAACCAGTAAGTAATACCGTGAAGCTTTTTTATACATGTGTAAACTTTATGAGGTCACATTTTAGTCACATTTACATGTTACTCCATAGTTTCTTGTGCACCATAGTTTCTAAGTACTGATGGGATAGTTCAAATGTTATATCCGTATCAGTGAGAGGCATAATGTTCATTCCTTTCCGATTTAAAGTTAAAAAATGTAATGTATATCACGTATAATGAACCTAACATGTGTGGATACTTATATAAATTTGTCCAAAGGAATGGGAGCTAGAATAGCAACAATGCAAGTTGCAACTGATCAATCCTTTTCCTCATTCTTATTCAGAAATTTCACGACAGTTCTTAGAATCCTTTCAAATTGTTAAATCCCCTTTGATTTATTCTCCCATCACAACTTCAACTTAAATCTATGAATTAAAGAAACCATACAGATGATTCATGAAAAACTTCTCTACAGAAAAGAAAATATACACAAATTAAGAGTTTTTTGTGGTCCCTATTTAGTTTCAGAACTTAAGTTGGTGCTTTATAGTAAAAAACAAATTGTATTTCTGAGCCAAAAGAACTGTGTTTGCTTTGGTTTTGGCTTCCAAGAAACAAAAGAGAAGCCAGGGGATTGTTATAACAATAAAAGGTCGTTTCTCACAACAGTTACATCAGAACATTCTTTTTTAATGTAATAGTTCCTCAGTCATTCTCATACGTGTACATTGGAAATAAAACAAAGGATTTCTCAAATACTATATAACTACCTTGTGCAATATATCTGGGTATGAGGCCTTAGGAACTCGGGAACTTTCAGAAAAGCCTCAAAGTTATTCGAAGCAAGAGGTGCATCACTTGGTCCTGTAAAGTAAGAACAGTATCCATTTGAAGAAAGTTAAATGAAACAGATGGAATTGTAAAACTATGCATAACTGTGATACATCTAACAGTTTCACCTTAAAATTTGTCTCAACAAATAGCAGACACCAGCTACATTAGCACAACAGTTGCACATATTCAAAGAAAGCATTGACCCTGAATTATATCAGACAAAGTAATGCCCGTCCAATAATTTACTTCAGACAAAGAGCAAGAATCACTCGTGCCCTGTGCTCGTGGAATAAGTATGAAATATGAAATTTCTGCAAGAACTGGCCACAAACACAAGCACCAACGAAATTCACTAATCATTAAGATGAAGAACATTTACTGCTCTTCCGCTTCTATACAAGTGTCCTCAAGAAAGAGGAGTTTCATCACTATAAACAGCTAATACTCTTCAATCAGCAGCTTATCATATGATCCAGCGTGGGTTGGCAGCCAAAATAAGCTTTTTGTTTCAACTCCACACTAGTAGGTCTATTCTTACATATTTGGCCTTTTCAATATAAAACAATAGGTTCATTATCCAAACAGATATAGCACAATTCTATTTAGTAAGATAGATTTCTTCAATCTCCAAAGGAAAAAAAAAGACATGGAAATCGACATATATCTACCAGGCACAACATCTCATTGAGATAAATAGATGTAATGAAGAGAAATCTGATGCTCACCGCAATAATAAGTCGTCAGAATACGAGCATCAGGTGCATAGGCATGAATCTCACTGGCCATGCTGCGGATGCCATTATATTGCTCGATGTTAAGAGGCTGAACAAATGCAAACAAAACTAGTTTAGAACATAGAAACATAAAAGATAGGTGGTTACCATCAATGTCCCCTCTTGTGAAGCCGGAGAAGTGAGTGAAAAGTGTAATTAAATCTAAGGAGATAAACGGGAAGGGATAAAACAATAAACAGTAATAGAGTTTGAATAGGGAAAGAAAGGTTAGCCAAGTGCACTAAGTTCCCACTAAACACGGGCTCTGGGGAAGGGTCGGATCACATTTGGTCTTATATATACAGCCATGAATGGAAGCAAGAAAAAAGTTTACACCAGCCCATGGTTGTCTTACCTTTTGCAAAAGACAGTTTAAGCACTATAAAGTTTATACATATATGGTTTCTCCTTTTTTCTATGAACAAAACGAGTCAGCAGTTTAAGACAGAAAATAGGATATTTTAGGAAACCTATGATGTTTCTCATCTACAAAATCAGACGAATAGAGCAAAGACCTTTCCCAGCTACAAACAGGAGAAAATGTGAATCTGAACTGCAAGTGTCGCTACAACAATAAAAGGTTGTCACATATGCTAAAAAAACTAGCAATTCAACCTGCCTCAAACTGCTTGCTTACCTCGTCCCACAGATAGAAGTATGCTTTCTTCCAATGGTTTTTTGTTCTTAGTATCTCTACCTCCCTTCGTAAGTAGTCCTTCGCAGTATCGCCGCTAATGCCAAATTAAGAGCCAAAGGAAACTGATCAAGTTGTACACAGAATACATCCTAGAACTTTTGGCAAAAGAAGTGTCTAACGTACCAGGGGACTATTGGACCATTAGGTACAGCATATGCCGCAAGACGAGGGTCGGAGAAATACTCGTCTGATTTTGGATGATCAGCTATAACAGCATTAGAGAAAGAAATTTTAGTTTATTGTAGACACACTTGAGGTATTTCAGTAGAGAATAGAACTGGAGATGCGATGTTCTCCAGTTCAGCTCCTTTACAAATTTATCTATTTAGAGTTCATGTAGATCTAAAAGTAGAGGGTTTTGTAAGTACAAGTATATTACGCAATAAGCATCATATACTACCTGGCCATGGCGATGTGTATGTCAAAACTCTCATGCCGTTGCCCCATCTGCAGAAGTATGGACTAATTCGATACTGAAGTAGCCATTTGAAATGCTGATCTAACAGCTCAAACCATTCATTGGTTCCGTGCTCAACCCCAAATCGATCTTCAATAACAGTATCGGATATCTAGAGTAAATTAAAGAACTCCATCCTCATTCGAAAATTTAGTAGCTCTATCACGGAGACTAGAACCACCAGTCACCAGTAAGTAAGAGAGAGAAAAGGGATAGAATTTAAGAATATTTGGTGCTTCCAGGAAACTGCTATGGTATACTAGTTACATGAAATGAATGAGAAAAAAGAACAGAACGACTACTACACAAAATGTAAGTAACATGTGAATAGACTCTTAAGAATACATCAGTCAACAGATATGGAGGACATTCCAAAGAAGAAGCTCGTCAATTAGGAAAAGGGAACAGTCAAATCAACTGTTCACAGGCAAAATGTTAAGTCAACATGATGCAATAGATCATGAATCAATTGGCAATTAAACCTGACAAACCGAAAATAACGTGAACTCAATTGATAGCAATTTGTTACCAGTAGCAATTCTCCACAACCAGTTAAGTGGCTTGATGTAATTTCCAACCCAGTATATAAAAAAGGATACACCAATCACAGCAGGGACAGAAGGAGTAACTGGAAGCACAAAGTCCCAGACTGTCAAACTTATTTTCAAACGGATTGAAAGGCTAGAAACAGCATCTTCTTCCATCATATCTATGGGCCCATTATCTGAAAAGAAATCAGCAAATGATGGGGACAGAAGAACTCTTCTTAAAGATGAAGTTGCAGATTTGACCCTTTCTACCTAAAACAACAAAAGCTCGTTATGAGCAGTGGCTTTGCAAATCCAACTTGTGGAATTATAGAAGTTCATATGAGGTATGTAATTTGAAAGAGACCAACCACTTCTTCCGATGGTCTTCCCTCTAAGGGCTCCACAACATCAAGACAGTCTCTCAGTTCTCTGTATAATTGATGTTTCTCCACTTTGGTCAGGGATTGGCTGGTAGATCTATTTCAAACAGAAAATACAAACAAATATTGAATGAACCAACACGAAACAGGCCTCATTATCCCAAAAATAAAAAATCTCAGGACAATATTATTGGGACGTCAGAAAATCCAAAACTGATATACAAATATTTAACTGAAGTAGAGGGGATAGACAATCACTCTGCTTCAGATTTGGTGGCAAAAATGATGATTTCTCCCTCATAATGCCCTGGTGTCTGTTCACTCGGGACGTCTACTGATATCCAAATTACTGTAGTTTCTCTGCAAAGCACATGTATAATAAATCGTGACTTCAGACTTGACTCTAATCAACATAAATGATATGAAATGGGAGTGTCATGTGTATACCCAGGAAAAAGGTTCAGTTGGCAGACAGGCATATCGAGTGGAACAAGTGCATCAGGAACTCCCAAAACGGGTACTACTCTGCGCAATGTCAGCGACTGGCCAACTACCAATCTGCAACCAACCAATATCATCAGTAGTTTCACCAAAAAAGAATCAATCACTTCACATCATATCCTAGATAGGTGCGAAGGAAGCTAAGGACATGGTTAGTGACAAACCTAGCACCACAGGGCGAGCAAAGATCAGTACACTGGACCTGCACAGTTCCAGCAATACCAGATCCACCCCAAGAAACTTTTGGGCGTATAGCAATCTGAATGCTTTCTCTTTCATTTCTTGCTGCTAATAGTGATATCTATCAGATAAACTACGAGTCAAATACCAAGAAACTCTTGCGACCAGAAAGACAACAGAAATTCAAACTTCTCACCTTTTCAGAATGAAGTTTAATACTTTAAGCAACAAATGTAAGAAACTTCAGTGGTTTTCCCATAACCCCCACGAGAGACAGAGAGAGAGAGAGAGAGAGCAAAAAGAAAATCCCTACTTCCCCTTAAATATAAGAGCAATTCATCTCAAGGAAGTACTAAGAATAACAAACAAAGAACAAAAGTGGAATAATCAATATGAAATGCAGGGAATCATTTTCAATTATAACATCCACTAATAATGAGCTAAAAGGACAAAAAATAATTAAAAGGTCGGCCTGATGCACTAAGCTACCACTATGCGATGGTCCAGCGAAAGGCAGGACCATAATGGATTTACTGTACGCAGTCTTATCTTACATTACTGCAAAGACTGTATCCATGGCTTCAAGCCTTGACCTTCGGGGCACATGACAAAAACTCTTACTGTTGCACCAATGCTCCCCCTCCCCTTCCCAAAAGATAATTATAAGAAACATTTTGAACAGTGGCAACATCCTTGATGAGGACTCATTGTTTCTCAATCAAAGGGAGTGTTTAATGTCTAGAAAGAGTCACAAAATGCAATACAGAAATATCATCTGCAGTTTATGTAGCGCCAGATACGTTGTACACGTACAGGTTCTAATTCACGAGGCATATCTTGTGGTCCAACATTAGCACTATTTGGCATGCACCATACATTCAATAACTCCAAAGATGAAACTTTCGTAGGATCAATTGCACCCCTTAATGGTCTGGGATCATTAACTCCAGTATCACTCCATCCATAAGCTGTACCACCACCGGCAACACCTTCAACTGGAACCGTCTCCTGGTGGTCTCCTACAGAAATGTCCAAATTCAAACAAAAGAAGATATAATCTGAACCACTACCCATAACTATGTAAATAAATTGCAATTAGAAGAATAGAAGAGAGTCAAAACACATTAATCACAGGTAAGGAAGAAATGCAACAGCCCCACCCACCCAAAAAAACTGAAAACTGTTCATTGTCCACATTTGGACTAAATGGAAAAAAAGGGAAAACAAAGAAAAGCCGTTGATGTTATACATGCTTTAATTAAAACATCATCTTGCAAACTCAATACCTATGTCCTATATGCATGATGGCATTAGTGAAGAAAGGGACCTATCTAGGTTTGTGGAATTGAAAGGTTCACTAGAGATACAGTAAACAAAAGTCCTTACATCTAGCCTACTCCAGTTTTACTCAGTAACTCAACTGGTCAAGTTAGAGTAATGACCATGCTGCAAATATATCAAAACCAATATTCACAGATACATCTCCATGAGAAGAGTTGAGAGCTTAGGTAAGCTGAAAAAATTCCGCCGAATATATTTCTCTCTATGTCGCACATTGTAATTGTATTGGAGTGGGGTGTCCGGAGTACTGTGCAATAAGAATGTGTTGCTAAGGCTTAAAGGTGAGTTTTACATAGTGTTGGCTAGACCAATTGTTGTGTGGGATAGCGAGTTGCCAACCAAGAACGTCCACATTCAAAAGATGAAGTAGCGGGTATGAGGATGCTCAAATGGGTGTGTGGACATACTAGGAGAGATATGATTAGGAATGAAGTTATACGAGACAAGGTGGGAGTCGCCTTCGTGGCAGACAAAATGAAGGAAACAAGACTGAGATGATTCGGGTATGTGAAGAAGAGATACATTAATACACCAGTAAGCAATGTAGGAGTGAGAAGTTGGTTGTAACAAGAGTTAGGAGAGGTATAGGTAGGCCGAAGAAGAACTTGGAGGTGATTAGACAGCACATGGCACGGCTTTAACTTACTAAGGACATGACCCTAGATAGGAAGGTATGGAGGCCTAGGGATTGGGCTAGAAGGTTAGTAGATATTTGATGTTGCACTTATGCAGGAGAGACATTGGCTAACCTTCTCTCCTCTTCTCCTTATTAGTAGTTTGATTTAGTAATCATGTAGTTTCTTGTTCATCCATGTGTATTATTTAGTAACAGCTTTCCTATACACGCATAAATGCTATTTTACACTTTCATATAACATCTTTTTTTCTTTTATGTTTAACAGCCAGAACATGCAAGTATATTTCCATGAAATCAATCTCTCAACCTTATTTGGCCCCTATTCACTCAGGCCTCAGAACATTCTCATGTCAACAATCCAGTGTACAAGTCCCTGGAAATTATATTTTGTGTGTGATTGTTATTTCCTGATGCATGTATTGTGTGATTTGCTATATTTAAAAGTTTGTCAAAAAGCCTAGTTCAATGTCATCAGCAGTGAGATGTAAAATGTGATTTCTAACTGGTCAATAAATGGATAGGAAACCAGTAAACAATTAGGATCACTCCATACTATCTGCTATTAGCTAAGTTCAAACAACAATTGGTAGTAAAGCAGTTTGCACGGCAAATTCACTAATCTAACCCCGATTACCGCACTCAAAGGTGTGGGCTATTGGTCAATGAAAGCAGGTTAAGCACCATGAGGTCTCAGGTTCAATGACAAAAACACTAGGTGATTTCTTGCTATCTTTTCTAGTCTTGAAACATGGTTATCTGGTACCTATTGTTGGTGGGAGGTATCAGGTATCACGTGAAATTAGTCGAGTTACGTGCAACCTGGCAAAGACACCACGATTATTTTAAAAAAAAAAGGAAAAAAAACTGACTACCATCATTTTAGGTGGTGACAGTGAAAGCCTACTAGAGACCATATCCAATAAATACACATCCACTATAATCCTAATTCCTATACCAAAATTCCTACCCACTGCTTATACCGAGTAGCACCAAATCTCAAAACCTATCAAAACAACACAAAACTACAAACTTGCACCCAAGGATGTGGCCTAGTGGTTCAATGAAATTGAGTTGAGCATCATGAGGTCTCGGGTTCAATTTCCAACAGAGACAAACACTAGGGGATTTCTTCCTATTTGTTCTAGCCTTGGTGGACAAAGTTACCTGATACCTGTTGCTTGTGAGACGTGACAGGTATCTCGTGGAATTAGTCGAAGTGCGCACAAGCTGGCTCGGACACCACGGTTATCAAAAAAAAAAAAAAACTCCAAACTTCTCACAAGATCCTAACCATCTTACACTAACCTCGACTAATTCTACGGGATACCGCCACCTCCCACAAGCAACAGGTATACCTAACTATGTCCCCTAAAGCTACGAGAGATCAACACAATTCTCAAACAACATTTCCAATATCCAAAAAAAAACTAGAAACTTCTCACAAAATCCTAACCAAGTTACACTAACCTCGACTAATTCTAATGGATACCTGTCACCTCCAACCAACAACATGTATCACATAACTCTGTCCCCTAAAGCTATGACAGATTAACACAATTCTTGAACAATATTTCCAATATCAAAAAAAAAAAAAAACTACAAACTTCTAAGAAAATCCTAACCAGCTTACACTAACCTCGACTAATTCTACGAGATACCTGTCACCTCCCACCAGCAACACATATCACGTAAAGCTACGACAGATTAACAAATTCTCAAACAACATTTCCAATATCCAAAAAAAAAAAAATACAAACTTCTCACAAAATCCTAACCAGCTTACACTAACCTCGATTAGTTCTACAAGATACCGGTCACCTCCGAGCTTCTACAGATTAACGCAATTCTCAGACAACATTTCTAATATTAAAAAAAAAAAAAAAACTACAAACTTCTCACAAAATCCTAACCAGCTTACACTAACCTCGATTAGTTCTACAAGATACCTGTCACCTCCGAGCTTCTACAGATTAACGCAGTTCTCAGACAACATTTCTAATATCCAAAAAAAAATAAAAAAAAAATACAAACTTCTAACAAAATCCTAACCAGCATACACTAACCTCGATTAATTCTACGGGATACCTGTAGCCTCCCACCACCAACAGGTATCACGTAACTCTGTCCCCGTCCCCCAAAGCTACGACAGATTAACACAATTCTCAAACAACATTTCCAATATCCAAAAAAAAACGTATAAAATCAAATACGAATAACGAACAAATTTCAACTCAATCAAACGGAGTAACACACACGAAATTGAATCGAAATGACATAGAAAAAATGAGAGATCGATAATAATAAACTAACTTACCGGAGTTCTCCATTAGTGTTAATTTTGAAGCAAGAGATAATTTTCGATAGCGAATTCTGGTGTACAGGTGATGATCGTTGCTTTGTATTGTATTGATAATTTTAAGAGATTTTAATTATACAGAGATGAAAATGAGAGTTGTATTGAGGTTTATGTAGCTGATGATGAGCTACTCAAGGGTAGAAATGGAATATTAGTAAAAGTTGTGCAACGTGGATTCGCAACCCGGCCCGTATACCGTTTCGATTTGGGCCTATGAGGAGAAAGGTAACTTGAACTTGAACTTCTAATTTGGTACAACTCAGACTGTTTGAATGGGCTTTTTAAAGTGACTTATCTAAATTACACAAATATACAATTTATGTTTTCAATATTATAAAAAATCTCAACTCTCTAAATATATTACAAAAATTTTAATATATACACAAAATATTATATATATATCGGCTATATTATGTATATTAATAGGGAGAGAGTAAAGTAATTAAAAGAAATGGGAGAGAATGTAATTACTTCCAAAATAGTTGGTATTTATGTTATTTATAGAAATACCTTAGACTTTTAGTTTTTTTTTTTAAAAAAAAAAAAAACTTCTAAGTTTAAAAGTGCTTAAAAGTATTTTTTTATTTTTATCAAATACCTTCACAAATAAAAAATATTTAAATCAGAAAGCTAAATATTTCGATGGATGACACCAAATATTGTTTATGTGATGATGACAAGGAAGAGACACATTTGCATTTATTTGCTACTTGTGAATGGATAACACAACTGAGGAATAAGCTGAGTCAATGGCTGGGGACTACAATTATATGTGGTAGTACTACAACTACTCGTAAATGGATCAAAACAAGGAGACGAAGCCAATTCAAAAAGGAAATTGTAGTTGTTGTTTGGGGAGCATCACTTTACTATGCATGGCATGCTAGAAATAGCAGAATATTTCAATAACAAAATGTACAGGTGAACCTTAAGCTGGTACAGATACAAAAGAAAATAAGGGAGAAATTATACATGTTGCAACACACCAGAAGAGCTGGGAGATGTCGGGCTTTGGTCGGGAAACTTTGTAGTTAAATGTTGTTTATTTTGGTTCTTTTTGAGGTCTAGATGTGATGGTCACATAAAGGTGATTACACTCTGGAGTCTCTTTGGTTGTAATTGATTGATTTTGCTATGGTAATATTCACAGATAGTTACCAAAAAAGGGATATTTAAAAATCAAAAACACTTAAAAATAAGTCAATTCCAACACCCCTGAGTTTGTTTGCCCAAACTTGGATAAAGTTCATCCCTCATGTTCAATTTATGTTGCATCTTTTGTTTTAATGTTTGAATCAAAAGAAAGTTATATTTTTATAATTAGAAAAAACTTAATTTTAGAATTTCTCTTTTACTTTTCTTAATAGAATGAGTTATAAGCACATAAGTATCTAATGTCCGTTTTAAACTTATAAATTTTAAAAGTTAGTCATTTTCGTGAAGATACTAATTAATAAAGTGTTGGGTTCAATTGGTGTAAATGAAAAAAAAAAAAAAAAAGGGACACAACTCTTCGAGAAAAAGACACATTGTTTCGGAAAAGGGGTGATTGTTCGGTCAGTTGTGACTGTTCAGAAAAAATATGTAGTTTCGGAATGGACAGACATGACTATTTCGAAATAATACACCTTTTCGATGAACCATTATCTCCTTTCCGAAGAGGCACTTCATGACTATATAAAACTGCATTTTTTCCACAGATTTAGGATGAAAAATTCTGTATAGAAAAAATATTTCTTTTGCTTCTAAAAACTCCGTGTGATCATCTCCCGTTGAGTGAGTTCGAAAAAAATAAAAAGTTTGAGGTACCACTACATTCTGATTGTGAAGCCAATTTATCCTCGGAGAAAAATTCCTCAACCTCGGATACTTGAGGGAAATTATTTCCTTAAGGACACTCCGTGAATTCGAAGGAGTTGGCTTATTCTGCTTCATCTACTTTTCTTTAAAATAAAATAACATACTTCTTTGATAATTCATATTGAACTTGAAGTGAAGTGTTGAAAAACTTCTTAAGTGAGTATTTGAATTGACTTATTTTTAGTTGTTTTTAGCTTTTAAGTACTTTTTCAGTTTTGGTGGTGTTTGGCAAGTAAAAGAGTGCTTTTAAGCACTTATTTTTATGTCAAAATAAATGTTTATAAGTCAAAAGCCAAAAGTATGGTACTATAACTTATGACTTTTGACTTATAAGTCACTTATTAAAAGCCAATCCAAACAGGTCCAAGTGTTCTTGATTTAATCTTGATCAACTTGTGTTGAAGTTGTTTTGACATAATACAAATTGTGTACCCGAAACAACAATCTTAAGGAAATAACTAATTTCAGAATTTGTGTTGCTTGGTTTCTGGAGATTAAAGTTTTAAGCTTTATACTCCGTTTAAACTTAGCTAGTGGTTTGAAGAAATAAAATCTTCATCACAATTAAAGATCACTCGGTTGACGATTGAAAGTTTTGTGCTATGTGATCTTGTCACATCTATTTCAGTCTTAGTATATAGAGTTATTTGGTATTTGTTATTGGTGGAGGTGATAGTTATCGTGTAAAATTAATCAAGTTGAGGGCAAGAAAACACACACCACGGTTATTAAAAAAAAATAAAAATAAATTCCAACAATTTAGAACTTAATTAGAGAAAATTCTAACAGTTTACATAATTACCAAAATTTCAATTTTGTATTTGTATTTGGAACTTAATTAGAGAAAATTCTAACAATTTACATAATTACCAAAATTTTAATTTTGGATTTGTCGAGATATGTAATTAGCTCCCGATAATAAAGATATGTGTTTTTCTTTGTAAATTTACATAATTAGTTTTCATTATGTTTTTCTTTTTTTATTTTGTATTTATCGAGATATATAATACATCCACCGAAGATAAAAGATATATAATTAGTTTTCGATATATATTTTTTAATTTCAAATCTGCCGAGATACACAATTAACTCCTTATATATCTAATGAAGATACATCGTTAATTAAGACTTTTATAATTATTTTATAAGGATGAAAATTTATGTAAACATCATAATTTAAGTCACTTGTTTATGTTATTTTTTCTTTAAAATAAATAAATAAATTCATATTCCATGTTCCATGTTCCATGTTCCATTAACCCCCCCTATTTATAGGCCAAAAATTGGCTCCGAAGTTCCATTAACGCTTTGGAAAAACAACTCTACAAACACTCACCAGTTACTTGTTCTCGAAGATTTGGTAAGAGATAAACCCTAAAATCGCAATGGAGAGTGCATTCGCGAGCGCCTCTGCGATCAGTGACCAACGCCAGAAAATCGAACAGTATAAGCACATTCTCTCCACCGTTCTCGCATCAAGCGACATTCAACAAGCCAAGCAATTTATCGATCACAGTAAATTTTTTTCTCTCTGTTTCATCGTGATTTTGCTGTTGAATTTTATGTTTATTTTGTATATTTTTTCTATTGAAATCGATTTTATATGTTAGATTCAAACTGGTTTGCGATTGAGCCGCTGTTTATCGGAATTTAGCTGTTAATTTTAGTTTGATGTTGTATGTTTATCAGTTGCGACTGAGCCGATGTTTAATCGTAATTTTGCTGTTGAATTTTATGTTTACGTTGTATGTTCAAACGGTTGATGTAGACATATATGATTTATATAATCGGATTTTAATCGGTTTAGGATTGAGCTGCTGTTTAATTGGAATTTTGTTGTTAATTTTATGTTTATGTTGTATGTTTTGCAGCTGAAATAGATGTAGAAGATTTATGTAATCGGGTTTTAATTGGTTTGTTGCGGTTAATTTTTTGTTTATTGTTGTATGTTTATCAGTTGCGATTGAGCTGGTGTTTAATTATAATTTTGCTGTTAAATTTGTTTATCAGTTGCGATTGAGCAGATGTTTAATCGTAGTTTTTCTGTTGAATTTTATGTTTATGTTGTATGTTTTTCCGTTGATATAAATGTAGATGATTTATATAATTGGATTTTTATTGGTTTACGATTGAGACGCTGTTTAATCGAATTTTGTTGTTAATTTTATGTTCGTGTTGTATATTCTCCAGTTGCGGTTGAGCCTGTGTTTTATCATGATTTTGCTGTTGAATTTTATGCTTTGATTATATATTTTACAGCTGAAATAGATATAGATAATTTATATAGTTAGATTCTATTTGGTTTGAGATTGAACCGCTGGTTAATCAGGATTTTGCTGATAATTTTATGTTCACGTTGTATGTGTTTACGATTGAGCAGCTGTTTGTCAGAATTTTGCTGTTGAATTTTATGTTCGTATTGTATCATGTATGTTTCTCTGTTGATGTAGGTGTAGATGATTAATATAATCATATTCTATCTGGTTTGCGATTGAGCCACTGTTTAATCAGAATTTTAAATTCTATGTTCATGGTGTATATTCTCAGTTGCAATCAAGCCGATGTTTAATGATAATTTTTCTGGTAATTTTATGTTCTTGTTGTATATTTCTCAGTTGAAATAGATATAGAAGATTTATATATGGTCAGAATGTCAGATTTTAACTGATTTTCAATTGAGCGGCTGTTTAATCTGAATGTTGCTGTTAATTTTATGCTCATGTTGTATATTTCTCCGTTGAAATGAAAGATTTATATAGTCATATTCTAACTGGTTTTGGGTTGAGCCGCTGTTGTTTGATCGAGATTGTGTATATTGTGCAGTGCTATCGGATGATGTGCCATTGGTGGTATCAAGACAGTTACTGCAGACATTTGCACAGGAATTCAGCAGATTGGAACCGGATGTTCAAAAGGAAGTAGCACATTACACTCTCAACCAGATACAACCTCGTGTTGTGTCATTTGAAGAACAGGTTTGCTTTGATGCTTCTATATTGTTTCTTGTGAGATTCTTGACAGCTCTTTTGCAGCGTCTACTGAATGATTCTTGGACTTAGATTAGTGGCTTATATAGCTCTAAATTTTGGTGCTTCAGAGTGGCTCTGTTCTACTAGGGCCAGTTCTAATTGTTTTTTATTTTTCTTTATCTATTGCATCATTGGTGGTGTATATGTATTTATAAGGGTGTAGCATTTGGATATTTGTAATTTCATCTCTTAAAACTTCATAAGAAAACAAGAAGAATGCTCTATCAAGAAAATTTATAGAGAGGAACATGGTATGTAGAATGAGAAGTATTGAATCAGCATCGCTACCACCTATAAAGAGAAGGCCAGATTTTGCTGTCTGAAATCATTTTCTTTTATTCATACTGGGATAAGGAAGTACTTATCAGAAAAAAAGGGATGGGAAGTCTCAAAATAGTTGTCTTTCAGAAAGTAGCCTCTTTCTAATTGACCATTAAATTTCAGCATCTTAATTTTTATTTAAAATCAATTAAAGTAATAGGTGAAAAAAGGAATTTGAGTGTAGTAAACTAGTACCAGGAACTCAATAAATGGGCCAGATCTCACATTAAGACCATGAGTTGTTTGTTATGAAGTGTGTGTTTTTGAGTTGGTGTGTTGATTGGAACTATTGCATATCAACATCTTTGATTTCTTTTGATGGAAGTGATTTAAGATCTAAATTTTGTGAGAGTGGACTAGCACCAAAGTCGCTGAATTATTTGTTTATCTTGTGATTAATAAGTTTCTTCTGGACGTAGTCATCTTAAATTTGACGTGTCTCGAGCATTTTAGTTTTGACAAAATGGTATAAGAGGAAGGTCAATAATGGAACTCAGCATATTATCTATTGTCATTAAGAGATCCTCCACACATACGGGTTCTTTTGATCTTTTATGTATTTAATGCCCAATTCTAAAACAAAATCCCTTCTTTGCAGGTGTTGATCATCCGGGAAAAACTTGCTGAATTATACGAGTCTGAACAACAATGGTCAAAAGCAGCCCAGATGCTCAGTGGCATTGATTTCGACTCTGCAATGAGGTGTGCATTATACTTTTACTTATCTTTGCTTGCCTGCTGTGTCCTTTAACTTTTCCTTGAAACCTGAAATCGTTCTCTTTGCACCGCCTCTTATTCTGCAGAGGTATCGATGATACGTTCATATTTTCAAAATGTGTCCAAATTGCTCGTCTCTATCTCGAGGTTGGATTTTTCTCTCTTTTTCATTTTCCTTTTTTTTTTTTTTTTTTTTATGCCTAGTAAACAGCTCCAAGTTAAAGATCCTTGTCTGGTGGTGCACCTTTCAACTTGCGTGACAGTTGATCTCCTCTAAAGAGGACTAGGTGAAATCAATCCATGGGTGTATGCGCTAGATTGAATTATCGTTTTTCTTTTAAAATTTTTTGTAAACTGGATAAAATAATTTGTATTAGAGAGCAAATATAATTACATATTAGTTTGAGATGTAGGACTTCATTGTAATCCAGGAGTATTGACTACTGGGATACTACTACAAACTGTACTCACTACTGGGATACTATTACAAACTGGTACTTCCCGATCAAAAATAGTTTCTAGAATGTCTGCTTCAAACACCGGAGGAAATACCAAAAGTTTGATTTTGTCAAAATATTTTTTCCTAGTTGCACCCAACGGTGTAACCTAGAAGTGGGTTGGGTTGAGACAGGTCTCAAGTTTAACTCCCAGCGGAGGCTAAAAATCTAGGGGATTTTTTATCATCTGTCCAAGCCTCGTTTGATAGAGTTACTCGGTATCTATGCCGGTAGGAGGTTGCAGGTACCTGGTAAAATTAGTCTAGGTGTGCGAATCTGAACCGAACACCACAATTATTAAAAAATAATTTTTTCCTAGCTCGCTTATTGGGAAGGAGGTGCGCAACTCCGTTATGCTCTCGATAGCTATGTGTTATCTATGGGTTTTCCAGCCTTTGTATCAGAGACCTTCATTTGTGAATAATAGAACTTTAACGTAGATGATTATTGTAATAATTCTAATTACCTTTGTAGACAGTAGGAATTTCGAATGCAACTTTAATCCCCTGCATAAGAGTTAGCCGTTCAGATAATATTTTTGGTGTTATGTATACCCTCCATTCACCATTCCTTTTTGTAATCACCCCACCCAGCGATTGCCCTTGGGCTTCAGTTTCCGAAAGAGAATCCATCAGTGTTATGTTTTTGGAAGACTCTGCTGGGAGGTTCTCATTTAACACTGATGGTAGTCTTGGGAAAAATGAGATAGTAAATTTTACAACTCCTTTGAAGAATCATAATGGGAAAAAGAAGACCACAAAATGAGTTGAGCAAGAGCCATAAGAAGAACGTCTACCTCACTGAGAATGAAATTTCAAGGCAGAATTGGTCTTCCCCACTTAGAAATCGAATCTAGTTCTGAATCGTTAAGTACTTTCGGGAACATTATTTTGGTGGAATATGAGGGGAAAATAAATATATATGCAAGAGCAGGAAACAATCTATTTCTAGCTTTGGTAGTTCTATTTGAATTAGTTTGACAATTTGGTAGTTTTAAATTTGTTAAAATATTTCTTATTTAGCCTAGTCTTCTTTGTGAGATTTTCCCAGGAAGCTGACTGGGATTTGGAGGTATCAAACAGAGAAAAAACTTTTATCCTGTTCTCTATTGTCCCAAATTGTTTCTTTTGCTTTTTATGGCTATGGAAAAATGACATGGATTCCAGAAGAGCAAAGACGAGTATTCTTTTGTTTTGGATCAATAGGAAACAAATAAGCGTATACTGATTTGTTTTTTTAAAAAAGGTAACAAATGAATTTGTAGTATGTAAGATCCTTTTTATGTGGCATTTATTCTGCTAGAGGTACCGAAATATTATCCTTCTTCTTGACGAGTAAAACCTTGTATGGTGCTAATGTGATTTGTTAACTAATGTGCTATGTCCATCTGAAGTATCCCCTTCCTGTTGTCCTTTCAATTGCACTGTTCTGCTTACCATCAAAAGGAAAATTAGAGTTGTAGATTTGGTTCCTCTACTGCTTCTATGTGTCCTGCTTTTGTCTGCTGTTAATGTTAATGCATTGATCTGAGGAAGTTCAGTTTACTTCCATTATTTTAGTTCTCCTTGGCATTCTAAATGTGTCCAATTCCTTGTTTGGCAGGATGATGATGCAGTTAATGCAGACGCTTTTATACGTAAAGCTTCCTTTAAACTTAACAATGTTAAGAATGAAGTATTGCATTTGCAATACAAGGTTGGTATTATATGATGTTTTTTTGAGTATGTATCCATCACTGGCTAATGTGCCAACTTCTTCGTGAACAATTATTTCAGGTTTGCTATGCTAGGATTTTAGATTTGAAGAGAAAATTCCTGGAAGCTGCCCTGCGTTACTATGACATATCTCAGATTGAGAAGCGACAAATTGGTGACGAGTAGGTTTTCCAAAAAATACTACCGTGTTAAAATAATGCTTCCCTTAATGCTTTTTGATTATTTAAAGTTGTCTTGCTTATGATTTATGGAAAAAGGCACCAGTCACTTTAACACAATAATTCGTTGTCAATATAAATCTTTAATCCAAGCGAAACTGATAAGTTCCATGGCTTAGGAAAACTAAGAATATGCTTATGTTCCGAGATCAACAGTTTATCTTTTGGCTTGAATGATGTTATACACATCATGATGTCTGTGATCTTTGTCTTGGTACTATGTCTACAGTATTTAATTGAGCAAAGCACAGTGCTTAATGGTTCTTTGTGCTACAGAGAAATTGATGAAGCTGCGTTAGAGCAAGCTCTGGCTGCTGCTGTGACGTGCACAATTTTGGCAGCAGCAGGTCCTCAACGATCTCGTGTACTTGCCACACTGTACAAAGTAAGGATGCAATTACGTAGAGCTTTAAACGTTTTGAATGTTATTGTCAAAGAGTGCTACTAATTGGCAGGTTGTTGGTGGAAGTTATCTTCTGTGGTTGTTGATAATAATTTAATGATATTATTTTGAGTTATTGCGATTAATATTATCATGGGTGTATCTTGAATTATTGGTGTTGGTAATGGTAGTTGTAATTATGATGTTATAAACTATATTGCTTTCTGGACATCATGGGCTAAGTTCAATGAAGAGTGAGTGCGCTTTGGTTTCTTCCTTAAGCCCCCAGTCTTTTGTGTCTTTCTTCCGCTTTTCACTTTAGTAACACTGCTAGTAATAGTTGTATGAATTATCTAATGCAATGATTTGATATTTGCTCTCATTTGCCAAGAATGTGAGACCACTCACGTGAAAGGGCAGGTGCATAGCACCAAGGAAATGGTAAACCACAAATGGGTGATTATATTTGGAGGGGATGTGATTCTGTTGTCTAATATCTGCCTAATTTTACCGTCACCATAACCTTTGAAAAGTTGAGGTTAATTAGTTTTCTTGGACATTTTCCAGTCTAGATCGGCCACCATGTCATTGTATTTGGATTTTGTTGGTCTCAAATGACTGCCTAAAAGATACATTGGTCCCCTCCTCTGTGCTATTTGTTCAGTTTTTGCTAAAACAATTTTTCTGTTTTCCTTGTTTTGGATGACAGGATGAGCGTTGCTCCAAATTAAAAATCTACCCGATCTTGCAGAAGGTACTTCACTTGCTGCTTCATATAATCTGCATAGCTCAGTCTCAACTCTCCTTTTCTTATGCAGATTTGCCCTTGTGCTGTTATCTCTTCTGCATTTAAGTGTGTATCTTTTATGTGCATCTAGTGCCGTGTCAGGTATTTTTTACCTAGATACTAATTAAGTTATGTTTAATTTGAAATATTCAGGTCTATCTTGAGAGGATCTTGAGAAAACCTGAAATTGATGCTTTTGCAGAAGAGTTGAAACCACATCAGGTTACCCCCCCAAAGCCCCCACCCTCCCTTTTTTTTCAGTATCACTTTTCCAAAATGTCAAAATACATTGTCTGATATTCTCGATGTATCTTATTTTTTGTGTTTCCTACAGCAAGCACTTTTGCCTGATAACTTCACAGTTTTGGATCGTGCTATGATTGAGCATAATCTCTTGAGTGCTAGCAAACTTTATACAAATATAAGGTAGAAAAGAAAGCTTATCTTCTCCTGTCATAGCTCATGTTGTGCTATTATCTTAAACTAATCCCTTTTTTGATATGTGACAGTTTTGATGAGTTGGGCACTTTGTTGGGCATTCCTCCTCAGAAGGTACCTAATGATGTTGCTCAGCTATTTTTCTTAATTATTTCCTGTTCTTGAGTTAACATTTTGGATTTGTTGCCAACCCCACTAGCTAGGGTTGAGGCATCGTTTGTTGCCGACCCCACTAGCTAGGGTTGAGGCATAGTAGTTGTACTCTTGGGCTATATTTTATAACTAAAGGCTGGACTCTGAGTGGTTGTGGCTATTGTAGGAATTAAAATAGGAGGTTTTAGGGCGGTGGGTGTCTCGGTTAATCTATTTGCAGTAGTTCTTAGTCCCTTCTGGACCATTTGTTGGGCGACATCTAATCCTCAAAACAAATATTAAATGAAAGAAACAGATAAATTGTTTTCTCATGCTATGCTGCAAAAAGCATCACTCTATCATCCTACTTACACCATTGTTCTCGGTAATTCCATAAGTCAAGTTTAAAAAGTAAAGGATAATGGGATGATAATGAAGGTGATATTATTTTGATCGCATTTTTAGAAGTTGATTCTGAGCGTATGCTGCTCAGCCTTTTGAGGTCTTCAAGTAGAAATCTGTTTTTGAGATGCCTTATTCAAAGAAAAAAGGAAATCTGTTTCTGAGAAAAAAACGCTGCTTCACAGTATTTGGACATGCCTCTCCCATTCTCGCTTATTGATAAGCGTTTTTATGTACTAAGATCAATTTGCAGTTGTGCTACCATGTAATTAACTCAATCATACATGCCAAAATATTTCCATCACTCTCTAATTGTTTTCCATTGCTGTTTTGTGTACCTAGATCAATTAGCAACTGTGCGACTTCATTTCCATCTGTAACTAAGTTGGTTCTAACAATTTTTTTTATGCAGGCTGAGAAAATTGCTTCAAGAATGATTTTCGAAGATAGAATGCGGGGATCTATTGATCAGGTGAATTCTCAATCAATAATGCCATCTATACATTTCTTTGTCCTAGAAAAGAGGAGAAAATGATATGGGGTGATGACTTGTCACTGGCTATCTTTAGGTATAGAGTATATATGTATGCCATATATACATTCTCGAACTCCATGTCCTATCTGTAGTTCTGATTGTGAATATGCCTTGATTGTTGTTTGATGTGGAAGATATTGTTGCATATGATAAATTTGTTTATAAGTTTGTTGTATAATAATTCTCCACGACTATGCACATGAGATGTATTTTGCGAGCAATGTCTGATATATTGTCAAACTAAGAAAATGTATGATTTGGAGATGATATGAGTTTGTTACGTTTTAGCATCTTAAGTCTTTTGAAAACGTCAAATTTATGTCTCTGTGCGTGGTATTAGGGATCACATGTACAGTATTTCCTCCTTTTGTCCCTATCCACGTTTAGTTATGGCGACTACATCCTTCATCTTCTCTTCTCGACATGCTCTGCTTTAAGTTGATTTTGTTGTCAGGTTGAAGGCGTCATACATTTTGAGGATGATACGGAAGGACTGCAACAATGGGATCAACAGGTGATTTAGTTTCTAACATACTCCCTCCGTTTCATAATAAATGAATTGTTGAATTTTGGCACACAGATTAAGGAAAAAGCATTAAAGACATAAATTTAACACAACTTTCCATTTTTATTCCTAAAAAAGAAAAAGCTAACCTTGTAATACCTTTTCAAAAGTTAATTGGTTGTCACTTATTTTGAAACACCAATAAATACCCCAACAATTCACTTATTCCGAAACGGAGGGAGTAACATTTTTCACTCCGAACACTTGTTTCCAAGATTTTATTGAAATGAGAGTACTGCTGACAACGGTGCTAACCTTTGCAGATCATGGGTCTTTGTCAAGCTCTAAATGATGTTCTTGATAGCATGGCGAAGAAAGGCCTCCCTATTCCTGTCTAGTTTGTTCATTTTTTTGGCGAATTTTGAAGGATCAAGTACAATGCTGAGGCACTCCTTCCTCCTCCATACCATTTATTGTACTAGTGTCATTCTATATTTTCTCCAGTTTTAAAACTTCGTTTAGAACTCTTTTTTCATTGTACATGACAATACCTATTTTTGCAGCCTGTTACGGCTTGTAATATGAGCTTCTCCTTTGTAGTGTTTACTGATATTGTTAGATCGTCCCCAGTAGTACTGAATTAAAGAGCGGTACAAGTTCCCGGGTAGGGCTACTGAGTTCAAGGGTCTATTTTATGAATATAAATGTTAATTTAGTGGCATTTCTCTTTTCATCAAATAGCATTTTCTTCTATTCAAATCATAACTGGCTATTTTGTGCTGTTTCCCGGTTTCTATTCCCGGCCAGTTGTGAGATATCACTGCTATTTTCCGTCTGCACTCGGGTTGGGTAAATGCTGTAGTCTTGGCAACTTCCGAAGTTGATTAGGTCCGGTGAAGCGTTGCAAGTGATTGTATTACTGAAATCATCCAAGGCAGTTTTATCGATGCAGATTTTAACAATGTTCTAATTTAACCGATTCTAGAAAACATGGGATAACCTGCGTTTATGACCATTGTCGTCAGTTTTTCGAGTTGCCCACACCCGTGTTTATACCAAATTGATGTAATTTAACATGGTTAAGTGATTTATGAAGTTAAAATACATGTTGATTAAGTATGGTTAAGTAAAATAAATCCTACATTCAAACACATGATATAAACTGGGTGCGGATTAAATTTTTTCCGTTTTTCGACCATGCCAAAGGATATTTCCAAACTTGTTTCTATTGAAAGAGAAAAGGGGTGAGAGAATAATGATAATCGAATCCTCAAGGATTATTCTATACAATGTGAATTCCTACAACTCCTCTCGCCCTCAGGGACGGAATGAACAACTACTAGCTAGAGATCTCTATCATTGGTTCACCAGACACCATCAAGCAGGGAAGCAGCAAGGAGTGTGGCTAGCGAGTCCCAACGGAAGGATATGAGAGATTATTGTGTCAAAACTCTCACCAGTACCACTAAGCTATAAACCTTGTTGGTGAGAACATTGGGTTAGAATGCCACACAGGTATAGATAGTACCATCCCTTCTCAGCATGGAGAGATATCTGACCAACGTCTATGCGAATGCCGGGTACGTCCCCCTTTACAACACCTTCAATTTAGTTCCATTTATTTGGATTTTGATGCGAAACTAAATGAAGATGAGCTTATTCACTTGGACCCTTACATGGAGAAGAACATCTTGACGAATCGATACCACTTTGTAAGAGCATATCATGGTTGATGGATGCCAACTGAGACAGATTCTGCAATTAGAAAGAACACATGGTTAAAATTTTTTTACACGGATGTCCTGTACTTGTTCCAATCGTAAATCAAAAGTTAGATATAGCTCAAACGTTTTCTCAACTAAGCAAAGGTTCTTTCAATACTTCTGAAAAAGTTTTAAATCAAAGAAAAAAAAAAGAAAACAATTCGCAAAGCCCTTGCGAGGTAGTGATGAGTTCAATTACTCATTTTGGCATAAGAATTTGTTGGTAGTCTGATTAAATCTAACAATATGATTGTGGTTGAACACTCACAATTATATAACGTAAACATCACGGCATACCTTGAAAGAAAAATTCATCAAGGATAGATCAAGAGGAGAAGGATCAAACTGAGCGAGATCACCACATTCATCCATATTCTGCAAAAGGTAAATATCAATAGAGACATTCATGTCAGAGTAATGTAGACATGGTATCCTGCTTTAAGTTTATTATCGCGACAAGTTCATATGCTAAATGGTCATATGTTGGTAGGCCTTCCTCAATATGATACGTAACTAGCTATTCGTCATCAAGCTTTAACCATCTTCGTCCATCTAATGACCTAGTTGAACTACTATACATCCGTTTTATGTAAAGGGAAGAATAGCTTCAATAGTTGATTATGAAATGATACATGTCGATACGATGAGTATTGAGTATACTTGGACACTTGAATGACTAAATGGAGAACATAAGTTACCTCAAGTCCAAAGTTTGAGGAGAACTCAGACGTGTCAGAACCAGATTCATTACAATCTTCATCATCTTGCACTCCACTTAGACCATATCGGGATACAAAATAGCTTGTGTCATCAACACCATCAGTCTGCGGTACAAATGCCGCCTACAGACAACCAATTATAAAATCAAAGAAAAGAATCTGCGTCAAACTAAATAATTTTCTCTCTTTCATAGCAAGAGGGATGATCATAGGTCGTAAGGCCTACCTTTAGTAAGGCAAGATTATCCCAATCAACTCCCCTGAAAAATTGGTGTGCTTTTACCTGTAGGAATGTGGAATAAATGATGGAGGTTAGTACCAATCAAGGTAGTTTCTCTTCCATATAGCTAGTAAACAAAGAAGGTATTATTCTTTATAATATGCACAAGATAACCTCTGATGCTCCTTTTGCTCCAAGGCGCTGACTTGGGTCATGAACAAGAAGCCTACAGGAAAACTCTACCACTGAATTAGATCATCCAGCAGAAAAAATTGAAAACACAAAATGGTTGAATTTGTAGCCCAATTAATATAAAAACTTGCCAAGTAATTTAAACTCGTGTTTTCACGGATGAATGGTACTATTAATGTATCAAACGAAAAATAAACGGAAACAGCATCAATGGACTTTTCCTAGTTGAATTTTCATGAAGTAATCAAGCAGGGGTAACTGAAGTGAGATGGAGTCATCGAAGCACAATAATCAAGGAAAAAATATAAAATAGGTATATAAAAGAGCTCTTTTTTTTTTTGACAAATACAAAAGAGCTCCTAGGCACTGGAAATATGGCGCTGAAAGAGCACCTAGGATCTGGAACATCATTTATGAGGTGAAAACTTACCAATAAGAACTAGAGACATTTGTTTCCAAATAATCAAACTACAGGCACCAAAGTGTTACCTACCAAACTAGTCTATGCAAAATCTATGTGGGTTCTTTAATACAGAATGAATATCTAAGAAACAATAAAGCAGCTTGGATCTGACCATTTGATAATCCTTTTAGAGGATGCTAGATTGCCAGTGAAATTGGTTCCCAGAGGATGTTTCATGTATAGAATTTAAACGGTATTAGCTAACCTGTCAATCAGGTCTTGTGCTTCGAAGGACATCTCTTCTGGGACAGATGGCCAGGGAATTTGCTTGTTTAGCATATTATCAAAGATAACCTGTCAAACCAGAAATTGTAATGTGTTGAGGAGATCTCCATACCTATTGAGAAACTAGAAACTCATCCAGTGCACTATATTTGCTGGGTGGCTTTCTTTCTTAAATGTCATGCAACTAACAAATAAAACCAAAAAAGGAAAGCATTGTCAACTATCATTAAGGAAATTCCTGCAACTTCGGTAAAAGTGCAACTATGTGAAGAATGACAGCTCATGCTAGCTGCATTGCAGTTTAGCATCTGTCAACTGGAGTCAATATCTGTCCCTCAAGGAACCACATTCATACACGACAATTGTTTAAACTACAGAATGAGCTTTAGTGAAAGACCAACCTTATAAGATCAGGTCACACCTATTTAATATTATGACAGAAAAATTAATACTGAACAGAGTTACAAATTTCCTATGATCTCAATATATGACCAAAATATAATATCAAAATAATTGCAATGTGAATGGCGCTCAGATAGGGAACTATCGTACATGTAACAACAAACTGTATTATAATACCTCAGGATTCTCGGCATTGAAAGGCGGAATCCCAGTGATGAGTTCAAATAAAACAATTCCTACTGACCACCAATCAGCAGCGCTACCTGTACAAATGATCAGATAGTAAATTCAACTTCTGTTCCTTTCATTCTCACACCTAACCATCCCTGCTCATCTTATGTTCAAATAAAGGTGACATGGGGAGGGAGTATCAGCATGTCACCAAGTTTAGCATAGCAATTTCTTTCTCACCATGCTCAGTTCCAAGAAGAATTTCCGGAGCCAAATAGTCGGGGGTACCAACAGCTGACCGCTGAGATTTGTCTGATAGATCTGGATCTTGCTGACTACCAACATCAGGAAGCACTACATCCTTTGTATCGGGTTCAGACAGATCATCTGTGCTGTTCATAAGTCCAATTTTTGACAAACCAAAATCTGTAAGCTGGTTTAAGAATACCCAAGATTAGAACATGATATCCGTCAATAAAGAGTAGAAACATAAACTTGTGCAATTAATATGGGGACACCTAGGTGGGGTAGGTGTTTTATCAATAGTGGCACATTGAGAATCACTTGTCTTTCAGCAAAACAATCTTTTAGCTTCCTCATCATTACAAGGATCTCTGAACCTACCTTTATATGCCCATCTTGTGCAATTAATATGTTGTCTGGCTTGAGATCACGATGAACGATTCCTAAAGAATGAAGGTACTCCAGAGCAAGGACCTGAAGAAGGGAAAAACACATCCTTCAAAGAGCTCGAAATGTTGCAAAATTTCAAGACAAAGATGGATCAGGAAAGTACCAATTCTGCAACATAGGTTCGAGCTACATCTTCCTCAAGGCAACCGACTTTTTTAAGAAGAGAGAACAGATCACCACCATTAAGATACTCCATGACCAAATAAAGGTAGTCTTTGCTAGTGAATGAATAAAAAAACCGGACCTACAACAGTGAAAGCATCTTCATGATCGCATACTCAAACTAAATTAGTTAAGGAACATTAACTGCAACAAAAATCTATACAGAAAATGAGGATAATGGTAGAGTAAGTCCCATCGGATACAAAGGTTGATATATCAAGGAATAGATAAAAAATCCTACTGAGAAGGAAAATAGGAAAAAATAAAGTAAACTGTAATCACCACAAAAGGGTTTCTGACGGTAATCAATATATTACGCTCTGCCAATATGCGGTCAATATCATTCTTCCGCAACAAATCCAATTTCTTGAGCACCTAATATAAGATGAATGGCATCATGTCAGAAATCAATACCAATGTGGTTATAACAAAAAAGTTTTCACTGACAATCTTATGGCAGATAAATACGTTGATGAGGTATATATTTATAGAAGACATACTGCATAACTAAGATAGCTTAATCTAACCACAAACTTCACCAACTTGTTTATTCTCCTATTCGCAGGATACAATGCAAAAATGTTCAGTAGCAAAGCAGTAAATTGATTAGCATATAAGTTACTTCCATGTCTTTCTGGTACTTATAAGTTATAACAAGCACACTTGGACAAAATCTGCATCTTGTTACACAGCTACAACCCAACTCCCATTGTACTTCAGCATGCCTCATACATTCAACATCGGAAACAAATTCTCTATTGTATGCTAAAACTATGTGTTCCACTAGCCCACCACAGAAAAGGTCCATAATTCTTCTAATTGAATCCACAACAAGATGATCCCTCAGCACTACAGGTGGGATAACTTAAGTTGTAGCCCAAAAATAAGTCATTCAAAAAAACAACTTCCTTTCCACCCACAATTCCTAGAAAACAACAATCGCAAAATCTTCGTCATGAAGGAATGACAGATGCACAACTACTGGTAAACACAAATATGATAAGGAAAAGAGTAAAATTACATCATTTATCAAAAAGCAAATATAATTATACATTGGTTGATTCGAAGTTTAAGATGATACCTTGATTGCAAATAAATCACCAGTTGACCGCTTGCGCGCCAGAAAAACTCTGCCAAAGGCACCTCTGCTGATTGGTTTGATAATCTCAAAATCATCAATGCTTGTTCTTTCCTTGTGTGACGAACTTGAAGGAGTTGACATTATACTAGAATGAGAAGAATTATCCACTAACATTTTGGAACCTTCTGAATGTCCAAACCCATCTTTTCTATCCACAATATCACAAGCAAGTATATATTTCTCTCTGCATGTAGTAAAACAGGTGTCAGCTCTAGTTCATCTATAAATTCTGAAATATAGATGAGCACAAAAAGTTATACCGCAAAAGGTTTTCTATTCGTCCTCCACATGTACCTACTACAAGAGCTTTAAGCTTGCTATTTTGTAAAATATCTTGTAGGTCTTGCATGCATGCAATTAAAAGCTCATGAGATCCTTCTTCTGAAAGATCTGTGCCCGCCACACAACGTGCTATATCTGCTAAATCAGCCATCTAAGTACAAAAAAGAAACGGGAAGGACAAAGTCAGTCCATGTAACATGCAGGAACGAGTTAAGCATAGATCTTTATTAAAGAAATAATTGATCTATACAAGCGCAAGATAGTTAATACTGCAACAATAATAATCTAGGGAGATGGAAAAGAAGTAAGCTAATGCACATGAGCTATCAACTTTCGAATCACACTAGCATTAGCTTCACATCATTATCACTTTAAGATATTTTACAAAATGCCAAGTTCGGGCTGATTTTATTTATCTTTAAACTGAAGAACAAGTGAGAAACAAAAGAATTCCTGGAGAATTATTATTAGCTGGATTATCTTAACGAAACATAGGTAGGTAATGTGTTTCAATGGAAAAGTTGAAATTATACAAACTCATCCCAGTAATTGATCTGAATATATACTCTTATTAGTTATTTAATACTTCTCTTGTACCACTTTATATGTGCTCTTTCCATTTTCTTTAAGGGGGTGGGGTCTTGTCCAACTCTTGTGCACCTCTACTATTTCATTAGGAACCTGCATCCTCCTACTAGAATAGATATTGGATACACCAAGGCAAGGCATATGGAAGAAATCACCTAATACTTTTGCCTTTGGAACTCGAACCCTCGTCTCTATGGTCTTCTTTAAAACTCCATTGACCGTCAAACCAAACTCGTGGGTGCTTTACGGGATGCTTTATGATACTTTTACTAATTTGAAACATCTCAAGACGTCTGGCATCATTTTTATTTCTATACCTCTTTCACAACTTTTAAGAATTTCAAATTCATTACCACAATTTATAACTAAACGTCTAATCGCAACTAGTTGGGATAAGAATTCCAAATTCATTAAACTATCAAACTAACATTTCAAACATTACTTCAGAGTCTTTTCCACTATTACTAATATAATAGGTAAATCAAATTAGTATCTTAAACTTTGTGCAATACTGCCTCAAAAAAAGGGAAAAAGAGGGTATAAGAATATTAATAACCAAAAAGAGAAATAGCTGGTTAAAAGAAGCTTGGAAAAAGAATATATAGATGATAAATCACAGAAGATAATCATTAGTGGATCTGTTTATTGTCTAAACAAAGCACTACTCTATTTCGATTAGCCCAAATTGGTAAATAGATTTCTTGCCAAGTGTCATTAAAGAAGTTTCTTTTTTATTTATTAGCACCAACATGTAAAATGTGCAGTGAAAAATAAGCAAACTCTTAAAAACTCCTTTATTTGGTTGGCCATGATTTCCACACAGATGCAAAAACAAAATGATCAAGGAAAGACTTTTAGAAACTGAAGCGTCTAGAAAGCCACCCTGAAAAAAAAAAAGGCAACCTAGTGCATGAAAGCTCTTGCTATGCGCGGGTCCGGGAAGGGCCAAACCACAAGGGTTTTATAGTACGCAGCCTTACCTTGCATTTCTACAAGAGGTTGTTTACATGGCTTGAACCCGTGGAGGTCACACGGCAGCAACTTTACCAGTTACTCCAAGGCTCCCCTTTGAAGTAAGCCACTCTAGAGAAATATAAAAATCTAGTACACTCAAAGTAAGACTCATCCCAATATTTGTAGCTATCCATATTGCTAATGATCCGTACTCTCTCTCTCTCTCTCTAACTCCCTTTTCCTCCTCTAAGACAATAGAACTTCAAGTGATACTTTCTTTAATTGAACATTAGTATATGGAATGAAATACTAGGATTTCAACTCCAGTGCTTTTTCACTACTAACTTGGTGGATTACAGGAAAAACACTACAGGTACTTCTCATTCAGAGTATAGTGACAAACCTGCTGAACATCCTCTAGCTCAGAAAGATTGTTATGATCTAACCAGAAGTCAAAATTTACTGCCCGAGGGGTATTTGTCGAGGATACTGATGTCATGCTCCCAGTTGAAGATGGTGGACCACAGTGATTGAACTTTGAGCCCAAGTGACTCTTCAAATTAACGAATGCTGCTAATGGAGAATCTTCTATACTGGCAGTATCCATCTCATGAAGATCCTCAAACATTCCATCTATCCCTTTGCTTCTCCACTCACCCATATTAGGTGAATAACCTTCAGATGTGTTTCCGGAATTTTCACTTTTCAATTTCGAATTTTCTTGGATCTCAGTAGTTACCTGGAATCCTAAATTACGTGACTCCATAAACTGTTCCAGTAAATCTGCAAATTTCAAAAGGCGCTCATCGACATCTACAGATTTCGAATCGCATTTGTCTGCATAAGCACATATATAGGAATGAGGCTCCAAGTGAATAGTGGGAACAAGTTCCTCACAAATTCTACAAATCACCAAATTAGAATCATCGGGAAACTGTTGTCTACACTCGTTTCGCAATTCTCCACTACTTTGGTCGCTGATATTGTTCAATGGTTTAATGTTAGACTGAATATCTGGAGGGTTATTATTAAACGATGGTGTTGGTTCAATAGACATGGGATCTTTTTCGAGCGCAGTGACACTTCCATCCAAGATAACTTCAGATTTCTGCTGATGTGAGTGAGAGGAATTTTTCGATGTTTTTTCTTCCTCCAAACTGCATTTGCCACATGACTTTTTGTTCAACTTACAACCTGCTCCTGTATCAGAAATCCTTCGCTTGAGAACCCAATCTGTTTTAACAGAAGGGATTCTATTTAGACACTCTTTAAGCTTGGCCAGAGATGTTTCATCAATTGGCTCACTGTCTTTCGCAAAATGCAACACCCTTGTGCACCGTGTCAATATAAAAAGCATGCGGGTCAACAACCACTTCAAAAGACCCATTTGGCATTCTTGTCTTTTCACTGTCAGGTCTTGGACAATTGATTCACACTTGGAACGGAACTCTAAGCAGGTCATCTTGATACACTCTTGAGCAAGAACAACAAGTTCTTCAGCCATCTTTTGTCCATCCAGAGGCAAGGAATCATTCTTCTGTACAATCTCTACAACTTCCTGCAAGAAACCACCTAGCTCTGCGTTCACAGCTTCTTTTGCAGCGTCAAATCTCAAACGAAGAGATCCGAGCAGCTCCTGCATTCATTCAATGGAATGGAAGTTAATACAGAACATCAAAAACCATATCAGCCACCCTAACTGACTTAACTTGACCATTTTACTCTCAAATGAATGTAATTCCTTCATATGCTTATCTCTTAACACCTTTAAATAATAACTGGAAGCACCGGAACCTAATTCCTACCTATGCTTATCACTTACCACCCTCACATAATAACTGGAAATACCAGAACCAGAAATGTCAAAAGAAATACCTTCAGATCGTTATAGCTGTGAGCTCGTGGAGGTGATGGTTGAATCCCGCCTTTTGGACCTAGTTCATGTGAGAAGCTTTTGAATGTTTTGTTTGCTTTACTGTTAGGCAGTGCTCCTTGGGAAGATTGCTTCACTTTCACATGCTTTCCCATCTTATGCACATTCCTTCCAGGACCCTCCTTGTCAGACCCCTAAATTTGCAAATTATCATCTAGTGAGACACATGGTATCTCCAATTATCATCAAATTAAGAGCAGAAACATAGCATAGCACATCCAGAATAACTTGATGAAGCTAATTATACATGCAAGCGGAACCATTTCTTACCTGGTTTAAAGATAAGCCACTACCAGCTTGATCAAAATCCTTAATGAGATATGACGCAAACCAACTAGCTATCTTTCTGCCTTTACGGTGTCCTGTTAAATAAAGGGGCCAGAAATTCATTAGAACAGAGATCCAATTAGACAGAAAAGAAGAGCTGCCAAGAATCAGAGAACTGATCTCCTTTGAGTGCCTGCAGATTCCATCCAATTGAGAAAACACAAACTTAGAGAATTTACAATCAAGGCGAATTTAAACCTTAACAAGGAATTCAAAACTTTAGGTAATAATAAGTAATCTGGAAGCATTAGCCATTAATACAATATGGGTAAAAGCGAAAATAACAGTTGGATTGTTTAATAGCTTAAAGTATACTTGCTCAGACTGCAATTTCAGGAAGATATATGATCAGCTCCCCGTTGCAAACATGCTTCTCCATTCATATGGCAGGATAGGGTATTTGAACACTGGTTCATTCAATTACTGATAGACGTCACCACTAAACTGTGCATACATTCACAAGTTACAAGTTACTCTACCTATACCAACTTTTTTCTAAAATTTTACCATACAGCTTTCAGCTGAAGGACTTCAAATTTTTGAGAAGGATCCTTCACCTGAAGGACATAAATAATCAGAAGTGGATATTAGTTCCGAAATTTCAATAATCCCCTGGTCCCAACACTAAGAGCTTCTTTCTGTAAGATCCAATAACTTCTTTAGACAGGAGACCATTAAATCCAAAGAATATCTTCTTTCATCTTAACTAAAATCTACTACTTATCACTGACAGTTCTAGAATTTAAAATCCTTATTAGAAAAATGTATTATCTTTAGACATGCAGATAAAATATGGCCAATACAGCATCGGGATGTCCAATGACTACAGCATGATAAGCCAAACAATAGATCAAACAATAGAAAGTTCCTACTCCTTCCATTCCAATGCAGACTACACTCTAGCGTTCCAAAATGCTTAACACCACTCCATAAATAATACTAGTACTATTCCATAATAACAACAACAACAACATACCCGGTGTGATTCCACAAAGTGGGATCTGGAAAGGATAGAGTGTACGCAGACCCTTTACCCCTATCTTAGAGGTAGAGAGGTTGTTTTTGATAGACACTCGGCTCAAGAAAAACAGTCCAAAGCAATCCAGCGAAGAAAAAAGTAACGGAAGTACAAAAAACAACAGCTAATAACAAAAAACAACACATAGTAAAAGAACAGGAACTACAACAAAGCAATATGGTAATCGAGGTACAAGAAAATCAACATATAGTAACAAAAACCAAAGGACAAGAAATTACAACAGGAACAATGCTACGACTACTAGTATAAACGGACAACAAGACAACACATTGCTATCTACTAACATTCTATCCTAATCTGTATCCTCGATAAGTTGAAGCTGCATCATGTCATGTCTAATCACCTCTTCTTAATACTTCTACAGTCTACCTCTCCTAAAACAGTCCATAGCCAACCCTCACACCTCCGTACTAGGGCATCCGTGCATAATATAGTTCATTTAACTATTCAAATTTTAAACTTTAACGCCACTTTTGTCCATTACTATTAAGTCGATAATATTTCTTCCACTGCAACAAACACAATACACAAATCAAATTAAAAACCTCACAATCAAAAACTCGTCAACAGCGCCAACAAACATCGCAATGCATACAACACACATATCAACTGTATTTAACAGCTGAGAAAAAGCAGATTTAGCAAAATGACCTTTCCGTCCTTTAGCTGCAGCTCTTTGATCCTGCTTTAAACGAGGTGTAGTAGCTCCAGAACGAGGAGACGACTCATTATTCAGCTTATCGGAATCTACTACAAGCCTTGAACTCGGCCTTTCCTTATTCTCAAGCCTCCTAGTTTTGATCCGGTTCAAACCGGTCGGTATTCCCGTCGCCGTCTCCGGCGGCGACGACTCACCACCGTTCCGACTCAACTCCGCCATCACAAAAAATCAAAAAATAAAAATCTACAATAACTAGTTTAACAAATTTTCGATGAACACGATTACGAATACAGTGAAAAAAATTCAAAAAATAAATCTACATAACTAGTAACAAATTTATTATGAAAACGATTACGAATACAGTTCAAAAAAAAAAAAAAACTACAAAATCACTAGTTTAACAAATATATAATGAGCACGATTGCGAATACAGTAAAAAGAATAAAAAAAATCACTAGTTTAACAAATTTACATGAACACGATTACGAATAAAGTGAAAAATAATTCTAAAAATTCAAATTTTTTTTTTATAAAAACTCGTTTAACAAATTTACGATGAACACGATTACGAAAACAGTGAAAAATACAAATGAGAAAATTGATCAAACGGAGTTTATTAAGTGAAGAGCTTGAGTTGTTGGTGAGCGGTTGCTGTTGGAAGGTGTAACGGTTAACAAGTTTCAAACGGAAAAAGGGAAGGGGAGAAATGGAGTGGTAGCTTGTACGAGATGAGAAAATTATAATATAGAAAATCAATGAGAAGTTAATTTTTTTGTTTGTGTTTATATTGTATTTATTGCTTCAGGATCTGAGTTGCAATGTGTTTATTGCAACTCTGATCCTATTTCAGAGTAGTTTGAATTGAATTCTACCAAAAAGATAAATCCTTTTAATTCTCTTTATTACCTTCTTCCTTTTTTATTATTTACTGTAATAATGGATCTGTTTCACTAAAATAAAAAAAGACAGTTAAACCAAGAAAAAAAGAAAAACTGATTTTGTTATTTTTTTTTAGTAATTTCACTGAAAAAAAAGAAAAAGGATATCTAAACCAAAAAATAGAAAAAACTGATTTTGTTCTTTTCTCTATTTTTTTAGTATTAGTTTATTCTGTATGTTTTATTAGTTTATAAGTTTAAGTTAAAAAGAAGTTTACTTTCTTTTTAGTAATTCTTTAACTTTAATTTTCTGCATAACATGTTTAAAATTACGAGAATAAATGATAATTTAATATACATTTTATATATTTTTAGTTAAATTAAGGGTGTATATGGTATTACGGAGGAAATCATTTTCATGAAAATATATAAATTAAGCGACTTCTTAATTTTTTGTATTTGATATACAAGTAAATAAATATCATCTCAAATGTATTTATGTATTTTAACATAAAATTATGAGGATGAATATAAGCGAGGTGATGAATGTTGTGGTGGATGATGGAGGAGGTTAGGGGGTGTGGGGGTTGGGTGGGAGTGGGTGAGGGGTGTGGCGGTGGAGTGAGTAGCGTGGGAGGAGATAATCTCACTTGTTTTCCTCAATTTTATGGAAAAAATTATTTTCTTAAAAAATAATTTTAAATTTTTTTCACTATCCAATAATGAAAAAATATAAAAATATATTTCGAACTTCTCAAACTTTATGTTAGTAAAAAAAAAAAAAAAATTGAAATTGAAAAAGTATGTCAATTATGCCCAAAATTGGACAGAACCATAATATCACCTAAAGCTGTCCACATTTTATTTACTACTAACTACTACTTCACCATAAAAATGCGTGTATGAAAAAGAAATGCCAAACTTTTTTCTGAAGAAAAGGAGCTTACTGGTGAAAATTCACGGTTTTATAGTGACTTATTTTATAAAAATAATTGGAATAATACTCACAAAAATATCTGAATTTTAATCGAATTTTTAGGTGAACATAGTGAACTTTGCGGGGATTCTATTGTCCCTAGACTTTTTAAAATGGATTTAATTTCCCCCCTAAACTCTATATCTAGTTTCGGCGACTGGCGGTGTAATACATACGCCAACCTCATATTTACACGTGTTCAAGTGGGCAGATATATGCCATTAAAATACGAAAAAAAAAAGGCTAGAGGGTAATAAGAACCCCGCAAAGTTCAGTATGTTCAACTGAAAATCCAATCAAAATTCAAGTATTTTTTTTATTATTATCCCAAAATAATTAATATGTGTAGTAATTTTTTTTTATTTACTTCATAAAATAATATTCCATCAAAAAGCTTTTTCTCTTATAAAAACACATCGAGTATGCTGTTGTTTACTTCATAATAATATTCTATATAAGGGGGCGTTTGGTAGAGTGTATTGAAATATTAATGCATGCATTAGTTTAATATGTATTAGTAGTACCTTATTTGATATACCTTTTTACTTTATGTATAACTAATGCCTGAGGTGTATATTACTAATACATCAAAATCTATGACATTAGTAATGTAATGAATCTAATGCATGCATTAACATGCTTAAAGACCCTATTACCCCTCAAAAAAAATTTCGCATCCTTTCCAACATATATATTGAGGGTATTATGTAAAAAAAAAAATAAAAATTATAGAAATTATGTAATTCATATTTTTTTTAATACATCGAACCAAACACTACATAAGAAAAAATACAAGCATAACTAACACAAACATTACTAATACAAACATTATTAATACACTATATTTTGAATTATTCTTATACACTCTACCAAACGACCATAAAAGAATCACTTTCCTAGCATATAGTAACATATATTCATACAATCAAAAATAATTTAATATTTGACCATCTATACTGACAGTTAACTATATGTTTATTTAATTGTCCTTGTAATAAACAATAAACGAAATATATTATGTTGACAAAAGAATTTTTAGGAGTTATTTTTAGTACAAAATATATAATAAATAAATGAAAACATGGGGTGGCAAATAAATGAAGAATAATTCCAGTTTGACAAGGACTGATTTGGTCGTGTTTAGGCAACGGCAATTTCTCAATTTTTGGATAAATATAAAAATCTCTTAGGAATGGTGGTGGGATTTGCAACGGTACTTATACATCGTTTTCTTTTTGAGTTGTTTTATTCCTATCTATGACGTTTAGCATATACAATAGTGACATAGACCAACTAACTACCTGGTTGAATACATATGTTACCTCCAATGGCGGAGTCAATTTTTTTTAAAAAAGAGTACTTAAAATAAAAAAAAAGTAGGCACACAAATTAATCAAAGGTAGCTCAACATCAATTATATATACAATAAAAAATAATTTTAATCATAAATAAATAATATAATTTTCCATCGAAAGAGGTTCGGATGAACCCCCAAAACATAAGGTAGTTCTACCCTTGTTTTCGATAGAACTTCGGTTAAAAATAAAAAATAGTTTTTTTAAAAAAAGTAATGAAAATACAATAGATAGTAACAAGCGCAACCGATACTAGTAGAACAACACTATCACAAAATACAACTATAATCAAATTACACGGAACAATATATAGTTACTAATTAACAGAAATCACAAAACAAGAAACTAGAAGAATAGTCTTACGACTACTAGCAAGGGAAACAAGACAATGCACTTCTACCTACTAACCTTCTATTGGTGTCCTCCATGCCTCTTTATCTAAGGGTGTATCCTCGATCAGTTATAACTAACCCATGTCTTTTCTAATCACATTTTTCCAATACTTCTTAAGTTTACCTCTACATCTCCTAAATCCATCCATAATCAACCTCCCGTGCCTTCTCAGTAGGACATCTATTATTTGTTAAGTATAATCTTAACGAATTTTTATATATGAGTTTATACTTGGTATCAAAAGTACTATATTTATAGCTAATACCCCTGAGTATTATTTACTTGTGATTGTCATACTCAAAACACGAATATTATCTTGAGTATTTACTTATAATTGTCATACTCAAACACGAATATTATCTTTAATACAACGGTCTTGATAGGATTTACAAGGAGTAAACCTCGAAAGACATAATTATACATCTCTCGTAGACACTCACACCCTTACTTCCAGGACTAAGGCTAGCAATCTTTCTCCACAAAGGAACTATGTCAATTTCAACTTGTAGTTAATATTATATTGGCAAGATAGGTATGTGTTACATGAAGGAGAGCCTTGGAGTAGGATCAGGAGGTCATAGATTCAAGTCGTGAAGACAGATCCCTACAGAAATGTAAGACGAGGATGCGTAACAATAGACCCTTGTAGTCCGGCCCTTCCTCAAACCCCCCACACATAGCGAGAGATTTAATGCACTGAGTTGTCTTTTTTATAATTTGTGTTGTGTGTTGATAAGTTCAAAGTTCAAATCGGTAAATTTATAGATCGATATTTTCTTCCATATATATTACTCTCTATTACTACTATGTTTCGTATCTTATTATTTCGCTACCTCTTTTTCTATAATCCTATATATCAAACACACTTCTTTTGAGTCAAAGGTCTATCGAAAATGATCACTCTACTTTACAAAGATAAAGGTAAAATTTACTTACTCCTATTTTTCTCATATTCCACTTGTAAATTACATGATAAAGTAGTTATTGTCATGCATTTGACTTGGTCCAGCATGCCAATTTTTTGGCAACACGGCGTGGAACACTTGAATTGAGTAACTAAGTGGAAGTTTAATTATGAGAAGGTTTAGTAAATTCCAACTAGTAAACTATCACTAATAATAAGTCTAATAATAACAGGTGACAAGTAAAAGATGATGTATTGCTTACAAAAATTCAACAAAGTATATACCTGGTCCCCTCCACCACTTCGAAAGGCCAACACACTTGCTTGGTAATGGAATGAAAACATAAGGTTAATGAACAATTAAAAAGAAAATTCTAAGTTTCAAGACTATAGATCATATTGAATATGTAGCAATTATTTAAAAAGGAAAAGGACAGAAACGACACTTCAAATTAAACTATTTTCATAAAAATAACCATGAAATTTAAAGTTCACTTTCTAGCCATTTTAATTTGCTGGCTTGTTCTATACCGTTTCTACACACCTTCTATACAGTTTTATACATATAAATACTCTATACAAAAATTATACAGTTTTGATATACAATTTATATAATAATTGTACTTTTTTTTTTACACATTTTATACAACAATTATATAATTTTTATACACTTTCTATATATTTTTTTATATATATTTCATGCAAATACATATTTGATAGAACTATACAATTTCTATACATATATCTTATATAGATATGTATTCTATATAACAATTATACCATTTTTATATAATTATATTTAATTATTATTTCTAAACCATAAAAAAAGCAGAATATTTTTTCAGTTAATTTATAGAAAAAAAAATGAAATATTTTTAAAAGGATCGAATGACTCAAGTTGAAAATTGTATCAGTATTATATATGGACCGTATCATTATTGTATATAGATTGTATCTGAACTACATGGACCAAAATGACCCAAATTAGAAAATGACTATAAAGTGAAAATAGTATACTCAACTGATCACTTTTTGAAAAAAAGTCAAACTTGGGCTATTTATTTTAAAAAGTGTTACGCAGTATTTTTTTTTTCTTGAAAAAAAAAAAAGGTTGACCATTTAGAGTTATGGTGCAAAGGTAACTACTACTACATCTTTACATAGAGATCTCTAATTCAAAAATGTTTTACCTATAATATAGAATTTTTTGACATAAATATAATTTGCTCGAACTATAACGCAGGTATCAAGCTTCAACGTAAATATACTTTATTTAATCAAGCTCCAACGTAAATATTTAACGGCGAAATGGAAAAATCAGAAATAAAAGGAAAAGAAGGTGGCCCCCCTCAAGATTTTGGATGATTTTTGCCTTTTTGGACCTTTACCTATTTGATATCCCTTTTTTTGGAAAATCGTAAAGGAAATAATTTTATCCACGAATGACGAACACTTCTAAAAATAGATGATTGCCCTTTCACTTATTTTTCCTAATTTGGTAGGCTAGAAATTTCTCAAATGAACCTATTTTTGATAACTTTATTACATAATATGTATTTATTTGTAAATATCTTTTCAATGATTGTAGTTTATCAATGAGCTAGTTAATTTTTATTGGAAGAACCCTTTGTAGTTTGTACCTATAGAGAATTCATCCTAGTAAAGATTATTCTTATGTTATCAACAAACTTCAAACAAGAAAATAAAAAAGAATAATAATAATAATAACAATAATAATAATAATAATAACAACAATAGAAATAAAGAAAAAAAAAATAGTGATTGATAGAGAAAATAACTTGTAGTTATACCACATGTGACTTTTTCTGAGTTACGTATGAAGTTTTGATTCTCTTGGATAGTCCTAATAAAAATCACCACACTACTAATACAACTCACCCCCCCCCCCCCCACATGATGTCATCATACACTTGTGCAACTTTATGTTCAACCAAGTGTATTTTTCGATAATCGTGATATTTGAGTCAGCTTGCGTGTACCTCACTTCATTTCAAGCGAATATCACAGTCAGCTTGCGTGTACCTCGCTTCATTTCACGTGATACTTGTCACGTTCCACCGTTGGAAAAAATCACTTGGGATTTTATCTCTATCGAAATTTACTTAAAATCTCACGATTCTCAACCTACTTCATTAGCCATCACGCCACAGCCAAGGCCGCATATCTCCAACCAATTCTTGATAATGACTTAACACAACAATTACTATTCCATTGTACAAACTATTACTGGTGAACAATATTTTCTACAAAAACATTTTACACTATAGTTTTTTTTTTGTTTCCACCAGGTTTTCCCTACCCCCTTTAGGACTTAGTTAATTCAGATATTTGGTCAAGGATAGAGGAGTATTTACCACTCTGTCACAACCTTTTGTGGTCATTTTACACTGTACTTTTCTGATAATGTAGACAATTTCATTAATCACAAAGCCAAAAATCGGTCGTATACAAGCAGTATACCAAAAGTAAAGAACCTACAAAACGACAAGCTTCTCTCCCAAAGACACGCGTACCTCTATACATCTCGGAACTACGTGGGTGCACCAAAAATAAATAAGGAATCGAAGGCTACCCCTCAACGGCCTAAAAACTCATTTCTACCCCTTCAAATAATCCACACATCAAAGCCATAGGAATAATATTCCATAACAACCGGTCCTTCACAGACCTTGGCATCACCGAAGACATGCCAAACCAACTAAACATATCCCACCACAGTCTCGTGGCCATGATGCAATCAAGTAGAAGGCGATCCACATCTTCGCCCACCTCCTTGCATAAATAACACCAACTAATGCAAACAGCCTTTCTTTCCTAAGGTTTTCCGCCATCAGGATCACCCAACTCTAGCAGCTAACCACGTGACAAAACACACCTTTCTCGGCATCTTAGGAATCCACATTGACTTTACACTAAAATAACACTAAGGTTTTAAATCTAATAGAAAATATCTAGTTCATCGTTACCAACTAGGACTCTGAAACTCTGCAGTTTCAGTAAGTTACTCTACTGCAATTTACATTAACTTCCATTAATGCGAAGAATGACATCTCACTTCTTCATAACCTTGTGTTTCTTCTATATCTTGACTAACTATGCCTAACGCTACCTTCTAAAGGTTAAATGTGTTGTTCAAGAAACACTTTTTGGTAAGCAAATGAAGTAGGTGGACAAAACCAAAGGCATTCTGCAAACAAATGGATTATACTTTCCTTTCCCAGCCACCCAAAGAAAAAGGAAAAAAGGGATTTTGAAAAGATTCAGCTGATCTTAAACTAGCCGAGCTCGTGAGAGAAAACTATGGTACCTATGGCACATCACTTGCACTAAAGGTTAATACTTAATTGTCTATTAGAATCATCAGGATCTTTCACTGTGACACTTCTGTTCGATATAGTAGATGTGCTAGACCAAGAAGATTATCATATCTCAGTGAGAAACATAAGCAAGTCCTCACAAAATGAAGCCATAACAAAACGCTTTTTACATTGACTAATCTACTTCAAAAGCCAAATAATGACCAACTGCTAGATCCTGATGTACGAGATGTCAAGCAATTCACGAGTACATGAGCATAAATAAACTGCAAACAAACATGACCTTGAAAGATTATGCCTCAACCAATGATAAAATTTGAATAAAGTGTTAACTTACATGAGGATTTCAGCATTAAATGCACAAGCGGGAATTTTAAGAACCTTGAAATTCCTGAAGGAAGTTCTCCTCTTAACCTTTAACCTTAGTTTCCATCGAACAGAGTAATAGGGAGAAAGATATGATGGTGACAATAACAATACAACTAAAAGAGTTTAAGTGATAAGTACCTTAATCGTTCCCCCGAGGCTCCTTTGGCTCCATCTAAGATAAGTTAAAGTGAAGGCTATTCTACCACGTATTAGTTTTGCACTTGACGACCAGACCAAAGTAGTAGCAAATTCTTGTTGGCGATTATTTATGATTTAAAAAAAAATAAAAAATCTGAAAACTCCTTTGAGTTCCATTGATCATAATTTCTCCTTTACTTTTTTTTCCTTTTTTTCCTTTTGAGGGTGGGGGTTCTGCTTATCTTTACCGCCTTGATCTCAAACTCAGATATCTTATCTATACTAGAACTGAATTTACAGCTGCATTGCAAGGATACTTGGCACAAATTTTAGCATAAATGGAAAAGAGAGAAAAAATTGATAACAGACATCTGCTTAACTTGATTACTAATTCAAGGCAATCAGAAATGAAAGCTCAAAATGTTCTTTTTATTTCCTCTCACCAAAAGTAACCGTTTACAGCCAGCTATAAATTGTCAGCTTCCCCACGTGTCTAAATGACAGTACGGTGCTGGACTTAACACATGCACCTGGCGTGAACCGCAGATTACTTGCCATCATCCACAATTTGACTGTTTACAAACAAGCTATCTCTTCTTTTTGGAAAACCTGGTGTTTCTAGATTTGACCCCCTAAATTTCAATTCCGAGGTAGTTCTATAGTTGGGATCAACAGAGGAAGGCCTAGAATTTGTATCAGCAGAATTTGATCTATAGGCACCCGTCGTTCCACCAGAATAGCGAGATGGAGAGACATACCTTCCAGATGGACCTCTGAGGCTGCTACCCCTTAGATCCATAATATCTGCATTCCTCGATGATTCAGGATAAGGTCTGTCACCCCTCGATGATTCAGGAAAAGATCTTTCACCCTGGCTGGATCCCAATGGAGTCCCACTTGTAACACTCGCAGAAGTGAAAGGATCATCAGGTCCCCAGGAGGTAAGAGCTTCCTTTTTCTTGGCAAAAAAATAATATGCAAATAAAAGGAAAACGATGAAAAATAAAACAGGACTCGTCCACAGCATAGTGTTGAACTCATTTTTGAAAACTGGAAGGTTTGAGCGATATACCCCCAAGTAACCACTTCCCAGTCCAAGAACAACGAGCTTTTCTTGATCACTGGCTACTAAAGGAATAACCTTTCTACTTTCATCATTTAGTTCCGAAGATTGAGAGCTCAAAAATGACGCTACAATCTCATCATGACCAGCAGAGAACAAAAGCCTCGGTCCCCCAGACCTCACGTAATGCAGCGATGACACGTTATACAGTGATACCCTCTCCCGATTAGCAATAAGCAGATATCCTTTAATTGCCTGAAAGGATAGAGGCTCAGCCATCTCTAACTTCCTTCGGGATCTAACCCTGCACTTGAAATTCATATTATCACCTAATAGGAGCACATGAATCAGATCACCATTAGAGGTAAAGCCGTATGCTTTCGATCGTTCAGTTGCATCAAATACATAACTCTTAGCAATAGAATTGTTTAAACCTTCACATTCAGATTCCCTAATCTTCATGGTCCTCAAGTCTAATGACCCTGCACCAGTCTCGGTTAGAAATAGAAGCCTTTGTTTCAAGAATGCAAGAGGCCTACTCTTTGGCGTTGTCACCCCATAAACAGTGCCATTCTCCCTAAAAACTCTAAGTTTCCCTCCAATATCTGTCGACAAGATATACCTATTTCTCCCAACATGATGCACCTCCAAACTTAAAATCGAAGACCCACCTTCCTCAATATCTGGTGAAGCAAATTTTCCTACAGTTTCCATATGAAGAGCAGCCCTATCATCACCATCAGGCATTACCACCTCCCAAATCCTATGCATCAAAATCCCACCATTCTCATGCCCCGTAACCACCACACTCTCATTCTTATAAACGGACAAGTACGACACAAAAGCTGTTATTGGTGAACTCAACGACGTCTGAAAATCAACCAAAACTTCTCCATTTCTGGAAAACACATACACCTTCCCGCGATCATCCCCAATGGCAACATACTTACTCAGTCCTTCAGCATCCCTAAATGGTAACACATTGATACTAGTTGCATCTGATCCTAATCTCACTGCTGATATAAACTGAAACCTCTCCAACCACATAGGACTATACTTTGTAACTACCACTTTTCCCACTCTCTCCCCATCTACTACCTTATTCTCTAAACTACCCTCATCTTGAATCTTCTTCTTCTCACCCAAAACAACCTTCTTATCTTCCAAGATTTGACCTTTAGGATAATCCACTAATCTTGATTCTAACTTAGATACAAGCAAACCAAGATTTTCAACAAGCACCTCTAACTTTTCTAATTGAAGCTGGTGTCTTTTTAACACATCTAATGCATCAACATGTTCAAATTTCTCTTCAACCTCAAGATTCTCCAACTTGTTTTGTTCTTCAATTACAACTGATTCAGAACTAAAAACCCATGATACATGAAATAACAAAAGCAAAGTAAACAAGAAAATCTTGCCTTTATATGAGCTTGCCATTGCACAAACTGATATCAAAGCTCTTGGGTCATTAGCTAAGTATACAAAGTTCAGATCTTGATTCTTGTTTGATGGTCTTTTTTTTCTAGATTTAATGTTCAAGATTTAATTTCTTTTTTTTTTGCTGAATATTTTTTTTTTTTTCGCCGAATATTTCTCAGTTGTTCATCATTTTTTTTTTCTTTTTTGCTTCTTCACTATAGTACTGTGGTTTGGTGGATTTAGATTTTAGGGCAAACGAGGTTTTTTTTTTTTCAGAATTTTTTCTTTTTTTTTGGTTCTTCAGGGGAAGTCCAAGATTGTCACTGTTAAGAATGAGAGAGGATCTTGTACGTTGCAGTCCCATTGTATGTACGGTGTACCAGTAGAACTTAACATGGGTGTCTAATAAGTGGAAAGCTAATTAGATTAGATTAAGAGATTAAATTGTTTATTTATTTATTTTGGTAATGAGGAAATTTTATTGATTAAATAAAAATTTAAGAGGCGTTATATAGAGAGATTAATATAGTATGTGATATGGTACTTAATAGTCTCTTTTAAAAAAAATAATAAAAGTAGAAGCTTGAGGTACATCGTTAAGTTTTAAAAAAATTTAGCTCACATATTTTTTTGGCTAATTGATCCGCAACTTCATTAACTTCTTTCGATGTATGCTTGATTGATGTTCTTCTTAGCTCATCCAATAGGAACCGGTGATCATTAATTAACTTTTGATAAAAGCAATAGGTGTTAGATAGTATGTCGATGAGCTCAAGCTCTTTGCAATCAATCGCAATTACTTATTAGACCTTTTGAAGAGTAACGTAAATTGTAGTAGTTACGTTTCTCCCGTCATTGTTTGAAAATGAACCTGAGTTTTATAAAAATTGAAAAAATTGATTTGTTTTACATTAATAGGATACTGGACAGGAATCGGTAATCATCAATTAAGTTTTGATAGAAGAAATAGTTGTTAGATAGTAAGCCGATGAGCTCTTTGTAATCAATCTCGGTTACTTATTAGACTTTTTAAAGAGTAATTTTTAAATTGTAGTAGTTACATTTCTCCCGCTATTATTTGAAAATGAAATTGAGTTTTATAAAAATTGGAAAAATTATTTTATTTTATATTAATAATCCTGAACATTATGTTAAAAATATTATTTTAAGAATATTTATATACTCCATTTACTCATTCAAATGGATGAGGTAGGTTTAGATAGGGTTAAAAGTCGACATGACATACTACTTTTTATGAAGCTTATATTTTGCGCTCTCACCCAAAAATTATTTTTCTGATCTTTAAGAAATTTATTTTTAGATGAAAAATATTCTCCTAAATGCCAAACACACCCTACATGTCAAAGAAATAGTCAAATGTTGGATCATTTATCTCGATGGCTATAGTTCCACATTATTCTTTTCAAGAAAAAAAAAGAACAAAAATATATTCTTTCTAGAATGACATAATCTATGGTATGAATTACTAATTTTTTGTGTGAACCTCAAACGTCTATAAAAATATACTATTCTGAATTACACGTAAATCAACAAACCATAAATTTCAATTCGTTTTTGACTAATATGACAAGAATGATTCACATGAAAATCACGTAGATAATATATATATATATATATATATATATACTAGTCTAGTGTACGTGTATTGCACGTGTATGTCACATTAATAATATTAAATTGAATACTATAACGGCTTGAAAATTCTTAATATTATTTTAAGTCTGTAATTTTTTGATTTTCAATAGGACTCTAGTAAGAAATTTTTTATATCGAACCTACACAAATTTAAGTAGATGAAACAATATTAAGAATGACCCCAAATATACATTTTATTAAACTTAAAAATTATTATAATTCCATTGATTCCATTCTTAATCAAAATAGATCATAATTTGTTTTTAAAAAATATACTTTTATAAAATTCTTCAGAAATTATTGTCAAATAACATAAATTTTAAAAATTCAGCACTTTGCTTTTTTAGAAAAATGAGGATAAAAAGATTAGTCTTTCAACTTCTATTAGAATAATAGCATGCACTTTGAATTAATAACTTGTTAATTCAATTTATTGTTAATTCAAATAATAAAGGAAGAAATCTGAAACAATCTAAAATAGTTAGTGCAACTCTGTGCCGAGGACAATATGGTGTCGCTGATGATAGGAGAATTTACACGCCTATAGCACTATATTTTGCCCATATTTTAGCCTAGTTTTGAGAACAAATTATATATTTCATGCACTTTTAGTCCTTTTTCCTGTAAGTGAGCTAACGAACATGATTAGCAAAGTTTCAGGTATAAATGATGCAGAATTCAGCATTTCATGGATAACTTGACGCCAAAGAAAGCTTCACGAAATGAGAAAAGCCAATCTTGGACGCCAAGGACTAAAGATGGCGCATGGAAATTCTGTCCCGGGCTAAAACAACATTTCTGAAGACTTTGGGGACTAGCAGTAATTTATTAGGATTAGGATAATGATACATTAACCTAGTACAATTGGGTTAAGTATTTCATTAGCTTATTAGGATTAGGATAATGATACATTAACCTAGTACAATTGGGTTAAGTATTTCATTAGCTTAGTAGAATTTGGTTAAGTATTTCATTAGCTTAGTAGGAATAGGATATGGGTATTATAAATACCCTATCTTGCTAGAGATTTTAATCAATTCCGAATTAATTCTATTACTCTACAACTCTTCTTCTAATTCTTCCATTAATTCTATTTTTCTTCTTCTACTCATCTATTCAATTCTTAAATTCCGCAACAATAGAAACGTTACCTTGCTAAGGAATTCACGCCTAAACGCCTACCACACCATTATAAACGTGAAATCTTAATTGTGGTATAACAACAATGTCAATTGTGATTTCCTTCGCATTCATGGGTAACTAAACTTCTCTGTTGGGGTTATGGAAGCCGTATGAGATACTATCTATTGCTGTGAGTTTGTGAGTTCGTGACACGTATGTTGCTTATATCATTATTCTCTTCATCTTAATCTAAATTCTTTGTGGTTGCAAACGCAAGAATACGCCAGTATAACATTTAACTTGTTCGAAAGAAAGGTTATCTGTCTGGAAAAGAGATAATGTCAAGGTAGTAGGGTCCCATCCCCTATTAAAAAGTTAGTGTCGTAACTGGATTAACCTCTTGGAGAATTCGTACCGTTAGACACGCTTTAAGCTCGAAAGAGTTAAAGTGAAATAATCCTCGAATAGGTCGAAAGACGCCTGGATTTACCATCGAATACAATTCTCTATAAGCACATGCAGATCTAAATTCCTCACACTAATAGCCAATAGAGACGTATAACTCAGAAGGTGGACATAACCCCAACTCCTCAATTCTCATTGTTCACAACCTACTAAACATTCTTTCTCTTTTTACTTTGCTATTGCCGTTTTTAGCTACTATTTGGTTACATTACTTGCACAACAAGAATCCCCCCTTCTTACGAGACTTGCACTAAAAGTCTAGTAATCGTTGCTTACTTGTTGACCAAGCTATTCCCTGTGGGATCGATACCCAGCCCAGGTTGGGTTCTATATTTGCTAACGACCGCTTTACACTCCTACGAGAGTTGTAGATTGAGCGTTATCAAAAATTGGCGCCGTTGCCGGGGAATACAAGTGTCAATTAAGTTCGTAATAATTACTAGACCCTTTGGTCAAAGATTCTCGTACTTTTACTTTTAGTTTTTGTTTTTGTTTACTGCAGGTTTTTATTCAGTGCATGCCCCATACCCGAAGTTCTGGTCAACCGTTATTACCTATCAATCCTAAACCACAACGTATTCGCAGAATGGAGGCACAACACGCAATTGAAAGGATGGCTGCTCAACAGGAACAGGCGAGACTAGCTGCGCTAGCCACCGCTCAAGTGCATCAACAGAATATTGATAACCCTGGGCGAGCAACAAATCCTGACGATAAAGATCTAGGTGATGACGAGCTACTAAACCCTAGGCATGCCGCTGAGATCGCAACACTTGCCAACAGAAGAGATCGTCAAGCTAGGTTTAGGCCTGAACGCCAAGCTATGCAGCCAGCTTTCGACGATGATGATGATGATCTTGATGGAGCCGGAGCCACAGGAGCCATTATTCCTCCACCATTGGCACCCGGAGCCAAGTTCAACATCACGAGCACCATGATTCAGTTATTGCAACTCAAGGGATTATTTGGTGGACTAGCAGACGATGATCCGAATATGCATCTCATCAACTTTATTTCTACATGCAAGTCGTTTGACAATCCTGGAGTTGGTCAGAATGCAATTCGATTACGCTTATTTCCATTGTCTCTGTCTGGGGAGGCAACTCTATGGTTGAATGGGCTAGCTCCTGATTCTATTACAAATTGGAGGCAATTGAGAGACGCTTTCCTAGAAAGATTCTTTCCGTCATCCAAAAGAGCACAATTGAGAGATGAAATCAGCAACTTTCGTCAGCTTCCAACTGAAGCCCTTCATGAAACATGGGAGAGGTTCAAGACGAAGCTAATGAGGTGCCCAAACCATCACATGACTAATGTTCACCTAATGGAGATACTATATAGAGCCTTGAATTCAATAACTAAACCAGTGGTGGATAATGCGGCCGGAGGATCTTTTATGGATCTCACCTTTGGTCAGGCAAGCAATATGCTAGATCGTATGATGAAGCAAAGTAGAGCTTGGCATACCAGGGATTCTGTGGTAGCAAGCCCCACTTTATCTATTGGCATGACTGCAGACCAAAGAAGAAGACAAGAAGAACGTGATCAAGATATGACGCACATGAAAACACAAGTGGATCTTCTTACAAAGCATTTATTATCAGGGAAGACCGAAAAAGTGAAAGCTATTGCGTCAAAAGGAAGAGACGAATCTGATTCGGAAGAGGAAGCCAACTACTTGAACAATCAGGGGGGTTTTCGAGGTAATACCCAAGGAAACCAAGGTCGGAACTATTATGATAAATATGGAAACAAGGACCAAGGTAGTTGGAAGAACAAGAATGACAAAAATGGTTTGTATGTTCCCCCTGAAAGACGTGACGCCACCACATCTAGTTCTGGAAGTATGGAAGACATGATGACTAAACTACTGAAAGGAGTAGAAGCAACTAGCGCGGGAGTAACGGAGGTAATAAATGATTTGTCCGCCATGAAGCAATTAGTTGATTCACATTCCACTTCAATCAAGCAAATAGAGCAGCAATTGAGCCAACTTTCAGCAGCACTCAATCAAAGAAACGATGGCACTTTACCTAGCGACACTGTGCAAAATCCAAGGAATGAGGGATCATGCATGGCTATTACTACTCGAAGTGGTAAGGCGCTGGAAACTTCATCTAAGGGCAAACAAGTGGTCGACGATGTAGCAGACATTGATGACAAGGCAAAAGGAGAAGCTGCCGTAGAATCCACCCACGACGTCCATGACGGTACACCGAGTATGTTGCAGCCTGAAAAGGCTAAAAAACGAAGGCAAGAGGAGAAGAAAGCTGTGGAGAGAACACTTCCCTATCCACTACCACCTTTTCCTCAAAGATTAAAGAAGCAGGCGAATGATACAAGGTTCAGTAAATTCATGGCAATGTTAAAACAGCTGATCATTAATGTTCCATTGGTGGAGGCACTTGAACAAATGCCTGGGTATGCGAAATTTATGAAGGATCTTTTGACAAAGAAGCGGGCAGTAAGCTATGAGCCGGAAGATAATATTCATCATTGCAGTGCAATTGCCACAAGGTCTTTAGTACAGAAGAAGGCAGACCCTGGTGCTTTCACTATTCCTTGCACGGTTGGATCTATGAATTTTGCTAAGGCACTGTGCGATTTGGGAGCTAGCATCAATTTGATGCCACTATCCGTCTACAGAAAGTTAGGGTTGGGCGACCCTACTCCAACCAATATGCGGCCCGTGATGGCAGATAGGTCGGTAAAACGACCTGTGGGTATCTTGAATGATGTGTTGGCGAAGGTGTCTACCTTCATTTTTCCTGCAGACTTTGTGATTTTGGATTGCGAGGTGGATTCTGAAGTTCCCATAATCTTGGGACGTCCTTTCCTTGCAACAGGAAGTGTGCTTATTGACATGAGAGCTAATGAGCTTTTATTTCGGTTGAATGACGAAGTGGTCCGCTTTGATATATGCAAAGCAATGAAGCAGCCCAACGATATGAATGTGTTCCATGTAGCTGATGTTCATCATGAGGATAAGAAAGCATTATCTGTAGAGAAACAGATTACTGTTGAGCCATTATATGTTGCGCCACTGAATGTTGAGCATGAGGACGATGAAGATTATGAAGAACTTATGGGTGCTCTAACAGAAATAAAGTCATATTCCCATACTCCTAAGCAACCGAACCGTGATCTTAAGAATCAACCGTCACCAACAGCGAAGACTTCCCTTGAAGAGCCACCAATGCTAGAATCGAAAGAGCTCCCCGATTATCTAAGGTATGTGTTCTTGGAAAGTATAAATATACTTCCGGTGAGTGCGGATGATTTAAGTAAACAGCACGTAGAGGCTCTCATCTCTGCTCTGAAGAGATACATGAGAGCTATGGGTTGGACTATTGATGATATAATTGGTATCCCTCCTGGGATAGGCATGCACAAGGGTCATCTCGAAGAAGATTGCATGCCTACAAGTAAGCCTCATTATCGTCTGAATCCATTCAGAAAACGATCAACCATCTATATCGATGAAGTCTAAGTAATCGAGATAGCTATGTCGTGCCGCGACAATAAATCAAGCGCTAGATGGGAGGCAACCCATCGTTTATCGTTTTTTATTTTTTTGTCTTTCTCTCATTCTAGTACGTGTTTCGTTTTTGATAAATAAAAATCCAAAAATAAGAGTCGTGCCACGACCAAAACTAAGGCGCTTGATGGGAGGCAACCCATCGTACTAATCGTTTTCATTGGTTTTGAGCGAATGTAGGTGCAAGAGGTATAAAACGAGGAGATCGATTTCAGATGCGATTTGGACGTATGGCATGGTAAAGGTGGTAAGTTAGGAATTAAGATGCATAAGGCTATGGATTGAGCATTGCTCATGACAAAATAGGCATCGAGCAAGGCTAGGCCTAGGTAAAACTAGGCCACGAACAAGGCAAAGCCTATACTATAGCCTAAGGTCTCGGAATCTAGTGTGCCATAGCATAGGCGCCGCCCATGCCCAAGTATGCCATAGCATAGGCGCCGCCTATGCTAATGTCTTTTGTCTCTGAATCTTATATGCCATGCTAAAGGCGCCGCCTATGCTCACCAAATGCTTTGCAAAAGGCGTCGTCTATGCTCACCAAATATTTTGCAAAAGGCATGGCCTATGCTATGGCATTCTGCTCAACTAGGCAAAGCATTAGGCACTGCCTATGGTCACTTTTTGTCTCCAAAACCGATTTTAAATGGGTCAAAACCCGACCCATTCTTTTCCTATATAAAGGAGACTTAGTCTTGAAACACAAACACATTGAAAACTTGACCTAGGCGCCGCACATACTCTCCAAATCATCTCAAAACTTTTCTTTTTGCTCTCCCACTTCACAAGAACATCTCCAAAGGCTTCAATCACGTAAGTACTCTTGTGTTCTTCATCTATTTTTCGTAAGTACTACGTTACTATGTCTATTATGAATTGCTAAATCTTGAAGAAGTATTGGAGAAGTGAATGTGTTTGAATTGTTGATACACAACCAAGTGAGTGAACATATACGTTAGGATGATCTTAACTTGTTTCCGACTTCAATTCGATTTTGATGCAGTGTCATACTACTTGCGGAATTGCTATAGTCATGAACATTGCATACTCTTGTCACTTGAATACTTACATGTTGGGATGTCTCGCTCATCGGAATAAGACTTATAGTTTCCTACCGACATAGGAGATTGTGATTATTGATAGAAACTATACCATGATGCAATCCCTATGTAGAAGTCTTGATATACCTAACATGAAAGTATTGCAAAGATTGCAAGAAGTGTTACATAGCTGAATTTCTTGTTGGAATATAGCCCCTAAAACGTATGTCGATGAAGTCTGAGTAATCGACCACTTTCACTTCACTAGTCTGTACCAACAAACTAAGTATGGGGTGGTGCCACTACTGCTTGTTTATAGATTGTATCCATCGAGATGATGCTAACATGAACATTATTTTAAGTCTCAGGTACAATGGCACCCAAAGCAAGACAAGGCAAAGATAAGGCTACCACTTCACAAAAAGGCAAGAAAAGAGGCCGAAAAGAGCAAGGAGAACCCTTCTCGCTGCAAATACCTCGACTCACTCTTGGAATTAAGTGGGATACTTATGAGGAACTTCTGAGGATGACGACTCTGATGATGATTCCGATGCAAGGGGTATAACCCCAGACATAGAGGATGAGTCCGACTAACCAGGTTCTTCTTATTTATTTTCCACTGAGGACAGTGTGTCCCGTCTAAGTGTGGGGTGATGGTATTTGCATGCTATACTTCTCCATCCACATTTGCATTTATTTATGTTTGTTTGTTTTGTTAGTAGTTAATTATTTTTTTCAGTAGTTAAATTTTTTTTTAACTTAGCTTCGCATGAAATTATTCTAATAGGCAGCATGAGATTATGACAAGAGTTTGTGCTAAAATCATGACTATTGAGACGTTTAGGCTCTAATTGTGACTCACTATGTGATATTGTTTGGTTTAATTCCTTCATCTGTTGGGTCAAGAGTCTATACTACTCCCAATAAAGTCGACCATGTGTCTTGTGTGTGTGAGATAATAGTATATTCTGTGCTTGTGGCTGATGCTAGAACTTGCCTGGTATGTATGTAAAGCGAAAATAAAGAGTGCAAGTCTAGGAGATGATTTAGGCATTTCTTTGGCAACCTATGATTATTTACCTTCTTGTTACCTACCCATGGACATCATCCTAGTTAAACCCTTTTGAGCCTTTAGCCTATTTTCTTTGACAAACCTCGTATGTAAGCCTAATCCATTTTTTCAAGACCATAATTTGATCCAAATTCCTAAGTGCTTTAAAGTGAAAAAGTCATGTAACAAAATAAGAGGAAATTGGGTGAGTATGATGCTTTAGAATGCATTGGTGCTTGAATGAGTTATGAAAAAGAAAGTGCTATCATAAGAGGTATGTTATCAAAAGAAAAAGGAAAGAAAAATTGAAAAGTTAGTTATGTTTAAAATTGAAAAACAAAAGAGGAGAAAAAGAGTGGTAGAATAAAAGAAAGTAGAAAGGTTGTTTGAAAGAAAAGTGTTAATGATACAATGTGATGTATTAAAGCGCTTAGGAACATAGTCACTATTTCTGGCCAAAATAGTCCTACCTGTCTCTTAGCCTACATTACAACCATCAAAAGACCTAGTTGATCCTAAGCTTGGCATTCTGACATTTAGTGGAGCATTACACTAAGGGCAAGCCTATGGTCATCAGTTGCTGCATATGAATTCTTTGTGAGAGTGAGAGCAAGGATATTTTGATACCCATGTTTGAAAAATATGCTATACTTGTGAGTGATTATGGGTAATATATTGTGAGACACACATGGTTGATGAGTTTTGGGTAGTAGTGTATGATTCTTTGTGCCTTAACTTTTGAATACGAGTTGACCACCATCACGAATCTATGCTAGAGGTTAAACTGTTTCTACTAATGATCGAAAAACTACTCTTTGTTGATAATTGTTGTGCTTGTCTTGACGAATATTTTGTGTTGTTGCTGTGAAACCCTAAGTTGATGTTTAGAGGGACATGATATTTTGTTCGAGGACGAACAAAGCTTTAAGTGTGGGGTGTTGATGATAGGAGAATTTACACGCCTATAGCACTATATTTTGCCCATATTTTAGCCTAGTTTTGAGAACAAATTATATATTTCATGCACTTTTAGTCCTTTTTCCTGTAAGTGAGCTAACGAACATGATTAGCAAAGTTTCAGGTATAAATGATGCAGAATTCAGCATTTCATGGATAACTTGACGCCAAAGAAAGCTTCACGAAATGAGAAAAGCCAATCTTGGACGCCAAGGACTAAAGATGGCGCATGGAAATTCTGTCCCGGGCTAAAACAACATTTCTGAAGACTTTGGGGACTAGCAGTAATTTATTAGGATTAGGATAATGATACATTAACCTAGTACAATTGGGTTAAGTATTTCATTAGCTTATTAGGATTAGGATAATGATACATTAACCTAGTACAATTGGGTTAAGTATTTCATTAGCTTAGTAGAATTTGGTTAAGTATTTCATTAGCTTAGTAGGAATAGGATATGGGTATTATAAATACCCTATCTTGCTAGAGATTTTAATCAATTCCGAATTAATTCTATTACTCTACAACTCTTCTTCTAATTCTTCCATTAATTCTATTTTTCTTCTTCTACTCATCTATTCAATTCTTAAATTCCGCAACAACAGAAACGTTACCTTGCTAAGGAATTCACGCCTAAACGCCTACCACACCATTATAAACGTGAAATCTTAATTGTGGTATAACAACAATGTCAATTGTGATTTCCTTCGCATTCATGGGTAACTAAACTTCTCTGTTGGGGTTATGGAAGCCGTATGAGATACTATCTATTGCTGTGAGTTTGTGAGTTCGTGACACGTATGTTGCTTATATCATTATTCTCTTCATCTTAATCTAAATTCTTTGTGGTTGCAAACGCAAGAATACGCCAGTATAACATTTAACTTGTTCGAAAGAAAGGTTATCTGTCTGGAAAAGAGATAATGTCAAGGTAGTAGGGTCCCATCCCCTATTAAAAAGTTAGTGCCGTAACTGGATTAACCTCTTGGAGAATTCGTACCGTTAGACACGCTTTAAGCTCGAAAGAGTTAAAGTGAAATAATCCTCGAATAGGTCGAAAGACGCCTGGATTTACCATCGAATACAATTCTCTATAAGCACATGCATGTCTAAATTCCGCACACTCATAGCCAATAGAGACGTATAACTCAGAAGGTGGACATAACCCCAACTCCTCAATTCTCATTGTTCACAACCTACTAAACATTCTTTCTCTTTTTACTTTGCTATTGCCGTTTTTAGCTACTATTTGGTTACATTACTTGCACAACAAGAATCCCCCCTTCTTACGAGACTTGCACTAAAAGTCTAGTAATCGTTACTTACTTGTTGACCAAGCTATTCCCTGTGGGATCGATACCCAACCCAGGTTGGGTTCTATATTTGCTAACGACCGCTTTACACTCCTACGAGAGCTGTAGATTGAGCGTTATCAGTCGCACAATAAACTAAATTTTAGATATCTAATAAAAACGAAAGAAATAAAAACAAATACTACTCTCTGGTAAGTGTTGTTATTCTTGAGAGTTAAAATTAACAAAATTTCAAATTCTCTTATATGACAAATAATTTGCAGCATGTAGTTCGGATTTATAAACTAAACATATAGTTGATCCTTTTTATAAACTAAAAATATATAGTAAAAAAAAAAAAGACAAAAAAACTTTAACTAAATTTATTCTTGGCAGTTAAAATTACCAATTATGTCTTCTTTGATGTTTGTATTAGTGTCTCCAACCCTTCATCTCTATAAAATCTACAAATGATACTAAAGAGAGTATCATGTAACACTTCTTTGATGTTTGTATTAGTGTCTCCAATACTTTCTTCTCCTGGTTTGCAAATTTGATCAACATTGAACACTTAAGATATCCAAAATTTAAAGTAAGAATATAAATAGTACTTAGTAGCATCTAATAAAAGCTCAACATGGATTATAGATCAATACTCCTTACATGAAATTGGCAATATTAAGTGTAGCATCTATCTATGTATGCCAATCCACACCTGGACCACAGGCGAGAAAGAAAGATCCACTTTCATTTGGAGAGCGGTCATTGAAAAAAAGACATATTCAAAGAGTGTCTATAGGTCGTTATATTCCCATACAATAGTCTAAGTGGTCTTTCTTCTGATCGAATTTGGACAGACAGAGATGAGAGAGCATTAATTTTATGTTAAATTCAGTTGATAAGACATAATAATGCATCAAAATTAAGCTAGAAACAGATGCAATTTTAACTGCAGCAAGTTGCACAAAGAAAACATGTTGATGATAGTGATTCTTTTCTTCTTCTTTTTTTTTTTTGAGAAAATTGCACACCCTATTCTTTTGGGCTTGGATGTAATCATGGAATTTGGAAAAACGTCATAATAAAATTAAGTTTTTACCTCCAAAAAGAGGAACAGGTTGATGTACTACCAAAAAGGTTGATATTGCTTAACGACGAGCTTGAAGCTGTCAAAAGATCATGAGAAAACAGTCAATCTCTACATTAACTATTTATATAACCAAAGAATTTGTTTAATCAACTTAATTACAGGAAGAAAACAACTGCGAAAAATCATAGCAATTAATATTTGAAGAAGCAGAATTAGAATCCACATAAGATGAACAAATACCGCGACAATAGGTTGCCAAATTTTTAATTAAAACTTAAAAATTGATTTTGAACAACATTGGCATGTTAGTAGTATGCATAGACAGAGAAGATTTAAGTGTAATTGTGAAGAAATAGGCCATGATACCCAACAAATTCCTGCTGTATATCGAACATTCTATTGTAATTTCTGGGACAAATTGCTTCGGAAAGATCTAGATACTAAATTCACCTATGGTCATGATCAACGGGAGAAAATAGTCAAGAAAATTACTGAATATGAAAAAGCTCCCAAAAAATCAATTTTAGTTGAAGAAAAAAGTCTTAACTATGTTTCTAGAAGAATTGCTGCACATGAGGAAAATAAAATGCAGATGATAGAGCAATATTTATCAGAAGTAAGAGATAAATTACTTCAAACTGTGGAACAAAATTCAGATATATCAATGAACAGTACTGAAGGAAACACTGAAGATATCACAGATTCTCAACCTCCGGAAGTTCTGCTAGAAAATGAGGAAATTATTGAAAACGCTGAAGCATTCATTAAGAAGTGGAAAGCTAAAGACAAGATTTGATCTGACCTCGACGTCTGGTCCCTCTATTTTCTTGATAAAGACTTATGGAATAGTAAAAACACTGTGCACAGGGACCCATCTAATACTGTGCAAGATTTCTTTTCTTATTATTTATAGACGCCTCATTCTTGTTAGAGAGGCAGAAGTTTTTTAATTCTCTTCTTATGTTTCTCTCTATATAAGCTCTCTCTTCTCTCTACATCTCTCTTCGTAATAAACTTTGAAGAATAAATAAGAAGCCACCGTTTATTACTATTCCGGCCTTGCTTCAGGCTATTAAGGTACATACTACTTCCTTATTTGTGTGTATTTAATACATCTTCTTCCCTCATCCAGCCGTGACTATGTCCGGCTAAAGGATTTCTTATATCTATGTTGAAGTTCTAACTTCGTTTACATAGTAACTATGAAAGATCCAGACTCTATCAAAATATAAATAAATTTTTCTATAGTTTCTTGACTTGGTTCCGAAATGGTGGTACAGTTTAATGAACTTATGTTAGCTTTGTCTCTGTGACTACGTCTAGTAAGTTGTGCCTCTTTAGCTTGTTGTACTGATACGAAAAGGGCGACTTCTGAACAATTAGAACTTCTAGACATATGAGTTTAACATAAGATTATTAAATCTCTAACAGGCCCCTTGTTTGGATAAAAGATCCCATACAGTCATTAAACTATTTGAAATTCTTTTATATTTTGGTTGGTGCTTTGGTTCGGTTTTCCGACTTTGGCGTAATCCGATATTGTTATACGGTCTGGCAGGCTGAGCGGCATACCCCAGCCGAGTGAGATCCTGTTAATGGTATCAGAGCCTAGGAACTTTCATAGTAATTATGCTAAGTGCGGTGAAGTTTTCAGCATAGATATAAGGTTTTTACTATCATGGATATGGGCGAAGTTAGTACTAAAAGTACAAAACTCGAAGAGGTAAATTTACCTCAAGATATGGATTTACTAAATAAATGGACAATCCCTAAAGTAGAATTAAAAACTATTTATGAATATGGATTTTTTGATAAAATAAAACACAAACAAATTATTAAAATCACTGAGCAATCTCTTGCTTTAAACGCTGATGAACAGACTATTCAACTTCTTAATAAACATGATATTGATATTTTTTAAAAATATTATAATTATATGCATATTGGTCTGGTACAAATTGCATTTAGACCTTTAACATTAAAGGATCTTCCTGAAATATTTTTAGCTGCTCTGCGTGATGCTAGAAATTTAGATTTTCGAAAATCCTTAATGGGATCTATCGAATCTACTCTTGCATATGGCTCTGTATATTTTAATACTCAGCCAAATTTACAATTATCTCTGACTGATGTGAATATTCTTCATGCTCTAACCTTAAATGTAAAAACTCATGGTTATAATTATGCACCTGGTTCTGAGCTTATTGGACTATCTTATCGTATTTATTATCGATTGTTATCAACCCTTAATCCTCGCTGTAAACTAATCGATGATTCTTCTGATTGTACAATGCTTATTGAAACTAATTTTATAAAATCTAGAGTCACTACCCGTAGACCTATTAGGTGGGATGAAATTGATTTTCCAAAAACTTGGATTTTAAATTCAGTCACTTCTCCAAAATAATTGGCAGAGGAAGTGACTAATTCAGAGTTAACTCATGTATCTCAAAACTCTGACGGTAGAATTTGCTTACAATTTAATGATACTCCTCCAGTATATAGAAATTCTTTTTCAATTCCAAGAAGGTTACCTCTCATACATCATATTTCTCCTATAGATCCAGAATATGGTCCAGCTAGGAATCGTGCTGCATCCCTGCATACTATTAATTCTGCAGATTCGCATGTTATCCCTAAGAATGTAGAAAGAATAAAAATTAATTCCAAAACTAATATAGTTCAAGATTTTGATAATGAAAATCCTACCCCATCTGAGATGGATTTTGATATAAATTCTGTTTAATTATGATGACACAACTTATTAATTTTAGTCCTGGTGCTCAGGCAAGAAAATATATTCAAAAGGAATTTTTTGATAAAAAATGGAATATCTTTAGGACTTGGTTTTTTGAGGCCTATAGTCCGGATGAGTTAAAAAACTTCTCTGAAGAATTTTATGAAAGATAAGCAAATTGTTTACTTTGTGCCATGGTTCATGTCTGCATATTTGCCTTTGTATGTCAAGGTTATTGAAAGATCTTACCAAAGTTCTAATGGTACTATAACACAAGTTATTTATCCTCCTCAATCATCTTTTATACTGCCTAATAATACTGGTTTAACTTTCTCTGCTTTTCAACAATTTATCGATAATGAAGTTGGAAAAATCACTATTTCTGAAATTAATTGTTTGATTGCCCAAAACAATTATTTAAGTCTTTATGTAAAAGTTCTAGGAGAACATATCTCCTCTCTTGATGAAAAGCTTGATATTATGGCTAATTTGATTAAAAAACTTAGTGATGGTCAAAAGTTTTCCGATATTGCTTCTACGTCAGAAAGTAAGTCGAAAAAACTAACTGCTAAGCCACATATTCAAAGACCCCCTGATATAGATATAGAAGGATTTAGACAACCCTCTGACTTAGAACAATTCGAAAAATTACTTGAAAAGAAATTCTCTGGTCTAAATATAAAACCCATCGATTTGTCAAATAATTTTGCTGATACTATTGAATCTTTAACCAATAATTTTACTGATGTCCAAACTACTCCAATCGGAGTAGAAATCCATTCAGAGTTAAATAAACTCAAAGGATTGGTCAGAAAACAACCAGGAAAGAAATATGCGGATATTTCTCGGATGCAAACTGCCTATTACCCACGACCAACTCCTCAAGATGTCATGATCGAAGAGAGAGATTGGTCCCTCACTAACACTTCTTATAGTGGCGAACATATTTATGAATGGAATTTAGATGGTTTATCAGAAAGACAATTGTCTATTTTGGTTCATCGTATGTTAATGTATTCTACAATTGCTAAAGTCTCTAGCCCTAAAGACAATACGGGAAATCCTACTCGCTCAGATAATACTATCTGTAAAATGATTGTTGTTGGTTTTACTGGTCAACTTCGTGGCTGGTGGGACAATTTTCTTTCTAGTGAAGACCGAAATAAGATTTATAAAGCCAGAAATCCCTTACCTGGGGTAGATAACCTAGGTCGAGATCTTCCTGCAAATAGAGAAGATGTCGTTTATACCCTTATGCTTACTATTATTCAATACTTTGGAGGTAGATTTACCAACCAACATGAAAACACTCGCACTCTCTTAAATGGTTTAAGGTGTAGACATTTAGGCGAATTTAGATGGTATAAAAATACTTTCCTTTCTAGGGTTATGGATTTGCCCGAGTCTAGATTGGAACATTGGAAAGCTAGATTTGTTGATGGTCTTCCACCACTTTTTTCTGAAAGAGTTAGAAAAACCATCAAGGGTCAGTACGGTGCAATCCCTTGGACAAATTTTACTAATGGTCAGCTTCTAGCAGCCTGTACTGAAGAAGGTTTAAAACTCTGCAATGAATTAAAATTATCTAGGCAAATTAAGCTAGATAGAATAAGAGAAAAAACTCAATTAGGAGATTTTTGTGGACAATTTGGTATGGAAAATCCTCCTTCTACTAGGAAAAGAGTCGTAATTCTGACAAAGACAAACCCTACCAACGAAAAAGATATAGACGTAGGTCTATAGAAGAGCGTCAAGCTAGAAAGACCAATCGCAAATCCTCTAAATTTACAAAAACTAGGTCTAAAAGAGACCTAGCAAAAATCAAATGTTATAGATGTAATCAATATGGTCATATAGCCCCTAATTGTAAACTTCAAAAACTCAAGTCTTTAGGACTCTCTGATGAGGTGCAAGATCAAGTATATGGTCTTTTATATACTTCTGGTTCGGATTCTGACTATGCAACTGAATCTGAGGATGATATTGAATTACCCAATTCTTTTGATATTAAAAATTACGAAAAACCTATGACTAATGCTTGCACTGATTGTAATAAAGATAATTGTGATTGTGATGATGTGTTTTATAAACTTCAATCTCAATTTGAAGATTTAGAATTAAATATTTCCACAATTACTGCTGATAGCGCTCTAGAATTACTGAAAGAAGTAACTGATAAGAAGCTTCGTCAAAAAATTATTGATCTTACTTCTACATCAACCAATACTTCCAGTAATCCTAAGATAAGTAATTCTGTTACAAAATTATCTAATATTGATATCATGCCTTACTCTATTTCTGAAGTCAATAGAAGAGTTGCTATTAGTCAAATGCCAGGAAGAAATACCACTTTTAATGATTTAAAAACTGAAGTAGAAAATTTTAAAAAGGAAATTATCTCTCTGAAACAAAATCAAATGATCTATGATCATAGGATTTTGAAAATCGAAGAAGATATTTCTGATTTGTCCCCAAAAACTATTTCCTCTAAAGGGAAAGAAAAGGAAATTGAAAACCCTGACAATTTTGACATGAATAAAATTATTCAAAAAATTGATTTAAAAAATGATTATTTTTTGGGGATGATACAATTAGTTACTGCTCATAAATGGTATATAAATTGCACTATTTTGATCAATAAGGAATTTTATATCACTAATATTGCTATGATTGATAGTGGTACTGATATCAGCTGCATTCAAGAAGGTTTAATTCCAACCAGATATTTTGAAAAAACTACTCACATAATTAAGTCTGCATCTGATCATAGTCTTGACATCAACTACAAATTACCGCATACTCATATCTATCAAAATAAAATTTGCATTCCACATTTCTTCTTTTTAGTAAAAAACCAGTTATATCCTCCTATTATTTTAGGATCACCTTTTGTAAACGTTATTTATCCCTATACATATATCAATGCAAATGATTTTAAGGCTACCTATAAAAATAAACAAATCTCTTATCCTTTTGTTACTGACCCTGTAACGAGAGATATAAATGCTCTTATTAATATGAAGCAAAAGCAAGTCAGTTTTTTACAATTAGAACTAATGAGTATAAATATTCTTGATACAATGAAGTCTGTAAAGATCCAAGAAAAAATAAAAATGATTTCTGATTAATTGATTCTTGATATTTGTGCTGATCACCCAAAGGCCTTCTGGGATCGAAAAAAGCATATTGTTTCTCTTCCATATGCAGATGATTTCTGTGAAGAAAAAATTCCCACAAAATCTCGCCTCTGTCAAATGAATGCAAAATTAGTAGAATTCTGTAAACAGGAGATTGATAGTCTTCTACAAAAGGGTCTTATAAAACCTTCAAAATCTCCTTGGTCTTGTACTGCTTTCTATGTTAATAATGTTGCTGAAAAAGAGCGGGGTATGCCTAGATTAGTCATCAATTATAAACCTCTGAATAAAGTTTTAAAATGGATTAGGTATCCTATATCAAATAAAAAAGACTTACTTTCTAGATTATATGATGCTAACATATTTTCTAAATTTGATTTAAAATCTGGTTATTGGCAAATTCAAACTGATAAAAAACATACTTATAGGACTGCTTTTAATGTCCCCTTTGGACAATATGAATGGAATGTTATGCCATTCGGTTTAAAAAATGCTCCTTCTGAATTTCCAAAAATTATGAACGACATTTTCAACCCTTATATGGCTTTTATCATTGTCTATATTGATGATATTTTAGTATTTTTTAAAAACCTTGAATTACATATTAAACACCTGAATATGTTCAAACAAATTGTTATACAAAATGGTTTGGTCATCTCTAAACCAAAAATAAGTTTATTCCAGACAAACATTAGATTTTTAGGACACAACATTCGTCAAGGTACTATTGAACCTATACAAAGAGCTCTAGAATTTGCTAAAAAATTTCCCGATATTATTACTGACAAAAAACAGCTACAAAGATTTCTTGGTAGTCTTAATTACATTTCTCCTTTTTATGAAAATTTGTCTAGAGATTTAGCTCCTCTATATGATAGACTAAAAAAAGATTACAAAATGCCTTGGACTCAAGTCCACACTAATTTGGTAAAATTAATTAAAAAACGAGTTCAATCTCTTCCTTGTACATCTCTTGCAAATCCTAACTGGTTAAAAATTATTGAAACTGATGCTTCAAATATTGGGTATGGAGGAATACTTAAACAAGTTAATCCTCATACAAAAACAGAATATTTGATTAGATTTTATTCTGGTAAGTGGACCGGAAGCCAGAAAAAATACACCATTGTAGCTCATGAAATGCTTACTATTATAAAATGTATTCTAAAATTCCAAGATGACTTATATGATCAAAGATTTATTGTTAGGACTGATGCTCAATCGGTGAAGTATATGTTTGACAAAGATTTTAAACATGATGCCTCTAAATTAATATTTGCAAGATGGCAAGCTCATTTAGCCCCTTTTGATTTCGAAATTCATTATAAGAAGGGTAGTGAAAATTCTTTGCCTGATTTTTTATCTCGAGAATATTTGATCGATTAACTTGAATTTTTATTCATACTTCCTCTCTGAAAAAACTATAATTACTATTATCAAATGCATTCCTTTAAACGAGGATATTCATTTTCTTATCTTAGAAAATCTGATTCGTAGTATAATAGAAGAAGAATTATTCTTTAATCACGATGAATTTCTTGATAATGATATTTATTGGTTTGATATTGACATAAGTGACTAATATTTACAGGATTAAAAGGAATAATGAAGCTCTTTCTCCACTTCTTCTCTCAAAAATTCTTAATCACTTTTATAAAGGCAACTCCTTTAAATGCGGATATGCACATGCTTATATTACGGAAGGTCATTAATGATCTTATCACAAAGAACACATTATATGAAGATCTATGTGAGTATATGTCATGGTATGCTGATCAAATTCCTAATTATTGATGTAGCATGGAACCACACTGGCAAACAGCCAGAGGCCGTAGCAGAGGTAGACGACCTCAAAACTCTTCATATCAAAGAGGACGAACAAACCCTTCATATTTCGATCGAAGAAATCCTGCATATAGCTCTGCAAGTTCTAATTTTCCTGTGTTACAACAAGGAAATAGGACTCTAATTAATTCCAAAATTCTTCAAGATGAATCATCATCATCAAAAACTCTGAATATTGGTTCTTCCGTACATCTGGAAGATATTCCTGAAGATCATCCACTATATAAACAACTGAAATCCTAAATATCTGATCAACAAAAAACTGCAAATTCTTTTGCACCTATAGTTCAGAAAAATTCTGAAGATAAACCTTCATATGAGAAATTGAATGCTAGAGAACTCATACTATATATTGAAAATCAGCATATTCCTGGTCAAGAAAATACTGAAGAAGCATGGAGGATACTTAGAAATTATCTCACTGCTAATGTTTATTTCACTGGCGAATTCTATAAAACTCGTACTTATTATGAACATATATTAGTCCAAACATTCAATGCAACTTTTGATCATAGTCCCCTCGGAGAATCTACCCCAGGAGTACATGGATACTCTAAAATTGTGATTAAAAAATTTATTCCTATTGAAGAATGGTGCATTTCATCAATGACTCAAAAATCCATGTCAATGGGGCCAATGGGACAAACACTCGCAAATTTTACCTATTGGGATTACATTAAAGCCTTTTCTCAAGTATTATATTATAATAATTATAAACACAAACATACTTGGTTTATAAAAATTTGTGTCAAAGTATTTGAAAAGCCTATTCCAAACTGGTTTATTCAATGGTGGACTCAGCATGGACCCACAGCCAAAATATTACCTCCCGAATATTCCTCTCTTTACCATTCATGGAAGAAATCTTCATCTTTCTTAACTGAATTATATCTTTCAGAGCAAATTTGTAAAATCGATACTATTGACCAAATGTATTTCTACATAGAATTCTCCATCCCTTGGATCCATTGATGGTCAGTAGAAATAGGCCATGATACCCAACAAATTCCTGCTGTATATCGAACATTCTATTGTAATTTCTGGGACAAATTGCTTCGGAAAGATCTAGATACTAAATTCACCTATGGTCATGATCAACGGGAGAAAATAGTCAAGAAAATTACTGAATATGAAAAAGCTCCCAAAAAATTAATTTTAGTTGAAGAAAAAAGTCTTAACTATGTTTCTAGAAGAATTGCTGCACATGAGGAAAATAAAATGCAGATGATAGAGCAATATTTATCAGAAGTAAGAGATAAATTACTTCAAACTGTGGAACAAAATTCAGATATATCAATGAACAGTACTGAAGGAAACACTGAAGATATCACAGATTCTCAACCTCCGGAAGTTCTGCTAGAAAATGAGGAAATTATTGAAAACGCTGAAGCATTCATTAAGAAGTGGAAAGCTAAAGACAAGATTTGATCTGACCTCGACGTCTGGTCCCTCTATTTTCTTGATAAAGACTTATGGAATAGTAAAAACACTGTGCACAGGGACCCATCTAATACTGTGCAAGATTCCTTTTCTTATTATTTATAGACGCCTCATTCTTGTTAGAGAGACAGAAGTTTTTAAATTCTCTTCTTATGTTTCTCTCTCTATAAGCTTTCCCTTCTCTCTACATCTCTCTTTGTAATAAACTTTGAAGAATAAATAAGAAGTCACCATTTACTACTATTCCGGCCTTGCTTCAGGCTATTAAGGTACATACTACTTCCTTATTTGTGTGTATTTAATACCTCTTCTTCCCTCGTCTAGCCATGACTATGTCCGGCTAAAGGACTTCTTATATCTATGTTAAAGTTCTAACTTCGTTTACATAGTAACTATGAAAGATCCAGACTCTATCAAAATGCAGAGTTAATTGCGTTGTGTTACACTTATTGAGAGGTTTAATAGGCTGGAGTTAATTGCGTTGTGTTACACGCGCGTGTGTTGCCTATGTTGAAGTTCTAACTTCGTTTACATAGTCACCTCTCAATTAACTAAAGAAGTTAGCGCGCGATCATAAAGAATAGCGTTATAGAATAATCAATTCTATTATACAACATATCCAGTGAAAATCCACAAGTGAGGTTTAGAGAGAGAGCGTATGCATAGACCTTACCACTACCTCAGGGAGGTAGAGAGGCTATTTTCGAAAAGACCCTTGACTCAAGTGCAAAAATCACGCATATCCACAATTTCCTCTGCATAAAAAAACACTACAAACACCAAAAGCACAGAGACTAATACCTTCAACAAAAAAACAGGCTCAAGACCGAACTCCGTCACTCAAAGGGAGCGCTTACCCCAAACGGGGCCTTACGCAGGGCGAATTCGGATTAGTCAGACTCCAATGCGGGTATTGAACACCGGATGGAAAAAAAATACTGCAAGATGGATCTTCCACTGGCAGATATGTTTACCAAAGCATTGCCAAAGAGCAGATTTGAATTTCTCGAAGAAAGACTTGGAATTTGCAGCAACTGAAACAAGGAAGAGTGTTGATTATTGCCTCAGTTAGTGCAGTAAAAGTATTTTGATTTTTTTTTTGTATTTTATTCTTGCCATTCTTCAAGAATCACTCAACTAAAAAAATTACAGCATGAAAATCAAAACCCAAACATACCCACAATTTCTTTTACTTAAAAACACACTACAAACGCCAAAAAACGCATACTAATACTTTCAACAAAAAAACATGCTCAAGAATATACCAAAACATACTTGAATTTTTTTTGTATTTTATCTTGCCACTCTTCAAGAATCACTCAACTCAAGAGATGATCAAATATATTTGTAAAATCCTAGTTCGAGTTCACTTTACGTCTTACAATTATCATGATACAACAGTACTTTTGAACTGTCACATGTGCCTTTCGGCCGTATTATTGTTGTTTTTGATTTTCCATTCTGTAGGGCAGTACGTGCATTAGAACCCGCTTAATTCAAATTTGCGTCACATAAAACCCAATTGAGAGAAGCGCTTCTCAAGACATCGAAATCAAGCCCTTTGATTAACGGATGAGCAGCCCCATCTGTACAAATATATTTGATTAACAAAAACAATCAATTATAGTCTCCTTTTTTTACTCTTCCTGATCTGTTACTACTTACTTCACTTAGAAAACTTACTAGGAGAGAATGTGGTCAATATACCTCTGCCTAGATCAAAAAGCATATACCTCTAGATTATGAAATGCCAAAATTAGCAAAAACTTAAATGCATCCTGTCTAGGAACATCTCACTGTACTACTCTGTAGTTCCTAAGATGGTCAAATGAACAAACATGAAGCTGTTCAGACAATAAACTGGCAACAGATTGATGCTAATGTACCAATCAAGTAGAAAAACTTCCCAGCCTTCCACGAAGAAAACACGAAGTTAATGTAATTGAGACAACTACAAAAAGGCAAGAGCGCGAAAAGATTCTGATCGAATATCTCAAAAGCCATCATTTTGATGGAGTGTTAAAGGGGCAAGCTTCAGGCGAAAATCATTAAGTTGGGTAAAGCCAAAGCATCAAACATGGAAGCGTCTAAACGGAAGATGGAAGGAAAGAAATTGTGGATCAATACTAATGTTGCTGACCATAAACGTATTATAGTTAAGGAGTTAACTACAGCAAAATGAACAGCCCACTTGTGAATCAACAAATTGAGTTAGAAAACAATAGATGAAACCCAACTATGATGGGTAGCCAGAAGTAGTTGTATCTGAATTATTGCAGAAGAAATAGAATCACATTTCGAAGTCCCACGAAGTCTCAGCACTTAACTTCGGTACTTTGCTTTCCTCAAGCAAACAGAGAGATGCACAAATCTGGATACAGGAAGAACTCGAGTCAGAGTGGTCTCAGGGAAACAAAACAAAAGTGAAGCATTTTTTTAGATGTTTCACTTAGTTACACTAGCTATAAAATAGACCAAACCTTGAACACATGATCAAGAAGCAATGGTTTAATACTAAAAAAGAAAAGGACAGCCATGTGCATTAAGATCCCGCTTTGCGAGGATCTGGAGGACCACAGCGAATCGATTTTCACAGAAGAAAAAGCAAATAACAAGCATGAAATGAGCTACTATTATTGTCACTATTCTGTCCGTAACAAAATAAGGCATGAAGCATACAAGGAAAGAAGAAAAAACTACATAAGCAAACACATTAAAAAAAAATGAAAATAAGAAACTGTCCACTTATGAAGTTCATTTTACATCCTTAACCAGAGGATGCGGTCGGGTGCCAACTACTTCTTCATTCTTAACCAGTTTGTTAGGGAGCTTTTTACCCCCCGATGTGGGACTGGCGCAAATCCGGATTTAGCCGGGCCCAATGTGGGTAAAAAAAATAGTTCATTCTACAAGAGATGATCATTTTTTTATGATGAAGTATCCAATATAAGTGAGCGCATTTTTTTGATGTATAGCATGCGGATATAATCTAGCTAGAAGGTTTATGTTCATTTTAGAAGTCATTAGAAACCGGGGAACACTCGATTAGTCAGTGGCGTAGCCAAGATTTTCACTAAGGGGATTCAAAATATGAAAAGTAAACACACGAAAATCTGAAGGGGGTTTAACATCTATTATATATACATAAAAAAATAATTTTAATCATGCATAAACAGTGTAATTTTGCACACAAAGGGCGTTCATCTACCTGGCTCAACCCCTGCAATAAGTAGTTGCCCAGGTAAAAACAAAAGAAGCTTAAAAACAATTTCATTATGGTTCAACTATCAAATACTTCAACAAAGACTTTAACACAGAATACATAACAATAATGACGTGATAAACTATCATGGCGATAATAGATGTTATAATTTGTGCATTTCTTTGCACGTTCTGATAGCATATCGATCACTTATAGGTGTACATGGATGAGAACATTCTCTTTTACTCTTAACAGTTGGGAGGCCAGTTTTCAACTGGTTCATCTGTCCAGAACAATCTAACTTACACACATTTATGGCGACATAATGGATCTAATCTGGATTTCCTCAAAAGCTATAACATTACTGCAAAAGATCATAGATATGTGTCATGTGTCCTACTTATTTATCAAATCCAACAATGCAGTGACCTTATCAAATGGCTATCAGGGAAACAATACCAATGAAGAATGACTTTAATGGTCACTTACACTTATCAGGGGAAATTTTTTTTGGTGGATGCTTATTGATGCACATCAAATCAGAAAACTCAAACAAATGAGTCTTTGAATCAATATGATGTGAACATTTATATTGCTAAAAACATAAAATGAACTACCATCTTTTCTTCTTCAACATACAACCTTCGTCCAGAAAAGAAATTGACTAATTGCTAAACGTGTGACATCAGGGAGGGATAGACCCATCACGCATCTTAGACTAGACATTGTCTGTTGATTCACAATAATGAACAAATCAAATAATATCAACAAATGTGTTTGATTAACTGAGCAAAAGAGATAAAAAAACAAGCAAAATCTATAAACATCACAGAGACTTTATACAAGTGCACTAGGATCCCTTCATCACTAAATCCTCATTAAACCCCAGGGTAAATTTACATTCCGACCACTTAAATTTTTTTTAAAAAAAAGGGGCCAACCCACATTCTCTGGGTAAGGTCTGCAATGACAGCCATCTGGCATTTAGGAAGAATTTTGGCACATGGACAGTGAAAATACAAGTGGAATATGTACACATCCAACACATTCTTTAATGTTCACCAGAAGAGAATTTTCTGGTTAGTATCAAGTAACTTTTAAAAGCAGTGTTGCCAACAATGACTATTGTTGGCAAATGGGATCAACAAGCTAGTGAGCCACCAAATTCACAAATGTTCAAAAAGATTAGAGTTGACAGAAATAAGCCCCAAAAACATAAGCAAGTCAATTGAAATTTCAGTGGCAACTGTAGAATAGTTTAGCTTCATAATTCAATTACAATGGGAATTGACAACTGAAATATGGATGGAAAGCTCGAAAGTTATACCTTAAACGAACCATTTAACTTTGAACTCCTGGACCATTCGAGCCCCAAATTCCTGCTTGTTGTCTGATAAGTAGCCTTAAACACATCGTCCCCATAAACTTTACGTGATACCATGAAGTCCCACGCATTCTTAGCCGTATCATAGATGGGCTCGAAAGTAGTTATTCCTCCATGGACATATGTGTACTTCAATTTGCAACTTCCAGAGCCCATCACGTGATTAGCCGACACCTTGTTTGCGGAATCAAACACCAAAGTTCCATCCAATATTGTTCGATTGTCTCCATGAAAATGGGTGTAATTCATATTCAATGGCTTCTCCAGAACCTTGATTGAGTTCATAAACTGAAACCTAATGTCCTGAAACCACACCACATTAATAATTAAGAGCTAGTGCCAATCTAAAAACACTACGTATCAATCAACTACATCTCAATACCGTTCTAAATTGACAGCCTAAATTGAAACAGAATGTCCAAAAACTACAAAACTTTAAATAGTGAACATTAAGAGCTAAAGCGAAATGCTAAAACACAATTCAATCAATTAACCGACTACTGAACTACATCTCAATTCCAAACTAGTTAGGATTGGTTATGCAAATCAATTGTATACTCCCTCCATCTCAATTTGTTTGTCTTAGTTTCCTTTTTAATCCGTTTCAAAAATAATGTCTCTTTCCTTTTTTGACAACTCTTTAATTCTAATATTCCACATGACATGTTTACGACCACAAGATTAATGACATTTTGGTACATTCTACGTATCTTTCATTTAAGACCACAACATTCAAAAGTCTTCTTTACTTTCTTAAACTCTATGTCATGTCAAAACCAGACAAAGCAATTCCAACGGAGTATACTTTACTCAATTTAAGTAGAGTAGCTTTCACTAAGCCTAGATTGAAACCGAATGTCTGGAAACAACAAAATTTTCAATAGTAATCATTTCAAGCTAAAGCGAACTTTAGAACGCAGTCAACCAATTACATTTCAATTCCTAATTAGTTAAGATCGGTTATGTAAGTAATATAATGAAAGGTCAAAACCACACCTAAAATATCCCCAACTTTTGAATTCTATACCTAAACGGGCTGAACTATTAAGTGTGTGAGTTCCTACCTGAACTATCACCAACTATTTATCAATACACACCACTAACTATCAATTTATTCACTTCTCCTACACAAAATATCACCATCATTCGAGTAGAAAAACTGAACGATTAAGAGTTGAGGTGTGTTATATGATAGATAGTTGGTGATGCTTCGGCTAGAAACTCGCACACCCGATAGTCCAGGCATGAAACTCAATAAAATTGGGAGACAATAGGCGTGTTTTTTAGCAATTAACTCCAAATTATATGTATATGTATTCCATTTAAATTTAATGAGAGAATTTTCCACTAAATTGACAAATGCAGAGTCGAATTCCAAGACCTTCTTAGGGACGTTATAGTCAATGATAAATGAGCCGGGTTTCTCAACGGCGAGAGCTAAGCCGTTTAAGCTGGGACCTTTGACAACAGTAGCATCAGTCATGGAAGCTCTGAGCTTAAAGTCGCCGGCGTTGAAGGCGACAGTAGCGGCGGCGGCGGCTTTTTCCGGCTCATATCGAGCTTTCAATGAAGCCTTCATTATTGCTGAGGGGAAAATGGACTGTATATTTCTTTTCTTTTTTTGATTCGTTTGTGAGCGGGATAAGATGGGGAAATTGAGGTTTAGGAATTAGGAATTTTGGACGGGCCAAGCATTTCCGGCAGATTTTATAATTTGTCCAATTTAATGGAAAAGATAAACATATAATACTCACCTTGCTAAAAATAAATATTTTAATTTAATAATTATTATTTCATAAAATCAAGACATAATTAATTAATATTTAATTTTATTCTTAATACTTTCTTCGTCTCATTTTTCGTCTCAATTTGACATTGAGCATTAACTAAGAAAAATAATTAATAACATGACTACTTTACAATAATACCTCTATTAACTAATGTTTATATTTTAATTTGGAGAAACAATAATTAATACTAAGGGTAAAAAAAGAAGAAAAAAATTATCTTATCTTGATTAATGAAAAATGATAAGTAAAATGAGAAATCAAATTAGAAAATTTGAGACGAATAAAATAAGACTGAGGGAGTAATAAATATGAAGAAATATTGATATAGTACGAAAAAAAAAATATTAAATAAAAATGAGTAATATATAGGCAAAATGGTTCAATGGACCCCTTTACTATATCGATTTTTTAAGTTGGACACTTCTACTTACATGTTTGACGTTTGTTATCTGGACCCCTGAACGCACTAAAAAGCAATATTTCAAACCCTTCGACCGTTGACCAGGCTTATGTGGCATTAGAAATGCTGACTAGGACGAGGCGCGTGTAGACACGCGCATAGGGTGCGAGTGGGGTCAATTTTTGATCAATTTTATATTAAAATATTTTTTAAAGAAAATAAAAATAATATTAAAATTTTAAAAAATTAAAAAGGTCTTTTTTTTTCCTCCATCTTTTTAAATTTTAATTTTTTTAAAAAAATAATGAATTTTAAAATATATATAAAAAAACTTCCCCAGTCCCCGCCCAGCCCTTCCCCACCCACACAGCCCCTTCCAGGCCCCCCCCTCACCCCAGTCTCCGTCCAGCACCCCCTATTCCCCTAACCTTCTCCCCCGCTGCCCCCACACCCCCCACAATTTCCCCAGCCTCCTTCCCTAAGCCCCTCTCCCCCGCTGCCCCACCAGTTCCCCAGCAACAAAGAAACCTCCATTCACAAAGAAACCAATTCACTCAATTCAAGAATCTCCAACTACCCAAATCACAAAAATTTCAAAGAAAGCACAAAAATTAAATTTTTACATTGAATTTCAAGTTTCTCGAATTACCCAAATCACAAAAAATCAAAGAAAGCATAAAAATTGAGTCTTTACATTGAATTTCAAATTTCTTGAATCACCTAAATTGTAAGGGTTTTTGCCCTGATTTTCTTAATATATTTAAGTTTTACTTATTCTTAAAAGGAAAATAAAAGTTACCATAATTATTTTTACTTTTCCTGAAAGAAAAAATATAATTCTTTTCCATATTTGGCTAACCTCTTTCTTGAAGAAAAGGTCTTGGACATCTATAAATAGAAACCCCCTTTCTCATACCATAACACAATAGCATCCACAATGTAGTCATTAAAGAATCTGTGTTTAGGGGGAGATTTCTCCCAATAGGTTTAATGTGTTTGATATTAGGCTTTATAATATGTAGGCCGATTGGCCAAAACATATAATAATTTAATGTTTTTAGTATTATTTTTCGTTGTCATCTTATTTATCGTCTCATAGTTTACAACTAATAGCTTCCGCATGACGCCCTCTCGATTTCGAACCCAACACAAATCACAAAAGATTCTTCTTTCCATACTTCTTAAATTATTGGCCTTCACTTTTAAATTTTTTTCGTAGAGCAAGAAGAATAAGAAGATGAAGATGATAAAGGAAAAGAAGAATGAGAAGAGGAGGAAGAAGAATAAGAAATAGAGAAAGAAAGAACGGGAAAAGAAAGAAAAAGGGGAAGAGAGAAAAGTTTTTTTTTTAATATTTAATATTTTTTATATATAAAAATAACGTGGAAGATGTGGCAGCTGACGTGGTCGAGTGTGTTACACTCACCGAAAAAGTATTTAAAATATTATTTTTAGTGGGTTCAGGGGTTCAGATGACAAACATGTAAGTAGAAGTGTCCAACTTACAAAACCGACATAGTACAGAGGTCCATCGAACCATTTTGCCTAATGGCAACATCCAATTTGACCCACTTGCATTAAGGTGGACCGGACCGATTTCAACGTGAAATCAAGAAGATGCTTATGATTAAAGAAGAGCTTAAAATAAGTCTAAAATTATAGGAAAAGGACAAAAATAACGCTTCACTCTAAAATATTTCCTCCGTTCATTTTTACTTGTCACTATTTTCCTAATTAAATTTCTACTTTTATTTGTCATTTTTGACATATCAAGAGAAGACAACTTCTTTTTTCTTATTTTACCCTTAACATTATTTTATTTTATTTTCAAATTAATTTCAAGATATAATGTAAGCATTATTTAATAAGGGTATTATGGTAAAATAGTCATATTATTAATTATTTTTTAATAGGTGTGTCAACTCAAAATGTGACAAGTAAAACTGAATGAAATGAGTAACTCCATCATAATAGTCACCCAAAACTAATTACCTCCAATTATCCAATTAGACACTAAATTAATTCCTATTTTTAGCCATTTCGTTGTAGGCTTCGTCTCCTTCTCCATTTTTTAAAAAGTTTTTATTGTTCCATTTTAAAAACAACATTGTCTATTTTTGTATTAAAAAGGAATTCGTCTTTTTTTATTTTTTTATTGCAGTATTATATTTAAAAAAAAAGTATCAAAGTAGCATAGCATTGTATCAGATTGGTATAGGGACTACATATGTATGTGTAGGTTCCCTCTTTGAAAAAATATATCAATATGGTATAGGCATTGTATCAATTTGATATAGGAGCAGTATATGCATGCATTGATTCTGTCTCTTTTTTAAAAAAGTGTATCAATATGGTATAAGCGTTGTATCAATTTGGTATATAAATTGTATATGCATGCATGACTTCCGTCTCTTTTGAAAAAGTGTATCAATATGGTATAAGCATTGTGTCGATTTGGTATAAAAATTGTATATGCATAAAATGGCCAAAATAGCTCAATGACTATTAATTGATATTAATTTGGCCGACGGGACATAATGTGGTAATTTGGTCAAATACTGACCATTTATTTTTAAAATGACCAGTGAGTGTCTTTTTCCCCAATTATAGAGAAGCAGAGACTAAATGCTACACATATTTCATGATTTTCAAGTTCAAGCCCGAATGGAAGGAGATTGGCCCCATATGAATTTTGATTAAATTTGAAAACTTTTCCTTGATTTCTTACAGCCTGTTTGGATGGTGGTTTGCCATGGTTTCACAATGTATGGTATGGTGTAATATGGTATGGTATAGTATGGTATGGTACAGTACCATGTTTGGATGGACTGTATCGTTCACTGCGGTTTAATAATAGATTTTTTATTTGGTTTGATGGTATGGTACGGTATGGTAACAGGTAAATTTACTAAAATGCCCCTAATTGTAATACATTTGAGATATCAACTCTTTTACTCATATCAGTGCTAGCGTAACCATTTATCCTTTCTTTCTTGATGCTTCTCATAGCTACCCGATGATCTTTTTAAGACGCCAAATTCACAAGGGTATTTGCTAAACAAAGGTTTGACGAACGCAGACTAATGCAATCGGGAAGTACTTCCCAATCAATAAAATAATTGGTATACATGTATGTATCTTAGAGTTCAAAAATCACTTCCCATGTATATGCTTTTTGTGCATTCACTCTGTTTTCCTCCATTTCAATTTTCATTTTTTTTTTATATCGAATTAAGTTTTTATTGGCATTAAAAACTACTACTACTAAATAATTGTGATCATTTTTCTCACTCTTTGAATTTTTATATTGCTAACAGGGAGTCTTGCAATCTTCGATCTTGTTAACAAATGCGTAGTCTTAGCATGTATTTTGTTGATAAGGGTAAAATAGGATTAAAGAAAATTATATAAGGGTATAGTTGGAAAAGAAAAATGAAAACCATGGCACACCACCAATTTGGTGGTTCAATAAATTGCTTCATTCCATGGTTATCAAACCATGAAATAGTAACATACCATACCACCATTTTTAGAAAACCATGGAAACAAACATGGTTCCCATGGTAACCATACCATACCATACCATGGGAAACCACCATCCAAACAGGCTGTTAAGGGAGAACGGTATTATTTTTGTATGTTTTTCTAGTTTAAAAGTTTTCTAGTTTAAACTTTCCTAGTTTTAAAGTTTCCTGATTAAATATTTTCTAGTTTAAAGTGTTTCATATTTATTTATTTTCAAAAAAGTAGAATTCAAATTTCATGATAGTTTTTTTCCTATATATAAGGATCGATTTTGTTATTTTGAAGAACAAGATGATTAATACTATTAGAGAGGTTTTTCTTCTTTACACCTTTATGTATGACTACTTGAATTTTTCCTGTAATCCTACGAGAACGATTCTGTCACTATTCAAAAATCAATAGGTCATGATGGCACTTGTCGCGGCGAACCTTGACAAATAAGTCTTTCACCCAAACTGATACACACGAAGAAAAGACAGAAATGCCCCAAGATAAAACTTCTAAAATGAAGTCGAACCACATAGATATAATAAAAGCGGAAGGAATAAAATCAACACTGCAACCATAACTCTCAAAACCTGGTGTCAACAGTATAAGAACTACTAATACAATCACGGAGTCAAATACATTAGAAAAATAACCACAAAAAAAATATTTATCTCGGAACACTAATAAAGACATCACTAATACAAAAAGATAAAAGGTGGACTTCGGACGTATGAATGTCCAACCACTATCTTGAGAAATCTGAAGGCGCCCGAAATCAATCAGTCTGAGGCGCACCCAAACCTAAAGTTGCACCAAGAAGGTAAAGTAGGAGTGAATACGGTCCACTTTTACTTAGTAGATATCATAGTCCGATCGAGCAAAGTAAAAAATAAAGCATACAAAATACACACTAAGAGCACGTTACCTGCAATCAGAAAATGTCCTACAATAGTAGCCCACACCACTTGCATTGACAGTTCTAATAGATAACATATATTACAACAACACACCAAGATAGAACACAAGTATGCATTATGTCACATAGAAGTAGAGCAAGGGGGGAAATGTAGATACAAGATCATCAAATACAAGTAAAGGAAGATAAGACAAATACATAGATGACAAGTCAACATGACAATTCAACACAACATAAACACAATAAAGTAAGTGCAACGTACATGATACGACGATGATGATGCACGAGGTCGTCGCACAATCCCTGTATGCACCTATGGAGGCAAGCCTTCCAACGCAGGACCCATGGGGGGTCATTTCGATCAAATGTGGATCCCACACCCATATTTCTAATTTTTTAACTTTCGACCAATAGGTCGAAATGATCCCGGGTGCACCGGGACCCGAACCAAAGGTTTACCTAGCTTAAAATCAATATTCCGGAGTTGTTGGTGCAATTCGTTCAGTCATCTGTCACACAGATCAAAAGATATTCATATAAGTCCAAAATAAGTCCCTCGAAGCCATAAAAAATCACAATATCACATAAATGGTACCAAAATACATCGAAAACCATGTCAATCACTCTCCCCCACCCCCCCCCCCCCCCAAAAAATACCATAATGCAACTACGGAGAGGAGTAAAATAGTCAAATCACATAAAAACACACAATTCACATATTTCACAAAAAAAATAGTAGTTACAGATTCTTTTGGGGTTAAGATTAATTCTTAATTTGATATCTTTAGTTTAGATTAATGTTAATTAAAGAAGGTAATTAGCCTTATACTAATTATTGTCTTTAATTTCTTTGAAATAGGGGTCTATATAACTTTTGATCCAAGTGATTGATTTGACTCTATTAGTATTATAATATAATTAGTCTCAATCCACTAATTTTGAATATCAAAATCAATTGGGGTTCTTAACACTTAATCTCGAACTAGGAATTTTATTCTCAAATTTTGCCTATCTTTTGTCTTTAATCTGAGTATTTTCCCAAAGTCTTACTCCTCACGTGTCAAAACAATACCAACGAAATTTATATTGACTACTTTTGGTTCGAGACTAAAATGGACCAAAATGAATTTTTGAAAAAGAAGGGCAAAATCATTACGTTACTTAAAAAAATGTGCTTTCCATATTTTTAGGAACCTGCAGTTGAAAACTCAAGTCAAATCGAAGTTATTTTTAAGCTTTACCGGATAAAATCTTTAAAATTCGATTTAAAATAACAAATTGGAGTTGTTTTAAAGGTTAAATTGATGAAAAACTAGTAATTATAAGATTAAAATATTATTCAAGTGAAAATGAGAAAAATTGGGGTTTAAAATCAAGCCCTAAGATTTTTGGGTTTTTTAGAATTTAATCAAGAATTAATAAGAAAAGGAGTGATTTCTTACCTTAAATCCGTAAGAGAATCAAGAAATAGATGTTAATCTAGCTTTCTAAACTCCCACAAGTTTCACTTTTAAGTTCTCACACTATTTTAGGGTTTAACTCTCAAGAGGAAGGTGAAAGAATGATAAAAAATTGAATAAAAAAGGCAATTTATATTGTACCCGGGTACCAGGTAAAATAAGGCATAATCGCACTTGGGGAATACGATTTACCCTTTAAATTTCATGGTTACACCAGCAACCTGGTGCGCCAATTTTATAAGTTCAAACGGACTTCGACGGAGTGTTCGGAATTCGTTCGGAGTCCGATATACGCAAACGAACTAAGTAACCATACTAAATTCAACGCTCCTCAATGGAGATATTAGATTTTTAAAAGAACATCGGTTTCATAAAGTTAACCTCCAAAATCCAAAATCACAATTTTTCAAATCAAGGGTCGAAATTAGATTCAAAAGCTGTAAAATCACACCAAACATGTTACCCCCTAAAATTGACATTCCAAATCTGTTGGCGAAGTTGAATTTTCCATCCGAGGTCACTTCGATTAAATGTAGGTCCCACACCCATATTTTAAATTTTTATTTTTTCGACCAGTAGGTCGAAATGAACCCGGGTGCATCGAGACCCGAATCAAAAGTTTACCTAGCCTAAAATTGATATTCCGGATCCATTCATTGTACGGATCAAAAGATATCTATATAAGTCCAAAATAAGGCTCTCGAAGTCATTAAAAAACACAATATCACATAAATAGTACCAAAGTATATCAAAAACTATGTCAATCACCTCACACCCCAGAAATACCTTAATTCAACTGCGGAGAGGGGTAAAACAGTCAAATCACACAGAAACACACAATTCACATATTTCATCAAAAAATGGTCGTTACAGATTCTTTTATGAGTTAAGATTAATTCTTAATTTAATATCTTTAGTTTATATTAATGTTAATTAAAGAATATAATTAGCCTTATACTAATTGTTGTCCTTGATTTTTCAAAATATGGGTCTATATAATTTTTGATCCACGTGATTGATTTGATTCTATTAGTATTATAATATGCTTAGGGCTCATTTGTTTGCACTTAATGGAGGTCTGAATCTGAATAGTTCAGACTTCACACTATTAAGTGCATTTGTTTTTTATTGAGATTTTAGCTCTTAATAGGTCTGAATAGGTTTTAATAATTCAGATCTATAATCAAGTCTGGCTCATTTGTTTGTACTTAATAGATGTCTGAATCTGAATGGTTCAAACTTCAGATTATTAAGTGCATTTGTTTTTTATTATGATTTTAGCTCTTAATCATTCAGATCTAGAATCAAGTCTTAATAGATTTGAAGAGGTATTTCGGTGTTGGATATTATTCACCGCCACAATATTCATAATCATCAGTCACCACCTCTGCCACTACCATCACTGTCAACCATCACCCACCAACAACAAGCACCTCCACCATCACAACCACCATCTACAACAAGTATTGCTACCAACCACTACTGTCAATCGCTACCACACCTACTACCTCTATTATTCTAATTATATTTACCGCAACCACCGTCGTCAACAACACCACCATCATCAACCACTACCGGCCAATTCCTACTATCGACCAACTCATCTATCACAACTAGCACTACCGCTAACTACCATTAGTACATCACAACCTCCACATATTCTTCGGCGGCCACCACCACTGTCACTGGTAACGCCACCTCTACCATCACTTCAATCACCATCATCGCTACAATTTATCTCTACTAACAACCATCTCCACCATCACAACTAACAAGATCTCCAACTAGCATCAACACATCGTCAACCATCATGCATTCATTTTTCATCCATCATAATCAACACCTCTAACTACTAACATCAAGCAACGTCGCATCACAACCACCACCGCCACTATCAACCGCCATCATCATAACAACCACTACAATCAACCGTCACAACTATCACCACTAACATTACTAATCACTAATATCAAGCATTGTCACCGCAACCACCATTATAAAACATCTCCATTATCACTAACCAATATAAATATTTTTTTTTCAATCAAATAATAATTTTTTCAACTAATAAATATTAAATCACATACTTTTCTGATATATAATTAGTTTTTAATTTGAATTGTATTTTTTATTTTATTATATATACAAAATTATTTTTTTTGCACATTCAGATATTGAAAAACAAATAGTCTTAATCATTCAGTTTTTAGATCTAGAGACAATATTTTAATCATTCAGATGTGCATTCAGATTCAGACGTCTGAATCTTAAAAAAAATAAATGCAGCCTTAATAGGTCTGAAAAGTATCCTGATGTTTGGATAATATTCACCGCCACTCTATTCATAATCATCAGTCACCACCACTAACCACCTCTGCCACCGCCACCATTGTCAACCACCAACCACCTCCACCATCACAATCACCATCGACAACAAATATCACTACCAACCACGATTGTCAATCGCTACCACACTTACTACTTCTATTATTCTAGTTATATTCACCGTCACTTCTGCCATCAACACTACCACCATCATCAATCACTACCGGTCAATCCCTACTATCGACCAACTCATCTATAACGACTAGCACCACCGCTAACTACCACTAATACATCACAACCTTCACACATTCTTCGGTCGCCACCACCATTGTCACTAGTAACGCAACTTCTACCATCACTTCAACCGCTACCATCGCTACAATGTATCTCTACTAACAACTATCTCCACCATCACAACTAACAACATCTCCAACTAGCACCAACACATCGTCAACTATCGTGCATTCATTTTTTAGCCCTCACAATCAACACCTCCAAGTATTAACATCAAGCAACGTCACATCACAACCACCACCACCACTATTAACCGTCACCATCATAACAATCACTACAATACCCACTATCACCACCAACATTACTAATCACTAACATCAATCATTGTCACCGGAACCACCATTATAAACCATCTACACTATCACTAACAAACATAATTTTTTTTCAATCAAATAATAATTTTGTTGTATTAAATTACATATTTTCTAATATATAATTAGTTTTTTATTTGAATTGTATTTTTATTTTATATATATACAAATAATTTTTTTTGCACATTCAGATGTTGAAAAATAAACAGTCTTAATCATTTAGTTTTCAGATCTAGAGACAACATCTCAATAATTCAGATGTGCATTCAGATTCAGACGCCTGAATCTTTGAAAAAACAAATGCAGACTTACTCCCAATCCATTAATTTTGAATATTAAAATCAATTAGGGTTCTTAACGCTTAATCTCAAACTAGAAATTTTATTCTCAATTTTTGCCTATCTTTTGTCTTTAATCTGAGTATTTTCCCAAAGTCTTACTCTTCACGAACGGTTCCAAACTCTACTAAAATATCAAATATGAAATCTACGCATCAAAACAAAACCAACGAAATCTATATTGATTATTTTTTGTTCGGGATCAAAACGGACCCCCGATACAAATTTTTAAAAAAGAAGGGTAAAATCATAACGTTACTTTAAAAATGTGCTTCCCATATTTTTTAAGAACCTACAGCTGAAAACCCAAGCCAAATGGAGTAAAAAACGAGGTTCCTATCCAAGAAAAATTATTTTTAAGCTTTACGTGATAAAATCTTTGAAATTTGGGTTAAAATAAAAAATTAAAGTTGTTTTGAAGGTTAAATTGATGAAAAAATAGTAATTATAAGATTCAAATACTATTCAAGTGAAAATGAGTGAGATTGAGTTTAAAATCAAGTCCTAAGATTTTTGGATTTTTGAGAATTTAATCAAGAATTACTAAGAAAATGAGTGATTTCTTACCTTAAATCCGTAAGAGAATCAAGAAATAAATGTTAATCTAGTTTTCCAAGCTCCCACAAGCTTAAAAATATATCGGGAGCTAATTATGTATCTTTACAAGAAAAAATGCATCTTTATTTGATGTATCGAGAGCTAATTATATATCTCGATAGATTCAAAATCAAATTTTTTGATAATTATGTAAGATATCAGAATTTTTTGTAATTAAACCGCAAACTATCGGGATTTTTATTGATTGTAAAAAAAAATAAAACAGAGAGGACCCGGTCATTGGCATGTTAAAGCCCAATTGTAACCAACATGAGTTGTGGTGTAGTGGATGAGGCTGCTCCACCCTTAACCAGAGGTCGAGGGTTCGACCCTGGGTATGGAGAAAACTCTGTTGGGAGCGCTGCCATCTTAATGGGTCCTGCAACGCGCGATCTGGATTAGTCGGGCTCCAATGCGGGCACCGAACCCCGGATAGAAATAAATAAATAAAAAAAAAAGCCCAATTGTAAAGAATACAAAGCCCTACTTCCCGCCAATATTATTGGCGCGATTTCACATCTAACCAATATAGTATTATCCATATATATCACTATTTTCCCGCGAAAATTTTTACTCTCCATTCTTCCTCTTAGCTTTTTCATTTTACTATTGAATCTAAATCTGCAGCTGAAATCCAACGATTCAAAATCAGGTGAGCTCAATTCGCTTTTTTTTTTTTTTTTGAATCTCAGATCTGTTTTCTAGAGTTCTTGATTTGTCTTTCTGTTAGTGCATTTTTTGTTTATTTGTACAATTTGAAAAAAAATAATATTTGGGGATAATTGATTTGTTTTTCTGTTACTGCATTATTGTACGATTAAAAGAAACCAGAAGATTTACAGCAAAACAGTACTTTCTCCGTTCCAATTTATGCGTCATTGACCGTATGATTTGACATATATTTTAAGAAGTAAATGATAACATACTTTCCAACTATTTGTGTGTTTATTAACCACCTTTTATTAGAATCGAAGAAATTGGGTACATATTTGAAGGAAGCTTATCCCAGTCTATGAATCATTTCCTTAAGAGTAAAAATATAATTGTTTTCAATTATGGAAATATTACATTCTTTTTGAACGGATTAAAATTAAAGTATGTAACATAAATTGGTACATAGTTAATAGTATTTTAGTGATTTTTCAGGGCCCAATTTCCTTTAAAAACTGTTTGCGAGTGTACGTTAAATAAATTGTTTTTATATAAACTCATTTGTGTTTTCTTTGAAAAAATGTGACTTAATTAAATTAATAAATTGAGAGATTAATTTGTGACAATTCTAGCTTAGTTTATTGGGTATTTGATACTGTACTCTTTGAGATCTTGTGATAATTCTAGTTGAGTTTATAGGGTAATTGAAAGTGTAATACACTGTTTGAGATATTGTTTAGTTGAAACGAGATCTATTTTTTCATAATTACAAGTTTTAGAATGTAAAATGATGTTTAACAACTTGTTTGAGGTAAGGGATGGTGATTATTTCTCAATATAGTCAAGAGAAAACATCGATGTCTTATTTCTTTTATTATGTAGTGGTGTGTTGTCTCATTTTGTTGTTTATTTTTATGTTTTTGTGGTTATTTCTCTGTGGGAATACACCGGTTATGTTGTTGTTGTATAGTCAAGAGAAAACATATAAGATTATTCGATAGAAACCTGCGTGCCATAATTCTTTTATACGTAATTGGCATTGCATAAGTTACATATCTTCTCACTGTTAAACACTTTGGTTGCTGTTATTTACTCGTTTCTGTAATTTACTGACTGAAATTTTGTTTTCCTTTCTTTTTTTTTTCTCATTCTAATTCAGGTCCAAGTAAATTGAAATGTTGACTTATTTTAATGAGTTTTGGATCTCACCTTATTAGACACAACTAACTAGAAACTTGATAAATTTTTGTGAAAGCTCTTGGTAGGAGTATCATCCCCTTTTAACTTTGGGCATAGATAGATATTTTGATCTTTAGCTTTGTGGAAATGTATGGCATTGCTGTTTCTTACCATTGTTCAGTCATTTGTTGAACTATTCTTCATTATTGTATTGGTTTAGCTTCATTTCTCCATTTGTTCCATTTACTTCTTTTTGCGGTCTATTTTTTTTTCCACCTGTAAGAACAGTCAAAATAGGATTTTTTGACTTGAAGGAGGTTACCTAAGTGAAATTTGTAGGCTGTAAAGCCAATTAAGTGGAAATTTTCATTGATTCTTTCTTTGCTCTCTTGCTACTCTACTTGTGGCCTAAGGTTTCTTTCTTTTGCAGTTTCTGGAAGACTGGCGTGGCATCTTGGAGCTATAGTAAGACTCAACAGGCATCTGCAGTTCTACCAGCAGTTCATGAAGTTGAATCAAACCTGTCAGACAATGGAGCGAAGGAGTTGCAACAACTTGCACTTTATCCAGGTTAGGAGAGGAGGTTTGATAGTAAAAGTCCCTAATGTAGATTCTCATGGAAAGCCAGCTTTAATGTTCAAGAAGTTAAAAAACATCTATGATCCTGGAAATATTAAGTGTGAAAGCGAATGTCTGCCGGTGGTAGACAGAACACTACAGGCAATAGAACCTGAAAATAACAAATTTGGTTGCCATGCTGATGATGAAGTGGTCAGTCAGTTTGATGATTATAATTCTGGAGAAATAACACTGAAACAACTCAAGTATAGATGCAAATCTAAGAAAAGGAAACTTGCTACTCCAAGTCCTACTTCTACTAGTCCAAACCAGGCTAATGGATGTTATCAGCCAAAGGAAGATGATGATTTTGAAGTACCCCTTAGCCAGTTGAAGTCGGGGATATCCAAAAAAGCAAATGGTAAAAAAAGGCGTACCAACAGAAATCTCTTTGCATCTCCAAAAGAGCCTGTACAAATTAAAGTTGAAGTGGTTTTTGAGCCTGAAATTTCTCTACAGCCCATAAGTGGTTTGCCTGAAGTGGCGGAACCCATAGCTGAAACTTCTGAACTTGAGTTCCCAGTGTACCAAAGCCCAGATTCCTCCAATTGCTCCTCTAATATCCAGATGGCTAGCAAACTGGATTCTGGTACAATTACATGCAGTGAATTTCCAAATGTAGTTGACTTTGAGGAAGACACACCAGTTTTGTTTGCTGAAGATCAGCAACTTTGTATTCTTAATCAGATTTCCAGTGATTACTTGGAACCTGTAGGACCTAAATATGTCTCCTCAGCTAGTGAAGTGTTTGCAGATGTAAATAATCAGGCGGACAGTTGTAATTCAGATACCAGTCAAGATGAGTTGTTTCCTCCAGCAAGAACTACAGAAATGATAGCAGCAGCAAATGATCAGAGTTTAGACATGTATGATTGCCGGAAGAATTGTTCTGATACAGTCAAGAGTTCTGATCAGAGTACCGATAGTGTTCCTGAGGCAATGATACCAAATAGCACTACCAGTGCCAGTCTTCATTGTGCAGATGATGTTTGCATGTTTGGAGATGGAGACAAGGAAGTTTTGCTCTCAAATCAGAAGATTAATTCAGTCGATGGCCATGTTGACAATTGTATCTCATCGTGTAATTTGCAAGCTTGCTCAGGCAGTGACAATTGTTTGCCATCCTCAGACAAAATCAATGACAAGGAGCAGCAAACAGATTGTTGCTTTACTGATGCAGCAACTAGTTTGATTTCAGGAAATTGCTTGGATGATGAAAATCAACCTCTGAAATCTTCAAATATTTTGGAAGAAAGAAATATGATGTTAAGCAGTCCACCTCCGGATGTTGTAGATCAGATCTCAGCACCAGAGCTGTCACCGCCTCCTGAGAGACTTCTTTCGACACGAAAGGTAAGGGTGTTTGCTGAAGATAATTTGTTTTCTTTGTATTTCTTGAAGTGTTTTAAACAATATATTCATATGCAGGCTATTTCTCCATCCTCTCAAGAGCAACTTTGTTTGGCTATGAACTCCATAGACTTAATTGATGACCTGGAGAACTACAGTAAGTCATAGATAAAAATTGGTTTGCAATCATATGTTGGACTAATTCTGTGTTTTATCCTCTTCCTATATAATTCAATCGACGTATATGCATTGCAAATACAATCACAGTTTATATGATGCTTCAAATTTCTTTAACGACAAACCTATCGTCAGAGAAATTAATTCACCTGTATTATCTTAAGCATTTTGGTTGGTACTTCTGGTGGATCCCAGGAACCAATAACCAACGTAGCAAATCCAGCAGATGTGTGAAACTTATCTTTTATTCTATAGGTTTTGCTTTAAACAAAGATGTCGTTTTTTTCAGTTCTGCTGTTTTTTTATTTACAGTAATTCTGACAAATTAGTACAATGTGCAAAGTTAAATGTCATCCAGATTTTAATTGTCAAAAAAAGAAAATGTCATCCAGATTTTATGTGCTGATAAATGAACTTGTTATAAAATGAAAATAGAATAAAAACAGCTACTTCTTGTCAGACTTAATTTTTACAGTACCTTACCTTCTCTACTCTAGCATTATATCAAATTTTCAACTGCTTTTAGCTACGTCTCCTGCGAAGTGGTAAAACTAGCAAGCTAGTTTTTAGTTAATAGTTGAAGTGAATGATCTTGGCAAATGAATGATATATTTTTGATTTCATACTTCAACATTGCAATTCTAACTCAAAATTTATCTGCCAAATTTGTTATTATGGACAATAAACTCGAATTAATCAATAGAATGGTGTGATAATAGAGGCTTTGGCTCTGAATTTCCTGGTTCTCTTACTCTTCATGATGCAGTCCTTTTGTATGCTTGTAATAAGATAATATAGTTTGTCTCTTAAATGTCCTCAACTGTCTTGGACTCTAGCTGACTAGTTTTTTCTTGTCCAGAATGTAAAGAGAACCTCAGTTTTGCAGAGCATGAGGATTCTAAAAGATCATCCCTTGCTGATGCTAGCACAACTAAAGAATCTGAAGGATCTCCACAGCTTATTAAGGCTAAAGTTTTTATTGGCCCCAAGCAGATCGCTAGGAGATTGAAGATTGGAAAACGAAGTTCCCCTCCAAAAGGCAATCTAGAAAAACGAAGTTCCCCTCCAAAGGGCAATCTAGAAGGTCCTCGTCTTTCTCGTTCTCTACCTCATCTTAGCACTGGGTGCACCTCAATTAAGCGTTTTTCAGAGAGTGCTATAGCATTTTCACAGCGGCAGATGCATGATATTGAATCTATAGCATTGAAGCTTATGAATGAAATGAAGTCCATGAAGGATATGGTAGAAGAAAAATTACTCTTTGAAGCATATCGAACCAGTTCCTTGAAAAATGATGCTGATGAGGTATGCTCTTCCAGATATACTTGAGTTAAACAACCAAAGTATATCATATCGAACCTGTTATGTCTGGTATAGTGAGTGATAATTTTCTTAAATATTTAAGTACTAGTGGCGTTCTGAATTCTAACAACTGAAAACATATCAATTTGATCTTCATTTTGGTTCATGAGGAATGGTCATAACATGAAATAGGCATTTGACAAACAGGAAAAAGGCTAATGATATATGACTATGCTAGAACAACATGCTCGGATGAAGCACTTTGCTTGTATGCGCATTGTTCTCATGTGCTATATCTTTTGTTTGCCAGGTGAAGACTGCCATAAAAAGTGCTACGAAAGTTGAAGAGACAACACGAAAGTGGTTGTCCATGATGACTAGGGACTGCACCAGATTCTGTAAAATCATGGTTCGTACCTCTCATTTTTTGCACTTCAAACTTTTCTAACGTTAAAATATGAACCTCATGACTTATCATTAAGTCAAATTTATTTTTCTGTGATGTAGAAATTGAGTCAAAATGGCGTGACAGATTCCAAGAACTCAGTCCACAGAGAGGGGAGGAAAATTTCTTTTGCTGACGAATCTGGTGGTATGCTCTGTCAATTCAACTATTTTGAGGATACCGATACAACTTTGGAATCTGATAGTGTACAACAACAAGACGTCTGAGGCCTCGACTTTCATCTTCTGGAGATATCTCAACTTGTGGATTATTGTGTATCTTCCTGATTGTTTGTGTCCAATAATGTAACATGAAATATCATTTTTTCTATTGTCAAGAACCTAATACTTTTTTAGATAATACTCTGATATCTACTTTAGATAAAACCACTGTTAGCCAAGTCTCCCCAAGAGGTGATACAAAGGTGCTTGGCAAAATTACAACTAAAATTTGACAAAGAAATCAAGTACTTTTACCAGTTCAAAAAGGGCTGCTTGGTGCACAAAGTTCCCGTTATGTGTGGGGTCCAAAAGAAACACTAACCAGTAACCGGAGTACAAGAGCATATGAAAAATATGATTAAGCAAATGAAAAAATAACATGTGATGTGATGCACCTCATGTAGGTTTTGGAAATTGAACTTGAACCAATATGATGCTATGATTGTTCATTTAAATTTTGGAATCTTTAGATCCAGAGACTTCGAAAGATTTACCAAACAACTCCTCCCATATCTCAGTGAAAGCTTCAACAATAACTGCATGATAGTGTCTTGAATTGAGACTAAGAAAACAAAGCAAAAGTTGTTCTAAATCCTTTGCTTCAAACATCTCTTTCTCCAATATCATTTCCATCATTGATCTCTTGAAATCGTTGTAAGGATCTGCTGATTTTTTCACTATAGCAAAACTCTCATTCACTTTGCCATCAGCCATACATGATGGCATCAGTCTCTCCACAACAGATGCCTTTGTGACAGAATCTTTAAAACTATTTGAAAGGTAACGTTTGAGCCTCCTTACTTTCGCGTTATTATTATTCCTTTTCCTCCTGCTCATTGTCCCGGTTAAAGGGTCCATCGGATAATCCACATCGAATGAAGATTCAAAACTTGGAGAATAAATAAAGCTTTCAGTTTCATCATTAGGCGAAATAAAGCTTTCAGTTTCATCATTAGGCTTCTCATCATCACATTCACTGGTGAAATTGAACCAACCACTATCAGCAGAGGAAAAACTCATATTCAACTTACTGTTTCTACTTCTCCCCCTTCTCATGTTGTTATTGTCATGATCAGAATATTCAGAACTCGGCGAATTGTACGTTTTATGTGCCAAATTGTGATCTTTTCTGAATATATAAGCAGAATAGTGATGTGGGGTTGAGGGAGGTACTGGAACAGGAGAGTTATCAAGAATACTGCCATTTGAAAATTTGTATAGTGAAATTGGCACTGGACTTTTAGGCAGAAAAGAAGTTTTATTGGATCGACAGAATCGAAAAGAAGGCATAGAAAACTTGAGTTTAAATCTCCTTGTCATATCTGGAAAGACAATTCCTTTTAGTAGCAAATGAGATGATGCACTTATATTGATCCTAAAAAGTACTGAAGAAAATCGCGAGCAAATGCCTGAACCAAAATATATTATTGCTATGGTCACTTGTACAAAAGAAACTTGCGAGCAAAATATCTGAACCAAAATATGTTATTGCTACGAGGGCCTATACAATTACAGGCGGAATGTTCAGTGCCGATTAGCTATGCACTGTGAGTTTAAGAGTTCAAGAATATGCTGTTGTTTTATATAAGAAAATTTGAGGAGAATGGCCGGCTTTGGTCAGCTGACAGTAGGCTAATCTTGTAAGAAAGAATTTTAACAAGTAACTAATATACACCGTCAGTGTAAATAATTGTACAACATCAGATCACAGGTAACATGTTTTATTTTCAAGAATTCAAATCCCACATTTTAAGAAAGTTTATAGAGTAAAACACCTAGTATCCTCTTGAACTATAACCAAATTTGCTACGACACACTTCAACTTCACGGGTTTTCTATTACTCCTGAACTAAATTTTACGTATTTTTGTCATTCTTTTTAGCTGGCGTGACACCTTTTGTCTAACTTTTTTAGCTGACGTGGATCCTATTTTATGTAATAAAGATGCCACGTCAGCACAAACGGGTGACAAATATGTTAAAATTGAGTTCAGAGATAATACGATTCCTGTGAAGCTGGAGTGTGTCGTAGCGACTTTAATCACAGTTCCGGAGATGGGGGTGCTGGATGCTTATCTCAAGTTTATATGCAAATATCTTTTGAATGACTTGATAGTGTAAAACAATATTTACTCGGACGGTGTAAAACTCTTTATAGAACTACTTTTTTTTATTTGCCTTTATTTAAGGAGTTTTCTGACTGACTAAATCTGAGTGATGTAATATAATTCAGATGTGAAAGCTACATAGAAATTCCCTTGAGGTCATACCAGAAATATAGGAAATGGTCTCAAAAATTTTTTTAATGTATTTTTTCTTGAGTGTGACATCAAAGATTTTCTTTCTCTTGTATTTATCTTTTGTACTTTAATAATAATTTGGATTCAACTTCCTTGACATTCCATAGAAAATTAGGTGAGCTAGCCAGTTTCAAGACCGCCTATGAATATCTAGTCATTATTTAAATGTAATCGAAAAATAATCACTTTTTTAGATTGAGACAACCTCAGTGAAACACAAAAAAGTCTAATGCATGGTGTTGGAGTTTGCATTATATATTAACAATCTTCAATTTATTATTTTTTAATAAGTATGTTTTCTTTTGAGAAACACTTTCAATCACTAACACTAACTAAACATCGAAATATATTTTTCAAAAAAATGACTTTCATAGTACCAAACACACTTAAAGGACATTGGATTTTTCCATAATATCAAATGCAAAATTCGTCAACTGTTGCCAGCAAGATCCAATGTTTATATCAATATATTTTTTTTGTCTTCATTTTTATTCTAAATAAAAATGTATAAAAGGTAGTCAATTAGCCATCTGAAAAAAGTTTTACTTTGAAAAAATCTTACAATGTATACATCCAGCCGTGCGTTGAAGAATTCCTTGCTATTCAATACCATAAATTTGGTCCTAAGAAAGTGACAGGATATTTGAGAGTTAAGTTAATTGTTAGATTATGTGAATCGACTCATAGCCTTAAAGTAACTGGTAAAATTATTTTCATGTGACTAAGATGTCACGAGTTAGAGATGCGGGAATAATCTCTTGCAGAAATACAAAGTAAAGCTACGTACATAAGCCTTCGTGGTCAGACCTTTCCTCAAACCCTGCACATAATTGGAGCTTAGTGCACCTGCTGCCCTTTCGAATCATCTGAAAACTATACTGCTCCAAATTTTGAATAAAATTGATTAGGTGTTGAACCTTCATTTTGGGTGAGCTAGACAATATTAGTTACTATTATAGAGAAAAAAACCAAATACAACCAAACAAAATCCAATTCTGCTGCAAAAAAATCAAAATTCATAAATGGAATGGAAAAGATACAAAATCAAAAATTCAAAATTGTTGAAGGTGGGGTCATAAGCTTTATTAGATGCCAACCAGAGTTAGTTACATCTAATAAATTTTACCTACTATTAGATTTGAACCAACAACTCAACAAAGTCATTAGGGTGAAGTTGTTGAGAACAAATACAACAGTCCCTTCCTAAATCCATGTGAATTCCTCTTCGTAGTTTTTCATTTCACCAGGCCCGTGAAATGATTTGAATTCCAAAATTCAATAAGATTGGGGATATCAAAAGAAAGGGGGTCTCACTAATTCCTTTATTGTGCCCTATGCTAGACAAAACTAACTACAAATATGCCTCAGTCTCAAACAAGTTGGGGTCGGGAATATGAATCTCATCGATCATAATTCTCCATTTAAGCTCAACTCATGTCATCATCATACCAAATAAAAACGAAGAAAAGTTTTTTGTATTTTTATAGACAAGTCAAAATACTCTTAGAAAAGCTATGTTGTTCGAAACGAACTAACAAGACAAACATATTTCCTACTAGTAGATATCACCGATATGAATCTTTTTCTTCCAACGCGCACTATCTTTAGTTAATCTGCAACATATTAAGAATGCGACTATTGCGATTCCAGCGTAGGTCTCCACGGCTTTCACCTACGTACGTACAGTCTATCTAGATTCAGCACAGACATGCTTAAATTGCAGTAAGAAAACAATTTAACGAGAGGACAACCCGGTGCACTAAAGCTTCCGGTATGTGCAGGGTCTGAAAAAGAGCCCCACCACAAGAGTGTATTGTACACAGCCTTACCTTGCATTTCTATCCGAGGCTGTTTCCAAGACTTGAACCAGTGACCTCCTGATCACATGACAACAACTTTACCAGTTAATTACTCCAAGGCTCCCCTCCCCTTCAAAGAAAACAAGTTAGTAAGACACCAAATGAATCAATCATCCAGATAATATGCATCCAAACATATTCATTAACTGATTCATGTTTCACTGGATGATATTAATGCACAAGCTTGTCCAGACGTGCAAATTATTCAAAAATTGTGTATACAAGCGAGGAGACACAGCTTAAAGAATCAACAAAGGTACTTGATAGAGTTGAGAACGCGAGTCAGCTTGTTTGAGGATCCTTTGAATAAAGATGACAAACCTCCATCCATCGCAAAATGAGACTCGATCACTGACTAATTTCTGACCATTTTTGTCCAATAATTCGAATTCTTTGGTTCCAACTGGCTATATCTGAATCTCGCCAAAATTTGATAATATGAAGGCGCTCTTCCTCAGTTGATCTCTGCAGGATAATTCTCGATGCATAACCCTTCTTTCTCATCTCAAGACATATTTCTGATGGATTATTAGCGGTAAGAGTGACCATATATAACCACCCCCTCGCTGACAAAAGATTGTCAGCCGCAGGCAGTATTTTATCTATAACACTTCGACCATGCTCTCCTCTGGCCCAAGCAGAAGTGATGCCTTCACAACCAACTTCGTCATCAGGTGTAGGAGCATAAGGAGGGTTCACAACCATCACATCAACCAAACCTGTCAATCGCTTCTCAAGTTCAGATGAAATATCTGTATTTACCAACTCTGCATAAACTCCATGAGCATCCACGGTCTCACTAGTCACCCTTGGTGCATGAGGGTTAATGTCTGTTGCAATATAGTATGGAAAAACTCCTTCATGCCCAAGCGTAATTGCAAGTGAAGTAATAACATACCCACTGCCACAACCAATTTCCATACAAATCGAGGGCTGGTGTTGTAACAAGTTAATTCGATCAGCTAATAATGCATCGACCAATGCAAAGGAATCATCACACAGTTCATAAACCTCAGGATGTGAACTCACAAGAAGGATTTTGGCAATTCTTGAAAGCATCTTAGATAGCTCCTGCCAATTCAAAACAAGCTCATAAGGTCTAAGCAACGGAGGCTCTTGACACACCTTTCAATCATCAAAGACAAATTTCCTCTCGGTAGCATAAATGATACCACATGGAGGCTGCAAATAAGACAAGCCCGTCATAGGGCCACGTGCAGTATTGTAGCAAAGGTATACATCGAGAGTATATTTGAATAATTTAGACATTACACACACGCAAACACCTCTCCATTTGTTTGTTTATTTATTTATACGAATTATATATTCCTCGCCACAAAGTAGCAGTGGATATAATGTGTTCTACCCTAACTAGCTTAAACTTCTAAATTTGCCTCCACAAGTAATGCCAATGCCAACTTTCAAAGACGAGGCCAACCTAACTAAGAAAACGCAAGGGAACTTCAAGCCTTATCAGAAACCAAATCAAGCCATAGCATTACCATCACATAAGCCAACTTTTTATTTTTTGACAAATAAGTTACATAAGCAAACTAAGGAGCAAATAAATCAATCCACTGCAATTTCGACCGTTTGTATGAGAATTGGTTATGGCAGTGGGTATGTTATTAATTTACTTGCAGTTATGCTTGGACATGACAAATATTTTTCTTGATAATCGTGGTGTCCGGACAGCTTGTGCGCACCTTGAGAAAATTACACTAACTAGCAAGTAGAAAGCTTGTCTAAGAAAACTGTTATTCAGAAACTGTCACATTACATTGCATTATTCCAGCTAGGCATCTATCTATATTATTTATATATAGAGAGAGATGAATGTACAGCTTCTAAAATCATCTAGAAGCTTCTCATCTCAGCCACACTACACTCTAAGCTACCAGCTCACCACACGACTAATTGAGTAACTAACTAACTTGATGCACGGTAAATCAATGTAACAGTAAAACTAAAAAAATGATCACAGTAACTAAACTAACTATATGACAAATAGTTACCAGGTAACTCTGTCCACCAAGATGCTAAAACATATAGAAAAAAATCACGCAGTATTTGTCTCTGTTGAAAATTGAACATGAGACCTCACGGTGTTCAATCTAACTTTATTGAAGGACTAGGCCACACCTTTATTCTTGGACATCAATAGAATTAACCTTATTCAGTTTTTTTCCCTTTCCATACTATATTGCATTGGACATCAATAAATTAACTTTATTCAGATTTTTTTTCCTTTTATTATTTTTGTTTATCATTTTAACACAAGAAAACTTTTACTAACTTACTAGTAATAATGATATGAAAATGAGAATAAAATTGTAAATAGCTAACCTTTCCAGGGTCCCGATGTGGTTGCCCCGTCTGTTCCAGTGCGGCGAAGAGGAGAAAAAAGTTTGGGCGCCTTTTGGAAAAATAGCCACTACTATGGTAAAATAAAGATAAAATATTAATATAACCAGTTATGCAATTTTAGAGAATTTCAATATTATTTTTATTTACTACTTTGATATATCTATAAATCTATAAAATGTATAAAAGAGTGACTATATATAAACCATCAAGTCAACAATTTGATCAACTATCATCTTATGTATTGAAATTCAAATTAAATAAGTAGTTTCAAACTGATAATTTGAAAAACTATCTTAGATATTCAAATCCAAATTGAACAAGTAACTCTTGCTATTCAAATTTAATATCATCAATCACTATTATCTCTAGCATTTCACACATATATATATGTCACATCACACATGTCATTCATGTTATATAACAAGTAGTGATTTGTTGGGTTAATTTCAACAAATTTACTACTTAATAACATTAATTAAAAGTGAAAAAATTATTAAATTAAGTATTTATAATATGAAATATCACCATAGTAGGAAAAGTGCACCATTGTTAACGACATGTTTTGATAAAAAGTTGGTTACATAAATTTTGATCATTGACTTATAAAATTAACCACAAACTCCAACATTTTTTTATGACGTTTAAATTGTGTTTATTTGAAATTTTATGTCAATCTCCGTATAGAGTCATTAACGTTTGTATTGATAAACGTTTAACCTCCATTTAAATTTCATCCAATTTTTTGTGTGTTACTAAGGCCTTATTTGTTTGCACTTAATGGAGATCTGAATCTGAACCAAATCTGAATGGTTCAGACTTCAGACTATTAAATGCATTTATTTTTTATTAAGGTTTTAACCCTTAATAGGTATGAATAGGTCTTAATCATTCAAATCTAGAACCAAGTCTTAATAGGTCTGAAGGGATATTCTGGTGTTGAATAATATTCACCACTCTATTCATATTCAACCGTCACCACCACTAACCACCTCTGCCACCGTCACCATTGTAAACCACCACCAACCATATCCACCATCACAACCACCATCGACAAAAAATATTGCTACCAACCACAATTGTCAACCATTACCACACCTACTACCGCTTTTATTCTAATTATATTCACCGTCGCCACTACTACACCTACTACCGCTTGAGTAAATATCCCAAAAGTGACTATTGCCAATGTCTTTCTTATTTATTCAATTTATTTTCACCTACTCAAATTCATCTCAACGTGCCTACTTATCCCATAAACAATATGTATATAATTTAACAATATAGGTTGTGGTTGTTGGGTTCATAGAAGTGTGAATGGAAAATGGAGAAAAAATGGTGGAGAAGAGGAGACACCAATTTTGAAAGTGTACTCACAAAATTGAAAAGTTCACTAATTCTCCCACATCGGTGGGAGAAAGGAACTTTGGAGTGTTTATAATGATGAACACTTACTCCACATGGTAAGTGAGGCAAGAAATAAGAGATGTCTCGCGTCGTCATCGTCGCTCGCTCAGCTCGACTTTGGATTTGGATTTGGAAAATGATCAATGAGATCTATCTTTTTGGACAAAATTTATTTGAATTACGAAAATACCAACAGTAACGCAGTAAATATTTTCTGTGTTTAATACTCCATTTATATGATTTCAGTTTCATTACGAAAGCAACGAAAGCATGAATGCAGAAGCTGTTTCAAACAGATGCTTCAGATAAATTTTTGAACTGATGCAATTTTTCACTGAAATGGTGCACAGTTTCGAAACTGAACTTATGCACTGTTTCAGTAAACTGATGCACTACTTCAGAACTGATGCATTGTTTCAATGAACTGACACACTTATTCACGAAATGGCATGCCTGTTCAGAACAGTCATAATGTTTGGATGAATAGACATGAATTTTCAGAAAAGGTTACACCTTTTAGATGAACCTTTGCCACTTTTCAGAAGAGGTATCTTGTGGCTATAAAAACCTAGTTTCATCCACAGGTTTGCATACGGAATTTTTCAAATTAAAAACTCTCTTCTTGTCTCAAAAATATTTTGTGTGATCACTCAAAATGTTCTGTGAGTTCGAAGAAATTCCAACCGTTTGAGGTACCGCTGCTATTGGTCTAGTTAGCCATTTTATCCTGAGAGAAAAAATTCCACAACCTCGGGTACAGTGAGGGGGATTATTTCCTTAAGGAAAATCCGTGAATTCGGACGACTTGGCTATTTTCTGTTTCATCTTAATTTCTGCAAAATAAAATACACCTCTTGGAAAGGTCATTTTGATCTTGTGTTGAGGGTATTTGATATACTTCATTGTGTTCTTCTTTATACTTGAATTCAAGTTGAAGTTGGTGTTATAATATACAGATTCTGTGTACCCGAAGTACAAACTACTTAACAATCTTAAGGAAATAAATTTCCTATTACAGAATTTGTATTGCTTGTTTTTGGAGATTAAAGTTTTAACTTTCTACTCCGCCTGAACTTAACTAGTGATTTGAAGTCATAAAAACTTCGTCACAAGTTAAAGATCATTCGGTTGACAATTGGAAGTCATAAAAACTTCATTGTTAACTAGAAACAAGAAGAATTTTTTTTTAAAGTTGCTTAATTTTTATAAGTAGTATTCTGAAAATACTAAGTATTTTTTTTGTCTTGTGGTGACAGAAAAATGGCAACTGAAAGTCAAATGATGGATGCGACAACGTCTGTGGGGGAAACTAATATTGCCACATCAAGTCGCACAAATGCTCCGCCAACAATGGCACAACGGAGAAACCCAGAAAATTTCTGGGAAATGACTTCAAGCGGTGGTAGCAAAAGATGTTCTTTTACCTCACCACTTTATGTCTGCAACGGTTCACTATCGAAGATGCTCCTGAGGTGCCCGAGGGAACCTCGGACAAAGAGCGTTTCGTTATTGTAGAACTTGGAAACATTCGGACTTCCTTTGCAGGAATTATATTCTGAGTGGTCTCCAAGACGAGCTCTACAATGTTTATAGTGGAACAAAGACATCAAAGAAACTATGGGGGGCACTTGAACGAAAATATAAGACGGAGGATGCGGGAATTAAGAAATTTCTTGTTGCACGGTTTCTGGACTTTAAAATGATAGATAGCAAATTTGTTGTCTCTCAAGTACTGGAGTTGCAAGTCATCATACATGATCTCCTAGCAGAAGTTTTAATTGTGAATGATGTTTTCCAAGTAGCAGCGATAGTTGAGAAGCTACCACCTTTGTGGAAAGACTTCAAAAACTACTTAAAGCATAAACGCAAGGAGATGACTGTTGAAGATCTTATTGTCTGACTTCGTATTGAAGAGGATAATAAAGCTGCCGAAAGAAAGTCAAAGGGGAATTCTACAATTAATGGAGCACATATTGTAGAAGATGACCAAAACAATTCCAAGAAAAGGAAGAAAGCTGAACAAGGAAGCAACCAACCCAAGAAAAAGTTCAAGGGAAAATGCTTCAACTGTGGCAAGATTGGCCACAAGTCCACAGATTGTCGTGCCCCAAAGAAAGGCAAGAAGAAGGATCAAACAAATATGATTGAATCTAACAAAGAATGTAATGATCTGTGTGCTATGTTCTCAGAATGCAACTTGACGGGGAATCCTCACAAATGGTGGATGGATTCTGGTACCACCCGCCATGTTTGTGCCAACAGAGAGTTGTTTTCATCATTTGCTCCGGCTCAAGTAGAAGAAATGATCTACATGGCTAACTCCGCTACTACTAAGGTGGAAGGAACATGGAAAATATGCTTGAAAATGACTTCGGGCAAGGTCTTGACACTTAACAATGTCTTATATGTTCCCGAATTACGTAGGAACTTAATCTCTGTTTCACTTCTAGACAAGAACGGATTCAAATGTGTAACCGTTTCTGAAAAAATTATAATTAGCAAAGGAGAAATGTATGTAGGAAAAGGTTATCTGACCGAAAGCCTTTATAAGATGAATGTAATGACTGTTGAAATAAATAAAAGTTCGAATTCTTCTTATTTGCTTGATTCTTATGATTTATGGCATGAACGTTTAGGTCATGTTAATCACAAAACATTACGAAAACTGATTAACTTAGAAGTTTTGCCAAACTTTGAGTGCAAGAAATCAAAGTGTCAAACGTGTGTGGAATCGAAGTATGCAAAACATCCTTATAAGTTCGTTGAAAGGAATTCCAATCCCTTAGACTTAATACACTCTGACATTTGTGATATGAAGTCAACACCATCACGTGGTGGGAAAAAGTATTTCATAACTTTTATTGACGATTGCACAAGATATTGTTATGTCTACTTGCTAAATAGTAAGGATGAAGCAATACATGCGTTTAGGTAATATAAAACTAAAGTTGAAAATCAGTTAGACAAAAAGATTAAAATGATAAGAAGTGATAGGGGCGGAGAATATGAATCTCCCTTTGCGCAAATATGTGTAGAGAATGGAATAATCCATCAAACTATGGTCCCATATTCACCTCAATCTAATGGAATTGCGGAAAGAAAAAACCGAACTTTGAAGGAAATGATGAATGTCTTACTTATAAGTTCTGGTTTACCGCAAAACTTATGGAGGAAGGCTATCCTTACGGCCAATCGTATACTCAACAGAGTTCCCCATAGTAAGATACAATCAATTCCTTACGAAAAATGGAAAGTGTCACACCCCTTTTTCAACATCCAAAAGATTCAATTTTAAAGGTCGAAAGGGTTTTTATTATTAAAGTGACAAAAGAAGAAGATTTGTTTTGAAAAGGACTTTGATTATCCAAAACTCAGAGTCGCCACTTGGCATATTCCGGTGTGCCAAGTCACCTTTAGAAAATCCTTTTCAAAATGATTTGACTCTGTAAAACGAATTTGCGAACAGAGATTTCGGTTAAGGAATTCTATTGACCGAGGGGAAGGTGTTAGGCACCCCTCAATCCCGTGGTTCAACCACGGTCGCTTGGTGAAGCATATCGGCTAATTTGACACCATAGATGCATAGACCACACAAAGAACGCGATAACAATCAATCACGCGAGCAAAATAAAACAATTCAAAATTTAGTGTCTAGTCCAATTATACAACCCAAAGTAAAAAAAGAAATGTGAAAATAAAAATTTCTATTCTAACCTACCCTAATCCTAATTACTCTCCTAAGCTACCCGACACCTCGGGCCTTCATCACGGACGTCCTCCGAGTACAAAATGCTTCGGGACATTCCCCGGTAAATAGATACAAATACCTTGGGGCATTCCCCCGGCCAAATGGGTACAATTGAGTTAAATGCGATAAAACAAATCCATTCAACACATATTTCAGACATTTCACCAATTTCACAATCCCTAAGTTTGCCTGCCTTATTGTTTGCCTAACGATTCACAACCTAAAACATGATACTATCGAACTTAACAAAATCGACGCTTATCCCAAATCAAGCAATCGTCATTAAACCAACACAAATCAATATTCACTTTTAACAATTTTTTGATCTTTTTTTCAAAATCCAACTTAATCCCAAATCAACTACGTGATTAACATACTTTACACCAGGATTAACAATCAGATGACGATGAATAAAATCACCTCAACCAAATTCAACCAAAAATCACACCATTCAAAATATTCACGAAAAGAGAGATAAGAGATGTAGAATTGGACCTCAATCGTTCATTTTATTCCAAAATCAGTGATGGATTGGAATTCACGTGCGACGGAACCTCGACCCAACTGGAACCTCAACGTCGAACTCGCAACTTGGACAAACCAAAACAACAATCTCAAATCAAACCCCCAAAAATCCACATCGGATATAAACTAGATTCCGGTGGATCTACTAAATCCAAAATGGAAATCGCTGAACCAGGAGAGATTCAGATCAGATTTGGATGGAATCCAACGTGAAACAGAGTTGGAGTTGATTGTTTCCGTGTCGCCGAAGCTCCGTCGAGCTCCAAAAGTGACAAAAACGAAGAAAGAAAAAACGGCAGTGATGTTTTTCAGCTAGAATCGCCGAAAAAAGAAAGAAAATCCCTCAACTCTCTCTCTCGCTGTTTTCGATCTCTCCCCCTCACTCTCATTTTCTCTCTTTTCTGATCTAATCTCCGATGTGGTGCATCTATCCCAACATTGATGTTACTGACACTAGCTTTTAATGGTGAAGAACAGTGAGACTCCTTTTGTGGATTTTTGCTCAATTTATGTATATCCGTTCAGTATATGTATGTGTTGTGTTGTTTGTGGTGTATGTGTGTGAATTGCGATGAAGAAGACGCCAATGGAGGAGTGTGTGTTCTCAATTCCCTCTTCTTTTCTCCCTTTCCAGTGCGTATATGTTTGTGTGTACTAAATCGATTTTTTTTTCCAGTCTCCATTGGAGAAGCCTCCCGTATATGTGTATGTTGTGTAAGTATATATTCAGTGAATGGGAAAAATTCCCCAAATTGGAAGTATCCCTGTGGGTCCCTTTCTAATGTTTATCCCTTTTTGCCTTTGTGGACAAGAAATATGAGGGGGAGGAGGTCATGTGGGTATGGGGTGTTGGGGTAGGGGTATGAGTAATGTGTCTTCTTTTAATTGAAATGGTTGTTAGGATATTAAAAAGAATAAAAGTTTGTTAGGGATTTTGTTGAGAGTTATTTTTTGTATTTTTGTGGGATGTAATTACATGGGTGAGGGTACACGGTAGGATAAGGTAAAAATGGGTAAAACGATATCGGGGAGGGACGAAATTACGTGTCTACAGAAAGGAAGGAAACCCAACTTGAAATATTTCAATATGTGGGGTTGTCTAGCGAAGGTTCAAGATCCTATACCTAAAAGAGTTAAGATAGGACCTAAAACGGTGGACTGTGTGTTCATAGGATATGCTAAAAGTAGTAAAGCATGTCGATTTTTGGTCCAGATATTAATGAAAACACGGTAATTGAATCAGACAATGCTGGATTCTTTGAAAACATTTATGCATATAAAATTAGACATGAACAGTCTAGTGGAGGATCTAAACGACCTCGAGATGAACCAAGTGAGAATGTACATAATGAAAAAAAATCCAAGACATAATACACGTCAAAGAACGTCAACTTCGTTTGGATTGGATTTTGTAACATTTCTCTTAGAAAATGAGCCTCAAACGTTTAGAGAAGCGATGTCGTCGTCAGACTCATCCTTTTGGAAAGAGGCAGTCAATAGTGAGATAGATTCAATCTTAAACAACCATACATAGGAATTGGTTGACCTTCCTCCCGGAAATAAACCGTTAGGTTCTAAATGGATCTTCAAAAGAAAAATGAAGACGGATGATACTATTGACAAATACAAGGCAAGACTTGTAGTAAAAGGCTTCAAACAGAAGGAAGGCCTTGATTACTTTGATACATACTCGCCAGTAACAAGGATAACCTTGATTCGAATGTTAATTACCTTGGCGTCGGTATATGATCTTCAAATACATCAAATGGATGTGAAACCCACATTCCTAATTGGAGATTTGAAGGAAGAAATATACATAGAACAACCTAAGGGTTTTGTGGTTCCAGGAAAAGAAAATAAGGTGCGTAAACTTGTTAAGTCACTTTATCGACTAAAGCAAGCACCTAAACAATGACATGCGAAGTTTGACCAAACCATGTTGGCAAACAGATTCAAAATAAATGAATGTGATAAATGTGTTTATATTAAAGACACTTTAAATCACCAAGTCATTGTTTGTTTATATGTGGATGATATGTGATCATCAGTACAGACATTTCTGACATAAATGCAACAAAACTAATGCTCGAGAGCAAGTTTAATATGAAAGACCTTGGAGTTGCAGATGTGATCTTAGGTATAAGAATCCATCGAACTCCACAAGGGGTAGCATTGTCACAGTCTCATTATATCGAAAAAGTACTTGACAAGTTCAAGTATATGAAAGTTGGTATTGCCAAGACTCCATTGGATGTGAACTTTGCAATTCGAAAGAATGAAGGTGAAAGTGACTCGCAATTGGAGTACGCAAGAGTATTGTGATGTTTAATGTATATAATGAACTGTACACGACCAGACATAGCATGCGCTATCAGTAAATTGAGTCGGTACATGAGTAATCCGAACAAAACTCATTGGATGACATTGAAAAGAGTTTTGGGGTATCTTAAATACACTCAAGATTATGCTTTGCATTATAATAAATATCTTGTGGTACTTGAAGGATATAGTGATGCAAATTGGATCACCGGATCGAACGATGTAAAATCCACAAGTGGATATGTATTTACTATCGGTGGAGGAGCAGTTTCTTGGAAATCATCCAAACAGACTTGTATCGCTCGCTCCATAATGAAATCTGAATTTATCGCATTAGATAAAGCCGGTAAAGAAGCAGAATGGCTCCGGAATTTCTTGGAAGATATTCGGTATTGGCCCAAGTCAGTGGCACCAGTATGTATACACTGTGATAGCCAAGCGGCAATAGGTAGGGCAGGGAGCATGATGTACAACGGTAAATCTCGTCACATACGACGGAGACATAATACCGTTAGAGAACTCCTCTCTAGTGGAATTATCACTATAGACTATGTAAAGTCAAAGGATAATGTGTCGGATCCACTTACAAAAGGCCTATCTAGAGAAGGAATGGAAAGGATATCCAAGGGAGTGGGTTTAAGGCCTAGGACAAGTCAGCATGACGGTAACTCTACCCAACAGACTGGAGATCCCAAGAGCTAGGTTTAAGGAGATCAAACAAAGTTGTGTCTAGCAGGTTCAACATTGTCAATTACCCAACCCATTCTCATGATGTAGACAATATACAGTAAACTAGGATAAGACTTAAGGTGAAAAGTCTTTTAATGATTATCTAAATTTGACAGATTTGACCAAATAGTTTAATCTACAGGATTGAATGTTTAGAAATCACCTATGCGAGGGTGAAGTGGAAGCCGCTTCAAGGAGAATGTTAGTAAAGGCCTATTCTCTAAGCTCTCATGAAACTGGAACGTGTTCATGACTGAAAAGAACAAAACCATGAAAACCATAAACATTAAAAGACTGGTTGTGTGACATGTATTATCTAGGTATACAATAAAGCTCGACGGTTCAAAGATATCAAATCTGCCGATTGACAGAGTGCATCCGATGCATGTTCACTACGAAAAGTTCAAAGGGAAATCCATTTATCCAGATGCAATCAGTCTTTGCTTGATGATCACATACTTGTCTGTAAAAGTTTTATGAAAAATAACCATTTCTCATTCATGTGGGGGATTGTTGGGTTCATAGAAGTGTGAATGAAAAATGGAGAAAAAATGGTGGAGAAGAGGAGACACCAATTTGGAAAGTGTACTCCCAAAATTGGAAAGTTCATTAATTCTCCCACATTGGTGAGAGAAAGGAACTTTGGAGTGTTTATAACGATGAACACTTACTCCACATGGTAAGTGAGGCAAGAAATAAGAGATGCCTCGCGCCGTCGTCGTTGTCGCTCGCTCGGCTCGACTTCAGATTTGGATTTGGATTTGGATTTGGATTTGTCAAATGATCGATCGATGAGATCTATTTTTTTGAACAAAATTTATTTGAATTCTAAAAATACCAACAGTAACGCAGTAAATATTTTCTGTGTTTAATACTCCATTTATATGATTTCAGTTTCATTACGAAAGCAACGAAAGCATGAATACAGAAGCTGTTTCAAACAGATGCTTCAGATAAATTTTCGAACTGATGCAATTTTTCACTGAAATGGTGCACAGTTTCGAAACTGAACTTATGCACTGTTTCAGTAAACTGATGCACTACTTCAGAACTGATGCATTGTTTCAATGAACTGACACACTTATTCACGAAATGGCATGCCTGTTCAGAACAGTCATAATGTTTGGACGAATAGACATGAATTTTTAGAAAAGGTTACACCTTTTAGATTAACCTTTGCCACTTTTCAGAAGAGGCATCTTGTGGCTATAAAAATCTGGTTTCATCCACAGGTTTGCATACGGAATTTTTCAGATTAAAAACTCTCTTATTGTCTCAAAAATATTTTGTGTGATCACTCAAAGCGTTCTGTGAGTTCAAAGAAATTCCAACCGTTTGAGGTACTGCTGTTGTTGGTCTGGTTAGCCATTTTATCCTGGGAGGAAAAATTCCACAACCTCGGGTACAGTGAGGGGGATTATTTCCTTAAGGAAAATTCGTGAATTCGGACGACTTGGCTATTTTCTGTTTCATCTTAATTTCTGCAAAATAAAATACACCTCTTGAAAAGGTCATTTTGATCTTGTGTTGAGGGTATTTGATATACTTCATTGTGTTCTTCTTTATACTTGAACTCAAGTTGAAGTTGGTGTTGTAATATACAGATTATGTGTACCCGAAGTACAAACTACTTTACAGTGGTGTAGTGGTGGACTACTCCAACCATAATCAAAGGTATCGGGTTCGAGTCTTGGGTATGGAGAAAGGACAAATCATGTTGGGAGCGCCACCCCCAGAATAGGCCCTGCAGTGTGATCTGAATTAGTCAGAATTTCAATGCGGATATGAACAGAGCTGGAAAATCAGAAAAAAAATATGTACATAATTTTAATTTTATTTTATTTTTAAAGTAAGATTATTATTACTCCCGCCAAAATCATACCCACACAATAGCAACTACCAAATAAACACCTCCTTGATAAAAGGTGTCACAGAAACTATACATTTCTCCCCAAATTTCTCTCAAAATCATCTGATCCATTCAAATCTCTTTCAAAGAAGAAAAAAGGAAACACCATTTTCTTAATTTGTGCAAAATAAAATTTTTCTTTTCCTTTCCTTTCCTTTTTCCAATAAGAAAATTTACGCGATGAGAAAATTGAGTCGTAATTTGGAGAAAGAAGATGGATTGGATACAGTATTGGAGGTGCCTTTACCGGAGGATATGTTTAGCAAAACGGGCTGCGGTGGTGCAGCGATCAGATGGAGGAATATGCTGCATGTAATGCGCGCTGATAAATTAGCTGATCGATCAAAGTCTGTTTGTTCTAGAAATAATGATCAATTTATGTTCTTACTGAAACTCGTTGGATCGGCTCTTATACCTTTTCAGGTTCAATTGGATCATGCTATTACTTTGCCTGTTACAGATGGTTGCATTGTAAGTCCTATGTAAATCTCTCCTTCCTCATATTTTTTTTTTATTTTTTTTTTGGATATTTATGTAAAAGAAAATATTAGTGATTTTAGATAGGAAAAAATGTGCAAAAAATACATGTACTTTGACGAAATTTGCAGTTACGCACCCTGAACTTTGCGGGGGTCGTATGACCCTCTAGACTATTTTTTACGATATTTAACTGGCATATATTTGTCTCTTATCAAACATTTTTTTCTCACGCGCTCAATGTGCGTGAAATACAAATACACGAGTGGTCCAAGTGCCAAATATATGCAGTTAAATACGGTAAAAAATAGTCTAGCAGGGTCATGGAACCCCGCAAAGTTCAAAATGCGTGACTGCAAATTTCGTTAAAGTATAGGTATTTTTCGTACCTCTTTCCCTATTATGTATTGGTCTCCATTTCCCATTATTTCGTTCTTGTTGCTATTGTCATTTCGGAATCCCCTTTTTCAAATTGCGTCTATTTGAAATAGCTTTTCTATCTCTACAAGATAAGCTTAAGGTCTGCATCGCTTGCTAGACCCTACTTGTGGAATTATATTGGGTATGGTGTAATTGTTATTGACACACTGAGACAAAATTTACGGTTGCTCCAAAGCCGTCCTTCTTTGGGATGTTTGTATTGGACAAAATAATTTTTTCATAATTCGGAAGGAATTTGATGAAATTTGAATATTCCTGAATGGGAATGTTAGTATTTTTACATGAATCAATCAATACATCAGCATCATTTTTTTTATCAAATTGTTTATCTCTATGAAACTGATCATACTGTAATAATCTTGCAAAATCAAGTACTAATTTTATGCTTTTAAATTATTCAAGTGTTTCATGCTTTATGTTAATCTTGAGAGAGTTAAAAACAATGTCCAGTTCCAAATACTATATTGCTAATAAGAAGTGGCAAGGTCCATATTTTTTTAAAGTATCAAAATATAAAGGAGTGAACTCACGAAGAAACCAAGGGAAATCAATTGATACCCCTTGAATATATGTGGCTCTGCCGCTGCTAATAAGTAGTAACTTGATTATACACTGGTGTCCAAGGTTTATCCGTGGCAGACTCTAGCAGCAGTTTTTTGGCTACTAAAATGTAAATGAAAGTCCTCATTTGCTAGCGTTGAAGTGTGTGACAATCCCATCTAAAAACTTAAGCTATTAGCGAGAGCACACTTTATTGTATTCTCAATACTCTGATCCCCTCACTTGTGTGCTTGATTCTTTTTCATGGGCCAAACACGTGGAAATTCTTTTTGGTAACATTGGTGGCAAGACTCAATCATAAGACCTATGTCTGCGTGACCATCTCATCTCAAAACATAAGTTGTTAGAAACAGCGCACTTTTATTTACTAAATTGTATTATCAGAATACCTTATCTAATTGATTTTGCTTAAATTTCTCAAACAAAAAACATGCTGAAACTATTCTAATATCGTGGTCATCAGATGGCTTCTTCTGCGAAATACATAGTACAACAATATCTAGCAGCTAGTGGAGGTCAGGCTGCATTAAATTCAATCAATAGCATGTACGCGGTGGGGCAATTGCAGATGGCAATGTCAGACATTCAACAAAGTGGTAACCAAATGAACTCCAAAAGGACATGTGAGGACGGAGGATTCGTTCTTTGGCAAAAGAACCCTGATCTGTGGTTCCTAGAATTGGTTGTTTCCGATTGCAAGGTCAGTGCTGGTAGTAATGGTACAGTAGCTTGGAGTCACTCTTCCACCAATTCTAATGCATCAAAAGGTCCTCCAAGACCACTCAGGAGGTTCTTTCAGGTATCCGCTTTCGCTTCAGTCGTTTTCCAGGCCTGAATTACATAATTTTTCGGATTAAAGAAAGTTACATGTATTGTCAGTATAATTACTTTAACTTGTAATAAAAAGTTCAGTGTTGTTCAGATCCTCCGAAAATGCCTCTGCTCCCATGTCGGATCTTCCAAGAACATTTTTGGAGTATATGAGCAACAACCATAACTTGTAATTACCATGTGAACTGACTGTGTAAACGTTTTAAGATCATCGAGACATAAAACGTAACTCTTTTACTTTTTTCTCTTGAACTGAAGGTCTATAGGAACTAGCCTCTCTACCTAGGTAGGGGTAAGGTCTGCGTGCACTTTATCCTCTCCAAACCCCACTTTGTGGGATTACACCGGGTATCTTGTTGTTGTTGTTGTATTCATTATCATTCATGGATGGGCTAATGTAACATACTTCTTGTTTTTGAATTGCGAGTCACACTCTTTCCTTTGTGTTCTTTATGGAATCATACTACAACTAGATCTACTCAATTACAGTCAACATGGTTAAGTATACCAGTTCTGCTGCCTGCACAAGCTAGAAAGCTTATCAATGTTGATAACGTTCAGATTCCTTCGTTGTCTTGTTTATGAACTCTTCTTGATCAACAGGGATTAGACCCAAGATCAACCGCCAATTTATTTCTGAATGCTGTTTGTATTGGAGAAAAGAAGATTAAGGATGAAGGATGCTTTATACTAAAACTTGACACAAGCAAAGACACGTTGAAGACACAGAGCACGGCCAACACAGAAGTTGTTCATCACACCATATGGGGCTACTTCAGCCAACGCTCGGGACTTCTCATCCAATTTGAGGACTCAAAACTAGTAAGATTGAAGTCAGCAAAAGACGGTGACAGTATATTTTGGGAAACAAGCATGGAATCGGCACTTAATGATTATAGGAATGTCGAAGGTATCAACATAGCACACTGTGGGAGAACTTCAGCAACTATTTATAGATATGGAAAGAACATAGACTATAGAGCAAAACTTGAGGAAACATGGAGGATTGAAGAGATTGATTTTAACATAAGTGGTTTGTCGATGGACTGTTTTTTGCCTCCTGCCGATGCTAACAAGGAAAATGAACACGGAGAATGGGATTCTAGAGCTCTTTAGCTGAAAATAGAACTGTATGCTGATCCGAAAATGTTCTTGTATATATAATATAGATAGCATGTTAGCTCTTCTTCTTATTGCCATGACTATGGGTAATCAGTAACTCGTTTTCCCCCAAAATATTGGATATTTTGATAGCAAAATAGTCCTTTCGTCTCAAAATTCAAGTAATATTCATTACTTAAAGTGGTTCTTTAGTTCATTCATCTAAAGGAGAAGCTTGATTTCGAATTTGACCAATTGAGATATCAGGAAACAATATTCTGATTTTCGCCATTTGATGTGAGTTCTCAGCCTATATTATTGTATTCTTCCTGGATTCAAAAACTAACTGCAAAAATCACAAAGAAAATAGATTCATACGTCGATACCTTGTGTAAAACTCATGTGTAAGAAATATTCAATTACAAGTGTACGAATGAGTGATTAGCCCTTTTCTTAGTAGTCTTGTGAAACGAGTTTGAAATATTATCTTTCCCGTTTTATCTACATTGCTCGAACTCTTCAAAAATAAAAAATGTTAATGGGTGCGCGTTTGATCCTCCAGAAGTATTGAACGGCAAAACTGACACAAGTTCAACATCATTTTTGAAGAGTTCGAGCAACATAGCATTTTACTAACTGAAGGTTTTTCTATCTTGCTGCTGAACATTACTCAAACTTTTAGTAACATCAAAACAAAATTTCCTTATACTCCTTTTGGACATCCTGAACTATTTGGTACGTTTCGACTAATACTATTTGCGATAGTTGATGGAGCTTAAATCAGAATATTAAAGACAGTGTCGTATCTCAATGAATACGGTTTTTTACTTTCACTTTATGGTGTTCGGTTAGTAAGCGTACGTAAAATATAATGGCAAAAGCCTTTATATATAATCTAGTCAAGGGGTGTATGGGGCCGGAGAGGAGCGAATGCCACTTATTTGATCAATCAAACACAAGAAAATTGGAAAGTATCATTCTGTCTTATCAAAATGATGGCGCTTCGATCTATACTTAGATCTGATTCTCCTATCTAATGAAATTTTATATCGCAATCTTCGGCGTGTCGTTTGTTCATCAGGGCAAATCGACACACGATTGAATCATACGTCCAATGATTGAAGATAGCTACCCTTAATTAGCACGACGGCGGTAACATAGGGATTTGTACTTTCTATTATGGCTTTAGCTTTCATGACATCAACTCCTACCAACTCTGGCCACTCACATTGATGGTGTATTTCACTCTTGCACTGATTTCCAGTACAAGTACAATCTAGACAAGGAGAGCGTGGAGGGAATTCACATTTTATAGGGCCATAAAATAATGGTGATAGGCTTACTAATAGAGAATTGATACTCCATCTGTTTCGTTTTAGCTGACCCTCTTTCTAAAAATATTTATTTTAATTTAGTTGTTTATTATGTATTTCCAATACTATCCTTTACATTAAATGACTAAACAAAGTGTATTTACTCAAATTGATATTTTCAAAGTATAATTAATAAGACTAATTTGGTAAAATAAATCCCTAATTAATATTTTCTTAATGGATGTGCCAAGTCAATAGGGCCTACTAATATAATATCAAACGGAGGGAGTAGATTAATGTAATAATCTGTCGAGATTGATGTAAATTTATTACAGTAATGGGAGCATATAAGGCAATTCATGTGTATTATTGGGTAATTATGGATATGGAGTACTCTTTTATGTCAATTTCCATTCATGGAAAAGTGAGATGTAGATTTTGAATTTCATTCTCTTCCTATCAAGTTAATACAAATGTTTTATGTGTTCAATGCATTAGAAAAAAGAATCTCTCCTGACACAAATTTAGCTTCCGTTTTGGCATAGATTTTAAAGTTGAAATTTGTTTTTTAAAATTTGAAGTTGTGTTTCAACATGCATTTTACTTGAAAAAAATTTAAAGTTTTGTGAGTAGAAGTCTTGAAAAGTCCAAAATTAGTTTGGATCAATTTTTGAAGACCAAATGTTATTCAAAATCTATGATCAACGAGATGTTTAAAGATAAATTTACAAAATTTGATTAGAAGGCTATGATAAAACACTAGCTTAATGAGTTTATATTACCAAACTTATGAGCAAAAGTTGAGGATTCTGATCTATATATATACTTAGGTCTAATTCTCCTATCGATGAAGTTCTATATCCCAATCCTGGGCAGGTCTCTAACACGACCTTGGCCATCAGGGCAAAGCGACACACGATTGCAACATAGGCCCAATGTTGCACGACAGCCACCCTCTAGCACGACAACGGTGGAATCGAAATTTGTCCTTGTTATTGCGACTTTAGCTTTCATGACATCAACTGCTACCAACTTTGGCTACTCACATTGATTTGGAAATCCAAAATGTTTGCACTGATTTCCACTACAAGTACAATCTAGACAAAGAGGGTATAGAAAGCCAAGAAGAAAATGTGCTATTGTTTTCTCCAATTGTGATGTTGTGCAAATGGAGGGACTTCACATTTTATAGGACCATAAAACAATGGTGATAGGATTTTTAAAGGAGGTTTGATAGATTACTAGCTGGATTAATTTTTGGATTTTGACTTTTTTAAGATAGATTTTTAAAATTTGATCCAAAATATACGATCAAACAGATATTTAAAGACAATTTTTGAAATCTTTAATCAAACACTAGTTTGATGAGTTTATCTTACCAAAATTGAGTACCAGACTTATTTTTCTTTTCTTGATCATATTATAATTTAAAAGTTCTTTTGTTTACTAAAAATTGACGATCTTAACTTATTCGGTTTATATTTTAAATAGAAGCCAGACACTAAATTTTTAGGAGAGTATGTTCCGTATTCGATCTGATATTTTAAAAATTCAATTTCTATAAATCAAACTTCAATATGTTAAATCTCAATTCAATTGGTAATTCAGTATTCAATGATTTATAATCACGACTACGTACACTCACAAGCTAAGTTGAATAAAGTTTGATTCATTGGAGGAGCCCTAGGTTCCATCATTTGTTGTTTAATTGTTGATATTGATAACTCCCATTCGATATTCAGTACTTGCATTAGGTTCGACTAATTTGAATTCACAACAAATAAGGGATCATTCATGACGTCCGATTAATCCGAATTCACATTAGGTAGGACCCATTCAATAGGTCGAACTAATCTAGATTCACAACGTGTAAGACCCATTCAATAAAAACATTCTCTATCGAAAACATTTTCATACCAAAACTTGAAACTCCTATAACTAATCTGAATTCACAACAAGTAGGAGATCATTCAATGACGTCGACTAATTCAAATTCACAACAGGTAGGACCCATTCAATAGATCAGACTAATCTGAGTTCACAACATGTAAGACTCATTCAATAAAAATATTTTCTATCAAAAACATTTTCATACCAAGACTTGAAACTCCTCTAACTAAGGAACGAACAGCTCCATCCTTCGATATCATTTCTCATAGTCACACCACACATACAAATTGGGGTATTTTGGTAATTAATAATTATTTAGGACTCAAAATGTACTTTCTCAAAACTACAGTGGCGAAAATGGATATTCATTCACTTTTCTCCGCCAAACGCCGCATACTCTAAACCCTAGCACGCTCCATCCCCCTATTTAAACAACATTTTCTCCACAATTTTTTCAATCAATTTGCTTTTCTACATTAATCAACTCTACAAAAATTTGAATTTATCGAAAACATTCTCTCTGTTTTTATATTTGTTTGAATAATTTGTTTATTTGTTGGGTGTTTATAGCATCAAATTTACCCTCTTCTTGTACTAAAAATTACGTGAACAAGGAGATAAAGCTGATGCATATACTAATACGGTTGGCTTACCAGCTCATTGCATTTTTATTTTATTGCCTTTGTGCCAAATGGTCCTACCGAAATCCCGAAATTTACGATTTTTTTCTATAAGTCCGATGATTTTTTTGTGATTTATCTTTGGCAGATGATGATATATAATGTAAATGCTGAATAATCATGTCGATTATTTACTCCGCTTATTATCTGATGCCATTTTATCTCTTAGATTCAGATCTCTTGAATGGTATGCTCACTTACTCCTAATTGTTAAATTTTTTTAATTTTTTTTTAATGAACTGAATAATTATGTTGAATTTTCATTCTGGGTGTCATTGTTTTTTTTTATGTATTTAATTTTTTTATTGGGAGGCAAATGATGTTAAACAAAATCTTATACTACACACTGAAATTAAATGAAGAAATTAAAACTCTCAATTAATTTTCTGATGCCTCCTAATTAATTATTATTTTTGGAATGTTTTGTTTATTAAATTAATTTTGTTGGCTTAATGATGAGATACAAGCAGACGGGCGGTCTGAATTGATGCCATGTTGATTGTCTGCACAAACTTCCATTTATGGAATTTCTCTGAGAGTTGATTGCTACTCTTATTTATTACTAACAATTTTTAGTATATATTAATTAAGTTTTGTAGTTTTATCTGGTTGCAGTGATGAACTTGCTAAAATTATGTCTGGACTTATGATAAATCCATGATTAGTTAGTTGCAATTTCTGAGCAGCTTAGTCATTTCTCTGTTTATAAGCATTTTCTCTGTCGATTGTTTTGCGAATTATGATTTCTAATAATATTAATGAACATTTGGGGTCTAAAAGATGAGATGGAGGGTAGGTATGTTAAGCCCTTTTCTGTTAGACATGACATTGAGCAATTAGATCTTATTGAGGACATGATCGTAGATAGGAAGGTTTGCAGGACGCGAATTAGGTTAGAGGGCTAGTGGTGTAGCCATGCTAGTAGTCGGGCTATGCTGTTGGAGTTTTGTTGTTCGGAGGGTTTTGGGGAGGTGTGTGCTTTTTGTTAGATAGTGTATAGTACTACTATGTTGGTCTTTAATTTCTGTTATTTCATCTGTTATATGTTTTATTACGGCTTTTTTTTTTATGGTCTCTAACGGAATTAGTCTCTCTACTTCTTTGGAGGTAGTGGTATGGACTATGCACACTCTACTTACCCTCCCAGACCCCGTTGTGTGGGAATATATGGGTATGTTGTTGTATGAATTTACAATGGAAAAACAATAGTTAATGTTGGTGATAAATTGCAATTATGAAGTTGTTTAATATCAAAGTGTGCTCCTTCAGTTAACAGATGAATCTATGCTACTTGTAATCACTAAATCCATTTTATTAGAGTAAATACACAACTCTGTAGTTTTTGATTGATTCAATTAGTGTCATTTTGTTCTTCAAAGTAAACATTATTGTGTGAAAAATTGGTTAAAAAGATCTGCATTGTGAAATCCTTTAATGACGGGGCTTCAAAAAAGAGTCTGCAGCAGGTGCCGGTTAATGGTAACCCGTCTGCCGCGTGAAGCCTAAATGAATTAACATCCAAGATGAAGATCCATTTGAGTTATTGTATACTCTCTTGACACAATATGTTGGATATATTTGTATTTGTTGCTCAATTTTGTATGTGGCATTTCTCAGACAACGGGTATTTTCTTCTTATTCCCGTAAGAAATTACCTTTTGCACGGTGCCTATACGTTGCTACTTATCACGATTGGAGGATGTTGTTGTTTTCCCTCGACATTTCTTCAAATTTAAAGTAGCCAAATTGTTTTAACTATCAAATTGTTTTGCGGTGATGAGGTGCTAACATGTAAGGAGATCTATTTAAAGCTTGGATCAGCTTGGATCTTCGATGAAATTTGCTTGTTACGCTTGGCTTCTGAGCTTCGTTATTGTCAATGTACTACTGTTTTTTTTTTTTATAGAGATTTACAAAACCTGATGAAAAAAAGCAGGGATCTATTACCTTATTTGTGAATGGGTCTCTCGTAAACTTCAGGGATATTATAATTGCGTTGTTATTGGGTGAACCACTTGACCACTCATGATGGAATGGTTCAGTAAACGATGATACATACCCTCTTGCTAATTTAATTTATGAAGTTGTGTTTGCATGAATAATAATTGAAGGATCACAAATTCTACAATGTTGGGTTGGATGTGTATTGATTCTGGAGTTTGACAAGTTGCCATCTTCTTTAACATGGTTATGTTTAGCTTTTTGGAAATTGATGGTCTTGAACTTGCAATCTAAACTTGTTACTATGTTTAATTTCACTTGGGACAAGTGAGACCAGAAGTCATCATGTATGTCACACATGAAAATCAATAATTACTTACAATTTTATGTAGTCTGTCCTTGGCACAAATGGTTGCTTTTTATGTAAACTTGATTGGTATCACTAGCTGAGGTTCTGACTGCAATGGGCATTTCGGATCAGGAAAGGTATATATCTGACTTGAAGTGTGGAAGTACAATGAAAATCAAGAAAAGTCTTTTAAACCAAATGAAACAGAAGTCTCGGACTTTGAATAAAACATTATTGCAAACATTTTTTAAAATCCAGTCTACGAAGTTTCTAGCAAAATAAGATTTGTTCAAGTCAGACAGGACCTTGGCAATATCTCGACTGAATGTAACTAAAAATCCTCATGGGATAGCTGCTCACCAATTCGGATGGTATTTGAACATTTCTAGTCCTACACTGGAGTGCGAGAATGTGACTTCGAACTTTCATTATTAGATGATATAGTCGCTCAAGGATGGTCAATATGTAAAATGAGATGATATAGTTGCTCAAGGACGATCATGATTAATATGTGGAATGTATTGGCACGTAGAATGGCAAAAAAAACACTAAATAATAAGGATAGGTATCAACTTTGGATAAAGCATTATGGGGTTAGAAGCAATATATCAGGATATAAACATGGACTTCGATTTAAAAATCTAATTTCCCAGGTTATTTCAATTTTCATAATTATAATCCAAACCGATAATTTGTTTATGGGTCGGGTTATGGGTTTTGTATTTACGTTAATGATTTATCGGTTCGGGTCTCGATTTGTATAATTTTCTTCTCGAGCTACCCAATAACAAATAGGCTACACAGTACAAGCACTACCCTTTTTTCCCCTTATTACTTTTTCAGAGAGAGAGAGTAGTCTTTTACTTTCAAGTTTTACACTACTTTCTTTCTTTTTGTGAAGTCTTTTTACTTTCTTCAAGTTCTTCACCATTTTCTTTCTTCTTCATTTACACGCTTCTCATCCTTTATTAGTTGATCTCATCTTTTTTATTTTTTAATATTATAGGTTACAACGATGTTGAAGTAAATATACAGTTAATATTAATTTTATCTGCTAAGATATGCTGCTCTCTTATGGGATTATGCTAGAAGAAAACAAAATGATGGTGCCATAAGTGATAGTGAGGTTACTGGAAATGTCACTAGCAGATTTGGTGGATCAAAGATTTGTAAAGATGCAGTTCCGAATGTTCAGATTCTTCACCGTGCAAAACAAGATTATATAAGAAGATCTAAAGTTGAAAATTAAACTATTTTGGTTATTGATTGTTGCTTTGGATTAAACTGATATGTTTTTAGACTTTATTATTTTATGTTTAATATGTTGATGTGATAGTGGTTTTGGAGTGATTTTGATCATCCCCTTGAACTTGTTTTGATATGACACTTTTTAATCTTATTTCTATTTGGCTGATTTTTTTTTCTTTGTAATAGTATTGCTGGGGTGCTGTTAATTGTTATAGAACCTAAAATTTGAAGGAAAATTGTCCCCATACCTAAATTTTATTGCTTGGGAGCAAGCTGTATTATCAGTACTGAGTGGGCAAAGGGGAAGAAAGTAAACAACGCTCTAATCTTTAGCTTTATTTTTAGGATTTGCATGGGTATCAAGTTGGCAAGTTATGTCTCTGAACTCAGCTGGTTCAGTTGTTTGGTGGTTCTATTTTTATTGTAGCTTGAGACATTGTTTAGCTTATAAAATATTTCCATGATATAAAATAATAAATAGATTATCTTTTGCTTAAAACACAAATAGTTTACCAGCAAGAGCTGAATATGTTATTTAATACAGATACACATATCAAGCTTAAAGAATATAATGTTATATCCACGAGGGGGAGGCACTCATGGTTGTGTTCATATTCATCGAGTGCTCCTTGCTATATTTCTGCACAAATATATTGAAACATATTATTCAAAGCAAGAATATATTGAAAACTATATATGAATGAATTTAAACTTTGAAAACTTCTGAATAATAAGCATCAAATGTTATTTAAAAAATATTATCCAAAAACATATCATTCGTTTAATCAACAACTTTAAGAACTAAAATTCGTTTTGACTAAACATATGGTGGATGTTTGTGGCATGTTGTCCAATCGTGACCATCTCTATGATATCTACTGCAAGACACCCTTGACCTTTTACGTTTATCTTCGTTTGGTGCTTTCCATGGCCTCTAAGAATCTGGTGGCAATACTATTTCATTCAACAGTTCTTGTGGTATTTTCTACCTACTTTCACAAGAAAGAGGCTTAACTGGTATTGCATTTCTGTACGTAATAACTGTCATGGCATGGCTACAAGGTATCTCATCCAACTGAAATTATTCATAACTATATTTTTGACTTCGCAGACAAGCTATGATTTTTTTAGCCTCATCAATCATTGTATGCAAGAATTCAGTTGATGCTCTTACCTTCAACAAAACATATTAGTCAGACACAAAACATATCATTGGCGGGCCACTATCACTAACTATGTAACGAATATCAATTTGAACATAATTAGTGTCTATCTTCAGTTGAGTCGCTATCGCTTTAATCAACCCATTGTATTTTGTATTTGAATCATACATAATTCCATTAACACAAAAATCTTTGGGTCTTCAATGTATATATGATTGATGAATATTTTAATTTCAGTAAGATTTGATTGACAAATTAATAAAATTAAACACAAGCAAAAATCATAAAGTCAAATACAAGAAATACTAAAATCACCCATTAAAATTTAGAACAATATTTTTTTACAGAAAAAAGAAAATCGATTTACAAACAAAATCTCCCATTAAAAACAAAATCTTTCGGTGAAGTCTATATATGCTATGTTTACTTAAACAGGCGAATAAAGTCACAAGTTCGTCATGGAACTCTTGGATTTTTATTTTTATTTTTTATAAAAATCCATTTTAAAGTAAACCAAAAAAATCCAAGTTAACATCAATTTTTTTTTTAAAAAAAAACTCGTTACTTCCATTAAAGCTTTAACCAGTTAAAGAGAACATTGATAATGTTTTCTATAGAATTCAAAAAAATATATAGTTTTTGTTTTCATTAAATATATTACCAGTTGCATCCGATCTTCCTCTATATTGTATCATGATTGAATGTAAACGAGCATCATTCATATTGCATCAATTTATATCGTCTTTTACATTTTTTTAAAATCAGTCTATTTATTGGAATGTTGAAGAAAGAAAAGAAAGTTTAGAAATTCTATATTTCTCTGGTTTGCAGAATGAAGAAGATAGGAATAGAAACGCGACTTATTTTGAAAAATAGAAAAAACTGTTCTAGAGCGAAAATAGGGGTTGTATGATATTTAGTGGTAACTAACTGTTTTCTATTTTTAAGGATTTCAATTTTTATATTAAAAAAATATATTTTTAAATTTTTTTAATAATAAAATCTGCTATTTCTTGCAATCTAACAAATAGTGTTATAAATTGCAATAAACAATCTTAGATTGTATATAGAGATTTTTTTCCCACATTAGAAAAATTGTCTTCTATATAATTATTAGATCTGCTATTTCTTGCAATCTAACAAATAGTGTTTTAAGGGAAAATTTTATGATGGATGAGACTCAACCAACAAAAATTGTGTGAGTCTCAATCCTTTGTTTGACAAGTGAAAATACGAGTCCTACATGGACTTTGTTGCTCCACTTTGCCTTTCTTTATTCATTCTTGTTAATCGTTTTCTCTTCCATTTTTTTCTTCCACCGTATTCGTCTAATAATATTTATCCACTATTAACTTGACGCATAAATTAAGAAATAATAAAAATTTAGGATGATTTTACAATATCATTCTTTGAATATAATAAATTTAGTTATTTAGTAATGAAATTGAGTAATGGATAGTGCCTAATAGCCAAAACAAAATGGACAAAAAATAATTTATTAATTTTTCAAATTAGACAAACATCATTGACTATTTATTTTTATTAATATGGACAGGTATTATTATTCAAAGGGAGTAAGAAATGTCACAAAAATGCTAAAACTTTTTCTTTCTATGAAAAATGGAAAATCCTAAGTACTCTAAAAATATTTCATACAATTTTTATCTGATATTCCCCATAAACCTTACATGTGTAACCTAATCACATATAGGGTTTTGTAGATTTGTAAAAATTGAAAAAAAATAATAAAAAAATTGAAATCTTTTTTCACTTTATTTAAAAATCAATATTTAACTTCTAATCCAACTTGAAGGGATATCCAAATTCGAAAAATAGGTTACGACATTTTTCTTGAGTTCACTTTTTACTTTTGATGTTTTATTTAAGTAAATTCATTTATTAATATTATTTTGAATATTTTTTTTGTAAAGAGTACATCAAACACAACTCCAACCTCATATATATATATATATATATATATATATATATATATATCACTTTATTCTGAAATATGTATTTACTTTATTCTGAATTTTTTATTTGGCCATAAAAATACCAAACACAACTTGAAAATGTATTTGAGATTTTGGAAATCTGTTTATTTGTTTTCTCTTTTTTTTTTTACTTTTAAATTTTCTTTCAAAAAAAAATTAATTTTTTTATTTTCATAAAATATTCCCATTTAAATTATATTTCAAGTTCAAGTCATATTTTATATTTTTTATAAAATATGTTTGAATTCTAAATTATTAGCTCCAATTACTATGGTCAAACACAACTCTAATTTCAAATTCAAAACTTTCAAATAAAGTAAATATGTTTTTAATTTTGATGGCCAAATGCCAACTAAATATCCATAGATTGAATTATGGAATTTTACTGCCCAATTTTTTTAAAAATATATAAAATTAAATAATTTTGTATCATTATAATTTTTTTCTCTTGCTATTTTGAGTTGGGTAGAAGAAAAAATAATAAAAGTGATTAAAAAGAGTGAAAGAGGGAAAAAATGTGCCCAAATAAAGGTACTGATAGGACCCACATTCCACTTGTCAAGCAAAGGGTGGAGACTCTCACAATTTTTGTTGGTTGAGTCTCGCCCTTTATAAAATTTTTCGTGTTATAAGTTATAATAAACAATCTTAGATTGTATATATAAATTTTTGGGAAAAGAACCCTCTATGATCCTTTTAAAAAATAATAGCCCAATTATAGCCCAAGTTTAACATTTGGACAAATAATGTTCAGTCGGCTAAACAAATGTCATTTTATGGCCATTTCTTAATCTTTCCCAATTTGGGTCATTTTGATCCACGTAGTCCATATACAGTCCATATACGATACTAATACAGTCTATATACAATACTGATGCAATATTCAACTTGGGCAATTCGACCCTTTTAAAAATATTTCAATTTTTTTTTTACTATAAATTTTAAATTGATCAAATATTCTGCTTTTTTTTATTCTTTAGAAATAATAATTAAATTATATAAAAATGATATAATTATTAAATAGAATATGAATCTATATAAGATATATGTATAGAAATTGTATAGTTCTATCAAATCTGTATATGTACAATATATAGAAAGTGTATACAAATTATATAATTGTTGTATAAAACGTGTGAAAAAAAGTACAGTTATTATATAAATTATGTATCAAAACTGTATAATTTTCGTATAGAATATTTATGTATAAGATTTGTATAAAACCTGTATAAAAGTTGTGTAAAAACGGTATAGAACCAGTCAGTAAATTAAAATGGCTAGAAAGTGAAATTTAAATTTCATGGCCATTTTCAAGGAAATAGTTTAATTTGAAGTGCAAATGTACAGTTATTATATAAATTATGTATCAAAACTGTATAATTTCCGTATACAATATTTATGTATAAGATTTGTATAAAACCTGTATAAAAGTTGTGTAAAAACAATATAGAACCAGTCAGTAAATTAAAATGGCTAGAAAGTGGAATTTAAATTTCATGACCATTTTCAAGGAAATAGTTTCATTTGAAGTGCCGTTTCTGTCGTTTCCCCTAGATTTTTTTCCCATTAACATTTAACAGCCCACATAAATTTTCCAATACCTATTATATTGGCCCAAAAGGCAACCCAAGCCCAAAGGAAAAAGGTAATAGGGTTTATGACTATCCACTCACTCACTCTGTTAGCGCCTCTCTCTCAGGTCTCATCTGTCTCTCTCTAAGAATCTCACTGTCTCACAACAACTGCTCAATTTTCGCTCAATTTTTGCTCGTATGTTGCCTTGCTGCTCACAATCACTCACTTAGGTAACGATTTTTGTCTATCTCATTCTTTTTTCTTGATATTTATAGGTGATGAATAGTAGTTGAGTTAAGTGATCACTGCCAATTTTATTCCTGGGATGTTGATTATCAATTTACTATTCTTCTGTGTTCATTAAGGTATGGAGTCAAAAGGTCATCTGAAAGTCTTATCTGTTTTAGGTTTCCGCTGACTTTGTGCTTCAAATTGGTCCTTTTTTGGAATTTTATGTGGATCAAGGGAAGACATTTTTTCAATTTTTTTTTTCTTTGTACTGAATTTGAGGAGTCATGGCTACTGGCTTTTGGGAATCATTTTGATTGTCAAGTCAAATGGATATGTAAGGTGTATTTTTTGTCATAGAAAATTCAGTAGATGAGATATATTTTTGGTTTGATGAACTAACGTTGTGCAAGTAATATGCTTTGTGATAATTCAGTATCTATTAATTCAAAGCTATCAAGTTGGATATTGAACCCTTTTTGTTTTCTATTAAATTGTCTTGATATTTATGGTGCTGAATGTGAATGAAATCTTTTCGATCCTCAAAGTCAGTTCTTGCTTATTCTATAGCTGTGCTTCCTGTACTTGTTTTGGTCTTTGGATTTTTCCTATTCAATTTGTGCTAGACCAAACCAGTAGACAGTTTTAAATTTGTGACATTAGTTTGAATGTTTTGTAATTTGTGTCCTGTTTGTGCTGGACAGTTTTGAGCACTAAGCAGTAGGCAGTCCGCAGTAGCTTTGGACTTTAAAATATATATGTTCAATGTTAACGGTTAACCCGATAACCGAACCGATAACAATAAAAAATCGATAAACCGATAACCGATTAACCAATATCTTAACGGTTCTTTAATGGTTTAGCATATATACAAACCGATAATGAATAAGTAAAATCGATAATTTTCAAAACCGAACCGACCGATATGCACTCCTATTAGATAGCATCCCGACATTTTTGTAAACTCTACCGACTGTATGGTGTGCAATTTATGGTTGAAGTTTCTGAATTTTGGTATACTAAGGTATAATTTAAGTATACAATGATTTTTTATATTTCAGGATATAGAGCTCGTTTGGATAGAATAAAAAAAAGTGGTTTTTAAGAACTGTTTTGAAAGTGCTAAAACTTAGTTGGTAGGCATTCCAACTCATTTTTCCTCTTTCTCCACCAAACTAAAAAGAGAAGAATGACGATGGCGGTATGGACGACAATGACAGAGATCATCTTGCAGTACACGGGGTTATGGCCGACAGCGTTCTTCACCATTGTAGCGTTGATGGTTGTGACTTACAAAGTTGTTTGTGGCATGTTCTTCTCTGCCGATGACTTTGTTCCCATCAAAAGACAGCCTCTCCACCTCGGCGACATGACGGAAGAGGAACTTAGAGCTTATAATGGCTCTGACTCAGAAAAACCATTGTTGATGGCTATCAAAGGAAAGATCTATGATGTCTCTACCTCCAAGATGTTCTATGGTCGTGGTGGTTCATATGCAATGTTTGCTGGAAGAGATGCAAGCCGAGCCTTAGCTCAGTTATCATTCAAACCTGAGGATATTAATGGGAACCTTGAAGGCCTTAGTGATGCTCAACTTGAAATTTTGCAAGACTGGGAATATAAATTTATGGACAAGTATGCCCAGGTGGGACAGCTTGTTCCAAAGAAAACACCAACTGAGAATAAAGTAGAAGAAGAAAGCGTTTGGGATAGGACAAGTGCTGAAGGCATCAAAAGCAGATATGCTGCAGGAGAGTAGAATTGTTGAAGAACATCGAGTACATAAAGACAGCCACCCATGACTGCAGATTCTTGCTGATCTATCTGTACACTCTTTAATTCAGAAAAACAAATGCGATGTAAGTAGTTCGTGCTTTTCTCTAGTGGACCTCCATTAAAGTATATGCTTGTACATTTCACATGATTCAAACGATGCCATGTTGATTGTCTGCACAAACTTCCATTTATGGAATTTCTCTGAGAGTTGATTGCTACTCTTATTTATTACTAACAAATTTTGGTATTTATTAATTAAGTTTTGTAGTTTTATCTGGTTGCAGTGATGAATTTGCTAAAATTATGTCTGGACTTATGATAATTCCATGATTAGTTAATTGCAATATCTGAGCAGCTTTGTTATTTCTCTGTTCCTAAGCATTTTGTATGCTGATTGTTTTACAAATTATGATTTCTATTAATATTAATGAATATTTGGGGTCTAAAAGATGTGATGGAGGGTAATTTTGTTCCAATTTGAATTGGTCAAGGGTATGTTGAGCTCTTTTCTGTTGAATTATAGCACAAGTAGAGAATAATTCCAATTAGCATTTTTGCTAGTTGTATTTACTTATACGGGAGAATAGTGTTAAAACTTGGATCATCAACATATATACTTTGCATGAATTTACAATGGAGGGAGGTGATTGGACATGACATTGAGCAATTGCAGCTTATTAAGGACACGACCGTAGATAGGAAGGTATGAAGTACGCGAATTAGGTTAGAGGGCTAGTTTGTGGGAGTGGGTTGTAGCTAGTAGATAGAATTGCTTTGGTGTAGTCATGCTAGTTGTTGTAGAGCTATGCTCTTAGGTTGGAGTTTCTTGTTTGGAGGTTTGGGTGTGGTGTGTGCTTTTGGTTAAATAGTGTATAGTTGCTCTGTTGGTGTCTTATTTCTTTCATTTCATCTTGTTTTATGTTTTATGTTTTATTTTGGCTTTGTTTATTGTTTCTTTTGTCTTGAGCTATGGATCTATCGGAAACAGTCTCTCTAATTCTTTGGAGGTAGTGGTATGGACTGCGTGCACTTTACTTACCCTCCACAGACCTTGATATGTTGGGAGTATACTGGGTATGTTGTTGTTGTTGTTGTTGTCGTATGATTTTACATTGGAAAAACTCTTGTTAATATTGTTGATAAATTGCAAATATAAAGTTGTTTAATATTTTAGTTTGCACCTGCAGACTTGCAGTACAAAAGAATTTTTAGTTCACAAAGTGAATTTGAGTAAACATTTTAATAGATGAATCTATGCTACTTGTAATCTCTAAATCCATTTTATTAGAGTAAATACAAAATTCAGTAGTTTTTGATTGGTTCAATTAGTGTCATTTTGTTCTTCAAAGTAAACATTATTGTGAGAAAAATTGTTTAAAAAGATCTGCATTGTGAAATCCTTTAATGAGTGGGCTTCAAAAAAGAGTCTGCAGCAGGTGCCGGTTAATGGTAACCCGTCTGCAGCATGAAGCCTAAATGAATTAATATACAATATGAAGATCCATTTGAGTTATTGTATACTCTCTTGACACAATATCTTTGATATATTTGTATTTGTTGCTCAATTTTGTATATGGCATTTCTCAGACAACGGGTATTTTCTTCTTATTCCCGTAAGAAATTACCTTTTGCACGGTGCCTATACGTTGCTACTTATCACGATTGGAGGATGTTGTTGTTTTCCCTCAACATTTCTTCAAATTTAAAGTAGCCAAATTGTTTTTACTATCAAATTGTTTTGCGGTGATGAGGTGCTAACATGTTAGGAGATCTATTTAAAGCTTGGATCAGCTTGGATCTTCGATGAGATTTGCTTGTTACGCTTGGCTTCTGAGCTTCGTTATTGTCAATGTACTACTAGTTTTTTTTTTTATAGAGATTTACAAAACCTGATGGAAAAAAGCAGGGATCTATTACCTTATTTGTGAATGGATCTCTCGTAAACTTCAGGGATATTATAATTGCATTGTTATTGGGTGAACCACTTGACCCCTCATGATGGAATGGTTCAGTAAACAATGATACATACTCTCTTACTAATTTAATTTATGAAGTTGTGTCTGCATGAATAATAATTGATGGATCACAAATTCTACAATGTTGGGTTGGATGTGTATTGATTCTGGAGTTTGACAAGTTGCCATCATCTTTAACATGATTATGTTTAGCTTTTTGGAAATTGATGGTCTTGAACCTGCAAACTAAACTTGTTACCATGTTTAATTTCACTTGGGACACGTGAGACCAGAAGTTATCGTGTATGTCTGCACACAAAAGTTAGGACAATACAACATTTATTAGTATACACATGAAAAAGATAATTACTTACAATTTTATATAGTCTGTCCTTTTCACAAATGGTTGCTTTTCATGTAAACTTGATAGGTGTCACGATTCGAGCTGAGGTTCTGACCGCAATGGGCAGGTCAGATCAGGAAGGTATAATCTGACTTGAAGTGTGGAAGTACAATGAAAATCATTGAAAGTCTTTTAAACTAAATGAAATAGAAATCTCACTTTGAATAAAACATTATAACAAACATTTTTTAAAATCCAGTCTACGAAGTTTCTAGCAAAATAAGATTTGTCTAAGTCGTGACAAGACCTTGGCAATATCTTGACTGTAAGTAACTAAACATCGTCATGGATAGCTCACCAATTCGGATGGTATTTGAACATTTCTAGTGCTACACTAGAGTGCGAGAATGTGTCTTCGAACTTACATTATGAGATGATAGAGTCGCTCAAGGATGGTCAATAAATAAAATGAGATGATGCAGTTGCTCAAGGACGATCACGATTAATATGTGGAATGTATTGGCACGTAGAATGGCCAAAAAAAAAACACTAAATAATAATGATAGGAATCAACTTTGGATAAAACCTTATGGGGTTAGAAGCAATATATCAGGATATAAACATGGACTTCGATTTAAAAATCTAATTTCTCAGGTTAATTCGATTTTCATAATTTTAAGTTAGATAGCAACCGACATTTTTGTGAACTCTACCGACTGTATGGGGTGCAATTTATGGTTGAAGCTTCTGAATTTTGGAATACTAAGGCATAAAGTAAGTATACAATGATTATTTATATTTCAGGATATAGAGCTCGTTTGGATAGACTCAAAAAAAATAGTTTTTTAAAAGTGTTTCGAAAACTTAGTTGGTAGGCATTCCAACTCATTTTTCCTCTTTCTCCACCAAACTAAAAAGAGAAGAATGACGACGACGGTATGGACGACAATGACAGAGATCATCTTGCAGTACATGGGGTTATGGTCGACATCGTTCTTCACCATTGTAGCGTTGATGGTTGTGACTTACAAAGTTGGTTGTGGCATGCTCTTCTCTGATGACTTTGTTCCCATTAAAAGACAGCCTCTCCATCTCGGCGACATGTCGGAAGAGGAACTTAGAGATTATAATGGCTCTGACTCAGAAAAACCATTGTTGATGGGTATCAAAGGAAAGATCTATGATGTCTCCACCTCCAAGATGTTCTATGGTCCTGGTGGTTCATATGCAATGTTTGCTGGAAGAGATACAAGCTGAGCCTTAGCTCAGTTATCATTCAAACCTGAAGATTTTAATGGGAGAGCTTGTTCCAAAGAAAACACCAACTGAGATTAAAGCAGAAGAAGAAAGTGTTTGGGATAGGACAAGTGCTGAAAGCATAAAAAACAAATATGTTGCAGGATAGTAGAATTGTTGAAGAACATGGACTACAGAAAGATAGCCACCCATGACCGCAGATCCTTGCTGCTCTTTTATGTAGGGGCCCTTTGATATCTTGGAATTATACTATTTTGTGTTAAAATGTTAATTTGAATTGTATTACTTTGGTAGGTCATTTACTATATGAAACATCATTAGTAACTAAAGAAAGATTTGATTTTTGCTTGATGTAGTAATAGTATTGTTAGCTGATTCAACTAGTTTGATATTGAAAAAGTATTTGATTGGTTGTAGTGTAGTAGTAAGTATAGGAGTGCATTGCTGCTCAAAAGTTGGTAGGCATTCTAACTCATTTTTTGGTAGGCATTCCAACTCATTTTTTCCTCTTTCTCCACCAAACTAAAAAGAGAAGAATGACGACGGTGGTATGGACGATAATGACAGATATCATCTGGCAGTACACGTGGTTATGGCTGACAACGTTCTTCACCATTGTAGCGTTGATAGTTGTGACTTGCAAAGTTATTTGTGGCATGTTCTTCTCTGCTGATGACTTTGTTCCCATCAAAAGACATCTTCTCCACCTCGGTGACATGTCGAAAGAGGAACTTAGAGCTTATAATGGCTCTGACTCAGAAAACCATTGTTGATTGCTATCAAAGGAAAGATCTACGATGTCTCTACCTCAAGATGTTCTATGGTCCTGGTGGTTCATTTGCAATGTTTGCTGGAAGAGATGTAAGTCGAGCCTTGACTCAGTTATCATTCAAACCTGAAGATTTTAATGGGAGCCTTGAAGGCCTTAGTGACGCTCAACTTGAAATTCTGCAAGACTGGGAAAATAAATTTATGAACAAGTACGCCCGGGTGGGACAACTTGTTCCAAAGAAAACACCACCACCAACAACAACAACAACAAACCCAGTGTATTCCCACCTAGTGGGGTCTGGGGGGGGTAAGATGTACGCAATCCATACCTCTACCTCTAAAGAAGTAGAAAGGTTGTTTCCGATAGACCCCCGGCTCAAGACACGAGATACCACACAAATACATAGTAAAACACAGAACAAGATTTCATAACATAAATACGGCACCCACAAGTAATAAAAAACAGAGAAAAGCACACAGATTCGTAATGCAACATGGAACAAGGTATCATAACAAGAATAATACCCCCACTAAGTAATTCCCTACACTAGCGACCCAAACTGGCCCTAGCCTTCTGCCCTAATTCGCGTCCTCCAGATCTTCCTATCTAGGGTCATGTCCTCGGTGAGCTGTAACTGCTCCATGTCCCGCCTAATCACCTCACCTCAGTACTTCTTCGGCCTACCCCTACCCCGCCTAAAACCATCCAACGCTAGCCTCTCACACCTACGAATCGGGGCATCCATGCCCTTCCTCATCACGTGTCCGAACCATCCCAATCGGACTTCCCGCATCTTATACTCCACTGGAGTCACACCAACCTTCTCCCTGATAGTCTCATTCCGAACTCTATCCCCTCTAGTCAACCCACACATCCAACGCAACATCCGCATTTCTGTCACCTTCATTTTTTGGATATGGGAGTTCTTAACTGGCCAACACTCCGCTCCATACAACATGGCCGGACGGACTACCACCCTGTAGAATTTGCCTTTAAGCTTGGGCGACACCTTCTTATCACACAACACCCCCGACGCGAGCTTCCACTTCGTCCATCCCGCCCCAATACGGTGCGAGACATCCTCGCCAATCTCACCGTTACCCTGGATCACGGACCCGAGATACTTGAAACTATCCCTCTTACATACCTCCTGTGATTCCAACTTCACTACCACTTCATTCTCCAGCCTTAAGTCATTAAACTTGCATTCCAAATACTCTGTCTTGCTTCTGCTCAACCTGAACCCTTTAGACTCAAGAGTTTGTCTCCACACCTCTAATTTGTCATTCACACCCCCTCGCGTCTCATCAATCAAAACACCAACTGAGAATAAAACAGAAGAAGAAAGTGTTTGGGATAGGACAAGAGCTGAAAGCATCAAAAGTAGATATGCTGCAGGAGAGTAGAATTGTTGAAGAACATGGACTAAAGAAAGACAACCACCCATGACTGCAAATTCTTGCTGCTCTTTTCTGTGGGGGGTCTTTGATATCTTGAAATAATACTATTTTGTGTGTTAAAATGTGAATTTGAACTATTTAATTTGGTAGGTCATTTACTATATGAAACATCATTTGTAACTAGAAAAAGATTTGATTTTTGCTTGATGTAGTAATAGTATTGTTAGCTGATTCAACTAGTTTGATATTGAAAAAGTATTTGATTGGTTATAGTGTAGTAGTAAGTATAGGAGTGCATTGCAGCTCAAAAGTTGATAGGCATTCCAACTCATTTTTTTCTCTTTCTCCACCAAACTAAAAAGAGAAGAATGACGATGGCGGTATGGACGACAATGACAGAGATCATCTTGCAGTACACGGGGTTATGGCTGACAACGTTCTTCACCATTGTAGCGTTGATGGTTGTGACTTACAAAGTTGTTTATAGCATGTTCTTTTCTGCTAATGACTTTGTTCCCATCAAAAGACAGCCTCTCCACCTCGGTGACATGACGAAAGTGGAACTTAGAGCTTATAATGGCTTTGACTCAGAAAAACCATTGTTGATGGCTATCAAAGGAAAGATCTGTGATGTCTCTACCTTTAAGATGTTCTATGGTCCTGGTGGTTCATATGCAATGTTTGCTGGAAGAGATGCAAGCCGAGCCTTAGCTCAGTTATCATTCAAACCTGAAGATTTTAATGGGAGCCTTGAAGGCCTTAGTGACGCTCAACTTAAAATTCTGCAAGACTGGGAATATAAATTTATGGACAAGCACGCCCGGGTGGAACAACTTGTTCCAAAGAAAACACCAACTGAGAATAAAACAGAAGAAGAAAGTGTTTGGGATACGACAAGTGCTGAAGGCAGCAAAAGCAGATATGCTGCAGAAGAGTAGAATTGTTGAAGAACATGGACTACAGAAAGACAGCCACCCATGACTGCAGATTTTTGCTGCTCTTTTATGTGTGTGTGGGGGGGGGGTCTTTGATATGTTGGAATTATACTATTTTGTGTGTTAGAATGTTAATTTGAATTGTATTACTTTGGTAGGTATTTACTATATGAAACATCATTAGTAACTAGAGAAAGATTTGATTTTTGCTTGATGTAGTAATAGTATTGTTAGCTGATTCAACTAGTTTGATATTGGAAAAGTATTTGGGTTGTAGTGTAGTAGTAAGTATAGGAGTGCATTGCAGCTCAAAAGTTGATAGGCATTCCAACTCATTTTTCCTCTTTCTCCACCAAACTAAAAAAAGAAGATTGACACCGGCGGTATGGACGACAATAACAAAGATCATCTTGTAGTACACGAGGTTATGGCCGGCAACATTCTTCACTATTGTAGCGTTGATGGTTGTGACTTACAAAGTTGTTTTTGGCATGTTCTTCTCTGCTGATGACTTTGTTCCCATCAAAAGACAGCCTCTCCACCTCGGCGACATGACGGAAGAGGAACTTAGAGCTTATAATGGCTCTGATTCTGAAAAACCATTGGTGATGGCTATCAAAGGAAAGATCTACGATGTCTCTACCTCCAAGATATTCTATGGTCCTGGTGGTTCATATGCAATCTTTGCCAGAAGAGATGCAAGCAGAGCCTTAGTTCAGTTATCATTCAAACTTGAAGATTTTAATGGGAGACTTGAAGGCCTCAGTGACGCTCAACTTGAAATTCTGCAAGACTGGGAATATAAATTTATGGACAAGTACGCCCGAGTGGGACAGCTTGTTCCAAAGAAAACACCAACTGAGAATAAAGTAGAAGAAGAAAGTGTTTGGGATAGGACAAGTGCTGAAGGCATCAAAGGCAGATATGCTACAGGAGAGTAGAATTGCTGAAGAACATGGACTACAGAAAGACAGCCACCCATGACTGCAGATTCTTGCTGCTCTTTTATGTGGGGGGTCTTAGATATCTTGAAATTATATTATTTTGTGTGTTAAAATGTTAATTTGAATTGTATTACTTTGGTAGGTCATTTACTATATGAAACATCATTAGTAACTAGAAAAAGATTTGACTTTTGCTTGATGTAGTAATAATATTGTTAGCTGATTTAACTAGTTTGATATTGGAAAAATATTTGTTTGGTTGTAGTGTAGTAGTAAGTATAGGAGTGCATTGCAGCTCAAAAGTTGATAGGCATTCCAACTCATTTTTTTCTCTTTCTCCACCAAACTAAAAAGAGAAGAATGACGACGGCGGTATGGACGACAATGACAGAGATCATCTCGCAGTACACGGGGTTATGGCCGACAACATTCTTCACCATTGTAGCGTTGATGGTTGTGACTTACAAAGTTTTTTGTGGCATGTTCTTCTCTGCTGATGACTTTGTTCCCATCAAAAGACAGCATCTCCACCTCGGCGACATGGCGGAAGAACTTAGAGCTTATAATGGTTCTGACTCAAAAAAACCATTGTTGATGGCTATCAAAGGAAAGATCTACGATGTCTTTACCTCCAAGATGTTCTATGGTCCTGGTGGTTCATATGCAATGTTTGCTGGAAGAGATGCAAGCCGAGCCTTAGCTCAGTTATCATTTAAACCTGAAGATTTTAATGGGAGCCTTGAAGGCCTTAATGACGCTCAACTTGAAATTCTGCAAGACTGAGAATATAAATTTATGGACAAGTATGCCCGGGTGGGGCAACTTGTTCCAAAGAAAACATCAACTGAGAATAAAGCAGAAGAAGAAAGTGTTTGGGATAGGACAAGTGCTGAAGGCATCAAAAGCAAATATGCTGTAGGAGAGTAGAATTGTTGAAGAACATGGAGTACAGAAAGACAGCCACCCTTGACTGCAGATTTTTGTTGATGTGTTTGGTAATTAAGTGTTGTTAAAGTACTTTTTTTTATCAAAATGTCTGAAATATTCTTAAAGCTCGTAATAATATGTAGAGTTGATTATTATTTATTTTTATTTCTAAAATGATTCAAATTAAAATTAATATATATATATATATATATTTAATTTAGTTTCAATAATAATAATTTATATATATATATTCTCATGAATGACTATTAAATTTGTGCGTTAAATTTTTTTTTTCTTGATTAAAAGAGTTTAATCAACAAACAAAATATATATATTAATAATTATTATAATTACATTAATAGATAAATAGTTGGTCACAAATGATACTATTTATTTGCTAAAATGATTCTTAATTAAAAAATATATTACTCATTGATTAAATAATGTCTATATTAAATATTATCTTAAAATATACTCAAAAGGTTTGACAAACCAAATGTGAAAAGACCATTTCATTGCAACTTCGTCAAAATTGAAAGTTGTTAACACTATTTGTATCATTTTCCAAAGTGGATTGCTTTCATCACAAATTTTTCCTACAGTTTTAAATAATTTCTTTTGTCATTATATTGTAGTAGTAATATATTTTAAAGAAATTATACGTTTCAAGTGATACAACCTATTATTTCTTTTATTATATATATTAAAGTACTACATTTAAAAATGTAAATCTAATTATGTTTTCGAAATTTAGTTCAAAGTGTTTTGAGTTGTACTAATTATTCCATCTTCTATTTATATGCCATAGTGCAGATTTCGAGATCTAAGCTTTTTTTATGATAAATTTTAACATGCAATCTTTTTACATATTATAAATTACATAAAAAAAAAATTTGCTATAAATTAGAAGAATTAACAATTCAAAAGGCATATGAATAAATAAATTGTAATAAATCTTTTATTTGACTCTGAAAACTTATACCATATGGTATAAATTGTGATAAAAGAAGTAGAACTTCTAATTGACCTATATTATATGCTACATGGATTCTCTATTTGTATAGACATGTCCGTGTTTCACGAGCATCCTATGGATATTATAATATTTTCGATATTAAAACTTACGTTTGAAATTAACAAAATGGAAATTTATGACTGCTGAAGTTATAAAATAATCGATATCCATAAGTTACATATAAAAATTTTCTTTAAATTAGATATTTATATTTAAAAATTATTACATGCATGACACTAATAATGATTACCATAGATATTTTGATAATTTATTTTGTACATAATGTATTTTTTATAAAATATTATATAGTAATATTTGAGTATACTACTATAGAAAGGTAATTTTATAAAAAGAGTACCACTACAATAAACGTCGTTACTGTTATAGTCAGTATGATGTCATAGAGAAGTTAAATATAAGATGACAAATCAAATAGAGAAGTAAAACAGAAGATGACAAATCAAATAAAGAAGTTAAATATAAGATGACAAATCAAATAGAGAAGTAAAATATATGATGACAAATCAAATAGAGAAGTTAAATATAAGATGATAAATCAAATAGAGAAGTAAAATAGAAGATGACTAGAGCTGGACATAAAATATCAAAAATTGAATTATCGAATTGAATCCAAAAAATTGATAATTGGTATTTGATAATTCGGTATTTGGTATGATATTTGAGATATATATATGTGTGTGTGTAACCAACCTAATATACAATAATATTAGTAATTTCAAAGAATCTCTTGGACTGATAATATATTCGTAAAAACAACAAAAAGAATACTAATTTATTGATTACTGAATTACCAAACGAATGTTTATAAGTATGGTATGTGGTATCTATATTCAAATATCGATTATCGAATTATCGAACTCAAATTTTAAAAATAACGAATCGAATATTAAACGCTCACCCCCAAAGATGACAAATCAATTTTAAAGAAAATCAAATTATTATAATAAATATTGTTATAACGAAATTATGTTATTGAGAGGTGTCATTATGATATAAAAATGTAAATATTATTATTATTTTATGTCACAAATGCCAACCTCCAAGATAATATTCCAACTTTGGATCTCCATAAAGTCGTAATATCGTCAACACGTTAACCAGTTGCGAAAGCATGAATGTTAGCTGACCCACCAAAGTGTTGAAAGCCCACACAAAGACATTGACGCCACAAAAAGTCCAATTATATTCAACAAACCCCACATGCCCTGTTTTATAGAGCCGTCAATATGGATCAGATTCGTTGGACTGATCCAATTTAATCTGTAATTTGATATAGTTTGGTTTCAATTTTTACAACTCATTTAGGAACGTGGCTTTTTAGCTCGGTTCGGTTGAATCCGTAGCTCGTAGAGCTTGAGCAATGTGGGTTAGGCCAGCTCGTGGGTTGACTCGTCAGTCAAATGCATGCAACTATTTAAATTGTTTATTAGTATTTTTATTTGATTTGAAGGATATCATGCCAAAAATTATTTAATTTCACAATTAGGAGTATTTTTTAGAGGTGTTGGAGACTTGATTAACAAGTACTAACACTATACAATATTATCTGGTAATATTTATGTTTATTAACCTCAAACTCAAAGCCTGTGTGAATTAGTCCAGATGGGCTGGACCGATCCATATTGACAACTCTATTATTTTATTATGAAAAAAAAAATTAGGTGACACTGATAAATATCCAAATTGTATTTATTATGTATAATTATAATTTTAAAAATTCTAAAATGTGGTTATATTTTGAATTTTATAACGCAAGACTTCATCGGTGATATTCATCACATGAATATAGATTTCTCATTATATAATGTACGATATATAATTAGTAGCTAACACCCATCGTTTTAAATACACTTTTTTCATTACTACAACCGATATTCATCATTTAAATACAATTCTTTCGCTTCAATAATACAATTTTTTTTTTTGGCCCGATACAATAATATAACTATATTTTATATTTATAGAAATGAAATAGTAGACTATAATAACATTTTATAGTTACCCTCTAAACTATGATTATTTATCTTTTAAATTTCTAATAGTAAATCAAGTAAAAAAATATTTTTTTTAATAAAATAATTTACAGTCTCACAAAAATCTTTAATTTATTTTAAATTATATTTTTTTTTTAAATTATAATTTTTTTATAAAATTAAACTGCTTCACATAAATTAACACTAACTTGTTAACTTGTTAACTTGTTAATGGCAGTGTCCCACTCTCTTTACTCTTGTCGGTGCTTCCCTTCACTTCACCTCATCTCATATCTCTCTTTCATTTCACTTCCAAACACTATACTTTAAACTTCAAAAAAAAAAAAAAAAAAAAAAAAAAAAATCCCAACATGACCTCTATTTAATCCACCCATCATCTTCTTCATTCTTCAACAAAAAAATAATAAAAAAAAAAAATTGACAATTTTATCAAAGAAAAAAAAATGAGAATATACCAAGAAATGAAGGATGAAGAAGCACAATCAAGAAATAGTAGGAGTAGTAATATTACAAGTAATGTAACAACAGTTTGTTCAGCAGTTTCAGTAGTATCACCAGTGGCTACTATTGCAAAAAAAGATCAAGGGATTAATGGGCTATTTGGTAAAGGAAAATACAAATTGTGGGTATTGGCTGCAATACTTTTGCTAGCTTTTTGGTCTATGTTTACTGGTTCACTTACACTAAGTCTCAATTGGTCTACTGCAAATCTCAGCCGTTTATCTGATGCTTCTGATTTCAACATTCATGAAGATCTTGATATTCTGGTAATTTTCTTGTTCTTTTTTTTTTTGATTGGTTATTTTTGCTAAATTGTAAGTAATTATGAAAAAGATTTGTTTTTTGCTATGTGAGTTGTTTTGCTAAATGGTAAGGTTGTAAGTAATTAAGAAAAAAAAATGATTTTTGCGACTTGGATCATTTTTGCTGAAAGGCTAAATTATGAGTAATTATGAAAGATTTGATTTTTGCTATGTGGGTCATTTTGTTAAAAGGCAAAATCAAAAGTATGTTGGAATTTTTATTTTTTTTATTTTTTTGCTTCATGGGTCATTTTGCCTTTTGCTAAAAGGCAAAATCTTTAAGTAATTAAGAAAAAGATTTGATTTTTACTTCATGGGTCATTTTGCTAAAAGGCAAAATCACAAGTAATTAAGAAAAAGATTTGATTTTTGTTATGTGAGTCATTTTGTTAAAAGCCAAAATCAAAATTATTTTAGAAAAAAGATTTGATTTTTGCTACATGGGTCCTTTTGCTAAAAGGCAAAATCATAAGTAATTATGAAAAATATTTGATTTTTGCAACATGAGTGATCATTTTACTAAAAGGTAAAATCACTAGTAATCAAGATAAAAGGTTTGATTTTTGCTACATGGGGTCATTTTGCAAAAAGGTAAATCATAAAGCTAAAAAGATTAGATTTTTGCTGGATATAGTAGTAGTAAATTTAGCAGACTTAGCTTGTCTGGAATTGAAATTAGTTGATTATTTGTAGTATTAGCATAATTAGAAGTACATTTCAGGTCAATTCACCTCAGAAGTTTTTTATTTTTCCTCTTTGTGTTCTTTTTTTTCCTCTTCCAACTTTAGATGATGGGTTTTCTTTTATGTGGGGGGGGTCTTTGATATCTTGAAATTGTACTGTTTTGTGTGTTAGAATGTTAATTTGAATTGTATTTCTTTGGTAGGCCATTTATTATATGAAACATCATTAGTAACTAGAAAAAGATTTGATTTTTGCTTGATGTAGTAATAGTATTGTTAGCTGATCCAACTAGTTTGATATTGGAAAAGTATTTGATTGGTTGTTGTAGTAGCTAAGTATAAGAGTGCATTGCAGCTCAAAAGTTCTTTCCTTTTTCTTTTTTTTTTTGCTTTACTGTTGAAAGTCTTCTTTGTCTAGTTTAAATAGCGGGTTTTCTTTTCTGGGGTCTTTGATTTGTTGATGTTTCACCATTTCAACATCCTAGTGTAATCTCGCATGGGGTCTGGAGAGGGTAGAATGTGCACAGACCTTACCTCTACGAGGTAGAGGTAGAAAGGTTGTTTCCGATGATGTGATGTTTCACCTTTTCATGTGTTAAGAATATCAAATTGATTTTTTTCTTGGGAAAAGACATCGGTTCCACCCTAAACTATACCCGAAAAGTCTAAGCCACACCTAAACTATACTAGTGACCTATTACACACCTAAACTATAAAAAAGTGAAACTATTACCTCCCCGCGACACTCTTTCTAAGGCGCGTTGTTTACACTCGTTTTAGGCGCGTGAAAAGCAGAAAGGGAAATTAAAAGCAGATTAAAACGCACACGTGTCATTATTCAATTGCATTTTATCAATCTATTATATTTAATTAGTTTTTGATTTATATTTATATAATTTTTATTTTTTTTCTTTACCTTTTAATTTGTTTTTCCTTTTCCTTTTTTACTCTTCATCTCTAACTTCGTTCTTCTTCTCTCATTTCTTCCTCAACTCCATTTCTTATTCCTTACATTCTCTCAACCTCCATCAATTCATCAATGAATTCACAAATTCACTTACCCTTTTATTTTTTTTCCTTTATTATTACAAGTAGGAAGAAAATTTTTATTAGTGCTATGTCCTTTTGATTTTGTTAGGACCAAATGTGGGTTACTCAATTTTGGCCCCAACTAGAAGCGCTTAAACAGTTTATGCTTGGAGCAGTAATGGGTAATGGCTTTTGTTTTGTATTAAGTCTTTAAGACATACCTTTACTTAATATAATCCCACCAGTTACCAAAACAAAATACGAGTTGGATTCGAACCCATAACCCACATTTCAAGATACCCACAGTTCAATTTATAATTGATATTTCTCTGTGGGTTGTGGGTTTCTTGAATTTTCAAGAATTGAGTTTTGTGTTTGCATTTTACGGTCTGGGTTATGATTTGCTCGAATTTTATCGAATTGGGTTGTGGGTTTCTAGAATTTCACAAAAAATGGCGAAGATTGTGAAATAGTGAAAGGATTGAAGTGATTTTATTTGTCGGATTCGGATTGCTTTGATCTGATCGAATCCGTTTATTTATCCGTAAATGGGCTTTGCCCAGATTTTAACTAAAAGAAAAGGATTGAAGGAGATGATATTTTTTAAAATTCACTTTTAAGAAAGAAAGAAAGGATTTAAATTAAAAAGAAGAAAGAAAAAAGAAGAATTTATGAAAATAATAAATTTATTATTTTTTCGGATGATGCTGATGTGGTGCTGATGTGGCGTTGACGTGGCAGCGCGTGTAAAACACCACATGCAAGTGGTGTAATGCCTGACAGGGTATAAAAGTATCATTTTTTTATAGTTAAGGTGTGTGATAGGTCACTAGTATAGTTTAGGTGTGACTTAGACTTTTCGGGTATAGTTTGGGGTGGAAACGATGCCTTTTCCCTTTTTTCTTTGACGACTATTTAATATAAAGCAAATTCTAAGTCACTAAGATTTTTTATTTTTTTATTTTTTTCTTAAAAGGTTGAGTTCAACTAGTTTGAGTTTAAGATGTAGTTGATTGGATCAAGTAGGAGTACATTTCAGGTCAACTTAACTCAACTTTTTTTTAATCTTTTCCGATTTCTTTTTCAACTTTAGAGTTCAGATGATGTGATTTCTTATATGGGGTCGTTGATCTCTTGAAAATTACACCTTAAGATGTTGAATTTGTCTACTGATCTATAGGAATTGGAGGAAAGAGAGAAAATGGTGAAACATATGTGGGATGTGTACACACAGAGTAGCCGGATCAGGTTGCCTAAGTTCTGGCAAGACGCTTTCCAAGCAGCGTACCTAGATTTGACAAGCGATTCACCAGCCACCCGAGACACTGCTGTGTCAGAGATTGCCAAGATGTCCCTCCGTTCCACTTCCACTTATGAATCACCTTCCAACAAACAATCAGAACCAAGGTAATCTTTTCCAGTAAGACTTGTTTTGTTGTATACATGCATATCATATCAATAAACTACGTCTCAATTCCAAACTAGTCGATATTGGGCTGTATGAATGTTTGTCCTACGTACCGCTCTAACAGTAAATTAGGGGGTTCGTTAATTTTTGTTTTTTTTTAAATCGTGGGATGAGGATTAATCACTGGATTAGCTTAGAAAGCAACTTAGCCTAGAGGGGCAACCTAAATTTAAATAATACTTCTGCATAATAGTTCAAGGGTGTCGTATAATGGTCAATGTAGTTGGCTATAACTATGAGATACTATAAGGTTCTAATTTCAACGGAGGCAAAAACACTAGTCAAGTTACTCGATGCTTGTGTTGGTGGATATAGTAGGTACCCAATGAAACTAGTCAAGTACACGTAGGCTGGTCCGGATACCAATGTTCGGAACCAAATCGATAGTAGAATTCCAACAAACTACTCTTTACTGCTTTTATCATATGGGATGATCAATAATGATCTTTTATGGGGTTTACTGAGAGGACATCTTAGCTTGAAGGGGCAACCTAAAAAGTGTAGAAGGGTAGTTCAAAGTTTCCGAAAATAGGTTGATAGTGAACCTAGAGTAGTATTTACTTCTAACAAGCAACTCTTTACTGTTTTACATCACATGGGGTGGTTATTTTTGTGGGGTTTCCTGGATAAGCACCTTATCATGAGTTGGAGTGGCCCACGAGTAGGTCCAGTCGGATATGGGCGCGTCGAGAACGGCTTAAACAAAAATGGGTGGTTAGTTATTTTTGTGTGGTTTCCTTATTAAGCATCTCATCATGAAGGGACCTAAAATATGTAAAAGTGAAGTTCTAAGTTCTCCTATAATTCTTGGGATTTAAAACTTAATCTACACTAGAATTTAATGAAGTGTGAGGTTATCTCATCTAAAAGCTTAAGAACGTGTTTTCGATAAAGGGTGGATAACCTAAAAATTTTAAAAGGATGGTTCAAAGTTTTCATGAAATTCGTAAGATTTAAAACTAAATGTCACTAGAATTTGTTGAAGTGTGAGAACATGTCATCTAAAAGCTTAAACACGTCTTTTTGATGAAGGGTGACAAGATTTGAATCTCTGGTACCATGTTGAAGCGTGTGATCTTTTCATCTAAAAGCTCAAGACTTAAGAGAGAGCATACATTTATTATATTGTCGACAAAATTTGCGTCTAACAAACTATTGTTGGATCTGGTTGTTTATGAATGTGAATAGAGAAATAGAGAAAGAAAAAGGATCGAAAAGCCAGATGAAGACGACGACTACAAAGAAACCAAAGTAATGAGGAGGGCAATGGTTCTGTTGAGAATTGAGATGAAGGTGGATGCAGCAAAGTTGTGGTTGAACTCATTCTTCTTGGTAGTCAAAGTCTTTACTTGTATTTATACCCCCTACTAGAGCTTTATTTAGATATAATATCATAACATCAAAATTTAGTGAAGGCAAAGGTCTTCCTTTTGATTGTTCTCACTTAATGATACCATTTCAAAGCCAGTTGGTTAATTATGCTATCCACTTTGATTCTATTTTTCATATTTGGTTGCTCCAAATCATTTAACTTGCTTGGTCTTATAGGTACTCAAATTACTTATTTTTTTAATCTTCTCCTGCTGTTCCCTCCCCCAATTGTACCGAGACAAGCACAGTACCAAAATGTTCATAAAGAACACAACCTTGATTTGACAGAAGAAACAAATGGTAAGCCACATCTACTCTTGACAACTAGCGCGAAGTTGGGAGCCACCAAGTGCATTTCCATCGCGAAAGATTCAATTTAACCACACGGGTTTACTTGCAACTTCACCACGGTCAAAGGCCCATCGCCAAATAGCCGAGCTAAAGCCATTTCTGGCACTAGGCAAATCTTGACTCGGCCTCTGGTCACTTCCAATTGAATCCATAGAACCCGCTTTAAATCTGCCTTTTGAGTGTGTGAGTTAAAACAATAAACAACAGCCTTATCGACCTAAACACGTTACTACAATTCCTGTTTCAGTTTTCGAGAGTGAACGGAGTAAGTGGGAGGAAGTGTGAACGTTATTATCATTGATGTTACTCAACAGTCAACAACCAAAGGTATGGCATGGAGCTCAAGCACTTTTTTTTACTAGTATTATTTACTTGCTCTTATTTATTTTATTTATTGTAAAGGGCATGGATCTCAATGATTACCTGTGCCTTGTAAAAGTGGGACTTGAGCAATGTGGGTTGGACTGTCCTGTAAGTCAACTACATGCAACTATTTAGATTGTTTATTAGTATTTTATTTGGTTCGATGGATATCTGTCAAAAGTTATTTAATTTTGCTATTAGGAGTATTTTTTGGGGTGTTGGAGACTTGATTAACAAGTATTAACACTATGTAATATTGTCCGGTAATATTTATGTTTATTAATATTCTAAAATTAAATTATAAATATTATTTTTTAAGAAGTGGGCTGGCCCGTGAGGCCCGCAGCCCACACAGTAATGGTGTGGGCTTGGTGTTTATGGGTCAGCCCGACCTGACCCGTTAAACTCAAAACCCGTGTGGACTAGCCCGGATGGGCTGGGCCGACCCGTATTGACAGCTCTACATGTGTTCCATGCTCAATGTCTTGATCCTTGGTTAGCCAAAAAAACAACTTGTCCAACTTGTCGAACGCCATTAAGATCATAATTTTCATTCTCAAAGAGTAAGAACTATGGTCTGAGGCTCAAATTCCAACATAGTCAAAACCACCAAGTGATTTCTTCATACCTGTCCAAGTCTTAGTTGCCAGAGATACCCGATACCTGTGCTGGTGGAGGTAGCAGGTATTCGATGAAATTAGTCGATGTGCACGCAAGATGATAAGGACAGTACACTTACTAGAAAAAAGTACGTAGTTCAAAGTTTTCTAAAAACTCGGAAGGTCGAAACTGAATATACAGTAGAATCCTAACAAACTACTCTTTACTACTTCTTATCATATGGGATGCTCAATGATGATCTTTAATGGGGTTTTACTGAGAAAACAACTTATCTTGATGAGGGTAGTTCAAAGTTTCCTAAAATGGGTTGAAACTGAATATGGAGAGTATTTACTTCTAACAAGCAACTCTTTTACTGTTTTATATCACACGTGGTGTTTATTTTTGTGGGGCCACCTAAAAAATGTACTAGTCCAAAGTTATCCTAAAATTCCATAGATTTGAAACTAAATTTACACTAGAATATGTTGAAGTGAGAGTTCATCTCGTCTAAAAGCTTAATTACGTCTTCTTGATAAAGGGTGAGTAAATTAAAAAATGTAAAAAGCTAGTTCAAAGTTTTCCTAAAAATTCATCGATTTGAAACCGGGTCTACATAAAAAATTGTTGAATTGTGAGACCATCTTATCTAAAAGCTTAAACACATCTTTTAGATAAAGGGTGCCACTGAAATTCTAGTAACTGCATGCTCTGTTACCATCTTAGTGTGACTTTCTCATCTAACAGCTTAAACAGCACACATTTATTTATTTGATTAAATTCGCAACAAAATTTACGTCTAACGTCTAACAAACTATTGTTGGATCTGGTTGATTGTGAAAGTGAATAGAGAAGTAGCGAAAGAAAAAGGATTGAAAATTACCTACATTTTGATTACTTCTACTTTATCTCTCCCCCACCCCCCACGCCCTCACCAATGTTCAAGGATCATATTCAATTTCTCTTGATTGAACTGAAACACTAATCCATTAATTAAATATTAGAGCAAGTATCTTGGTACATCCACTCTTGACAGGAGATGTGTAAGCACATCTATTATTCATACACAAGGAGTACAAGACAAACTTCCATCACCTTCGAGCTATGGAAGAAAGTGTCGTTGAAAGAAAAGAAAAGGCGAAAGCCTGCTGAAATACTGGAAGAAGTAAGCTACCTCCCATCTGCTGCGAAGTTGGGAAAAGAGTGCATTTCCATCACAAAAGATTCAATTTTAGCTGCAGACTAACAACTTCAATGCAGTCGAAAACCCATTGCCAAATAGCTTACCAAAAGCCACAGAACTCATAGGTGACCAGTCCTTTAGCTAAAAGATGTCATGAATCTCGCAACTGATTGCTAATAACACGTCGCATAGTTCTTTAAATGTAGCATAAATGAAAGCTCGCGAAATCATGAAAAATTAAGATTCAATCCAGAAGTCTCCTTGCACAAAAATGCAACTATTCTATTTATCCCTATGCTTACAGATGATGTATCTTGGAACTCCTATTCCCTGATAAACTAAATTATAACACAAGCAGTCAAGCACCTAAGTTTTATTTGTAACATGTTGCTCAAGTCTCTCTTCTTAAATAGCACACCCTGTCATAGTGCATCACATCAATTAGAACAAAACGAGAACTAAACTATGGGGGGAAGAACTCAGGACACCAGATGTTAACCATCAGCACCACTTCCATTGGGAAACACAGGGTTACATTGATTCTCCTGTACAGTGTTATGGCCACGGCATCAACATAGCGATCGTTTAAAAGGCAGATAAAATTTATTGCATAAACCTTCTAAGGGTCCTGCAAAATAACTGGAGTTCACACAGCTCATAGCTTTCGACCTACAATGCAGGGGGACTAATGAACCCACATCAGCTAAAGCATCTCTCTCAGGATGCATTACAACGTTCAGTATTACAAAACAAAGAGGGTGGAGGACAAACACGGAAAAAAAGCTCTAGGTTTAATTCTGATTGAATCTGATTTAGAAGACCTAAAGTCAGAAATAGTATCACAAAAATGGCTTTGAGCAGATTAAATAGTACTGCTTCAGTTACTGGATAATCCTAAAGCATTTACAAACATTCTCAAACACAAAGTATGTACCTTTCCTTGTTCTACCTAATCTTCCAGAGTCTGAATCTCTCCCATCATTATCCGGTTGCTAACCACATTAAAACCCAACTCTGAAAGGTTAACCTTCTTCCCCTTCTTACCCTTCTTCTTTCCTCCTTTTGTGGCCGAGTCTTGAAAACTTGAGTTACCCTGGTCAAAGCCAACGCTGCTAGAAGTCATATCTCTGGCACTTGCACCAGTGACTTTAAGATCATTCCGACCCTGGAAGGCCATGTCAAAAACATCCGCAGGCAAAAAGTCTTTGTAGTTGAGGAACTTGTCAATGAACTCATGATCAGGGTCATAAGAGCCAAGATTCTCTATCAGAAGCATTTCGGCCTCTGACTTGGATTGCTTGAAACAGAAATCCAGAAAGCTGGTATCTGAATGAAGAATAATTTGGGAACACATCAGACAAACTGTCAGTATGGTCCCATGAAGATATTCTCAGGTTGCTCTATGTGTGAAAATAAAGCGCCATATCAAGAAAGAAAAAAGTTCAAGAAATTTCACTAACACAACATTGATTTCAAAATATATGGGACGATAATGTGTTCCAGAAGAGAAATATCCAACTCAAATGAGAGTTTGCAGTTCTGCAAAATACCTCTTGTACCAATGAGCCTATCACATTCATTCTCACACCATTCTCTGAAATCCATTGCTTCTGAAACAGTGAAGCAAATTGAGTTACAAACTTTTTCCCATTTTTTTCCACTGAGAGGCAACGATTTACTTCAGATTTTGATTAGTTCTTCTAAGTAACATATGATTACCTGAATGCTTTGTTGGAGCATCCTTCTTCCCTTTCATGGATGAGTGACCTGATGCAGGAGATGAGGATAGTAAGCGCTCTGCAGGCTTACCACTACCAGACTTTTGCCTGCTCAATGAACCACTAGGATTTCCTTTCACTGGTGTTGTCTTGCTTCCCCAACTGCCTTGACTTCCAAGCTGAGGATATTCAGACCTGCAGGCATTACAACCAACAAAAAAGAAAGGATCAAAAAGAGAGAGAGAGAGAGACGGGAGGGCAGGGAGGGGATAGTGGAGAGAAATGGCCTTACTGCTTTGCGTCTTGCTTGGGATGATCTATTGGGCCCCAAAACAGATCATCCTCCACTTTAATTTTTGAATTAGCGCCAGCTTGTGAGTTAATCTGAATAGGAGATGCAGCCTTGGCGGGCGATGAACCAGTGGCAGACCATGATGGGCCACCCACTCTGCCAGGTGTATTTGGCACAGATTTCTGTGTTGGCACTGGTATATGCTGCTGTCCAGAAGAAACTTTCTTTCCTTGTTCCTTTAGGATGTCCCTCAAGGATGTAGGTTTAGAGAGTTTCCCAGAGTCGGTGGACCATGCAGGAACAGGAATAGGCGCAGAACTTCCAGACTCACCCTTCCAAACAACAAAATCCCCTAGCAACGGACCAGATGGTATAGCAGGTAATACTTCCTGGTCAGGTTGAACCTGACGCGAGCTCTTGACTTTGTCAATAGGACTTGATACAACAGAGGCCTCAGAAGCAGCAGTGGTCACCGAGACCTTTGCTCCTGCACCCTTAGATTTTGCAGATCTTTTGCGGCTCTTTTTAGTTTCGATAAAGTTGTCATCATCGTTGACAGATGCAGAAGGTTGACTAGATGCCACATCAGGAACATCTCTCTCTCTTTCGCCTGACTTGGCCAAAGTGTTGTCAGCCAGTACATCATGCAGTTGACTTTTCTTACTCTTCTGGTTGAGAGAGACATCTGAGTTATTCATATTCCAATCAGTGCTAGCAGCATCTTGCTGAGTATCTCTAACTAATTTATGGTCTGAATTAGTTACAACCCCAGACCACGGAGTAGACACACTCAAGGAGCTGAGAGATGTGGCGACCTCGGTAATAGCTTGTTCTGCTTGAGCTCTCCTCTGCTCTTCCTCCTGAATTTCCAACAACGACTTTGGCTTGAAACCAGGGGCAGGCTTCCAAGCTCGCTGTCCAGACTGTGTTTGGGTGTTGAACTGTGAAACTGGTGATTTTTGCCCTGAATATTCATCCACAACATCAGCAATAGCTACTTCAGGTTTGCTGTCTCTTCTTTCTGGACCTACAGCTGTAGCTTTGTCAATTGAAACAGACAGTGTATCAGAAGCAATAGCAGCATTAGATTGTAAGGGCTTTGATGGTTGTGACTTAGAAGCTCCCTTCGCTACGTCTGAAGTTTGCCCCTTGGTGGATTTTTGCTTCTTGGACTTCTTTTCAGACGATTTTTTAACTTCCCTGGTTTCAACACTTTTGAGTTCCTTACTGACAGACAGCCCATCGTGTAGGTCTCCTTCAACATGTGGTTCTGAAGGAGCTGCAGCTGGTGATGCTTCAACTTTGTTTTTCTGATGCAAGTACTTATCGACAGCTGCTAGTGGTGGTGGTGGTATAATGGCCTTTTCTAATTGGTCTACATGTGGAAAATAAGAGGCAAACTCAGAAGTGGTGACTGGAGGTTCGCCGTCTTCTGAGCCCTCCTCTAGGGGATGTTTGCTGGTAGATTCCGCTTGTGATGATGCATCAATCATGGCTGATTCCATCCTTGGGACCTTCGGTTGAACATCATCAATTTGTTCCGTTGAACCCCAAGTTCTCCGACTGGAAGAATCTCCATATAATGGATGTGGCAAGTGCAACGAAGAGGTCTCAGAGCTACCTGTTTGGCTCATATCCTGAGAAATGCTCGAGGGCAAGACAAAATTTGAGGCATGAACTTCTTCCATAACAGGAAGTTGTATTTGTGAATTCACTGAGAACAAATTATGAGAAGGTGGGAAACGAGTAGGATCCACAGAAACATTTCCTGCAGATATGTCGGGAGTCGGCAACTTGCCATAAGGTTGTTCACCCAATCGCTGATGAGGATGCTGATCAGACAGCACTTGAGAGAGCAACTGCTGCTGCTGGCGCAATAGTAGTTGCTGTTCCTCCTGTTTCTGCTGCTGTTGCTTGAGCATCAACAATTTGTCCAACAATGACATTTGCTGTGGTCCTTGTGCTGCCTGGGACTGTAGCTGCAACAAGTACTGTTGCTGCAATAAATTTAACAGTTGCGGATCTTGAACTCCAGATGAAAGTAGCTTCTCAGCAGCCAAAATGCTGGAAGTAATATCCATGGCACCTAGTAAGTTGGTCATAGGTGGACTCTGTGGGTGTAGCCTCTGTTGTTGCATTCCAAACGCAGATTGAGGAGCCATACTCTGACCTTGATGCATCTCCATTCTTTCCTGAAGTGGTGGTTCTAATCCCCCTTGAACGGAGAAATTAGACCAACCACTAATGCCTGATCTGTCTGGCATGCCCTGAAGTAGAGACAACAAATCAACATTCTGATTATGGGGCAGCTGCGAATGACGCAAAGGATCCTGAACAATATCCGCATTTGGAACAACAGATGGTGCATCTCTCCCAGGCCAAACAGGAAATGGCTTTGGTAGAGATCTCTGTCTCTCAAGAGCCATCTTCTTAGCCAAGAGATACAGATTATCTCCACTTTCAGATACCATTGGAGGAACAGCACCAATACTATTTGCACCATAGCCTGGAATGCCTGCTGAGCAAGAAAAGAAATCAACAATTATCAGTTCAATATTAATGCACATTCTTTCTGATTTTTGAAGCTTCAGTTATTGATAAAAAAAAATATGAGCATAGACAACAATCCTGAAAAATTCAGATGAATACTACTGAAAAAATAAATTCAAACCAACCTTCAGACTGAGCAAACTTGTCAAGCGGTGCATGGCCCACTTTGCCAGCCATCAGTGACTCCAAAAATCTATTTTCAGCCTCTGTTGTTGAGCTATGCTTGTAATTCATTTCACTCTTTACCATATCAATCTCAGTTGAACCTGCATGATGTTTTGTGAAGCTGCTCACATTCAATCCCCCTGGAGCATCTGTATTTGGCTTTGGTGCCCCAAATCCAGGTGGTGGCCGAGCCTTAGCACACAAGTGGGGCATAACATCCCCCAACAGATAAAATGGTGAATCCTGCGGTGCAGAAGCTAATCGAACTAGCAAATCTATGCCAAAATATCCAGCCTCAAACCATCCAATAATATCACTACCTGAGAAAGGACCTTGGATTGCACCTTGTGGATCTTTGTAATATAGAACTAGGTCCTCCGGAGATGATTGTGAAATTTTCCTCATCTCCAACTCATTGTCTGTGGCAGCAGATAATTGCCTTTTGAGACTAGGATCATCTCCAAACTGCCATTTAGATCCTTCATTTTTGGCATAAGAAGGATCTGCAAGATCTCTCTCCCGCTCTGTATTCTTATCCATCTGGTTCTGTAGCCATCCAATGTCAGATGTTCTTGACCTGATATCAGTTGGCATCTCTCTAGCATCATTAGCCACCGAATGTGAACGTGCACCAATGGAAGATGATCGCCATAAGCCGCCACCATGGGGAACAGGTGAGTGTCCTGGTGTGATTGGATCTCTATTGACAGACTCCCTTTCTCTATGAGGAATACTGTCTTCTACTGAAACTGAACATTGAAAATAATAAGTCAATACAATCTACTGAAACCCAATTACAGATAAAAAAGAAGCATAATCGATAGATCTCTTCAACAAGTACCATCAGAATTCAAAAGCAACTATCTTAGAAGACAATCTCTGCTTATTGAAAGCTATATATAACCAACAGAATAGCTTATGTATTTGGATCTCGAAATTTAACAGGACATCCAAACCTTAGTAACATTTTAAGATTTGTAATTGATTGCTTCCTGATGAACTGCACAGTACATCAGGAGACAGAGATATCCACAACTATACCCTCAGCACCTAATTTGAGGTCAGAAAATCTCACAAAACTATGCTTAGTCTCAGATATAAAACTGGACCCATAAGAATGTAGCTTTTCTAAGGAAAAGCCTTTTGCATGATTCGAATAACCACCTTTGATATTGTCATTACTTTCTTCTCTTGAATCATCAAATGATAAATCTTCTCTGCTACCTGAACATTTGACGAAAGGATGGCAATCAAAACCATAGCACAAAACATACTAATTTGAGAGATTAATAATCTAGATTCAGAAATCCTCAAAAGTTGATCTAGCGATTAGAAGTACCTAATTTGCTGTGCCTCGGCTGCGTATATTCAGATGAGTTTCGACCTGATGTTCCATCTTTAGTAATCTGCGGAGCTCCACTACTCAGAACATCCCCCTTATCAATTCCCTTCAAGATAACCTATATACAAATTTGAGCATTTACTTCATTTAAACTAATTGAACATCGGAGTAAAATCCATTTTAACTAAGCAAATATCAAGTTCAAATCTCTCTGAAAATTACCAATTCCTCGGGACTGGGTGCACATAATGCGAGAGGTTCCAGAGGTTCATCTTGTGTAAGTGAAGGAACTTGCACAATCTCATCCGAAAAGTTGCTGTAAGACTGCATATGCATATCTGTCACTCTATACACATCAAGCATTTTTATCCGACTATATCGTATAGGAGAGGAAACACTTTCAGCTTTCTCTGAGAATGCCCCAAATGACTGCACATGAGGAGAGCCCTTATTCATGGGATTCCCTCCAGAGAGAGCACGACCCCTACCAAAAGAAAAAGTAGCAGCAGCACCATCATCACGTCCCCGACCATGAGAAAATGTAGTAACCTGTTTGTTTGGTGTCAGAGCCTGATGAGTAGGTTCGGACCTTCCTCGGCCGTGAGACGTAGATCTCCATGGCCGATAGTGGTCACCCTCTCTCTCATCCTTTCCATGATAAGCAAGACCTGGAGACCCCTTCTCGAGATGCATCTCAGCATCTTTGCTAGGGTTGCTCCATTTCTCACGCACAGAGTCTGCTTCCTTCTCATCAGGTCCCCAGCGAGTGTTCCATTTGCTCTCTCGACGCTGATCGTGATTGCTTTCCCTATTTCCAGAATCAGTCCATCTTTCACCTGGAACACGCCGTGCTTCTCCATGATGTCTGCCAGAGGAGTCAGACCAGCGATCCACCTTGCGGCCATCACCAGTCTCCTTATCTCCCTCCCTCCAGCGGTCCCTTCGAACAGCAGAATTGGTGTCCCTTTCTTCATCGCGCCAGCGATCCCGTCGACTTGATTCCATATCAAGCACAGATGGCCTAAAAACATCTTTCTTCTTTTGATTATCATGCATATCGTCACCCATCCCTGGAAACTTCGCTAACTCCGAACGAATAGCATAACCTGGATGTGTATTGAGATGGTTGTCCTGCATTTAAACCCCAATAAATGACCAAAATATCCGGCTAATTTATAAATTAATAATTTAATAAGAACCACTACACCATTTAAGCAGAAAACCTCCTCAACTGCTTATGACCTAACACTAAGGACTCGTTTGGTAGAGTGGATAAGATAATACTGAATAAGTTGTATTAGTAATACTAGATTAGTAGTGCAGGGATTAATAATACCGGGATTAGTAATACTGGGATTATTTTTTATGCAGTGTTTGATTTGATGCATTGAAAGCAATATGTATTGTTCTATTTTAAAAAAAATATTGTTTGTTTATAAAACTACCCTCGACATATTATAACTTCGTGTATTTTTTTTTGCAAAATTTTATTATTCTACCCTCGACACATCAAGCATTTTTATCCTATTTACAAAATTAAAGCTTGTATGCTATTTGTTTTCGAATTTTGACCAATAAATATTTTTTTGAGTTAATGGAGTAGTTTTTTTTATAACTAAAATTATTTGGAGGGATATTATTATTTTGATAAATTGAGAAGACGTACCTCATATTGAATAAATTGAAAAAGATTTAGAAAGATTAAAGAAATTTGAGGACATTTTTGTAAATAATAATAAAATTTGTAAACTAAATTATTTGAATAAATTTATTAGTACAAATATAAAAAATAAAATTAAGAAAATAAAAAAAATATTTAAAAGAATTTGAGGGATATTCTTGTCTTTGCACATACTAATTCCATGGTATTAAAACCCATGTATTACTAATACCACCATATGTGATGTATTAGTAATACACCCTATAATACCACCATGTGGGGTGTATAACTAATGCATGGTATTAGTAATACATTGGTCCAAAATCCTACCAAACATAATATTAATTAATACCACACTTAATACATGGACTATTTCTCCTAATACAGCCTACCAAACGACCCCTAAAGTGTTTGTCAGAAGGTGTAAATGGTACAGGGTTTAAACAAGGAATCCAAAGTAATAATGAACGTACCCCAGTAACTATCCCAGCCTTACTTTCCCCTGGCTTTGGCAGAAGCCACTGCGGTGAAAGCGGAATGGAATCATTGGGTCCTTGCAGATCTACATGTATCAAAAAGAACCAACAAAAATAACTAATTAATAAAGATTAATCTTGCACTATGACAAATACAAATTGGAATCAAAACACCCTTTCATAAAGGTAAGAAATTAAAGGCCACCTTTTCATAAAGGTAAGAAATTAAAGGCTATTGCTTACTGGATTATGTTAATAAGCAAATAAGAGGTTCCACGTGATCCCTAGAAGTTATTGTATGAAAACTCTTCCATTCACAGAAATTCCAAAGGGTTAGCATCAAAATTATTTACAGGAGCAGGGAATTTGGAAATCTCGTAACTGATCAAAGGCATGCAAAATAGAGAAGCATAATGAAACATTCAAGAAATAAGATCCCACCTTCAATTTAAGTACTGATAGATGAGAACTTACCCAAAAAAATTCAGCAGATCTATATTAATTAAATTTGCTTTTCAGCAACACAGGATAACTAGTTACAGGCAGTAGCAGTCACTTGTTATCTCTCGTAACTTCAAAAAGATACTCCTAAATAACATCTGAAATCAAGGGCTTCAATTGTTTATTTTAGCATTTGAATATGCTTGTTCTTAGATATTTCTGCTTCACTTACTTCTAAATCACATGCTCTATTCTCCTTTTTGGTCAGGCCAATTAAATCACACCCAAGCTCATCTTCCCAGTTTTCGCATCCAAATCAAACTATCAGGACTGTAGCTAGCAAAGAGATTAAGCTTTGTCTAACATGGTTGTAAGAATAGTTGAGGTCTATCATAATTAAGTAGTTAATGTCTCACATACTTCATTAAGTTATCCTTTGAGGATAAAAGGTTTGAAATTTGGACCCACTAAATTAGCCAATTAACAGATATCATAAAAGGCAAGTAGAGTAGTCAAAAGCAAAAAGCACCAAAATATATTGGGGCTACAAGTGCAAAGTGCAAATAAAGCTTAGTTTTTAGCAAAGAAACGTATCATACATGTATATATAATACTGTCTACTATTGTGCTCTTAAAGGTTGAGCCCATTGGTGAAGATGTGCCCAAATTAGCCCCTTGATGCCTGCACTAAAAACACCAACTAAGTGGGGCAACGTGCACAACTTTACAAAGTTTCAGGCATTACATGTGCTTGCAGCAAGCTTGATGCCTGCATAAAGCACCAACTAAGTGGGGCAAAGCGCACAGCATGGCTTTACAGAGTTTCTGGGCTTAAATGAGCTTTAAGCAAACCTTTTAGAAGGTTAGTTTGCAAAATGGTTTCCAAACCAGGATTGCTATATTTGAAGAGAGGGTGGTCCAAGGCTATCACATCAGTAAGACATAAAATAGTAAAAGTACATATGTTAAGATGGATATATGATGATACAAGACTGGACAAGATTAGAATCATCATGTTCAACACAGTTTAAAAGTATCACACCTGTAGAACAAGATGAGAATAAATCCTCTGAGATGAGTACACAATATTAAGTGTATATCTTCATGTGCATTGCTCTTAGTTGCAGCAATATGAGGATCAAATGTTATAAAAGAGAGGGAGATTTGCCTCCACGTTTTAGTTCAAGGGTCGAGGGATGAAGGAATTGTGACTTAGGTAGCAGATTTGACCCATGCTTCATGCTAAGTTGCTAACTAAATGTGGTATTTATAAAGTGAGGAAGGATTTACAGGAAAGCCCACTATCCCGACTCCGAAGGCTACTGTTGGTCCTTAGGGTTTTCCCCAACCGGGTTTCTCAACATTGAGAAAAAAGAGAGGCAGACCAAAAACCATAAAGAGGGGATTTGTCAAAGGACATAAAACTTCATTGAATCAACGTGGACTTAACTAAAAATGAAATGAAATGGAAAGCAAAGGATCCATATACGTGATATTTAGCTTGTTGGGTTTAAGGCTTCGTTGTTCTTCTTCCTTTTTATCCAGATTGTGCATCCACCAAATAATGCATCGAAGCATAATTGACAAAGTTAATTGAACAAGTGTAAATAAACAAAAGGTCAACCCCAACAACAACAAGAGAAAAGAAAAGGGAAAACTTCAACCAACCAACATTGAAATATCTCTTCGCTTTTTTCTCTGGAACGAAGGGGGTAAAAGCTAGCGAGTCTAATCAACATCTAACAGAAGTATGAGGAGCACGGATGTAATGTGTCTGGCGTCCAGACAATACAAAGCAACTAAACAAAACTTACAACAACATCAAAAGAGTGCCATTAAAAACATACAACCACGAGACTAGCCAATTGCTAAGCAGCATTACCAGCTATCACCACAGAGTCAATTTCTTTGAGGTTAAAAGTATCAGCAGGAACAAAGGTGTAGGAGAAAAAGATACAAATTTCCTAATTATCCAACTATAAAAATCACAACTTTATAACCGTGTGATATTTTCTATAGTAAGAAAACACGAACATCGGCATTCCTTTAGCAAAATCAATTTATTGGATTACAAAAGTACTGCTGGGAAAAAACAGACACAACAAAACTCAAACATCACCATTTCTTAAGCCCCTAAACACAAAGAAGACATGTCAAAGCTCAATCTACCATATAGAAACCCTAAACTCACAGTGCTGGAAAGAGTAGAACACACATAAAGCAGACAATCTTTTGTTTTCTCAATGGAAACATACATTCATCTCATTATGATTATCAAGACATATAAAAATCACTACTTTTTTGATGAAGTCAATAAAAAAATCACAACTTTAAAACGGAGTGAAATTTCCTATAATTAGAAAACTCGAACATCAGCATTTCTTGTGCTCCCAAGAAACCCGAAACCACAGTTCTGGCAACAGTAAAACAAACACAAAGCTATAACCTTTCATTTTTCTCAACAAAAACATACATTCATCTCATTCCCAAAACATAAACCAAAGCAGAAAAATCAATGCATCAATTGGCGAATTTCAAAGCTGAAAAAAAGTGCAAATAAACTAGACCATTCTATTTCAGCATTCCTGTGCTCCAAAACACAAAGGCTGCAAGTCGAAGCTCAATCAACCATGTAGAGAGGCAACAGCAAAACACACATGAAGCTACAATCTTTCATTTTTTACAGCAAATACCTACATCAATCTCATTCCGATAACATAAACCAAAGCAAAAGAAAAAAAAAGAATCAATGCATCTATTGTCAAATTTTCGAAGCTAAAAAAAGGTGCAAATAAATTAAGAGCATTCCGTTTCAGTATTCCTGTACTCCAAAACACAAAAGCAGCAGGTCTAAGCTCAATCAACCATATAGAAACTCTAAACTCAAAGTGCCAACACCTTAAAAACAAACACAAAGCTACAACCTTACATTTTTTCACAATAAAATATACCTTCATCTCGCTACAATAAACTTAACACAAGCGGAAAAAATGAATATCAAATAAATTAGAGCATTCCGAGTCAGCATTTTTTGCTCTCCCAGACACAAAGAAGGCAGGTCGAAGCTCAATTAAACATATGGAAACCCTAAGGGAACAGTAAAAATACATATAAAGATACAACCTTCCATTTTTCACAACAACAACACACATTCATACGTTCATCTCATTCCAATAATAACATAAACAAAAGAAAAAAAAAATCCATCTATTAACCAATTTCTAAGCTGAAAAAGAGGTTCAAACCGAAAAAAGAAAAACGCATTCCATTCCCGCATTCCTTTGCTCCAAAACACAAAGGAGTCAGTCTGAAGCTCAATCAACCATATGAAAACCCTAAACCCACAGTGCCGGGAACAATAAAAAACACATATACAACCTTTCATTTTTCACAACAAAAACACTCATTCCTACATTCATCTCATTCCGCTAATAACATAAACAAAAGCAAAAAACAAAAAAATCAATCCATCTATTAACTAATTTCTAAGCTGAAAAAAGGTTCAAACAAAAACAAACGCATTTCATTTCGGCATTCCTTTGCTCCAAAACACAAAGGAGTCAGTCCGGAGTTCAATCAAAGCTCAATCAACCATATAGAAACCCTAAACCCACAGTACCGGCAACATATAGAGCAACAACCTATCATTCTACCCAATGAAAACATACATTCATATCGCTACAATAAAACATTCATCTCATTCCGATAGTAAAATAAACAAAAGCAAAATTAAAAATTAAAAAAAAAAATCAATGCATCTCTTGACGAATTTCTAAACAGAAAAAAAGGTTCAAACAACAAAAAACATGCATTCCATTTCAGCATTCGCTTGCTCCAAAACACAAAGGAGTCAGTTCGAAGCTCAATCAACCATATGAAAACCCTAAACCCACAGTGCCGGCAACACATAAACAAACAATTTATCACTCTCCCCATCGAAAACAGACATTCATCTCGTTAAAATAAAACAAACACAAGCGAAAAAAATAAATGCACCGATTGACAATTTTTGAAGCGCAAAAAAAAATAATAATAATTAATAAAGAAAAGAGAATGACCTTTAGAGGAGATCTGGTTAAGGCGAGAATTATCAAATTGAGTTTTGTCAGCCATGGCTGATGATCGGAAGGAGCGAATGAGCTGCTCAAAGGAAAACCCTAATTTGTGAAATTGACTGCTAAAGAGAGGTGTGAGGGGGAAAGGGAGAAAGGGGGGAAGAAGCTTAAAAGGGGTAGAGACTAATGACGTGTCACCCTTCGGCGCATGTTAGCCATATCCTTCTCCTGTTTTTTTCTCTTCTTTTTTTTATTTTAGTAAGTAAATTTTTTTGGATTATTTCTCATTTTTGTCTCTCTTTTTTCTTTTTTCCCCTTCCAAAATAAAAAAGATTAACTTATTTTTAAGTGGTTTATAAGTTATTTCCTTCGTTTTATTTTATTCATCTCAAATTTTTTAATTTTTTTTTATTAATCAAAATAAGAAAAATTATTTTTTTCTTTTTATTCTTAGTATTAATTATTTTTTCTCCAAATTAAAATGTAAACATCATTTAATAGGGGTACTATGGTAAAGTAGTCATGTTATTAATTATTATTTTTAATCAATGTGTAATGTCAAATTGAAACGAGTAAAATGAAACGAATGGAGTAAAAGCTAAAGTTAATAGCAATCAGCTTTTGATTTTTTTCCTTTGTACTTTTTGAGTTAAGGTAAAGTGTTTTTAAGCATTTTGGAGTCATTTGGGAGAGATAAAGAATAACTAATTTCATAATTAATTTTAAGATGAACTTATCAGATATTTGATTGAGAACAAATTTATGGAATAACTCATTTCACGATTAGTTATCTCAAAATTATAGTATTATTTTTATCCCTTCTTGAGATTGGAATAACTAATCTTAGGATAACTTGTTTCTCAACCAAACGACTCCTTTGTGTTTTTACCAAACACCTTTAAAAATAAAAAAAATATCCTTAAAAACCCAAAACATTTAAAAATAAGTCACTTCAAATACCCCCTTACTCCAATTATCCTATTTTATATGATTTTTTATTTATATATTAAAAAAATTAATTCAGTTTTTTTATTAAATATAAATTGTTATAATCATGAGATACGATATGTATAAATAATTTTTTAGTTTTTTTTAAAAAATAATAGTTGATTAATAAAAGAGCAGTCGGTGCACTAAATTCATTGTTATCTGTGGGATTCAGAAAAAGATCAAATTACAAAAATCTATTGTACGTACTCCACCCGCGACCTCCTGATCACATGATAATAATTTCATCGATTATTTCAATGCTTCGCTTTATTATTTAATTAAGAAATATAATATAAATTGAGACTGGAAGATTAAGAGTACAATCTTTTATTGAAAGACAAATGAAACTAGCGAGTGCACATCAAATGATAGTTCTATTGTACTAGGCAATTTTTGCGTAACAAGCTTGATCAAAATATGTATGGATTTCAATATGACATCTCTTATGACACATTTTTTGCTCAATAAACTCAGTCACTAAAAGACTTTAAATAAATGTAATCTCAAGCATTCAAAAAACAATTCGAACTTTTTTGTGACTCAATATTACTTCAATTCACTGAAGTGCAGCAATAAAATAAATCTAAGCAAAGTGTGAGGAAAGTACAAAATCAAAGAGAATTACTAACAATTTTCATTAGCAAATATTTATTAATTTACTGTAATAGAGATCAGATTCCTAACAACATGTTTTTTAAAATTCATGATATTATACCCTCAATAAAATGTTTACAAAGTTCATTCACTTAGATAAAGAATATCATATTTGACTGGTTGACTCACCATAGTAGTAAAGCTAATGTTAGGCTCAATCACTGCATAAACTCTTCAAGTTTGAAGAATGCTAACAAAATAAGTAGAGTTTGCATCATCAACATTTGTAACTATTTTGTATATTTTTTTTATGCTTTGCCCCAAGTATAATGGAGAAAGAAAGATACCTCAGCTCAATATCAGATATACTCGATATTAACAAGAAGTTCATATTTTTATGCTCAATGAGTCCAATCTCATTCTTTGTGTAGCCAAGGTCAGCAAATATTAAATTTAATTTATACGGTGGATATCATATATCAACCATAGATTACTTATTTTGATGGATTTACATGAACAACACCGATGATAAATACATTAGTAGGAGTATTCTTTCATTAACGATGGACTGGTCCTTGCAATTGTATTGATCAATTGTTGTCATAATTGCAGATTCAATTGCAATCGGAGATCAATCAAGATGTAAAACTCGAGCAAAGACTGAATACTGCTTAGGTGGGGGCAAAATATTGATGTATCTGAGATAATGTTAAGTAACGAATTTATGTTATGGAAAAAAAGAAGGCAATTCAGGGCTAATAATGTTAGACTTTAGTATGCCTAGACTTACGTAGTTTAGGGCTCTGAACGAAGAAAATGCTACCGATAATGTATCCTTAAAGTTTATCTCCGATGGAAGATGAGCTAATATATGCCTTAATCTTTTCTTCGAGTATAACCCAAACTAGTTGCTGGAAGGACATGAGTAACTTCAAAAATAATACCGCAAAGGACTTTTGTATTGACAAAAATCACAGCGACATCACTCGCATTCTTAATCTTAATGTATATTATACGATGTGTAAGTGTATGTAATGCATGCACAATTAATCTCTAAAATGTGCTTAGAGACATATTTTTCATATAAATTGCAATAATTTTAAAAAGATGCACCCTTTGTGCACGTGCTCTATCTCTCTCTCTCTCAAGTAAAAATATTATCTTCATTTAATTAACTTAAAAAATCCATTTAAACTTAATCATGTACTACTATGATTCACATTCTATATAATAGAAGAGATGGTTTTGACACCTCTGTCAAATGTTTATCAAAAAGATATAAAGGCAATTTGAACTTTAAATATATAGGTTGCTTATAATAATTGTCCTTTATGTTGTGTTATGTGTATTTTATTAAAATCTTTAAGAAAGGCCTAATGTATAATTACTTTATTAAGGATTAAGAAAGTAAAAAAAGTTTGAAAATAACCCACAAGTTTTTTAATTTACACTTTGATTCAATGTAAAACCTAATATAACTAAAAGTGGAGGGAAAAAAGGCACGTTTCTCTCTCTTCTCATTTATTGAAGTTTTCTCTCTCTTCGTAATTTTTGTTGTTCATTATTGTTGTTGTTTTATTCATCATCTTCTTCTTCATTATCATCATCTTGTTCTTCATTATCATCTCTTCTTGCTCATCATCATCATCTTCTTGTTGTTGAACATTGTTGTTACCACTACTATTGCTACTTGATCAAATTTTTTTAGGTCAAATTTTATTTGTATAGCACTTGGGAATTACTTATAGGTGATTTCAGTAAGTAAAATTATAATTTTTAGTTGAATTTCTCATCTGGGTGTATCTGCTACTGCTGTCTTTTCAACAGTAGATAAAACATGTAATGTGAATCCAACGGATGAGTAATTTGTTGCACAGATGAGTAACCTGTTGCAACATATTGACTAATCTGTTGCAACATATTGACTAATCTGTTGCAATATAATGACTAATCTGTTGCAACAAATGAGTAATCTGTTGCAACATATATGACTAATCTGTTGCAACAGATTACTCATCTGTTGCAACAGATTACTCATCTGTTGGATTTGTACTATAGTGTTGTGACATGAATCCAACATATGGGTCATCTGTTGCAACAGATTAGTCATATGTAGCAACAGATTACTTACTTGTTGCAATAAATGACTCATATATAGGATTCATGTTACAGGTTCTATCTATTGTAGCAGTAGCAAATATACCAAATAAAAAAATCAACAAAAATCATAATTATACTTACAAAATCACCTATGAAGTAATGTCCAAGTGATATACGAACAAAATTTGACCTAAAAAAAATCTAAAAATTTCAACAAGGGCACAACGAATAAGTGAAACAGATGAAAAATTTCATGAAACAGGTAAAAAGGACAAAAATAGTGTATCATACATCAAATGCAAAAGGATAGAGGGGACAAACGTTTGAGTTCTCCTAAAAATATTTAAGTTCCCTAGTATTTTAATTGCTTTCTAATAGATAACTCATCTATTATAACAAATTTTCTATTTGTTTGATAATTTTCAACAAATGAATCATCTGTTGCAACATTTAGTCATCTATTGATTCAAATTAAGCAATTATTAGTAATAACTAAATTGATTTAGCTAAAATTAAAGACAAGTCTTTAAAACAATGGGACAAACATTTGAGTTCTCCTAAAAAGGTTTGAGTTCCCTAGTATTTTAATTATTTTCCAACAGATCACCTATTTGTTGCAACAAGTTAGTCATCTGTTGCAACAAATACTTATAACAGGTTAGTCATTTATTGATTCAAATGAAGCAATTATTAATAATAATTAAATTGATTTGACTAAAATTGAAGACAAGGGGGAAAACATTTGAGTTCTCCTAAAAAATATTTGAGCTTTAGTATTTTAAATTATTTTTCAACGCATATTTTGTCTATTTAGTAATTTCCAACAGATGAGTCATATGTTGCAACAACTTAGTCATCTGTTACAACATAAGTCAATATCTGTTTGATAATTTTCAATAGATGAATTAGTTGTTGCAACAAGTGAGTCATTTGTTACAACAGATGTCTATATCTGTTTGGTCATTTTCAACAAATGTTTTTATTTATTTGATCATTTTCAACAGATTACTCATCTATTGTAACATGTTAGTCATCTATTGATGCACATTAAGTCATTATTAGTAATAACTAAATTGATTACTAAAATAAAATATGAATTAATAAGTTCAATTATAGTTTCAATTAATCTCATGGTAATTACACGATCAACTAAGTATGTTCGTCCTGAGTAGAGTGATCAATTGACCAATTTTATTTGAAATGATTCAAACTAAGTCATCATTAGAAATAACTATATTGATTTAACTAAAACTAAAGATGAATTAGTAAGTTCAATTATGATTTTAATTAATTTCATAGTAATTACATGATCAATTAAGTGTTTCGTACTGAGTAGAATGATTAATTGACAAATTTTATGTGAAAGAATTCAAATTAAAACATTATTAGAAATAACTACATTGATTTAATTAAAATTAAATATGAATTAGTAAGTTCAATTAAGATTTCAATTAATCTCAATAATTAAATGATCAATTAAGTGTTTCATCCTTAGTAGAATAATTAATTGACCAATTTTATTTTAAATGATTCAAATTAAGCCATTATTAGTAATAACTATGTTGATTTAACTAAAATTAAACATGAATTAATGAGTTCACTTACAATTTCAATTAATCTCATCGTAATTACATGATTAACTAAGTGTATTCGTTCCGAGTAGAGTGATCAATCGACCAATTTTATTTGAAATAATTCAAATTAAGATATTATTAGTAATAACTAAATTGATTTAACTAAAATTAAAGATAAATTTACAATTTTAATTAATCTCATAGTAATTAAATTATCAACTAAGTGCATTCATCATGATTAGAGTGATCAATTGGCCAATTTTATTTGAAATAAATCAAATTAAGCCATTATTCGTAATAACTAAATTGATAAAACTAAAATTAAAGATGAATTGATAAGTTCACATACAATTTCAATTAATCTCATAGTAATTACATGATCAAACTCTGTGTATTCGTCTCGAGGAGAGTGATCAATCGATCAATTTTATTTCAAATGGTTCAAATTAAGTCATTATTAGTAATAAATAAATTGATTTTGACTAAATTAAAGATCAATTGATAAGTCCACTTACAATTTCAATTAATGTATTCGTCCTTAATAGAATGATCAATTGATAAATTTTATGTAAAATGATTCAAATTAAACAATTATTAGTAATAACTAAATTGATTTAACTAAAATTAAAGACAAGACCTTAGACAAAGGGACAAACATTTGAGTTGTCTTAAAAACATCCGAGCTTTACCATTTTAAATTATTTTCCAACATATATCCTATATGTTTGATAATTTTCAACAGATGAGTCATCTGTTGCAACAACTTAGTCATCTATTGGAACAAATGTCTATATTTGTTTGATAATTTTCAATAGATGAGTCATTTATTGCAACAGGTTAGTCATCTGTTGCAACATATGTCTATATTTGTTTGGTCATTTCCAACAGATGTTTTTATCTGTTTAGTCATTTTCAACAGATTACTCATCTTTTGCAACATGTTAGTCATCTATTGATTCATATTAAGACATTATATTAGTAATAACTAAATTTATTTATCTAGAATTAAACATGAATTAATAAATTCAATTACAGTTTCAATTAATCTCATGGTAATTACACTATCAACGAAGTGTGTTCGTCCTGAGTAGAGTGATCAATTGGCCAATTTTATTTGAAATGATTAAAACCAAATCATAATTAGAAATAACTATATTGATTTAACTAAAATTAAAGATGAATTAGTAAGTTGACTTACAATTTCAATTAATTTTATAGTAATTGCATGATCAACTAAGTGTTTCGTCTTAAGTAGAATGATCAATTGATCAATTTTATTTGAAATAATTAAAATCAAGAAATTATTAGTAATAATTAAATTAATTTAACTAAAATTAAAGATGAATTGATAATTTTAATTACGATTTCTATTAATCTCATAGTTAGTAATTACATGATCATTTAAATGTATTCGTCTTGAGTAAAGTGTTAATTGACCAATTTTATTTGAAATGATTCAAATTAAGATATTATTAGTAATAACTACATTGATATAACTAAAATTAAAGATGAATTGATAAGTTCAATTACTATTCAATTATTCTCATATTAATTACACAATCATCTTAGTGTGTTCGTGTAACACCCCATACTTAATTACGTGCATTAGCCATGGTTATATGTGTTGGAGTATATGTATTGATCATAAGTTAGGTATATATGAGTTTAAGTATGAGTATTGATTATTTTGAGATGGTTTCAAGGGTATAGTTTGATTATATGTGTATAGGAATCGACTTTATTTATACCGGAATTTGCTCGTCGAAGTTTCTATGCGAAGTTTATCGAGTTAGCTTTCCAACGATATAAAGATTTCTGAAAACAGATGAGTATCGGATATAAGCGAGCATGTTCGAAACTTGAAAACGGTGGACGCAATGAACAGTAAATGTGCAGAAATTTTCTGCACACAAAAGTACTGCAGCCAAATAAATTTTTGGGTCGACTTTAAACGATCATAACTCCTTGTACAAAATGAACTGTGTGAGCTGCTATATATCGATGAGAAGCCCCGAGAGTCTTCTTTCTAATGCAATTGGTTTCACCCAAATCCATTATCGGAGCAAAGAGTTATGGTCGATTTACTTTAGCCTACCAAAACAGTCCACTATGGACAGATTCGGATTTACTTAAATTTTAAGGGCAATATGGTCATTTTCCATCACCTCATGGACGAAAATTGGTCATTATATACATATACTTAGCCTCATATCCATCATTTATCATCCAAATTATTGAATAATAAGAAACCCTAGCCTAATTTCAACTCTAATTATCTTGTGATTCAACAATAGAAAATCCAAATTGATTCCGTAGTTGTGTTCACCGTCTCGAGGGCTTTGAGAAGCACCCCTTATTTGTGCCAACAGGACTTCGAAATCAAAAGGGCCATTTTATGGTGAGGATGTAAATTATGTTGGTGTTATTTATATGGATATGTATATATATGCATGTGCGCATAAGAAGTATGTTATTTGATTGTTGTTGAAAGATGATTGGAAATGATGTTGGATTATTCTTGTGCATGGTTGGATTATGTTGAATTGTGAAGGGATTTGGTGTGATGATGTGGTATTGAAATGATGATTATATATATATATATATACACACATAAACCTACTGTTCAAGTTGGTTTTTGGAATGCTTTGCAAATATTGGTTGTATGAAATTATGGAAGAGAATTGTGGTGTTGGGTTGCTAATACTAGATGCCAAACATTTCATTGTAGATAAGTGATTTGTAAAGGCGGGAAGTTGTGTTGAATTGGTATCCGAATCTACAACGAGGTATGTAAAGCATACTCTAACGATGTTCTTTGACATGAAAACACCAATGTTCCATCAAGTAAGATTCCGAGGTTGTCCAAAAAACATGTATTGTTCTACGTCACTAACGAAGTTGTTTCCATTCTATAAAGTGTCAAAATGTTTCATTGATATACCAAAAGGCTCCTATTTCATTGTTGTGATATTGATGATTCTGAAACACATTGTTGATGTACCAATGGGTCTTTATTACATCGTTATTGTATAGAAGGTCTATTACTTGGTTCCTATTGATGTATCATTGTTCCAAAGGTACTATATTGACATGAACACTAATGTAATAATCTCAAAATCTTTTGAACTAAGTTATTGGAAAGATTTCTTATGTGTGTTACTTGATATACGTGTGGGTGGTAGCTCAGGGGCTTAAGCCTAGCATGGGCCGATCCCGATACTTGATATGATTACAGTTGATATGTACTGGGGGCAGCCTAATGGTCACAGTACGGTACAGTATTGATTATTGTTAGGTGGTTGGAGGTTCGGGAGGAGGAGGTAATGGCGAATGATAATTGTAAAGAATGAAATGAACGAATGTATACCGTTCCACAAATGTGTTTGAATTCAAGAACCCAATTCAGATTAATGATAATGTACATGATCCTAAAAGTGTTTATGAAGTGTGGTTCACTTCTATTATGATTTATTCACTTGTGTCTGATTTTCTTGATCCCCCATATCACATATGATTATTTACAGCTTTACATACTCAGTACATATTTCGTACTGACGTCCCCCACGGGGGACCTGTATTTCATACTGCAGGCACAGGTGCTTCAGCTCATACACAACATAGATAGGAGCCAGGTCATACAACTATTGTTGGTGAGCTCCAGTTTGCTTCGGAGCTTTCCGAGTCGGTTCCTTATGTTTTGTTATTGTACAGGAGTCATGTGTGGGCGGGAGGTTTGTCCCGACCCTAGTTATGTCATGTATATCCTAGAGGCTTTGTAGACATAAGGAAGGGTAAAGTCATGGAAGTTTATATAGTGATGTTATATTTGTATATATGGTGGCTCCGACGGCCAAGTATTATATATATATATATATATATTTGTGCGTGTTGTGCTGATACATGTAATTAGACCCTTCTATATGCAACGAAGTGCTGTCCAAATTTTTGGTGACATGTAAGTGAAAGTACAGGTATTTGAACGGGTTCTCCCAGGCCTTCTCGGCTTCGGGTGCCAGTCCGGCCTGATGGGATTTTGGGGCGTGATAAAAGTGGTATCAGAGAGGTTCGTCCTAGTGAGTCTACAAAGCCGTGTCTACGTAGAGTCTTATTTATCGGTGTGTTGTGCACCACATCTATAAACAGGAGACTATGGACATTTAGGAAATTATTTCTTTCCTTTAGATCATAGATCGTGCCATAGAGCTTATATAGCAAATGAAGTCATAGTTGACCACTGAATCCATTTGTTTCTCATATTACAGTAAGAATGCCGGATACCAGAAGTAAGAATACCGGCGAGCGGCTAGATGTGGCTGCCGGAGAAGGGACTAGTAAGTCACCACCTGTACAAGTTAATCAGAGTGAAGCTCAAGCTGAGTGGGTATCTGAAATGTCTTCCATTCCAGATGAAATAAGTGGGAGGCGAACCACATTCACAGAACCACTTGTTAATGCTGCTGATCAGGATATGAGGGATGCAGTACAACTGTTGACTCGGATTGTTGCCGGTCAAGTCCAAGGGCAAGATATTCCTGCCGCGGGTTCTAGCGGTACTGATAGGGCGGCTAGTCTTCGGACGCAAGATTTTCTTAAGATGGATCCGCCTACTTTTACCGGATCCGATCTTAATGAAGATCCGTAGGACTTTATTGATCAGATCCAAAGGGCCCAAGAGGTGATGCATGTATCGGGCAGAGAGACAGTGGAGTTAGCCGCGTATAGATTCAAAGGTGAGGCTATATATTGGTATGAAGATTGGAAACGATCAAGGGCATTGATGCACCCCCAGCTACTTGGAAAGAGTTCAAAGAGGCATTTATTGATCATTATCTTCCATATGAGACTCGTCAGGCCCGTGCGGATCAGTTCTTAAATCTTCGACAGGGTAATTCAAGTGTGAGGGAGTATAGTCTTCGATTTAGTTCTTTGTCCAGATATGCTCCTAATATTATAGCTACTATGGATGACAGAGTTCATCGGTATATGGATGGATTGGATCCGTATTTGATTAGGGATTGTACTATTGCTGCACTGAATAAAGACATGGATATAGCTAGGATCCAAGCATTTGCACAGAAAATGGAAGATTAGAGGCAAAGAAAAAGAACACAGGAATTTGAAAGTGGATCTTCTAAGAGGGCCAGATCTACAGGGCAGTTTATGGCGCCACAGGGAGGTTTTAGACCTCAGTTTTCTGCTAGACCACCTAGGCCATTATTTTCTTAGGTTTTAGACCTCAGTTTTCTGCTAGACCACCTAGGCCATTATTTTCTTACTCTGCAGCTAGTGCTCCACCACAGCATCAGGGGTTCAGAGGCAGTCAATTTGGGCAAAGAAGTGAGGGTCATAGTTCGCGATCAGTGGGTTATCATGGGCAAGGGAACATGAGCCAATCGAGACCTTCTCGAGAGCTATGTAATCGATGCGGAAAACATCATATGGGCGTATGTCGAATGGGAATAAATATTTGTTTTTGGTGTGGTATGACGGGACATATGATGAGAGAATGCCCACGAAGGGGCGCAGGTGGCGTAGCACGACCTTCGGGATCAGCTGTTGCATCATCGTCACTGGTATCTTATTCTGGTAGGGGCGCACAACCTGCGGGTCACACTAGAAATGAAAAAAGAGTCGCCAGTTCCAGCGGGACTCAGAATCGCACTTATGCTTTAGCGGATCAACAGAATCTAGAGGCTTCCCCAGATGTGGTCACAGGTACGTTGTCCATATTTTTATTTGATGTATATGCTCTAATTGATCCCGGTTATACATTATCATATGTTACTCCTTTGGTTGCTGGAAAGTTCAAAAGAACCCCCGAATTGTTAGATAAGCCGTTGGAAGTGTCTACCCCGGTTGGAGAATCTATTATTGCTAGAAGAGTTTATAAAGATTGTGTAGTAACTGTGTGTGGTCGAGACACGATGGCCAATCTTGTGGAACTAGAAATGGTAGATTTTGATGTTATAATGGGTATGGATTGGTTGGCGTCTTGTTATGCCAAAATTGACTGTTGTACGAAAAAAATGTATTTACATTTTCCTAATGAAGCAGTTATTAAATGGCAAGGTAAGATTGGCGCACCAAGAGGTAGATTTATTTCTTATTGCAAAGCGAGAAAAATAATTTCCAAGGGATACATATGTTATTTAGTTAGAGTAAAGGATACGGAATCGGAATCACCTAATCTTCACACTGTACCAGTAGTAAGTGAATTTCTTGATGTATTCCCTGAAGATCTTCCAGGTTTACCTCCTGAATGAGAAGTAGAATTTGGTATTGATGTGATACCAGGCACTAAGCCAATCTCAATTCCTCTGTATAGAATGGCCCCAACAGAATTACGAGAATTGAAAGGGCAATTGAAAGATTTGCTAGAAAAGGGGTTCATTAGGCCTAGTATTTCCCCTTGGGGAGCACCAGTGTTGTTTGTGCGCAAGAAAGATGGCACATTCAGAATGTGTATTGATTATAGACAGCTGAATAAAGTGACTCTTAAAAATAAATATCCTCTTCCAAGAATTGATGATTTATTTGATCAGTTACAGGGTGCCAAATGTTTTTCTAAGATTGATTTGAGGTCAGGTTATCATCAAGTGAGAGTCAAAGAAAAAGATATACCCAAGATAGCTTTCCGAACAAGGTATGGTCATTATGAGTTTCTAGTTATGTCATTTGGGCTAACTAATGCACCTGCAGATTTCATGGATTTAATGAATTGGGTGTTTAAGCCATTTCTAGATGTATCCATGATAGTTTTCATTGATGATATTCTAGTTTATTCTAGATCAGAAGAGGATCATGCTAATCATTTGCGACAAGCGTTGCAAACTCTTCGTGATTGCAAGCTGTATGCAAAATTTTCTAAATGTGAATTTTGGCTAAAGTCAGTGGCATTTCTGGGCCATATTGTATCAAATGAAGGCATACAGGTTGATACTCAAAAGATAGAAGCTGTGAAGAATTGGCCAAGGCCCACAACGCCTACAGAGATTCGTAGTTTTCTTGGGTTGGCTGGTTATTATAGAAAGTTTGTTGAGGGTTTTTCTTCTATTTCAGCACCCTTAACTAAGCTAACGCATAAAGCATCCAAGTTCCAATGGAATGATGCGTGTGAGGAGAGTTTCCAAGAATTGAAGAATAAGTTGACTTCTACACCTGTATTGGTACTTCCAGAAGGTACAAAAGGGTATACAGTGTATTGTGATGCTTCGAGAATTGGTTTAGGATGTGTATTAATGCAGCATGGTAAGGTGATAGCATATTCCTCAAGGCAATTGAGGCCACATGAGAAAAATTACCCCACACATGATCTTGAGCTGGCAGCGGTTATCTTTGCTTTAAAAATATGGCGCCACTATTTATATGGGGTTCATGTTGATATATATACTGATCACAAGAGCTTACAATATATTTTCAGTCAGAAGGATCTAAATCTGAGGCAGCAAAGGTGGATGGAACTATTAAAAGATTATGATGTTGATATTTTGTATCACCCAGGGAAAGCGAATATAGTAGTTGATGCGTTGATTCGTAAGGCTATGATGGCACCTGTAGAAAGGCAAGGGATGATTAAAGATCTTCATCAATTAGCTAGTCTAGGAGTTCGTCTTTTTGAAACTCTGAATGAGGAGCTTATTGTGCATAATGCCGCGGAATCCTCATTAGTAGCTGAGGTGAAAGAGAAGCAAGATGCAGATCCTGTTTTATTGCAACTCAAGGAGAATGTTTAAAATGGTACGACGAAGGTATTTGAGCTTTCGCAAGAAGGAGTACTTCTATGCCAAAATCAGCTATGTGTGCCTATTGTTGATGAGCTAAGAAAAAGAATTATGACTGAGGCACATTTCTCAAGGTATTCTATTCATCCAGGGTCAACCAAAATGTATCAAAATTTGAAGGATGTCTATTGGTGGAATGACATGAAAAGGAACATCGCAGAATTTGTAGCTGAATGTCCAAATTGCCAACGAGTTAAAGTGGAACATCAAAAACCCGGAGGCTATATGCAATGCATAGATCTTCCAATTTGGAAGTGGGACATGATCAACATGGAATTTGTTTCAGGTTTGCCTCGTGCAGCTCGAAAATTTGATTCTATATGGGTGATTGTGGATAGGCTTACTAAATCCGCACATTTCTTACCCGTTAAGACCACTTACACAGTTGAAGAATATTCGAAGCTGTATGTTAAAGAAATAGTCCGATTACATGGAGTGCCAACTTCTATTATATCGGATTGGGGAACTCAATTTACCGCAAACTTTTGGAAGTATTTCCAACGGAGTTTGGGAACACAAGTGAATCTGAGTACAACTTTTCACCCTCAGACGGATGGACAAGCAGAGCGCACCATTCAAACACTTGAAGATATGGTACGAGCATATGTTATAGATTTTAAAGGCAACTGGGATGACCATTTACCTCTTATTGAGTTTGCCTACAATAATAGCTATCATTTAAGTATCAAAATGGCACCATATGAAACTTTATATGGGAGGAAGTGTAGATCACCAATAGGATGGTTTGAAGCGGGTGAAACTCTTATGTTCGGACCGGATCTTGTGTATCAAGCCATAGAAAAAGTCAAGGTGATTCAACAACGGTTGAAAACAGCCCAAAGTCGACACAAGTCATATGCGGATAGTAGAAGAAGAGGGCTAGAGTTTTCGTTAGGCGATTGGGTATTTTTGAAGGTATCGCCAATGAAAGGGTTGATGAGATTTGGCAAGAAAGGAAAGTTGAGTCCACGATATATAGGCCCGTATAAGATTATTCGAAGATGTGGGCAAGTTGCTTATGAATTAGAGCTAACCCAGGAACTCTCATCAGTGCATCCAGTATTTCATGTATCGATGCTTCGAAAGTGCATCGGAGATCCGTCCCTTATTACTTCTACTGAAGATGTGCAAGTAACAGAAGATCTTACCTATGAGGAGATGCCTATTGCTATATTAGATCGTCAAGTTAAGAAAATGAGAAATAAAGAAGTAGCATCGGTGAAAGTAGTTTGGAGAAATCAACAAAGGGAAGAGATTACATAGGAAGCGGAGGAAGCAATGAAATCCAAATACCCTTATTTTTTCAAAGGTGAAAAAGAAGTACAAGGAGTGGAACTGGGACACTAACAAGTAAGTTTTTACATATGTATAATATCTATATGATGACGTGAATATCAATTATGAATTCGAACTTGTTTCGGCTAAATAACTACATTCACATTCGAGGACGAATGTCCTTAAGGGGGGGAGGATGTAACACCCCGTACTTAATTACGTGCATTAGCCATGGTTATATGTGTTGGAGTATATGTATTGATCATAAGTTAGGTATATATGAGTTTAAGTATGAGTATTGATTATTTTGAGATGGTTTCAAAGGTATAGTTTGATTGTATGTGTATAGGAATCATCTTTATTTATACCGGAATTTGCTCGTCGAAGTTTCTATGCGAAGTTTATCGAGTTAGCTTTCCAACGATATAAAGATTTCTGAAAATAGATGAGTATCGGATATAAGCGAGCATGTTTGAAACTTGAAAACGGTGGATGCAATAAACAGTAAATGTGCAGAAATTTTCTGCACACAAAAGTACTGCAGCCAAATAAATTTTTGGGTCGACTTTAAATGATCATAACTCCTTGTACAAAATGAACCGTGTGAGTTGCTATATATCCATGAGAATCCCCGAGAGTTTTCTTTATAATGCAATTGGTTTCACCCAAATCCATTATCGGAGCAAAGAGTTATGGTCGATTTACTTTAGCCTACCAAAACAGTCCACCATGGACAGATTCGGATTTACTTAAATTTTAAGGGCAATATGGTCATTTTCCATCACCTCATGGACGAAAATTGGTCATTATATACATATACTTAGCCTCATATCCATCATGTATCATCCAAATTATTGAAGAATAAGAAACCCTAGCCTAATTTCAACTCCAATTATCTTGTGATTCAACCGTAGAAAATCCAAATTGATTCTGTAGTTGTGTTCACCGTCTCGAGGGCTTCGAGAAGCACCCCTTATTTGTGCCAACAGGACTTCGAAATCAAAAGGGTCATTTTATGGTAAGGATGTAAATTATGTTGGTGTTATTTATATGGATATGTATATATATATGCATGTGAGCATAAGAAGTATGTTATTTGATTGTTGTTGAAAGATGATTGGAAATGATGTTGGATTATTCTTGTGCATGGTTGGATTATGTTGAATTGTGAAGGAATTTGGTGTGATGATGTGGTATTGAAATGATGATTATATATATATATATATATATACACACATAAACCTACTGTTCAAGTTGGTTTTTGGAATGCTTTGCAAATATTGGTTGTATGAAATTATGGAAGAGAATTGTGGTGTTGGGTTGCTAATACTAGATGCCAAATATTTCATTGTAGATAAGTGATTTGTAAAGGCGGGAAGTTGTGTTGAATTGGTATCCGAATCTACAACGAGGTATGTAAAGCATACTCTAACGATGTTCTTTGGCATGAAAACACCAATGTTCCATCAAGTAAGATTCCGAGGTTGTCCAAAAAACATGTATTGTTCTACGTTACCAACGAAGTTGTTTCCATTCTATAAAGTGTCAAAATGTTTCATTGATATACCAAAAGGCTCCTATTTCATTGTTGTGATATTGATGATTCTGAAACACATTGTTGATGTACCAATGAGTCTTTATTACATCGTTATTGTATAGAAGGTCTATTACTTGGTTCCTATTGATGTATCATTGTTCCAAAGGTACTATATTGACATGAACACTAATGTAATAATCTCAAAAGCTTTTGAACTAACTTATTGAAAAGATCTCTTATGTGTGTTACTTGATATACGTGTGTGTGGTAGCTCAGGGGCTTAAGCCTAGCATGGGCCGATCCCGATACTTGATATGATTACACTTGATATGTACTGGGGGCAGCCTAATGGACACAGTACGGTACAATATTGATTATTGTTAGGTGGTTGGAGGTTCGGGAGGAGGAGGTAATGGCAAATGATAATTGTAAAGAATGAAATGAACGAATGTATACCGTTCCACAAATGTGTTTGAATTCAAGAACCCAATTCAGATTAATGATAATGTACATGATCCTAAAAGTGTTTATGAAGTGTGGTTCACTTCTATTATGATTTATTCACTTGTGTCTGATTTTCTTGATCCCCCATATCACATATGATTATTTACAGCTTTACATACTCAGTACATATTTCGTACTGACGTCCCTCACGGGGGACCTGCATTTCATGCTGCAGGCACAGGTGCTTCAGCTCATACACAACATAGATAGGAGCCAGGTCATACAACTATTGTTGGTGAGCTCCAGTTTGCTTCGGAGCTTTCCGAGTCGGTTCCTTATGTTTTGTTATTGTACAGGAGTCATGTGTGGGCGGGAGGTTTGTCCCGACCCTAGTTATGTCATGTATATCCTAGAGGCTTTGTAGACATAAGGAAGGGTAAAGTCATGGAAGTTTATATAGTGATGTTATATTTGTATATATGGTGGCTCAGACGGCCAAGTATTATATATATATATATATATATTTGTGTGTGTTGTGCTGATACAGGTAATTAGACCCTTCTATATGCAACGAAGTGCTGTCCAAATTTTTGGTGACATGTAAGTGAAAGTACAGGTATTTGAACGGGTTCTCCCGGGCCTTCTCGGCTTCGGGTGCCAGTCCGGCCCGATGGGATTTTGGGGCGTGATAGTTCGTTCTGAGTAGATTGATCAATTGACTAATTTTACTTGAAATGATTCAAATTAAGCCATTATTAGTAATAGCCAAATTGATTTAATAATTACAATTTCAATTAATCTCATAGTAATTACATGATCATTTAAGTGTATAACCTATTGCAACAGATTTAATCTATTGCAACAGATGAGTCATTTTTTGAAAATTATCAAACAGATATACACATATGTTGCAATAAATTAGTCATCTGTTGTAACAAATGTCTTTATCTGGTGGTCATTTACAACAGATGACCAATCTGTTGCAACATATGACTTTATCTGTTTGTTATTTCCAACAGATTACTAATCTGTTGCAATATGTGACTAATATGTTGCAACATATGTCTTTATCTGTTTGATCATTTTCAACAGATTACTAATCTTTTGCAACATCTTAGTCATCTATTGATTCATATTAAGTCATTATATTAGTAATAACTAAATTAATTTAACTAGTATTATTAAGTTCAATTACTGTTTTAATTAATCTCATGGTAATTACACGATCAACTAAGTGTGTTCGTCCTGAGTAGAGTGATCAATTGACCAATTTTATTTGAAATGATTCAAACCAAGCCATAATTAGAAATAACTATATGGATTTAACTAAAATTAAAGATGAATTAGTAAGTTGACTTACAATTTCAATTAATTTTATAGTAATTACATGATCAGCTAAGTGTTTCGTTTTAAGTAGAATGATCAATTGATCAATTTGATTTGAAATAATTAAAATTAAGTAATTATTAGTAATAACTAAATTGATTTAACTAATATTAAAGATGAATTGATAATTTAATTACGATTTCAATTAATCTCATAGTTAGTAATTACATGATCATCTAAGTGTATTCGTCTTGAGTAAAGTGTTAATTGACCAATTTTATTTGAAATGATTCAAATTAAGACATTATTAGTAATAACAACATTGATTTAACTAAAATTAAAGATGAATTGATAAGTTCAATTACGATTTCAATTAACATGTTGCAATAGATGAGTAATCTATTGGAAAAGACCAAACAGTTAAAGACATTTGTTGAAAATGACCAAACATATATAGATATATGTTGCAATAGATGACTAACATGTTGCAATAGCTAACTCATCTATTGAAAATTATCCAACAAATATAGACATCTATTGCAACAGATGACTAAATTGTTGCAACATATGACTCATCTATTAGAAATTATTAAATAGATAAGATATATGTGAACTCAGAACCAAAATGAGCCACAAAATTTAAAAAGTGACCAAAATAGGTTACCTATTTAAAAAGTTACCAAAATAGGCTAAACGTAATAATTTATTACGTTTTCTATTTTTTTCTTAACGATCAATTAACGGAGTTAACTTTTACAATTTCTTACGTTTTACATTTTTTTTTTTGTAAAACGTAAAAAATTCTTACGTTTTATAAAAAAAATATTAAACGTAAGAATTTCTTACATTTTACACGATGACCGAGGAAAAAAATGCAGTGAATTATCAAATCAATTAAAAAGATACTAAAAAATGAGTTGTTCAATATAACAAAAAGTTACGTTCTTAACTTTTTTATAGCAGTGGTCCCCTACCCACAATTTTTTTTTCCACAAATGTCCCATCACTTCTACTTTTTCCTCCTTTTACATATAATAATTATGAATTTTTTGATTAGTTAAATTTATTTATAGTTTACATGTAGTTCAAATAATTTATTTTTTTCTCTATGTAATAAATTTTTACGTTTTACATAAAAAATCGAAGTATCAATTACCTCATTAACTTAACAATTTTCTTATATTTATTCTATATCAAAAAATCACTTCTATCCTTAATTATCCGATTTCTCTCTAAAAAAAATTATACTTTTGAGTTTTTCTCTACTCCAAAATAGTAAAATGTTGAATTATCGTCGATCAAATGTGCTACTATATACAATAATTATATTTTTTTGGTGTGTTAAAAATATAAAAATAATTTTTTCGGATAGTGATTCATCGTAGTTTTCGATTAGGATATTGAGGAGACTCACATGCACAAATACGTTTCATATTATAATTAATGGAGTAAAAAATCACAATTTAATTTAGGAACACTCCTAAATTAATATAAGAAAATATTTTTTTTAGGAACACTCCTAAAAAAATATAATTCTTGTATATAGTAGCATATTTGATTGACGATAATTCAACATTTCACTATTTTGGAGTAGAGGAAAACTCAAAAGTATAATTTTTTTAAAGAGAAATCAGATAATTAAGGATAGAAGTGATTATTTTTTTATATAGAATAAATATAAGAAAATTGTTAAGTTAATGAGGTAATTGATATATATTTTTTTTTATGTAAACGTAAAAATTTATTAGAAAAAATAAATTATTTGAACTACATGTAAAATTTAAATAAATTTAACTAATAAAAAAAATCATTATTATCATATGTAAAAAGAGGAAAAGGTAAAAGTGATGAGACATTTGTGAAAAAAGGAATTGTGGGTGGGGGACCACTGCTATAAAAAAATTAAGAACGTAACTTCTTCTTACGTTGAACAACTCTTTTTTTTAGTACCTTTTTAATTGATTTGACAATTCATTGTATTTTTTTCCTCGGTTATTATGTAAAACGTAAGAATTTCTTACGTTTTTGTAAAAGTCAACTCCGTTAGTTGACCGTTAAGAAAAAAGTAGAAAACATAATAAATTATTACGTTTAGCCTATTTTGGTAACTTTTTAAATAGGTGGCCTATTTTGGTCACTTTTTTAATTCCGTCGCTTATTTTGATTCCGAATTCGATATATGTTGAAAAACAATTTAAAATACTAAAACTCAAATATTTTTAGGAGAACTCAAACATTTGTCCCCTTGTCTAAGGTCTTGTATTAAAGACTTGTCTACAATTTTAATTAAATTAATTTAGTTATTATTAATAATTGCTTAATCTGAATAAACAAATGACTAACCTGTTATAAACATCTGTTGCAATAGATGACTAACTTGTTGCAACAAATAGATAATCTGTTGGAAAATAATTAAAATACTAGGGAACTCAAATATTTTTAGGAGAACACAAATGTTTGTCCCATAGTCTTAGAGACGTCTTTAATTTTAGCTAAATCAATTTAGTCATTACTAATAATTGCTTAATTTGAATCAACAGATGACTAGCATGTTGCATCAGATGATTCATCTGTTGGAAATTATCAAACAGATAGAAAATCTGTTGTAACAGATGGGTCAACTATTAGAAAGCAATTAAAATATTAGGGAACTTAAACGTTTTTAGGAGAACTCAAATGTTTGTCCCCTTGATCATTTTGCATTTGATGTATGATATATTATTTTTGTCTTCTTTACCTGTTTCATGAAATTTTTGATGTGTTTTACTTATTCATTGTGCCCTTGTTGAAAGTTTTAAAAAAAAATTTAGGTCAAATTTTGTTCGTATACCACTTGGACATTACTTCATAGCTTATTTTGTAAGTAAAATTATATTTTTTGTTGAATTTCTTATTTGGTGTATTTGTTACTGCTGCAATGGATAAAACCTGCAACATGAATCCAACATGTGAGTCATCTATTGCAACAAGTGAGTAATGTATTGCAATATAAGACTAATCTGTTGCAACAGATGACCCATATGTTGGATTCATATTACAACACTATAAAACGAATTCAACAGATGAGTAATTTGTTGCAACAGATTAGTCATACATGTTGCAACGAATTACTTATTTGTTACAACAAATTAGTCATATATGATTTTGTAGACACGTAATTTTGTCCCGTCGAAAATAGTCTTTACTACGTTATCACGCACTTCAACCTCGTCTTATAATTTTCTTCAAGAAAAGAAAAAAACAAATAAAATAATCACTTCATTTTAAGTTATTTATTTATTTAACTATTTTTGTTTTGTCCAAATAACAAATCGTAACCATTTTTGTCCTATTCTAAACAACCCAACAACTCACCTAATAAAAAATAGACACCTAATTTGTACCTCCTTCAATTAAAAAATGACAACTCACCCCTACCCCTACCCTACGTGATCCCCCCCTCCCTCACATTTCTTGACCACAAAGAAATGATAAGAAAAAGAAAAACTAATTTAAAAGGGGGAAGTTTCCTGGCAGCTTCCCTGGACTAGGACAAACCATATATACACATAACACAATTCACAAAAAGAAGAAAAGCCACGATCCTTATCCACAATACACCATTAACGGACTCCATTTTTTTATTATTCTTTCTTCTCCAACGTCTATACACACACAGTAACAAAAAAGGTAAGTACACACACAGTGAGAAAAAATTGAAAGAATGAATAGAGTTTGAGTGAGATCCGGTCCATTTTCTCGAGATATTTCGGTGAACCTTCGCCGGAATCGAGTTAAGTTCGTTGTTTGCTCGGTCCAAACCCAAAACAAAAACCTTCTCATCATTTTTTTTCTTCTCCAGGCCGATCTGGCCGGAAAGCGGCAACAGTCGCCGGAATCCATCTCGTTTCATCATTTTCTGTCGCCGTCTGAGTTCACCGAGCTCAGACTACACTGGTTTTCAGATTTATTGGTCGTGTTGGGTGCGTTTGTTTTGGTTTTGTTGTCGATATTGGACCTCGGGTATCATCGGTAGTCATTCTTGATTCTGGAGATTTAGTTGTATGTTTTTTAGAGCTGTCCGTTATTATCTTGACATCGAGTGGGATCGTTGTTGAGGTGCTATTCGGAATTCCAAGTCCGCGTTTTTCTTAAACATTATTATCACCGAAATCGGTTCTTCGAAGGTACATCCCTCAACTTTACTATTCTTATTATCACAAATGTGTTTAAATGTTGTGGTTGTGTGGTATGTTTGTGAGTTTGTTTGAGCCATGTCGAATATCGTTGTCTTGATTTTTATCTCGAATCTGAATACTTGAGAATCGGGTAGTAGTAAGATCGATTATAAAACCGTGGTTGTGAAATTGATAAAAGGAATGAGTTTAGACTAATGTTGGTTTGATGTTTGTTTTGTTTAGTTCGGAATAAATTTTAAGTTCGTGAACTCGATAGGATCATGTATAGGTCGACAATTGATAGGCGGATATAGGTTTGGGTAGGCAAAATTCCTAGGAATAAGTGTTTGCGTTGAATGTTTGAATATAGAATATTTGTTGAATGTTTTCTAGTTTATCGCTTTTGATCATTTGTACTATTTGGCCGGGGAATGCCTCGAAGTATCTGTATATATTTATTCACCGGGGAATGCCCCGACGTACTATGTTGGAGAAGGAGGCTCGTGATCAAGGCCCGGAACGTCGGGTGGAGGAAGCAATGAAGCATAGTTTAGGATTAGTGTAGACTAGAGTAGGTTTATATTTCTGCATTTTCTTTCATTTCGGGACTGTATAATTGGACTGAACATTATATTTTTGGGATTTTTTTCGTTGTGTTTTGTTCTTCTTGATTGTTTGTTTATATGCTTCGTATGGTTTATACATTCGTAGTGTCAAATTAGTCGATATTCTCTATCAAGCGACCGTGGTCAAACCACGGGATCGAGGGGTGCCTAACACCTTTCCCTCGGTCAACAGAATTCCTTAGCCGGAATCTCTGTTCGCGGATCAGTGTTACAGAGTCAAAACCGTTTTGAAAAAGGATATTCACGGGTGACTTGGCACACCCGATTTATGCCAAGTGGAGACTCTGAGTTTTGAATGTAAATAATCCTTTTCGAAATAAATTATCTTCATTTTTGTCACTTTAATAATAAAAACCCTTTCGAACTAAAAAAATGATTTTTTTGAAGTTAGGAAAAAAAGGGTGTGACAGCTCTGACGACTCTTCTGGGGACCTTTTCAGAATTCGAGCTTATTTTTTGGAGTTGTATCGGCTTAGTTTGGCACTATAGGTGTATAGACATTTTGTTTGTGTTGTTTTGTGTTATCATTTTATCATTGTTGAGTTTCTACGTGCTCTTTGTTTACAATTTTTATCTTATTTGTTACCGTTTTATATCTGGCATCATGTGTCTACCCCAGGCCTTCTTTCTGCAACAAGTCTGTAGTACACGCTGTGTACACGACCTATTGTTGAGTCACCCTTATCTTGGGGAGGGGGAGGAGCCATCGGCTGGTATGGAGTGGGTGGAAAGCTAAAGCAGCCACTATGACCATACGCTCCCCCGAACGACCTTGTTAGTAAAACCCAACATAGGTCAGCCTTTAGGTCATACTTATGTGCATCATATTGAGACCTAGTGGGGCCCGTTTGGTCCTTTATAGGAGACTCACCTCTGACGCATCCCTACGTGCTAAATGTTGCATCTTTGAAGGTAAGGGGTCATTTGACGGACTGGTTTGGGGAGAACATATGTTAGAAAAGTGTGTAGGCAATGAAACAAGTGAGTCGAAAAAAAAATAGAGTTTCGTAGTTTTTAGAGTTTTTTATGGCTTTTGTTTTTCACAATCCAAAAATTCAAAAAGATTTTTTACCTTTCACACTTATTTTTCTTGAAAATACCAAAAAAAAAAAAAAACTTTCATAGTTGTTGATGTCAATGTTATGTGAAGTGTCTAATTAAAAAACTCAAAAGTTTTTATTTTTCATCGTCCGTCTGTAATCGCGTCTCTCAAGTCACGTCGTAGTTCGTTTTAATTCTTATTTGTCCAATCTGAATGAACTACGCATACTTGATTCCTGTCCCGAGGGACAGGATACGTAGGCAACCCTCGGTGGGTCCGGTAATCTTTATTTTAGCCTTTGTATGAGCCTTAGCCTAGGCCTTTCTCCTCATAATTTAGTATTGTTAGTAGGTTTTAGCCAAGTAGGCTAATTTTATTCAGTGATACTGTTCGGTGAATTGGAGTCATAAAGTAGTCTGTCCCTTTGACATATGTCCGCGTCAAATTCCTAAGGGTTGGGGATCTTTCGTTCCTGTCGAATTTTGAGATAATGTCTTATGTGTTGTTACAGAATGAATCTGTCCACAAAGCCTAGAGTCCGGATGGTTGGCAAGGTGCCCAAAAAGTTAATCAAATTGTGGGTCATGTTTAACTATGTCGAATAACGGGAGTTAGAGAAGAAGCTCGGCACTTTCATTTCTCTTTTGTCTATCACACCCCGCCCAAACCTAGTCGAGGCTGCAATGACCTTTTGGGATCCGACTTGTCTATTTTTTAGGTTTGGAACTTGTGAAATGACGCCTACCTTGGCGGAAATATCCGGTTTATTTAAATTGCCCTACATTAAAAAAATGATGATTCGGGCGCGATGTCATTCTCCCAATAGGTTTCTCCACTGTTATGGATTGAAAGTTAATAACCAACTAGGGTGCCTTAACCAATCTTGGATCTCTTTCGATTACTTGTATGCTCGGTTTGGCCTCCCAGACGGTTTCGATTATTTTTGGGATGAATTTTATACAACTAAGAAGAATTGGAAGAAACGTCTCATTGAGGTCTTCACCTTTGTTTTGTTAGGCACTTTGGTATTCCCTTTGGAAGACAGACGTCTTAATACTCGGTTGCAAACCGTAGCGATGGCCTTATTTAACAAGGATAAGGGAGATGAGGTCACTATCGTACCCATGAGCTTAGTGGAGATATACAAAGCTTTGACCGAGGTAAAAAGGGGTATTCAATTTTTTTAGGGGAGCAACCTAGTATTACAATTATGGATGATGGAGCATTTGCACTCCCCTTCTTTGCTTAAATCAGATGTAATTGACCGTTGTCTGCCCAGTCGAGTGGAAGCCATAGAAGACAAAATACGCTTTACCAAATTTTCATTGACTGTAGGGGTCGATACCTGGATCGAGTTTCTTGTATCAAGAACAGAGAATGATATCCTATGGACCTATCTATGGCTCCAGCCGAATGTAATCTTGATTGGATCTAGCATACACCCCATTCTAGTTTTGCTGGGGCTTAATTGTACCCGACCATACACTCCTCTTAGGGTAATGCGACAATTGAGTAGAGTGCAAGATGTTCCGCCAATAGTGGACTTTCAACAAGATGTGGAGTACTTTAGGGACCAGGCCAGGGGTGAGATCAGGTACGAGCAATTCTGGAGTAATGCAACATGGTAGGGCGTCGATACTCCCAGGACAGGTTTAGATAATTTTGGATATACTCAAGGATATGAAATCTGGTTACAATCTATTTCTCGGGGCGTCAGCATACCATTACCAGTGCAGCTTAGAGGGAGGATACAAGACGAATGCATAGTTAGTGACTGTCAGGATGAAGGGACGGGGGCAAAAGTAGAGACACTAAGAGTTCAGTTATTAGGTTTTCTCAAAACTATGGAGGGATGTCAGAACAGTCTTTTCAAGTGTACTCCTCATGAGGCAGGAATATGTGCCAGAGGCATATTCCCAAATATCGAAGGGTCCTTGCGAGGTATGCTACATAGTTTGAATGGGAGAAAGAGAACTTCACAGACAGGTCCATCTCAGCCAGGGTCATCACGCAGAGCTCCAGGCTGATGGAGCATTTCCTATCTTTTGTTTAGTTTGAGTCCTTTACCTTTTTGCCATTTGTAGTACTGTGTCTTTGTTAATTCGATGTCAAGTTTGCTTTAACTTTGGAGTCTTTACTAGGAGCAGTACGTATGTTGTCCTGTGGGTCTAGAGTCTTGTTTAGCTTTCGTTGTTTAGTTTTAAAGTTGTCTTAAATTAAAAGTTTGTGTTAGTTGTCTCTTTTATGAAATGTTGTGACGTTGCATTGTTCTTTCTTTTCTTTTTTTTTAAAAAAAATACAAAATAAAAAAAAATCTTCAACTTTGTAATATTTATGCATGCGCCTCCCGAACTATGCAAGATCTGATTCATGTACAACATGATACGTAGACAACCTACTTTTGGGTTCGATCTAATCATTTTGTTTCATTGTTTTTCATTTTTTTTCTCTTTTAAAGAAAAACAAAAGCCATAGAGAATGATAAAACGAAGGTAGATAGTGAGAAAAGAAAAGAAAGAAAGGATGATGAGAAAGTAAAGGAAGGGAAGTGAGGGCGAAAGAAAAGAGGTGTGGTTGGAGGAAAGAAGCAAATGAGTGTAGATGAAAATCGGGATGATGTGAAAATGACCTCGCTACCCTCAAAGGCTGGTAGAAATGAACATGAATCTAGGACAATTTTGCCAATGTGATTCCCATGCTTGTTGTGTGCCCTAATCCTAACAGATGTTGTCTTTGATGAGCACGTGCTTTTAGATAACAGTGGTAGGTTTGCAACACTATGGCTAGTCACCCGTACTTCACTAGATCAAAAGCAAAGATCGCCATGGCTAGCAGGGAGATTGAAAATTCGCTCATTGACCCGGATCAGGATCCCAGGGGAGAAAGTTCAGAACGTAATGATGAGGTAGTAAGGCTCAGGTAATAATTGATAGATTTACACCGAGCATGGGCTAGTGGCATGCCTCCTCCTCCGCTCCCTGAAGGTCTTCTGAATATCTCTAATTGCCCACCGCTCTCTCAGGCGCAATTATCTGCTCCTACTAAGTCACCTGAGCACGCGCCAGGATTCACTCAGCGACATTATTATCCTGGCACTTCTAGTGTACTCTTGGCGGCTCCCACATATGTTGTGCGTTCGACAATGGGACTTCCTCGGTCTACCAGTGAGCTAGTATTGAAGGTTTTAGATAGTCAGTATTATGCCCCAGAGCCTACTTTGAGAATAAATGAACCGTATGGGTACACTCAGCCACCTGTATTTCCATTTAAAATGGATAAGCCTGTCGCAACAGAGGAACAAGAGGTCATAGCACGGAAATTGAAAAGTTTGGAACAGGCCATGAGGAATTTGCAGGGAATCGGAGGTTATAAGAGTGTTTCCTATAAAGATCTTTGTATGTTCCCAGACGTCAACCTTTCCCTCAGTTTTAAAATGCCCAAGTTTGAGAAGTATGCGGGGCACGGTGATCCCGTAGCGCACTTAAGACGTTATTGCAGCCAATTGAGGGCTGCAGGGGGAAGGGAAGAATTGCTTATGGCTTTCTTTGGCAAGAGTCTTACTGATCTGGCTTCAGAATGGTTTGTCGATCAAGATATCGACAGGTGAAACAACTGGGATGACTTAGCTTCTGAGTTTGTGCAATATTTTCAGTATAACGTCGACCTGATTTCGAACGAAAAATCCTTGGTCAACATGAAGAAGAAAAACACTGAAGGCTTTAGGGAATACGCGATAAGGTGGCGCGAACAGGCCGCCAGGGTAAAGCCTCCAATGAAGGAAAGTAAGCTAGTAGAGGTCTTCATTCAGGCACAAAATGAGACCTATTTTCAACATTTACTTCCGACAATGGGAAAGTCTTTTATTGAAGTCCTCAAAATGGAAGAGATGATAGATGACGGCATCAAGACCGGCCGAATAGTGAGTTTTGTTGCGTTGAAAGCCACCACACAAGCGATTCAAGGTGGATCTGGCGCGTTCGGGGGTAAAAAGAAGCAAGAGAACGTGAAGACTGTTGTAGCTGTAACCCATTTCTATCCCAAAAGACCGCCTCGCCCCTATCCCCAATCCCAAGCTCAAGTCTACGCCCAAGCTCCATATATTCCTCCCCACCATTACCACCCTCTGGAAAACCCATTATACTCTATTCCACCACCCTCATACCAGTATATAGCGCGTAACCATATGCCCAAACCCCTTCTTACCCGTAATGGCGCGCGCAAGCTCCACAAAATCGCCCATCCGCTTCACCAAATTACCAAAACCCCTCCAGACCCGGTTTTCAACCTAGGTCCGAGTATAAGAAAGAGAAGGCGGTCAAAAATCAATTCACACCTCTTGAGGAGTCATATGCTAGCCTGTTTGATAGGTTGAAAACGTTGAAGGTCTTAAGCCCAATTCAATGAAGGCTTTCAAATCCACCTCCGAGGAATCTCGATTATTCTTTAAGGTGTGCGTACTGTTCTGACATGCCAGTCCATGATATCGAGAAATACTGTCATTTAAAGAGAGTTGTCCAAGATTTAATTAACATGAATCAGATGCTGGTCCAGGGCCCGGAGGGTCCAAACATCAACCAGAATCCGCTGCCCCACGCTAAAATTGATATGCTAGAATTGATATATAATGGGAAAGAGTCGTCAAGGTGTTATAAGCCTATTGTCAAGATACAAACCAATGAGGAGAAATCAGTGAATGTAGCAGAGTCTTTGAAAGCAATGTCATTTAGCCAGAAAGGAATGAGAGAAGATAAAGCCCAAGAAAACTAAAAAATAAAACTGATCACAGTGCAAGGTGCCAGAAGGTATGTTGATTTAAGTCAAGATAAACCTAAGTTGATGGTGGTAGGAGCTCTAAGTAAGCCCATCTTGATGGTAAAAGGATCATTGGCATCGCCTATTGTCCTCAAACCGGTGACCCAACCTCCGATAGTTGATACGAAAAGGGTTTCCTGAAATTATGGGCGGACTGTGATGACCTATCACGGGAAGGAAGTAGTGGAAGATGTAGATGAGGTAGGGGGTTTGACTCGGTCAGGAAGATGCTTCGTGCCTGAAAGTTTAAGAAAGTCCAAGCCAATTGTGAGTGGACCTTCATCTATCAAAAAACCTATCACCGAAGAAGAAGTCGAAGAATTTTTGAAAAAGATGAAATTGCCAGAGTATTCAATAATAGACCAGTTGAAGAAAACCCCTGCTCAAATTTTCCTCTTATCTTTGTTGTTGCACTCCAAGGAACATCGTGATATTTTACTGAAGGTATTAATAAAACATATGTTCCTAGGGAGATTACAGAAAATCAGCTTGAGAAAATGGTTGGAAAAATCTTTGAGGTCAATCGGATCAGCTTTTCTGACGATGAATTGCCTGTTGAAGGTCTAGGGCATAACCGGGGCCTTTACATTACAGTGAAGTGCGAAGATTTCTACGTCACTCATGTTATGATTGACGGAGGTTCAGGTGCAAATATCTGCCCTATTTCTACTTTGCAAAAGTTGAATATTGATGCTGAGAGGATCAGTCCCAATAATGTATGTGTCAGGGCTTTCGATGGTGCAAAATCAAACTCCATTGGTTAAATAGAACTAATGTTGATCATAGGGCCTGTTGAGTTCGCCATAGAGTTTCAAGTATTGAATGTAGACTCCTTTTACAATCTGTTGTTGGGAAGGTTGTGGATCCACAAGGCCAAGACGGTTGCATCTACACTGCACCAAATGATTAAGTTTGAGCATGACAGGCAAGAAGTGGTTATTCACGGTGAAGAAGATTTGTCCGCCTGCGATGATTCTCCCTTGTCTCTTATTGAAACAAATAATGTAGAGGAGACATTCATCTATCAAATTTTTGACACAGTGCCAGTGAATCGTATCCTTGAAGGGCAGGTTATACCGGGACCACAATTGTCTTCCGCTTCTATCATGATGGTGAGTGAACTTTTGAAATACGAATTTGAGCCAGGAAGGGGTTTGGGAGCGTCTCTACACAGTATAGTTCATCCCATATGTCCGAGTGAGAACGTGGGCACGTTTGGTCTGGGATTTGAGCCTACGGCTGAAGATCTGAAGAAAGTCAAGGGAAGAAAAGAGGAAACATGGTCACTCCCTCTCCCAATGCCACTACTCAGTGAATCATTTGTTAAGAGCGGTGTCACGAAACATGTGGAATTTGAAGTTGAATTGGTTGATGACTTCCAGAACCTTTTTATTGAAGTTGATATGGTCGAAGCAGGAGAAGGTACCAGTATGGCAGACGTGCAATTCATAGGTCCAGCTGTCCAACTCAATAATTGGAAAGTCACTCATCTCCCCGTCAGGAGGGAGTTTTGGTATTTTGTTTAGTTTTTCTTTCTGTTTATCCGAGTTATTTCAGGGTTGTAATTCAGATTTTAGTTTGTTTATGTTATGTTGGCATCTATGTTTAAACCCTTCTATCTTTTTATTTAATGAAATGCAATGTCCCTTTTGTTTCGTGTCTAATATATTTTGTTTTTGTCATTTTCTTTACACAGTTCTTTTTATGCTGATTCTAATGACATGACATGCATGCAGAATTTTTAGCCTGATCTTAAAATCCAAACTAATCAAGATGTAATAAAGCAGGAGGGGGACTATGATGAAGAAGAAACACTAGAAGAAATAAGCAAAGAGTTGAAACAGTTTGAAGACAAACCGAATCCTAATTTGAATGAAACTGAGCCAATAAATCTAGGGAATCAAGAAGATGTTAGGGAAACTAAAATCAGTGTACATGCTTTGCCACAGCTAAAATATGGAATGATTCAAGCATTAATTGATTATAAGGATGTTTTTGCATAGTCTTATGATGATATGTCTGGTTTAAGCACTGAATTAGTGGCTCACAAATCGCCAACTGATCCCGCATTCCCTCCTGTCAAACAGAAGTTGAGGAAGTTTAAAACGGATGTAAGTATTAAAATCAAAGAGGAAATCATGAAACAACTTGAAGCCAAAGTAATCAGAGTGGCTCGTTATCCCACGTGGTTATCCAATGTTGTTCCCGTACCAAAGAAAGATGGCAAAATTCGAGTGTGTGTTGATTACCGTGATTTGAACAGAGCAAGTCCGAAAGTTGATTTTCCATTGCCCAACATCCATATTTTTCTAGACAACTGTGCTAAACACGAGGTTGCCTCTTTTGTGGATTGCTATGCTGGATATCACCAGATCATTATGGATGATGAAGACGCGGAGAAGACGTCTTTTATCACACCATGGGGGACCTATTGTTATCGAGTGATGCCGTTCGGTTTGAAGAATGCTGGAGCAACATACATGAGAGTCATGACCACTATGTTTCATGATATGATGCATAAGGAGATTGAGGTCTACGTGGATGATGTGATTATTAAGTCAAAAAGTCAGGCTGACCATGTTAAAGATTTAAGAAAGTTCTTTGAAAAGCTTCGCAGGTATAATCTCAAGCTCACCCCGGTAAAATGTGTATTTGGAGTTCCGTCTGGAAAGCTGTTGGGGTTTGTAGTCAGCCGTTGGGGAATTGAATTGGATCCCTCGAAAATCAAAGCCATTCAGGATTTGCCCTTGCCCAAGAATAGGACGGAGGTGATGCGTTTTCTTGGTAGACTGAACTACATTAACAGGTTTATTGCTCAACTCACAACCACTTGTGAGCCCATATTCAAGTTGCTGAAAAAGAGTGCTGCGGTAGAATGGACTGAAGAATGTCAGGAAGCATTCGACAGAATCAAAAGATATTTATCAAATCCGCCCATGCTGGTACCATCGGAGCCTGGTAGGCCTTTGATCTTATATTTATCAGTCATGGATAATTCTTTCGGTTGTGTCCTGGGTTAACATGATGTCACAGGCAAAAAGGAGCAGGCTATTTATTATCTTAGTAAGAAGTTCACCGCATATGAGGACAAATATACTCTTCTTGAAAGGACGTGTTGTGACCTAATTTGGATAGCACAGAAATTGAAGCATTATCTCTCGTCCTATACTACTTATCTCATCTCCCGCATGGATCCTTTGAAGTATATCTTTCAGAAGCATATGCCGACAGGTCGATTAGCAAAGTGACAAATATTGCTTACCGAGTTTGACATTGTATATGTGACTCGAACCGCCATGAAAGCCCAAGCCTTGGCAGATCATCTTGCTGAGAATCCCATCGATGAAGAGTACGAGCCATTAAAGATATATTTTCCTGATGAAGGAGTGTCATGTGTCGATGAAGTCATTATAAATGCTGATCCAGGTTGGAAGTTGTTCTTCGATAGAGCTGTCAATATGAAAGGAGTTGGAATAGGTGCGGTTCTTATCTCTGAATCGGGGAAATATTTCCCGGTAATGACACAACTTCAATTTTACTGTACTAACAACATGGCAGAGTATGAAGCTTGCATTCTTGGTTTGAGGTTAGCTGTTGATATGGGAGTCCAGGAATTATTGGTGTTGGGGGATTCAGATTTGCTCGTCCATCAAATTCAAGGCGATTGGGAGACGCGAGATTTGAAGCTCATCCCGTATCGACAGTGCTTGCATGAGCTATGTCAACGGTTTGTGTTAGTATAATTTAGGCATATTCCAAGGATTCATAATGAAATTGCTGATGCTTTAGCCACTCTGTCTTTAATGCTCCAACATCCTGATAAAGCCTACATCGATCCAATGCATATACAGAGTCGTGATCAACATGCTTACTGTAATGCGGTTGAAGAAGAGCTCGATGGAGAACCATGGTTCTTGGATATCAAGGTATACATTCAGTCAGGAGAATACCCAACATATGTCACCAATTATCAAAAGAGGACAATTAGGCGTTTGGCTAGTGGATTTTTCTTAAGTGGGGGGATCTTATATAAGAGAATCCCAGATCTGGGACTTTTGAGGTGTGTAGATGCAAGAGAAGCCTCGGTAATCATGGTTAAAATACACTCTGGAGTATGCGGGTCGCATATGAACGATTATGTCTTGTCAAAGAAGATTCTTCGAGCAGGTTATTACTGGCTTACTATGGAGAGAGATTATATTCGATTTGTTCGAAAGTGTCATCAATGTCAGGTACACGGTGATATAATACGTTCTCCTATTGCTGAGTTGCATGTAATAGCCGCTCCATGGCTGTTTGTGGCTTGGGGAATGGATGAGATTGGACCGATTGAGCCGAAGGCATCAAATGGACATAGATTCATTTTGGTAGCCATTGATTACTTCACAAAGTGGGTAGAAACAGTAACTTTCAAGTCAGTGAAAAAGAAGGCGGTGGTAGATTTTGTTCATGCCAACATCATTTGTAGGTTTGGAATTCCTAAAATGATCATTACAGACAATGCTGCCAATCTCAATAGTCATTTGATGCAAGAAGTGTGTCAACAGTTTAAGATCGCACATCAAAATTCTACTCCATATCGCTCAAAGGCCAATGGTGCTGTAGAAGTCGCCAATAAAAATATCAAATAGATACTGCGAAAAATGGTACAAGGGTCTAGACAGTGCCATAAAAAGTTATCGTTTGCATTGCTAGGTTATCGCACTACTGTTCGCACTTCAACAGGGGCAACATCATAGTTATTTGTGTATGGGACATAAACAGTCATCCCTGCAAAAGTTAAAATTCCCTCTCTTAGAGTCATTGTAGAAGTAGAGATTGATGATGACGAATGGGTTAAAACCCGACTGGAACAATTGAGTTTGATTGAGGAAAAAAGGCTAACGTCTGTGTGTCATAGCCAGTTGTATCAGAGGAGGATGGCTCGAGCGTATAACAAAAAGGTTCGTCCCAGGAATTTTGAAGTTGGTCAGTTGGTATTGAAATGTATCCTTACTCACCAGGTTGAAGCGAAAGTCAAGTTCTCCCCTAACTGGCAAGGTCCCTTCATTGTGAAGAAAGTGCTGCCCAATAGAGCCTTATATTTGACAGATATTGAAGGCAAAATGGCAGAAATGGCTATCAATGCTGATGCGGTCAAAAGATATTATGTATGATATTTTATCCTTTGTTGATTTTATTGCATGTTTAGTACTTGTATTTTTTAAGATTGATATGATGAAGACATTTTATTCTTTTATTCAAACATTGTGTCATCCTTTGTTTACCCATTTGAGCTTAGTTTTATTTTCTCTTTCATATCCCTCTTTTGGAATCAAAATAAAGTCAAAGATAAATGTAAGAAAAATAAGAATAAAAGAAAGAGTTAAAAAAAAATCAAAAATCAAGTCAAAACAAAGAACAAGCTGATGGAACTACGTGCGACCTGATTCTCCTCTCTTGGGAGTGAGATAAGTAGGCTTCCCTATTCAGGGCTCAGTCCAACTAAATAAAGATTTTACAGTCACCCAGTCAACAAAAACTGGGGCATGAGTTAATGTGTTGTTTGAGTCGATTCCAAAAGTTGTAAGTCCCACCCCCACTTCAAGAGTCATTTGAGCCTCTTGCCATCCTTTTCTAACCTTATCCGAAAGCCAAGTTACAACTAAAGAAAGTCCTTCAGATCAATTTTTGATAATGTTATGGCTAAGCATGCAATGGATATGATGATACATTGTGAGGTACCACTTGTCTCCCTCAGCATAAGAAATCAGGAAAAAAATACAAAATGAGAGAGTCTTATTGGTGAAAACCCCCGCGGGCATCATAAGGCGATGGTGAGTTGAGATAAATAAAAATGAGAGTCTTATTAGTGAAAACCCTCGCAGGCACCATAAGGCAATGGTGAGGGGAGAGAAATAAAAATGAAAGAGTCTTATTGGTGAAAACCCTCATGGGCACCATAAGGTGATGACGAGTTCAAGAGAAAAGTGAAAAGTGAAAAGAAAGAGATTTGTTGGCAAAAGTCTTTTAAGATGTCGTCAATTGAATGTGATGTATGAGTCCAATGAATTTGAAGAAGCGGCTCAGCGGCAAAGGCACGAACTCAACAACAAATGGGAAGTTTGGATAGGAAGATCAGACAGCTTAATCCAAAATGCATGTCATACTCATTGGAGTTGGTTGCCATATTCAGATAAGTTTTTTTTTTGAATAAGGGTCATTGCCCTTTTCTTTCATTTACATATTCATATTTTGTCTTTTTATGTCATTTAACAAAATAAAAGTCACCATCATTTCTTTACATTTTAAGTGAAGTCTTTTCAGTGTCAAAACAAGCGAGAAAGGTTTTCAAAACTTGCTACCAGTCTTCCTAATTGTATGAGAAAAGCCAAGTACTAGCACATGAAAGAAATATGATCGTAATTCAACAAAAAACAAATGAAGTCTATCAACCGATAGGCTACCGAATTCGTGAGAGTATTCAAATTTTTAAAAGGGTGCATCTCAGAGGTATGGTAAAATAAAACTTCATTGTTTGAGTCAGAACTCATTTCCCTCAATCTGGATCCGGATCAATGACGCGACAAGACAGGGGCAAAAGTCAACAAAGTGAAAAAAAGATGAAAGGAACAAGTGTTGCAGCAGATGTCTGGAAATCCAAAGTGCGGCAAACCACCACTGAGTTTTTAACTGACAAAATTTCTTTGTTGAAATAGGAGAAAATTCACTTAACTTAATTCAGTTACCATTGGAAAGAAGAAAATGAGATTTTACTTTCAGTTCAGGACCCTCCTGGAAAATGAGACTTTATTTTCAGTTCAGGACCCTCCTGAAAAATGGAACTTTACTTTCAGTTCAGGACCCTCCTGAAAAATGGGACAATACTTTCAGTTCAGGACCCTCCTGAAAAATGGGACTTTACTTTCAGTTCAGGACCCTCCTGAAAAATGAGATTTTACTTTCAGTTCAGGACCCTCCTGAAAAATGGGACTTTACTTTCTGTTCAGGACCCTCCTGAAAAATGGGACTTTACTTTCAGTTCAGGACCCTCCTAAAAAATGGGACAATACTTTCAGTTCAGGACCTTCCTGAAAAATGAGATTTTACTTTCTGTTCAGGACCCTCCTGAAAAATGGGATTTTACTTTCAGTTCAGGACCCTCCTGAAAAATGAGATTTTACTTTCTGTTTAGGACCCTCCTGAAAAATGGAATTTTACTTTCTGTTCAGGACCCTCCTGAAAAATGGGATTTTACTTTCTGTTCAGGACCCTCCTGAAAAATGAGACTTTACCTTCTGTTCAGGATCCTCCTGAAAAATGGGATTTTACCTTCTGTTCAGGACCCTCCTGAAAAATGGGATTTTACTTTCTGTTTAGGACCCTCCTGAAAAATGGGACTTTACTTTCTATTCAGGACCCTCCTGAAAAATGGGATTTTACTTTCAGTTCAGGACCCTCATGAAAAATAGGATTTTACTTTCTGTTCAGGACCCTCCCGAAAAATGGGATTTTACTTTCTGTTCAGGACCCTCCTGAAAAATGAGATTTTACTTTCAGTTCAGGACCCTCCTGAAAAATGAGATTTTACTTTCTGTTCAGGAACCTCCTGAAAAATGGGATTTTACTTTCTGTTCAGGACCCTCCTGAAAAATGGAAATTTACTTTCTGTTTAGGACCCTCTTGAAAAATGGAACTTTACTTTCTGTTCAGGACCCTTCTGAAAAATGGAACTTTACTTTCAGTTCAGGACCCTCCTGAAAAATGGGAATTTACTTTCAGTTCAGGACCCTCCAGGAAAATGGGATTTTACTTTATGTTCAGGACCCTCCTGGAAAATGGGAATTTTACTTTTTGTTTAGGACCCTCCTGAAAAATGGGAATTTACTTTATGTTCAGGACCCTCCAGGAAAATGGGATTTTACTTTATGTTCAGGACCCTCCTGGAAAATAAAAATTTACTTTATGGTCATGAACCTCCTGGAAAATGGGACATTATTATTAGAAAAAATGAAGTCTCTCTTTATCTTAATCGTTATTGGGGATAATTTTGTTTCTAGTTTTCATTTTGATTTCAGGAGCTCGCCTGAAGAACAGGGTGATGAATCTGTAAGTCAGGAGCCCGCTTAAAGAACAGGGTGATGAATCTGTAAGTCAAAAGCCCACCTGAAGAACGGGGTGATGAAATGGGAAATTGAAGAAACTGTAAGTCAGGAACCTGCCTGAAGAATAGGGTGATGAAATTGAAAGTCAAGGAACAAAGTGAAGAAATTAAAAATCGAAGCACAGGGCGAATAAATAGAAAATTAAGCAACAAGGTGAAAAAATTGAAAACCAAACAACAAGTGATGAAATTGCAAGTCGGGAGCCCGCCTGAAGAATAGGGTGATGAAACTTAAGTCAGGGGTTCAACAGAAGCTATATAGATAGGATTTTTGTAATTTCATTTATATTTTAGTTGGTAATTTTCTTTTTCTTTTTCATTTTGATGTAATGACATAGCCGCGGACCGAAACCTCGATGGAACCTCACTCGACTCTCCAACTCGGTATAGTTCATCTCCTGCCAATCCGTTGAATTACCCGTCACTTGACTCCTCCGTAACTTGGGTAGGTAGGATGTCCGTCAAGACTCAGTTGTCTTTCTTCTTTCTGGTTCTTTCCTCAAATAATGATCGGGACAAAATTTTATTTTGTTGTCGACTTCTTTGTATGAAAACACTCTGTGTTTACATTCAAAGGGGGCATGATGTAGACACGTAATTTTGTCCCGTCGAAAATAATCTTTACTCCGTTATCACGCACTTCAACCTCGTCTTATAATTTTCTTCAAGAAAAAAAAAACAAATAAAATAACCACTTCATTTTAAGTTATTTATTTATTTAACTATTTTTGTTTTGTCCAAATAACAAATCATAACCATTTTGTCCTATTCTAAACAACCCAACAACTCACCTAATAAAAAATAGACACCTAATCCGTACCCCCTCCAATTAAAAAATGATACTTCACCCCTACCCCTACCCATACCCTACGTGATCCCCCCTCCCTCACATTTCTTGACCACAAAGAAATGATAAGAAAAAGAAAAACTAATTTAAAAGGGGGAAGTTTCCTGGCAGCTTCCCTGGACTAGGACAAACCATATATACACATAACACAATTCACAAAAAGAAGAAAAACCACGATCTTTATCCACAATACACCATTAACGGACTCCATTTTTTTATTATTCTTTCTTCTCCAACGTCTATACACACACACAGTAAAAAAAAAGGTAAGTATACACACAATGAGAAAAAATTGAAAGAATGAATAGAGTTGAGTGAGATCCGGTCTGTTTTCTCGAGATATTCCGGCGAACCTTCGCCGGAATCGAGTTAAGTTTGTTGTTTGCTCGGTCCAATCCCAAAACCCCAACCTTCTCGTCGTTTCTTTTCTTCTCCAAGCCGATCTGGCCGGAAAGCGACAACAGGCGCCGAAATCCGTCTCGTTTCATCATTTTCTGTCGCCGTCTGTGTTCACCGAGCTCAGGCTACACTAGTTTTCAGATTTTTTGGTCGTGTTGACGGAGTGTTGGGTGTGTTTGTTTTGGTTTCGTTGTCGATATTGGACCTCGGGTATCATCGGTAGTCATTCTTGATTCAGGGGATTTAGTTGTATGGTTTTTAGAGCTGTCCGTTATTATCTTGAGATCGAGTTGGATCGTTGTTGAGGTGCTATTCAAAATTCCAAGTCCGCTTTTCTTAAACATTATTATCACCGAAATCGGTTCTTCGAAGGTCCATCCCTCAACTTTACTATTCTTATTATCACAAATGTGTTTAAATGTTGTGGTTGTGTGGTATGTTTGCGAGTTTGTTTGAGCCATGTCGAATATCGTTGTCTTGATTTTTATCTCAAATCAGAATACTTGAGAATCGGGTAGTAGTGAGATCGATTATAAAACCGAGGTTGTGAAATTGATAAAAGGAATGAGTTTAGACTAATGTTGGTTTGATGTTTGTTCTGTTTAGTTCGGAATAAATTTTAAGTTCGTGAACTCGATAGGATCATGTTTAGGTCGACAATTGATAGGCGAATATAGGTTCGGGTAGGCAAAATTCCTAGGAATAAGTGTTTGCGTTGAATGTTTGAATATGGAATATTTGTTGAATGTTTTCTAGTTTATCGCTTTTGATCATTTGTACTATTTGGCGGGGGAATGCCCCGAAGTATCTGTATATATTTATTCACCGGGGAATGTCCCGACGTACTATGTTGGAGAAGGAGGCTCGTGATCAAGGCCCGAAACGTCGGGTGGAGGAAGCAATAGAGCATAGTTTAGGATTAGTGTAGACTAGAGTAGGTTTATATTTCTGCATTTTCTTTCATTTCGGGACTGTATAATTGGACTGAACATTATATTTTTGGGTTTTTTTTCGTTGTGTTTTGTTCTGCTTGATTGATTGTTTATGTGCTTCGTATGGTTTATACATTCGTAGTGTCAAATTAGCCGATATTCTCTATCAAGCGATCGTGGTCAAACCACGGGATCGAGGGGTGCCTAACACCTTTCCCTCGGTTAACAGAATTCCTTAGCCGGAATCTCTGTTCGCGGGTCAGTGTTACAGAGTCAAAACCATTTTGAAAAAGAATATTCACGGGTGACTTGACACACCCGATTTATGCCAAGTGGCGACTCTGAGTTTTGAATGTAAATAATCCTTTTCGAAATAAATTATCTTCATTTTTGTCACTTTAATAATAAAAACCCTTTCGAACTAAAAAAAATGATTTTTTTTGAAGTTAAAAAAAAAGGGTGTGACAGTTGCAACAGATTAGTCATATATGTTGCAACATATTACTAATTTGTGCAACAGATTAGTCATATATGTTGCAACATATTACTAATTTGTGCAACAGATTAGTCATATATGTTGCAACAGATTACTAATCTGTGCAACAGATTAGTCATATATGTTGCAACAGATTACTAATCTGTGCAACAGATTAGTCATATATGTTGCAACAAATACATATCTGTTGGATTCACGTTACATGTTTTATCCATTATTAAAAAACAGCAGTAGCAGATACATCCAGATGAGAAATTCAACTAAAAAATAACAAACATTAAAAAAATAACAAAAAACATAAAAAAATAACAAACACCAACAAATCAAGTTCCTCATTTTCGTCATAACTTAAAACCCCTAATTTTTTACTTGTGAAAATCGAAAAGAAACGATGAAGAACTAGAAGTTGTTGTTGCCGGAGAATGTTGTCACATCGACTGACGGTTGAAAGTAAAAAAGGAACGGGCAAGAACTCAAAACTATTTGTTGCCAGTGGTTGAAGTTGCACAAGATTGAAGGGAGAAATTTGAAAAGTTGTTGGTTGGGAGAAACTATCGAGAGAAACTATCGAGAGAAAGAGAGAAGAGAGAGAGAGATTGATTTGCAGAGGGAGGAAAGTTTTGTGGGTGTGGGTTAATTTGTATTTTTGAAAAGATTAAAAAGTTTAGAAAATATTAGTCAAATCCACAATTAACCTAATTAAGTTTTTTAATTATGTTTGACCCTTTAAATTGGTCAATGTCACCAATCCTCCATTCAAGACTTAAAAGACGACTTTCCTTCAATTTTCTCTACTTTCTTCCATTTAATTACAAACCATGTCAGTACAAAAAGTCCACCTAATACCACTTAATTACGTGTCATGCCCCAATTATATAATGGTTCCATAATCCATTGTTCCATTATAATGGTTTGATATTTAATATGTTCTATTAATTTATATTAATTAGCTATAACTACATATTTGAAGTAAATAAATTTTATTTATTTAATTGACTATCATGTTCAAAAATAATTTATTTTTGTTCCATTATAATGGTTTGATATAAAATAATTTATTTTTGTTCCATTATAATGGTTTGATATTTAATATGTTCTATTAATTTATATTAGTTAACCATAACTACATATTTGAAGTAAATAAATTTTATTTATTTAATTGACTATCATGTTCAAAAATAATTTATTTACTTATTTATTTTAGTATATCAAAAAAGATTTATTAATTTTGTCTTATACAGAAATACTAATATTTAAATTTAAAATTTTAAAATATATTAATAAAATCAATTTAATAAAATACATTTCTAATGAATATTTTCTTGACATTTGAGTTGAGTCAATATGTATCAAGTTAAAAGAAACTAATAAAACATTTAAAATTATAAAACTTAATTTTGTGAGAGGTAAATATAATATACTATCAAATATTATATTTTATATAAAAACTGTCTGCTTAAATAATTTCTTTTATATTTTATTCGTTTTAATTTATTTATTTTATTTTAAAATTTTGTATATATAATAAAAATTAAGTGATACGTATTAGGGGTGGGCATGGTACGATACAGTACGGTATTTTAAACTTCGGTACGGTAACTTCGATTTTCGGTATCTAAAAAAACAATACCATTACCATACCAAATTAGTTCGGTATGATTCGTTATTTTTAAATTCGGTTTCGGTATTTTATAGTATGGTAATTCGGTAACCATACTTGATTTGATTTCTAATTACATATATTCATATAAAAAAAACTAGAACTTTAAATTTAAAAAACGTCTCAATCATGTTAGGCTAACAACTATCTTTGTTAATCAATTACACAAAAATAACATTTCAATCACGATTGAATAGTCCGAGATGCAAACTCTGAACAACAGTGCCTAAACTTAAGCATAACACTCCTAAATAATAAGCTTCCCAAAAAAATTATTTATGAATAAAAGCTACTTTTGTGTTCAATTGGCTAATGGATGATATATAAATATATTTAATAATCTTAAATATAATATATATATGGATTTTATATGTTATTAAAAAACTTTGGTGCAGTATACGATATTTCGATATTTATTGCATAAATACCAAATACCGTACCAAATACTAAAATAATTTAAAATTCCTACCAAATACCATAACATCCATACCGCAGTATAGAAAATTTTGGTTTCGATCTGGTATTCGGTATATACCATACCATGCCCACCCCGAATACGTATCACAATAATTAATAATTTAAAATATTTAAAAGACATGTAGAAATTTTATGGACTCTCATTATTTTATCGATGCCACATAAATTGGGACAAAAGAAAAAGTAATACAAATCACAATAATTAACAACCTAAAATATTTAAAAGATATATAAAAAATTTAGTTGACTTTCGAAATTGTATCAAAGTCTCATAACTTGGGACAGAGGAAGTAAATATATTATTTGATAATTACCTAAAAATTATTATAAATCAAAATAATTAACAAGTTAAAATATTTATAAAAAATAGCTAAAAGTTCTATTTAGCTCTCAAAATTTTATCGGTGCAACTTATATCACGACAAAATAAAAAATACTATAAATTACAACAATTAACAATTTAAAATATTTAAAATATATATAAATAATTTAGTTGACTCACAAAATTGTATCAACACCACATAAATTGATATAAAGGGAGCAACATATATTATTTAAAATTACAAAACATATAATAAATTAAAACAATCAACAAATTAAATTATTTTTAAAAAGCATATAAAATTATAATTGACAATTCAAATTCTATCTATATTACATAAATTGAGATAAATAAAATAATATATATTAAGCCCGTTTTAGCACGAACGTTGTGCAATAATAAGATCTCAGCCTAACAATGCAATTGGATTGAAAATGCCTATACCACCGAAGGATATGGTACAACGGATGAGACTGCTCTTCCCTTAACCAGATGTCTCGGGTTCGGGCCCTGAGTATGAAAAAATCTTTGGTAGGGAGCGCTTCCCCCCAAATGGGGCCCTACACGGCGCAAATTCAAATTAGTCGAACTTCAATGCAGATACCGAACACCAAATGAAAAAAAAAAAAAGGATTGAAAATGCATATGACTTCCACGTTAGTCAGGGACCTGTGTTTCAAATTTTCAATATTTTCTTTTTTTATCTTTCGTCTCCCAAAATTAAGTTTGCAATCTTAAACAAATTTTCACAAATCTCAATTTAATTTAATGTGTCACCCATTATAGTATTGTCATCTTATTTTTATCTTTTCTTCTTGAAAACAATCTTTCATTTGTGTTAAAGTGAAAAAATATAATACTATTAAAGATTGTGATTAATTGGTAAGCTCTGAGTATGAAATCGTCATTGATAGATATTTTTTAGAATTTTATAATGTAAATTTAAATTAGTTGAATCTCGAATATCAAATACTAAACCCAAAATCAAATTTTATTTATTTAGGGGCTAGGTACCTCAAGGTTTAGGATATGGAGACGTTAGCCATTAACATCATTTGAAATTCAAGCATTATTTTGTTGTTCACTATTTCTAATTTTTTTGTAGTAGTCCTTTTTTTCTCCTCCCTGTCAATTTTCTTTTTTCTTTTGTAATGGTGTGATTGAGTTAATTTGCTCGTATTTTTGATTATTTTTATGAGATATTTGATACTTTTTATTAATACGAACATTAAATCATTTTGTCTATCAAAATATAGGTGGAAAATATCCACTAGCTATATTTTGTTGAGAATTGAAGGCTGCAATAATTTACACCCCTTAAGTTTATCTTTCTCTTGTGCCCATCTCAAAATTTTAATAACAACCAAATTTAAAGATTTTAGTTTATGTATATACCTAATTAATGCCAAGAATTTGATTTTTTTTTTATTTTTTTTTAAATGAAGAAGATGTGCATAGATTAAGAGAAAACAAAGTTCATGAGCCTAGCCCGGCTCAATTACAAAAACTGATGGGTTAAGCCTAGTAGGTGCTACAGATGAAGGTACGTCCCTTCGATAACAAGTTCCTATCTTATTCGCCCAAACACCACAGGCTACAAAAGGTGGGGACATCCAAAAATATACAGTTTGCAAACTGGTTCTGCCTTGCTCCTTCCTTTGCCAAGGCATCCGCAACTCGGTTTTGCTCTCTATAGCTGCGATGAACCTGCGGACCTCCCATTCTTCTTATCAAGGATTCACAAGCATCAAGAATAGGGTTATATAATAAGTGACTTTGCTGCAACATAAGAATGATACTTATATCATGTTAGTAATATACTTTTTATGTTATCAAATTAATTTACTATAAATTAACTTAATTTGACATTGTATGACATTTATAATGCCCATACCTAGAACACGGAAATGTTGAAATTTTCTATGAACTACACTCTTCGTTCCTAATTAATTGTCATTCTTATTAAAAATATTTTTTTTTATACTCTTTCCGTCTATTTTTACTCGTCCACTTTTCTATTGACACAAAGATTAAGAAACAGTAAATGATAGGGGTAATTGTACAAATATTGCCTTTTGAATATAACAAACTTAATGATTTGGAAAATACATTAATTAGATAATGAATTGTATATAATGCCAAGGTAAAATGGGTAGAAATAGGTAAAATATCCATTAATTTTATAAACTAAGACAAATATTGTTCAAAATTTTAAAATAAAAAAGTGGACAAGTAAAAACGAACAGAAGGAGTACTTGTCAATTCACAAAATTAGTAGTTTGTTTACATTTTTATCTTTAGTAATCAATATAGAGAGATATTAATATAGCGAAAAAGAGAAGCATAAAAAAAAGATAAATAATAAATAAGAATATTTTAATTAAATTATCTAATGTTTTATTTTTAAAATATATACAACTTTAAAAGTTGCATTTTTTCTCATATTAATATAATGAAAAAATAATTTTTAAAATATTTATCAAAGTTCATATTGTTTGACTTTTAAAAAGAAAAATGTGACGAGTAATAAGGAACAAAAAGAGTATACAAATACTTTAAAAATAATTAAATATTTTCATTTATGTATTTAACATAAGAAAATAAATAAAAAATTTCATTTATTTTTATAGAAAAGAGAAAAGGACAATCTTTCAACTAACACAGCAATAATTCATCCATCAACCAAAATCCGTTGACGTTATTACGAGATTAGTCAATGTCCTTTCCTTTAAATATATTATAGAGTTGTTTTTTGTTATTTAAAAAAAAAAGTAATCAGGGATTAGTTTAAATTGACCATTGATCTGTACACTGAAATTGTAAACAATTTTCTGGTGTTGTAATCTAATTAATTGATGATGGCAGAGGAAAAAAAGTTGACAAATTTTGCAGTCCAAAATGGATCAGTTGATATTTGTGAAGTCATTAAGAGTTATATACCAATCTTGAATGTAAGAAGATTATCAGACAAGGCCACTTTGCCTAAAAGAATGTTCCCTCATTCTGCTGCTTATGATCTTTTCAGGTATAATTGCAACAAGTTAAAAGCTATGTTGTTGAACTCTTTAAAACTGTCATTCGATGCGCGTCGGATCATTCCAAGTAGTGCATTTTTGAAGGGTCCGACATGGGTGTGGCAACATTTTTGTAGAGTCAAGAACAACTTAGCAAATTTAGTACAGTATTAGTTTCTTGACTATAATTACTAATAGATTAATTACAACAATTGTTGCTGTATTCAGGCTTTATATGCATTTATCTTTTGAATTTGTTATACTGTTATTGGTTCTAAGTCGGGGGTATATCAGAAACAGCCTCTCTACTTCATCTGAGGTAGTGGTATGATCTGTTTACACTCTACCCTCTCCAGATCCCACTATGTGGGAATACACCGGGTATGTTGTTGTTGTGTACTCAGGCTGTTGGGTCAATGTGGCTACAGCCACTACACTTGCTTTTTTGTTTGATGTCGATCTAAGTTTTATGAGTTCAATCTTTAATTTTTTAATACTGAGTCAATTATATTTTTAGTATTATGGATTGTTGTCGACTTGCATCGTTAGTACTGGGTGCATATGAACCCAATACCAACAAGCTAAGCTGCATCCACCCCTGGCTTTCGGTCCTCGAGGAAGTAGATAACTTAGATTAGAAGAACATATACATAAATGTGCTAACAATAACATAGAGTAAAATCGAACATGAATAGATTTATGCTCCTAATTCCGACTTAGAAGAGGTCTATCAGTGCAAGTTAGATGAACAGTGTGATTGACAGATTGAGTAGGTTGGTCAGGTGCAGTGGCTGATCCAGTGTGTTAGCTACAGGTTCGCGGAAATGCTCTAGTTATTGCTCATACCTCGTATATTTTACTAACATACCCATTAGACATTTGTAGTTATTTGATGGGAGAATACTCACAAAATAGACGTTTTTAAATAGCTTGAGAATTTACTTTTTTCAGTTTTTAAATTTTTTACAGTTTTTAAATTTTGTAAGCACCAGTATGGTTAAATTCTCGGTACGCTTAAATTTTTTAAGCACCCAGTATGCTTAAATCTTTACTTTTTTTAGTTTTTAAATTTTTTAAAAGTGTTTTTTTTACTTTTTTTCAATTTTTCAATTTTTTAAGCACCCAGTATGCTTAAATTCTCGGTACGCCACTGGACAGGGGGCGAGATCTATTATGTTTTTTTTTTAACATTAACTGATCTAAATTTCCGTCAGTCTGTCATTTTCTCCTCTTGACAGAAAAAAGGATAAGAAATGGCTCCATGTGCTCTTTGATATATAAATTTATTAGGTTTGAACACTGCTAAAAAGTATTATCATGAACAGAAATTGTTATCACGGATAAGATTTTTATGGTCTCAAGCTGTAACAAAACTGTTTGATCACTGACGCGGATCTAGTGAAGAAGCTAGAGTATATTTGTTAAGAACTCGCTAAATTAGTACAAATAATAGTTTCGGAAACACAGGAAGCAATAGAATTTTGAGTCTGGAACCATAAAGTTCAAATCATGGTTTGAGTCGGACTATTGCAGAATTTTTGAAAATTGTTGAGCAAATATGTTTTGTATTCGCGATTGTTAATTTGTTTGTAGTGCAAGGGACACTGTGGTGCCAGCTCGAGGCAAGGCGAAAATTGCCACTGACTTAAGCATAGACTTACCTCCAGGAACCTACGGTCGTGTTGGTATGCTGCAAGGTTCTTATGTGAATACATTTTTCTTTTACAATGACATAATCTGTGTGTAAGGATTATGCTTTTGTTTCGTATGTGTAGCTGCAAGATCAAGTGTAGCTTGGCGTCATTCCATTGATGTTGGCGGTGGAGTGGTTGATGCAGACAAAAATCATGTTTTCGTGATACTGTTCAATCATTCTGATGTTGATTTCGAGGTGAAGGTTGGCGATAACATAGCACAGTTAGTCATTGAGCTCCATGCTATACCTGAGGTTGTTGAGGTTTATCAGTAATTATGTTCAAGATTTGCCGGAGCAACTCTATGTCTATGGATGTTACGCAGTTATTATGTCTATTGTTTAATTTCACTCTCATGCTCAGAGGCTGATGTAGAACGCGTTCTTTGGTCTCAACTGAACTCATCGCTCGAACTATGTATACATATGCCAGAACAAAATAAAAAATGTATGCATATACAAGCATCACTCATTTTCGAATTCTCTCACTCGATTTGCCTGTGCCTATGTTCATGCTGTTGAATGTTGTAAAAGTGGTTGTTGGAAGCAACTTTTATGTTATCCGTTCATATGCTACATGCTACACCAGAAGTTGTTGAGGATTATCAATAATTATAATGTAGCTTTTGAATTGGCAAATCCAAGTCCAAGGTTTGACGGAGCAGCTTTAAATCTGTGTCCATAATGCAGTTGCTTTTTGTTTTCTGTGTGTTCCATTGCTTTTGGCTCGAATTATGTATACATATAAAGCGGTCATGCTCATTTTTGAATCATCTGACTCTACATTCTGGATGTGCCTATGTTCATGCTGTTATATGTTGCAATAGTAGTCGTTGCAAACGCCTTTATGCTCCCCCCCCTCCCCCCCGGCTTAATGTATGTGTGCCTTTTCATCCCGGTAACTATCCATTTTATCTGTTCATGTTTCATCAACTATAAGAATCAGAAAAGTGAAGCAATTGAAGCCATTCATCTCTTTAAAGCATATTTGTAGTAGAAAACAATGTACATTCTTCATTTACATTATGAAACAAGCCAGTTTAGTAGTGACAAAGGCCGGAGAATTCAGTCTAATATGTATAAAATTGACAATGATACAAGTAACAGTATATGAATGTTGAAGAAACAGTTAATTTCTTACTCTGAGAGTGAAGATTATGGTCTTAATGGCGATCAGCTTTAAATCTGTGTCCATAATGCAGTTGCTTTTTGTTTTCTCTGTGTTCCATTGCTTTTGGCTCGAATTATGTATACATATAAAGCGGTCATGCTCATTTTTGAATCATCTGACTCTACATTCTGGATGTGCCTATGTTCATGCTGTTATATGTTGCAATAGTAGTCGTTGCAAACGCCTTTATGCCCCCCCCCCCCCGGCTTAATGTATGTGTGCCTTTTCATCCCGGTAACTATCCATTTTATCTGTTCATGTTTCATCGACTATAATAATCAGAAAAGTGAAGCAATTGAAGCCATTCATCTCTTTAAAGCATATTTGTAGTAGAAAACAATGTACATTCTTCATTTACATTATGAAACAAGCCAGTTTAGTAGTGACAAAGGCCGGAGAATTCAGTCTAATATGTATGAAATTGACAATGATACAAGTAACAGTATATGAATGTTGAAGAAACAGTTAATTTCTTACTCTGAGAGTGAAGATTATGGTCTTAATGGCGATCGACAAGTTGGACAAGTTGGTCTTTTGGCTAACCAAGGATCAAGACACTGAGCATGGAACACATGGTTACAAGGTGGAAAACTTCTGCACAATTCTGCTTCACACAGACTATCCAAACAAATGACACACATCGATGAATTTGCTTGTCCCTCGAGGTAGAAACATCTGATTCCTTGCAACTCTTCGACAGATAATCCCGAGCCATAAGCATCCATCCGAGAAGTCTCATCGTTGGAATCCACTCGTTGATCGATCATATCAAGAACAAGGTAACAAATTACCATATATACCACGATAATCGCGATGATAGCAACCAAAAAAAGAGGGGATGGGAGTTCAGCAGCAGAGGAACTCATTTGGATAGATAAGATTTTCTGTGAAGCTTGACATGGCACAGATTATCATTGAGCTCCATGCTCTTATAATAAATAGGAGTAAGAAAATAATACTACTAATAAAAAAGTCATTGAGCTCCATGCCATACCTTTGGTTGTTGACTGCTGAGTAACATCAATGATAATAACGTTCACGTATGGTCCACTGTTTGCACTTACTATATTCACTCCCGGAAATTGAAACAGGAAATATAACCTCGCGTTTATGCATACAATTACACACTCAGAGGCGGATTTAAAACGAGTTCTATGCATACATATATGGAAAAATCAAAATGGTCACACTCATTTTTTGGTCCATATCTATGTGTACTTGTGCCCTTTGATGTGGTAACCATCAGTTATATACATCTATATTTGAATATGTTACCCCTTCAAAATAATTGTACTCTACATTTTCATCATGAAAAATTGCAAGGCCATTCCGATAATAATTTTCATTAATTTATCTTGTGAATTGAAATGTTACACGTATATGAATGTTCTTTCTAAAAATATAATAAGGAAGATGTGTATGAAATACTCTCATCGATACCACTATACTGTATACTTTGACGGTCCTGTATATGAACGTACTTTCTTACTTTAAGAATGAAAATCGTGGCCTAAAAGGCGTTCGACAAGTAGGACAAGTTGTTTTCTTGGCTAACCAAGGATCAATACATTGAGCATGAAACATATGGTTACAAGCTGGAAAACTTCTGCACAAATCTGCATCAACAAGACCATCCAAACAAATTGCACACGTCGAGTAATTCACTTGTTGTTCTTTAAGGTAAAAACAACTGATTTCTTGCAATTCCGAGATAGATAATCCTGAGCCACGAGCAGTATCCATTCGAGAAATATCATCATTGAGATTGTCATGTCGATCCATTAGCTCAAGTACAAGGTAACAGAACACAATGTACACGATTATGATCGCGAAAATGGCGATCAAAGAGAGAAGGGGAGGGAATTCAGCTGCAGAAAAGCTCATATTGCTCTAATAAAATGGGATCTTTGCAAAGAAGACCAACAAAAAAATATTCATATGCCATTGGTTGAATATGACAAGCTGTATAATTATCTCTTAGCTTGCGTATATCAATTAAATTTGATTTTGAAATTTTAAAATTAGAAAAAATGAAAGATGCTTGTGCTTTTCTTTTGATTGTTCTTGAATATTAGATTTTGACTTTGCTCACACATGTTTCTTCCTTCTAATGTACAAAATCTATTTCACATATCGTAAAAGAAAATTAGAGAGATAACTTGTGGTGACTATGACAACAATATACCATAATGAAATTTTACGAGTGAGGTTTAAGGATGGTGGTACGTACTTTATCCTTTATCCGTATGAATAAAACATAGGAAAATACTAGAAAAAAAAAATGCAGTAAAGATTACCAATAACTATAATAGCCGAAGCAAAAGAATAAACTAATAATACTAAAATCAAAGTATAAGAAAGTAGAAAAAGTAAAAGAAAAAAAGTATTAATGACAAGGAAAACTTGTGATGAATGACAAATAATATGATTTGACATTAAAAGCAAAGCTACCAACATATAAAAAATAATCTATCGGAATAGACGGCTGCCTTAGGAGATAATACTTCTTTTTCCTATTTTGGATAGAGCATTTAAGTATGTTGTCTCCTCATAAATCTTTGTTTATTTTCAAGAAGTCTCTTTTTTGAATTTAAATAATTTACATTATTATAAAAAATAATTTTGGCATTATTGATATTTATTTGTTATAGCAGGTAATATATTTTACTTTTATGATTTTAAATTTACTGTTTAAGGAGACTAACATGTAGAAAATTGATGGCATTTGAATATTTGAGAGTGCCAGAAATTATTTATACCGACATTTGAATATTTGAGAGTGCCAGAAATTATTTATACCAACGATATAAAAAAATTATGAGACGTATGTCGTGATAAAATGATGATGTTATATGACATTTCATTTTTTGGAAAAGTTTTGACTTTTGGGTGATTTATAACTTTTGACACCTAAAACATAGTTTTGAGTATTGTTATAAAAACTAATATAAAGATGTCATTTTATATATATATTTTTTTAAAAGTATGCTGTTTAGTTCAGTGAAAACAAAATAAAATTTATAAAAAATTCCGTTACCGGGAATCGAACCCGGGTCTCCTGGGTGAAAGCCAGATATCCTAACCGCTGGACGATAACGGAGGTTGTTGACACATCTGATACCTGAATGTTATTTCTATTTTATGTTGCTATTCGTGTAATTGATACGCAATTTAATTGTATATAATATGTACAACGAGATAATTGATATTTTTGAAACAAATGGTGAAAAATAGATGCTAGTTAAGATCGAGTTTGGAATTGATTCACTCATCATGTTAAATAATTAGGCTAAGTGGAACATACTAATGGTTATTACTATATTTGCTTTTACGTGAGGTAACTAATATGAAATAGAAAAGGTCTACTAATCAAAGAAATATTGTTTGGACAATATTCAGATTATATACTGATAATATAATATATGGTCATACACCCTATTTTCCTCCGAAGGTAATTGTTTTACTTGGAGTACCTTAGTGCCTTTATAAATGGAGTTAAAAATGAAGATATTAGGAGTCTGGAGCTTAAAAGATAAGTTTTTTTAGTCAAATTTTCAAAAGGGCACCCCAATACTGAAAAATTCTAAAAGGGTGTTTACCTTGTTTATTACAAAGTTAACACCGTTAGTTCAAATGTTAGAATGTAAGGTAAAATGGTGAGTTTACCTTATAAGATCAGTGGCGGAGCCAGGATATTCACTAAGGGGTTCATAAGTGAACAAACGAATTAATCGAAGGGGGTTCAACATCTAATATATATACATAAAATATAATTTTAACTGAGTATATATAGCATAATTTCTCGCCGAAGGAGTTTCGGATGAACCCCTTGGCAAAGGGTAGATCCGCCACTGTATAAGGTAAAGTAGTAAGTTTACCTTATAAGGTAAACTGTGTCACTTACCTTACAAGGTAAGCTGTGTTTCTTACCCTACAAGGTAAACCGTGTTCCTTACCTTATTAATTTTCTTTTATATACCGCCCATTTCATTCATTTTTTCACTTCACTAGTTTCATCTATATTAGATGTGTTTATTTTTGCTCAAAGTCTACTTTCTCAATAAATTTGCACCTTAGGTATACTACTTTAATCACTTTTTTATTTAATATTTTTCAATACCTAACAAACAAGTATGCAGTATAATATTATTAATTATTTTTGTAGCTTGCTAATTTGTCAAATATAGTTGTTATCATATCAACTTATTAAGCCTAAACCTATGTTAAGTTAGTATTGTCATGCATGTGTAAAAAGTTTGCCCTTTAATTGTATGCTCAGAATTAATTTTAATCTTCTTTCTGTATAGATATGGAATACCAACACTTTGTGTATCCAGGACCATCACAGTATGACGTATATGCCATGCAAAATAAGCATCGGTCTGAGGCTATTTGGAAAGACACATTAAAAGGAGAAAAGACATGTTTGATAGTGCGACGTGATGATAATGGTTTTTGGCAACATGTTAGAAATCATTCATTTCATCCTCGTCTTCTTAATTATTTTAATATTTGTGATTTTAGAGGCGTTATTGATGTTGGATTCGTTCCCTGCAATTTTTCCCTTATTACTGCACTTGTTGAAAGGTGGCGACCAGAAACGCATACCTTTCACCTGAGAACGGGTGAAACGACTATAACCTCACAAGATATGAAACTCATGTTTGGAATGATCGTAGATGGAACTCCCACTCTTCATTCAGGTGTTGCTCAGATGTTGCCTATTAACAGGCAACAAATATTTGCCGAATTAACAGGATGGTTACCTGGCCTAGACTTTTTTCAAGGAAATAGAATTTTTTTAATAAGATTAGAGAAATATATGGAAAATCTAAATGATCCTCCTTATATTTATTCGGATTACAAGTATGCTCAATCATTTTTCCCGCCTTCCACATACTACTAGAAAGTGCTCTAAAGCGTATCATCCATTCACACCCCGATAAATGTTGCTTGCAAATAACCTTCCAACTATCTCTTTTAGATCGATCACAAAGAAATTTTGTACCCTTGATTAGATTATACTTTTTCACAGTCGATTTTATTTGTTTTTTGTTATTGAACAACATACCTAAATGCAGATACAAAATATATATTAATAATAATATCGAATGACTAAAAATTTTTAGTTTACTAGTTTATGTATTAAAATACTAACCCGACTTAATTTGTTCAGGATTATTTTGATTTCAAAGTGGAGTTCGAAAACAATTTCATTGACCATGCACCTCAACTCTTCTAGACTTTCTTCAGTATGATCCAAATATGGAATTGTCATGGAAGAATGATTGCCAGTATAGACACCAACGGATGTAGACTCTCCATTAACATTTTCATCATTATTATCATCATCATCATCACCAGAAGATTGATCATCATCTGACGATTCATATTGGGAAGGTTCATCACTATCCAACTCCCCTTATACGTCGTCATTGTTGTTCACAATTTCTGTGAGTTGAGTGAACGTAAATTCACAATCATTAAATCTGCAAAATGGATAAATCATCTCATTAATTATAAGGAAAAAAAAACTACTTAATTAAATAAAATGGATTGTTCATTACCTATCAATTGCCTCCACCGAAGAAGGATATTGTGGACCACTTGAATTAAATTTTTTCAAATTCATAGTCGCATTGCTAGGTCCTCCCATATCAAAATTATTCACAAGTCCGGGTGAATTTTGATAATGTGTTTCAAACCCACCATTAAATTGTTGTTCCATTGCCATTCTTGAAGAATCAATATTTAAATTCAAAGAATTTTGACTTACTCGCATATCAAACTCACTGTCCGTGGGTTGTTCAACAAAAGGAGAATGTTCCACACACGCATACATGCCAAGCATTTGTAAATTAAGGCGATTAACAAAAATTTCAATGGTGTGGAGAAATAAAGATAAAGAATCATCATTCCAAATAGGCATTTCACCAAATATTGATTGCCCGTTGGACGTAAAATAATTCGGATATCGTCCAGAAATAACAACATCATCTTCTGGATTAGTAATACCCATTTTACTCCTAAACAACCTTTTCAAACGATCGTATTTGAGAGATAAAGGAAATAATTGAACCACTATAGGACGCCGACTATATCGCACCGAATCTCCATCATACAAAACTTCACCACCCCAATGTAAATTTACTCTTACCTTATCCATTTTAAAGTAAGAAATGAATAAGGTTCAACAAATTTTTTAGTTATGAAGTTTAACAATTTTTTTGAGTTGATGCAAGAAATAAACCTCAGCTCACACTCTCTTTATATAACATCGAGAAGTTGTTACAAGGTAAACATGGGATCCTCTCTTACAAGGTTAACGACTCCATTTACCTTGTAACTTTGCAGACACTTTCATATAGATAGTAGATAATGTAAACTCACTATTTTACCATATAAGGTAAACTCACCATTTTACCTTATAAGGTTAACTCATCACTTTACCTTATAAAGTAAACTCACCACTTTACTTTATATTCTAACATTTGAACTGACGGTGTTAACTTTGTAATAGACAAGGTAAACATCTGTGTTTACCTTGTCCCTTTTAATATTTTTCAATATTAGGGTGTCCTTTTGGAATTTTGACTAAAAAAACTTGTCTTTTAGGCTCCGGAGTCAGATATTAGCCTATATATGACTTGGATTTCATTGCCAACAAAATTCCTCTATTCAAATAGAAAAACAACAACATACCTAGTATCCTCCCACAAATTAAAATCTGGAAAAGAGCAGAGAGATTGTTTTCGATAGACCATATAAAATGTGGGTTTAGTTTGTTTCGGATATTGTAAAAGCAGTGGTGGATCAACAAACTGGAGAAGTGAAGCAACTGAATCAATTCATCCGAGGAGATTACTATTGAAAACAATATTTAGCAACCTCAAAACTTTGTTTGTTGATATACATGAAAAACTATTACCAAAACAATGCTGTCATTTTCTCAGGATACTTCTCTATATATCTGCTAAAACACTTTCTTCTGCCAACAAGAAATCAATTTGGCAAATCAAGACTTGATGAATTTATTTTGGACATGTTATCAAATTGTAAACAGTAAACATGTGTGTTCAAATTTTAAATCATTGTATATTTTACTAAACTAATTTTTAAATGATACTTTAATCATTGTGTATCTTACTAAACTAATTTTTAAATGATACATTAGAACTTTTACTACTAATACCTAGAGTTTTGTCTCGCGCCTCTAGGTATCCTCTACCAACTCACCTGTGTTTGTTTTGGGTTACATGTTATCCTCTTGCTCGAAGTCGTTCAAGCTTTTCTGAGAGTATGGCATGGTTACTTGGTATTCAAGCATTGGCTCGTGGCATTTTTTTTATCCCTTAAGTTCGGAAGAAGTTGTGTATACGTACATGTATATACCTTAAAAAATTGTTATATAAATTATGAGCACCCTAAACAACACAATAGCACTTTGGGCGCGTTGGTTCTAAATGTTGTTTCTCGTAGATGTGAATCGGGATAGAATCCCAGGGTCAAGTTTTCTTTTTCTGTGTTTTTGTGTTATTAATTTTTAACAATAAAAGTAGTAGTGAAGAATTGAACTTGCGACATCTTTACTTACATTTGTTAAATGTTAAGGGTTAAGCAAAGTAGGACATCTTTACTTACACAATCCACCCTTAACAAATCCTGGGTTTTAAAGCTTGAAGCAAACAAATCCGCCATTACTAATTATTGGACCAAAGATTAATACACAAACAAAATGGCATTAAACTACAAAGGCGTAAATAGTACTGGGCCAGACACCAAAAGAGCCCACAAAGGACTGACGCCAGATGATTTAAACTTAGATTGGTGGGGTGCACCAGGCCCATGCAGTAGTGCAACGCAAGGACGACGCTTGAGAGCCCAGGTAGCAAGCTACATTGAAAGACTCTCTCCCTCAAAAAATAAAGTTAATATCGCGTGGACCAATGGCCCACATATCAGATATTAAACTGATAAGAACAGATACTACACTTGATCTTAGCCAAAAGGCCGAGAAAGGTATGCTTAACAAAAGAAATGGGCCTTTCCTTTAATACCATCCTATGCTGTCTGCATATTTGTTTCTTCCATGATGTGGGAAGATGTGTCAATGAAAAAACACCTGCAAAACTAAAGGAACAAAACGCCATGCTCAACCACATTTTATGAACAATTTATGTTCTTATCTGAACATGTCAAAATTAAGATTGGATAAAAAAAGAACTAACGAACAGTTATTAAAAATTATGTTTTACGATATGTATTTCTGATAGGCGTTATATAAAGTACAAACTAGCTGCGATTATATAAATATCGAGATGGTAGATACTTATCTGTACCTAATATTTACACTAAACAAATGTAATTTATGATACTACATGATTTAATAATAGAGTGAATATATACATAAATTACTCATGATTAAGTGATAACTGCATGTATATTCATATCATTGTCATGGACTCATTAGTTTGGGACAAGAAGTTTCAAGATATAATAACAACAATAAGTACTCTCAGAAAATCTATAAAGCAGATACAATTAGGAAAAGGATCAATAAATATGTACTGCAACTTGACATATATGAACAGTTGACAAAATAGTACTACAAAGTACAAAACATAGATCTCACTAAGCAACAAACCATACAAGGTGGCTAAACATCACAATTTTTTTTGACATATAGGTAAGGAATCAAATAAATTCCTTTACTAGAATCCGTATTTTGCGTGATATTATCACGCAAAATTGTGGGCAGGGGAAGAGGATATAAAGGGATTACAAGATGAAAAATCGAACCCTCAGCAATAAGGCGAAAATGCAGGTAGCCCGCCAACCAACTGAGCTACTAAGATTCCCCAACAGACGACAACTGATCAACAGCTTATTAGGATTTGTTGATGATAAGGATGCTGTCAGTTCAAAGGATTCCTTACTGAATTTTGGTGAAGAGATTCATCACATATGCAGCAGCATGGGGTACCACAATATTTGGCTCAAAACAAGTATCCCCAGGTTGATATTTGCTTGCAATTGAGCATCTGATACACCTGCCTTAACACTTTTCTCTGTCTTTGGTGACACAGGAGTCACTGTGGTGTTCGGCGTTGGAACCAGCGATGGAGTCGCTGGAGTTCCTGTTGAATTTGAAGAGGGAGTCACCGGAGTTCTTGGCGTTTGACCTGAAGAGGGGGTCATTGGAGCTTTTGGCGCTTGTTCTGGCGAGGGAGTCATCGGAGTTTTTGGTGTTGGAACCTTAAGAAAACAAAAACTCATCTCAGACCTACCTTAATAATCACAAAGTTAACAAGAAACTATAACAGTTACGCCTCAATTGAAACATAGTTCAGGTAGCTACATAAATCTTCACTATCCATGTCACTCTATATAGCTCATCTTAGTCCAATATATTATATAACATATAAAATAAAATTACTAGAAGTTCTTTATATCTTCTATTGACACGATGACTACGAGACACCTAGAAAACATTGGACCTAGAATAATGTACTAACAGGAAACTTAATCCACAACTAATTGGTATGGCTTATAAATATCTTCTGTAATTCGACTATACTGTATCTTTAGCTAAGTCTGTATAGATTCCATGAGATTGTACGTCTATCTAGACAACTACATTTCATGTGATTTTAGGTCTACCTTGTCCGCGTCTAACTTCACGCCTATAGACCAGTGCAATGCATATTTTATAAGAATGTTGAAAAATGAGAAAATTGAGTTCTTGTAGTGATTCTTTTTACCTGATTGTTAGCTTTAGAAAGTCCGATATCATAAGTCATGGTTAAATCAGGCTTGAAAAGTCCGAAGGATCTCTCAGAAGTTGGTCCTGGTTTCAGATCCTCGTCGTACATGGCAAAGAGATAGGTATCTACTGATGTTCCAGGCATCAACGGAGTACCGACCATTGACCTCAAGTGAGCAATCAAATTGCCATTGTAAGCCTTTGCATTCTCAATGCTTGGGCCAACTTCATTGCTGTCTCCCTTATAAGGCCACCCTGTTTCAGCAATTACAATTTCTACTTCCTTGAATCCCATAGCGTTAAGCGCCGATCTTATAGCATCCACCTGCATACATCCAACTTAATTAGGTTATTGAATCTCAAAAACACCTACAAAATACTACAACAAGTTAATCATCTAAGTTTTACTACAAATTAGATCTAAGAGGATAGGTAGTCGGTCAATGAATTACTACAACAACAAACAGTGTAGTCTCACAAAGTGGGATCTGAGAGGGTAGAGTGTATGCAGACCTTACCTCTACCTCAGAGGTAGGGAAGCTATTTCCAGTAGACCCTTGGCTCAAGAAATCAACTAGTTATATGTGAATAACTTAAATCAATTCTACTTTACTGGACGGTCTACTTCATTCTAATACTAAATAAGCTGTCTGTAAAATAAATTAGGAGTTCTCTAAACTCATGTTATCTAAATCAAACACTTATTCTTACAATAGCAAGTTCTGACGAGACTTCTATAAAATAAACGATCTGATTTAAGTGTAACAAGAACAAGAAGAGAACTTTCCAGGATACACTAGTTTGTTGCATTTATATGCATCGTTTTCATTCATTATGTTTTATTCTCTTATCTAAATTCACACAGATTCCAAGCACTCTGAAAGTCATCTTTTTTAGGGAACTTTTTACCCTCAATGTGAGACTTCTCGGTGCAAATCCAAATTTAGTTGGTCCTAATGCAGGTACCGTACGCTAAACATAAAACAAAAAGATTCCAAGCACTCTCTTTTCAAAAAATGCACATGTTTATCTCACTTATCGCTTGGAAAAAATCTTTACAGCGTCACATGTGTGGTTACGTTGATGTACAACAAGTAAACATATCAAGCCTGATATACAACAACAACAACAACGAACATATCCCGTGTAATCCACAGTGGGTCAGGGGATAAGAGAGCGTACACAAACCTTACCCCTACGTAATGGAGGCAGAGAGGCTACCTCCGACCAACCCTCGACTCAACTTGCTAATAATCAGTTAAATTGCATAGTATAAAAATTCATTACCTGAGCATCGAACATGTTGGTGTACTTAATCTTGGTACCAGCATCAACTCGACCAGCATTAGGTTGAAACAAGCAAAATGCTAAAGTATCAGGTCTAGGATCATCCCGATAAGCGAAAAAAGGATAAGGATTAATTGCAAAAGGAGAACCAGTAGCTTTATTAAACTCCAATAATCCTTTCAACAAATCACCAATATTCGGGTCAAAACTCCCCGAAGATGGAGGATCCGATTGCTTCATAACCGCCATAGAATGAACCGTAGAAACCTTAATTTTCCCTCCAATCGAAACTTCATTCAACGCATTTTGCATATTTTGCATCGCGGGCAACAACTTAGCCATCAAATTCTGATCATTTGTCGACATAACTTCATTTCCTACATTGATTACAATGATTTTACTTGCCGGATAAAATGGAAGTACATTAGTAGTTAACCATCCTTTCGCGAAATTTTGATCAGAGGCCATTGCTGGTATATCACCGTTGGCTACTCCAATCATGATTCCGATGCCTGTATTCGCTAAAGCTTTAATTATAGCAGGGTCAGAACCGTATAAACGGACTTTTTGAATTGAAGTTGATTGCAGTAGCTTTGCTGTTGCTTCTGGTGCTGGTAGATTATCAGCAACTTGGCCATAGTTTATACCGATAAATGACTGTGATTCTGCAATATTTGCATATAATTAGTAAACATACTTGTATGAAAAACATTATACTTTTAAAACAGTGACGGAGTAGGATTTTTAGACACATTTACATGAAACTTGAAATGAAAAAAATCATGTTGTTATAAGCAAAACTTGCTTTATCTAGATTTTATGTATAGGGCGGAGCCATGTAGGTGCTAGGGTTTCATCCGAACGCTCTTCACATAAAATTACACCGTATATCTACATATATATACTAGTAGATGTTGAATTCTTCGTGTGGTTAATTAATTCTTAATATTTTGGACATGCTTGATGAAAATTCTGTCTCCGTCATTATGTATCAACAAGCAAGTATTGGTGTAGACAATCATATCTATGTATCATACTATCAAGAGAAAATGGTCTATTACCCCCAACCTTCCCTAAACTTATTTTTACCGAATTCATTACCCCAGTTGCTGACCTGTCACTGGACGTGACTACACCCGCCCATGGGCGAGTCAGTTGACCCCATTTCACTTTAAATTCTTTATTTTCTGATTGCCACGTCATTATTTTTAATAATATAATAAATATTTTAATTATTATTTTTTCTTAATGAATTCTAATTGCCACGTCATGTCTTCTTCTCCTCTTTTTCAAAACAAAAATTCAAGAACTCATTAATGGAGTTCATCATCTTCCTCGTTAATGGATTTCTCCGAAACCAAGAAATTCGTTTTGCTCCGAAACCAAAATCAAGAAACACTTGAACTAAGGAAACAATAAGATTTCTCCGATTAATGAATTCTTGAATGAAGAAGTTGGGGAACTCCGATTCAAAAAACTTGAAAAAATTTAAGAACTTCGATTTCCTCTCTTTTTGCTCAAGATCATCATTAACGGCGAGCTCAAAGCTTCGAATTTCCACAATGCCATATATAATTTCCAACATAACCCACTTATAATTTTCAACCCATTTCTTCAATTTTCTCTATTTTTGCTCAAGATTCGCCATTAATGGCGAGTTCAAAGCTTTGAATTTCCACAATGGGGAAGAATTCACCATTAATGGCGATCTTGAGCAAAAGAGATGAAATTGGGTTGAAGAACTTCATTAATCCGCCATTCAAGAACTTCATTAACCCGTCATTCAAGAACTTCATTAATCCGCCATTCAAGAGCTTAATCCGCCATATTTTTTCACTAGAATTTTATTTTTGACCCAAGAAGATGAAATTGGTTATTGAAGAAAATGGAGCAAAATGAAAAAATGAGGAAGAAAAAAAGAAATAATAAAATTAAATAATTAATTTTTTTGAGTAAAAAAAGAAAAAATGATGTGGCATGACATGGCAGCGCGTGCATCACACCACATTCCAAATAATTGGTTGTCAATTTTTGAGGTTAATAATTCCATTTTAAAATAGTTTAAGGATAATAATTTTATTTCATAGATCACCTTTAAAGGTTGAGTGTGCAGTTGAGATTTGGGACAAAGGTCGGGTGCTTTGACCATTTTCTCTATAGTAAAAATTTTGACTCTGCTACTGTGCATCATCAATAAGACAAGTATTTGTTATATATAAGCAAATCATATAGCTAACTCTAACCAATTTAAGATCAATACATGTAATTCGATTGATTTACAACAACAAGAAGACATATTTAAAGAGTATGAGAGCTTACTTGCGACGCATACGAGATGAAAGAGGCAGAAAAGACGGAACAAGGAAGAACTATGAAGTAAATTAGCCATGGATGAGGATGCTTTGCTTTGAATATTTGTGTTCTTTTTTGGGAGAAAAAATGATTGATGGAGCAGAAGTATAAATAGAGTTGGCTTTCTTTGGAATAGAAAAAAAGAGCATAGAAAAGAAACCGCTGCAAAGTGTTAATAGATTCTTCCACCGTTAGAGAGAAACAAGTTTGAAATTCTACATTTATAGACGAAGCCATCATGTGAAATAATTGTCATAAATAATATGGGCAATATAAAGATTTTAAATTAAACGGTGCAAGAATACTAGAGCCGTCCATATGGGGGTCGGTCCGATCCGATCTATAATTTGATAGAGTTGGGCTTCAATTTTTACAGCTCATTTAAGGGGCATTTCAGTCTGATCCCTATAAGTTCGTGGCCCGTGAAACTTGAGTAATATGAGTTGGACTAGCCTGTGAGCCGGTCCGTAAATCAAATACATGCAACTATTTAGATTGCTCGTTAGTATTTTTATTTGGTTCAAAATATATCATGTCAAAAGCTATTTAATTTTGCTGTTAGGAGTATTTTTTTGGGTGTTGAAGACTTGATTAATAAGTATTAACGCTATGTAATATTATCTGGTAATATTTATGTTTATTTATATTCTAAAATTAAATTATAAAATATTATTTTTTAAAAATAGGCTGACCCGTAATGCCCGAAGAGTAGTGGTATGGGCTTGGTGTTTTTTGGCCCATCATTTTGATGGGTTAACCCGGCTTGACCAGTCAAACTCAAAGTCCATGTGGACTAGTCTGGATAGGCTGAACCGATCCGTATTGACAGCTCAAAAAAATATACCCACTATTTCCTTTCGAACCTAGAAGTAGTATTACACTTGTAGTTTATTGTTCTTTTCTTTTAGTGGTTAATTGTTGTTTTTCATATTTGGTTATTATTTTATTTTATTATAATTAATATATAGAATGATTTATCATGTTTTTTATGTTCTTCATCTTAATTTATATGATATACTTTTTAAAATCAGTTTTAAAAAAAATAAATATTTTTTTTAATTTGATAATTATTTAATGGCACAATTCTCATTGGGTCTCATTTAATAAGAAAATTCAATCAAAAACTAGCACAAAAATGACTTTAATAAGGAATATTAGTAAACATAATAAAATCTTCTCTTATTTCTTAAGCTTCACGTTCGATCACAAAATATTGCATAAATTAAAACAAAAAAATATAATATTTTATCAGGACTACTTCACATCTATTATTTCCTTTTAATATTATTTTATAGATTAATTTTCTTAATCCGATGATCTAGCAGAAACAACGTAACATATCTACTCTAAAGTAGGAGGATAAGGGTGTTTAAGTTGTACGTACGAGATGTACAACAATAATTGAGGTACATAGAGACAAGAGTATAGTACTTGATAATTTATTCTCTTATCAACCTAAATTTTTCTAGACAAAATTATTAATTTCACTATCGTTGTTGATCCCTTCGAAATTTCTCCCAATTCAACAATATTCTAAAAAAAGTGATTACTTATTTTTTTTAAGAAAAATGTGGTTACTTTTTTAATCACTCTAAAAGCAGAAGATAGGTTTTGGTCAATTATCACACCACAAAGTGTAAATAATCATGCTCATCACTCTCATATTAGGGTAAAGTCTTCGTTTGATCAGTCTAAAAATAATTTGGGGAAGCCCCTCTTATATCAAAGCAATATAAAATAAAACAGTTTAATTTCAAAAAAAAATTGTTCACACCCGTTGTTTACACTAATTCGATATACACATGATGATATGTATTCTTACAAAAAAAAATATAACTATCACTTAATCATAATCGATTAATACATGCACATACACACCTTCGTATCAGTTATATCGCGCGCTAATTATATTAAATAAATATAATTTGATGTAAATATTGAGTGAATTATTTCGTCCAGTGTCTCGAGGAAGGGGAAAAGGTGATCATTAATTATATAATTCTTTTAGGATATTTGAAAATCTAAGTGCTTTGAATAGCTTATCCTTCTATGCTAAGGAATCACTTTTGCATGCATCTTTAATTTGAACGTGACAACAAGTCCCTACACTATATTTTATTTTCCTCACTCCAAGTAAAAGATAAATTAAAGAGAAGTTTTAGAATTTGTGTTTGTGGACAGCAAACACCCTACACAAAATAATAAAGTGAACTTCTACTTTAGGAATTATATATTAGGACAAATGTATGCATAAAGTTAAAGTAAAATCCAACTTTAGGAAGGAGGGGAGTTGGTATAATTTGTAGCCAAGTAATCTCTTGGCAATAAGAGAAAGTAAAAGATCAAGATTCAAACATTTCATTGCTAAGCTTTCTAAGGTTCAACTTCTTTTAAGATTATCTAGTAGGACCTTTCCTATAGATCCATTAACTTAACTATGTGGAGAAAGAAAAGTGAAAGTGTGAAATGGAGTCTCACAAATAGGATCTAGAGATGGTAAGATATATACATTATAGACCTTATCCTTAGATAGACACTCGACTCCAAATAGGTGTATTTTCATTTTGTAACGTATGAAACCAAAGGGGTCAACAAGTGTTGTGAGCGAAGTAGTAAGTAGTACTCATTTATTCTTAATTAGAGGGTTTGACTTTTGAGGTTCAACCTAAGAACATGGAATCATCTTTGTTAGGAATCACTTTCCTTCCACTGTGAGATTTTCAGACGTGAATTCAAATTTTGTCAAATCTCAATGTCTACATCGAACATCGGATGAAAAATCCATGAGAACTCCGAAAAGAAAGGAAGGATTAGTAAGTTGATGTTTTGGTAGAGGGCCTAATTTAATTTGTTGACAAATAATTATAATCTCCTCACGAATAAGGGTGTAGCTCAGTTTGAGAGTTGCCTGCACCTTCACCCCGGTGGTGGAGGTTCAAATTCCTATGTATCTTCTTTCCCCTCACCCCCTCCACCCTCCAAAAAAAAAAAAAAGTAAGAGTTAAAACATTCAAACATTATTCGCTGCTAAGCTTTCTAAGCATTGAAGGAGAGCCTAGAAGTAACTAATACGATTGTTATGTGATCAAGAGGTTACGAGTTCAAACCGTGAAAATAGCCTCTGATGGAAATGGAAGGTAGGATTATGTACAATAAACCCTTGTGGTTCACCCTTCTGCGAACCCCGTACATAGCGGGAGCTTTAGTGCACTAGGCTAACTTTTAAACTTTGTAAGCATTTTTTTTTCTTTTTTTTCTTTTTAGTAGGCCGGGTTAGACCTTTAGTCTATATTCCATCCATTAACTTAACTATGTAGAGAAAGAAAAGTGAAAGTTGATTTACATTGACTATATGTACATAATTGGGGACGGAGGTAGGAGTCTATATATAGATGTAAAGGTGTTCTTCTCAATCCTTTCCCTCTAAAAATAACATTATAGTAACTCACGCGATATTGCTGGATCGGGCTTTCGCCCATTGTCCAAGATTCCCCACTGCTGCCTCCCGTGGGAGTCCGAGCCGTGTCTCAATCCCAGTGTGGCAGATTACAATTTTAAAAATATTTTATTATATACATAAATTTTATTAACTACTTTCACATGTGTTTACTTCTTTATATTTAGAAAGCCCCGGGTGAAAATCTTAGTACTACCACTACAATACACAATATTTGTTGTAATGCTTTGAAACCAAAAGAAGGATTAGTAAAGTTTGGGGGAGAATTCCTAACTATCATGTAAAGTTCGAAAAGGAGGCTGAGAACACTAGCTAGCCAATCTATTTGCGCACAAAAGTAATGTAGAAATAGATAACCATAATCATATTATTTCATTTTGTTTCTTATTTTTCTTCTGAATATGGGACTAAAAATTGTCATAAATAAAGAATTATGATTTACTAGCGATTATAAATAGAAATAGACAACCATAATAATAAAATTTGTCTTCAAGCTTCAAATTTCTGACTTGAATTGTGACTTCAAATTTTCCTTTACTCGTATCGATATCATAATTTTCTTGCACCTGGTTAATTTTTTAATGTAGTTTATTCGTTCTTGTATCTGAGGGTAAATTTCATCTATGGTCACTTAATTTTGTATCTATTACGCAAAAGTCACTTTTCTTTCATTCATTTCATCCATGGTCACTTAACTTTGTATCTATTACGCAAAAGTAATTTTTCTTCCATTCATTTCATCCATGGTCATTAAACTTTACTCTGACCATCACAAAAGTCACTATGACCGAATTTTACAATAATTCCATCAGAAAAATAATGTGACAACCTTAATTAATTCTTAATTTTAAGTGAATATATAATGTATTACTCATATCTTGACCTTTTTTATATGTGCACAACCCAATTTTCCTTTTGAGTAATAGATACAAAGTTAAGTGATCATGAATGAAATGAATGAAAGAAAAGCGACTTTTGGGTAATAGATACAGAGTTAAGTAACCATGAATGAAATTTACTCTTGTATCTGATCTCTCACCCCCTTCCAATGTATTTTGCATCTTCTCAATGTTGGTTGTTAAGGTAGACATCCTTGCTTAGTTTGTTATCGAAAACTCTCCTCGGTCATCGCTTTTTATTTCAATTGAAAACATATATTAAGGCCAAAAATATTAAACAATATCATTTGAATCAGAAGGATTTCCAATAGAAACTATGCCTGATAAATTTATTTTTATTAGTTTAGGATATGTGCATTGCACGAGTATCAAACGTTAATTAAGAATAAACGTAAAAAACTTTAAAAATATTACGTAAAATTTTGAAAAATATAAAGTTTAGTTAATTAAAGAAAAATTTAGTCATTATTTTCTAATTTTAAAAGTACTTCGTTTTTACGATGAGTTATTTTTATTTTCAGGATTCTACATTTTTATCAAAATTGAGGGCATTTTAGATGATTATACTTCTCCGTCCCATTTTAGTTGGTCATTTTAATAAATATAAATGTTTCAAATTAGTTGATCACTTACTAAATCAAGATAGAATTAATTAATTTTTTCTCATTTTATCCCTACAATTAATAGTGTACATGATATGAGAAATTACAATTTCAATGTCCATTTCTATGCTCAATAATGACTATCATTAATATTGAAAAAATATAAAATAGTAAAATTTATCATTCAATTTATGATTTTTTAATTACAGTGTAAAATAGAATATGTCTAACTAAAATAGAACGGAGGAAGTACATCTTAACATGTTGGGAGTATTTGATTGTTGATAAGAGTAGAGTTATTCATGTATTTCAACCATACAACGTTTGATAGGTGCATAGGAAATAAATTATTGATATATTGACGATTAATACTTAATTCAAATATAGATGTGTTATATATTTATAGTCTATATAAAATGTAATTTTCATTGAAACAATTTGTACGCATTTGCATTAATTAATACTCAATGTATAGAATAAGAACAATTTTTTTATGTGTATGTTAAATTATAAAGTACATTTAAAAATAAATAAATTAAAAGTGATAATCTTTTGATTTTTTTTCTGAATAATTCATTCGATGGCAACAATGCTTGTTTCATGCATTTATCAATTAAAATTATCAATTATTAATTATGTGTAATTCATATATAATTTTTAGACAAAATCAAAGAAAATCCGACCATTGATTCATCTTAATCCATCTTGATCACCTTATAATTAGACTAATTCTTAAAAAAATCACTAAATAAGTCAATCTGAGCACGAAATTGGGATTGCAAAATACAATCAATCAGCAGACAATCGTTCTCGAAGTTCAATCACTTCTGCTTATCCTCGATAAGGCAGTGACGAGCAGCATAGCAATGAAAGTCCTTCAAATAATTCACATGAATCATGACCCTCCGCTTTTAATTTTGGCTGGGCTTTTCCTAATTTGTGAAGAGTATCTACTGGGAGATATTTTAAGCCTTTTCTCAATTTATCCTTAGTAAATATATTTTTGCTTTTCAGCTTTCATTTTTCAAGGCTTCAAGCAAACATCAAAATTTTAATATTTGTATGACCTATTTCAAGATCCAAACATAGTTTTTGAATCTCATCGAGAACAATCATGCCTAGCAACTTATTAGCATATTTCTGAAAGAGATTATCGACAGACATTCTGAAGCAGCAATGACAGATTCAACGTGTGGAGATTTGAGACTGCTCATTAAATATCATCAAACTGTCACAACGAAATGAAACTTTTACCTGTTCTCATACGTTACTTTTATCCTCTTCCCATATGTTTTTTTCCTTCTACTCTATCTTCATTTTCTCTTGCTTAATCAATTGCATTAATAGTTAATTTCAAATATCAAATATAAAGAAAACAGTAAATAACAATACTCTCTAGTATAGTCTTTTAATAAGTTAAAAAGTTTAATCAATATTTCTAAGAACCTTGTAATGTTTATTTAAATAAATTAATATAACACTCATTTTTCTCATGCATCTCTTATCATATATTTTTCTTCTCTTACAGTATATTTTAAGAGTCTCTAACTTTTCGTGACTTAAAAGTTCTTATTTTATCACAATTCTACTCATATAGTTTAAAAGTCAATATTATAACCCTTCCGATAATATGTCCAATAAATTATAAGAATAGAAAAAAAAAATTCTTAACTTCTAATCATCTAATATCACAATCTTTATGATAATAATTATGTTCAATAGTAAATTATTCTTTAAGCATATAAATTCATGAAAGCTTGGGTTTATATTTTTACTCCTTTCCTATTAAGGTAGAAAGGTTGTTTCTGATTGACCCTTACCTATCCGGTCAGGCTAAACCTATCAAAGGAAACTTTGAAAGAAAATTGAACAAAGAAATGATACTGAAAAAACTAAAGTTACATAATTCAAATTCTGACAAAAAGAGAGAAATTTATTGACATTCACACTATCGAATCAACAAATCATATTTAACAACATTTTAATAGCACACGAATAAAATTAAGACATCTAAAATCGTATTGTTCATACACAAAGAGGGATCTAATTACTTCCACTGTAGTCTTAGACTCCCAACTTTGCCAACATAACATAATAATGTATCTTAGAATTCTTGAGTGGAGGGCATGCAATTATTGGCAATGATAAGTTTTCATGTAATTTGTCAAAGCAAAATTTAGAAACTCATAATACATCACAGTCAATACTACTCCATGTCCATTATCAGCGACCAAAAGAACAATTTTTCCCCATTAAAATTAAACGCATAAAAAATTCAATTACTACAATACTAAAAGAAAAAAAAAATACTTAATAAATTAAGAGGGAACAAAAAAAAAATACTTTTGAGTTTTGAGCTCAGGTAATAACGTGTTTTTCGTAGTTTCTTTGCCTTTATCACAACATTACCAAATATGATGTCGATGGATGGATCAACGAAAACTTATGACAACCTGTGAAATAAATATTGCAAGCAATCACTAATTTTGTAACAGGTATTAAGACAAAATCACGAAGAAAAAAAGGTGTTGCAAGAATATAGAAACATATTTAATGGATACTTGAAATTAGGAAAACCTTCTGCCACGAAGAAAATCACGATTCTCCTATGTATAAGTAAGCACTGAAAACAAAATTCATAATTCGAGAAAAAATAAAGCAACTTATTCTGTTATACATTCAAATGAAGCATAAATAAAGCAACTTATTCGGTAAGATTCTATCATCTTAAAAAAAACAATCATGAAGTACGAAAACAATCATGAAGTACTAGTTAATCACAAATCAACCTAAAATTAATAAAAACAGACGTTATACTTCAATTCAATTTGACTTACTTTATTCAAGATGTGGGTAGTAAAATTTTATGAATTCTTCGGCAGTGAGAAATAAAACCAAGAGCATCAATATAAATCTAATAAAATACTGATTCGTATGTTGCTAAATCTCAAAAACTGAACAACATAAAATAATTTTTGTGTCTTGTCTGTTTGCTAATTCTGAAACGTTGGAATTCAGGACTGTTTCGGGCAGACAAATAGATTTCAGCAGCGTGTTTCGTTGATGCCCATGCCATCTTTTTCGTCGATAACAACAATTACATCTGATAAATTTTGATAAAAATAACTTCAAATTTTTGTGACAATATACATCTGGAGTTGCTGAGGAACAAGTTGATTCAACATTGTCTTAAAAATGGTAATAGAAGCAGTCATTGAGAGATATGCCTAAAACACTGAAGTCGCTTCCTGACATATTCATCATCTTTGTAATTCTAAGAAAAGATTGTTTGCTACTCTTTTTTATTATATTTAATATTTAATATTAAAGAAAAGTGAAAAGATAATTTTATCTATTACGAAAATTTTAATGAAGCATAAAAAATTCAAACAATACTTCTAAACCCTTCACACTTTTAATATATTATAGATTATAGATGATAGATGATAGATATAGACTATAAAATAATAGATTATAGATTTAGATATAAATATAGATATAAATTAGAGATTGTTAAGGATTTTTTAAGCTAATAAGATATTGGCCATGCATTATCAATATATTTCCTTGGATTTGATTGTTTAAAACATTATTACTAATGAGATAATTTCAGTAGTTTAAATCAAAAACTTAAATATTAGACAAAACATTAATACTAAAAACTTTGCAAATTGAGACTAAAAAAAAGTTGGAACCATAATTGAGATAACTTAAATATTAGACAAAATAATAATACTAAGAACTTGGCAAATTGAGACTAAAAAAAATTGGAACCATAATTGAGAAAACTTAACTATTAGACAAAATATTAATACTAAAAACTTGGCAAATTGAGAGAACTTAAATATTAGACAAAATATTAATACTAAAAACTTGGCAAATTGAGAGTAAAAAAAATTGGAACCATAATTGAGAGAACTTAAATATTAGACAAAATATTAATACTAAAAACTTGGCAAATTGAGAGTAAAAAAAATTGGAACCATAATTGAGAAAACTTAACTATTAGACAAAATATTAATACTAAAAACTTGGCAAATTGAGAGAACTTAAATATTAGACAAAATATTAATACTAAAAACTTGGCAAATTGAGAGTAAAAAAAATTGGAACCATAATATTTGAGATGTAATCGCCGTCTGTGGGGATCGAACCCACGACCACGTGGTTAAAAGCCACGCGCTCTACCACTGAGCTAAGACGGCATTATACATTGGTTTGCATATTCAAGCAATAATTAAATGGAAAGATACGACTGATTCAATCTCGTGTGTTTAATTTATGTTACTAACATATCAAAACTTTTATAGCAGATGAATCTATGTGAAAAATTCTTCTTAAATCAAATCTACTTTACATTATTCACGTAATTTCATAGCATAATTGACTTTTTGGGTTTCACTTGAAGGTCCACTTTAGGGGATAATACATTCATTGTCTAAAAGACGATATTATTCTCAAAATTCGAACTGAAGTAGATTCACGATTTAAATTTTATGAGTTTTATATTGACCTGGAGTTAATACTATAACAATGGTTAAATTCACAGTTCAAACCCGAGACTTGTGGTTATGTGATGGACGTATGTACATATGTTCCTTTTCTCTTAAGTGAGTACCGTTCTATCAATGTAATTTTAGGAAATTGTATCTAAGCAAACAAAAAGAATTGTAAATATTTAAGGAAAAATTACATGACATAGAAAATATTCATACGTAATTACGTGGTGTAGCTAAGGTTTGAAATAATTACAGTTCGCATCTATGGTTTTAATTAATAGAAAATGTACATGTATTTGGTCCCTTATGTATTCTTGATATGTCTAATATAATGTCATATGTATAGTATGTTTCATATGTATAAGTACTTCATATGTCTTATCACTTATATCACATGTATTGTATATTTCATTCGATGGTCATATGTATATGTATTTGAAGTCACCTGGACAAATCTTCGTAATGTGGATGCTAAAAATCCAACTATGGAGAACGTTGTAAAGATCTTTTTGGTATTGACAGTTGACCATAAGCTTAATGGTGTTTAAAGCTCTAAGGCGTGTTACAAGGAAAGATTAGAACTCCTTCCGTTCGCTTTTACTTTGTCCACTTTAGACTTTTCACGTCCCTTAAGAAACAATGATTAATATGAGCATTTTTTCTACAATGCTCCTATTAGTTGATGTATAGTTGTAGGCCTTGGGAAATGATTTGATGAATAAGTAATTAATATTGCGCGTAAAATATGAGGAAAAAAACTGTTTTTTCTTTATGTAGTAGTGAGAGCTAAGCTACAAGTAGAGTTGCAAGTGAGTAAGATCATATGTGAAAAGATTATAAAAAGAAATGGTATCAGGGTGTGTCCTTTTTATAGAAGAATGTTTTAGCTAGTTGTTGATAGGGTAGAAAATTGTCCATTTCAGGTAACGGCCTCTTGAATCGAGAGGAATGGTGGTTAGATTAGCAGAATTTGTTGAGGGATGATGTAGAGTTGTAACCGTTGAACCTGAGATGATCCTAAGTGGATTGATTGTGCTGAGGATGTAGGTTTGTCACTGACCAGTTGATCGTGGGCTCGGTTGGTCAACCAATCTTAAGAATCATCTTGTGGCTTCAACCGCGATGGCTGTAGCATTCGAGCTCATGTTAATCCAACACTGTATTTCTGACAGGAAATGTCGATATGTATGTGGCAAACTTTAAATTTTCAATAACTATTAGATTCTATTAGTACTGTGAACTTCAGAGGCCGAACACATGAAGTTCAAATCTTGGATTTGTCTCTGACCTCAAGGTAGACTTGCCTGGCCTGTGGTAGGACCAAAATTTATGACTACAATATTATCATATTGGTCGTCTTATATTTGTCGAGAAATATGAAAAAATGTAGTTGTATTGCCAAAGCTTCTGATTAAATAAATAAGATGATTGAAAATGAATTAGTATAGATCACTTGAAATCCAAAAATGTGTTACTTACAAACTTTACCTCTTTGATGTACTACTTACAAGACTTTCTTCATAAAATTTCCACAATCTACTTAGACTACACAATAATTATAAGGCCAACAATCTTATCTGAAATGACTTTCTTACACTATCAAACAATCTCAAACTGAAATGGCTATTCGTAATAAATCCATCGTGATCTCATCGACGAGTCCATTGAGCAAATGCTTCTCCACATCCTTTACAATATCATCCTTTTCAAGGAATCCAAACATTAATTGTTCAGTACTCCAGCCAAAATCCCACATGGAGTTCACATCTGGATTTCCGTTTTGCATATCTTTACCGATCATCTTATGCAAGTAGTCTGCCTCATCACATTCAGCACTCACATTTCCATTGCCTCCATAGGACTTTAAAGTGTCGAAATCTTTGCAGAGTTGCTTGATAAGACCGTCCAAAGACCTTGTCTTTGTATATCCGATGGATATTGTGGCATAAGGATGGAGTGCCAGCTCCTGTCTTATCGCTTTCCTTTTCATTATCTCATAGCCGCAGTCTATCATGAGTTTAACGTCTTCCCCTTGGTTGTTTTGATCACTGGCATGGAGAATGCTGATTGGTATATTGAGCTTGAAAAGTGCCTCTGCTGTGTTTAGAAATAGATGATTTTTGATTACTGACTCCTTGAAGTGCTTTTCCGGTTCTGTCAATGGTTCTTGTGCCACTAATGGGAGAGTTGTTTCTTGATCATGTCTAACAACATTGGCGATTTTTGTGCCTCCTTTTCCTGCAATATGATCAGAGGGTGAGGAACTTCTTCGACAATGTTTATCTATCTTATTACATGTAAATGAATGGACGTAAGATTTTTATGTCAGTACCTGTAAATTTGGCAGGAAAGCATTGATTTTGTTCATCATTAAAAAGCTTACTGTTCAGTGAGGCTTCTTGATGTATCTCTGCAACATCGATAGTAAGAATCAGCTTGCAGTATTTGAGCTATGTTTCATCTAATGTGATTCTATAGCTAAAAGGGTTACATTAAGCAAAAACATCTAAACATATAGTGAAGGCTGAAGACAGAATGATTTTATAAATTCAATGATATATGATTATCGTGGTTGGAGTTTGAAAAGCGCTAACCATTGCAGTGTAGAGATAATAGGACCACTATATATACTTGTAAGTCAGCAATACTACATTTCTTAATTTGTAAGAAGATGTGACATACCATTAAATTGGTCCATTGCTTGTGATATTTTTGGCCTATCTTCTCCGAGTTTCTGGTCCATGGATATATCAACTTCTTGCAGTGTTTTCTCTTGATGCTGCAGAAATCCAACAATGTTATGGAGAGATATTTCACATTTAGTTTTAGTTTTCTAGATATGAAAGTACTCCAAATCTTTAAAAAACAAATTTGATTAAACTTTCGCCTAACAGATGAACTTACATTTTCATTTGAAATCATAGTTTCTGAACCTATCAGGACCTCGCGTTTCTTTTCCATATTTGTGTTGCAGGAGGTACTGTTTTCTATTTTGCAATGTAGCTCCGTTTGCAAATTGAGTCTCTCCGTGCTCATTTCTGACTCATTAGATCGTATGTTGTCCGCTTTTGCTTCTCTTGCCTGGCTTTTAGTTAACTGTGAGCAGCTTTTGTCATCCTTTTGCAGCTTCATGTCTTGCAGAGTTGGGGACAAATGTTTCGGTGGTGCACTCTCCTCTTGGAGAATGTCTTCCCTTTTTCTCGGTAACTTTTCTATTTTTGGAAAGGTCTCAGTTATATGAATTTTGGTATGATGTCCCTTCCTATCCGTAGATGGCAGATCGATTGGCTTCTCTCGCTTGGATGACTGATCGATACTGTTTAGATTCTCTGCTCCAGGCGATACATTTTGATTGGCATTTTTGTTCTCGCTGCTTTGCATGATAGCTGCGGAGGTAGAAGAATGCCGATGCTTGACAAGAGCTACTTGCTTTATTTTATCCAAAGAATCTTTTGAAGGTGCACCATTTTTGGACTTGGTAGAATTTTTTGTACCAAGTATGGACTGTTTCAGAGAAGACTGCTTCGTCTTTGAACTTGCTGCACCATTCCTTGCTTTTGGTGAAGTTATGGTTTCCACTTGATTTGCTTTGTGCGTCCTTACTTGCATAGTTTTGTTTGAGGGTAACTGTTCTTTCTTACCTGCTTGATGCTTCTCATCTTGTCCCTCGGGTTTTTTAAGCTTCTTCACTTGACGCACTTCATCCTTATGTAAGGCCTTCTGTTCATTGCTCAAAGGAAATTTGTCAATCTCTTTCTTTTCTTTCTGAATTGTATCTTCTTGTAACACAATATTGGTTAGAGGCACCCTCAATGTTTGTGGGTTTTTTAACTGTGAGATAGTCTCCTTGATTTCGATTGTTTTTGTGATTCTCCCCTTAACACTTGTCTGATTTTTTTCTGTCTGTTTCTGCTGGAAGTTAACTTGATGTCCTGGTACTTGATTTAGTTGGATGTCTTTGCTATGTTGCTTATCCATCACGTTGTTGATCGTTGGCAAGCCTGAAGACACTGGACCTGTATCTTTGTTAACCGCTATACTCCGCTCCTCCTGTTGTTGAGCTCTACCAGAAGAAACCATGTCACTGTTCCTCCTTGGAGAAGCGCCGGCATTATCAGCCCTACGCACGTGTTTTGCATCCTGAACTGATAGCATATTACTTATCATGTTTTTGTCAACACTAAGAGATGGCATATTCTCAGCGTCCCTGGTGCCTGTAGGACCTGAACTTCTCTTTAGCACTGGCTCTTGCTTCTTTTTGGGATCTGACCCTTTCCTAGATGCCTTTTTATCTTCCTTTTGCGGGATTTCATCGAGTCCCATTAGTTTTGCAATGACATTCGAAATTCTCCCTTTCTCTGATCCAGATTTTGGTCCACTTGACTGGTTCTTCTGGTCCAGATTTTTGAAGTCGGGGGCACAACTAGCTGACCTTTTATGGGACACCGGCTTGTTAGTGCTGAGAGGTTGCTTTTCGTGCAGTTTAGGAGTTTGGTCAGGGTAAGTCAGGGCCATGAGCTGCTGTTTGATGTTGTTTTTTGTTGTCCCTTTGGTGATATATGAGTTTCTAGAGGGCTTATCGAATGAAAATCTTGGCAGGTCTAGTTGCTTCTGATCAACTATCTTGACATCATCATCCTCATCCTCATCCTCATCGAGTAATTTAATCCGGTTTTTGTTTTGAGGCTTGATCATATGATCCGAAGCTTCCTGGAGGTTTACGAGCATCCTCAGGGACTCTTCCAAATCCATAGCTCCTTTCAACAGTTCCTGCCCAACTTCAATCGAGTTCCTATTGAAATTTAGGCCATTGGAACATGCTCTTAGAATCTGGTTCAGTTTCTGTATCCCTTTCGATACTTCATTGATGTGAACATGAGAGATCGAAGGGAACTGGCCATTCGGAAGATGATACGTTCTCCTTTCAGCCTTACTTATGTCCATTGATCTCTGACCGAATTGCTGGAGAAACTTTAGCACAGGATTTCTGCTTGAGCCTGAGTCCATTTTAGTGAACTTTCCTCCGTTTTCAATAGCAAAAGCGAGGGCCATGGAAAGATCTCCCACTCTCTCAGAGTTCCGGACTCTCCCAGTACCATATGTAACAATCTGTCCTGAAGATTCTTCAACGCGAAATGATCTGTTGCTGCTGCTACCTACTTTTAAACTAACCTGCAAGGTATAACATGTAACCTGAATGAGATTTATTGTTACAAACAATTTTCAGAATGTCCTGATATTGTCAAATGAACTTACGGATTCTAGAGTTTTTGTCTGTCGAGATCCTCTGTAAGTTTGTCCCGGATTAGCACGACCATCTGTCAGTTCAGACATATCATAAGTTTAGTTAGCACTATCATCTGTAACATATGCTTTGACAAGCTTTACAACCATAAAAAAAGGGCAACCTGGTGCACTAAAGCTCCTGCTATGCGCAGGTCCGGGGAAGGGCCCTGCCACAAGGGTGTATTGTACGCAGCCTTACCTTGCATTTCTGCTAGAGGCTGTTTCCAAGGCTTGAACCTGTGACCTCCTGGTCACATGGTAGTAACTTTACCGGTTACTCCAAGCTTTACAGCCATGAAAACCAGAAAAAGTTTGAGCAATCAAAAATAGTTGACACTTCTTTTGTTGAGTTTTTCCTTGTAGAATTTTACTGCCTCTTAACATCTTATGTTACATTATGAGGAGCTCAGGTTCGGATCTAGAGAGAAAGTTACGGATTTGACAGAACTCAGTAACTTTGGTCAAAACCTTGTATGTGTGTCGAGAGATTCACTTAAAATGAATAAATAATTTATCAAGAATCCGGGAAACTGACTTCTTTTTATAGATTCAGAACTCATAAACTCAAAATTCTGGCCCGAAGAAATATATGCTCCATCTATGTGAAAACAATGGATTTCCTATTGATTATTAATATTATTTTTGTGAATTGTACATACACTCCAATTATGGTTTCTTTAAACATATACCAAGTCATGTGATTCTCTTTTCACTTCTCATAAGAAATTAAAGATTTCTGAAATCATAGTTATAATAATAGAAGATCATGTAGTGCAATGAAGTGTAAATAATCAGTAATTTACATTACAGAAGCCTCTCTATTTGCAATTCCCTGATATGAGAGACTGTTTCTAAGTATGTATACTTGTAGCCTATAATATTGCTCGGACTCTCCAAAAATGCACTGCTTTTGGAGGATTAGACACATGCACACTGATATTCTTTTGAGTATATGCAACATGCAATATAGCTTGCAACTATCATCAACATGATCCTTAACACTCTAAGAACATACTAATTCTGCGTTACAGTCTAATTATCATAGAGTTTTGCTCATTTCAATCTGAAAAAATCACTAGTTCGACGTTCAATCTCATGCATAATCTAACCATGATATCTTAAAGATGTAGTATTAGAAAATCATGCATTAGCATTTCATTAATTTACCTCTGGGTGTGGAGTATGAATAGCCTGAATTTTGAGCAGCAGCAACTCGTTCCTTACGAAGCTTAAGATCATGCAGCAACTTCTGCGCGAAATCCGACTTGCCTGACATATTTTGCTTTTCCTGTCTTACTATGGAACAGAGTTTTTTGGACTAAACATCCATAAGAGGGAACTCAAAAATTCAATAAAAGCAAATACTAAATGTGAAAAAAGAAGAAATATTCTTAGATTGTGTTGTAGGTTAATTTGGTAAGGTATAGGAAATGTAATGTGTGTGAAGTTGTTATGTCACTTTTGGTGAGATGGGTTTTTCAGTGTTGGGTAAGTTGGGAAAAAGTAATCATTAGCATTTGAAGTTGGAAAAAGAATATATTGTTGTAACACACCACTTAGAAAAGATTGACTTGAAAGTTAGCTTAGCTCTCACTCAGTGTTTTTTCTCTATCAGAAACACAGTGGTTGCTTGGCTTTCATGCATTCTAATCCAAGCAATGTATTGTATGGGCACCAAATAGCTTCACAAAAAAGTTTTCTTTATTGACAGTAGGTGTGATATTTCTTGTTGTTTTCTTTTATGTTTTTTGTTTGTTATATTTATTATCTGTCCTGAGCCGGGGGTCTATCGAAAACATCCGCTCTACTTCACCTGAGGTGGTAGTATGGATTGCGTACACTTTGCCCTCCCCGGACCCCACTTTGTGGGAATACACTGGGTATGTTGTTCTTGTTGTTGTTGATCTCCTCTTGTGTTTTAGTATTTGTTGTTGCCTAGTGGTTAATGAAGAGCGATGAGAATTATAGACACGAGAAGGTAGGTGATTTCTTTCAATTTGCCACAATGTTACTGAACAAAGTTACACATTACTTGAGATTGTGTGACGGTGGGAGATAGAAGGTACTCAATAAAATAATTGAGATGCATACGAATTAGCATCAATACCAACATTATAAAAAAATGAGTTTTAGTATAATACATGATCAGTGTAAACAACTTTTACACCATCAACTCATCTTTGCCTGATGTAGTAGGTAACATATTTTATTTTCAAGATTTCAGATCTCACTCTTTAAGAAGATTCACTGCAAATCTACATTGGATGACTCAAATGATGTAAAAATTTATTTATACTGATGTATAAAACTTGAAGTCTATATTGATATATATTCTTAAAGTTGATCTCTTGTATGGGGGGGTAACATGGTTTGTGGCGTGATACCTTAGCTAGAAGGGTACAATGGCTCTTTTTTTGCTTTGTGACACTTGAAATGTTAGAGAATTTATAGCTTTCAATATGGGTTGGCTACCTTTTACGAAAGCTACTTTAGTTAATTATCCTGGAATGGGAGATGATCTAAATCCAAATATTCAAATAAGAGATTATCTTTCCTCTTTAGGAAGTTATGAACCTAATTAATTATTTTTTTTGTTCACCATGAATAATTTTTACCGATAACTTATGTCAGTTGTCACCACTAGGCCATCACTGACCATTACTGTAGGAAATCATTAATAACTTTTTTTGAGAAAATGATCAAATTAGTCTTGGAATTAGACTCACTTGGTCCTTGATATGCACTCCCTCCGTCCCAAATTTTCTAATTTAATTTTCCATTTACTTGTCCTTTTTGACAAACTAGTCATGTTATTAATTATTTTTCTTAATCAATGTGTCATCTCAATTTGGACAGGTAATTTGGGACGGAGGAAGTTATAGCTTATAAAAATGGTCATTTATCTATGCTAAATGCTTATCCTTTAGTCCTTGACTCTACAAACCTAACAAAGCTCCCAAAAAAATGTGTCAAATATAAACGGTGGCTTCAACAATGGCTTTCTGTGCGGTTTCACTAGCTGCCTATAATTATATGTATAAAATGTACTTATGGAGCTCTCTCGGCTATCGCTATCCAGTGTCCTCCATTTTATTTTTTTTGGTTAAAAGGAGGCTCGTTCATTGGAAATTATGAAGGGAGGATAGTTGTGCTCCTTACAGGTGAAGGATCGGAGCCAAAAATATGTTGTTCGGGGCCACATCACGGCCCTGTAGGAGGTTCGAGTTATTTTTAATTGTACGACGAGTTAGTGACCCGTAACAATCCGATTGCCAAAATGAGGCATTTGCCAAAACAGTTTCGGTGACGCCAAGACCGGACTTCTAGCTCCTTCCTTTGCTAGCATATTCGCCACCGCGTTTTGCTCCGAAAGATCTTGGCTGGTGCTGCTGCCTGCGTCTCTAGCAATAGTGACCTGCATTCAACAATCAGATTGTGATAGGAAGGATACATAGATCATTAGAAAGTATATGGAGGGTAATACTTGAGATGCATCTCAACCGTATTTCTCCTCGTCTATCACCCTTTACGCACATCAGTAGATATTTGTAAATTTTCATTTCTCTGTTTTTCTTAATTTTACTCACTCAATAATTCCTAAATATACAATAGATGAAATTTGTTGCTTCTTTTTCTGTATTTTCTTGAGTTACACAATATTTGGATTAATGATGGGTACTTAGAATAATGAAAGTGATAAAAAAAAAAAGTAATGGGAAATGGAGACTTGAAGAAGAAGCGGAAGTGGAGCAAAGTATCCACTTCCAGAGGAGGCCATTTTTGAAGCCACATTATTTATTGTAAAGTGATAATCATTTAGCATGTATTAAGAACCATATCCATTAACTGTTATCTATTATGACCAAATCAATCCAAGTCCATACATTAACATTAAGGACTATTTTGATTATTTTCTCAACTATTTTCCTACAGTTGCCATCGCCGATCGAACGCCACCATAGTAAGCCAACATCTTTACGCAGTAGTTTTCTTTTTGTGTACAGTGAAAAACAACGAACTAACTAAAAAACTTAGAATCATTCATAGGCAACACCGCGTAAGTCGGCTAGCAAAAGAAATTTTATAATCAACACATTGATTTGCCTCCCGTCATGTATGTCTAATTGTGGCCTTGTTGACCTGCAACAAGCTATCTACAGGGTTTAAATGATAAACTTGACAATAAGTAACGTATCCATTTCCATTTATTAGATTTGCGACGACTTTTAGCACTTGTTTAATACTCCACAATTCTATAGTAAGGCTTGATGAATCAACTATAAACTTAGCTTATATTAGCTCATACAAGAAACGATATATATATATATATATATAATACCCCATAATATAATTTCTTTTCTTCTTATATTCGTTATGTCGATGTAACCTCCACCTAGGTTAGATATCTCACTTATATCAATGAGATCATGGTGTTGGATACACACTTTATCATCTCTTTCGAGAATACAATGTTATTATAGATCATGAATCGACATTTTTTACTATATATATTAATTAGATGCACTTTCATAAGAGCCCTTTTAAATTTAACACTACACATTTCAAATAAATAAGGTCAAAGGATAACATATATATTAGGGGAAAGGACATGAATGTTACCTCGCCTAAAATATTTTCACTAATATAGCTATTGACTTGGCAATTCCAATAGATAGCCATTTAGGCTTTTCTGTCGCCACTACTATCCCTTTTTTTTTGTCTTTTCTTTCTTTATTGTTTAATTTTTAATGTCAATTATTTTACAGGTTACATTCTCTTTCTTCCTATTTTTTTTGGTTTGTTTTTCACATTTTTTTTCTCTTTTTTCTTTTAATGATGTTAATTTTTATTTTATTTTTTGAGAAAAGTTCACTCTATCCACCTATTTATTTTTTCAGATGCGATCACGGTAATAAAAACATGAAATACAAGTCCACCCATAATTGTTCTATCTCTTTTCATATGAGTTAACACTATAGTGACACTGTGACTTTTTTTTTTATTCTGATATCTATCTTTTTTTAATAAAAAATAAATAAGGAATGTTTGGACAGTATGGGTACAGACTTTAATAAATTTTGTATATGCTTGCACAAATTTTTATAAAATTTTAGGTGAAGTTAACAAATTCACGAATAACGAATTACTATATATGCTTACACAAATTTTCTCCGTAAAAGGTGTATTTAGGTGGTATATATATTGTATCAATGTGGTATAAAAGTGTATTAATCTAGTATAAAAGTGTATCAATGCGGTATCAAAGTGTATCAATGTAATATAAAAGTGTATCAATATGGTATAAAAGAGTATCAATTGGGTATAGGAACTGCATGTACTTGCATAGAATTTCCTTTCTCTTTTTTAAAAAGTGTATCAATATAATATAAAAGTGTATCAATGAGCTATAAAAGTGTATCAATTGAATATAGAGACTGCATGTGCCCAATTGGGTCAAATGGCTAAAAAGGAAAATTAAGTTAGGCCGACTGGCTAAGGTTGTCCACCATTTCAATTATGGGTCTTTTTTTTTTTAAAAGGTCAGATCCTTTTCCCTAATAAATTATCAAGCTTTCACTTAAACTACAAAATAACTCATGGGATAAAAATATTATGAATTGCATATGGGAAAGGCATAAATTCTCCCCTCAATTTGTCGTCAAAATTTACTTTAGCACTTTAATTATATCGATAATTATTTATTTTCTAAATAATTTTTGCATGAATTATATTACCCCCTTAAAGGCTGGCGTGGAAAAAAAAATTAAAGCACATTTTAAATTTTAAAAAGTAAAAGAAAAAAAAATTGGGCCCATTTTCAAATTTCGAGCCAGTAATATTTCTTCTTCCTCACACCCACCACCCCCTCTCTTCTAATTCCTCTATTTTTTTTACTCCTATCAACCATTTTTAATACATATTAAAATATTTTCATCTGAATTTTTGTAATAACATCATCTTCTTACACAAAAATCTTCAAAAAAATATAATTTATTTCATCAAAATTAGTTTTCCTCAATATCTAAATTAACTACATAACTGTCGCATTCTTATTTTGATTGTACAAATTCCAACAATTTGAATTTACATATCAAGAAAAGAATGAGGTGGGGGTGGAATTGAATGTTTTGTTCTTGTTATTGTATATCCATGCTTTGTTTTAAAAAATGACCCTCAAATACAAAAAATAATAATATTGAGATGGTGTGTGGAGGGGGGGGGGGGCACCGGGGGCTGAGGGGGGGGGAGGGGTTGTAGGTTCAGCCAAACGGACAGAGGGGAGGGGCGACCGGATGAGTGTTTGCAGATTGTATGAAGGGGGCGCGGGGGTGGGGGGCTGAACAAGAGAGAAAATGGGGTGCGGGGTGAAGAAGAAAGCTTGGGGCAGGGGGTGAAATTTTTTAATTTACATATATATAATTTTTTTTGCCTGACTTGCGTGGCAACAACGTCATGCTGATTTGGAGGCGAGTGTATTACACACTCCATTGAGAGAGTTAAGTTATATTTTGGGGGTGATATATAATTCACGTGAAAATTATTAAAATAAATAAATAATTATCAATAAAATAAAAAATGCTAAAATAAATTTTGACGGAAAAAATATGCCTTTAGATTGTTTGTACCTTCACTCAATGTTTAATGTTAAAACTGATGCGTCACATTCTTATCCATTTGTTCAGTCATGTTCTAATAGCTTGACTCTAACTAACTAGTACATTGGCCCAAAACAAGGCAAAATCGGCTCGTAGTGACATACTACCTCATCGTAAATCCACGCTATTTATGTCATGAGGCGAAATATTAAATATATTTAAGATATTATGCATCACATTCTCACCCACTCTAAGTTGTTTAACCATGTCTTAGCTATCATCTCATAGCTTGGCTCGACTAGCAGTGGTGTACGCAAATTAATTTTTTTAAGCAATATTAATATTAAAAAAATAAATAAAAATTGATAAAATAACATTATATTAATAAAAAAATTATTTAAAGCGCATTAGTAAATTAAAATATAGATCAATTAAACTACTACAACTCCTTAACGAGTTTTCATATTTCGAAATGTATTCCTAATAGCCTCATAGGAGATGGTACCAAATACTTCTTTCTCCATATAAGGCACCAACAACTATTTAAAAAGCTCATCATCCATTCAATTTCGTAAATTAATCTTAATCAACTCTATCCTCGGGAAAGTGTTGTACGTAGAAGTAGCAACTGATATAAGTTAAGCAAATTTAACAAGCCAAAAAATAAAGACTTTATCGATACACACACATCGAAATTATAAATCAAAATAATTACTTTTCAATTTAGGTCTAGCTTTAAGTTTAATTATTATGTTCAACATCTTGTTCAACTTAATTCATGTAGCACTAATTAAATTGAATTCTAGTTCAATTGGTTTATCATATTTTTATTTGACTAAAAATGAAAGTCGGAGGTTCAAAACCGATTCAAAACTCCTCAACGGATCTTTTATCACACAAAGCAATAGTTAGAAAAACGCCAAAAAATCAAGAACAAAACATACCCAAACATAGGCTCGAATATTCGAGCTCGACCACACAAGCGACGCGCCAAAACATCAAGCCAACGAATTTCTTACGATTAAGTAGCGTCATATAAGTTGAAGGTGACCGAGAGATGAGGATGTTGTGATGGATGTGTGGTCATACCAGAAAAGATAGGGTGAGAAATAAGATTATTCGGGAGAAGGTGAGAGTGACTTCGGTGGAGGACAAGATGAGAGAAGTGAGATTACGTTGGTTCAGACACCTGATGAGGAGGGGCTCTGATGCTCCAGTACGGAGGTGTGAGACACTGGTTATGAATGGTTTTAGGCGGGATAGAGGTAGGCCGAAAAAATATTGAAGGAAGGTAATTAGACATGATATTGAGCAATTACAGCTTACGGAGGACATGATCCTTAATAGGAAGGTGTGGAGGATGCAAATTAAGGTAGAGAATTAGGGGGTGGGAGTACGTCGGTAACTGTAAAGGAGCGTTCTTTATTTGTATCTGAAGTTTCTTGTTCGTGGTGTTGAGTGATGTCTATGATTTCGGATAAATAATTTTTAGTATTATCTTGTGGCTGTAGTATTATCTTGTGGCTAGCGATGTTAGTTTATTTTGCATACTGTACTAGTTTATATATATTAATGTTTTGTGTTTGTTATACTGTTATCGATCCTAAGCTGGGGGTCTATCAAAAATAGTCTCTCTACTACACTCTATCCCTTCCCAAATCACATACACTAAATATGTTGTTGTTGTATACACAATTATATGTTAATACTTTGCATGCAGACTGCAGAGTAATATTTAAAGAATCACACAACAATACGCTTCCCTTGACAAATGGTCAAGCGCCTTGTTTGCCTCCTAGAGGTCGGGTGTTTGAACCTTCATCTGTACTTTTTTTGTAATTTTTTTTTTAAATAGCGATTAAGTAGTATTGAATCCAGGTCCTACATCAATGGGTCAAGCAGGGGCGGATCTAGAGTCCCATTGGGGATTCTCGGGAATCCAGTAACTATCGTATGGATCTAGTATTTATATAAAGAAATATAGTAAATATATACAAATTATAAGTTAAGAACTCATAACCAAAGTGTATTGTTGGTCTAGTGGAGTAGATGTGCTTGTAAAATTTTTATTGCCCTCATGGTTGTGGGTTCAAATTCCATTACTTACTATTTGTTTTTATTTTTATCTAATATGGAGAACCCACAAACTTTAAATTCTACATCCGCCTCTGTCAAAAACATTTTATGTGTATAATTTGTTAGGTTTTTTTTCCTAATTTTCTTACCAAGTTTAAGCTTTACTTTTCTTGAAAGAAAAATATAAAACTTTTTCATATTTGACAAATCTCTTTCTTGGAGGAAAGATTTTGGAACTCTATAAATAGAAACCCCATTCTTATAACATAACACAATATCATCCCAATATAGTCATTAAAGAGTTTTGTTTAAGGGAGATTTTCTCTCAATAGGTTTTATATTTTTTCATATGTAGGTCGTTTGGCCAAATCATATTAATAATATGTTATTTTGTTGTCTGAATTATCACTGCCTTGGTATGCAACTATAAGCTTCCACCTGACGCCCTCTAGATTTCGAACCCAACAATCGAAATCGAGAGGGCGTCATGCGTAAGCTTAAAGTTTGCAAACCAAGACGATGATAATTTAGATGACAACAAAAAATAAATACTAAAAACATGTTATTAATATGGTTTGGTCAAATGACCTACATATTAAAGATAATATTAAAAAATTTAAAAACCTATTGGGAGAAAATCTCTCCCTAAACAAGACTCTTTTAACGACTGCATTGTTGATTCTATTGTGTTATGGTATGAGAAGAGATAATCTTCTATTTGTAAAGTTCCAAACCTTTTCCTTTTTAGTCAAATATAAAATTTTTTTATATTTTTCATTTCATGAAAAGTAAAAGTAATTATGATATTACTTTTATTTTCTTTCTAAGAAAAAAAGAGGAAAAATGCATCGTTTTCATCCAAACTATACAAGAAAAGTCGAATCCACACCTAAACTATATAAGTGACCTATTACACACGTAAACTATTAAAAAGTGAAACTTTTTACACCTTAGATTTGACGTGAAAAAAACATAATTATTTAAATAAAAAATATCGTGTTTAAGTTAAAAAATAACAAAAAACGATAAAAAATTAAATATTCCCCACCTAGCCCCATCATCCATCATCCATCTTCTTTTTCTTCTTCTCCAAACTAAAAAATTCCCAATCTGAAAATTTCAATTTCAAGTTGCTAATAAGTTTCGAACGATTAACAATGGCTGAAATTTCTTCTCCTTCTTCTTCCCCAATTCAATTAAACCATCAAATCTAATTATCGACCTCAAATCTAAGTGTCTGATCACTCAAACACTTAACCCTAAAATAAAGCTCAACTGGACAATACTCACATTGTCCATCACCATCACAAGCATCACAAACACACGAAAACCTCATACTCATAGCACATTCACTTGACGAAGTGCGTTAGCTATGTTGGAATCTGTGTCTCGGAGCTCGAATTTCATGAAGTCGGGTTTGACTTCACGGATTTTGATACGGGAGAAACGTTGGTAAGAGACACTGTCCATTGTTGTTGTTGTTTGAGGATTGAGGTTGTTGTTGGTGTTTTGACGGTTTTAGTTTTGGGGAAATTTTAGTACTACTGAGGTAGTGAGGTTTTGTATTATGTGGATAGTGTGCAAAGTTTAGGTGTACGCGGTGGTGTATTAAGCAATCGCCGTTGGAGCTGCATCGCCGGCGATGAAATTGACGTAATTTTAGTGGCACACCTTGTCTGCTAAACAAGGTAAATATCAAGTTAGAAAAAAAAAAGAAGGATAAAACTTTTCTGCACATATAATTGAATTCCACTATCCAGAAAAGTGTATCTATAATTGGACATTAAAGAAAAAGAAAAAAAAATTGAGCTCATAACAATAGAGATTTTGGACAACAATTGAGGTTTTGGATATTGAAGAACAAAGAAAATAGTAAATTTATTATTTTATTATTTTTTTCGTATCATGATGACGTGGTGCTGACGTGGCAGACGTGTGTGCAACACCACACCACATGTAAGTGGTATAATGCTTTACAGAGTGTAAAAAATTTCACTTTTATATAGTTAAGGTGTGTAATAGGTCACTTATATAGTTTCGTTGTGGATTCGACTTTTCTTGTATAGCTTGGGGTGGAAACGTCTTTTTTCAAAAATAAAACTTCAATTTGGTAAGAAAACCGAGGCCCCTTTTTGGCTTGATTTTCTTCACTTGATCCGTCTTCTTCACATGATTTTCTTCGCTTGATCCACCTTCTCCACATCACATGCATCAACTCCGTTCTTGATATAATCTTCATAGTTGTTGCTTGTCATGGTTAAAAATAAAGTTTAAAATATTATGATTAAAAATGAGCTAAAAAATTAATATTTTATTTTTATTTTTAAAGGTGCAACAACAAGAAGGATGAAAATATGATTGAAACTTGTTCTCATCATGCTTTTGGACATATATCTTTGTTAGTATCAAATTGGTTTCAACTTTGATTTCAACATGTCATTAGCTGAACCATCGGACCACTGAACCATAGGTTCTGAAACTACTTGTTGGGTTCGAAATCGAGAGGGTGTCATGCGGAAACTTAAAGTTTGTAAATCAAGACGACGATAATTTAGATGACAAGAAAAAAAACAAATACTAAAAACATGTTATTATATATGGTTTGGTCAAACGACCTATATATTAGAAATAATATTGAAAAAATTAATAACTCTCCTCTTAAACAAGACTCTTTTAACGACTACATTGTGATTCTATTGTGTTATGATATGAGATTCGGAGAAAATCTCCTCCTAAACAAGACTCTTTTAACGACTACATTATGATTCTATTGTGTTATGATATGAGATTCTTTTAATCATGATTTCTATTGTATTATGACATGAGAAGAGAGTATTCTATTTATAAAGTTCCAAAAAATTTTCTCTTAGAAAAAAGGTCAGCTAAATATGAATTTTTTTTAATTAAGAAAAAGGTTAGCTAAATATAATTTTTTTTTATATTTTTTCTTTTAGAAAAAATAAAAGTAATTATGGTATTACTTTTATTTTCTTTAAAAAATAAAATTTAAATTTGATAAAATAAAATGTAAATTTAATAAGAAAATTAAGACAAAAATCATAACATAATTATGATAATTAAATATTTATTCTTTTTTATATGCATACGCCACTGGACTAGGACACTGGCTCAAAACAAGGCCAAGGGCCTGCATAATTAATGTCAATAGCAAGCTTATGTGACGAAAATTAGAGGTATTTTTTTTTTTTGGGCAAAACATAGATTTTATTTATTACTTATTATTTAAAGAAGAAGCGAAAATTCTGAAATTATAGTGTTGGACGTGAGAAGCATATTATAACACGTTACAGAAGTGGAGATGTCCTAGTCAAAATGTACATCCAGAACCTTCCCTTTTTTAATTAAAAAAAATAAATTTCCATAACAGCTGTTATTTTGCGTACCCTATTCCTCGTCAACTTCTTTGCCGCCTCATTCGGTTATAACTCATCCAACCGTTAAATATCTTATCTTAAATCAATCTCACCCGTCCGATCCTTCAAAATTATCAATAAATAACGACCTTCTCTTTTGCTTTATGCATACCTTCTCCTTCTGAGGTTAGCCTCAAATCTTTCTCCAGATCTCTTCTAGCTGGTTTATCTTCTTCAATTTTCGTGTTCAGATCTGTGTAGATCGGAGCGCGATCTACGTTTTGAGTATGGATTTGCTGTGCTTCTGTGAAGGCTTGGTGGTTGGCCAGCTGAACGGTGCATCGGTTCGATGTCCGTTGAAAGAGGTGCTGGTTGATGAAGAGATGGTAGTTCTGGCGATTCTGAGCTGGTTTGATGGAGATGAGGCTAACCGAAGGTGTTGAATTCGTGAGGATTCGGCTGTTTGTTTGCAGGAGCGCTTTACAGGTGAGCTGAATTATCTTTTTTTGTCTGTTGAATTCAGCTGGAAAAGCTGAATTGAGCAAGCTTGTGTATGCTGAAAACATGCTAATCCTTTACACATGTTGCAGATCTGAATAGAGCAGAGATGCAAGGATTGTTCAATTGATGTCTCGTTGTTATTGAGCGTTAGATCTGTTTAGTCTGCAGAGATTAGATTCATGGAGGTTGGAGCTATATCTTCAGCAACCAAGGTGTTACTTTGCGAAGATTCAGCTGATGTTTGCATAGAGCTTTAGCGGTGAGCTAAATTTGTTTGTTGTGTTTTGTTTGCTAGAAAAAAGATGAACTGAACTAATTTTAATTTTGTTGAGGAAGTGCTAATAACTTTTACGTGATGCAGATTTGAACGCAAATTGAAGGGCTATTCTCAATTCTTTCGTCTCGTTATGATGGAACAGTTTGGATCGGTATTCATTCAATCGTTTGATGATCGAGATCAGCCATCGTATGGTGTATCTAAGGTTATATTAGTTTTTATTTGATGTCTATGATTACTTGAATGTCTCAATTGCATTAGTTTTTATTTATGCATGCATATGTACGAGAGGATAAAAGATTTGAGTGATGTTGTGCGAGGCATGAGGGAAAAAAAGTGAGATTTATTGTTCATGTCAGCAGGCCTTTGCCATGTTGGGTGCGCTCGCATGGCAGGTCAAAAGTACCTAATAAAAATATGGTTTTTTGGTGTTGGGAGGGGAGAGGCACGGGGGTTTATTTTTTGCCCGGCTCTCCTCTCTCTCTGTGTGGTCTTTCCTTTTTATTTTCCTGCTTTTTCATTGTTCCTGCATCCAAAAAAACTGCATCGATCCGGTGGTTACTTGTTATGAATTGGTCTAAAGGCAATTGACCCACGTTAATTTGCTTAACACGGCGATGGACAATGCAACGTATAGTCTGCAGCACTCCACTAAAGGTACTAATTTAATTCAGTTGACAAATTTTACTCACAATTTTCCTAAACAGCTACCATATATAAATTACTTGTTCTAAATTTCAATTAGGCACTAATTGATATAATTTTTTCGTAACTGATACAAAATTTTTGTAAGACAGTTTTATGATTCTCTCAACTACGAATTGCTAAAAGATGCCTTTTTTTCTCATTTCAAATTTCAATTAGACACTAATTGATACAAAATTTTATGATTGTGTCTCAACTATGAATTGCAAAAAGATAAATTTTTTCTCATCTCAAAGAGCCTACACCATCCAATGGAAGATGCTCCAAACTATTTGAAAAATAATTTGGCATATATATTTACTGGAAAATTTAGCTGCTTACGAGATTTGTTATGAATTTTAACATGTTTACCCAAATAGTTAAAATTTGTGATGAGACTAATTGTGAAAAAAATGTTTAATTAATCTAGTCAATAGGGTAATTGTGAGCTGTTTTTGTAAAATTGGTTCTAACTTAACCTGTTATAACTTCTAAGACGATTCTCATAACTTCGATTCTTTCCAAAACTTGCTAATGTAATCGTCACTTAGCTTAATAAGATGAATGAATAGACTATGCGGGGCATTCACATGGTGTTTATATATTCTATTAGTTTGGACATGCAGTTTCTCTTTTTATGTATATTCGCGTTGATATTTTCTGCAATTAGTATGGTTCTTAGTTGTTCATGGGTATGATGTTTTAATCGGACTTATGGTAAGAATGTTTAAGTGTGCTGAAGAGCCTTGCTCTCTATTCAGTAATGTAATTCTTCCACTAAGTTGGAATTGTTATAGCCCCCTTATTTTGTAGCCCTTTGGGAGGGTACTTGTTTTAGTCAGGTTTGGATTTGGTCTAGAAAAACCATTCAATGTACCGGCTAGATCTGTCATGTAGCTGATGATGAAGGGTTCTGCTTTACAAAACCTTGGAGGAGCATTGATGTTGACCAAGTTTAATCTAGTTACAGTTCTGCAAATTCTTTACTAAGTCCTTGGGGATGGTGAAGCTGTTGTAACTCTTATGTTCTACAATTAAGTGTTCGTGGTGCTGCTGCTGCTGCTGCTGCTGCTGCTACTGGAGTTGAAGACTTATGGATTTCATAACCCCATGCTTTGCTGCTGCTGTTGAGGTTGAATATCTGATAGCCTCGTGTTTTGCTGCTGCTGCTGCTGCTGGAGTTGAAGATTTGATAGCCTCATGGTTTGCTGCTGCTGTTATAGACATGGTTTAGCTTCTGTGGTTTGCTGCTGCTGTTGGAGTGGTTCTATAAGGTTCCTGCTGTCATTCAAGTTAAAAGATTTAGTAGGCTCATGGTTTCCTTCATCTGTTGTAAATGAGGGTTGGATAGCCTGCTGCCTTGTCTGTGCGCGAAATGAATGCACTCATTATTCACTGCTTCGAGTATCTCCTCACATTTGAGGACAGTTGATAGCCTCTTCAAATGTTGTCTAACCAACATCTGTACAGTGGTTGGTTACATGTGATTGCTTTCCGGTAATCCGTTTTGAGGATTTTCCAGTATTTCATTGTTGTGCACCAGCTCCTTTCAATGGATGGGGGGTCTTGTATTTGTTCGTCTCCTCCATTAAAAATGCCGTGGATAATTGATCTCCTGACCGAGGCTTTGTTATGGTTTCTGGTATCCTCTTGGTAATCATCTGACTTCAACTGCCTCAGTTTTTGTTCTAATTAGTTTAAGTTGATTCAAACTTCACAGTAAAAATTGTGAACTTATCGTGTCTTGTTTGGTATAACATTATTTATCTTCTTTGGTCATTGGTGAAATTATCTTTTTCTATGCTTTGCAGGGCTTGCTGTTTATTAACTGACTGGATTATACATCTCGTGTAACGAAGTGGATAATTAATGACAGTTTTACCAAGGCTGATGGTGCGTTTAATTTTCTACTGCATCAGTTCGGCTCTCGGCCGTGTTTATTGGACAGATATTTTCAGTTTTACTTAAAAGCCTATGGAAAATACATTACACTGTTTAATTCCCCTGCCTGGTAATATTTTAAATTGGCCGTGTACTTGCTAATCTCAAGTAGTATTGGCAAGTGGCAATATCATATTGCGCAATTGCGCATTCATCTCAAATGGCCGTGTACTTGATACTAATTATTAAGTACTGGCAAGTGGGAATGTTGTTGCAGTTGAACGTTCATATCAAAAAGTAGCGTTTGGATGTTTTGGTTTGTATTGATTAATGTCCGTACAGTATTAATTTACTTATCTAGTGGTTATTGTCGGTGTGGGAAGCCGTCATGATAGCTTTACTAATATTTTGGAACTTCCTTTACAGATGAATTTGTATTTTTTCCTGAGATTTCATAAATTAGTGTGTTACAGTTGTGTTCCCCCAAAGAGCTGTTTTTACACAAATGTGATGCCCTTTAATAACAACGAACAAGATACTGTTAGATCGTATTTTTTCCTGAGATTTCAGAAATTACTGTGTTACAATCGTGTTCCCCCAAAGAGCTGTTTTTACACAAATGTGATGCCCTTTAATAACAACGAACAAGATACTGTTAAGAGTAGATTTTATCTTTTGTAAAACGAACTTTTTCCAAGAGCCAAATGGCTATCCTTTTTTCAAAAAAGTTGAATAGTATTTGTTTAATATTTGTTGTCACGACTGTGTGGATGGGTCCAAGAGCTCGGTTTATGGAGGAGCGCTCGATGCTCTAAAGCAGTCGAGAGGTCGGTGGTTCGAATCCACCTGGATCCTTATTTAGATGGTGTGTTTTTCTGATAACTAAATGTTATTTTATTTGAGAAACATCACTCAATACGAATTTTTATCGTAAAACATTTGATTTTCTTAGTGTATCATATGCTTAGTAATGCTTAAGGTCATCTTTTTTCCTAAAAATATGTTTAGGTTGATAGGTTACTGCAACGACAATGGGGTCTATGTTGGCTTAATGCGTTGAAGACAAGCAGCATTCTCACATTTTCGTGAACAATAGGATTGCTTTGGGACTGTACAGAGATTGTTTTAAAGGTTGAATAAAAAATAATTCCAACAATATCTGAATGTTTAAGATTTTATGTTGGAACTGTACATAGAGATGGAGTTGAGTGTGAAAAATTATTCCCACTAAGCTGATTGCGCTCAATTTTAATATATAGTTAATTTGAAATTTGTACATGCTACGTTATACTCCTTATTTATTATAAAATTTATTTTCAGGTTGTTTTAAAGTACACATGAACTAGTTGGAGGAATTTGATATTTATTATATATATAATTTTGAACTCTCTTTATAGAGTTGTCAATACGGTTGTTCCAGTCCATCTGAATTAGTCCACGGGCTTTGAGTTTGGTGGGTTAGGCCGGATTAACTCATCAAAATAATGAGTCAAAAAATATCAAACCCACATTATTACTCTGTGGGCCGTAGGCCTCACGGGCCAATTCATTTAAAAAAAAATAATATTTTTATAATTTAATTTTAGAATATTAATAAACATAAATATTATCAGATATTATTACATAGTGTTAATACTTGTTAATGAAGTCTTCAACATTCTAAAAATTACTTCGAATAGCAAAATTAAATAACTTTTGATATGATATCCTTCAAATCAAATAAGTCTCCAACATCCTAAAAAAATACTTCGAATAGCAAAATTAAATAACTTTTGATATGATATCCTTCAAATCAAATAAAAATATTGTTAAGCAATTTAAATAGTTGTATGTATTTGACTTATGGATCGATCCACGGGCTAGTTCAAATCACATTACTCAAGCTCCACAGGCCACAAAGTTATTTGGGTCGAGCTAAAAAGTCCTATTCTTAAATAGACGGTAAAAATTAAAATCTAACTCCGTTAAATTATAAATTCGATTGGGCCAGCCCAACGGACCTGGTCCGGCTCTATCTCTTTATGCTACCTCGCCCTGATACATGAAGTTATGTGTAATGCTTTTTATTATCTCAAAGTTGTGGTCGAAAGCGCTACACGCTCCATAGCTGCTCACCGCCCTTTTTAGTCCATCTATATGTTCATATTTTAATACTTTCTTCGTTTCGAAAAAAATGACCTACTTTTTTTTTTCGTTCGTTTAAAAAAGAATGATTTCTTTCTCTTTTTAGCAATTTTTTAATTTTAACTTTCCACATCACATGTTTAAGACCATAAAATTAAAGAACTTTCCACATCACATGTTTAAAACCATAAAATTAAAAAATATTTTAATACATTTGACATATCTTTAATCTAACATCATAAAATTTAAAAATCTTTTTTATTTTTTTAAATTCTATATAACGGAAGGAGTATGAAATTATGGTGTCATCAGAAGCATGTTATAACACGTTACAAAAGACAACTTTTTTTCCTTAATAAAACTATTTCTTTAACACCCTTTGCCCCCACAATCTCTTCGCCGCCTTTTAAGTTGGCCCATCTACTGTTAAATATTTATTTTCAAATTAATCTCAACCGTTGGATCATTCCAAATCCACTATAAATTACGATTTGATTTTACTTTTTATAAACTCTGCTACTTTCATATTCAAATCTGCGGAGACGTTTTCCTGTCTACCCTTTAATATGTGGATTACAGTGTAGCAGCAATACTCTCCACATGGTTATTATGGATGACGGTAGAAGTAGTTGAGGTGTGCGCAACTTGACTTTGCACTATGATTATAAAAAAGGAGAGTAACTGCTTTAGCAACTGTTGCGATAACTTCTTTATTTTTATTTTTGGAATTTTAGGAAAACCCGCCATATAGGAGAGGTAAATTGCACTAGGTAAATCTGTGCGATAAGCTTATGGCTCAAAGGCATTGAGGGAGAATCGATCCCAGATAGCTGTGGTGGGCTACCACCCTCCAAACTAGTGAGCCAGTCCCGAAGGACGATGTTAACTTTGTTAGTAAACTATCTGTGAGCTAAACATGCTTCTTATTGTTTGTTGTACTACTTACAATAGCTGTATTAAGCAAGTTGTTTGTTGAGAACTTTTTAATCCTTTTTTAACTGTTGGAAAACATATGCACAACAGAAGCATGGAGGCATTCCAGAAGCATACCGTCTGCATGACTAATAGAGCTGCGAGGGCTAATGAATTGGCCTCCATTTGTTATTATATCAAACGGATTGGATCGTTGATCTTTTGATGCTGTTGCAGTTTCAGCTGTGAAGGGTGACAGTACAGTGAGCCTACTGGTGCATCTAAGGTTATATATCTATTGTTTAATTTAATGTTTATGTATATTTGAATGATTAATGTAAACTTTAGTGTTTTTTTTTTTAAAATAAAAAATAAAAAATTATGCATGCATATGTATGAGGTAATTGAGGAAAAAGTGAGGTATCTATTGTTCATGTTAGCAGGCCTTTGCCATGTTGGGTGAGCTCGCATGGCAGGTCAAAAGTACCTAATAAAAGTATTTGTTTTTTGGTGTTGGAGAGAAGATGGCACGGGTTTTTGCCCGGCTCTCTTCTCTCTGCGTGTCTGTGTCCTTTTTATTTTTGCTGCATTTTTCGTTTTCCTGGTTTCAACAACTTAGCAACAACTCCATGGTTACTTGTCCTCGAATTGCTAATTATGGGGATGGACAATCAATGTTCGATCTGCTGCATAGCACTCCACTAGAGGTACAATCATCAACTCTCTTTGTTATAGTTAACTAGCTGCATCTTTGTTTTCGTTGCAGCTAGTGATTCAAACTACTTGGTTTACTTAATTTCACAGTTCTAGTGTACTTTTAAAAGTCTGAATAACTTTTGTCTTAACATAAACCACTTTTACCTCTGGATATAAGTTGCTTCAGTCCGCGATATGATTTTTTTTTTCTTTTTTTTTTTAAAACACAATTACGGGCTTTGAGACTAGATTTATAGGTTCTGCCAAACTGCTTCAAACTACTTGTATTTATAAGAAACTGTCAAGCCTTTAGCATTGGAAGTTTTTATGTATGGTGTTCCATAAAACTGGTACAAGGACCTCATGTTTCCTGAATTTGAAAAAATAGCAATGGAATATGCTTGTCAAAAACAAGTAATGAAACATGCATTGGGCTCTTGTATACTGGCAATGAGGCCAACGATAAATCCCATTTATTTATTTCCCAGCAAATCACTTTGCACTAATTATATACAGCAGAACAATAGATGCACATGCAAGCAAGGAATCTTAGATGCTACTGGCAATGTAGCAGCTTGTTTTTTTTTAGAAATGTTGTGTAATTGGCATGTTAGCAGTTTTGTTGAGCATAACAACGACAACACGTGTCCCTGTAGCAGGTCATTATTGTTGGGTTCATAGAAGTGTGAATGAGAAATGGAGAAGAAATGTTGGAGGAAAAGGAGACACCCAAATTGGAAAGTGTACTCCTAATTTGGAAAGCTTACTCTTTCTCCCACATTGGTGGAAGAAGAGAACTTTTTAGTGTTTATATTGTGAAACACTTACCCACATGGTAAATGAGGCAAGGAAATAGAGATGCCTTGCGTTGTTGTCGTCGTTGCTCGCTTGGCTTCGGCAAATAATCAATGAGATCTTTCTTTTTGGACAAATTTTATTTGACAAAATCTGAACAATGATGAAAAACGCAAGAAATATTTCTAAGTTTTAATCCTCCATTTACATGCAGTAACAGTGATGCGATGCAACTGTTTTACGTGAACAGTGACGCGTGAACAGTGACTGGTGCACTGTTTTCTGTTACTTAACTGAACTGATGCACTGGTTGAATAAACAGATGCAACTATTCAGCAAAAGACACACTGATTCATGTAAAGATATGACTGTTCAGTAAAGGATGCAATCTTTAATGAACAGACATGAATTTACAGCAAAGGTGCAACCTTTGGAGTGAACCATTGCCTCCTTTCTAAAGAGGCATCTTGTGGCTATAAATAACCTGGTTTTCATCCACAGGTTAGAGGTAGGAAATACAGAAATTTTCAGATTACAAAACTTCTTCTTCTTGCCTTAAAAAATACTCTAAGTGTGATCATTCTAACCGTGAGTGTGTTCGAAGAATCCGCCTATTTGAGGTACCGCTAAAGTCGGATTGAAGGCCATTTTATCCTGGGAGGAAGATTCCATAACCTCGGGTACAGTGAGGGGAATTATTCCTTAAGGAAAATCCGTGAATTCGGACGACTTGGCCTTAATCATTTCTGTTTCATCTTTATTTTCTGAAAAATAAATACACCTCTTGGAAAGGTCTTTTTTGATCTTGTATTGAGGGTATTTAATACTTCATTATGTTCTTGTTCATACTTGAACTCAAGTTGAAGTTGTTGTTCTGTTATACAGATTCTACGTACCCGTATTGTGAAAAATAACAATCTTAAGGAATAATTTAACAAGAATCTGTATTGCTTGTTTTTTGAGATTAAAGCTTAGGCTTTCTACTCCACTTGAATTTAACTAGTGATTAGAAGACATAAAATCTTCATCACAAGTTAAGGTTCACTCAGTTGACGATTCGAAGTAATAAAAACTTCATCGTTAACTAGAAACAAGAAGAAGAATTTCAAGTTATTTAACTTTATAAATAGTATTCTGAAAAATACTAAGTTTTCTGTCTTGTGGTGACAGAAAAAATGACAACTGAAAGTCAAATGATGGATGCGACAACGTCTGTGGGGCAAACAATATTGCCACATCAAGTCGCACAAATGCTCCGCCAACGATGGCATCGGCGGAGAAGCCCGAAAAATTTTCTGGCATTGACTTCAAGCGGTGGCAGCAAAAGATGTTCTTTTACCTCACCACTTTATGTCTGCAACGGTTCACTAGCGAAGACGCTCCTGAGGTACCCGAGGGAACCTCGGACAAAGATCGCTTTGTTATTGTAGAAGTTTGGAAACATTCGGACTTCCTTTGCAGGAATTATATTCTGAGTGGTCTCCAAGACGACCTCTACAATGTCTACAGTGGAACCAAGACATCAAAAGAACTGTGGGGGGCACTTGAACGAAAATACAAAACGGAGGATGCGGAAATTAAGAAATTCCTTGTTGCACGGTTCCTGGACTTCAAAATGATTGATAGCAAATCTGTTGTCTCTCAAGTACAGGAGTTGCAAGTCATCATACATGATCTCCTAGCAGAAGGTATATTTTTGAAAAATAGCGTAGTTGAACAAATTAAAAATGTTCTTAATACTCACATAAACTGTTTTATAGGTTTAATTATGAATGATGCTTTCCAAGTAGCAGCGATAGTTGAGAAGCTACCACCTTTGTGGAAAGACTTCAAAAACTACTTAAAGCATAAACGCAAGGAGATGACCGTTGAAGATCTTATTGTCCGACTTCGTATTGAAGAGGACAATAAAGCTGTCGAAAGAAGGTCAAAGGGAAATTCTACAATGAATGGAGCACATATTGTAGAAGATGGCCAAAACAACTCGAAGAAAAGAAAGAAAGTTGAACATGGAGCAATCAACCCAAGAAAAAGTTCAAGGAAAAATGCTTCAATTGTGGCAAAATTGGTTGTAAGTCCACAGATTGTCGAGCCCCGAAGAAAGGCAAGAAAAAGGATCAAGTGAATATGATTGAGTCCAACAAAGAATATGATGATTTGTGTGTTATGTTCACGGAATGCAACTTGGTGAGGAATCCACGCGAATGGTGGATGGATTCTGGTGCCACACGTCATGTTTGCACAAACAAAGAGTTGCTTTCGTCATTTGCTCCGGCTCAAGCAGAAGAAATGCTTTACATGGCCAACTCCGCTACTGCTAAGGTGGAGGGAACAAAAAAAATTTGCCTAAAGATGACTTCCGACAAGGTCTTGACACTAAATAATGTGTTATATGTTCCGGAGTTATGTAGGAACTTAATTTCTGTTTCACTCCTAGATATGAACGGATTCAAATGTGTAATCGTTTCTGGAAAAATTGTAGTTAGCAAAGGAGAAATGTATGTAGAAAAAGACTATCTCACGGAGGGCCTTTATAAGATGAATGTAATGACTATTGAAATGAATAAAAGTTTGAATTCGTCTTATTTGCTTGAGTCTTATGATTTATGACATGAACGTTTGGGCCATGTTAATTACAAAACGTTATGAAAACTGATTAACTTAGAAGTTTTGCCAAACTTTGAGTGCAATAAATCAAAGTGTCAAACGTGTGTGGAATCGAAGTATGCAAAGCATCCTTATAAGTCCGTTGAAAGGAATTCCAATCCCTTTGACTTAATACACACTGACATTTGTGATATGAAGTCAACACCATCTCGTGGTGGGAAAAAGTATTTCATAACTTTTATTGACGATTGCACTAGATACTGTTATGTCTACTTGCTAAATAGTAGGGATGAAACAATAGCTGCGTTTAGGCAATATAAAACTGAAGTTGAAAATCAGTTAGACAAAAAGATCAAAATGATAAGAAGTGATAGAGGCGGAGAATATGAATCTCCCTTTGCGCAAATATGTGTAGAGAATGAAATCATCCATCAAACTACGGCCCCGTATTCAGCTCAATCTAATAGAATTGCAGAAAGAAAAAATCGAACTTTGAAGGAAATGATGAATGCCTTACTTATAAGTTCTGGTTTACCGCAAAACTTATGGGGGGAGGCTATCCTTACGGCCAATCGTATACTCAACAGAGTTCCCCATAGTAAGACACAATCAATTCCTTACGAAAAATGGAAAGGAAGGAAACCTAACTATTTCAAAGTGTGGGGGTGTCTAGCGAAGGTTCAAGTTCCTATACCTAAAAGGGTTAAGATAGGACCTAAAACGGTGGACTGCGTGTTCATAGGGTATGCTAAAAGTAGTAAAGCATGTCGATTTTTGGTTCATAAATTCGAACATCCGGATATTAATGAAAATACGGTAATTGAATCAGACAATGTTGAATTCATTGAAAACATTTACCCGTATAAAATTAGACATGAAAAGTCTAGCGGAGGATCTAAACGACCTCGAGACGAACCAAGTGAGAATGTACATAATGAAGAAAATTCAAGACGTAGTACACGTCAAAGAACGTCAACTTCGTTTGGGTCGGATTTTGTAACATTTCTCTTAGAAAATGAGCCTCAAACATTTAGGGAAGTGATGACATCTTCGGACTCATCCTTTTGGAAAGAGGCAGTCTATAGTGAGATAGATTCAATCTTAAGCAACCATACATGGGAATTGGTTGACCTTCCTCCCGGAAATAAACCTTTAGGTTCTAAATGGATCTTTAAAAGGAAAATGAAGGCGGATGGTACTATTGACAAATACAAGGCAAGACTTGTAGTAAAAGGCTTCAAACAAAAGGAAGACCTTGATTACTTTGATACATACTCGCCAGTAACAAGGATAACCTCGATTCGAATGTTAATTGCCTTGGCGGCGGAATATGATTTTCAAATACATCAAATGGATGTGAAAATCGCATTCCTAAATGGATATTTGGAGGATGAAATTTACATGGAACAACCTGAGGGTTTTGTGGTTCCTGGAAAGAAAAACAAGGTGTGTAAACTTATCAAGTCATTATATGGACTAAAGAAAGCACCAAAACAGTGGCATGCAAAGTTTGACCAAACCATGTTGGCAAACGAATTCAAAATAAATGAATTTGATAAATGTGTTTATATTAAAGACACTTCAAATCACCAAGTCATTGTATGTTTATATGTGGATGATATGTTGATCATCAGTAGAGACATTTCTGACATAAATGCAACAAAACGAATGCTCGAGAGCAAGTTTGATATGAAGGACCTTGGAGTTGCAGATGTGATCTTAGGTATAAGAATACATCGAACTCCACAAGGGTTGACATTGTCACAGTCTCATTATATCGAAAAAGGTACTTGAAAAGTTCAAGTATATGGAATTGGGTATTGCCAAGACTCCATTGGATGCAAGCTTTGCACTTCGAAAGAATGAAGGTGAAAGTGACTCGCAATTGGAGTACGCAAGAGTATTGGGATATTTAATGTATATAATGAATTATACACGACCAGACATAGCATGCGCTATCAGTAAATTGAGTCGGTACACGAGTAATCCCAACAAAACTCACTGGATGGCAATGAAAAGAGTTTTGGGGTATATTAAATACACTCAAAATTATGCATTGCATTATAATAAATATCCTGCGGTACTTGAAGGATATAGTGATGCAAATTGGATCACCGGATCGAACGAAGTAAAATCCACAAGTGGTTATGTATTTACTATCGATGGAGGAGCAGTCTCTTGGAAATTATCCAAACAGACGTGTATTGCTCGCTCTACAATGGAATCTGAATTTATCGCATTAGATAAAGCCGGTGAAGAAGCAGAATAGCTCCATAATTTCTTGGAAGATATTCCGTATTGGCCCAAGCCAATGGCACTAGTATGTATACACTGTGATAGCCAAGCGGCAATAGGTAGGGCAGGGAGCATAATGTACAACGGTAAATCTCGTCACATACGACGGAGACATAATAACGTTATGGAACTTCTCTCTAGTGGAATTATCACTACAGACTATGTAAAGTCAAAGGATAATGTGTCGGATTCACTTACAAAAGGCCTATCTAGAGAAGGAGTAGAAAGGACATCCAAGGGAATGGGTTTAAGGACTAGGACAAGTCAGCATGGCGGTAACTCTACCTAGCAGACTGGATATCCCAAGAGCTAGGTTCAAGGAGATCAAACAAAGTTGTGTCTGATAGGTTCAACATTGTCAATTACTCAACCCATTCTCATGATGTAGACAATGTATAGTAAACAAGGATGAGACTTAAGGTGAAAAGTCTTTTAATGATTATCTAAATTTGGCAGATTTGACCAAATAGTTTAATCTACAGGATTGAACGTTTAGAAATCACCTATGTGTGGGCGAAGTGGAAGCCGCTTCAAAGAGAATGTTAGTAAAGGCCTATTCTCTAAGCTCTCATGAAAATCGGGACGTGTTCATGGCTGAAAAGAACAAAATCGTAAGAACCATAAACGGTAAAAGGCTGGTTGTGTGACATGTGTTGTCTAGGTGTACATTAAAGCTCGACGGTTTAAAGATATCAAATCTACCGATTGACCGAGTACATCCGATGCATATTTACGAAAAATAGCCATTCCCCATTCATGTGGGGGATTGTTGGGTTCATAGAAGTGTGAATGAGAAATGGAGAAGAAATTGTGGAGGAAAAGAAGACACCCAAATTGAAAAGTATACTCCTAATTTGGAAAGCTTACTCTTTCTCCCACATTGGTGGAAGAAGAGAACTTTTTAGTGTTTATATTGTGAAACACTTACTCCACATGGTAAGTGAGGAAAGGAAATAGAGATGCCTCGCGCCGTCGTCGCTCGGCTCGGATTCGGATTCAGATTCGGATTTGGCAAATGATCGATCGATGAGATCTTTCTTTTTGGACAAATTTTATTTGAAAAAATCTGAACAATGATGAAAAACGCAGGAAATATCTCTAAGTTTTAATCCTCCATTTACATGCAGTAACAGTGACGCGATGCTACGGTTTTACGTGAACAGTGACGCCGAACAGTTGCACTGCTTCGGAAATGTTGCATTGCTTCAGAACTGGTGCACTGTTTTCTATTACTTAACTGAACTGATGCACTGGTTGAATAAACAGATGCAACCATTCAGCAAAAGATACACTGATTCATGGAAAGATATGATTGTTCAAGAAAGGATGCAATCTTTAATGAACAAGCCTGAATTTACAGCAAAGGTGCAACCTTTGGAGTGAACCATTGCCTCCTTTCTAAAGAGGCATCTTGTGGCTATAAATAACCTGGTTTTCATCCACAGGTTAGAGGTAGAAAATACAGAAATTTTCAAATTACAAAACTTCTTCTTCTTGTCTTAAAAAATACTAAGTGTGATCATTCAACCGTGAGTGTGTTCGAAGAATTCGCCTATTTGAGGTACCGCTATAGTCAGATTAAAGGCCATTTTATCCTGGGAGGAAGATTCCATAACCTCGGGTACAGTGAGGGGAATTATTCCTTAAGAAAAATCCGTGAATTCGGACGACTTGGCCTTAATCATTTCTATTTCATCTTTATTTTCTGAAAAATAAATACACCTCTTGGAAAGGTCTTTTTTTTATCTTGTGTTGAGGGTATTTAATACTTCATTGTGTTCTTGTTCATACTTGAACTCGAGTTGAAGTTTTTGTTCTGTTATATAGATTCTACGTACCCGTATTATGGAAAATAACAATTATTTGCTAGCAGATTTGTCGAGAACATTATCCCATTAACATCTTTACTAATTGTAGTTTCAAGTCTAATTTTTTTTAAATGGATTTTGCATTTGTGACTGAAAACGAGGGATCAATTGTTAAATCCAGAGAGATGTAAAATTGTAACTTACCGTAGCTATTAGAAATAGCTGGTATCGCATTATCAATCACTAGCTAACCATTGGGTTGAAGGGATAACGGTGTTGCTATCAGTGGTGGAGTGAGGATATTCACGGGATTAAAAATATAACTAACTAAATAAAGAAAATAAGAACAACCCAAATTCTTCAATATATCAATAAGCACGGGAATGTGATTACATCTTTAGAATCTTAATCGCAACACTCAAAATGCTGAATTACAATGGAAAATATTGAAATTACAACGTAAATAAAGGATAGAGCTAGAATGGAAATGAGAAGCTTAGATAATAAGAATGGAGCTGAGAGGAGCTAGACTCTTTACTCAACATTTTGCTTACCACCCCTTATAACGGAACCATTCTCGTGCCCACTACTCAACCCGAATCCCAAATTAACTTGGCTCTATTGCTTATTCTCGTCCCAATAGCACTTTACAGCCCAACAACAACTTGTGTGACCTTGGAATCCACATTGAGTTGGATTACGTGTTGGGTTTAATTGGTGTGAATGGAAAATGGAGGGACACGACCTTTCAGTAAAAGACATATTGTTTTGGAAAAGTTGTGACAGTTCAGATAGTTGTGTCTGTTCAGAAAAAGACACAATGTTTCGAATGAACAAACATGACTCTTCCAAAGGATACACCTTTTAAGTGAACCATTGCCACCTTTCAGAAAAGGCATCTGATGGTTATATAAACCTGCTTTCATCCACAGGTTTAGATATGAATGAAAAATTTTCTGGATATACAAACTCTTCTTGTCTTCAAAACATTCTGTGTGATCAATCAAATCGTTGAGTGAGTTCGAAGAGATTTCAATTGTTTGAGGTACCGCTGCAGTTGGTTTGTTTGACCATTTTATCCTGAGAGGAAAATTCCACAACCTCGGGTACTTGAGGGCAATTATTTCCTTAAGGACACTCCGTGAATTCGGAGGACTTGGCCATTTCTGTTTCATCTTAATTTCTGAAAAATAAAACACACTTCTTTGAAAGATTATTTTGATCTTGTGTTGAAGGTGTTGTTGTACTTCATAGTGTTCTTGTTTTAAACTTGAACTAGTGTTGAAGTAGTGTTGCGAAAATATAGATTGTGTGTACCTGAAAACCTACACTAGGTTCATAACATGCCGCTTAATTCTTATAAAATTTATGCCGAACGAGGCAAAATTTCTGTTTCAAAACCCATAAATTATGTCATAAGATGCATAATCTATTTCGCTGGAACTTATGTCAAGCAAATTAGGTACTATACAACTTATGCAATATAACTTCAAACTATGTGGCACGAGTCAAAAGCTCTCTAAACTAATCTCGAGCAAAATTAGGTCATAGATAAGAGTTTTTTGGCCACCAATTTTCATTAAAAACTAAGACCAGTAGAATATCATATTCGAGGACAAAAATTAAAGACCACGATCGAAAAGGTAGAATTGTAGAAAAACTTCAACATGGCCCATTTATGCTATATTTGTCTTTATGGGCTATAAGGCCTAGTAATTAATTAGGTTTGTGAAGTTCAACTTCCGTTCATTCTCGCAGTTGCTGCAGAGTTATGGAGACACATCAATTTTGGTATGATGACATAGTAATTGAGATCCTAACATTCCTTCCTGCCAAGTCTCTCATGCGAATCAATTGTGTTTCTAAAAATTGGAATACTCTGATACGAAATCCCAACTTTGTCCGGTCACACTATGCTCGTTCTCAAGCCCGCCCCTCGGCCACCCGACTTCTATTTCAACTCAAAACATATGGTGGACAACGGTACAGTCACGCAAAAACAAATAAATCCGAAGTACTTCCTTTACAGCTTGATTATTCTTGCTACGCTGGGGAGATGAATATTTGTTCAAGTCATTGCAATGGCCTTGTTTGCTTGTATAGCTATAAAAATAGTCGAGGTTATTTATATAATGTCACTACTAGGGAGATAAAATGTTTGCCAAAGAAAATATTATCATTTCATAAGTTGTTTAAGTTATTTCTACAAATTGCTTCATATTCATCCTCAAGAACTTGAAAGAGCAAAGAGGGTCGATATTCTAACTCTAGGAGTAACCAACTCCTCTTGGAGAAAAGTTGATTTTGATTCATCAAAACATGATTCATGTAATTTTTCTAGGAAATGTAGCTTCCACAATGGGGTACTTTATTGGACTGGTAGGTTCAATTATGTTGCCTACTTCAACTTTAGCGAGGAGAAGTTTGGATATCTATCACCCCCTCAACCTGCTAATTTCATAGGGTTGAGTGGCAGGTTGAGTAAGCATTAGAACTGCATTGTGACTATTTGTGATTTTTGTGATACTAATGGTTGTATTGTGATTCCAGTAATGAAATTTATGGTAAATTCTTAAAATTATTATAGCGAAGATTTGAGTTTGATGATGATAGTATCAATGGTGGTGATTTTGGTGAAGAAAAGCAATTGAAGAAGGCGGGACCCACATATTAAAATTAATAAATAAGAAAATTTAATTTTATTAATTTTCCGCTGAAAAAATAAAAAGAATTTAATTTTATTAACATTTTTTCAATTAAAAAAATAATTAGTCTAATGGTATATATTAAGAAGAATATTAGGAGTATTTAATGATATAATGACAAATGAAATAGTGACACGTGTATGGAATCTGTCATTCTAAGTTTTTTTCCTTCCTCTCACGCACCTTAGCTTAGGAAGGTGAATACACCTTCTTTGCCACGTTACCTTCTAAGGAGGTAATAGTTTCACTTTTTTGTAGTTTAGGTGTGTAATAGATCACTATGATAGTTTAAGTATGACCTAGACTTTTCATATATAGTATAAGGTGGAAACGATGACTTTTGCCTATAGGTACCTGAACCTCTCATAAGGTTTCATGAAGTGTTATGTTGTAGGTTCTTCAAGAGAACATTGCCTTCTTATTATGCCTATTTGCTTCTTATCCTTGAAATTTTTCGAGAATTATTTCATTTGAAACCGATTGGTCTACCATGCTTCACGTATGTGTAGACTTTGTCCTTTAGGAACACAAAATAGGAGCACTTGCAACTTAAATATGAGATTAAATTCGAGTCAGCAAATACTTTCGGCATTTGACTTGAATTATCCTTTGAATGAAGATCAGATGATAATCCATAACATATTTCATAGTTGCTTATAATCTCCCCTTTATGTTAGGAAAACTAACATGCATCCTCCATTCTCTGTGGGGAATCCATCTTTGTGCATTGTGGTATATTCATTAATCGTATACCGCAAATCAAAACTATCAGATGGACAATGTGTGGTTCATGACTCAGAACCAACTTTGAGAGGAAATTAATCATAATTTATTGGTTTGATGCATACATGTACTTTTGTATATAATATTTCAAATCAACATATGAAACTTTTGTTCTCATTAGCAATGATTCAGCTATTTATTAAAGACATTTTATGTCAAATCAACATTATCAAGATGAATTGTCTTGATTACTCAATCAAAAAATTATACTCTTAACTCAATTTATATTGAGCAAGCAAATCTATGAATGTCAACTGCAGGTTGACAATATACATGTGATTATCTTATATTGATGCATCTTAATATATATATCACATGATAGGTGAACGAGCCCATATTCACCTTTTAGACTTTTCAAATTTAAAGGATTCAATCCAAAAATTAGTTGGTCCATCCAACTTATCATGAGAACAAACAACATTAATAGTAGTGAAGAATTTTTTAATTCTTCAATATATGTTAAATACTCAGTATGCACATATGTCGTTGTCGTTCATGTCAATTTATGAACTTTTATTTGAACTAGTAAACTCCAAATTTACTATGACAAATTTGAGATTTACTATTGCATGATTAAAGTTTAGATTTACTACTTCAAAAGTAGATTTCAAAATAACTCTTCTCAGTTATTCAACCACTTTCAGGGGTGAGTTGTGATACCATCACAATCAAGTGCACATTTGCATTAATAAGCTTCTCATTTTCCAGGAATGAAATATAATCGTGCCTTCAGCTAATCAAATTATGATAACTTATAGCCTCTTTTAAGATATTGCTAATTCAGGAGTAAATCGAGGCATACATGTGGTTGTAGAGAAATTTTCTCTAACATATCTTATAATCATAATAAGCATGTGAAAATACTATCACTTTTGATGATTATTATCATATTGTCTCTCCACGCTTATATCCGTGCATTCAATCACTTGTCTTCTTTCAGACATATTATGCACTGCTACCACATTCCTTTCAAGAATGGAGCAAGTTGTCAACTTTCAGATTCATCATATATTGCTACTATATTCATTTCATGGAATAGAGCATATCAATGGGATATGTTTAATGATTTTTTTACCAAACACCCATTATTTCGCCTTAGCCATCATAATATCATCAATATGTTGTATTGAGATTCAAACTCAATATCTTATCCATATAAAGGCATTTTAGGCTATGACTCGATGAGACTTGAACCCAACATCTTATCATCATGATGCATTGAAACTTTTAACCCAATATCTTACCCTCTTAATGAGATGAGGCTTAAATTCATCATTATATCTTTTAACAATATTGTTCTTCATGAACAAATTTTAAACATAAGTACGTAGTTTCAAATCAATTATTTTTTCTCAAATCCAACAATATTTTATCATTAGTAGCAAAAGACAAATAACATAAGGAATTACTAACCTTGAAATTACATTACTTCAGATCTATAATCTCACCTTGTTTTGACAGAGTCTCACGCTGATAACGTGTTATGAAATATAAAGTAAAAACAACAAGAATGGAGAGAAAAGAGAGAGTAATTCTTATTTGGGATTCTCTTGATGGGTAAATTACAACGAAGGAAAACCCTTTATTTATAGGGAAAAAACTAACCTTAGTTTTCTAACTTTTACATAAATGGACATTCACTATATATGGTAAAATAGACATTCACAATATATGGTAAAATAGACATTTACTATATATATGGTAATATATTTATAACAAAAGGTATATTTTTGTTATAAATATATTACCATATACAGTGAATGTCAACTTTACCATATACGGTGAATTCTTACTTTACCATATCTAATCAATGTCTATTTATATTTTATGGTCAATGTCTATTTATGGAAAAGTTAGAAAACCCAAAATTAGTTTTGCCCCTATAAATAAAGGGATTTTCTTTCATTATAATTAACCCATCAAGAGAATTCCTCGAGAAAAATAAGAATTACTCTCTATTCTCTCTCTACTCTTTTTCTTTATTATTTTATAACAATTTTTTCTTTATCCTAAATTATTAAGGTCGGTGACTAAAGGTAATTAAAGTACTATTTTGCCAAATACCCACTTAATTTCTTTTTGATTTATTTTTTAGGTTTAGGGTGGAAAAAGTGGGGCCCACACGTGGGCCAAGGGACCAATTCATCATTTATACAACATTACAAATTTAATATAATACACCTAACTCCCTCCACTTATTCCAATATTAAAAAAAAAACTCTCTCTCTCTCCTCTTCAATTCCCAACTCCCGCCTTCAAACAACTTATCCCAAAAACGTCATTTTCATACGTTCTTCGTCTGCAGCTGCTAAGGGGGTGTTGTTGCTTCTCAAGGTTAGTTAAAATCGAGTTTCGATCATTTCTAGATCCATTTAAATGGTTTTTCTTTTTGCTAATCGACTGGTAGTGATGTAGGATTTTTTTTTTCAAATTTGGTGTTTTGATTTAATTGTGTTTTTTTTTAGCAACGAAGTGTTGAATGGTGGTATAATTGTTGTTTGAAGAGTTATTTTGGCATTTTGATTTGAACAGCATCCTGTTTCTGTCCATAGACCCGCGGTCTATTCGTAGACCCGTGGTCTATGAAATGAGAATTGCCTAGATATATTTTAATTTTCAGACGTATGAAATTCTTTTAAAACATGATTGCTGAAATAGTGAAAATTGAAATATTAATAGCTAATTAGTTTGATTAGGTGCACTAGTTTGATTTTTAGCAATTGTTGTGTTTTGATATTTTGCATGTTCGATTTTGGTTCAATTATTGTATGTTTGTGTAGTGAACTGTTTAATGGTGGGGTGTTTGTTAAAAAGTTTTTTAGGGGGGGGGGTTCATTTGATCATTGAGTTATTTCTGTTGATAGACTTGTGGTCTATGAACTAAAAATGGGATATTTGTTCTTTAGGTGTAGACTGTGTTGAAAATGGGTAGAAAAGTTATTATTCCTAAAAAGAAAGACGATACCGCTGGTAGTAGTAGAAAAAAAAGAGTTGCGGCAGTTGAAAAAATGTCAAAAAGAAAGAAAATTGAAGAGTCGGTGTCCGAATCAGATTCGGAGTTAAAGGAGATAAGCGACTACGTCGATTCTAGTGAAGATGTTGCCAAGCGGAGTGTCAGTGATGACAGTGAAGAGTGCGAGGGAAGTGGGAGTAATAGTGATGATGGGGATAATAATTCGTTGTCCGTGCCATATCTTTCAAGGTGCATTTTAGGGGAGCGGTATGACCTTCGAACGATAATTGACGAGGTCAAATCTTTCCCGACAAAGATATCGGTCAGATCAAGAATGGATGCTTATCGAGAATTTAAGAAAATTCTTGTCGATCAAGAATTGAAGAAAAGATTCAAGCGGTCCTGTTTTGGACACCTGAGAAACCTGTCGAAACATCTCAAGTTCAATAGGCAGTTGGTCCATTATTTGTTGTTGCGACGCGTTAAGAACAATAAGATGCGTCATTAGATGTGGTTCTGCGTTAACAACAAGCCTGTCTGTTTTGACTTGAAAGAGTTTTGTTTGATCACGGGGCTGAACTGCTCATCATACCCCAGTGAATCAAAAATGAAGAAGGTGTTAGCAAAGGGGGGCAATTTTTGTTTTAAGGTGACAAAAAATAAAAACATTACAACGGCCAACTTGTTACACCTGATCAGAGGGAATAAGCTGAACGAGGACCAGAAGTTGAAGTGTTGTCTACTGTGGTTCTTACACACCATGTTGCTTGCGAAAGATTCGATGAAGGTTGTCGATACAAAACTGATTCGAATGGTTGACTTTTTGAGTTTCTTCGAGAAGTTTCCGTGGGGGAAAGAGACATTTTAACTGACCATGGACTATCTGAAGAAGAAAAGTGACCTGAAGAAGCAGAAGGAAGTATTTGATGAGAAACAGAAGGCATCCTATGCTCTATTCGGATTTCCCTGGGCATTTATGGTATCTACCATAAACCCTTTAGTGAGTTTAACGTAGATTATCATTTTATTTATACTATGTCATAGACTCATAGTTATTTTTTTCACTGTTGTACTGCTTACAAATTTGGATCTATGAGGCCTTTCCTCATCTTGGAGAATTTGCTGAAAAATCAATGGATGAGCCCTTACCCACCCTCGCATCCTCAGATGGCATACTTCAAAAAGCGACAAGATAATCGAAGGCGACCCATTCAAGTATAAATGAAAAGTTACCGAGGTATGAACTTATTTTCTATAATGCAATAATAGTATCGTTTTATCAAATGTTATGTAATTGTTAATTGATAGTTGGTAGAACGTGCACCCGTACATCATCCCTACTGTTCGTGAGACGAAGATGGATTACATTATTATGTTTGAGCCATATACGGACGAGGTGAAGAATAACGTCCTCGATGGCTTGAAGAAAGAGTTAGAAGGGGTGGTCCTCACTTTAAATGAGGACAGTGATGATGACGAGGATTTGGGTGGTAACCCCGTTGGAGTACGCGTTGGTGATGATGATTCTCCAAGCACCATCAAAGATGCAGTGGGAACCTCATCCCCCGGGGATCTTCATAAGCGTGTGGCTGCGCTCGAGGAAGCGTTGTTGGATATTGTTGCCTATATCAAAGAGAAAAGAATGAAGAAAAAGGAAAATGATGAGCGACAACATGAGCGAGGTAACTTCATTCATTAATTGATGTTGTTAATGAATATTCAGCTTTAAATATCAGTAACACTTTGTAATATTATGAAATGGTGCATGTACATGAATCGAAGAGGAATGAAGAAGGAGAAAAAAAGAGCAAAATGGATGAGTTGGCCGTTGTTGTGGCAGAAGAGGAAAAAGAAGAAGAAAAGAAGGATGGTAAAGAAGATAAGAGCCAAGAAGAAGGTGGAAAAGTAGCAGCAACAGCAGCAGAAGAAGTGGCAACAGATGAACAAGGAGGCGCAAAAAAAGGAAACACTGTTGAAGAAGAAGCTGATAAAGCTGACAAAGAAGAAGTTGAGCAAGAAGCAGCAGGTGAACGAAAAGAAGAAGCTGAGGAAGAAACAGCTGCTGCAGGTGAAGTAAGAAAAGAAGGTGTGGAAGAAAAGGAAACTGAAGAAGCAGCAGCTGATGCACATGCTGAAAAAGAAGGAGAAGAAGGTGAGAATGAAGAAGCAGCTGCAATTGTTGAGAAAAAAGAAGTTGAAGCTGTCCAAACAGATGTGGTCATGGACATTGTTGATGAAATCAACAGTAACACTTGTGTTGATGAGGAACTTAAGGAAAGAGACATTTAAATGCTAAGATGTTTAATTTGTTGTTAAATGATGAGTTGTTAGGATATGACAAAAAAAATTTATTTCACAAATATGAAGTTTGAAGGATCTGGTGGTAGGATATGACAATTATTCTTTTATTTTATGAAACTTGTTATGATTCTGAGCTGAATCTGTTTCTATCAAACTGATTTGTGGCATGGAATTTGAATATGCAGGGTGTGGTCATAGTTGGTACATTGTATGCTTGATATCATAAAATGCATACTTAATATTCCATATACCGTATGCATAGTCTATCATTACCCTGCTAGTCGAATTTAAGTTGACGTGTTGTTTAATCGACTATGGTTCTATCAAAAATAGTATTTAACATTATACAAAAGTAGAACTATTATTATTTATTCAATATCACTACATCCATGTTATACTTTTCCAAAGAACGAATACTAGCATTATAGCACATAACATCATTTTTAGGACATTCTCTCTTTCTTCGACCAAAATCAATTTTTATTTTAGTTGATCCCTCTCTATTTGGGTGTCATGTAGCAATAGTTTAAAGTGATTCATCTGTTCTTCGGCTTCTTTGAACAAAGTCATGAGAAAATCTTTATTTTCTTCGCATTGTTGGAGCCTTTTTAGTAGATTAAATTTTGCCAAGCCTTGAAAATTTGATGTCTCGAGTCCCGAAATAAACATTGATGGACTGGATGGAGGTGATAGCTCATCAAGCCATTTGAAAAACGAGCATGCGCCATTATCCTAGGAAAAAATAATAATTACATAACCGTTAACTTAACTTTTAAAAAAAACACGCACACCTCACCTTTGCAATTGCACAATTATAAAATTTGTGACCTGAATTTGAATCTGTGCGTGACGTCCTCAAGACAGCCGCATTCCCACAATGACAAATTAGAGTATTTTTAGAATTGGATGATTGAGATGCTTGCGACATTGTAGAATTTTTAAAAACAAAATAAAGTTGATGAAATAAAATAAGGAGGGATGTACACCTTATATATAAAGTAAAAACAAAGTGTCCACACTGATAGCTTACAAAATTAGCCGTTTTTTACCGTTGGAAAAGTAATTTTTCTCTTTTTGAACTGGTGGTGACACTAAATAGACTGTCGTAGATCATGACCTATGTCAGCCATCGATTTGTATGGTTTACCATAGACTTACACCTTTATTAGTGCATCGATTGATATCCTGATTATGCGTAGACTACCGTGATCTATGTACACATCTATAGACCATCACGTGGAGGTAGTTAAAAAATGAATAATTAAATTTTAAAAAGATTTAAATAGATAATAGTAACATGTTTTGGGGCTGGTGGAAGAAAATAATTAAATATAATATGATTTAAATAGATAATCACATGTTTTGGGGCCGGTGAAAGAAAACAATTACATTAAAAATGATTTAAATAGATGATCTTCGACTAGTGATGACACTTAATAGACCGTCGTAGATCATGAACTATGTCATCCATCGATCAGTATAGTCTATTGTAGAATTACACGTTTATTATCGCATCGACTGATATCATAATTAGGCGTAGACCACGATGATCTATGTACAAGGTTATAGACCATCACTTGGATGTAGTTAAAAAATGATTAAATAAATTATAAATAAATGTGGTGTGGATTTCTACACATGTGAAGGAGTGTAAACAAGTCACATAATCATATTAGAGCTTAGACAAATTAGGGAGGTTGAATTAAGAAGTGTGTGGATGGGTAGTGGTTGAATGCTCAATATCGTAAGAGTAATGTTTAAACAAAGCATAAGTATGTATATAGATATGTATTGTATTTGATGCCTACACATTCCACATATTTCTTTCATCACCACCCCTAAATTAAAAGAGTGTGTGCAATTGATAGTGGTAAAACATTTATCATCCTCAATACATACTTGTGCTTTGAGAAACATTACTCTTATGATATTGAGCATTCAACCACTACCCATCCACACACTTCTTAATTCACCCTCCCTAATTTATCTAAGCTCTAATATGATTATGTGACTTGTTTACACTCCTTCACATGTGTAGAAATCCACACCACATTTATTTATAATTTACTTAATTATTTTTTAACTACATCCAAGTGATGGTCTATAACCTTGTACATAGATCATCGTGGTCTACGCCTAATCATGATATCATTCGATGCGATAATAAACGTGTAAGTCTACGATAGACTATACTGATCGATGGATGACATAGTTCATGATCTACGACGGTCTATTAAGTGTCATCACCAGTCCAAGATCATCTATTTAAATCATTTTTAATTAAATTATTTTCTTCCACCAGCCACAAAACATGTGATTATCCATTTAAATCATATTATATTTAATTATTTTCTTCCATCAGCCCAAAATACATGTTACTATTATTTATTTAAATTTTTTTTAAATTTAATAATTGTCTTTCATAATTCTCAAAACGTGTGATTATCTATTTAAATCATTTTTAATTTAATTATTTTCTTCCACCAGCCACATAACATTTGATAATCTGTTTAAATCTTTTAAAATTAAATTATTTTTTAAAAATCTGTTATTATTTGTTTTAATTTACCCGATGATCCATCGATTCATATAGTCTACGATCGACTAATATGTACAGTCGAAGAAATACTTTGTATAAAATCTAAACATTAGATTTTACTCTTCAGGAAATTAGTCAAGCCACAATACGGTAACTTGAAAAGGCAGACAGATTTGATTCGAGTTTTCAAACAAGGGATCAGAACAAACATGACAAACACACAATGTTAAAAGAAGCTGAAACATAGTTGTATTTAAAATTGTTCATTGCATTACATAATAAAATTTACATCAAAAAGGGGAAAATGGAAGAAGCTTTCTTCTAACAAGATCCTACAAAGAAAGCTTCTTCAGCAATGAACAAATAAAAAAAACTTAAAAACATATACTAAAATAAAATAATTAAACTAAATTATGGGGATGGTGGGGGGTGATGTAGTCAGGACCTTCCATTCCGAGCCTTTTCAAAATTGCCCTCAAGAAATGAGCAATTCGACAGAGCTCCTGCTCCAGGTAGATACGGTCTTGACCCGGCCCGTAGAAAAGCCGGTCGAAATCATTCCTTAGGAGGAGGAGGTCGTAGTGCCTCAGAGGAACACGTCTGATGGGGCATAGGGGTATCCTTCTTGGAGGCATTTTTTTGATTTGGGTGAAGAAGAAGAAGAAGAGACGATTTCTGATATTTTCGATTTAGGGAAAACTGAAGGGTTGCGTAGAAAGAGGGCCTGTACTTATAGACCTGTAGATTGCGTCCGTTCATATATCCACCCAATGGTAGGTCGACGTGTCTGATAAGAGAAAATATTTTGTATGCGTTTACCAGCTGTTTTTCCTTGTGAAGAGACGTTTTGTGCAACTTTTTAATAAATGGTAACGGGAAATAAGGGAAATAATGATTCATTGCATTGATTGGAGAGATAAGCCGGGAAAATGACCAACATAACGTGTTAGATCAGCAATAATATAATCAATACATAATATTTTATCGACCATATATTATATATACCGTAAACTATAGATAGTCTATCGTAGACAAAACTTTAGGTCGATAACAACTGAACGTTAGAATCTATAGAAATGCACATTCATCCCCCAAAACAGTAGTTTTACAACTGAAGCTAAAAAAAGCCTATTTATGATTTGATGCCCATTCTACACGTGGTTCTTTTGTGTCCGAATTTCTTGCATATTGAACACCTATTCCTCCTTTTGGACTTGAATGTCTCGCCGACGCCCTTAGAGCGTTTGACTTTCTTCCTTCTGAGTTTGGGATCGTACGAAGGTGGAGAAATTTTGGTGTCTACCAATTCCTGTGGAACAGTCCATTTAGCCTCCGGAGGGACCACATTAATTGTTTTCGAGTATGCGAGGAGGTAACTTTCAGCTTTATAAATTGGTGAAGAGTAGTCGTAGATGGAGTTACCATAATCTTCGCTATCGTCGTACTTTTCTCGCAAAGCTGTCATCGCGTGTTCGCACGATATTTTCACCAAGTCAAATTTCCGACAAGAACAACTCCTCTCCAAGAGATTGACCTTGGCAGTAACGCCGTTGCCGAACACCGTATACTCGTTGAGAACTCCGTTTGGATTACCCACATACAAGGAATCGCTCGCACTCTTATTATCCCTTAGGATCCTTTCCGCAGAAGGCACAAATATGTTCTCTTTACCACCGATAAATGTATGTTGCTCCCTAAACTTTTCACCAAATTTTTTAGCAATTGAATTGAATATGTACGACACGGGGTACTCCCGCTCATCCATCAAAATCGAGTTGAGCGACTCGGCAATGTTTGTGGTCATCACGTCGTACCTATTGCCCGAAAAGTGTGCTCTACTCCATTTTCAAAACCAAGCACATTTTCAAGGACATGAGCTGTCTCGGGGAATTTACTCTTCAATTCCACAAAATTATCGCTAAACTCATCAAAGGAATAAGCCTTTGCCGCGGCGTAGAATAGATAAAGATGTTCTCCGCAGTGTTAATTTACGCAAAGGTTTTCAGCGAGGTGCCTCATGCAAAGTCCGTGATGTGCACGACTGTATACACGGGAGAAGGCATTGGCGATGCTAATGTGCCTGTCAGAGATGACACATAGATCTGGTTCATCTTCTATGATAGACTTCATCTTCTGGAAGAAGAAGGTCCAAGAAGCATCGTTCTTTTTATCGATGACACAAAAGGCAATCGGAAATATATGATTTTCGGTGTCCTGTGCAACGACGCTCAGCAGAACGCCCCCGTACTTGCCATACAAATGTGTTCCATCGACAATAATTACTTTTTTCATGTGGGCATGTCCTCGTATGTAAGCTCCGAATGCTAAGAAGTAGTAAACGAATGATCCATCCGGTTTACCATGATAGAGTAAGAAGACCCGGGATTCAATAACTCCACCATGTGGGAAAAAGCCGGCAAGCAAGCATATCCGTGCTCCGGTGTCCCGCGAATGATGTTCTTCGCAATTACACTTCCTTTCCAACACATTCAATAGCTTGCGTTGCAACGCAACTCCTTAAATACAATTCTTTGAATTTCTCTTATGCTTGGACCCTTACTATCCCGAAAATGATTTACGCATACTGAAGCAATCAATTCGGATGAGACTTTTTTGTGCCTGCGGGTGGCGTTTTTAACGCCGCACGCGTGCATCCCGACATACTTGTATATGCAAAATCTATCCGAAGTGTCATATATTTTTGCCCGCAACAGCCAACCATAACCACGAGATAAGCATTGCGCCTTCATCAATTTCATGCAGCTCTTCTCCATATTATAATCAAAAGACTGCCTCGCCACTGCTGCGTCTAATTGCATTTTTAGCTCTTTTTTATCGGCGAATGTTTGACCACAACAGAAATTGGTTTCGTCGGTGAAGGAGTGTCCTGCTTGTGATTCCGTTTCACGGTCTTCTTCGTCATCTTACGAGTCTGATGAAAAGTCTTCCATATGCATAGAATAATCTTTCATATTAATTGTATCATCGACATCGTTCTCGTAATCATTCACATCGTCGTCGATCAAATCATCGTCAACTGTCGGGCGCCGCGGTGGGGGTGCTGATGAATTCAGCGGTCCTTCAAAGGACCTCTCAACCACATTTATCCTCAAAATTGGCCTAAAGTCATCTGCATCAGCATTCATTATGTACGTCAGCACACGTACATCGCTATTTATGATCGTAGGATTCACCTTTTTCCTCGAATGCATTACATAACTAATCACCACATCGCTCGACGCGCAATCTAGATCCTCGCTCTGCATTATGCTTGCAACAAATTCGTCGTACGAACTATTGCGTCGAACAGGAATGGGAATTGTCACCTTGTTAAATGATCTCCATTTCCAACATTTCGAAGTCTCCACCCATTCTCCCATGAAATCACCAGAAACCAGAATAAATTCTGCAATAGACATCCTAGAATTAAGCTTCGGTCGATGGTAGATTATGCTTATGGTCTATGTCGAGTTGTATGCACGGTCGATGACTGGCGAGGACGGGTCGATGACTGTGCAAATTTTTGTACAAATACTTGAAATTGTAAATATTTCTTGTAATCAATGATTGTTGGGTTTATGGAATAAAGAAATGAACTTGGAGTCGCCTGAGATGCTGTAATGCACTTTCTAAAGTGGTTTTGAGTAATGTGAGTGATTTAAATCTTTTTAACAATGGTGGAAAGTGTGTTTGAGAAGATAGGAAACAAATGGGGTAACCATGGATGCAATGGACAAGCTTATGATGTTTGTGGACAAATTTACAGCTGATCGCCGGAATCAGAGCTTTTTGGTGGAAAAAATAACCACTTTCTATTTTTAGCTTTTGGATTTTTTTTTTTAATATTTTTGGAAACCTAGATATTATTTTTATATATATAGTGGTAGATGATGGAGTGGGTTGAAGTGTATTATTAGAAACTTGTGGGTGAATTTATTAAGTTGGAAGTATTGGGTTAAAGTGAACTATTATAAAGGTTGGGGCTGAAATTGTTAAGTTGGAAAAGTTGGTGGTGAAGTGGAATTAAGTTGGTGTTTGGCAAAGGATTTAAAACTTGTAGATATTTGACAAAATAAAAGGATTTAAAACTTGTAGATATTTGACAAAATAGTTTGGATAAAAAGATTTTTTGGCATAAAGGCCCAAGTAATTGATTTGGGATTTGAAAATATTGTACTTATAGAATTAGAAAACCCTTTTTCTCATAGGTATGACTTACGAGACTACTTTGGATCTATATATAATATCGGTTCTATTGGGGGATTCAAAAAACACTCTACACTTCTTCTCTTTCGTAGTGGAAAACTCTAGCTGTTTAGTTTGAAGGTTAGACATAGCCGAAGCTTGTTAAATTCTTAGGTTATTAGTTCTTATGCTACTTGTCTTTCTCTACTTGCTTTTTGTGTGATTGTGTGCTAGTTAATCCTCCATCTTTTCGCGACACCTAGGCAGGCTAGAAACGTACCACTACACCCTGCTGTATATCTCAGACGTCATGGGAAGTCTCTCTGATGACATATTAATAGAGATATTCACAACTTTGTCCGTTAAAACTCTCATGCGACTCAAGTGTGTTTGTACTCAAGCCCGACTTTTATTTCAACTCAAAGCATATCCTGAACGATCTGCTCCCCTTGTTATTAGACCTAATAATGCAGTAGCAAAAAAACGAAAAGTGTTTCCCTTGGAGCTTAAATGTTTTTTGCTATGATGAGGATCAGATGAGTATTTGCTCAAATCATTGCAACGGCCTTGTTTGTTTGTACAGCAACATGTATACGGAAATTTATTTATACAATGTCTCCACAAGGGAGAAAAAAACTTTGCCACACTCTAGGATTATGGAAATAAGAAGTAGGCAGTACACATCGGACCCAAAGTTGTTTTTGGGATTTGACGGGAGTTGCTACAAATTGCTTCATGTTTTTGATCGTCATGGAGCCAAAGAATGTGAAATTCTTACCCTAGGTGTAACCAACCCCTCCTGGAGGAAAATCGCCTGTGTTATTAATGAGAGTGATAGTTCGTGTGATTTTTACATGGAATGTATTAATGAGAGTGATAGTTCGTGGGTTGAGTAGCATGCAAACTGCATTGTGTGGAAAACTAGTTATATCTTTCTATCATATCGATGGTGATGACACATTATTTCATGTGGTATACGATGGCGATGCTAATGAAGTTTTCACCAAGGTTTCTCCCAGCGAGGATCATGAGTTTGAAGTCGTGGCTAGATTGCTTGGAGCAGAAAGAATTGATGACAAAACAAAGGATGCAGCAAATGTTTTAGCAACAACAAGTGTAAACAGTGCCTCTGTTTCTCTGTTGTCCTCCTCAAAGCCTAGTAAAGTGAGATTTGTTGGCAACCAGAGTCCTCTTGTCGAGTTTAGATATGTTAGCAGTTTTGTCGAGAACATTATCCCGCTGTCATCTTTACTAACCTGAATGTAGAATTTATGTCTAATTTTTGCTATAGTGTTTTTATGTGGATTAGTGCATGCATATATTCTTAGTCTTCAGTTTCAGTTTCAACCAGTTTTTGTTTGATTGATATATCATTGAATACAAAGTTGTGCTTGTGTAAACATATAGTTAATGAAATTTATGTGATCCTATTAGATCATTAAGAGGACACATTGTGCAGTTGAAGAATTGGAGAGATCTTGTAATGGAGAGGAGCCAAGTACTTATTTCTGATTGTAACTTGTTAAGATTTGTTGACAAATGACAACAACATCAAGGTACAAAGTAATACATGATAAGAGTTAATTATAAAAAGCACACCTAAACTATTATTTTTTCAGCAAGTTTAATACTGCAACTATTCCTTGTTCCCTTTTTATACCTTAACTATCGCTTCGTTTGTATTAAATCACACCTCGAAGTTGAGTTATTGATGCGGGTGGTACACTCTCCATTTAAGTTTCAGAACCCACAAGTTAATTATGTCATAAGAGGCATAATCTATTCTTATGGAACTTATGCCGAGCAAGGTAAAAGTTTTTTAAACTTATATTAAGTGAATTAGGTGGTATGCAACTTTTGCAAGATAACTTATTTTCTACAAAAACTATCTCGGGCGAGTCAAAAGTTCTCTAAACTAATCTCAAGCGAATAGGTCATAGATAAGGTGTTTTTTGCCACAATATTTCATTAAAAAATAACACTAGGACAAAAGTTAAAAGACCGTCATACTTGAAGACAAAAATTAAAGACCAAAATTGAACAACATGGCCCGTCCATGCTATATTTTATGGGCTGTAACTATAGCTAGAGGCCTCGTAATTAATTAGGTTTATTAATCTTATTAATTTCAACTGACTCTCATTCTCGCAGTTGCGGCAAAGCTATGGAGACATATCAATTTTGCTATGATGACATAGTAATTGAGATCCTAGCATTCGTTCCCGCTAAGTCTCTCATGCGATTCAAGTGTCTTTCTAAAACTTGGAAAACTATTATAGAACACCCCAGCTTTGTCCAGTCGCACTATGCTCGTTCTCAAGCCCGCCCCTCAGCCACCCGACTTTTATTTCAAGTCATAATATGTGGTGGTAAACAGTACCATCATCAACCAAATAAATCCGAAGGACTTTCTTTACAGCTTGATTATTTTTGCTATGACTGGTACATGACTATTTGTTCGAATCACTGCAACGGGCTTGTTTGCTTGTATAGCTATACAGAAAGTCGACCTTATTTATACAATGTCACCACTAGGGAGATAAAACCTTTTCCAAAGAGAATATTATCATTCAGTAAATCAAAGTACCAACGGTGTCCTAAGTTGTTTCTGGGGTTTGATCAAGTGACGAGAAACTACAAACTGCTTCATCGTATACAAGGAGCAAAAAAGTTCCAAATTCTAACACTGGGAGTAACCATATCCTCTTGGAGAAAAATCCATTTGTCAGAGCATGACTCATTTGATGTTTCAATGGAATGTAGTTTCCTCAATGGGGCTCTTTATTGGACTGTTCCTTGTTGGGCTGATAGGTTCGACAATTATGTTGCCGCCTACTTCAATTTTAGCGAGGAGAAGTTTGGGTATATTTCACCCCCTGGGCCAGGTGATTTCATGTGGTTGAGTAGCAGGTCCAGTAGCATTAGAACTGCATTGTGGGGGAAATTGGCTATTTATTGTCAGTATGATATCCATGGCCCTCCAAATATTTTAGTATACGATGAGGCTAACAAGGTTTTTGGTCCTCCCGAGAGGACGGAGAGTATTGAGGTTGTGGCTACATTGCTTGGAGAAGAAAGGATTATTGACAAGATGAAGAAAGCACGTCTTTTAGCAACAACAAGTGTAATGAGTGCTCCTGCTTCTCTGCTCTCCTCCTCCGCAATGCCTTACATAAGACTTGATGTTAGCAGTTTTGTTGAGCATAACGACTACAACATGAGTAGTTTTATCAATGTAAGATCTGCTAGCAGATTTGTTGAGAACATTATCCCGTTAACCTCTTTACTTGTTTGAATTAGAATTTATGTCCAGTGGTGTGTCCACCAATTTAAGTATTGATTGTGCATTCTTATTCTATTTCAGTTCCTAATAGATGAATTGTTAGCCTCAGAAGACATGGTATTGCCTGCTTTTTTGAACCGATATCTTTTTGGTCCAACTCTTTATCATTCCTTATGTATGTCCTAAGTGTATCGGAGACCTTAAGATATCTCGCAGCCCTCGATTCCACTCAAGAATTAAGAAATAACTATGTATCAGGGGTTGAGCATACCTTCGATTCCACTCAGGAACAACAAGTTAAGCTATTAAGTTAAGACACCAATATTTTTTTTCCAGCTCTTTTTTCACAAAAAGTAATGTTGATTGCCAAAAAATATAAAGTAGTTTATAATGTTTGATACTTTTTCAAGGGATTTTCTTGTTTCATACAGCAGTACAAACTCATTATACTTTATTACTCTTTCTTGTTCAATTTTAATTTTCATGTTATTCTTTAATTTGTGCACCTCTTAAAAAGTCGTAAATAATAAGTATATATTTTTTACTTACACATATCTCTTCAATATATGTGCACTATGTTTAAAACTTGATTAAATGTTTATAAAGAATAAGGTCGACCAAATCTTATTGGTGTTTAATTTGAATAATTTAATATAACTCTTAATATATAATTTGAATAGATGAAATTAATTACACAAAGATTCTTTGTACATTTTAAAGATCTTTTACCGTATAAAATAAAAAAATCTCTTAAATTTTTTCAATAAGCTTAAAACGGAAAAATATTATAGAAATTCAAAGCCTCTCATTCATACTCCGTTTTTTCAATGCAATCTTTGATAGTGGTAATTGTGATACTTCATCCAAGAACTAATGTTTTTTCATTCTTTATTCACTTTTATTTTCATTAAATTAATTTAGATTAATCTTTACTTGACACGTAAAAAAATTGAAAAAAAAAGTAATTTTATTTAGCAACTCTAAAAATTAAAAGTCATTTAAATGTTGTAGTATTTAATAACAAATGTGATATGTAGACAAGATGGTATTATTTCTTTTTTTTTTTTCAAACTGGACAAACAAAAATTGGAGAATTTTTTTTTTTTCAAAAGAAGAAAAAAATTGGAGGAAGGGGAAGGGGAAGGGGGAGGAGATTACAATGTGGGGAATCGAACCCTCACCAATAAGGTGAAAGTATTGAATAATTATTTTTAATATACGCAACAATAATAATAATAATATATTCAGCATACTCCCACAAAGAGTCTGAAAAAAGTAGTGTACCCACTACCTCATACATGAGTTACAGAAGCTGTTTCTGATAAATTCTTAAAAATAATATATTTAACAAGTAAAAAACAGACGGAGAGAATACTTTATTGTTTCTAGAAAAGGAAAAGAATAGTATACTCTAATAAAGGGTTAAAATTGTTTACACCCCCGAACTTTGCTGTAAAAATAAAGCACTCCCCTCAACTTTGAACAATAATCATTCTCCCTCCTTTTTCCTATTTTATTTTTTAAAATACCTATTTTGCCCTTATATTTATATCAACATTTGTATTTCTTTTTAAAAAAAAAAAAAACATTTTTGATAAAAATATTTTTTTATCTTTCAATCTATATAACATATTTTCTATAAAAGTTAAAATTTATTTTTAAGATAAAAAAAATAAAAATAAAAAATATTAATTGAGTATATAATTTAATGACAAACTATAGTGAAATAAATGTGCAAAATAGTAAAAATTAATTTCATTAAAAATCAAAACTCTAATATATATTTATACGTGAAAATAATAGGTAATTATAATTTTATAAATATATTTTAATGTAGGTATACAAATTCTCAACCCCACCTTTTAACATTATTAGTAAATTCTTTTATAATTAATTACAAAATCTAAAGGTACTTTTTACATTCAAAATTTTTATATTATATTATTATGTATGTATGTGAGTATGTAATTATGTATATAGATGCATATTTTGATTTTCTCTTATTCTTTAATGTCTATATAGACAAACGAGTTTTGGTTGTTAATATGAATTATTTTCTAAATTATAATTTAAAATTCATCAACAACAATCATTTGATTTGTAACAAATATACATCTACAACAACATCATATCTAGTGAATTTTTTTACCTGAGGTCTGAGGAGGGTAGGGGTACACAAACCTTACCACTACCTCAGAGAGGTAGAGAGATTGTTTCTGAACTATTAATTATTTCTGTATACCTACATTGAAATATATTTATAAAATTATAATTACCTATTATTTTCATGTATAACTATATATTAGAGTTTTGATTTTTAATAAAATTAATTTTTACTATTTTGCTCATTTATAATATTATAGTTTGTCATTAAATTATATATTCAATTAATATTTCTCACTTTTATTTTTTATCTTAAAAATAATTTTTAACTTTTATAGAAAATATGTTATATAGATTAAAAAATAAAAAAATATTTTTATAAAAAAGTTTTTTTTTTTAAAATGAGATATAAATATAAGGGTAAAATAAGTATTTTAAAAAATCAAATAAAAAAAAAGAAAAAATAATTATTATTCAAAGTTAAAAAGGATGTTTAATTTTTACAGCAAGTTTTGGGGGTATAAACGATTTTAACCCCCGTAATAAATAGAGAAGTGAAACGTGCATTTAATTTGGAGTCATTGTAATAAAATGATAATAAAGGTGGAGACACCCAAGCTATTTTATTCTCTTCCACAAATTTCCAACTTGTCTGTTATAATGTATACTTTCCATTCAGTTTAGGGTCCCACATGTCTTTTATTTCTTCTCTTTCATGAAGTACATGTGTACATTAGGTGCAAATTAATTAAATTAGTGCATCAACAAGTTGTGTATGTTAGAAAGAAAAGCAAAAAAAAAAAAAAAAAAGGAAATAAAATGTAGATTAGATTATTTTTGTATAAAAAAAATATAAATTCTACTACTATGAAGGTAATTACTTCCTATATCATATTTTTTAATATTACATAAAATTTACTAATCGAATACATTATTTTTCTTGAGATATATAATGCGTAATATCAAATATATTTTAATGTTTCATGTTCATAATTAATTCATTATATAGAAATTAGTAGGTTGATTGTTATGCATCATGATAATAATTAATATAGAATATATAAGTTAATTATAATACATTCACCTCAGGCACAAGATTCTTCGAATACATTATATTTGGATACATACAAATTATGAGATGTTATATAATTAAATAAAAGATATGGATATTATGTAAACATTGTAAGATTATTAGTATTACGATGTAATTTTTTTATTATTATTTTTCTGTAATATTCATTTTAAGTATTACTCAAGGGTCTGGTCTAGTGGTTCAATAAAATTGGTTGACATCACCAGCTCTCCGATCTAATTCTCAATATAGACAAATGCTCGATAATTTCTTTTTCATCTATCTTAATCTTGATGGACAGAGTTATCCGATACTGTTGCTGATGAAAAATGATAGATATCCCATAAATTTGATTAAAACTCGTTCAAGTTAATTAGTTCGATACCAAAGTTATAAAAAAAAATAAAAAAAATAAAGTATTTATTCAAAATTAATAGGGTGAAAATCATTTCCCCCCTCAAGTTTACTTTAAAAATCAAACTCCCCCCTCTATTTTGAATAATAAGCATTCTCCACATATTTTACCTTGATAATGTCTATTTTAACCTTGACATTAGCAATATTTTCTTATAGTATACATTATTTATTTTAGTCAAGTATTTATATATTTTTATTTAAAATTTTTAGTATAACCTTTTTAATGAACCTGTCACAAAAGAATAGGTGTGGCGGATAAGACATTAGTGAAACGTCTCAATTAGCAACAACTTTGCTTACCTTTTCTCCCATTTCTCAATTAATTTAAAGTTTTTTTCTTCGTGTCCGATATTCATATTGAATAATCATATGATTATCGAGTGATTCGATTTGATTTTAAATGTTATCTGCTATCAATTATTGATTTATAAATATGTTAAATCATTATAAAATTATTAAAATATTATATATTGATTATCAAATTTTCAATTATTGATATTAACGTCAGCTATCAATTTAATTATTACATTTGGTGAAAAAAGGAATAGAAGATTGTTAGTGGTAGAGGTTTGAAATTAAGTCATTTTCATTATGGGGTTATCGATTCATTTGTCAAGAAGATTAGACCATTTTAAATCGTGAGCTAATAATTCAGTAAAATTAAAATTTAAATTAGTATCGACTTGTCAAACTAATAAATCATTATTGATAAATTATTAATATATTTTTTTAAATTCAAATTATCAATTATGATTCGATTTCAATCGGTCGTAGATATTTTCCTTGTTCACTTCTCAACCATTCATATGAAAAACTATAGTATAAGCCATATCTACGAAAAAATAAAGGAAAAAAAAAAACATTCAAGAAAGTCCCCCACTAATTTAATATAATAATATTTTTGACTTTTTCCCAAAAGATTGTGGAAATTATTAATTACAATTAAAAGCATTATGATATTAGGCTCTTAGGCGACGAATTTGACTTAACAAACTAATTTTATTTCTAATGTGACTTTGAAATTTATATCTAACTTTGCATAATGTTGTCTAATTCATCGAGAAAAGAAAATAAATTAAGCATTTGTTGTGGTTATCTCACGGTGGCAGATCCAGAATTTAAGTTTTGTGGGTGCTTAAGAAATTAAAAAACTGAAGAAAAAAATAAAAAATCACCTCAACAAGGTTTGAACTCGGGACGTCCCGAGAGTGGAGAAGCTTATGATCAACTTAAGTGTCAGTGCACCCAATCAATTTTTATTTCAGTGGGTGCATTTATATGTTTTATATCTATTTTTGTATATTTTTTTATGTAATTATATCTATTCCGCGTCGAGTTTACTAGGTGCCGGAGCACCCCGAAATTATACGTAGGTCCGCCCCTGTTATCTCACATCCTTTTTTTCTTTTCATAATTCATATGATTTTATTTATTTATTTGTTGATGTAGCTTTATAAACCGTAGTTACGTGATTGCGTTGAAACCATTAGTATATTTTAATTGAAGTATTTTTATATTAAAAAAGAATGAATAATGGAAATGGAATAGAAATATTAGAAAGAGTATCTTAGAGATTATAAAAGATATTAGAAGTAAAAGATTTGGTCAAATCATGTTGTTTATATGTTATAAGCTCGTATATTAAAGATGACCAAAGTTTTTATTTTGACCATTTTTGCCTTATAAACTCCATAATATTTTTTAATCATTCATTCATCCACTTCATTTCAATTCTAAATTAATTAGTTTGACAAACAAATTAAGAGTATACATTATACTTATGATATTTTTACACTAATCGTCAACTTATGACAATCCTTCTTTGTTTTTTTTCTTCTTCTTCTTTTTTTTTTTTTTTTCAATTTAAATGCTAATGCATCCATGATGATTGTGCATATCATAATCCTTCTTATTTATCTAATTTGATATTAATTAAGATTCAAAAAGGTCACACATGCAAAATTCAATTTGTATGGATTAAGCTAAAAAAAATAAGCATCTAATCAAAGATTATAATAATAATTACTCTATAAGGGATCCAATCCTTAAGTGTAGGATTCCACATTTCTTGGCTTATTGCATTGACATATCTCTTAGCATCTTCCTCTTTTCTTGATTTCTTCCCTTTTAATATAATAAAATTAAATTAGATCAAATCAAACAACTAGATCCAACGTGCATTATTGGGTGGGTGATTTATTAAAATAATATCAATTAAGGTAGTGTTTGGTCATAAATTTTGAAAATTTATCTTTACGTATCTATTCGTCATCAAATTTAATCAATTTTGAAAATTTGATTTTCAAATATTTTTAAGTTCCCGGAAATTGTTCATATCAATTATTGAAATTTTCACACAACTTTAATTTTTAAAAAATAAAATGCACTTTCAAATTTTAAAAATCACAACTTCTAAAGCTCAATTTTCTATTTTAAAATTTATAGTTAAATAGAAGCTAAATCTGAGTAATAACAAGTTGTACACCACCAAAGGATGCGATGCAGTGGATGGAGTTGCTCCTCCTTTAATTAGAGGTCTCGGGTTCGAGCCTTGGGTATGAAAAAATTCTTGGTAGGGAGCGTTACCTTCCAAATGGGGTCCTACCCGGACGAATTCGGATTAGTCGGGCTCCAATGCGGATATCGGACACCGAATGAAAAAAAAAAGAAGAAGCTGTACTTCTAGAAAAGGAGAAAAAAAAAAGCATGTCTATATCATTTCACATCCCACCTTCCCAAACAAATAAAAGTTGCAATATTTCTAGAAGATTTATTTGATTTGAAATAATTTCAAATAATTAGCATATTGTTTCATCTTTATGTGGTGATCAATTAATTTCAACATAAAATACTCTAATTTATTTAGTTGATTGCATAAGCAAAAGTTTATTATCGTATATTTAATGGAATATTTAGATAGCGTATTAAACAATAATATAATTAAATTATACAAAAAATTATGTATTATTTATGTAGAGTAATAATAATAATATATATGCATTACAAAACCAGCATAACTATTAACCAAACAACCCCTTAATAATTGTTAAGTAATTGATTACATAAATCTATTATGTTAATTAAAAAATTAACCTTAAAAATTAAACAAATCAAGATGGATCCGGGGTAAGCGGGTCAACAAAATGCCTGTAACGCACGGCAAATTTGACTAACGTGACAGATCTCAACACACATGGCACTCACTCAAGATAAAATCAACGGTGGATATTCACCATAGAGACTCAACAACGTAGATCCAAATGCCACGTGGCGTTTGTGACTAACAAAAATTCACCTTCCAGACTAATATAACACAAAATCATTCAGAAACGACCAAGAGAGTCGTACAAATGACTTATTTGCCCAACAATTTATTTATTAATTAAATCGCCAAACATATAAAAAATAATTTAGCCTCCGCTCACAAATAAACACTTAAATTTTAGGAGTGCATAATTAGACATATTAACTTAATTAAGACAGATAATAAAACACTTCAACTCATCTTTAATACGTCTCGTGGATTCCGATGTTAACAACAACAACAACAAATCCAATATATTTTTCACATTGTGGAGTCTGAGGAGGGTAGAGTGTACGCAATCCATACCACTACCTCTACAGAGGTAGAGAGGTTGTTTCCGATAGACCCCCGGTTCAAGATAAAAGGCAGTATACACAAGCATCAAAAGCATAGAACACGATAAAATAACACAGGTACGACATCTACAAAAATATGTACATTGCCAAACAAAGGACACCAAAATCCACCTAAATACTGACTATGACTCAACCATACCCTTGACCCTCTATCTTAATGTTTTTCCTCCATATCTTCTTATCTAGAATCATGTCCTCAGTCAGCTGTTATTGCTTCATGTCACGTTTAATCAATAACAATTGTAGAGGTATCTAAGTGATCATATGATAAGTTAATTTGTTAAACTGACATTGCAAAGACAAGTTACAACAACAAACTCAGTATGTTCCCACATAATGGGGTCTGGGGAGGGTAGAATATACGCAGTCCATACCACTACATCCGAAGAAGTAGAGAGACTGTTTTCGATAGACCCCCGGCTCAAGAATGTAAAGACAAGTTAATGCACTTAATATAGATACTCAAAGAGTTTATTTGTCAGTTGAAATCAAGTTAAAATGTTTATCTAATTTTTAAATTAACTTACATTTTAAAACTTTCGCACATAAAACTTAGGAATTTTTACCAAATAAAATAAATATCCAAACACACAAAAAAAAAAAAAAAAACTTAAAACGTACTACAAATTTCAATTTCAAAATTTCTGGCCAAAGCTAAATTTAGTCAAACCACTATATTTTCCTATGAACAAAGAAAAAATGCCAAATAAGTAGCTTTTTAAAATAAAAAAAATCTTATGGTCCATTTTTAATTTTAGGCTATATAATGTGTACAACACCACACCTATATGAATGTGAGTATAGGTACATTTAGAGAGAGAAAAAGCTGTCTGCTCCTCAGATATATATATATATATATATACACACACATCTGTAGAGAGAGAGAGAGAGAGTAAAGTGCGTGTAGTGTATGAATTAATTAATTTATTTCCCCCTTCCCTTTTTTATTTTGGCAGAATTTGCATGACATTCTGTTGAAAAAAAGTACCCCTCAAAGCTCTCACTTTTTTGTTGTGCTTCTCCTTTCTTCCTTCAGTTTTTCTTCTTCAGTCATCAGGTAGGATTCAATAGCTGGCGGACGGTTCACTTCTCTTTGTATTTTTTTTCTTTACTTCTGTTTCTACATGTTTCTTTTTTTGTTTTCTTTGATAATCGCGATGTCCGATTAACTTGCGCGCATCTCGATTAATTTTGGTGCATAGTTTTCACCTACCACTAGTAATAGGTAGCAGGTAATTCTGTCCGTCGAGACTAGAAATTACCTGATGTTTGTCTCTGTTGAAAATTGAAGTGACGTATTATGGTGCGAACGCAACTTTAGCCACCTGTTTTTTTTTTTTGTACTTTTATTTATTATTTTTATATTTTTTGTGTTTGCTGTTGCTAATGGGGTTGTTGGATCTGTTGATTGTTTGTTATTTTGGAGTGGTGTTTTTTTCTTGTTGACTAATTTGTTTGTGCCCCAGACCCTACTTGGTGAGAATATATTGTTGTTGCTGTAATTTGTTTGTGTTAATCTAATGCTAAATGTTACTAATTGATTTGAGATTTTTGAGTGGAAATAACCTATGTACCTTCCCGAGATAGGACAAAAGGGAGTTGCTAGGCCTTCAAGCCTCAATTGTTACCCCGTGGTTGTGAGTTCGAGTCATTAAGAGAGCTAAAAGGGTGGGAGTTCCTACAAAGGTCTAAGAAGAATTTTTTTAAAAAATAAAAAATAAAATCCAAAGGTAGGGTAAGGTATACGTATGCTCTATCCTCTCCTGACCCTGGCCCTACCCTACTTGTAGGATTACGCTGGGTATGTTGTGTAGCTGAAATGAACCTGGATAGAGCTGATTAGGTACAATGATTCTGGCCTAGGCCAACCAAGATTGAGGTGTAGTCAGATTGACTGACAGCAGATTACTTTGTACAGGGATGTGTTAATTTTATATAGTTAATTTATGATGGCTTAGGGAAAGTTTAGATTTTTATTTTATTTTCAATCTTGTGATACCTAATTGTTCTTATATATGAATCACCTGTTCGTTGTAGGTAGATAATGAGTCAAGCTTCCAGAGACTAGCTCTGCTAAGACTGTGTTTGGTGGTTTTTGTTGATCTACCACCTAATTTACACTTCTTGACTTTGACCTTAAGATAGTTCATTCATTTTTGATTGATATGATGAATAATGCTGATTTGTGCTACAAAAGCGTATGCTCAGAAGGATGAATTTTGTACTTGTAAAACAAGAAATCGTAGTCGCTAATTTTTACTGTTCATTTAGAGGGTGTAATATGGAATGCATGACACTATTTTATCCTACTCCGATTAGTGAATGTGATTTTCAAAGTCTCAGTTTTTGCATGATATACCTTGGCGCCTCAAGTCTAGTTCGCCTCAAATTAGTGGAAGTTTGATGCTTTCTCTTATTCAAGGCCTTGTTGCATTCTTAAGAAAACATGGCAAACTACAAACCGTAAGTACTAGAATGCAAACATATGCACTTGCAGTAGAAATTGATCCCTTTCTGGTGGGGGGTCTTGGTGGTTGAATGCTATATGCTATGTCATTTTCTTATATACGCAATGCGATATTAATATTTTGTACTAGTGCTGCTCTGATTCTAACCTTCCGCGAATTGGCTGGTGGCTCCTCATAAAAACAATCCCTAGTGAAAAGTGCACCGAGCATGCTGCATAGTACTTATTAGGATCTCTTCCCAAATCTATTGCCAAGTTGTATTTGTAGTTGCATTCGCAAATGTACTAGTGATTCTTCTAAATGGCAGAGTGATACCTACCATACTGTGAGACTCTGCACTTTACTTTTATGCTTGCTGATGCATCTGATTCTTGGAAGTGGACAACTTGAAAAAATGATACTTGTTTATTGACAGAATACCTGATAGGGTTTCTAGACCCGTAATGAGTTGCCTTTAGAATTTTTACTTTAGGCAAGTTCTCTGCCTCTCAATTTCATCATCCTCTTTGACTAAGCATACAAATGTTGAAAGATGCAGCATATTGTTCCTTGCTTCTTTATTAGACTGCGACATTATCTTGCTTTGATATGAAAATTAAGTTGTTTTGCGATTGTGAAAAGCCTATCTGGGATATGGCCATAATTCGTTTGCCTTTTGCCTTATGGTGACCCTTTTAGGAGCAATAAGCTGCTTGTAGTAAGTGTTATTGCAAATCTTACGTCTTTTGTTCAAATAAAACATTGCTTAGAACAATGTGCTTTTCTTGCTTGCTAAAGCCAAAACCCATTGTGTGGCCATTTCATCTGTGAAAAAATATTGCAATGCCGCATGGGTAATTTCAATATCAACAATGTTTTATTAGCTGAAAGTTACTCACTTATTTTTATGCATCGTTCTGTCAGGTAAAGCGCAAGTAAGAGACCAACTATAGTAGCATTGACCATGTTTCGTCGCAAGAACCATTCTCATAGTGAACAGGAGGGCGAGGACCAGCAGCACAAGGTAACAAATAGTGCTAATATTTAGATTTGTATCTAGCGTTCTCCTGCTCTCAATTAGATTATAGTTGATTCGGGATTTCTTATGTACTTATGTTTCACTTCTAATGTATTTGCTTTCTTATCATTCTGTCTATGTTGATTTTGAACTGATTCCTACGCTGGAAAAGGTGTTGGTGTTCTGTGGGTGCATAGTCGTTGCATATTTATACTTGGCCTAAAAAGGTTTGACAGTGGATGATTGAATCCTCTTGATGCTTCATGGCTAGGATTATAAATATAGAGTGAATTTTTTAAACATTGGCTTATGTTAGCTTGTTATCCTGTATGAGCTCTTAGCGATTGTGCCTTTTTTTATAGGTGAAGGAGCTTAAGGCTTCCCTGAGGCAACTCTCAGGGCGCAGCGCACTGTACTGCACCGATGCATGTTTAAAAAGGTATTTGGAAGCACGGAACTTGAATGTAGATAAAGCAAAGAAGATGTTGGAGGATACACTTAAATGGAGATTATCATTTAAACCTGAAGAAATTCGCTGGGTAAGGGAACAATAGATTTTCACTAATGTGGTTATCTTTTTTGGATCAACAACATGGCTGTTTATCAGAGCTACCTATCAAACAAAAAAAAATGTTGGAAGTAGGTGATGATCGATTTATGTTGCCATTCAATGCCCTGTGAATTTTATATTTAGACTTTTGCAGATACAATTTCCTGTAAATACCATATTACTCTACAATTGCTTTTGCTGACCATGAAATGGTGTTGCATTGTTAGAATGAAGTAGCAATAGAAGGTGAGACTGGGAAGGTGTATAAAGCAAATTTTCATGATCGCTATGGCAGGACAGTCCTTATATTGCGACCAGGAATGCAGGTAACGTACAAGCAAGTTGATGTCTTCAAAAGCTTTCTTTTTGTTATTTTTAATTCCTATTCCATTTTGCAAAATTCTTAAAATTGTTGCTCATATTTGCAGAACACATCAGCACTAGACAACCAGATGAAGCATTTGGTGTATCTGATCGAGAATGCCATATTTAATCTGCCAGAAGGTCAAGAACAGATGGCCTGGTTAATTGACTTCACTGGATGGTCTATAACCAATAATGTTCCTGTAAAATCTGCTCGTGAGACCATCAATATTTTGCAAAACCACTACCCTGAGAGACTCGCTGTAGCATTTTTGTACAACCCACCGCGAATTTTTGAAGCATTTTGGAAGGTTTGCTTTCAATCCTCTTTGTTTTCTCTTACCCTCTTCCCTGCTAGTCGAACAAACCTAGCTTGTAGTGTTATCTATTTCAAAGACCGCAAATTACATCACTGATGCCATGTCCTCCAAATTTCTTACTCTCGATTTATTATCTATTTATTCTTTATATTGTTCAATCATTAGCCATCCCCTTAACGTTATCTTTTTCACATTTCCAGATTGTCAAATACTTTATGGATCCCAAAACATTTCAGAAGGTCAAATTTGTGTATCCAAAGAACAAGGACAGTGTGGAACTGATGAAGTCATACTTCGACGTGGATAATCTTCCTACTGAGTTTGGAGGAACAGCTACTTTGAACTATGATCACGAGGAGTTCTCGAGGCAAATGGCTCAAGATGATGTGAAAGTCGCCAAGTTTTGGGGTTTCGACAAACACCCCCCTGGTGCTAATGGGTACTCTGCAGTAGAGGTTGCTCCGGAACCCGAAGCTGTTGCTCTACCAGCCACTGCAAGCGCTTAAATGTTTGTTCTACTGACAAAGTTCAGTCTTATATGCCTAACTAAGTTAAAATAAATAAGGAGGAATGTAAGATTATGTTCTCAGAGACTAGAACACTACCTGAGAGGTTATTTCAGATAACTTTCATTGTAGAATGTATTTTTGCTTATGCAGAAATCAAAAAGTACTACTAGCTTTTTAAGACCCTAATCTCTGCTTTCCTTTTTTTCGTTTTTATCAGCTAAGAGAAAGTAACAACAACAATATACCCAGCCTACTCCCAAAAAGTAGGGTCTCGGAAGGGTAAAATGTACGCAGTTCATACTAAGATGAAGTAGAGAGGTTATTTTCAATAGACTCCGGCTAGGGACTCAGCTAAGAGGGGCGGGGGTGGGGGTAAGATCTGAGGGGAGTGGGACTCAGCTAAGAGAAAGTCACTCCATAAAATACTGCAATCCTCTTGGGTGGGGGGTGGGGGGAGATCTGAAGAGCGTATGATGTACATGAATTTTACGCCTACAAGAGATGGTTTTCGGTAGATCCTTGGTTTAAAAGAAATATGACAGCAAAATAACGACATACAAAGCAAATGAAGCAACGGGCAGTAATACATATACTGAAGAATAACACACCACCATGCCACTCCCAGGCAAATTGTGACAACACTTCAATACTTGCTAAGCTTCGACCTTCAAATCTTCCTATCTCAATCTTTCATCTATAATAACGTATTCTTATTTGATTTAGTTCCGGGCAAACATTTCCAATACACTTCAACATCAACTATTTACACAATCAATCCAGAGGATCAAAGTTGTGTGCAACAACATGCAAAATCATGTAAGGAAAAAGAACCAACTTGATCAATCGAATTCATCGAGTCATAAGACCAAGCTATACAGATTAAACGCGTAACATATACTGATACTATCGTTGCTGAAAAGGCGCAAATACCAGGCCATAACGTTCTCACACGAAAATCCTTTCTATTCTTCTCAAATATAAAAATTTACACACAAATAAACAAGCTCAACATGGTACTATAACATTACCTATACATGTCCATACATCTTTAGCAACTGTTGCACTCCTCAGCACCAAAAGGCAGCCAACTGGAGAGGTAAAAAGGGAAACTAGGGGGCCTTGAAGGAGGAAAAAGAAGCAGAAAATATATTACACATGAAAACGAAAATGGTTAGAAATGTCGAAAATGTCTGGGAAGTAGAATATACTCTTAAAACAAGTTTCTCTCTGTTGTTAGCCTTTATATGTATGCTATGTATAATAACTACATAAGGCGCCTTCTTAAGTTTCGTGTAGTACGGACTAATAAACCAACTCCTACTCCAACTCCTACGCAAATGCCAAGGCCAATCCCAACACCAACTCGGACCCCAGCATTGAACCAGGACATTTCTCCGTCTTCTCCATCCATAAGTTCTGTTCGTCCCCAGTACATGTTGTTGTAGTCTTCTTCGCTTTCTGGTTTATAATTTCTGTCTTCTGTTGCCTGTGAAAACACAAAATGAACTTCAGAAGCAGTGCAGTTTACACCAAGTAATCATACACCTGGGAAGCTGCGGGGTTTATCTAATTATTTGCACCTATAGAACTTACTTCGTGGTTCAAATTAAGTACTAAGAAGTGCTAAATCCAACCGCTGCCTTGAGAATATTTTGCAATCGAAAAGACACAGAGAAATAAAATATCTGAAACTGAAGATGAAATGCAAATACATTTTCGTCAACTTCAAAATTAACGGCCTTAGATTACTGGAGCTGATACTTCAATATTGTTCAACTGAAAAGACATTTGGAAGGAAGTTTTCTCGAAAGATCTACAAATGCTTGGTATCAATGCAGACTTAGATAAAGATGGGGTAGAACGGAAATCCATATAGCAGATAACCACTAGTTGAGGATATGTTCTAGAGAACTTCTATTATTATTTAATTATATATATAAATTGAACTTATTTTTAACTTCTATTTTATTTAGTACGATGATGATAAGTAATGAGCTCAAATGAAAAAGTGAAGATGCATATAGCCGACGTCAACTTGTTTAGAACTAAGGCATAGTTATTGTTGCTGTATTCCGTCTGAATTTTTGTTTCAGGATCTACGCATTCAGACCACCAACAAAAAATCCATCTAATTTAAGGAGATTATATAGGAAGAATCTATTCTAATTTAGCTCAAAATAGACAACCAGAATGGTTAAGTACTCTTTGATGAGATGAAAACGATTGCAATTAGAGGAAGATGGACGCCCATCCAGTTGCTATACTGATGATAACCCTCCATGCACGCCGGTCTTCAGAAGGACAGTGACAACTTTCTTTTAGCAGTAAAGAAAATCTAGAAGGATAGGGACAATTCAATAGGAAAAAATGAAGAAATTATATATTAAACAACTTAAAAAGTATGAGCTGCCCATACCGTCTGACATGTTTAGCCTTTAGGATAAGATTCTGTTTCCAGTGTCAGGTAGTTCTCCTAAAAGATGCCAACCTTTTGTAGGTTGTGACAAAATAAATAAACATGTTTCATGGTATGAAACATTATGGAGGTAGATGCAATGTTAGAATAAAATATAGCATGATTTTTTAGTACATTCAACGGAATACCATTAATGTAGTTCCATTTGGTCAGAGAAATTTAAAGAGGGTAGAACTATATCTTAAAGGTGCCTATGCAATCAATAATATAATGATTTTGAGGAAAGAGCTGTCCAGTATAAGCTAGCATGTATTACTTCTTGACAGATCACCAACATGGAAAAGAGACGTAAACAATTTGGGCTTACACGCATAAGAATTTTTGAAAGACAATCCGCACAAGTGAAATTGTGTATAGTATACCCCTGTTATCATTTGGAAAAGAAAAAGGGTAAAACGTCTCAAAGAATATCATCAGGACACTAAATAACTGAAGGCAATGATGTCGATTATCTCATTTCACCCACTGGTGAACTATGTAAAAAGTTTGGCTGTAAGCATATGCCATACCAGCAATTTCGCATGGTTAACATTTTGATTACAGTGACCACTGCAGAGAATTCAAGAACACCAACTTAATACGCCAATAAAAATAAGAAACAAGGTCAGAGGAACAAATAATACCTGCAGATCATGTTCAGGTGAGACTTTTTTATGCTGTTCAGCTGTTTCATGCTCCGGTATGGAGTCTAACATACCCTTTCTATGGTGCTTCTTCCTGTGATTTAGCTGCAAAGTTTTAGTTAAGATGATAGGTGTCCCAGAGAAGCAACCGGTAACGTAGACTTCAATTGTGGGCGACAATGATTCAGAACCCACAATGTGTTTTCCTTTCAGAAAGCCAGTGCCAGCACTCAAAACTGATTCACAGTTCATGCTCCATCTCCTAAGACAGTTTTTAGAATCCCCAGAAAAACCGTTGATGTTCGCCATCTCCAAAACCCCAGAGAGAACAAGATCATCTTTATAGGAAACCTCAAAGGTCACACTCCCTGTCAATCTTATGCTATCTGTGCTCACAAATGTAGCTTCTTCAGCTTTCTTATCAACACGATCCCTTCGAAGAAGGCAAGAGGATCCTTCGGAATACATGGAGCATCTTTTACCATTTATTTCAAGCAGCGTATCGGGGCTTAGAGGGATATGGTTAAGAGTAAGACTTTCTGGGGTTGAATCATCGACCATAAAATTGCTGATTCTGATGTAGAAAATTCTAATATCAAACCAAGATAACGATAATTTCCCACAAGATTGGTAGGAAGGGTGCCTTATAATTTGCAAGCCAGGATCAGCTGGTTTTCCATTGCTCAGAAATTCACACGAGTTCTCCATGAATTCAAAGCTTATCCCTCACTAAAATCCTTCACCATCGACTGCTATAAGAACATGATAGAACCGTAAATCTGGCACCCCCGTAGGCCTAAGAACCTTGTTTCAATTCAAATCCCTACTCAACGTGGTGTGGTGAAGAATATCTGAATCTGACTGCCAACAGAAATCCATTTATTTTTCCAATCAGACAATCAGATAATAACTTGTAAGAAAACAAAACAGGAACCGTAACCGAAAGCATAAATTGAAATGGAAGGTTTTGCTAGGTACCAAAAGAAACCAGAATTTCAGGAACAGAATACCTTGAAACAAGGAAGAGAAAAGACATAATCAACTATTAAAAGGCTATAAAAAGAAAACTAAACTACCTTACAAAAGGGTTGATGGACAAAAAAAGACTACTCAACAAAAAGGATTAAGAAGTAATTTATTCCAACAAGGCTACAAAACCAAACATGGAAGGGTTCACCCAAGAAGAAAACCTTCAGATGACTTGGTCATACAAAAATAGCTTTACTAAAAATTGCATCAGAACAACATTGTCCACAAATTTATCATTAATCTTGTAAAAAAAGAAGGATGAAAACACAAATTAATCTAAATCAAACAACACCCCACCTGCAGCACCACAGATTAGAAGACTAAAAGACTATCAAGATTGAATCTTTTTCTACTTTTCACCCTCCTCCAACCCCAAAAACTATCAGCAAATTGTAATTAACTTTTGGTTCTTATTAAAAACCAAACATTGAGGGAATCACCAAACAAGAAACATAAAGATTCACAAAAAAAACAAAGCTTCATAGACTTGGTCAGACAAAGTTGGCTTTACCAAAAAATTGCATCATAACAACATTGTCCAGAAATTTATCATTGATCTTGTTAAAAAGAAAGGTAAAAACACAAAATAATCAGAATCAAACACCACCCCACCTGCAGAACCACAGATTAGAAGTCCAGAAGGTAATCACGATTCAATCTTTTTCTCCTTTTCACCTTCTTCACTCCCAAAAACAAACAACAATTTGTAATTGAATTACACCAATTTTTGGTTCCTTATAAAAAATCAAACAGGGAGGGGATCAACAACCAAGAAACTTCACATGACTTGGTCACACAAATTGGCTTTCTACAAAATATTGCATCAGAACAACATAGTCCACAAATTTATCATTAAAAAAGAAAGGTGAAAACACAAAATAATCAAAGTCAAACACCATCCCACCTGCAGCACCACAGATTAGAAGACTACTTTTTCTACTTTTCACCTCCTTTACTCCAAAAAAAAACAATCAGCAAATTGTAATTAAAGTACACCAATTTTTGGTTACTTAAAAAAACCAAACAAGAAACATAAAGATTCACAAAAAGAAAAAGAAGAACCTGCTTCATATGACTTGGTCACATAATATCAGAACAACATTGTCCACAAATTTATCAGTAAAAAGGAAAGGTGAAAACACAAAATAATCAAAATCCAACACCACCCCACCTGCAAAACCACAGAATAGAAGTCTTACAAGTAATCAAGATTGAATTTTTTTCTACTTTTTCACCAAATTATAATTTAAGGACCATCTTTTGGTTCCATATAAAAAATAAGACAACAAAATAACAGCCCATCAAGAATAATAAATACAAATCTCACAAATTTCCAATCAACACCCCCCAACTCCCACCATAATCAAGTAATAAAGACCAAATCTTTTTCCAGATAACAAACTTACAAAGACAAAATCTTGCATCCACAACCACAAGCTCACCTTTCAAATAACAAAAATTATCAATCAAATCACTTTCAAAATTCCAAGCTCCTTTAGATTGCCTTCTCTAAATCTTGTGGACCAAAATTAAGTACAGTGATGCTGTTTTTTGGAGTCTTCCTCCCAATCAAATCAGCTTTTTTTTTTTAATCCAATTGTGTATAATATGTATACAGTATGTATATACAATGTATATGTGTCTTGGGTGTGCGCGGATATAGACTTATATAAAGTTAATAAAAAAAAGTTTATTAGTTTGACAAAAATATCCAACCAGTAATGTTCGTACGCATAAAAAATATATAAAGGAAAAAAAATATTGATGGTGATTTTGAACCTTATCTGATAAGGAGAATTCTTATTATTTTAATTATTATTATTTAATTTAATTGAAAGTGATGTTTAGGTTTGAGGATTTAAGAATATAGTTCTAGTTTTGACCTACTTTGAACCTAAACCACATCTACTATCAAAATTTGTGTGTTTGTTATTAAATTGAATTGAATAAAAGGATAAAATTTAATGAGAAGTGGTGTTTTTAGTATGAGCATGATTGTTATTTTAGTAAGAGGTAGCGTAATTAATTAATATTTGATTTATTTCATAATTTTAGGTATTTTTTTTGTGTTTCAACGTATATTTTCCTTTAAGAGAATTACTGACTTCTACAAAATAAAAAGTATTTTGGCTAACTTACCTTTAAGCAAATGAATTAAAAACGGCGGTACTAGTTATGACATGATTTCTTGATTAGGTAAAATTCTCTTATTTAAATAACGATAAAATAAAAATAAAAAATTAAGGATTTTTTGAATTTTTTGAGTTTGAGTTTGTGAAACACAACTTTTTATAATGTATCACGCAATGCAAAGGTTTATTATTAAGCAACAACAACTATCATAACCATATACTCAATATGATCTCATAAAGTGAGGTTTGAAAAGGATCAATTGTATGCAGCTATTATTTCTATCTCAAAAATAGAGAGACGATATTCAATAAACCCTGTGATTATATTATTAAGCAAAGAAGAAAAACAAGAAGATCAAGAAAATGAAATATAACTTAAAAGAATATATGTATAAATGATTATTGAGTGCCATTTCTATACGATATATGTAGGGACTAAGTTTAGAAATGACACTGAATGGGTTGTTCTTGATATTTTATCCCTTATAAAAACGTCTTACAAAGATAACGACCTCCACGAGGGGTAGTCTTGATTTCTTGGCGTTGCTTAATAACTCAATGAACCTCCATAATTGATCAGAAGTTTTATTTTATGGACAAAAGGTAGAACTTAGATGTGTTTTCCATAAGCGGACGTTCTAAACTTACCTTTGATCAAAAGTTTTACTTTATAGATAAATATTAAAACTTATTTAACGAGAATAAAAAATGAAGACCACATACTCTTGGGGAAGAAAATTCAAGATCGGCCACTTTGAGACAGTAGGCGTAATTTCCTGGATATCCAAGGACAAGTGCTGGATCCGTTTATTGGACATTAGCTCGAAAGTTGGACAACAAAGCCCAACTACTGACTTAGTGGGCTTCTGGATAATGGGCTAAATCATCTTCCAAATATGTTCTCCACAATGGGCTAAATTAAGGCCCTTAAATGAGTGGATTCAGCAGAATTTAGACGGGTCAAATATGTTAATAAATGGACCGGTTATTGATCCGTCCAAATGTTATTTGAGTGGATTGGGCTAAAAGAAGTTAAAATATGTGTTTCTTACAACCATCCAATTCTTATAAAATTTTAGTTTGTTTGTTTGTTTTCTTATACTAGTCTATTGTACGTGCAAAAGCACATATATATTGCGCTAGTTCATATAAAATGATAAGAATAACATCTTATTTAGAAAAAAAAAAACTATTAACATTACACTAAATTTTATATTTATTTAAATAATGAGAATGATTGTTGTTATACTGATATAGATTGAATTATCTTTTGAATACATAAATATGATGAATTTATGTCTACCTTAGGGGTAAGGTTTTATGTCCCTTCTTTGTGAAGTCTTTTCATCGATTAACATTATACTTTGAGATTTGATGCCTCTACAATATTTCATAATAAATTAAATGACTAAAAATCAAGAGTAATTTCACACGAAAAAAAGAAAAAGAAAATATATAAACATGGATATGTTTATATAGACATAAAGGGCAGATTTTGAAATCTGCAGGTTCTACAACAATCTCAAATTAGTATAATGGTAATTCGTTATCACACTAACAATTACACAATTAAGGAGTAAATTAAATATAGTGAATAAAATTTCACTATTCATATCAAAACTCAAAATTATATTAATGCACAAAAAAGTGTTCTAAAATAATAAAGCTACATTATATATGAGCATGATAAATAACATAACTGCTTACAATAAATTAATAATAACATAAATAATTATAATAAAGTAGAACAAGAATCAATATTAATGGCGAAAGAAAAATAATAAAGTAGAAGAACAAACATCGATGGCGAACGAATTTTCTTTTTTTAGATTTCCATGTTATGAAACTAAACTTTGAAGGAAAACAAATATATTGCAAAAAAGTTCAGAATTCACCAAAGAAAAAAAGATGTTCGGGATTAGAAGCATGCCTAAAAATTTTGTGATGTTGTATTTTCTATCTCTCTCTATATAAGAGAGTCCTAAAAAAGGAAAAATTAATATACAATATCAATTGGTTTGAAAGTCCTAAATTACATAACTCGAATAAAGAAAAATTAATATATTATTTTAATTGATTTCAAACCCTTAATTATTAGGAAAATAATTTAATTACAAAGTCAAGTAAGAGATACATTTAATAACATATTTTGTTGATTTTAATTTATTATTTATCAATGTTAGAATAATAATAATTATTTTTACTTATATTTTTGCTTTCTTTTTTTCCTTTTCTCAATTTTAACAACTTCTTTAATAGGTAATTAATTAGTCATTAACGTGTATTTCCTATTTAGCCGGAAAAAAGTGTATCTCTGTATTTCCCTTTTAGCCGGGAAAAAAGTAGTATTTTTTCAATTTTCTCTTCTCCTCTTATATATATATAGTATATTTTAGAACCCTATAAATATTAGTTTTCTTAATAATTCTTACCATGCATTTTAGTACTTTTTAATTTGTAAAATTTACCATATATTTTGGGTTCTTTACTTTAAAATATAATAAATATAATTAAATAATAATTTAAAAAAAAGTGAAAAGACAATTTTGTCTATTGCATAGTATTTTAATGAAGGGCAAAAAGTTCAAATCACTTTTCTAAGGGTCTTTACACTTTTAATATATTAGTTTAGGTGTACGCGTCTCGCACGTGTACCTCCCTTTATTGAGTTTAAGCGTTATATTAAATAGGATATTTTTTAAAATAATAAAGATGAATACAATAATTAAATTTAACATCTTTTAGAGAATTTATTTAATTAAACCTAACTTTTATCAAAAAATCTGTCAAAGTCGATCGACATTCATCTATCACCTATAAACTGCAACAAAACAATACGATGATAGAGACATCAAAATAATATAATTAAATCTAACATTTACACAAAAAAAATTCTCAAAGCCATTTCACACTCATCCCCCACCTGAACTATAACAAAATAATACGATAATAGAGATATCAAAATGATACAACTAAAATTTACCTTTACACAAAAAAATTCACAAAACAAAGATATAAAAAATAATACAATTAAACTTAATTTTTACCTAAAAAATTTCTCAAAGCCGGTCGACATTCATCTACCGCCTGAAAAATCATCCACGGTCTGTAAACTATAACAAAATAATACAATAGTGATTACAAAACTTTAGTTTTGATGAAAATAATTCTTGTTTGAGCGAAAATTTTGACTCTAGAGAATAACTTGAATGAAAATAAAGAAGATATATATACACACGTTGAATTCTATTATGTTGACAAAAACAGTGAAGAAGTTAAGAGTTAGAAAATTAAGCATCCTCCAATCTAGACATGCAATCAAATCAAGTTAGATGAACATCAATCATATTTTCTCAATAAGTAAACGTATTTCTTCGGAAGTTTAACGTGCATCTCAATATTTATATAATTATTTCCTTAATAAAGTCCTATTCTAGGAGTATTTTCTAATTTATCACTACAAAGAAAAATATTAATTATTTTTCTTCCATATAGTTTAGGAGTCTAGTTAATATAATAAAAATAATCAAATAATAAATTGAAGAAAATAGTGAAAAAACAGTTTTGTCTAAATGAGAGTTTTTAATGAAGGACAAAAAGTTCAAATCACTTTTCATAGGGTCTTCACACTTTTAATATTATATATATATATATATATATATATAGAGAGAGAGAGAGAGAGAGAGAGAGAGAGATTATAGATTTGTTTAATTGCTTGATATTTTTTTTCTTTTAAATATTTTGATTTATATGAATTAGAATGTATTTTTACTCAAATCAATCAAAATTTTAGTTGAACTGCATTAGAGTGGGCAAGTTAAACTGAATTACAAATGATTGGGTTAATGACCTGCTCAAACTTGAACGGATTAGATCATTGACGAGTCATATTGTTATAGAGTAATTTTGTCATTCTTAAGCTAAATCAGCCACCTCCTCTAATTAGGAGCGTTATATTTCGGGTAAAATTGACAATTCCATACAAAATAACATTATTAATTTATTAATACTAGATTATAAATTTAACAATTTTGTAATTAGTATATGAGTCGAATCTATCAATCGATAATCAACCCTACCTCCAACGTACTGATAGCGTATGTACTCCTACTTAATTTAATTATTACTATTCCACCATGATTTTTATATTATTTTATTACTCCAAATTCCAAGGCTGAAAAAATCATCTAGTGCCTATCCAATCACTCAATTCTTTGGATCCAATATGCTATCGATTTAGGAAAAAATAAATGTTATTGACAAAATACTATATTAATTACATAATATGATTAATGTTTTAAAAAAATATAATTTATACTCATTTGACAGTTTAAAATCAGTTTATTGGTGGAGCCCTAGATACAAATATATAAGATTTGTATAAACCGATTTTATCTTTAAATGATTTATTTTTGATATTTTATTTTCTCTCTCTCTCTATCCTATTGGTTGAATAAACGGCAACCAATATACTCTCTCCTTGATTATCAAAACTCAAGATTATAGTAGATATGTTCTTCAACTTTCTTTTCCTTAATTTTCTCTCAAAATCGCATATACTCTCTCCTTGATTTTCCATTGAAGAAACAACAACCTTGGCAACATCATAATACACAATTATTCAAAAGATCTTCTTCAATTTTTTTCTGTTTATTTTGAGCTCAAAATCACTATAATATCACAAAATATCACCATTGATTGTTCCTTGAAAAATTATTTTGGCGGATTTTTCACCATATAAAATCAGTTTATGATATTTATTGAAGATTTGAGGTAATCTTTTAGTATTTTTTGTTATTAGTTTTAATTTCTTTTTTATTTTGAGGTAATCTTTTAGTATTTTTTTGTTGTTAGATTGTTCATCTATTTCGCATTTTTTATTAGGGTTTCAAGTTATCAATTACTTGTTGTTTCAAATGGATGAAGACCCCCCCTAATAGGAGATTGACAAGAGGTATTGAAAATATACCCATGATTAATTGCGGCCCTCCATCGTTTGATTTGAGTATTTCTCAATTAGATAGTGAAAATGCAGGTTTTTTAGCAGAGTTGGAAGTGGACAAGTCGAAAGCAGAGTCACGAACAAAACAAAAGAACGACCATGTGAATAATCATAGTAACATGGTACATTCACAGTCAAGAGATGATTTAACGGACACATCCAAAATATCAATGGTTGGTTTATCGAAAAAAAAAAGAATTTTGCATCTTCTAGCAAAAAGGAAAGGATTAAATGTTCTAAGACATCTAAATCTAAAATGGGAAGCAATGAAGTTGACAATGATGATGAGGTAGTTTTGTATATATTTTTATACAGAATTATTTTTCAATTTGGATATTTATATACTTTTTTGTTATATATATGCATGCATATGCATATATATACATTTTTAGAGTTCAATTTTATATATACAATTTGTATATATATATATATATATATATATAGAGAGAGAGAGAGAGAGAGAGAGAGAGAGAAAGAGGGGGGGAGAGTGTATATATGTATATACAGTTTGCATATATGCATATAAAATGAACTTGTATAAATATGTCTGGCTTGATTTGCATTTGAATGTTTTTGTGTTTATGCTTTTATTTTGGATAGTGTTTTCGAGAGCATTTGCTGGACATACTTTGATAACAAACTAATAATTTTCTTTGTGATGCAATTATTTCATATGTCTTTGGGATAAAAATGTGCTTGTTTAAGAATGATTTTGATTAGTATTTATTTAGTATGGTGTGCATATACATATATATAATCGAATGACACAAGCATATTAGTATGAGTACATATTCATATATACAGTATATACATCACTATTTTTTTTCATTTAATATATATATATGTATGTATATATATAGTTTAGCATCACAATGAACATACACATATATTGATAGATGATATATACATCTTTTATGAGGTGTAAGATGTATTTAGGTATAACTAGTTCATGGATAACGCTTTATACATATATACAATCGAATGACACAAGCATATTAGTATGAGTACATATTCATATAAACAGTATATACATTACTATTTTTTTTCATTTGACACACACACACACACACATATATATATATAGTTTAGCATCACAATGAACATACATATATATTGATAGATGATATATACATCTTTTATGAGGTGTAAGATGTATTTAGGTATAACTCTATACGCTGTCATTTTATGGCGTTACGAGATTCAGAAGATTGAGAAAAATGCCGTGAGTGATGATGAGAGTCCAAACAGGCCAATGAGGCCACAGTTTGATTGTGATAACACAAAATTGATTGTTATTCCATAGACAATTTAGTTGTTATTATTAGGAAGCTACTTTAAGAATCTTTTTTTTATTATTATTATTTTGGTATAGCAATCTGCCCTTCTATTTCAGCTTTTGGTATAGCTACTTGATTTTGAATTTTAATTATGATATAGAAAGGTTTTTTTGAAGCTGATTTATTGTAACATTTATATGACTTGATTAGTTTTTTTGAAACAACATAATATTTATACAAAGCTATATTATATATACACTGTTTTGGTTTCAACTATCATGAATCACATATGATGAATGCTTTTTAAAAAGTTTCTGTTCTCCACCATTAATATTGTATGACGGAAATGTACTGCAAATTTGTGTATGAAATCATTTATATATACATATACCGTTTTGATTTCAACAATCACGAGTCACATATGATGAATGCTTTTTAAAAAGTTTGTGTTCTCCATCAAAAATATCGCATGACAGAAATGTACTGCAAGTTTGTGTATGAAATCTTTTATATATACATATACACAAAAAAAATTTAACAGAACATATAATGATAAATACGCATAATAGAAAAATAAAACATCAAAATACACACAACAAATGCGCTTAAATACAATATGTTTACGGATAGCTCATCTCCGGATTAAACTTTAACACATGTATACAGTTAAAAGTGAAGTTTTGCACAATGTATACAGTTAAAAGTGAAGTTATGAGTTATGCACATAGAAGTTCAAAAACTGCATATATCTATATAAGTAAATTGAAAATTAACTTAATAGATAATCCATCATATTTCGACTAAGTAATTCTAAATAATTAATGACAACAATCATAACTGAAACTTATTGATTGTTTTAAAAAAAAAAAAAGACATAAATTTACTATAAGGTAAAAAACTATTCAACTCGATGTTTTTTTCTGCATGAACGCCTATTGTGTCCCTTTAACCCACAAGCACTGCATGAATATGTGAACTTAGTCCCGTAAAATTCTCCCGCGGACTTTTCTCTTTCTCTTTTCTTTGGCCTTCCAGAGGGACGTTTGTATTTTGACGGAAGAACAACTTCACTCAATATATAATCTGATATTTTCCATGTGGATCTATCAGGCAGAGGCAATATTGAGACCTCATACGTATCCAACACCGAGACTGACTTGTAAAAGTCAGAGAAATAATCATCAGGTTCAAAATGTTTGCTCTTCAACACCGCATACACATGAGCACATAAAATTTCATCGATTTCAAATCTATGGCAAAAATATGTCTTCTTATACAAGCAAACAATAAAACGTTGATCTTCACGAAGCACAGAATAAACATAATCCGTTGCAGGCACAACCTGCGATGAATATACAATTATATATATATATATATACGTATTCAACAAAATAACAATTGCATCATGTAATTTTAATAAAATACTTACCCTCATTCGCGTACTTTTTACCTAGTTAAATTTAAGGAGTTCATAATATTTTCCGCATACAGGTGTACGTGTGAATGTCCCAACCTGTCGATTGTTGTGGTGCCATCTGCCAAACATTTTTCTAACTTCCTCCAAGAAATCATATATAGGAAACTCCATGGCTTCCTTAAGGTGTCTGTTAATTGTTTCAGCAATGTTTGAGGTTAGAGTGAATCCCCGATTTACAGTTGCATACACCCTAGACCACTTGTTATATCTGGCCGACTGTAAGTAATCTTTCACCCTAATATCTATCTTTTCAACCTTCTTTACTAGACTGTTAAATTCAGAAATTGTATATGCTTTTGTCATTGCATAAAACACTTCAGACAATTTAGCATGTGACTTTCTGAAATTGGTTATCACATTTTTCCACAAATGCCAGATGCAAGCATACTGTACAACACCCCTATATACAGTTGACACAACCTTTATAATGCTCTTGTTCCTGTCGGACACAACATACATATTTGATTTTATAGCTTGAGCTTCTTTCAATTGTTCAAAGAACCAACTCCATGTTGCATAATTCTCTGAATTCAAAATTTCATAAGCTAGGGAAAAAAATATGTCCTGCATACGTCATATTATACATAAAAAATTTACGAAATATATTTTTAATATATTTAATACAATATATATAGTAGTGAAAAAAAATAGGAAGTAGCATAAAAAACTGCTCCATCAAGTGTACTTGCTGACACGAAAGTTTCATTATATGTTCCTCTTAGGTGACTGTCATCAACAACAAAAATCGGTCGACACAAATCAAAACCTTTAATTGAAGAGTAGAGTTATTGTATAAGTCAAATTCAAACCAAGCTCATTCTTAATATCCTTCTGTATCCTTCTGTATGTTTTTCGCCGTATACACTCTTTTATGATTGGATAACTTCTGTTTCACAATCCCACCAATCAATGCACTACTAACATGTTTCTGCTGGTATACTCTATCTTTTAAAGGACAAGTATGTTCATGCTGAAACTTTTTAATCTTAAACAAATCGGTGTTCTTATTGCTAGATGCCATTAGAAACCAACCACATTCCTTCGATTTACAAATCAAAGTATACCTGATATGAAACAATTATCTATTAATATTAATAATTTACACAAACAAAACAAACATAATTATTAAAAAAAAAAAAAAAAACTTATTAAACCTACAGTCTATACCCACAATATGTTCACTATATACTCATTATATGAATCTAGTTCTTTGAAAGTTTACAAATATACTAAAACACTAAACTTATGTATGCAACGGTATACATAAACAAAAACAAAAAAGCAGATATACATGTAACAGATATGCAAATAGAACGACATACAGGTATACAAAATCAATTTAAAAACATATATACAAATACAACTACATACTGATATACAAATACAATTTAAAATCATATATACAGATACAATTACATACAAATATACAAATACAATTAACAAACATATATACAAATACAATAACATATAGATATACATATACAACTAAAAAATAAATAGTAAAATACAACTACATACACATACATAGATACAATTATAAAACATATAAACAACTACAATTACATCAGGTGTACATATACAACTAAAAAACATATATACAAATACAATTATATACAGATATACAAATACAATTATATACAGATATACAAATACAATTAAAAAATAAATAATCAACTACAACTACATACAGATATACAAATACTAAAAAAAAAAATACAAATACAAAAACATATATAATAATAGAATACAACAACTTACAGGTTCCCATTTTTTTTTTTTGAATTGAATTGAAATCTATTTCGAATTGCATATTGGGTCATCACCGACTTTAAAGTGGCTTTGTCCTTATACACTTGACCAATAAGCACCTCGTTATGATTTGGATCAAAAATAATTATCTGTTCTTGAACATTTGTATCAACACTTTCAATAAGCTCAAAATAATCTTCACCAATATTGCTCTTTTTTCCATCAACACAGTTTGCATTTACTTTCAATGTATGACTGTCACAAGAATTCTCTCCTTCTTTCTTCGAACACGAATCATCATTTTTGCAAGATTTACCAAAAAGAAAAACACACAAAGGATAATTTTCGAATTTCTTTTCTTCTTTTCATATCATTACATATACGATCAGCCCCATGTCATTATGAATTTCCATTCTTTTACTACTACAACCAACTTTATATTCTATTTTCACGGTAGTCAAATTAAAATCAATATAAAGTTGCTTACCAATCAATTGTAGCAAATCATCGTATTTTTTATTTTCATCAATTGCTATTGAGTCGAGCTGGTATTGTCCATACTCATTATCTATATTTCATACACCTGAATGCTTCAAAACAATTGACAACAGACTAATTTTTTGTATAAAATCTGTTGATAAAATACATAACATACAAATTGCAATTAGCAACTGAATACATACCATACAAACAAGGCTTATAACATAGATACAAAGAACGATTACGATTTGTTAGAAACTTTGATGAAAATACCCCAAATTACGAAATAAGCAACTGACTATGAAAATTTCTATAAATGAATATATGCAAATAATTACACTTGAATTTTGTAGAAACTGAAACCCAAAAATTTAAATTATTGTACATAACAATACAACTAATTACAAATCGAAGGACAATAGATTCAAGATGAAGTTTGTATTTAGTATTCGATTTCATAAATAAAATTCAAGAAAAAATAGTTGAATCGATTATCGTTACCTTGAAATCTAATCGATTTTGTATTGTGTTTAACATTCAAAAAAGGATTTGAGAAAAAAAAATTGAAACAAAAAAAAGATTTTTTGGAAATCGTATTTACCAGAATCTCGCATGCATCAACCACATGTAATCAATTTGGTATTGATTTTCTCTTCCAGAAAAAAAAACAACGTTTGAGGGAGTGATTAACGCAATCCTCCATAATAATTAGAGCTGCTTATCGGACGGATCGGATGGACCATTACACTTAACGATTTGGCTTAACGGTTATCGGTTTTAAAATATACAAATCCACTAGCCAACCGATAAGATATCAGTTGGTTCGGTAACGGATAAACAATTATCGGATGGTTTATTAGACATCCATAATTCCTACTTGAATGCGTCTCAAAATCAGAGAACAAAACAGAATAGAACATTATTTTCTTATTCACAGTGACACTGACAACAAAAATACTAGTGCTAAATTTCTTTAAAGCTTTGGCTACTGTTGAGTACTTTTGATTTGAGTCGACAAAGCAAACCAAAGCAATGAACAAGTTATGAGTTTTGACCTTTTGTACTTGAATAAATAATAACTTTAGTAGTTACTAGTTAGTAAATACTTTACTGTATAGGGTTAATTAGGGATGAACTTTAGGTTAGAATTTAGATCCATCAGGTTTGAGTTTAAATTATACTATAATATAATATAATATAATATATATTTTATATATCTAGGTAAAAAATATAAGTATATATGGTAATTCTTAACGGGTTAACGGTTTATCCAATAAGAAAATTGTGTAATCCACCCCCACACCAGTAAGCCGTTAATTTAAAAAAAAAAAAAACCGTTCACCAATCATTTATCCGATAAGCCAATACCAATAAGTCAATAAGTTAATTTTGCGGATGGCTTATCGGATACGGTTCGATTTTGAACAACCCTAATAATAATAGATCAGTTATATCAAAGTAATAAATGAGAAGTTGGAGAAGATTAAGATGATTTATTGTATTTAAATTTCCTTTTTTTATCTCAAATACTGCTAGGGACCTTTCCTTTGTTTTGTATATATATATACATATAACTGTCACTATTTTTGACTATAAATTGTAAATATTAAAACTAAGACTAAGGAGTTAGTTATAGACATTCTAATGAGACTGTATATGAATTTTTGCCATCAATTTATTTTAAATGTCAAATAACTGTTTTCCTTGACTAAAATATATTTAATACTCTGATAATCTGCTTAACTGATATAGATATAAGTTATGAGTAAATTTATATATTATTTTATACAGAATAAATAAAATAATTAATACATACATAAAATGATATATGTATTTTTTATAATTAATTTTTATATTACTAATACTTTTGCAACTCTAACCGGCCATCAAACATCGATTTGTAAATATGAATCATGTAATTATTATTAGTTGCTAACTTGCTATTGTTTTTGCTTTATTCTCCCACTTGCTTTATGGTATTATTTTAAATTAGGAAAAAGCTTTTTTGTCCCATTGATATTTCACGTGTATATATAAACTAAAAATAGGCTCCTTTTTCCAGACTCAACTTGGCAGTTGGCACTAAATGCTAATGAAGTAAGCAAGGAATACGCAGAGAATAGTACATAAATGAATTATTGGTGAAAGTTTTTAAACAAAAAAATTTATTGGTTTAGCAATATCGAATTTAAGATTTAAAATTTAAGAATTTAATAGTTGAGGATTTTAGCATTAGGGATTTGAAGAAATTACATTGTATATATATATATATATATATATATATATATATATATATGAAGTTTTTTTTTTTTTTTTTTTATGTGTATGTATATTAAATTGAACCTCCTTGATACAGGCAAAAAACTTGATTCAGTGGCAAAGGAGTTGCAAACTTTCACGTAGAGGGCCTCACGGTCTCGAATTCGATACCCATTCACGACGGGTTTTCAAATTTTTTTTCGGCTTCCTGCGTTTGAATTCCCTTGATAGAAATTCTGCCTCCGCCACCGATAGTGAAGCCGCGTAAGTGGCGCTAAAGCAATCCAACTATATTTTTATTATGATATAAACTATAAATATTGTTCATTTTATATCAAGTTCATACAATTTTTATATCAAAACCTACGAGCTTTATTGTGAATGTGTCTTTAAGCTACTAGTAAAGGTGTTTTTATATACCAACAAAGATAGTAAATTGGACCTCATGTCATCACTTTGTCATGTTTTCATATTTATCACACCAAACTATTGATTTTGTTATCAATTTGTTGAGTTAAAATAATTTGTACATACATATTTCTACTTAGAGACAAACATGCAAAGTTTTTTCTTAAAAGATCATATACTATTAAAACTATGTTTACACTTTATATGTAGCTTATTATTTTTGTTTTCTAACTATCAATATGACCTTATTCAATAAACGGTATTGAGGAGTTCAAGTTTTAAAATTAATGGTCTTAATCGGAAAAGGTTCAAAAATACCCCTGAACTATCTGAAATAACTCAAAAATGCCCCTCGTTAGATTTTTGGCTAAAAAATACCCCTTCTTTAAATATTTGGCTAAAAAATACCCATCCCTCTAACGGAATTTGGAAAAGGATAAAAAATACCCATGAACTATCTGAAATGACTCAAAAATACCCCCATGTTAAATATTTGGCTAAAAAATATCCCCCCCCTTTTAACGAAATTCCATCAAACATGCCACATAGATAAAAAAAATCACGTGACTATGCCACATTAACATTCACATGTAAAATGTTAGTATTTTTTTAATTATATGACATTCCTTTCTTCTTTATTTTTATTTTTATTTTTATTTTTTTGCAAAGCAGTGAAACGGGAAAACCAAAAAACCAATTTTTTACTAAATACTTCATTAGTGTTTTAAAAGTTCTAGATTTCACATTTTCATTAGTGTTTTAAAAGTTCTAAATTTCATCTTGTTATTGTCGTTTGGGATGGGGGACAGCTTGATCTTGATCTGATGTTAACTCGGAGGAGGGGCTAGAATTTTAACTTTTAAGCTAGCAAATGTTGATGTACTAATAATTGAGTAGTATTTACTACATGCAAATTCTTTTTCAAAATAAATGAATTCCTTTTAACACTTGTTTAATCATTCGAAATGAATTCATTTTTCTAAATTCAGTTTTGATGAATAATCTTATTATTTTTAGAACAAGTTTGAAAAGAAGTAAAATGATACTTAATATTGATAAATTATTATTTAATTATGTCATTCGTTAACTTTTTGAAGATGTGTGTCACATTCAAAGATTCATTAATTTTAGATTAGAGGAGATATTTATTAAATCATTTTAACATAAGTATTTTGAGTAAAAGCTAGCAAAACCAAACACATCTTTTGAGTAACTTATTTGAAGTTTAGTTTGAAATTTGTTACTTTTACGAGTAAATCTTAATTTTAACTTTTATACTGTCCTAATAATTAATGGGTTTATCTGTTTAAAAAGACTATTTTGTTGGGTTTCACACTTTTAAGCCTATTAACTGGAAAAAAACTTGTTTTTTAGATGATCAAAGGAATTTGATAATAGCGATGTTACATTTAATAAATTTTTTCAAAAAAAATATTATGTAACCATTGTTTGTCTACCTTGATTAAAAATAAAAAATCCGTGTAACTTTTGTCTGTTTCATTGACGTTTTTAAATAAAAATAAAAAAAAATAAAGAAGAAAGGAATGTCATATAATTAAAAAATACTAACATTTTACATGTGGATGGTAATGTGGCATAGTCACGTAATTTTTTTTTTATCTAGGTGGCATGTTTGGTGGAATTTCGTTAAGGGGAGATGTATTTTTGAGTCAAATATTTAACAGAGGGGTATTTTTGAGCCATTTCATATAGTTCAGGGATATTTTTGATCCTTTTCCGAATTCCGTTAGAGGGAGAGGTATTTTTGAGCTAAATATTTAACGAAGGGGTATTTTTGAGCCAAAAATCTAGCGAGAAACATTTTTAAACTATTTCAGATAGTTTAGAGGTATTTTTGAGTCTTTTCCGTTTTAAAAATTAATGGTCTTAACCTATGGATTTGTGTGGTCCGTCTTCAATTAAAAGAAAATAACAAAGTTGTGCCTGGAATTTATATCAATAAATAATAATGTTAGGAATTTTTTTTTTATCTCCACGTCATGTTTATATTAAATGTATTGACACATGAAATGAAATGTATTTCTGTTTAAATTTTGAGAAAATGGTATGTTTCTATTCTAAACTATACACAAAATTGTTGAGACACTCGAACTTTAGGAGGGTTCTATTATCTCTGGACTAATTAAAATCGTATTTTTTATAACCTTAATGCCTACGTGGCACATACGTGTGCCTTCAGTGTCCTGATTCACTGATGTGCCACGTACGTTTCACGTTGGCACTAAGGTTATCAAAAATACGATTTTAATTAATTCAGGGGTAATAGGACCCTCCTAAAATTCAGATGTATCTCAACCTTTTCGCATATAGTTCAAGGTCGAAATAGAGCATTTTCTCTTAAATTTGCATTTTTCTCTCATTACATTACTTTTTTTTTTTTTGTTGCCCAAGGTATCCCCACAGCCGGCCGCCGTGAGACTAATCCTCCGTTCCTCGGTCAGCGCATTTTGCGGTAGAAAACTGACAACAGAGTTTGCTCCATTCACCAGAAGTGGGGATCGAACCCCTGACCTCTTGCTTAAGGGACATAACATTGAATTACTATGCCAATTTTGGTGGTTCTCTCATTACATTATTTAAGTGTATTAGATTATAATTCAATAAAAAATAAATATTTAACACAATAATACCAATTTTTAACCTACATTTCTTATTCATGAGGACAAAAAGATTAAAGAGCAAAACCCCACATGCGCCAAAGTCGACAGAAATGGTCAGACCGTGACACTGATCACCAACAATACCCCACCCCCCCTCACCACTTCTTTTAACAAAAAAGTTTTTTTATTTTTTTGGGTAAAAACAAAAAAGTTACTTATTATGTGTCTGAAATTATTAATTTAGATTTATATTTTAATGCATTTTACCAAATGATCCTCGTGAGATTAGATGAAAATAAACGTTAAATCATGAACTCTACAAAAAAGTGAATTAGCTATCTCATCTTAGATATCACTTCAATAAAATAGTTTCAATACTAATTAGCAGTAATACTTATAACAAACGTGAGACAGAGTAGTCTTATCCCACCAACTAAACGATCATCTAAACAGTTGTAAGTCGATCCCATTTAACTTGTTGTTTAATTTTTTATACGCCATAATTAATTACACAATTATATCATAATTAAATATAAATTAAAATAATTAATATTTTATTATAAAATTATTATCCTTGACCAAATAATCTCCAATAGTAGTGTAGTTTTTTTAACTTGAACATTGTATCCCTTATTTGTCTCACTTTCTTTTTTGCTTCCTTCGTCTTTGTTTAATTTCCACCTTATTATCTCTTCCCTTCTCTTGCTACACAGCTGGTCCAGCCAATTACAATTTGTACTTTTTTGTACACATATACAAGTATATACTACTCCCCCATTTCAAAATAAATAAATTGTTCGATTAAGAAAAAAACATCAAAGACATAAATTTAACATAAATTTTTATTTTTACCCTTGAAGTCTGTTTTACCCAAAAAAAGAAAAAACTGCAGGCTCTTTTGCTTGTCAAATTATAAGGGTAATTTTGAAAAAAATTTCAACGATTCACTTATTTTGAAACATCAATAAATACCCCAACAATTCATTTTTTCCAAAACGGAGGAAGTACTAATTAGGGATGGGCATGGTATGAGATGGTATGGTACGATATTTTAAATTTTAATACGGTAATTTTAGTTTTCGGTATCTAAAAGAACAATATCATTACCATATTAAATTGGTTCGGTATTTTTAAATTCGATTTCGGTATTTTATGATATGGTAATTCGGTAACCATACTTTATTTGATTTTGACTTACATATATTCATATAAAAAAAACTATAAGTTTAAAACTTTAAAAACGTCTCAATCATATCAGACTAACAACTATCTTTGTTAATCATTTACACAAAAAGAATATTCAATCACGATTGAGTAGTCTCAATCATATCAGACTAACAACTATCTTTGTTAATCATCCACACGAAAAGAATATTTTAATCACGATTGAGTAGTCTCAATCATATCAGACTAATAACTATCTTTGTTAATCATCCACACGAAAAGAATATTTTAATCACGATTGAGTAGTCCAAGATGCAAACTCTAAACAACATTACCTAAACTTAAGCATAGTACTTCGAAATAATAAGTTTTCCAAAATTTTATTTCTGAATAAAAGTTATATTTATGTTCAATTGTCTAATGGATGACATATAAATATATTTAATAATCTTAAATATAATATATTTTAGTTTTATATATTATTAAAATACTTTGGGGCGATATACGATATTTTGGTATTTATTGCATAAATCAGTGACGGAGCCACAGACAACGAAAGGTGGTCAGATGAATACCCTTCGTCGAATATTTTTTTTGAGTATATAGGTTAAATATATATATTTATGGTTATATACATGTTGTTGCACACCCTTTGACAAGTTAGAGAAACATAGTCCAGTGATCAAAAGTGTGCATTTCTGCATCAACAACCTTGATTTGACCTTGACAGGTGCACCAGTGTTTTATTTTCTTTATTTTTTAAACAGTTCTTTGCCCAAGAAAAAATATGAACATCCTTAATCAAAAGTCTGGCTCTGCCACTGACATAAATATCAAATACCATACCAAATATCATAACATCCATACAATAATATAATTTTTTTTTATTTGAATATGATATTCAATATATATCATACCATGTCTACCCTTACTACTAATAAGTATCTTTTCTAATATTACTATTGTTTTCCTTTTCCATGTTGGCAACAAGAGGGGAAAAAAGAAAGTTGAATGAATAGATAAGTCAAGAAAAAAAAAGAAATATTTGTTTGTAGCTTCTAATATTCTCATATACACACACATATAATTGACTTTGTTTTTATTTTTGTTCTACTCAAAGTCTCTCTCTATGGTTTTGCTTAGCACCAAAAGTGCTAACATATGAGTGAGTATTTCTTATGGTTATTGGCTCTTGCATCTCACAAAAGTAAGTTATTCATTTCTTTACTTTTTTTTTTTGTTTTATCTCTGTTATGTGTATATGTTGTATCTTTATTTTTTAGGTTCTGGTAGTTTTCAAGGTTGAATTTTGTTATCATATATACCAAGGTATATGCAAAAGAGAGTATTGGAAACTTTAAAAATTGGATTTTTATTTTATGGGTAGTTTTCAAGATTAAATTTTGTTATCATATATATTAAGGTATATGCAAAAGAGAGCATTAGAAACTCTAAAAAATTGAATTTTTATTTTGTGGGTAGTTTTCAAGAATGGATTTTTATGGTTATATATGCAAAAAGGGGCATTAGAACCCTCAAAAGATTGGACTTTTATTTGGTGGTAGTTTTCAAGAATGGAATTTTATGGTTATATGTGCAAAAAAGAGCATTAGAAACCTTAAAGATTGGATTTTTATTTCGTGGGTAGTTTTCAAGAATGTATTTTTAAGGCTATATTTGCAAAAGAGAGCACTAGAAATCCTAAAAATTGAATTTTTATTTTGTGGGTAGTTTTGAAGAATGGATTTTAAAGGCTATATATGCAAAAGAGAGCATTAGAAACCTTAAAGATTGAATTTTTATTTTGTGGTAGTTTTCAAGAATTGATTTTTAAGGCTATATATGCAAAAGAGAGCACTAGTAACTTTAGAATTTTGATTTTGATTTCTGGCTAATTTTTCAAGATTGTATTTTATACTATCATATATATATATTATAAGCTTTTAAAATGGCTGAATTAGTTAAATGAATTTTCACAAAAGATTGATGGGAAAGAAGAGAGTTGTGAAGAAGACAAAGGAGTTATCAGTGGCAATAGCAGAATCATCAGCAATGAGTGGAGATTCCCAACAACAACAAATTACACCTAGGAAAAGAGGAAGACCAAGAAAGATTGTTGTAAGAAATGAAGATGATGTTTCTGCTGAATTAAAAAAACTCAAAACAAGTGAAGTTGAAGAATCAGAAGGTGAAAAGAAGAAACAACAAGAAGATTTTGTAGAGGAAAAAAATTTACAACCACAAAATCAACAACCTATGAGGAGTAGTAGAGCTAGAAGAAAAAGCAAACCAATAAAGAGCTGCTAATATATATATATATATTTTTATCTACTTATCCTCCTACGTGACTCGAACGCGTAGACGATGGAGGTACTTATGTTCCAACACGACTCGAACCCTCAATTTATCAGTAGACGATGGAGGTACTTATGCTTTAATACAACATGATTCTTGAATTTATCTATCGATGGTGGAGATGTTCAACCACTTGTGCTGCAAAAAATCAATTTCAAGAAATTCCCCCTTTTCATTTTGTTCCTTTCCTAGTGGTGTTATTATATTATTTTTTTTGTTTTGTTTTTAGTATGTCCATTTTAATTGTGAGAAACTTTTAGTTAGGAAGGAATTGGTTAGCTTTACACTATGGATTGAATTGTGATAGGACTTGTATTGACTTTTGTGTTCAGTGTGATCTCAGTTCAAGAAAGTTGGATAAGCTCTAGCACCAATTCATGCAACATGCACTTGGGCTTACATGTGTATAATTGTATATAATTTATGTATATTCACTTAAAAAAATAAGTATAGTAGTTTTTTCGTTGGAGTTTAATTTCTATATACTAACAATAAAGAATGTTTACATAAAGTTGCTGAAAATAAAATGTAGTTTAATTAATTATGACTGATTAAAATTCATTAATATGTCACACCAAACTATTTATCCTTATAGCTCACACCAAACGATCCCTATTATTATTATTAAATATAAAAATATGTCATTCTTTTTTAGGCAGACTAAAAAGAAAAGTGAGTCAGCTAAATTGCAAAGTACTATCTTGCACTCTAGTAATACTACTTAATTAGTTGTTTCTTAATCTAAATAAATAGGGTGTTTAAATAAGAAGTTTCCTTTTTGCTAAAGTGGAAATTTGAGGTGATATATATTATCAAAAAGTTTATGTGGGTAGGGGAGGGGATGTCCTTTTCATTTTGGTAGACGTAAGGCATTTTTCTTCTCTACATTTTGCAGTAATAATAAGTACTACTATCATTAATTGTGTCTTATATGAATGGACCAACCAGTTTTTGTTTTTGACTTTAAAAAAAAAAGAAGATTATTCATGAAAGATATGTTTTACGTATAAACTTGGATACTTAAATTATGATGAATGACGTGTAATTTCACTTTAATTTGCGACTCTTTATATTTAAATCTTTTACTTTGTTACAAAACACGTTACAGTGAGGACTGAGCCTAAAATATCGAAAATTGAATTGTCGAATTTTTTTTTTTTTTTTTAGTAATTGGTATTCGGTAATATGGTATTTGAGAGTAAAATTTCGATATTCTGAATTGAATTTAGTACAAAATATTAATACCGTTTGGTATTCGGTATTTACCGAATATCGAATTTTATATATATATATAACCAACCCAATAGACAATAGTATTAGTCATTCCAAAAAATCTCTTGAACCTTGATAATATATTCGTATAATGCAACAAAAAGAATACTAAATAGGGTTTCTATGTAATATACTCTTTGAAGTTTAAACGTACATTTGCACATCTCCAATTTTAATATGGTATTATCAAATACCTACCGAATCAAACTTTAATATGCCGATTACCGAATTACCGAACCGATGTTTATAAGTATGGTATGTGGTATGTACGTTCAAATATCGATTATCAAATTATCGAATTGATTTGAAAATACCGAACAGAATATCAAACGCCCACCCCTACTTAGTTTATATGTTAAGAAGTTTACTAAAATGATTTGTTTATTTTTTTCTACATATTTTTTTATTTTTTTTTAAATGAGAAAGTATTTCAATTTCCAGTAAAGACTGGTTAGAATATTATTCTAAATTTGGTAAAACAGGTTATGTATTTCTGAACTGGTACTGATTTATCCCCTTATTCCAATTTACAATACATACAGTTAACTGTACAAGTTTTACTCAGAGCCTGTCAAATAAAGCCATTTTAACTTTTTACTTGTAAAAAATTTGATCTACTTTATTACACAGACATATATATATATATATATATTTATTTATCCATGTTACTAAAAATATTCGTATTTATAGAGGTGGAGCCAACCTTTTTTTTTTTACAGAAAAATATAATACTACTTATACATGATTAAAATTATTTTTAATGTGGTTATAGTAGGTGTTGAACCCTCTTTAATTTAGTTTTCTTTGAATATTGAACCTCCTTACTTGAAATCGTGGCTCTGACTCTGCGTATTTAGATGACATGTAAAAGAGAAAATGGTCAAGCGAAAAGGAGGGATTAGTATTTACTACTCTTTAGATTTCCATGACTATATCACATGTAGAATAAAATTTAATATAGTACTATGGTAACAGAAATTAAGGTCACAATTAATAAAAAACCTACCAATTAATCAGCTCTTGAAGAAAGATAATTGAATAATATTTATCATCATGCATTGTGCGACAAATTATAATATGAATGCAATTCCATAGAGATATTGAAGAGAAAAGGCATATTTTCCCCCGAACTTGTCGTCACAATTTACTTTAGCACTTAAACTTAATTTTCATTTATTTATCCCCTTTAACATCTTTAAAGTGAATTATTTTCACCCTAAAAACTGAATACCACTCTCACGATGGAGAGTGCGCTACACACGCGTCACGTCATTGCCAAATCAGTGCCATATCATTTGCCACGTAAGATTTTTTTAATTTTTTTTTAATAATTCCACACACTAACTTTTTATATATTTTATATATACTATTTTTATATATATATAAAATATATATTATTTTATATATATATATATATATATATATATATATTTAAAAGAGTATATTTTTTATAAAAAAATATATTTTATATAAATAAAGTAGACCCCGCCCCCTTCCTTCTTCTTCACAACCCCCACCCCCTTCGTTCTTTCACAGCCCCCACCCCACCCCACCCCAATTCCTTCTACTTCTTCACTAGACAGCAACCTCCATCCCCTCCCTTTCCTCCTCCTCCTTCTTCTTCACATAAAAACACCACTTTTTCTATTTCTTTCACCATTATCATAAGCTTTTTCAACGAATTTTTTTCTTCATCAAATGCAAAATTAACTTGAATTAGCTTGAGCAAATCCATCAATGAACTAAATACAAGTACATGATCACAAAAACATATCAATACACAAAATCTCAAATCCAAATTCTTTCACATTAACCAAAACCCAAAATTTCAAAACTCCTAAATTTTCAATTTCTTACTCAACAATGTCTACAGAAATGACATAAACAGTCCGAAATTCGAAAATGGCATGGATGATATTCGCATGACATGAAATTATTGGTCAAGAATCAAACTTGTTCATCAATCTTGAACCCTTTTTGATAGTCGAAAAATAAAATTTTGGATTAATTAAGACTTGATAGGAAGGGAATACGAAGAAACGGGGTGGGGGTATGAAGAAGATGAAGAAATGGAGTGTTGGGGGTGGGCATGGGGGTGGGGAAGGGGAGTGATGAAGAAGATGAAGACATTTTCCTTTTAATGTTGTATATATATATATATATATATATAATAATAATAATAATAATAATAATAATAATAATAATAATAATAATAATAATAATAATAATAATAATAATAAAAATAGCAATAAAGTAGTCTTTTTAGAAAAAAAATAAAAAATTCACTCGTTTTTTTTTTTTTTTTCCACGTCAGCTATAGGAGGAATTTAATTCATTTGAAAGTTGTTAAGGGGGTAAATAAACAGAAGTTAAGTTTAAGTGCTAAAGTGAGTTGTGACAACAAGTTCAGTGAGGAAAAGATGTCTTGTATCGATATTGAACTCCTTGATAACCTGATTCTACGACGACGACAACATATCCACAATGTGGTGTGTGAGGAGGGTAATCGTTACTAAGCTCTCCATATAACAATAAACCCTAAAGCCACCGCAATCTGGTTCTATTGTGATCAAGCGCGAACGTTGAAATCCAAGATGCCTCGTCTTGTTAGTCCGAACATTACAGGAGAACAGTCGAGAAGCTTTAGTTACCAAAATGAGAGAGCGATCATATAGCAAGACCTGATCAGTGGGAAGCATTGAAAGATAATAAGTCTGTTCCAAACCCATGGTTGGATCATTTCCGATATCTCATACGCATGTTCCATCTGCGTTGAAGTCCAAGATCGCGATGGAATCATCAGACCAAACACGAAAACTATGAACAGAGAGACCAATCTGGTCCTCCAATCTCTTCAAACACCTCACTCCCAAAGTCTGAATAAAAGAACGTTAGTTGTAGTTATATTACATTCGCGCAAATAAGTAGTACCCTATGTGTGGAACATGTCTTCTCCATGAGGTTTGCACTTTATGACATTTCAACTGTAAAAAGAATCCAGACATTTCTTTCGTGTACCTATTATGAAAAGCGTTTGGACTCTCTCTCTTTTTCTTTTGTTCTCTTTTTTCTTTTCAGAGTCCCCTAGAACAGGAATAGACAGCTGCAGATTCATCCATTTTTGTAAAGAAAGTAAACCACCTTGTAGTCATTAGTCGATCAAGGGGTCTAATCCGAACCCAAAGTAACAGATGCCATCTTCAATCTTGGATGCCGCGGGGAGGTGTTTCACCTCCCTGGCCGGCAGGATTCCACAATGGACATGAAACAACATCATACATTATAGAAGACCAGTCGAGAATCTGAGGTAACCAAGATGAGAGAGCTATCATAGCAAGACCTGATATATGGGAAGCATTGAAAGGTAAAAAGTTTGTTCCAGACACCTGGTTGGATCATTACCCATATATCGCGATTCCATCCGCCACGATGGTTCAAGATGGCAATGGAATCATCAAGCAAGAATCAAAGACGCCCCGGGAAGTTCATCATCTGGTCCTCCAATCTCTTCAAACACCTCACTCCTAAAGTCGAATAAAAGAATGATGCATTTCCAATCCCAACATAGCAGCCAGTAATAAGTCCCATTCAAATAACTAGTACCATATGTGAAACGCATATCTCTGTAGAGATCGGATTTGAAAACTTTATAGAGATCGGAGTTGAAAACTTTAGGCTCGAAAGTTCTCCATGAGTCCCTAGAACATGAAGATACCGCTCCATATTCATGCGGACCATTTATGGATACCACCTTACAGTCTTTAGTCAAGGGGTCTATTCCGAACCCAAAACAATCACACTCATTGTTGGGTGCAGGGATGTGTCTCACCTCCCTGATAGCAGGATTCCACAATGCATACGAAAAGACCTTATGATCAATTTCTCTAACCATAAAAAACAAGCCATCTACAGAACCTACTATTTTTCTCACACCGTTGAACCTCTGAGGATCTGGAGGGAGTAGTGATACGCCATTATCAGAAATGAAAGTTACGGAATGGGAATCAACATCATCATCATCATCATCATCGTCGTCGTCATCAGGTGCACCATAATCATAAATCAGGAATTGTGGGGGCTTATTCTTGCTACAATTCAAGAGTTGTTGAACGAATTCAGGTGTTTTGATAAGAGCGTACCAGTTCTTGCAGGCGCATTTGAATCGCAACAACGACTTAACAGGACATCTCACTAGAATCTCCCATGCTATTTCTGTTACCATATAGTACTACTCCCTCCGTTTCATTTTACTCGTCCCAAATTTACGAACGAGTAAAATGGAATGGAGGGAGTATCACATTAGTCATGGAAATCTAAATACTACTTCCTCGGTTTCACATTAGTTGACCATTTCTACTCTACATGTCCTTTGAGTAATTTTATCCTCTTAATTTTTTTAATAGACTCTATTTATGTGTCTTATTCAAACAGTTAACAATGAAGGGATTCTTTTGGAATTTTACAATATTCATGCACATGATCAAAACTGTTCACACTTTCAAAAAGAAATATTTTAAGGGAATAACAGAATTTTTTTTAATTAATTCAATTCAACAACATAATTTAATTCTTGCAAGCTAAATAAAAGACGTTATCAAAAGTATATGCTTGTTATAGTATGAAATCATTGAAGCTCGTTTATAAATTAAGACAACATTGAAGAATAAAGATCATCAGTTTGATTGTGCTACGAACTAATATTGGTAGAAGCTTTTAACAAATCTATTTTCTAATATTCTTTAGCATCTCTATACTATTCCTCACAATCCAACTAGCTTGTTGGGGCACAAGCATAGAGTCAACATGGCCTTCCCAGGAAGAAATGCAACTTGTAGAAAGCAAAATCGCAGTCGATGGAACAAAATTGTAGGTCATCGAGAGGTAAAGAAAACTGCTTCACACTTTCAAGGACCCATTTTCCTTACGAGATGATTTGTGGTGCCGCTCTTTTTTATAACGCAATTGCTCTGGATCAAACCCGCCTTCGTCAGCTCCATAGACGGCCCAAGATGGTGTAGGCATCATGTAATCCTTACTTGTAAAGGATTTTCCAGAAGCTACCTGTAGCACCATAGGTTTGAAAAAAACAATGATTACGCTATTAGAATGGGAATGGTATAGCTATATATAATCTATGTGCTGAAGCTTTGAGCAAGAGAGGTAACCAACCAGGTCGTGGAATTTCTCGTAGTCTATCCACGTGAACCATTGACCGTCCATCTTAAACTTATCGACTTTAGCCAGAAGAACACAGCATGAATGCACGTGCTCACAAGCAACCTCATACTCTCCATTGCTCTTTTTAGCCAAGGCCTCGGAGAATTCCTTCACATCAGAATGCCAAGGGACATTCTCCATTGTCAACTTTGATGTAGCCGACCTGTGTAAAGCCCTCCTGATTACTTAACTGAACACTTATGCACTGAGTTTTGAAATCAAATCAACCTAGCAGAAAGGGAAAAAAGTGAGAAGGAGAACTTACGATCCACAATAAGTGACACCTTTGATTTCAATGAAATCTGGCTTCCCAATGCTGAATAGGCTAGAATATGCATCCACCTCTTCTGTATTCCACCCTTTAACGAGTGTCAAACGATAGACAGTTCTTTGCTCCTTCTCCTTGAGAGCTTTCAAGGAATCCTAATGAAATCAGAATTACAAGCCAACAGTGAGCCAGTCTGAATGGTAGCATACAAATATGAAAAAACAGAGAAAATAATGCAAATTTCAATTTTGTTTCCTGTGGCAACCGAATTTTTCAAGAACTGATGTAAAAGTAAGCCTTTTAAACTTTCCTCTGACTGGTATTTCACAAAACAACAGTTTGACACATGCTGCTATGGTTTACTAGCGTGCAGCTGATAACTCTTCACTGTGTTTTTCGACTGCTTTCCCTCCTGTTTTCCCATTCCTTTAACCCATCCATTAACCTATTAGATTTTCCTTTATCCTTTAGTTTGAATCAGACAAATATCTATATATTTATGACACTCACAAGAAATCGCTCCCAGAAGTCTCCAAATAGTGGTCTGTCAACTGCTTTTAAGCTGTCCTTTGTACCAGCATCTACGCTGACATACAACTGTACATTTAAAGATGAAACGAGATTTAGCTATGGAATTTGGATATTGACATACTAAAAAGATTGATAAAGAAAGACGAATAAAGCCTAACAGACCTGTGTGATTGGTTTCAATAACCTAATCTTGTCAGGAAACTGCGCATTAGTTACAAGAAAAGTCGAAATCCGCCTCTTGTGTAGCTCATCTACAAGTGAATTTATCTCTGGATACATAATAGGCTCACCAACCAGTGACAATGCGCAGTGCCTGGGAGAAAGACCCTCAGACAAACGCTCAGCTTTAACACCTGCAGGGGTGGGGTATTCTGGTCAATAACTAATACGTCCTGAAGAGAAAGTTGACGATATTATTAATTTTGGGATGGCTGATACTTTCAGCCTATTTCAGATTTGGAGGGCCATACAAGCAAAAAATAAATGGAAGGACATCTGTTCTTTTAAATAAAGAAAATACATATGTAAGGTGGAAAGGACATCATTTTTATCCAGACAGATTAAAAAATTGAGAAATTTCTACATCCGCTTCTATATATAGTGTCCTTAAGGAGAGGGGTAAGTAGGGAAGTTGCAGATGAAGAAGCAAATAGAGAATGAGCAGTTAAAATTATCAGTTTTACCATTTTTATTCCGAAATCAGAAGGCCCTTGCATTAAAATTAAAATAACCCAACTAAGGGACTTTTTCTTGAATGGACACAGCAAAATGACCTGACGAGCCATGTTGAATATAATCACCAAATGATTCCAACCAAGCACATTATTTCTCATGTGGCATTGCTCAACTTCCCTACAAGTTCACAGAGAAACATATATGTTCATGTGTACCAGAAACAAACCTGGAACGCCTTTCATCTGCTTTATCATTTTGGTATGCAAATCTATAGCTGTGTCCACAATCTCAATAGGATCATCCATCTTCCACGTCCAGCTCTTCCCAACGGGGTTTGTGTGATGTCTCCAACAAAAAACACATTTGTTTGCACATGCTAAACTAGGAGTGGCCTCCATGCACCTATGCAGTGGAAAAATGCAAATCCAACTTTAAAATCAGCATACAAGGCTAGGAAGTCAATAAATACTGAGCCTACTTAATGATGCACAAGAGGTCAATGCAGTAGAACTTTTTCTTGTTAGCTGCATGATCTATTTAGGCAGTAGACAAGTATAGGAGCTAGCTCTCTTTTGTACTCACTGAATTCGTGATACCCAATAATGAATCCCTTTAATTCATTTTTTCAAAGGACTATACAAGCTTGCTTACTTTTGTAATCTCTTCAGATGGTTCAATCAGCTACTTCATAGGAGATTTTTACAATGATGGCCGATTTGAGACGATAAAAATACCAGCTTATTTCTGGTTGTTCATTGTGTAAAATGGAAAGTTAACTCGGTGAATCAATCTGATGCGAAATGCGTGAAAACAACTTATATGCTTTACATGCACAATTAGTATGCTATTCTACTCCTACTCAATATATCACATGCCTCTAAAAAACATCTTCTTCACATGCAAACTTTATTTTCCTATTCCCTACACACTTCATCAACTCTTGAGAATTCTAGCACTCTAAAAAACTTCCAGGATCTCATCGTAATACCACAAAGTTGCAACTTGAACACCGAGGAGATATTGTTGAAAAACTCAAGGATCAACGAACAACTGCATAACTCATAGACAACAATATAACTCATAGACAGAATGCAATAGTAAAAATTTAAAAGTTATAAACAATCATCTGTACCAGAAAGAAAAACAAACAATCACCTGTGACTCTCAATGCCGTAAAATGAGTGCTTATAGCAGCCTCCGCGCCCTCTAAGTTGTGATTTTGTCCATCTACAAAGTTTCACACCGCTATGCGTACCAATTATTTTATATCCCTGCAATTTCATCATCAAATAAACTACCTTAACATAAATCCACCAATTAATCCAACTAAACAATTCGATACAACAAAAAGTTAGTCATTTGACCATGATACCTGTTTCTCCAAACTCGCCCTAATAACTGGAGTCACCATCGCCTTCTCTCCATTCACAACTCCACCATTCAACTTCCCATTAACTAACTTACTATCTCCAACTCCTTTCTTTCTCGATGGCCCTTTACCCGCAATATCCTCAAGATCAACAATTCCTGAGCCCTCATCATTTTCCTCCAACTCATCATCATCATCATCATCATCATCATTGTATTCCTCGTCTTCTCTAACATCACCAACTTGATCATTCCCCATATACCCTCCTCCTCCATTCTCACCCCTCAAAACCCCAACAACCCTCTTACTCCACTCCCCAAAAACCTCATCCAAATTCCCCTCATCAACATCACCTTCACAAAACTCCAACACCTCAACCCCACCTAGCTTCCTCAATTTCCTCGAAAAATCACGTGCCACAACATTAAACTTGTCACCATAACTCCCACTCCCAACTCCAAAAACCCCAAATTTACACTCACTAAGCAATAAACCCCCAACTCTAAAATCATCCACACTCTCATTTAACCAATCAACAAAAAACCCACCATTTTCCGGGGATTTCCCGCCGTCCCATGTAGACGCAACAACCAATACAAAGCTCTCTTTACACAAATCCTCAGGCTCGTATTCTTTCGGGTCAACAAGATCAAATTCAAACCCGTTAAGTTTCAAGCAAATGTGAAGATTCTTCGCTAGGGTTTTAGAAGTACCAGTTTGGGATATATAAAAGATTTTTCCTTTTGGGGTTTGGGGATTATTAGGGTTTAAGGATTGGAGACGGCGGTGACGGCGGCGGCGGGATTTGTAGAAGAAGTAGAGAGTGGTGGCGGAGAGGAGCGCGAGGATGGTGAGGCGCGTGGGGTAAGAAGAGAGGGATATGGGCATTTTGGGTATTTTAGGATTTGTTTGATACAACGTTGGTGAGCTTTGATCTTCAGTTCATCAATGGCGGCAAATCCTTTTCTGAGCTGAAAACGAGCTGTTTTCAGTTTTTTTTTTTTTCTTTTTAATAATACTGAAGTTTGAGAAAATGACAAAAACGGTCCCTTATGTTTAGGGTAGGTTCAAAATGGTACCTTATTAAAATGCATAGAATAATTTTGTTAAAAATACTACTCCTATTTGATTTGACAAAATCATATTAAGAAAATTTAATTTATAAACAATAACAAAGTCTAATTGGAGTTTTAAGCTGTGTGATACAAAAAATTATACCAGACATAGAAAGAGATTAACAATTATTATCTCAAAAAAATTATATTAAATTTTAAAATAAATAAATACGTGATAAAAGTTATACTTTTAAATATGAGTTTTTGTTGATTTTCTGTTTTTAAGTTTCATAACTTGGAGCAAATGAGATGCACAAATGTCTAAGGAGGAGGTGTGACGGACTGATTATAGTGGTGCACTGGTGCTTGGGGAAAGGTACATGAGATAACTAGATGTGATATGGTACATTTGCAGGTTATCAAGTTTGAGAATTATTAGTTATTGCTACGTTTTTTTTTTTCTTGATTATGTTATGTATGACTTCGTTGATGTTGGACTTTTTATTTTATTTATTTTGATAAATATTTTACTTGATTCGATGGTCAATCGAAAACAACCTAGTTATCTTCATAAAGTAAGAGACAAGGCCACATACATACTATTCTCTCTAATATTACTTATTGAACTACACTGATATATCGTTATTATTGCTGTCATGATTCATCAAAAATTTAGCAATATTATTCCTTAAATATGTGATGAAAAACATTAACTTTTTGATAAATTCATTTGACGCTTGCTAAGACATAATTTTTTTTTCTAAATAAACATGTAAATAAATTTTAACCTGTGATAAATATTTGTGTGTAAATATATTATAAATAATAAAATACAAAAAAAATAAGGAATTTCAAAATTCATCTGATAATTACTACACATTAAATAGTTGTCCTTACAAAATTGAAAAAGTGTTGCTCCCTGTTAAAAGTAATTATTTATGTAGACATATATATTACGGTATTTACAGTTAGATCCAATTAGGGTTTAAGGAGAACAAATATAGTCCAATTCAAGAATCTCACCATTTTTATTATATAAAAGCTCGAAGCTTTTTGCAGTAAATCCATAACCCAGAAGAAGATAAAGAAGAAGACAAGTATAGAGAAATCGGTAAGGCTTCGATCCTTGTTGATCTTTTTCTTTCAACAAATCTTGCTGTCATATACATGGTTAAAATGGAGTAGATTTTTTTTTCTTTTTTCCTTTTTAGTGTATGTGTATATAGAAGATGTTGAATCCACCCTCTTCAGCTTCTTGTGTTTAATTCTAAATAGTTTGAATCCCTTGGGGGTCGTTTGGTAGAGTGTATAAGAATATTACTAAATAGAGTGTATTAGTTATGGATTGGTAATGTTGGGATTAGTTATGCGGGGATTATTTCCTAATGCGTTAATGCCATGGTTTGCTATGTATTAGTTACACACTCTAAAATACTGAATAGGGTGTTATACATAGGCTAAAAATCTTACCAAATATAGGATTAAATAATATCGTGAACAATAAAAAAAAGGGCAGCCCGGTGCACTAAAGCTCCCGTTATGTGCAGGGTCTGGGGAAGAGCCCCACCACAAGGGCGTATTGTACGCAGCCTTACCTTATATTTCTGCTAGAGACTGTTTCCAAGTCTTGAATCCGTGACCTCCTGGCTCACATCGCAACAACTTTACCCGTTGCTGGCTTCCGTTCAATAGTATCATGAATGATATATGTATTAAATTCTCTAATACATCCTGCCAAACAACCCGTACCAAAAATACTGGTTCCGCCAATGGGTGGGGTGGGGGAAAAAGAATCAGTAAATCATGTACTCTAAAGATATCTATGAAGTATGACCCGTAAATCTTTGCTGTGAAATAATAGTAATGTCTTGCGGCGATTCTTTTTGGTATTGTAGAGGAATAATAGTATTTCTTTAGTCTCCTGCAGTTTTTTCTCTAATTCAATGGATTTAGAGGATAGCGTTTTAAATTTCTCTGATGAAGATGAGAGCTTCGAGGATGATGAAGATGTTAAAATGAATGATATTGAAGAAGGAGAACTGGTTGAGAAGATTTCCAAGACTGGATTAGAGGAAACTGATGGTGCATCTGCCAGCTCCATAAATCCTCCTTCGGGCAAAAAAGGTCGGAGACGAAGGAAGAAGAACAAGGGGAAGAACAAACATAAGGGAGGTTCTTCAGGTCCAAAGGTCACAGACATTAACAGGTTTGTTATGCTAATCATAATTGTTCACCAAATGCATATTATGATTACCAAATGAGCCATTACGATTATTTTTAAAGGATTATTGTGCATGGACTAGGGGCATGCCTTTGGATATAATTAACAAGATGATTGCCTTAGATAATCAAGGGAATAGAGTTGTCTTGGATACAACGTGACTGATACATTTGGTTTATTTGCTTTGTTAGTCTAGCTATATGTCCCAGTTAACATTCCTTCCTTTGCTTTGGGAAGTGTTCTCATGGAATTTTATATTGCTATCAACCATTGTCTTGTGGTTGTGTCAAAGATTAACCCTTCAGTCAAAGTAGCTTCAGTTTGTATACCCTTGTCTGATACATGAATTTCCATCTTTTCCTTTTGTTGTATAAGGCTCTGACTTTTTTTCACCCTTTGAACTTTTGACTTTAGATTTGTTTTGGATGTCGGTAAACGCTTGAAAGAGAGGAAATCTTATCTCATATGGACTGCGGTTGGTTGTCTTGGTGTATCTGCTTTGAGTGATCTTGTGAAAGAGGTATGACTTTTGTTCTATATGCTGGTTTTTTGTAAGGATGATTTTTGCTTGTGTCATATTTCTTGATGGTTTTACTGATAAACTTAATTTTGCATTTAGACAATAGTGTTAGCGTAACTTCACTGAACATGGGCCTACCAGAGATTGGGCATTCTAGAATTATCCACCCTTGGTCTTTGCTAGATTGAGAATTATTCAGTGATTGCGAAGAGGTGATGGAAGGGACTCACTCTTAATACGATTTATTTAAGGTCTAATGTTTTTTGTAGTTTCTGATGCTCAATGTTGTAAACACTCACAGATGCCTCCTGTCGAAGCCATTTTCACTGCTTTCACTCCATGGACCTTTCTTCCAAGATAGCTTCTAGAGGAACTACTTTGTGGTGTCTATTTGGATGATTCCAATGTTTTTGCCTTTCTTCATGGTATGCACATAGCAATGTGATATGCAAAAAATTTGCATCTTCTTAGTTCTTCCCCTTCTGTTTGATTTTTCTTATGGGAGTTAGAGGGTTGTTGAAGAAATGGAGGAAGTGTTATAGAAAGTAAGTGGCAACTCATAAAGAGTCAACAAGGAAATGGGAACAACGGCGGAAGCACTAGGTGTATGTGTTTTCCATATGTGGAAACTTCTAATTCCTGTTTGTTCCGTTATGCCAAACAACCTTGTCAATAAGAGCTCTGAGCTTAAGTAGTGAAAATAATTAGTGTATAGATTTGACAAAATAATGAGCATTTTGTGTTTCCCCTAGTTAGCTAAAAGCTCTTGCTTGCTGCGTCTCCTTTTCTTTTTTTTTTTGTTCAGAAAGAGTTCCAAAACAAGTCTATCTAGGCTAGAGAATTTCTAGAACATGCTTTATCAAAATAAATAAATAAAGATTTGCTAGAACATCGGTTGTGTTGGAATAGCCTTAATTAATAAATGCTTTTTAAAAAAAAGTTAATTAATAGAGCACCTCCTTGTGAGTGTTTACTAACATCTAACAATTAATAAATGTTAGTAAACGCTCACAAGGAGGTGCTCAAGGTAGGGCAGTGTTAATTATGGAAAGTAAGTCTTGTTGGTTCTTTTATCTATATATGGTTGAATGAACTTCTAGAGACCCATCTTTTATTCCTGGGCTTCTGGTTTAGTAAACTTATAGACAGGATTCTGTGTTTTCTCACACTAATAACTGTCTGTAAAAGAGTTGGGGAGAGATTGTGTACCTTTGGGTTCGCTGGAGTATGTGGAAGATGTATACCATCAAAATATTAAGAACTCACTCATTCAAACTGAAGTGTTGAAGAGAGTCTGCGTTGGGGTATATTGGAAGAGAAAATTGACATTTTATGAAATCTAACCAACACAAATTAGAGTGAGACTTTGCCGTTGCTTGGTCATCTATAGTTACCCGTCCTACTAGACAATTCAGTTGCTTACTCTTGTTCTTTATCTTATAAAAAATCGCTTGCTTACTCTCTCTGTCCCCCTTTCTTCTACCTGTTTACCATGTCTCCCCCAATTTTCTCTGTTTAAGAATTCACAGACTATATAAACTTTTATCTTCTTTTCCTCATTTATAAATCTGTCTATATTTTTGTCTCGTCCAGGAAAAGAAGATTAAACAGAAAAAGGAAAAGGAGATAAAACAGAGATCAAAGATAAAGAAAAAATGATTGAAACCTACTAAGATTTTGGTATTGAATGTTCAATAGCGGTGAGTTCATGCTGGTATATGATTTTTGTGAGTACGTAGGTTGGTGTGTATTCCCCTAGGAGTTCTCATTGTTATCAGGGTTTGTGAGTATTTTACTGCATAGTTTTGTATTTTAGCTGAAAAGTTGGACCAAAAAGAGAACTAAAATTCTGACACTGAAAGAGGTAGAGCGTATGCGTTTTATGATTGGAAATGAAAATCTTGCTCTAGAGCCTGACTTTGCATTTTTACACAAGGGCAAGATAATCGGGTTACTTTTTGTCTTTGATAACTAGCCACCAGAAGAAAAAAAGAAGCTTTGCCTTTGGTTAACGAAGATGTACTTACTATCCAAGTAGAAAGGGACCTTTGATTAATGAAGGATAGCATGTATGTGTTAACATCTAAAGAATTTTTTGCTATGTACAACATGTTTTAGGCCATCATATCCCTTTTCTGCATATCTAGTGTGAAATCAAAGAGAAAAGTTACATTTTTCTCATAAATTCACTTTCCACGGTAGTTCCCATCTTTCCATCCGTTTCCTCGAGGGAGGTCTTGCTTGCTAGAACCATTTTATATGATTCTTGAGTTCTCCAATTATGAATCAGTTGATGATGCTGCATTAAAATTTACAGGTGGACGCAATTCAGACTTGTGGTGGCCAGAAGACTGCGGATGGAAGGCGTTACCGAACAGGTGGTGGAATATTGTGGAGCATCCTTAAAGTACGAGATCCAAATGCATACAAAGAGATAATGACGAAAGGGAAGGAGTTTGAGGTGGGTCATAATCTTTACGCTTTATTTAGTTCATATTTATCCCCCATGCACGTGGCATTTTTGTTGTCCAAGTTGGAAACTAGGTAGTTACTATCCTTATCATGAATTCTATAATCAGATCAGGAAACATGAACATTTTTGACAATGCTGAAGGTATTTGTTCTATCTCAAACTAAATAAAAACTAAAGCAGGTAACCTTAAAGAAAGGAAAGGGCCTTTATTAAAAGGCCTTATGGAGGTGCTATTAGTTTTTCTTATATTTATATTTGTCAAGTTATGTACTTTGTTTATTATGACCCGCTATCCTATTGTGTGTCCTACATTCCCATGCTTCATTTATGTATTCCTTTTTTCAAACTGCTTGGAAATGCTTTATTTTAAGCTGAGGGTCTATCGGAAACCTCTCTATTTCTACCAGGTAGGGGTAGGGGTAAGGTCTGTGTACACAGTACCCTCCGCGGGACTCCACTTGTGGGATTACAGTGGGTTGTGGTGTTGTATATTCCAGTCCTCACTAAGAGCTTAATTTTGCAGAAGCAATTTAAGCAGGCTAAGTTCAAGCAAGGACCGATCCAAAACAAAGAAGCTTCTTTGGAGGGATCTAGTCAGTCTATGGGAGAGAACGTTACAGCTAGTTCTTCAGATGTTTTGCTGCAGCAAGATCCTGTTGAACAGTCAAATAGTGGAGCCAAACGTGCACCTGTTCATGATAGAATAAGGATGCCTGTCACGTATGATGATCTCTTTGATGAAGGGAAGGATTCAAAGGAGCCGTTAGCTTCAACGCCTTCGGAGAAAAGCTCATATGATGTGGCGGAGTGAGGTGATCCTAAGGGTATATCAGGTTGATGTTACAAATTACAATCAGCTAAGACTAGGGGATTTGAGAAATGAATCAACTTGATTTTTTGATATAGCCTCGTATTACGGCTTGTCAAGTTGAATTTTACTTGTGAACTTCTAGATACCATGGGTACTCTCTTCCCTTTCAATTTGTTCATCATCTTATTCTTAGTAAATACGTATGTTCGCAGTGGCCGTAAGTTTTTCCAGATCTAATGAAAATTTTGCAATTTTCCGGGAGAGGAAATGCAATCATATTGCTTGCTAGCTACTATAGATTGGTTGTGTTTTTGTCTGTAAATTATTTTGGATGAAACTCGTACAAATCATGGCCGTACTTGTGAAGTTTTGCCTGGTCCTAGGACTTTTTGATAGATCCTTATGGTTGGGCCCTTCCTTGGATCCCGTGCAGGAGCTTTGTGCACCGGCCTGCCCTGCCCTGCCTATTAGGTGAACATGTAGTTGGTAGGCCAAGGCAGGTGGGGGCGTTACAATGTAACGTTGATGGTGAATGGGCGATCCTTATCTCATGAGCTGTTTTTTTGGGGTTGAATTAGGCTCGATATCTGTCTTCTAATACTCAACATCACCATTATGGTGAGAAGTTCGACATAGATCTCTCTCTAGCTGTATATTAACAGCCTATAGATAAATACATGTAGTGGAACAACAGGTCTATCCAATACCAGAAATGTAAGTTAACATATAATGTAGATTGCAAATGAATCCTTATTAATTAAAGTTACTTGCACTACCTTTATTTTTCACATAGATGGTGCTTTAATGGAAAAGTGTAATGTTATTATCATAAACATATCTGTGACTAACAATGCAACAAAATAAGTAATGAAACACCATCATAGTACAATGTTCACATAATACTTTGACAACAGAGGTAAGGTTGGGTAAAAAAGACTTCAATTTCTGCACAAATGTACCAGTAGTCAATCAATGGCAAGAGCAAAAATATGTCTCACACACTCGTTGCTAAAAAGTACGTTCTTTTCAACGATGATCCGATAATGAATATTAAACTTTAGTATACATTTTCGAACTCGAACTCATAACTCAACGTCTAAATTCTGGATTCAACGACTTTCTCTTTCAATATGTGTGAGGAGGGAGACCAAGAAATTGGTGGAAGGAGTCACAATTGTTGGCAAGAATGGCGCGATAAGCAGCAGATCTTGCAAGAAAAACTGGAAATCTGGAAGTATTTGTTGCATCTTTTTATGCTTAACCAAAAATAATCAAATGAATTGCCTCTCAGCATTCATCAAGGTCTCCACATTGTCTTTTGTGCACAAAGAATGCCTTCCTTATCTTTCGCGAAAGTCATTCGTATCTCCCAGTGCAAGCTTCTCAGTATTTTCCCAAGTGGATCAAGTATTTCGACTTTGTCACGTATAATTCCCCAGCCACCAGGCCGTAATATACGGTCCATCTCAACTACAATCACAATAGGATGCTTGCATCTGCAATGCATGATAATGAAAAGAAATCACTTTAGCTCTGACAAAAACTGAAATGATTTTGAGTGTTCCAAAATAGCAAGTACAACATCAAAAGCATGACCAGCATCTTCTATGATTAGACTACAAAACCTTTGGCATCCGAGGAAATATCCGTGATAGTAAACAGTACAACCAGTATATGGCAGGACTCTGGAAAAGACCCGGGATCTGATTCTTTTTTCATTTAGACGACTCAACGTAGAGAACGAAGAAAGGAGTTGAGGGAGCAGCAAGAATTTTTTAAAATGCTTATCCTAGCTAGTGAGGGGGAGCAAAACCACATTGATGTCCCAATATTACAGCCATAGGAACAATTACTGTGCAGCAGGATTGTTAAAAACTGAAGGATCCAATCAAGTTTATGAGGAGAAAACTGAAACAAGGATGCAAATAAAGAGGAAAAGATCATGTAACCTGTCCTTAAGCCTTGAGAAGAGATGATCTGCATGAAGAAGGTCGTATGATCGTGGATAAGTACCAAAAGCCTCGCACCAATCATGGTACATGCCAATAAGTCCTCGTTCAAAGATTATGGGAAGGGTGTTTGGTGCATGTACAGGAATAACATTCATCACCCACACCTTCTTCTGCGCAAGAGCTGCTGCAAATCTGTGTACAATTAAAAGAAAACGGAGATCCAATAACATATCAATAAAGTACAAGAGTTCGAGCCTCTTTCATCAGATGAACAAAAGCTAAGTGCTTACCCTCCATTGATGGCTTTCATATCCATTACATTCCGAATTTTGGACCAATCAATACCTAAGCCAACTAGATAAGAATTGTCAACAATAGCTTTCCAATGCTCACTGTCCGCGATCAATTTCTCTCTATTGTTCATCCAGTCAGGAAAAGTTTCAAGTCTCTTTGGCCACTCCTCAGGCCATTCGGTTCCTCGTTGTTCTATGGATTCAGGAATTGTGTACAAGCAAGACTTAATTGGCACATACCTGTTGCAGATACATTAATTCATTTGTGAGGATAAAGAAAGAAGCATGACATTTTCAGAAACCTTAATGCTGCTTCTCTCTGCAGGTGAAGAAACTAAAACAATTTTAGAACAAATGTTTTTGACTCTTAGGTTTACCTTAAATCATGCTTATTCTACCACTTCTGAGAGAGTTGTAGCTTATTTGTATAATAATAACATAGGATGCTTAGATAAAAGCAAGGGTAAATCCACTTCAAGGCATGCCCACGAATACAAATGAAAAGCAGGCCTGACGGTCAAAGTCTTTGCTCTCAATTGTCATTTAATGATACGAAAGTAAAAGCATATGATTCAACAGTGAGATCCAACCATATCAAACCACCTCATGACTGAAACGTTTTAATTGCAGACAAAAGGCACACATTTTGCAAGAGATACAATGATGAGTTGTGCGATCACTTGTCCGTATGCAGTAATGGAAGTATGTGCAAAAGAAATGCAAATTGACCAAAAAAAGCAAAAGAGAGACAAGTGTAACAACACAAGCTTTTCCAACTCACCAGGAAGCATCTGGGTTCTCGTTTTCTTTGCATAGAGGTGGAACTTTTTTCCTTCTCATTTGATATACGTCATTTGCTTGTGGCTTTTGGTATAACTTGATCCTGATATCACTGATTTCATCTGTTTTATCAGCGAGGATGTTCCAACAAATTGATGCTGTCAGAGTGGACATAGCTGGAGAAGAAAGTTTATGTTATGAGCACGAGTGCTCTAAAAAAAGGGCTTTCGCATATACGTGCTGAAAAGAAAAGCAAAGCACAAAAATTGAAAATATTAAAAAGATGAAATCAAAATGATGGCCCGTCTTTCAAGTTTCACACAGGAAAAAGACTTTATAACAATGCAAAACAATTTCAAGCTACACACCAGCAAATGATCCACTCATCCAAACTGGGAGTTTTTTTTAGTGAAAATAACATGAATTTAGTAGCAAAATTTTTTGGGAGTTATATGAGAATATCAGTTCACATTAGCAAGAACAAGGAGCTAGAGATTGAATGTTAAACCAGAAGGGAGGATTTCAAGATTTCAAAATATCTGTGACAGCGGAGGACAAGTGTCCACTGTGAAATGGTTTTTCTGTAGGAAGATAAGGTCTGCTAAAGGCATTGTCTTCGTTCAGGAAGTATTTATTCATTAGACTAAAATGTGGAGAAGTGTAACGAAACAGCCGTTTTCGTCAAAAAAAGAAAAAAGAAGAAAACCAGAAGTTGATTTCCTTAACAAAAATAGAGGACAAACCTTCTTCAACTTCAATGGTATTGTGCTTTGAAGACAAAATAAAATAACCTCCAGGCCTCAGAATTCTGTTCATCTCTATAAGATGCTTTCCCCCTGAAAGCAAACTAAATTAAACTCCTGATGTTACGGAAAAAGAAACAAGAAAAAGAAAAAGAAATCTCTAGCAATAACTGAACACTAACCGTTAGAATGCCAAGATGCACGGCAATCGCTACAGTGAATAGCATCAAATACGCCACTAGGAAAGGAAAACCTCCGAGTTCCAAATGGGGTAACTACTGCAGGAAACCCACGCTCAAGTGCAACTTGTGCTAGATCAACAAGGTCATCTTTTAAGCCTACAGTAAGTGTTAACACATCTTTTTCGAGTAGAGAAGCCCCAAAGCTTGAATCTTTACATCCAATATCCAGCACAACACGGATATTCTTCCCCCATTCAATGTCTGGTGCCATCTACCAATCTCCAATATTAATTTACACATCAAACACAAGGAGAGATTTCGCAAGTAGCATTCAACAGACAACTAAATAAGTAAATTATCATACTACAGTTAGCAGCATTTCTCATACCAGCCAGGCATACATCTAGTTTTTGAATCTAGCAACTTCAGTAAGAGAGACATAATTAACAAAGATTTAACCAATTCCAAATCAACTACAACCAGAAATTGCATCAGCATTACTGCATGGTGAAGACGAGTCATCTTTCATCTTCTCTATTAAGGGAAGATCATAATAAAATAGTATAGCAGCACAAGATGCTTCTTGTTTCGGGAGAATGCAGAAAATGATAGTCATCAGTTTTTACACTACTGATCAGCTTTGGCAGAATTTTTCAAGCATGACTGGTCTTAATTTGCTTTTGCTTGAGTCCACAATTGAATTTGTGAAAAGTTGTGAAAAGGTGGGAGATAGGGGAAAGCAAAGAAATGGTGGAATTCCATATGAATACACTATTATTACTTAAAAAATATATACATATGAAGATTCATAGACAACGTGTGCGCATTTGTACGAATTCTTTTGTATAAGATAATCATTAGACGTTTGAGCACTGCAATTTCTACAGAAACAAGAGTCAATGAAAGGGACTCACCTCTTCTATGAAATCTAGGTAGTGTTGGATTCCACCTTTGGGTATAGATTGATTTGTCGGAAAAGTGAGATATTCTCCAGACTCCATTATCCAGCTCCCTTTCTTAACAAATGCCTCTAGTTTCGGGTGTGCCACATTTTTATAAAGTATCTGCAAATATTAGAACTTAATATAAGAAAGAACAATTAAGCTGTATTTACTGAAAATGAGCTTGATTCTCATACCTTTGACTTACTCTCAGGCCAGCTTACTGGAGTCTCATAGCCATCGGGAGGAAGGGGAACAAGACACATTTGAGGTGCTCTAGGACAACTCCTTTCGTGATGCCGATAATTCTGCAATTTTCCACTTGCACTTTCAAAGTCAATGCAAGGAATGTAATTGTGCTTGCTTCTAGTGCTACACAAATTCCAAGTATTATGTGCATTTGGATCAAATAATGGTCCTAAATTCTTCTTCTTTTTCCCATCAACTCTAGATTTCTCATCCTCATCCTCCACTTTCAAATCATCAGTATTAGCTAATTCACCATTACCTTCATTACCATCTACTGTTCCTTCTCCTTCTTCTTCTTTGTCACTTTCTGTTTCCTCTTTCTCATTCTCTTTACCCTCCACTCCTTCTTCTTCTCCATTTTCTGTTTTTTCTTTCTCATTCTCTTTACCATCCACTCCTCCTCCTTCTTGTTTACCATCATTTTCAACTACTTTTTTCTCTTCTTGTTGTTTATCATTTTCCATTTTCTCTTCCTCATTTTCCTCAGATCCGACCAAATCTTGATTCTTTACCTCATCAACCTTCTTGGGTAACTTCAGATCCTCACCTTTTCTCTTCCTAACACCTCCACTTTTCTCATTTTTATGCCAACTACCAGATTTTGACCTATCAACACTCTTCTTTTTCTCAACTGAACTTGATCTATGTCTCAGTTTCTTGTTATGGGGTTGTTCTTTCTTGGTTGAAGGAACTAAAGATGTAACTTTTTTCTTATTAGCAGATGAAATAGGTTCTCTAATATCATCAAAAGTGTCCCTTTGATAAGCTACTGAATATGAAGGTGGTGAAAATACAGACCAAATGAATACAAAACAAAGACCCAAGATTACTACTGCAGCTAACTTAACACCAAGACCATAAGATTGGTATGAACCTTTTACCTTTCTACCAAATCTTGTTAAAGTTGTGTTGTGCTTCCTCATTTGAAACTCAAACAAAAACAAAAAAACATCCCCAGAATTGCAACAAAAGCTAGAAAAGTAACAAAAGATACAATCTTTTTTTGACCCCAAAACAAAATCTTGGCAGCTGAAGAGAGAATTTGACAGCGAAGTGATGTTCTAACTAAAAGAAAATAGAAAGAGTGAAACAAAAACCAAGATTCATTAGTAGAATTAAAAATTATTTTGTTTAGCAGAAATTTTCACAAGTAAACACACGAACTAGTCAAAGAATTAAAACATAAGTATATACTTTATATATATATGCATAAAAAAGATAATTTTAATTTATACACATCCCCATAATTGCAAAAAACAAGAAAAGATACAAACTTTTTTTGACCCTAAAAACAAAATCTTGGCAGATGAAGAGAATTTGACAGTGAAGTGATGTTCTAACTAAAGAAACTAGAAAGAGTGAAACAAAAGCTAAGGTTCATCAGTAGATTTATAGATTTAAAAATTGTTTTGTTTGTAGTAACGAACTCAAAATTTTCATTTAGATTCAAAATTTAAAAATATACGGATCAATTAAAGAAGATTCAGTATCAACTATATATATATATACACGTAAAATAATATAATTTTTTACCAAAGCTGACTCCTTTATAATTGTTTGGATATGCACGATAAGATAAACCTCTCAAGAAATTTATAAGACAAATTTTCATATATATATCCTTCAGCCAAATAGATTATAAATTTGATTTCAATTTTATTCCACCAACTTGATACTAATTTTTATTTCATTTAGTGAAAGAATTATAATCTCGAAATAATTTTATCCGCGAACTAATTTAAAATTTAAGAAGAGCAGTCACTATCTGGACATAAGGATAAGTTTAAACATAAAGAATAGATTACATTAGTTTAGAATGTAATTAATGTTTAACATGTTGAAAAAAATGGTCTTTCTTGTAAAGTATTTTTTATTTTTTTTTAATTAGTGAGTGAAATTTGCTGTAAAGTGGTAACATCTTTTTTGGGTTTTAAAAATTCCTGATATCTTTATGGTCCTAGTCACCTAACCCTAATTCGAGGCTATTATCAAAACTAGATAATGGAGTTGTTCGTGACGAATTCAATATATGTTATTTTTTTATTTTAATTTATGTAATATAATATATGTCTTTTTTTTTTTTTAAAATAAACAACATAAATTTCGATAATTTTGAGTTTAATTATAGAAAATTTTAATCTTTTGCAGCATTACTGAAAATTCTAATTTTGAGTTTGTCGAGATACATAATTAGCTTCCGATACATCCAACGAAGATATTTTTTTTTCTTTGTAAAGATACATAATTAGCTCGTGATACATTGTTTTAATTTTAAGTCTGTCGAGATACATAATACATCCAGTGAAAATACATTTTTCCTTGTAAAGATACATAATTAGCTTCCGATATATTTTTCGATTTTGGATCTGTCGAAATACATAATAAGCTCCCTAATACATCCAACGAAAATATATAATTAGTTGAAATTTTTGTAATTACTTTGTATGGGTGAAGATTTCTGTAAATATGGTAAGTTAAGGTGTTGCTTATGTTATTTTTTTTTCTTTTTTTTTTCAATTTATGTGGCAAAGATGAAATTTAGAAAGTTCATCAAAATTTTTTGTATGATTCTAAATATTTTAAGTTATTAATGATTGATTTACAGAACTTTTACATAATTTTTAGATATTATATGTGGCTCTTTATGTCTCAAATTATGTGGCCCTGATAGATAAAATACTTGAGAAAGTTAATCAAATTTGTTATGTAGTTTTAAACATTTTAAATTGTTAATTTTATGTTACTCCATCTATCACAAGAAGTTATATGACGTTGATAGTAAATCAAATAAATTTTTTGTACATTTTACAAATATTTCATTATCTCAATTTATCTCATTTTAGTATATTCGAACTGTGATATGATTCCCAAAAATGACCAGAATAGGTTACTTCTTTAGCATAAAATATTAATTTATATTACGATTGCTTGATCAATCTTCAAAGTTAAATATGAGCCATTAATTCTTTTTATTTATTTAACAGTGTTAAATTGATTATTTCATTTATATATATCTAGATATAATGCCAAAATTTAATCAAAGTTTCCAACCATGTCTAAAATTTTACTTAATAAACAAAAACTTCAAATATTTTAATTCTCAAGACTTGCCAATTACTACACTTATATAAAGAATTACGCATTTGACAATTATGTCTTAACTAATAATACATTATGGCAAGAGTTTCCCATCAAATGAAGTCACTCAAAAGACTTTAATCATGAAAATTCGAAAAACTCCAAAAAAATCTTTCACGACCCGAGGCCCTGAAATCCCGAACCATCAAGGTCCAAGAGACCCCTGAAACGGCCCAACCCACTAGTGATATTGTCAGGCCCGCACGACTTTAAAACGCATCACTAAGAAGTAAGACTTAGTTATTTATATACCCAGCATCCCTCCAGTGTTTTGCCGATGTGGGACTCCTTATCCTAAGTTGGGATGTTACATACACTCCCCTTATGGACTCAGCGTCCTCGCTGAGGTTTGCCCCACCGAATAGAATTTGCCTAAACTCAGGATTGAGGTTTGCCCCGCCTTACCGGGATTTGCCTAAACTCAGTGTGAATTCTGGCCCACATCGACAAGGCTGACACGGGACCTGACTCTGATATCATTCTTGTCACAACCCGAGCCGAGGCCCTTGCCGCGACGGGCATCCCGAACCATCAAGGCCCGAGCAACCCCTTAGTTCAACCCACTAGTGATATTGTCCGCTCTGGGCCCAGAGCAGACAATATCACTAGTTGGTTGGGCCGTTACAGAGGTCTCTCGGGCCTTGATGGTCGGGATGTCAGTCGCGACCAGGGCCCTGGCTCGGGTCGTGACATGAAGTCACTCAAAGACTTTAATCATGAAAATTTTGAGAATTCGAAAAACTCCAAAAAGTTGTTTTCACATTTTTAATTCCAAATGCCTCTATTTTTTTTATTTTATTTTTTATAAAAAGTTTAACTAGCTTTCATATCTAAATACAACTCCGATTTTCAAATATCATTATTCAACTTTAAAATAAATAATACTACTGCTTTTATTTTTCAAATTTCACAATTCTTATATCCAAATGCTTCATCAAACTACAAATGGAAACTGATCAGGTTGCAGTCATTGAGCTTTTCATTACTCAAACTCTAGCAATACACTGCATTACAATTTACAACCCAAACCAAGTTTATTTCTTGTTGAATTTGCAGCCTATCCCTCTGTATATCGGACAATAGTATAGTCATTATACTATCCACCCGAATACGCGCTCTATGCGTCCAGTCTAATCTAAGGATGTGCTATAATAGAGAAACTATACATTTAACATGTTGCTATACTTGATGTAGCTGTAGCTATTGAAGAAAGTATTAGAAGATGGTGATTGATCACAGTTGGAGCAGCTGAGTTGCGGAATTCTCCTCAGCTGAAAAATCTTGCGAAGAATTCATGTTCACCTTTATCCTGAAAAGAGTAAGTTGATAATTACAACTCCATCAGACAACTCATCGATTCACAATTTTATAAAGCATGTATACTGTTTTAAACAGCTATTTAAGGATGGCCAGCGTTGTTAAAGGCGAAAAGCTCTAAGAGCGTCTATGGGGACTCTAACAACAACAACAAGAACATACCTAGTGTAATCCCAAGTAGGGTTTGGGAGGATGAGTGTACGCAGACCGTACTTTCTGATAGACCCTATCGGCGGTTTAAGTGCAATTCAGATGTGGGCTTTAGTTTTAAAAAGGCGCAATAAAGGAAAAAGATTTAAAAATATATATATGTAATTCAAGAAAAAGGTAAATTCATTCACAATGTTTTCCTTGGCACTAACACACATATTTGCCAATTATATTTTGTTGTTTAGTATTTCTTGCCTTCAGGATAGAACACATGGTCAATGAGGCTAACGCCTTAATTCCTTGCCTACACCAAAGTGCAGCTTAAGTGACGCGAAGCTGGCTCCCTGAGCTTTTTTGAGCCCCAGGGCTTAAGCACGCCTTAAATGAGCATTTACAACACTAACCCCTTCCAAGGACAGAAGCAAATACTGCAATGCGCTGTCACTCTCCTTCCCTCCCATTTTCTTTAGGAGGGGCAGATAAAGATTGATCTTTAATAGTACTGAAGTAGCATAGAACTAGTTCTTTAGCTAAAAGAGATTTACATGCCAATGCTAGACCAAATGAAGGAATATAAATTGGTACTGCTAGACAGAAAGTACCTGTTATGAATGTTGACATATTCATCGGTTTCATCCAATATCTCCTCCTGTTGTAAAGAACAACGGTAAAGAAACGCCAAAATGAGAAATTAATACCCAGAGGAAGTGCAGAACTATGTAACAAAGTAAAGATTGATGTGCATATTCATGTCTCTGATTGTGGGGGGGGTGGGGGATGTGTGGGGAGGGGGGGTGTTCAATGAAAACAATGCCACAAAAGGACAACAATATTAATGAAACTCAGAATCTTGTGCACCTGAAGAAGCTCCTCAATGACATCTTCCATAGTAATAACACCAACAACTTCTTGGTTGAAAGGGATCTCCGGAATTGGATTGTTCTCCAAATCCAATATGCAAAATGAGCAACCTTTGTGTCTCTTCTTAAAAGCAGTAGGAGGAGGAGTTTTCTTTGAGACTTGGTCGTCATCGACCTTATGTAATGCAGTCTTAGTGTCATGTAAGTTGGATTTTAGTGTTGCACTATCAGCATCTGAAATTATCAGTTCATACAACACTTAAAGCTGGCCAAATCATAAATTCATCAATTTAATAGAAAACTATCAAGTTTAATTACCAAGGATCTGTTTGCTTCATTTTCTGAGATAGAGGCAATTACAAGATACGAAGGACGTGAAGGGAGCTCATTAGAAGCCCATTTAGCACAAAATGAATGAAAAGTTAAACTGGATGTTGCAGTGCAAGGCGTATAAGGATCGCAATAATGATTTAGAAGAAAACTAGGATAAGTAGATACATGTACAGATTTGGACCTTTATCCTTCACCGGCATATCTTTCATCTCGTCCAGATCTTTATATACAACAGCAATGTGGCTATGTCCCTTCTGAAACTCGTTCAAAATGTCATACAGCGGCATGTTTTCAGAAACCCTGAAAAAGTACAACGCTGCACGATTAGGCTAAGGTTTCATTACGTGGATAGCTATGGGAAGATGTGGGAAGTTATCTCGTGTAGAGAGCGCACAGAAGGAAAATTGGATCAGAAGGCTATAACATAAGTCCGATAAAATTCAAAAAGGTAATTGGAGACAATAAATAAATTTTGAAATGAAGTCTGATGGATGTAACCATGAAGCATGAACTATATGAAACGATATCAACTGCTTCCCCGACTCTAGCTAGATGAATTACTAAGCCATGGCACCCTCAGTCAGAGTTAGTTTCAGTAACCTTCAAATTGTTGTGTTTAGAGGAGAGATTACATAGTTGCATCGACGAATCAGAGCTGGATGTCTTAAACATTACACAGGATTATAAATCATTCCAAGTAAGGTAAAATGGATGCTAACTTCTTATATAATGAAGAAACCATGGTACAATAGTGAAGTCCAGAAAACATTGATGCAATTGTTGTTCAATTGTTAAAATTAACCTTACGTTCTTTTTTTGAGTCCCCCATAACCATTTCCCTTGAACAAACAAGTTTTTGCTTAGGTGAGCTTGAAGCATGGTTAATTAAAAAAGGGCAGCCCGGTGCACTAAAGCTACCGCTATGCGCGATGTCCGGGGAAGGGCCCCACCACAAGGGTGTATCGTACGCAGCCTTACCTTGCATTTCTGCCAAAGGCTGTTTCCAAGATTGAAGCATGGTTAATTGATTGGTTATAAACATATACATTTAGAAAGGGAACAACCGCTGCATTTATCTTTACCTCGGAATTTTTCTAATCAACATTTTCCTCAGGGGAACTGACTCTTCTTCTGAGTGAACTGCCAAAAGATTTTTAACCTGCACGTGAAATATTTATAGACAAGTGCAGAGTGCATGGAACAAAATATCAGTAGGTTACAGATGCAGATACGATACTTGTGCAGAAGTACACAGCAAAAAAAACAAGAACTCTAGATAAATGATGTTGACAATTAAACGTCAACACAATAAGTGAAATCAACAAGAAGGTAAAATTTGAGTTTGGCATGGATGAGACTTACCAAAATTAGTCCTATAATATTTGTCGGATTTCTGTAGTAAACAGGAACTCTACTATGCCCCTTTGTCATTATGGCATTTAGTGTTTCCCTGCATGAGAGGGAGAGGTAGATAGATGTGTTACAGACCATAAAATGTTTGTGAAAGTTTGAATAAAATTGAACAGCAGCTTATAAACCCACAAGTTAAGTGTTCCGTCCAGATCAAGAGAAAAAGCCTTTGATATTGGAGTCATTGCATCTTTTGCAGTTTTTTCCGTCAGCTCAAGTGCTCCAGCAATTATTGTTGTTTCATCATGTGTCAAATCCCCTCCTTTTCCAGCCTGTCATAGCAATAAGAAGCAAACAAGCTGAGGCATACAGTAAAAGGAACATAATGAATTGAAAACGAGGTTCAGCTAGCTAGAGCACCTAATCTTAGTGAGATGAACTTGGTCGTGTAAGCGGATTGTGTTCATGCATATATACAAAACTATTGCATGTCCAGAGATATATTTACACATGCTTAGATTAGCAACAAAAATTGGGAACTAGTGAACAGAATACCTCATTGCCATGGAAATCCATAAACGTTTTTAGCTCAGCTCTTCGCAGAAGGGCAGCGTGCCCCTTACCTAACATCCAATCCAAGACCTAGACGAAAAACCAAGGATGAAGTTAAGATCCCTTTTCTTTATCAAGACAACTATAAGATCCTTAACAACAGAAAGTAGCATTGAAAAATTCTCTCAATTTGCTGCATGAGGTTTTGGCCTTTCTTCCCAATTCTAAAGATGAATATCCGTGTACTTAATAAAGAAACTGATGGATTTTTTACACATCAAATTATTAGAATGAGAAGTTTCTCATTTATTGTAATAACAAAAAAAATAGAGAGAGACAGGAAATGGAGTAACTTTGATATTATTACTAATTTACTCCCTCCGTTTGGATTTACTTGTCACTATTTTCCTAATTTAATTTTCATTTTTACTTGTCATTTTTGATAAATCAAGAAAAAATAAAAAAAAAATCCATGTTTTACCCTTTACATTAATTACTTATTTTCCAAATCATTTCCAATACCTATTACTAAACATCAATTAATAGCGGTAATATCGTAAAGTCACTATACCAATCATTGTTTTCTTAATAGGTGTGCCACGTCAAAATGTGACAAGTAAATCCAAACGGAGGGAGAACATAACCAAGAAACTCCTCCATTCAACTTTATGTTGCATTCTTTCCATTTCTTTCCAAGCTACAGAAAAGGAACAAAGCATACAAATTAACCACCATAGCGTATATGAGTACAGATCTATCTTATGGGCTGTTGATGGATTCATGTAGTTTTATTTCTTAAATCTTGTCATTTAACTCGCATTGCAAGTACAAGGTGGCAACCAAATACACAGCTGGTGAAGCATTTCTCTCTCTCTCTCTGGTAGCAAACCATGAAAACTTAACAACTCTACATGAGTAAATTATAGAATGTGATTGTTGTGCTTTATACCTTACTAATTGGATAAGCAATGGGGAAGAATAACCAGAGAAGAAGCTGAACAAGGGGTGCTACAGTTGCTCCAACTGTCAATCCGTAGCGAGTACATATTGCTTGAGGAATTATCTGCAAACGTAAAAACAATGAAGCCTAGTTACAGAACAAGAGACGAGCAAATGTCATAGCTAACAAGCTGAAAGATTAAGTTGATGAATAGAATAGACCACCTCTCCGAACATGAGAATCAGTGTCACAGATACCAGTATAGCTGCCCATGAAGGAACAAGCTTGTCCAAGAATATAGGAAGAGACTACAAAGGAAAAGGAGAAAAGTACTAAATAAGTCGGCAAAGGTAATAAAGGGATAACTGTTGCCAAATAAGTACTATTACACAAACCTCCATTGCTAAAGAGTTGCCGATCAAGAGTGTGCAAAGCAAAAGGTGTTGGTTTTTTACCACTGGAAGTATTTTAGCTGTACAAGAAAGGAAGAATACTTTAAAAAGCCGATCAAAGCAGACATAGGTACAACTCATACTGTGCCACAACACTGCTTCTCTTCTAATTTATTCCACTATACGCCCTATTCTAATATGGGTGGTTATCGATCCACTTGTAGACTCATGATATGTAAAGTGGCTTGACTTTTCTAATTGTGCATTCCAGGTATGACAACAATCATGTACCTTTTTCTCTTACTCCTTCAACTACTCAAATACCTTTGTTTGGGTACATAATCGATGCATCATTCCATTACTTTATGTTTATTTCCACTGTTTACTTGGCAGTTAAACCACATCACAGTATTGCTAGACAATTTATTCAGTTTCAAAGGAAAAATTTCACTCTCTTTTACTTACTCGTGATTTATAGACACCTTGCATAAGTCAAACATTCAACCTTTTCCAGAGTTCCTATGATGTTTTGGGATAGCCATTCTACACATATATTTACCCAGCTGAACAATTTAAAAGAAAAAGTCTGACTCGAGCATAGAATAAGCAAAAGGAACAGAACTCCAAGAATTGATCATATAGAAACGTTGATAGGTTTGCACCAGGATAGACTCTTAGCCCTTTTTTATTTGCCTTGGTGATAGATGTGTTGACGCGGCATATTCAAGGGGAGGTGCCTTGGTGTATGTTATTTGTTGATGATGTGGTATTGATCGACGAGACTCGGGAAGAAGTTAATGATAAGTTGGAGATTTGGGGACAGACCCTTGAGTCTAAAGGATTTCGGTTGAGCAAGACCAAGACGGAGTACTTGGAGTGTAAGTTTAGTGATTGTCGCAGGAGGCTGATGTGGTTGTGAAGCTGGACTCACAGGCCATTCAGAGGAGGGAGAGTTTCAAGTATCTGGGGCCTATGATTCAGGGCAATGGCGAGATTGACGAGGATGTCACGCATCGTATTGGGGCAGGGTGGTTCAAATGGAGGCTCGCTTCGGGAGTTTTATATGCTAAGAAGGTGCCCCCGAAGCTTAAAGGTAAGTTCTACAGAGTGGCAGTCCGACCGGCTATGCTGTATGGAGCGGAGTGTTGGCCAGTTAAGAACTTCCACATCCAGAAGTTGAAGGTGGCAGAGATGAGGATGTTGCGATGGATGTGTGGCCATACCAGGGAAGATAGAGTGAGAAATGAGATTATTCAGGAGAAGGTGGGGGTGGCTTCGGTGGAGGACAAGATGCGAGAAGTGCGGTTACGTTGGTTCGGGCATGTGATGAGGAGGGACTCTAATGCTCCAGTGCGGAGGTGTGAGTCACTGGCTATGGATGGTTTTAGGCAGGGTAGAGGTAGGCCGAAGAAATATTGGAGGGAGGTGATTAGGCATGATATGGAGCAGTTACAGCTGACAGAGGACATGACCCTTGATAGGAAGGTGTGGAGGATACAGATTAGGGTAGAGGGTTAGGAGGTGGGAGCGTTTCTTTATTGGTGTTTGTAGTTTCTTGTTCGTGAGTGTTGAGTGATGTCTATGTTTTCGGTTAGATAATTTTTTAGTAGTATCTGGTGGTTGTTATATTACCTTGTGGATATCGGTGTTAGTTTATTTTGTATAGTGCCCTAGGCTATACGCATTTATGTTTTGTGATTTGCTATACTGTTATCGGTCCTAAGCCGAGGGTATATCGGAAACAGCCTCTCTACTTCTTCGGAGGTAGTGGTATGGTCTGCGTACACTCTACCCTCCCCAGACCTCACTATGTGGGAATACACTGGGTATGTTGTTGTTGTATATACGTATGCAATATGAATTTTTGACAAAGGGGTCCTTCTACCTGCACAAGGTAGGGGTACATACACTCTACCCTTTCCAGACCTCACTTGTGGCTTGTGCAATTACACTTCGTATGTTGTTGTTGGTCTGAATGATCCCCTTTCGCCCCTCTAACTATATACTTGGCTCTACTAGTGAATAGAAAAGTTTACAACTTTACACCAAAGTTACAAAGGTAGCAGGTAGCTATTAGCCAATCCAAACTACTGATCAGCATTAGTGGAGGCTGGATTTTCACCAAGGGATTCATAAAAACAACTTTTGACCTTATAATATACCAAATGAATTTTTGACAATGGACAACCTCTAATTAACTCTGCTCCCTAGCTTTACTAATGAAGTAAATGGCAAGAATAAGGGATAAGAACAACAAACTTCTATGAAAACAAACAGAAAACCCAAATCAGCAAACTTTAGCACTTTCTAATAAACCCAATCAAATCTGCTGATCAACATTAGCAAGGAAGCTGGATTTTCACAAAGGGGTTCATCGTCTACAATATACACATAATAACAATTTTTTCAGCTTGTATATACCATATGAGTTTTTGACAACCTTTAATTAACTCTACCCCTAGCTCAACCTTTTTCTTTTGGGGGATAGTTGTGGTGTCCGGGGAAGCTCTACTAATGAAGTAAATAGCAAGAATAAAGGATAAGACATCAAACTTCCATGAAAGACAAACAGACAGATAAAAAAACCCAAAACAGCAAAAACTTTAGCACTTTACCGAATCAAAACTACTGATCAACATTAGCGAAGACTGAACTTTCACCAAGGGGTTCATCTTCTACAATAGAGACATACAAAAGAATATTTGACATTGTATATGCCATATGAATCTTGAACAACCTCTAATTAACTCCGCCCCTAGCTCAGTGTAATACCACAAGTGAAGTCAGGCAGGGAGCATAGAGTGTACACAGACCTTAACTCTACCACAAGTGAAGTCAGGCAGGGAGCATAGAGTGTACACAGACCATAACTCTACCTCGGACCCTCGGCTTAAAATAAAGCATATCCAAGCTGCTTCTAGCTCGACTAATAAAGAAAATAGCAAGAACAAAGGATACGACATCATAAAACAACCAAACATCAAACTAAAAACCCAAATCAACAAACTATAACACTTTCTAACAAACCCCAAATATCACAATCTCTAACATATTCTTGACAACAAAGTAACTGCATACATATAAAGAGAGACAAAGAGAGTGAATTTACAGGCATGAATACGATCTTGTGGTCGTCCAGATTTGCTGAGAACTTCAAGGTCTACAAGTCCAAGAGACATAAGACCAAGTGTAAGACCAGCCATCAAACCAGCAAACATCACCAATCCTATGATTACCAAAATAAACACAAAAAATTCTGTTTCACAACAAGACACATCAGCAGACATATTTTTCCTATTTCCCAAAAAGATTTGATTTTTCTTTTAATCAAGAACTCAAAATCATTCAAACTACCGAACTTTCAAAGTTATTTATACTGATCTTTTTTCTTTATTGTGTCAGCTGTTTTTTTTTCCATTCAAGAACTTTTTGTCTTTTTCCTGAGAAAAATAAGCCAGAAGGGCTGCCAAGTTTCCAATTAAAAAAAAAAAGGGATAAGTGGATCCCACAAACTTGTTCCTTAAGACTGAATAATTTTGCGTAATTATTGAACAATTTCTCTCAGTTGTCGAATAATTGCGCTTAGTTGTTGAATAACTTGAGCAGTTGTTGAACAATTTTGGTAGTTGTTCGACAACTGCGACTAACAACTATCAAAGTTGTTCTACAACTGGGACAAGTTATTGGAACGGAAAAACTTAAAAAAAAAAAAAACTCTAAAAATTTTTATTCCTCCCACCTAATTTAATTTTTTTGAAGAACTTTCACTTAATTAGATAACTTGTTTGTTATTTTTAATTGAAAGTCCCCTTTTTCCTCCTCCCCCACACCCCTCTAGTCCCTTTAAAATCTATTGTAACGGTTCATGTGCTAAATCTCTTGCTATGCATAAAATTTATTCAAAAATAAAATCACAAAAATTTATTATATCCAACTTCACATTATATTTATATAAGGAGAATATTTTTATTGCTCATAATCTCTTGACCACACGAGATATAAAAACTAATTAAATAAAGTGAGAAAGATTTAAGCATAGGTGCATGTACAATGTGATGGAAAACAGTTATTCCCAAGAATATTATTGGGATTCTCTAATCAATGAGGAGTTCCTCTTGTTTCTTCCGACTGATAAAATCATTTATTTTTTTTGTAGAATTATAGTCTAAGCTTCCATTTGGTTCTGAAAATTACTTTTATTTTCGAAGTTAGAATTAAAGTTGAAGATGAAGTTGTGTTTGGTTATTAATATAAATTAAAATTATTTTTGAAATTTTGTGAGAGAAGTATGAGCTTATTTTCACTTTTCCAAATAATTTTTCAAAGTTGAAGTTCAAAAATTCATCATCAAACAGAGCATGTTTTCACTTTTTTCACTAAAGTGAAATAATTTTTCGGAAAAATTTTTTATGGCTAATAAATGAGAAGTAGTAACTGTTAAGAGAACATGTTTTGTGCGTGAGGCATAAGGTATAATTACTTTAGAATAAAAACTTACATACATACTCTACTTGGAAGATTACACTGAATATATTATCAACTCACTTTATTAATCACTAAGTCACACTCTTAGATGTTAGAGGGTGAATAATTTCTTCATGGATTATATAAAATATAATAGGTTTAGTAAGAAATGTATACTTAGAGTTGAAATAAAGTAGAAATATTCTCAATTTGAACTTTGTAAAAGAGATACTCCTGTCTCCCTTCGTTCTATTTTACTCGTTCCAAATTTTCTAATTTAATTTCTCGTTTTACTTGTCTTTTTTCATTAATTAAGACAAGATAGTTTTTTTTTTCTCCTTTTTTACCCTTAGTATTAATTATTTTTTCTCCAAATTAAAATATAAACATCATTTAATAAGGTTACTATGATAAAATAGTCATGTTATTAATTATTTTTTTTAATCAATATGCAATGTCAAATTGGGACGAGTAAAATGGGACGAGGGTATAATTTTAATTTGGGTATATCCTGAAATTTGTGAATCGTCAACCCCTTCTGTTTTAAAAATAAAACTTTATGAGATTGATCTTAAAGAAATCTACATTTAAATAATTACGATTTTATCATATTAAACTATGTCATGTAATATGAAGCAAACATTTTTTAAAAAAATTCTAGATTCTAAAGCTTTCATTTATTAAGATCCAAAAATATATTTTAATTATTTTTTTCGTTTTATTTTACTTTATCACATCTTAAGTTGACACATTTATTACGAAAAATAACTAATAACATGACTTTTTTTATTATAGTACCCCTATTAAATGATGCTTACATTGTATTTTGAAATTAATTTAGAAAAAAAAGTTAATGTTAAGAATAAAATAGCAAAAAAAAAAGTTTTCTTATAAATGACAAGTAAAAAATAAAAATTTAATTAGAAAATTAGTGATAAATAAAAACTGACGGAGGTTAGACATTTTGAATGCTAGATCTTCCATTTAACATCAAGTTTCTTTATTCATCTTTTTTTAAAAAAATAAAAATAAAGTATGTTTATTCATTTTGGATTGGTTTCTTGAGTGTTTAAATCAGTTATTGAATTCATTGATTTGTCACGTTTTAAATCAAGAAAAAACAAAAAAAACTGAGCTGTTAGCAATTTCCATTTTTATACGTTACCAATTAGTTGTTACACATTCTCCCAAACATAATGATAATTAATCTACCTAATAAATAACTAATGGATTCTTCTTCCTCGTAAAAAGGAGTGATAATCACAATCAATGTTTTATAAAGTGAAAAACTAAAACTTGTATTTTGGGCAAAATGATTCCAATAAATGTATGTTTGACACGTACACATATTTGAATTTGTATGTCATGTGTCAGAAATATATGTACCGGATGTTTACCTCAAATTATGTAAATTTATAAGGAAAAAAGATAGTTATTCATTATGCACGGTGTTCAGGGGAGGGCCCCTCCATAAGAATTTATTGTATGCAACCTTACTTTATATTTTCTGTCAGAGGCTGTTTCTAAGATTTGAACTTGTGACCTCCTGATCACATGACAACACAAATTATGTAAATTTATGATTAAGTAATTTGAAGTGATGAGAATGGAAGTTAATTAACCGTAATTAAATGTTAATAGTTGACCCTTGATGATTTAGTACTCCCTTTGAGAAAAAAAATTAGTAGAGGTTTTTTAATTGAATAAATTTACAAAGTTAGTCACCTCATCTCTCTTTTTTATCCGACTATTTCAATAGAGATTTTCTTTGTAATTATTTCAATAAATTGACTCTTGAAAATAGTTCAAATGTAAGTAGTGAGGGTTCTGAGGATAGCAATCCGCCTTCTCTGAACCGTGCATTGAGAATATTTCATCCCTGATGGGATGGTATCATAGAGGGAATGAAGCAGGGGTGAGCTTTGAGAACTATTTCCTAAGGCCGTATAAGAATAGTTGTATGACATTTGCATTTCGCTTTCTGCCTGGCCAAAAAAACTTTCTACGAAAAAAACTAAAATATTTGAACCTATAATTAGAAAAATTTATCCGTATTAGTAGTAGGCAATCTTTCTTTCTCGCCTTTTTTTTTCCAGATAAAGGTCTAATAGAATTGGGCTTTCTTAGTATATTGCCTTTCATGACCAATCTGTCATTTTACATCACGAAGTTATCTTTCGCTAATTGGTAATTTCGTGCTAGTTAACCTTTCGCTATTAGTAAGCACTCCCCTAGTTTTGATCTAATGAGCTTTCTTTACGTTGAGTTAATTAACCCGGTGGGTTCGCCTAGATGCCTAGTAAAGTTTTACCAAATTAGCCTTATTAAATTTGAGTATATACGTTTTGTTTAGTCATTTAATGATAGAGATATTATTGGAAGAACATAGTAATATTCTCTTGATTTCATAAAATGGACAACTAAATTGAAACAAATATTTTAAAAAAGAGGGTCAACTATTTTAAAGTATAAACATAGTATTATACATTTATTGAGTTGATGTAAACACTAAATGTGTGTCTTAACATATTATACATTTATTTACTACCATGTACCAGGAACTCTTCATATGTGCTTTATTTACGCCCAAAAATTGTCCACTTTATACGTTACAAAATTATTTTATCCTTCCTCATTTTAATTTATTTAATATTTGACTTGATAGGAAGTTTAGGAAAAAAGAAAAACTTGCGAAATACTATTTAAAATTTATAAGTACGTTATATGCGAAGAACAAATGTTCAACTACTGCATCTAGTAAGTAGAGACATATATTTGTTTGTTCCTAATATCATTAGCAACATTCAAGTGCAACATTTAGCAAATAAATCGACAAAAGCCGACTTTATTGTTTTGATTTGATTCTTGTGTTTGAAAAATCGACTTAATTGATTTGATCATCTTTTTGGCAAAAACTAACTCTATTACTCTAACAAGAACCATCCTTACCCATGTTGGTGAGAGTTATTATCAGAATATCCCGTGGAATTAATCGAGGCGTGCAAAATGGATTAGAATGTAGCTATATAGTATATAGGGCCTAGTATATATGTATATTGAACTATCATCGTTTTCCGTCCATGTCATTTTCTTTTTTTTTTCTTTTGTGTGTGTATTTACAATTGAGTGTAGTTATAAAAATATGAGGTCATGGAAGGAGTGCATATCATGTCAATGCAAATGTTAACTTATCATAACGTGCACATGTTATTCACAAAAAGGACCAAGTACATTCATAAGGTTCCAAGAATCTTATCCAAGTAAAAAATCCAACACCCAACAATGGAGCTATCTCACCATGTACAAAAAATCAATTTTCCCATATGGCAACCAAAGCCAACAAATGAGTACTTGCTCATACGTCAGAAAAAAAAAGATTGGACCACAACTTCTCTCTAAGAGACCACATGTGGTGGATAACCTCAAGTGGAAATGAAATGCCACTGTGCCTACTTTTTAGGCCTATGGTTAATATTAATGTATATGTTTAAGACACGACATATAATATATGTATGGTTTGATATATAATTGAGTCATGATTAATGTAGTGGATGTGTCTCTGCCAGTTGTTGAGAACTGCCTCCCCATGGGCCATGATGATTGTGTTGGGTGTGCGAACAAAATATCACATTGAACGTTGGTAAGAAAGATGTGGATTGTCTTGGCCCAAAAATTGGCACCAAAACCAATGGTTCGATGAGACGAGCATAGAGATATGGAGTGATGGTGTGAAAAAGGTTGGCTTACTGCCTTTACCTGTTTGTAAACTGATTTACTGTCTTCACTCACTCTAGATGATAATAAAGAAAATAAGCTACATACAAATATCACATCATGTTAAAAGTATCTTTGAGTTGTCTCATCCCAACATGGGGGGTTCTTTTTATGCTACTTTTGATAAAAAATTGCTAACTTATTAAAGATACAGTTAGGAAGGGAGGGAATCAAAGAGCTAAGTTGCGTGGACTCTTCACTTTTGATGCGGCACCCATGTTGGATTCTCTAAAAATACACGACTTTCGGAGAATCTGACACGCACTCGTCGACGTTTTTGAAGAGTCCATGCAACATAGCTAAAGAGTAGTAGGCAAAAGGGATGAAAATTGATGGGAGTCGTGGCCTGCTTCATTACCTTCCTTTACTTTAACACACAGAATAGCTGGATACGATTGAACAACTTTTCTGGGACATTGGTTGTGTGTGGCTGTCTTTCCTTATCCTAAATAACAATTCTTTTTCCTTCTCAACAGTACTCTTTATTTCTGTTGTATATATTGCATGGCTTATCCTTTCTACTTCTTCTCTTTCTATTAGTAGTCACCAAAAATCAGCAATAATAATGGCTAATCAAGAAAATGGTAGCTTGCCAAATTTTATACTACCTGATTCTTTGTACACTGAAACCATCAGAGAAGTTCATTCGGCTGTTGAACATGATTGGGATTCTTTGAGACAATCGGCATGTCAAACTGCAGCAGGAAGGGCATTGTGGAAACATGTGATCCATGATCCACTAGCAGAGTTCCTTGCAGGGGAGACATACCTGAAGAAATTGTACGAGAAGATTAAGAAAGATGTCCACAATAATGCTAGAGAAATTTCTGGAGTTATCATTGCTGTTAGGACACTATGGTTTGATAAAAGAATTGAAGCAGCACTTACTTCTTTTGATGGCGGAGGAGCACAAGTCGTCATTCTTGGAGCAGGTAATTGATGTTCCAACATGATCTCTCGCGCTGTATATATCCTGTGACATTAAAACATATGTATACTTCTTGCAACTTAATGACAATTGACTAGTTTATCTTTGGTAATTAGTGGTCCGTGTCTTTCAACACTGCCTTGTAACATCAAATTGGTAGAGATAGTGAAGGCTTTAAACAATCGCATCCCTAAACTCAAATAAACTTACAAATCGAATTGTGACAATATACTGATATCACTTATGCAAGAAATCTTGCATATGCCACTGTTAGTAGCCAGTCCCTGAACTGATCAAATGTCCACTCACCCGATTCTGCGACACCAACTAGTTTGGAACTGAGGCGTAGTTATTTTTATATGCTGCAGAAGTTTTCATCCTTCTAGATCCATATACCAAACTAAACATTACCAGGATGCAACAATATACCAGCTCTAAATCCCCAAAATACTGGTGCCATCAACTGCGCAATGCTAAACTTGTCCAATGACATGTGGCCTTTCAGTTAATAGTCATTCCATTTAGAAGCAACTATTGACTATGTTTTTCCCCAATTCTAGAAAACAGGAGTAGGTAGTTTGACACATTCATCAAAGTATGATAAACAGAATGTAATTTAATTCCTTTGAGTTATGGCCTCAATATGGAAATTGAATACTGAATGGACGTACATTGTCCACCACAAGAGAATCCGCATGTTTGACCTAGCATTTTCATAGCTCAGTCCACGGAAGCACTTCGATTGCATTTAGCAAAAAATGTTACAGAGCAAACTAATGATGTCTGTTCTTTTCTGCAGGTATGGATACAAGGGCATATCGCTTGAGTTGCTTAAAAGACAGTAACATTTTTGAGGTTGATTTTCCAGAGGTCTTGCAGATGAAAACCGCTATTATAGAGGCAGCAACAGAAACAACAGATGAACAAAAGCACCAATTGATGATAGCAAAATCATTGAACAGAGTGGCTGCTGACTTGAGAGAAAAGGACTGGCTTGAAAAGCTTCAAGAATCAGGCTTAAAACTAAATAAGAAAACAGTGTGGGTATTAGAGGGCATTCTCTATTATCTCTCTCACTCAAATGCAATGGACGTACTGAAGATTATCGCAAATAACTGTACCTCTGCTCATACTGTACTCTTAGCGGACTTCATGAACAAGCAATCAACCACAATGTCCAGCTCAAATTTCCATTTCTATAGCGATTATCCGGATCAGTTACTGCCATCACTAGGATTTTCTGATGTTGAACTTTCCCAAATTGGTGATCCAGATGCACATTTCGGGTTATTGCATGACCCACTAAATTTGTTCAACAAGTTGCGCAACTTGCCCAGGTCACTTCAAACTCACCCAGATGATGGAACACCGTGTTGTAGGTTGTATTTGCTCAAGGCTTCTGGAGAACCACCAAACCAGACTATGTTGTGAATATCATAAGAACGGTTCACCAACAAAGTCTAACTTGCTGTTAGAGCTTAGAAGTACCCCTCATTGATTGTTACTGTCATCGTACCACATTAGTTATAGTGGCAACAATGTCATTTAAGCTATGACTAGTATACTTTTTATCTTTTCAAGATCTAGGTAATTCTTGAACAAGTTCATCATGTTTCAGCCCCCATCATTCTCCCTCCTACTTTTAACTTTTGCAAGAGTTAAAAAGAGACAATATAGTACTATTTTACCTTCTCGTAGAGCTTACTATATTTTCTCCCAATCACAAAGCAAGTTTCTTATATTTCCAGTAAAAGGAATATACTTATATGAATTAATGCTGAATCCCTTTTTTCGGATACTTTCAAATCTCACACAACAAAAAGAGTCAGAGTGACCAGAAGCAGGCATGAAAAACTAAAGAGATCCATACTATTTGGGGTTACTTGCCCTTTTCACACTTACAAACAAAGGCAAGTTCACTTGCTCCTTTTTTGCCTACCAATGGTAAAGGACGACTTATCTCTAACCCAAACCCCCTATGATTGCTTTCACTCAAAGAGATTAACTTGAGCCCGTAAGTACTAGATTTGATAAAGGAATGGAGGTGCTGAGATATATAGTATTAGAAACATAATCTAAATAATATAATTAAAACCTGCTTTCTGAAAGCACTTGTTATAGAAGGACTTGATTAAACAACTCATACAAGAATTATCACAGACCTTGTTCCTTCATATGCTTCTAAGGCTTGAATTATGTACAAAACAAAAAATAAAAGCATCAAGTTGTGTGGTATGCTATGTTGCTCGAATCCCCCAAAATGTTGTTGCAACCGTGTCAAATCCTCCAAAAATGGTGTCAGGCACGACAGCACTTTTGGAGGATCTAAGTAATACAGGCGGTATGGCCAAATGGTGACAAAGAAATAGAGAGGTTTCGTAAGAGTAAACTATTGCCTGCATGCAAAGAGTGTTCTTTGCATAGTATGGAACCTATCAGCTACTATCATACTTGAATCCAAGACTATTGCAGTATAGTTAGAACTGGAAACGCTTAAAACTGCAGCCAGAAGCCTGTTAGCAATTCCAATTCTTTGTAGTATTGCTAGAGGTGGCAAGTTACATACTGTTGCAAATACAGTTGAAAAGCAGTTAGCCATCCCTGATGCTAGACGAGTATCTCATACAAGTCAGATTCAATTGGAAAATTTGAAAACCCATGTGAAAAGTGGATATAGTTCCATTAATCCAGCTAAGAGATTCAACATATAGCTAATGACTTACTAGTATAGAGTACATTTCTAAAGTGTGGCTATTGTCAAGTAGAACAAGAACTCTGCATTTCTAGGTGTTAACTCGACATGCATATAGCTAGTTACTACAGATTTTACCTCTGAACCACCCCACGCGGACATTGACATTGAAATGTCATATCAGAGCAGCAGACAGAAAAAAGAGATTCGAGCACACGGTATAAGCATAATCCAATCTCTCAGCACTTACATCTTGACAGGCATACATTCCTAAGTTCTGATTCCATCTTCCTCTCCTTCAAGAGAGAGGGTTACTAACACAAAACCATTACCATATCGACTACCTAACTGTATAATGAGGAAATAACTATATGAACTGAGAGTCCACTATACCAAGTCAAATGGGCAGAATATCTTAGAAGTCGGAAGGTTAACTGTAAAGTTGATAAAGGTTATGTAACTAGTGGAGCAAAGAGCATCAAACTTGTAATACCATCAATTCATCAGATTTTAATCAATTCTTCACATAGAAAAACATAAGCAAAAGCATCACCTCCATGCATTAGAATTCTTTTGTTTGTGATTTCAATGGAAGTAAAGATAGATCTGCTAACTATAACTAATAGCGACTGAAGTAAAGTGAAGTTAACAGGAGAAAATCAAAACAATGAAAGAATAATACTGAACATTAAGTGGATGATACAACCTATTCCGTTTTTTCTTTTTGCCGCCCCAAAACTAAAGGAGAAAAGCATCTGCCAAATTGGCAAATGCAGAATTCATCGTGTCCCTTCTTTAACTTGAATAAGGATTATCAAACTTCAAGGCATTCTTTGATGCCTTGCTCAAAGTTGTCCAGACAAGTTACTGTATCCATGACAGCATTTGCAACCTTTTGTCTGTACAAAAAAATAGCATGTTCATGCCATAAGACAGGGGATGAATCAAGCATGAAATATCTAACTCATTATCATGTTTGCCAGTCAATATAAAATGGAAAATTTTACTCCAAAGAAATCAACACAAGTTTTGAGAAGAGTACAAATAGAGATGGTTGCAAATCACTAATTATACCTATTAGAAGCAACCTGCACATCAATTTCATTTGCCATGTCACTTAGAGAAGAAAAAGACCTGCAACCATAAAATAAACAGAAAATATTGTGTCAAAATTTCTGTAATCTCTCCAACACACATGTACAGACGTCATGGTGATGACTCAAGACTGACTTTTAACGTCTGCAGAGCACGTTAATATGGCAAAGATGCAGTGAATGCACAGACTTCCCATATCCTTACAGAAACTAAATCAGCAACTAGTAAGGATAGCCCCATGGTAACACTTATAATTTCCCAACCCAGATTCTTTAGTTGCCAGCTGGTACTGAAAATAAGATGAGCTGTTTCCGGATGTGGCACAAACCAAACTACTATTTCAATTTACAAGAACAAATTCTAGAAAATTTGCTAATAAGCAGGGAACACAATTTCCACCTTAGTACAGAGATCAACCCACTTCTTTAAGTGTTTATCATTCGACATACAAGATAAATAGGTCACAATAAGTTTAACAGGTTACCTTATGAGATCAGTAAGCTTGGTTTCAGCTGCTAACTTTACCGGATCCTTGTCAGCAAGCAAAGAAGAAGCATTTTTCACAACCAACCGGAAAGTGCAGACCTGAGAATTAAGAATTTTTCGGATGAGCCACAAACAACATACAACCCATACAACATAGGCCAAAAAGATATATGAACCCAAAAATAGTGTGGATCAATAATCACTCTTTTTCGCATAATATTTACTTTGTTTCCACAGCTTCTCGTCTCCCTATCTACAATGACACGCTAAAAAATTGCATTACCATACAACACAATCTAGAATAGAGACTTACTATGTTTCTTTTTCACGTAACAGAAACAATTAACATGTCCAACCACTTATGCACTTCAATCAATCGTTGGATTATTTTCACATCATCCATCAACCTACCGCGTCCTTCTTAATTAATTCAGTGCGGGCTATGTTTAGCAAAACTTTCAATACGCGAAGTCAAACCACTAGTTCACTTAGCTTAGAAATAAGTACTTTAGCAATTTAACACAAATTACTACTCCCTGATTAAATATGATTACGAACTCCATCAAAATCAATAACAACAACAACAAACCCAGTGTATTCCCACAAAGTGGGGTCTGGGGAGGGTAAGATGTACGCAGTCCATACCGCTACCTCCGAAGAAGTAGACCATCAAAATCAACAAGAAGCTCGTAAATTTCAATTCAATCAAAAAGAAAAATCAGAGATCAAACCTCAACTCCCGAGTTCGATTGAAACTGAACAAACGAACTCCTCTCTGTAGGCACACAATCTCTTGCAGCAGATCTCAATAAGCTCTGAAATTCTTCCAGCTCCTTTTCACCAAATTCCGATTCATTTCTCGCTATCAAAATACAAATCAATTAATTTAAATCATCAATTACTCTAATATACAAAAAAAAATAAAAAATTCAAAAGTATGTTAGTACTGATTATTAGATAAGCTGAACGGAGGATGTTTCTAGAAGCATCGATCGGCGCCAAAAGATACTTCGCCGTCTTCTTCTTCTGATCTCTTAGCCATTCTTTTGGTCCTGCTGATAACATTTTTTTGCAAAACCAAACAATTCAGTTAGAAATTACACTTAACTCCATTTTTTTCAGAAAAAATAAAAAAAAAGCACCCTGTGCACGCCGGACCACGAAAGGTCTATTGTATGCAGCCTTATATTACTTTTCTGTAAGAAACTGTTTCCACGGCTTGAACATATGAGCTCGAGACAAGTAACAAGTAAATTACATATGCCGAAGGAGAGAGCGGAGGAAGGGAAAGTGAGAGGAGCAACAATGAGTGAGAGCAAAACGACGGCGTTTCTACGGCTGAATAGCTTTGTATCGAGCGGCGGCAGCGGCGGCGGTTGACGTTCGAATCGCGGTGGTTTTAACGGTGGAGGAAGTAGAGTGGTGGTGGAAGAGATAAGGAGGATATTTGGCGGAGTCATGGTGGTTGAAATGTAACGGTATTTTCCTTTTCCTAAAATATCATTACTTTAATACTAGATTTTTTTCACAAAATTATTTCTAAAAAAAAAGTGAAAATAATACTAGTATTTGATCATAAAAATAATATTTTATTTTAATAAAAAATATTTATAAAAAGGTGAAAATAAATATACTTTATTTTGTTTCTATTTCTTTTACAAAATTTAAAAAATAACTTCAATTTATATTTACGGTCAAACACAACACCAACTTTAAAAATTATTATTTTTATAGTTAAACGGGATCTAAATAAGTTTGTAAGGTAAGAAAATAGTTATGAAGATGGCGGGATTGAACTCGCATGTGCTACTAAGGAGGTAAGATTTGGGGATTCGAGTCAGGATAGAATTTTTAAAGTGAAAAGTTACATATATACATATATATATATCCTTAAACTTTGATAAATGATACAACTTTAGATACAAATATATTCTAAACTTTGAAAAATGATACAGATATACCATCCGTCGTACATTAGGTACAAATATATACTTGCCGTTATTGAAAAGGTATATATATACTCTTCTCACTAACAGCAAGACACGTGCCACAATACTATTTATTTGGCCCTTTTAAATTTAATTTATCCCGACTCCATCTTAAAATAATTCTAATTTAACCCATAACACAATCAAAATAATAACCCAAACTTGATCCGGTCTAATAGAAAAATAAAAAGAGAGAATGAACATACGTGGATAGAGATGCGTCTTGAAGGTTTTATTAGACCGGCTCGAGTTTAGATTATTATTTGGAGTGGTTTATGGGTTAAATTAGAATTATTTTCGAATAGAATGGGGATAAATTAAATTAAAAAAAGACAAATGAGCAGGTTGTGACGCATGTCCTGACATTTGTGAGAAAGGTATATAAATACCTTTTTATTAACGACAACGATATATTTGTACCTAAAGTATGTCGGAGGATATATTCGTACCATTTATCAAAGTTCAGAGGTATATATGTAACTTTTCATTAACGGAGGATACATCTGTACCATTTATTAAAGTTCAGGAGTGTATATGTATCTTTAACGACAAGGGTATATTTGTACCAAAAGTATAACGGAGGGTATACTTGTACCATTTATTAAAATTCAGGGGTATATATGTACCTTTTCCGTTTTTTAAATAACTTTATAGGTATACGATATGTGGTTGCACATAAGTTCAGGGGTATATTCGTACGTTTTTCGTTTTTTAAAATAACTTTATACGTATACGATATGTGGTTGCACATAAGCAGCCTTTCACACTTTTTGATTTCTCGTCCAGTGTCTGATACTCGCATTGGAGCCCTGACTAATAAGCAGTCTTTCACACTTTTTGATTTCCCATCTGGAGTTCGATGCCCGCATTGGAGCTCCGACTAATCCGGATCACGCATTGAAGGGCCCATTAAGGTGACAGCGCTCCTAACAAAGTTTTCTCCATACTCAGGATCGAACCCCCGACCTCTGGTTAAGAATAGAGTAGCCCCATACACAACACCACAACCCATGTTGGTAGCTGCCTTTCACACTTAATCTTTCAACTATATCATACAACATACTATATAAGTAATTTGATAAACGTTTGGTACACACTACATCAGTTCAAATAATTTCAAGGCAAAACATAATAAATGATCTTAAGAGAGTAGTAAATAGGAGCATATTCATAACAATGCCAATATTACAACCATAAAACACCTATAACAAATTAAGAACCTCGACACGAATCTGAATTTAACAGTTCTAACAATAAAAGCAGAAAATAAAAATTTAAAACAACTACAACTCCATGCACACTCACAAATATTCCATATGAACACCAATAGTATTCAAATGTGCACCACTTCTCCCATGGAAACCAACAATCTTTCCTCTAGCTGCTGATGAACTGAAATAAGTTCCAATTTCAGTTCCATATGGTCCATATTTTCCCTTATTTGTATAAAATGTAATTTGTCTTATCGTATCTAGGCCTCCATTGACCATCACTGGACTATAAAATCCTTCAATTCCAATCAAGAACTCACTTTCACCATCAATAATTACCTGCACATACATGAAATCCACAAAAGAAGAATGAACGAATTACTCAGGATCAAAGATTTAACTGCATCACGACACCAAATTAGCAAATGCTGTATGGCCGGTTGAACTGAACTCTACGTACGTAAACAAAAATAAGAATATTTTTTTCCATACCTTTTTAATAACATTGTCAAGATTCCCATCTCCAATACCAAAACCACCATGAAGCTGTGACCAAACTGACGTTTTGTTTTTCTTTTCATACTGAATTTGAATTCCAGATATAGCTGAGATTTTTGTGTTCATATAAACTTGTACTTGCTTTATAGTACAAAATACTCCATCATCCCAACCTTTCCCACTATATCCACCCCAAGGACCAGCGCTTCGCGGCTGAATACACTTCATCACGTCCATTTTCTGTTTGCAACGCGATGATTATGTCATAATAGTTGAAAAATTGTAACTGAACTTTATCAACTGCAACAAAGACACATATACGTACATTGGGGAATTCGTCATGAATTGCTTCAACTTTAGGTTGTTTCAATAGTTTGTTTTGTTCAGTTTGAGCAGGTGCAGTAACATGCTGCAAATAAACGCCAATTGCATCAAGGAACGCCCCAGAACGCCCGTGAAAACCAACAATTGCTCCACCTTCTTTCGACACAAGTGAAAACGGGGTACCACCAGCAGCCCCAGTCCCACCAACAGGCTCGTAACTCTTGTAATTAGTCGTAAAACAGAGAGATTTTACAGCCAAATGGCCAGAAAAGTACCCCAGCGTACCTCTGATACCTGTCAAATATTCTCGAGGAGCATTCTCTATTGTGATCTGGCATACAGATTTATGTATCAAGTCAAAACCAGACAGACAAACAAACAAAACGAAACAGAGATGGACTATACAATATAATTTTGACATACCTTGAGTTTTTTATCTCCCCCTCTACCACCAAATTTTGGTGAATCAATGGTGCCTTGTTGACCAAAGGTTCGAAAAATAATGGAGTCTATAACTTCACCATGAGCTATAAGTATCTCCGTAAGGGGATTTGTGAGCTTGTAATTCCATTCTGAACCACTTAAGCCTCCCCATGCATCAACCATCATTAACTTTGATTGATCATAACTTGGACGTTGAAATTCCTTCATAACAATACAATACATATCAATTTTAGCACTATGCTATAATCAATTGGAAAAAGGAAGTTTCGAAGTTTTCGTGTGACTTATAGGTCACAAATTCCAATTAATTAGTTGTTGATACTTGAGTCGTAGTGCTAGGGTTCCTACATTATTACACCCCCTTAAATTTGTCTTGAATTTTCTACCTTACTTGGATTATACCATAATTGTGTTTTACTTGGAAAGAATTTCTCTCTTTCCTATTAGATTCGGAAAGGATTTCTCCCTTTCCTATTAGAATTTTATTTGTGTTTTACTTGGAAAGAATTTCTCTCTTTCCTATTAGATTCGGAAAGGATTTCTCCCTTTCCTATTAGATTTTTATTAGGCTTATTAGATTTCTATTAGGTTTATTCTTTCTGAGAAGAAGTGTTTTGTAACTCTATAAATACAACAACTCTCTTCTCAAGTCGTTTAAGAGTTCTGTGTGTGGATTCCCCAATAATTTTATATTTTCTTTAATATTAGTTTTCATGTGTAGGTCAATTGATCAAATTATATTAATAATATTATGTTTTTAGTTTATATTGTGTCATCTGAATTATCGCAGTCTTAATTTGCAAACTTTATACGGACCCGTCTTGATTTGCAAACTTTTAAGCTTCCGCATGATGCCCTATCAATTTCGGACCCAACACCCCGAACAATGCTCGAATACATGATAATGCATGATTTGTTCACCTCGAACATAGTGTAGTGCATGGAATTTTATTAAAAGAAAATTAAAGAGATGTAACCAACAATAGATTCATTTTTACATTGGCATTTCAATAAAGTATTATTTTGAAATGAAAAACAAGAGAACAAAAGCAAAATTATTGAACAGATTGCAATGGAAAAAAGAAAAGAGAAGTACTTAGGGTACGTACCATTTTGGTTAATTATCTGTTGTTTGCTTCACCAAATTAAATATAATGTGTTCAAGAGTGAAAAAAAAATACTACAGTATATATATAATGCACACACATGAATGAACGTGGGAGATAAAAATGATAACAGGGAAACTGTAAAGCCAAAGGTTTCTATTGAAAATAGAGCTATGGAGACGAAGAGTTTTATACTATATATGAATAAAGCATTCAAGTTGATAATCATTGAATTAATTAACATTATGATCAGATTATTAAACCAAGCTGGCTGCTTGTACTGCTTCAAAATATACTACTCCCTCCGTTCATTTTTATTTGTCATTTTTTGTTTCTCGAGGTCAAACTGCATGAACTTTGAACAACATTTTAAGATATATTTTTTCATCATATTACTAGGATTGAAGCTTATAACATTTTTCATATAGTTTTCAACTATCTACATTTTAAATTTAAAATATTGAATATTAAATTGATCTACGTCAATTAGCTTTAGCTTTGAAGTTTAGTCAAACCGACTTTCGTAAAGTGGAATATGACAGTAAAAGTGAACGAAGGGAGTACAATAATATATATAATCTTATGATGAAAAAATACATCTTATGTGGAAAACTATACAAAAAATGTCATGCATTTAACTCCTCCTCATATTATTAATACGATGAAAACATACATCTTAAATGTTGTTCGAATTTCATCAAGTTTACGAAGGGAGTACAATATAATCTTATGTTTTACCAAAACAATAAAGGAGTTAAAAAGAGAGGGAAAAATGGAGATGCGGGGGATCGAACCCCGTGCCTCTCGCATGCAAAGCGAGCGCTCTACCATTTGAGCTACATCCCCGTTGTTTGTGAATGTTGATCATTTAAATAATCTAGTAACTTCTAGTATAGTAAGTAATTCATATTAATTTCACTTGGAAAAAAATTGAAAGTTTCTGTGTGTTGAGAAAAAAAAAAAAAAGGCAGCCCGGTGCACTAAAGATACCGCTATGTGCGGTGTCCGGGGAAGGGCCCCACCACAAGGATGTATCGTACGCAGCTTTACCTTACATTTCCTCCTGGTCACATGGCAGCAACTTTACTAGTACACTCTCTCTAATAGCTTAAGATTTTAACTGATCATAGACATTCAAACTTATAGGTATACGAACGTCTTGTGGTCAAATTTTATTGTCATTTGCCACTTGGTATCAAATTGAATTTTTACGAACTTGACCAATAAAAAATAATAATACATGCACGTAAAAGGGTGATTGAAGATAAAACTTTTAGATGAGATCATGATTACACCCTTTACAATATGACTAGAAAATAAAAATTATTAAGTATTTCACTTCTTTCTGACTTACAACCTTCACGTAGTACGATAGCAAGAAATTAGAGACAACAAAGAAAGTAAAACTAGAATCTCCAAACATTTATAATTCACTATTGTTTCGGGCAATTCATCTAGTATATAAATATACATTAACCTTGTTGATACAACCAAGAGAAAATTTAAGACAAACTTACTACATGTTCTACAACAATTTGTAAACTCACTCAGTACTCTAGAGCTCTTGCATTTTGGTGAACATAGGAGGGATGCCCTGTTGATGTCGAAAAACATTTAGTGGATCGATTGTTGTTTTAGCCTTAACCAACCTATCGTAGTTATTCAAGAAATATTTTTGGCCCCAGACTCGAGCTCTCTCCACTGCATCATGATCAGCAGTAGTATTTAGCAGTAAGTAGTCCATAACTCCAAGGTCTAGATCCATGTAGTTGACATACGCTGCCCTAGGCGCGCTTGAAACAAAGGGTGCCATTGTATCGTAAAACTCCCTTATCCATTCTATGTACGCGTTGCTCTTGGCGATGCTATTGTCTTTTGTTTTCCAGTCGACTAGATATTGAATTCCGAATAGGTTACCCTTTCTATGAGGGAAAGCAATAGCGTCCTCGCTAATCCTCTCCATGGCTCCACCATAAGGGTCTAGTATAATGTGTCCCTTGGGCTCTTTCTCGAGTACATCGAGTGTTGTCAGTATCCCATTCATTGAAATCGGGGTCTTGACATAGTCCGACTTGGCTTTAAAGTATGATTTTTTATCAAAGTAGCGTTCTTTTAAACGCGAGACATTGCAAGAGTTATCTAAGTCGGAAAAGAAAAGTATGGACTCGATCCAACTCATTTCTTTGCAGTCATGTTTCAGAACGCCCAACTCTGGAAAGGCTTCATTCAAGGCGGAAATGGCTTGAGTTCTTGGACCTAGGTAAAATCCGTTGAACTGGGCATTCATTTCGCCAATTCCTCTACTGGCAACAGCAGCTGACCTAATGGAGACGGATAGGTAAAAGTCATCAACGAACTTTGGTGCAACGAATTGCCATTTGTGAACTAGTCGCGAGACAACACTTTTGGAACCAGGCCTTGAGACTACGAAACTTGTGACAGTCTTGGGAACTTCGAGCAACCGGATTTTCCAGGCGTATATGATTCCCCATATTCCGCCACCACCACCTCTGATAGCCCAAAAAACTTCTTCTCCCATGGAATCGCGGTCTAATATCCGTCCTTGTGCATCAACAAGAAGAGCGTCCACCACGTTATCAGCAGCAAGTCCATATTTTCTTGACAAAAATCCAAAACCACCCCCGGAAATATGCCCACCAACGCCCACAGTTGGACAAGAACCTGCAGCAAAGCCGCGGACATTGCTGGCTTGGGAAATGGCATAATAAGTCTGTCCAAGCGTTGCACCACCCTGCACCCAAGCCGTCCCTGAGCGCAAATCCAATGAAACACGGTCTAGTTTCATCAAGTCAATGACCACAAACGGTTCACCACTTCCCTCAAAAGAAACCGATGAACTCCCTTCATAACTGTGTCCTCCGCACCTTACTCTTATCTCATACGAACCTTGTCTGCAACACAACACGCTGTGCACAAGCTGCTCTTTGCTCTCTGGCACGATAATGACCATTGGTTTAGGCATGAAGGACTCAGCAAATCGGAGATTCTGAATGGAGAAGTCGAGCAAGTAATGAAAGTAATCATCCCTTGCTCGATACACAGACACATTGTAATTGATTAAACACGTATCAAGACTTGTACTAGTCGTAGACAAGACAGGTACAAGAAGAGAAATGAATACGAAGCTGACCAAAACCATCATCATATATCGTTTCATGTCAGCTTTTCGTATACTTCTTAACTGATATACACATCAGAAGATGATTTATACAAGGACGACAACAGTTTGAAGACAAAAAGATGGAAACAAAATCAGAAGGGCCGGCCTAATTAAGCAGTTTTAATTAAGGCATAGTGTATATGTTACATGAAAATGTATCATAACATGACAATATACAACTCCATTCTGCATAGTTAATAAGGAAAAGCGCCGGCCAAACAACAGCATACAACAATTATTACATATGTTAGAGTGGGTGAAAGTCGCATATCGGTTGAAGAATGGATTAACAGTCTAATTGTATGAAATGGGCGATTCTCTATTTATAAGCTAGATTTCGAGGTTGAGTTAGGTCCAGATTGTTACTTAACTATATTATTTGTATATAAAAAAAGAAGAAGTTAAGAATCATTGATTATTGGAAGTATCCTAATATTAGCTACTTATTAAATTTGGTTAAAAGAAGTAATTATGTGCATTCTTTTGAGGTTGAGTTAGTTATGAATTATTACTAAAATATTAGTATATCAAAAAAAAAAAAGTTAAGAATCATTGATTGGAAGTATCCTAATATTAGCTACTTATTAAATTTGGTTAAAAGAAGTAATTATGTGCACATTTTTAAGGTTGAGTTAGATCCGGATTATTACTAAAAAATTCTTAGTATCTAAAAAGGACTAAAATATTATTAGTATCTAAAAAGAATAAGAATCATTTATTAGAAGTATCCTAATATTTGCTACTTATTAAATTTGGTCCCAAAAAAATTAATTATGTACACCTTTATTACTTCATTCACTCCTTTTTAATTTCTTTTTTTTTTTTAGATTTAAATGATACAATGTCTTTCTTAATCAAATTGAGAAAAGGAAAATTGTAAGTTATAGTAGTTTTCATATAGTTTTTTAGTATCTAAATTTAATTTTAAAAAGTTAAATAAATTTCATTTAATTTACCTTTGAAATTTCGTTAAATTGACATACAAAAAATGAGGAAAACAATTTTAAAAGATTGGAGGGAGTATTAATCTTGACTTTGTAAACTTTCCTGTGAGGTAAGTGGAAAAGAGATTGAAAATATTGAAGAAAATCATAAATAAAATATGTTTCTTTTTATTTTGTGTTGCCGGATTTTCAAGATTAGTTTAGACACACATGCCTAACACGTGAGTTTTTATTTATTTAAAACTAAATTTTAATAACTATTTATGTCGGTTAATTTTAAAATTTAAATATTAAGAAAATAATTAATTAAGAAATTTTTACCCTACAAAATCTAATTAGTTATTAATCAAATACTATTTGATATTATTGAAGAAAATTATAACAAAAGTTAAATTGATGGGTAGTATGGCGTACTTTAACTTTGATTTCTAGCAAAACTACTATCTTTCAAATCTACTACTTAAGTCCTTAAATTAAAGAAAAGATTATCACATGCTACATAACAATTTTTTATTTTTTTTGAAGTAGCTACCTGAATATCAAATATAACTCGTAACAATCTATCTTATAGGATATTCGATGATTCATTTAAGATCCAAAATTATAAAATACTTCAATATATTTTTACATGTTAATTCTCATATTCTCTTAAAAGACATGATGTATTTCAGTAGTTTATATATGTAATGCATCTATGTTTCTTTATAGGTGTGAATTCTCAGCAATTATTAGCTTACAATCATGGCATTTAGTGTTGTTTTTTTTCAAATGGCATCTAGGGAACATTAATGGATGAAACTTTTTTTTTTGAGCAATCTAATTTTGAAACTTCACTAGAAAGTGCTCGCTAGTTTGTATAATTCAATTTTTCTTAACTTCCTTGGTTGATGAATTTCTTGGTTATTGCCAATTGTGATTGTCAAGTAGCACCTTTGGAAAGATTGTATAGCACAAGCTAAAAAAGCGTAAAGAATATAATGACTTCTTTTATATAAATACTAGGCAATTTCAATTCATTCAAATTCCTCAAAGAGAAGTAATGAAGTACTCCACTAAGCGGATTTCTATAATTGCAGTAAAAACATGCACTCTAAATGTCTAATTGCTTGTGGTTGCCTATTTCCTTTTTCTTTTTGTTTTCGATGCCTTTACGATAAGTATTATTCTTATAGTTCTTTTATACATGGTCAATTAAAAAATTTAGAATCAAATATTTAAAGTAATATGTCTCACGCTATAAAGTAACATTGTTTAGAACATACTTTTATTCGACCATAACTTGCTTGTTTCGTCCATTTTTTTTATCAGAAATTTTCAACTGAAAGAGAAAATGTAAAAAAATATCAAAAAGAGAGAATTCATTGATAATTATTGATTACTATGATTCATATATACTTTTAAAACTGTTAACTTAAAGAAATAAAGAAAGACATAAAGGATGATGATAATAAATGCAAGAAGATGACTTGAATCAAAATAAGAAGGAATCGTAAAAGAAGAAGAAGAAACATTTTTTCTTGTAAATTTGATTGAAAATATTACCTACATAGAATTATAGAAATAAATAAAATTTTAATTGATTTAGAAGTGTTAAGTATTACGATTCTTACCTAGTCAAATAAAGGCTTTAGTTAATTATAAAATTTTAAATAATGTAATAAAGAAAAAAATATACAAAGTTGAAAGTACTACATACATGACTTAAAAAATGAAACTACAAAGACACTCTTTAGTGCCTAAAAACGTACACTTTAATTACTTTCTTTATATGACTTCTGTTCCCAAACCAATTTCGGCCTTAAAAAAATTCCTAAAAATCAGGTTAAAAAAAAAGTCCTAAAACCGATAACCAAATTCTAGTTGGTTTTAAAGAAAAACTCAAGTTAAAAAAAAAAAAGTCCTAAACCTATAACCAAATTCTAGTTCTTTTTAATATCTTAAATTTTAGAAAATAATTAAATACTAATAATTTGAGAAAATAGTGAAAAAATAATTTTGTTTATTGGGAAGACTTTTATGAAGGAGGAAAAGTTCAAACACATTTATAAGACCCTTGACACTTTTTAATATAGTATAGATAAATCTTTGTTAGTTTTTGACTCCTAGTTTATTACAAGAAAAGCTTGTTGAATGCTGGGAGATACAGCTTAACCGGTTTAATATCCTTAAAGGACAATCAATATGCATGCCTCAAGCTAGAGAATTTTCGTCATTTTCAAGAGGTGTCATATCTTTGCATGATATTTGAGTCATGTTCATCCTCATTTGGTCTCCCGATTCATACTCCAGTTGAACCTGATAGTGAAGGGTGTATTAGAGTAGGTTAAAGTCGCTCATTGATTGAGGAATGCATCAGTCGTGGTTTGCTTATACAAACATGTGCATTCCTTCTCTCCTGATTTAGCTTATTGAGTTTAATATATTTTTTTCCAACACTTGAATGGCTACTTAAAGTTGTTGATATCTATGTGTTTTGTACTCTCATGGAAGTTTGAATAATTAATTGCAGTTTGGGCTAATTTCATAAAAGTAGCAATTGGTACTATGACTCTTTCTTTTAATTTTGAATAAGTTCCCTTTGATGTTTTACTTTTTGCTAGTGAATGGATTGATAATACATAAACACGATCTTTAACTTAACATTAAATTATAACTAGAATCTTTTATTTTTTCAATGCACAAGTAGATCCTTTAACTATATAAAAGTTGGAAAAAAAAAAACACTCCAATTCTGCAACTTACATGCGTGAAACTCAATCGCTCCTACGTGTATTAGTAATCCACTCAGATGCTGCCACTTAATAAAAAAAATACATTATAAGTATGACCTTTAACTTTGTTATAGATCCTTTAACTGTACAAAAGCTGAACAAAAAAACACTCAAATTCTAACTCTGGCACGCGTGGTTTTGAGTATATACAGACATTTTGTCAGGTAGGATTAGAGTATTTTTTTGTTCAGATTTTGTACTTGTGCTTTGGTAAAGTTAAATGTCATAATTATAATTTGGTGTGAAGTTAAAATGCTTGTTTATGTATAATTTGGTGTTTATGAAGCGTTCAATTGGATGAATTCACTTTAAGTGGCAATGTGGAAACTAAAAATTACAAAATATTATAAAAATAAATCGAATGATAAAAAAAATAAAAAATTATATTAAATCACATATTATTTGATACGATTTAATTAACTGACTTAATTATTGATAATTGAATAAAAAATGTAAGATTTATTAGAAAATAATTTCCTCCTAAATAAACTCTTTAAATGATTACATTACATTGTGAATGTTATCATGTATTATGGTATGAGAAGAAGGATATGTTATCGATATACAATTTATAGATATCCAAACTTTTTCGAATAACATAATATAAAAAAAAAAGGAAAAGGCATCGTTTCCACCCCAAACTATACCCGAAAAGTCGAAGCCACATCTAAACTATACTAGTGACCTATTACACACCTAAACTATAAAAAAGTGAAACTATTTACACTCTGTCAGGCTACCACCACTTGCATGTGTTGTAGTGTTTTACACGCGCTGTCACGCCAGCACCACGTCAGTAAAAAGTATCACTTTTTTATAGTTAAGGTGTGTAATAGGTCACTTATATAGTTTAGGTGTGGATTCGAATTTTCGATTATAGTTTGGGGTGAAAATGATGTCTTTTCCCTTAATGTTTTTAGCCGTTTACTTTTGTTATTTAATAGGCTGGACGCGCCTAAAATAAGTGTAACACGCGCGCCTTAGAATGGGGGTCGCGGAGAGGTAATAATATCACTTTTATATAGTTAAGGTGTGTAATAGGTCACTTATATAATTTAGATGTGACTTAGACTTTTCTTATATAGTATGGGGTGGAAATGATGTCTTTTTCCAAAAAAGAATGATACTTCCTCCCTCATTTTTAGTTGTTATGTATACTAAAAATTGATGTTCCCAAATATTTATCAATTTTAAGAATCACTAGAGAATTAATATTTTCTATCAACTTTGGCCTTACATTAATTATTTTTGGATCAAAAAAAGTATAAATATATCCTCAAACTTTGATAAATGATACATATACATAATTGGTTATATTTGGGTACAAATATACTCCTGTCTTTAATGATCCTAGCCATTTACTCATTTTTATTTATTTTATCCTTAAATAATTAATTCACCCTAATTTATAACCCACGGTCCAACCCATTACCACCTAACCCGACCCGATTCGAATTGAGAAGCGTATATACGTATCAAATTATTAGTGATATGAATATATTTATATTCAAAATTAGAGCTGTCAATATGGGGCGGCTCAGCCCACACAAATTTTGAGTTTGACTGGCCAGGCTGGGCTAGCCCATCAAAATGATGGGACAAAAAACACCAAACTCATACCATTACTCTGTGAGCTGCAAGTCTCACGGGCCAAATCACTTTTTAAAAAATAATATTTTATAATTTAATTTTAGAATGTTAATGTCACGCCCCAAAATCCCATCGGGCCGGACTGGCACCCGAAGCCGAGAAGGCCCGGGAGAACCCGTTCAAATACCTGTACTTTCCCTTACATTCACCAAAAATTTGGGCAGCACTTCGTTACATACAGAAGGGTCTAATTACCTGTATCAGCACAACACACACAAATATATATATATATAATATAATACTTGGCCGTCGGGGCCACCACATATACAAATATAACATCACTATATAAACTCCCATGACTTGACCCTTCCTTATGTCTACAAAGCCTCTAGGATATACATGACATAACTAGGGTCGGGACAAACCCCCGCCCACACATGACTCTTGTACAATAACAAAACATAAGGAACCGACTCGGAAAGCTCCGAAGCAAACTGGAGCTCACCAACAATAGCTGTATGATCTGGCTCCTATCTATGCTGCGAATGACCTGAAGCACCTGTGCCTGCAGCATGAAATACAGGTCCCCCGTGAGGGACGTCAGTACGAAATATGTACTGAGTATGTAAAGCTGTAAATAATCATATGTAATATAGGGGATCAGGAAAATCAGACGCAAGTGAATAAATCATAATAGAAGTGAACCACACTTCATAAACACTTTTAGGATCATGTACATTATCATTAATCTGAATTGGGTTCGTGAATTCGAACACATTTGTGGAACGGTATACATTCGTTCATTTCATTCTTTACAATTATCATTCGCCATTACCTCCTCCACCCGAACCTCCAACCACCTAACAATAATCAATATTGTACCGTACTGTGACCATTAGGCTGCCTCCAGTACATATCAATTGGGATCGACCCATGCTAGGCTTATGCCCCTGGGATACCACCCATAAACACATAAATAGGGATCGACCCATGCTAGGCTTATGCCCCTGGGATACCACCCACACGTATATCAAGTAACACACATAAGAGATCTTTCCAACAACTTAGTTCAAAAGCTTTTGAGATTATTACATTAGTGTTCATGCCAATATAGTACCTTTGGAACAATGATACATCAATAGGAATCAAGTAATAGACCTTCTATACAATAACGATGTTATAAAGACTCATTGGTACATCAACAATGTGTTTCAGAATCATCAATATCACAACAATGAAATAGGAGCCTTTTGGTATATCAATGAAACATTTTTACACTTTATAGAATGGAAACAACTTCGTTGGTAATGTAGAACAATACATGTTTTTGGACAACCTTGGAATCTTACTTGATGGAACATTGGTGTTTTCATGCCAAAGAACATTGTTAGAGTATGCTTTACATACCTCGTTGTAGATTCGGATACCAATTCAATACAACTTCCCGCCTTTACAAATCACTTATCTACAATGAAATATTTGGCATCTAGTATTAGCAACCCAACACCACAATTCTCTTCCATAATTCCATACAACCACTATTTGCAAAACATTCCAAAAACCAACTTGAACAATAGGTTTATGTGTATATATATATATATATATAATCATCATTTCAATACCACATCATCCCTTCACAATTCAACATAATCCAACATCATTTCCCAATCATCTTTCAACAACAATCAAATAGCATACTTCTTATGCTCACATGCATATATATATATATACATATTCATATAAATAACACCAACATAATTTACATTCTTACCATAAAATGGCCCTTTTGATTTCGAACTCCTGTTGGAACAAATAAGGGATGCTTCTCGAAGCCCTCGAGACGATGAACACAACTACGGAATCAATTTGGACTTTCCACGGTTGAATCACAAGATAATTGGAGTTGAAATTAGGCTAGGGTTTCCTTATTCTCAATAATATGATGATAATTGATGGATATAAGACCAATTATATCTATATAATGACCAATTTTCGTCCAAGAGATGATGGAAAATGACCATATTGCCCTTAAAAATTTAAGTAAATCCGAATCTGTCCATGGTGGACTGTTTTGACAGGCTAAAGTAAATCGGTCATAACTCTTTGCTCCGATATCGGATTTGGGTGAAATTGGTATCTTTGGATAGATAATTCAAAGGGCTTTAATTTCATATAAAGTAGGTCACCCAGTTCATCCTTTACAAGGAGTTATGATCGTTTGAAGTTGACCCTAAAAAACTGTTTTGAGAGGCTGAAGTAAAACGAGTATAACTCCTTACTCAGATGTTTGATTTGGATGAAACCAATTGCATTGGAAAGAAGACTCAAAGATCTTTCTTTTGATAGGTCGCAGACCTCCCAATTCATTATATTGAGAGAGTTACGATCGTTCAAAGTCGACCCAAAAAACTGGCAGGCCTCAGTAGTTTGAATTTCCTGCACATTTACTGTTCACAATTATCCCGGCCGCCGTTTTATAGTTTCGAACGTGCTCGATTATATCCGAAACTTATCCGTTTTTGGAAATCTTTATATCGTTGGAAAGCTTATTCAATAAACTTCGTATGAAAACATCGACGGGCAAATTCCGATATAAATACAGTCGATTCCTATATACATATAATCAAACTATACACTTGAAACCATCTCAAAATAATCAATACTCATACTTAAACTCATATATACCTTAGGATCAATACTTATACTCCAACACATATAACCATGGCTAATGCACATAATTAAGTATGGGGTGTTACAGTTAATAAATATAAATATTATCAGACAATATTACATAGTGATAATACTTGTTAATCAAGTGTCTAATACCCCAAAAAATACCCCTAATAGCGAAATTAAATAACTTTTGACATGATATCCTTCGAATCAAATAAAAATACTAATAAACAATCTAAAGAGTTGCATGTATTTGATTCACGGGCCGGTCCACGAGCTAGCCCAACCTATTGTCACGCCCCAAAATCCCATCGGGCCGGACTGGCACCCGAAGCCGAGAAGGCCCGGGAGAACCCGTTCAAATACCTGTACTTTCCCTTACATGCCACCAAAAATTTGGACAGCACTTCGTTGCATATAGAAGGATCTAATTACCTGTATCAGCACAACACACACAAATATATATATATATATATATATATATATATATATATATATATAATACTTGGCTGTCGGGGCCACCACATATACAAATATAACATCACTATATAAACTTCCATGACTTTACCCTTCCTTATGTCTACAAAGCCTCTAGGATATACATGACATAACTAGGGTCGGGACAAACCCCCGCTCACACATGACTCCTGTACAATAACAAAACATAAGGAACCGACTCGGAAAGCTCCGAAGCAAACTGGAGCTCACCAACAATAGTTGTATGACCTGACTCCTACTTGTGCGGTGTATGAGCTAAGGTACCTGTGCTTGCAGCATGAAATGCAGGTCCCCGTGGGGGACGTCAGTACGAAATATGTACCGAGTATGTAAAGCTGTAGATAATCACATATAATATAGGAGCTCAATAGAAATCCGAAACAAGTGAATAAATCGTAATAGGAGTGAACCACACTTACTAGAACTTGTGACAACCTGTACATTGAATTTATTCAATCACTTTACCTTCGTTCTTAACATCTTTGTAATCATTACTGTACTGTACTGTACTGTGACCATTAGGCTGCCTCCAGTACATATCAACTGGGGTCGACCCATGCTAGGCTTATGCCCCTGGGATACCACCCATAAACACGTAAATAGGGATCGACCTATGCTAGGCTTATGCCCCTGGGATACAACCCGATAAGAGAGAACTTCCATCACTTAGTTCAATTAATCTTTGAGATTGTTATTTCGGTCGCCACCACATTTTTGATACTTTGAAACAATGATACATCAATAGGAACCAAGTAATAGACCTTCTATACAATAACGATGTAATAAAGACTCATTGGTACATCAACAATGTGTTTCAGAATCATCAATATCACAACAATGAAATAGGAGCCTTTTGGTATATCAATGAAACATTTTGACACTTTATAGGATGGAAACAACTTCGTTGGTAACGTAGAACAATACATGTTTTTGGACAACCTTGGAATCTTACTTGATGGAACATTGGTGTTTTCATGCCAAAGAACATTGTTAGAGTATGCTCTACATACCTCGTCGTAGATTCGGATACCAATTCAACACAACTTCCCGCCTTTACAAATCACTTATCTACAATGAAATGTTTGGCATCTAGTATTAGCAACCCAACATCACAATTCTCTTCCATAATTCCATACAACCAATATTTGCATAGCATTCCAAAAACCAACTTGAACAATAGGTTTATGTATATATATATATATAATCATCATTTCAATACCACATCATCACACCAAATTCCTTCACAATTCAACATAATCCAACCATGCACAAGAATAATCCAACATCATTTCCAATCATCTTTCAACAACAATCAAATAACACAATTCTTATGCTTACATGCATATATATACATATCCATATAAATAACACCAACATAATTTACATCCTTACCATAAAATGGCCCTTTTGATTTCGAAGTCCTGTTGGCACAAATAAGGGGTGCTTCTCGAAGCCCTCGAGACGGTGAACACAACTACGGAATCAATTTGGATTTTCTACGGTTGAATCACAAGATAATTGGAGTTGAAATTTGGCTAGGGTTTCTTATTCTTCAATAATGGATGATAAATAATGGATATGAGGCTAAGTATATGTATATAATGACCAATTTTCGTTCATGAGGTGATGGAAAATGACCATATTGCCCTTAAAATTTTAAGTAAATTCGAATCTGTCCATGGTGGACTGTTTTGACAAGCTAAAGTAGATCGACCATAACTCTTTGCTCCGATATCGGATTTTGGTGAAATTGGTATCGTTGGAAAGATAATTCAAAGGGATTTCATTTCATATAAAGTAGGCCACCCAGTTCGTCTTGTACAAGGAGTTATGATCGTTTGAAGTTGACCCTAAAAATCTGTTTTGAGAGGCTAAAGTAAAACGAGTATAACTCCTTACTTAGACGTTGGATTTGGATGAAACCAATTGAATTGGAAAGAAGACTCAAAGATCTTTCTTTTGATAGGTCGTAGCTCTCCCAGTTCATTATATTAAGGGAGTTATGATCGTTCAAAGTTGACCCAAAAAACTGGCAGGCCTCAGTAGTTTGTGTGCAGGAAATTTTCCTGCACATTTACTATTCACCATATCCCGGTCACCGTTTTATAGTTTCGAACGTGCTCGATTATATCCGAAACTTATTCGTTTTTGGAAATCTTTATATCGTTGGAAAGCTTATTCAATAACCTTCGTATGGAACCATCGATGGGCAAATTCCGGTATAAATAAAATAAACAAATTAATTCCATATAAATAAGATCAATACACGTACTTGAATACGCCAATACATGTACTTGAATACGGGGTGTTACACCTACATTGCTCAAACCCCATGGGCCACGGACTTATTCGGGTCGAGTTAAAAAGCTTTGTTCTTAAATGGGCTGCAAAAACTGAATCTCAACTCCATCAAATTACAGGTTGGGTCGGATCGACCCAACGGGCCTGATCCATATTGACGATTCTAATATCCTTCAAACCAAATAAAAATATTAATAAACAATCTTAATAGTTACATATATTTAACTTACGGGTCAATCCACGGGCTAACCCAATCCATATTGCTCAAGCCCTACGGGTTTATTTGGATCGGGCTAAAAACCTTGTTCTTAAATAAACTTCAAAAATTGAAGCCCAAATCTGTTAAATTACATGTTGGATCGGGCTGGTCCAATGAGCCTGACTCATAGTGACACTCTATTCAAAATATAACAGAGAGAATATACGTGTCATTTATCTATATATGTAAATTTTCCATTTTTGAATAAAAATAGGCATAAAATAGTACTTTCTGCGTCTCATTTTATCCATCTCAAATTTTCTAATTTAGTGTTCTATTTTACTTGTCCTTTTATGCTCATCAAGATAAGATAATTTTTTTTTCATTTTAACCTTAGTGTAATTGATTAATAACAAGACACAATTAAAAAAGACAAAATAGTAAAATTACATTATCAATCATTATTTTTTTAATAGCTGTTTGTACGGTTAAAATGGGAGAATGGAGTAAGATAAAACAATTAGTCAAATTATAAAAGTCAAGGTTCCCGGCGTTGTACCGGAAAGTTGATCGGAGATTAGCAATGTCAACTAGACAAGTCTACCGGAGAATTCATCATTTGTGGAGTTTTCACCCTATATTTCTACTAACAAACAAAACGGTGCCGTCCTTTCATAACCAAATCCATACAGTATCTGACGAAGAAGACAACTGCGCCGCCGTGAAAGTGCAAGCCCTTCTCAAGAATGAAGAAGCAGATAAAAAATCAGTAAGTGACATTTTCAAATCTCTTAGTCAATGCAATTTCACATTATCTGATGACTTCATTCTAACCGTTCTTAAACGACATCGTTCTGATTGGAAACCCGCTTTTACCTTCTTCAAATGGGTATTAGCAAGTGGGTATTCACCAATGACTGGATCTTTCAATGAAATTCTCGATATTATTGGACGTATGAGACGTTTCGATGAACTCAACCAAGTGTTCGACGAAATGTCTAAGAGAGGAAATCTAGTTAACGAAACAACTTATGGCATTGTTGTTAATAGATACGCTGCAGCTCATAAAGTTGATGATGCAATAGGTATGTTTTATAAGAGGAAAATTTTGGGTTTGGAGCCTGATTTAATTGCTTTTCAGACGCTTCTTGTGTGTTTGTGCCGGTATAAGCATGTTGAAGCAGCGGAATTCTTGTTCCATAATAAGAAAAATGAGTTTAAGGATGATATTAAGACGCGGAATATTATTCTTAATGGATGGTGTGTGTTGGGGAGTTCACGAGAGGCGAAGAGGTTTTGGAATGATATTGTGACTTCAAAATGTAAGCCGGATAAATATACGTATGGGATATTCATCAATTCGCTATGTAAATCGGGGAAAATAAGCAGGGCGGTTGAGTTGTTCCAGACAATGTGGGAAAAAGGGCGTAAGCCTGATGTTGCTATTTGCAATTGTATTATTGATGGATTGTGTTTCAAGAAGAGAATTCCCGAAGCTCTCGAGATTTTCCAGGAAATGAATGAGAGAGACTGTTTACCTGACGTTGCTACTTATAATTCGTTGATTAAGAATTTATGCAAGATTAGGAGGATGGAGAAAGTGTATGAGCTTTTAAACGAGATGGAAATGAATGGAGGAGAGAGTTGTTTGCCAAATGCTAGAACTTATGGTTACTTGTTGAATTCCGCCAAGACTTCTGACGAGGCTATTGGGATTTTGGAGAGTATGAAGAAAAACGGGTGTAAGATGACCGGAGATATTCACAATTTGTTGTTAAGGTTGTTTATGAGCTGGGATGATCAAGATAAAGTAACGAGTACGTGGGATGAGATGGAGAGGAGCGGATTAGGACCCGATCAACGATCCTATACAATTATGATCCACGGTCTTTACGAAAGGGGAAGACTAGAGGATGCTTTGTCTTATTTTAATGAGATGATATCAAAGAGTATGGTGCCAGAGCCACAAACGAACAAGTTGGTGGATGTCATGAACAAGTTAAAGGAGAAAGGAAAGGAATCGAAGAAGATGGAAATAGCGAAAAGGGGAAGGAAGGATAAGAATATTAGTTAATACATGCTAGCTAATTATTTTTTGCTTGACATGCTATTTGTTTATGTTAGAACTTAGAAATACAAGCACTTGGAGGGGCCTCTCCGGTATGTTAGCGAGCAAAGGTATGGAAACTCTTTTGTTGTGCCGCACACGACTACACTAGTGTTATATATAGTATGTATTTTTCTTAATTGTTACTTTGTAACACACAGAAAACAGCAGATAATTAACTAATGCTATGTATACCCAGATGACTTTCTTTTTCTTTTTTCCATTGCTGTCTATGTTGATTATAATAGTAATGTTTGCTATTTGAAATTATGCAACTTTGTTCTCTGCTAAACTCTTTATAAAATATTTTCTTTCGCTGTTTGGAAAAAGTGCTCCTTTTTGCCCTATGAGGCCAAAAGCGACTCAAATAAGAGGCAGCGTTAGGATTTGATGTTTTTAGCATTTTGGTGAATTTTTATGCATAATTTATGTTTCGCATCAAAAGATGAACATGTTACCATAACGTTGGATTTGCCTTTGGTGATGTCCTCCGTTTCATGGTAGATCACCCTAAAATAGCAAATGCAAGTACGATACGATTTGTAACAACTAAGTCAATAAATTAAAATCGAGGAATTTATACTAACATATATAGAGACAAATCTAGACCCTTTCCCGGGGGTGGACCTATACGTACTGTTGTGGTGCTCCAACAACCGTAAAATCCAACGCAGGCTCGGTATAATGATTTAAAAATATATAAAAAATAATAAAGAAGAAAGTACCCTAAAAACTAAGAAGATAACTTAGAATTTTGGTTTCCATACATAGTCTTAAAACTTTAGGCATCAATATGTGTCTTTGAGCCTCCCTGAGACAACCACGACCTTTTTATTGTATGCAAGAGCAAAGTTTGATTAAGTATATATACTATGTTTTATGAAGGAATATCATCAACAACCAAGTTATGATCAAGCAAAGTCGATGATGGTTTAACCATGGGGAAGCACCAGTACAAGATTAGAGTGAAATTGCATGCTAACAAATCCTATTAAGGAGATACTCATTGTTCATGGTGATCTTTTTATATGCTCTATTAGTTTCAGAACTATTGGTCAACAAGGTACCGTTGATTCACCAATATTTGGTGGCATAGGGGGAAATAAAGTTCACAAAGTATGTCAAGTTTTTTTTGTAGTAAACATATGATTTTCTCATGATGATCTTGTACATTTTCACAAATAATTTTGTTTTATACATGTCACACTAATATACAATAGTCTTACCCTTTTAGTATACTCTCAGTCCCTCAATTTATGTGAAGTAGTTCGGAAAGTACTAGAGTCGAAAGATATGATTTTCTCATGTCACACTAATGTACAATAGTCTTACTCTTTTTAGCATATTCTCTGAGTCTCAATTTACGTGAAGTAGTTCGGAGAGCTCTAGAGTCGAAAGACTTAATTTTGACTATGAATTTGGCTTGAAGAATTTTTTTCTACTATCAAAATTGTTCTGTTTGCCAGGTTACTTTTGAGAACGCTCCCCGGGAATATTTGACGGGCATTAAAGTCACATCGGATTATTATTTTGGCCATTTGGTTGTGAAATCTCTCTGTTTTAAGACAAATCTGAAGAGTTACGGACCAGTTGGGACTGTGGCAGGTGGTACCTCGTTTTCACTCGCACTGAAACGTGGCGCTATTGTTGGTTTCCATGGACGTTCTGGTGTGTTCCTTTATGCCATTGGCGTTTATTTGCAGCATGTTGTTGCAACTCTGCCAGCTGAAGATACTAAACCATTAAAACAGCCTAAAGTTGAAGAAATGCATGGCGAATCCCTCAATGTACATACATGTCATTGTTACAGCAGATTTAGTTCAGTTACTTTGATACCATATATTTGTGACGTTACATCTTTTCAACTATTTTAATATCATCATCGCGTTGCAAACAGAAAATGGGCGCGATCAAGTGTATTCAGCCTCGAAGCCCTGGACCCTGGGGCGGGTAGAAAGGTTGGGATGATGGTGTATTAAATCAAGTGCAAGTTTATATGAACACAATAAGCTCAGCTATATCTGGAATTCAAGAATGTAGGCATGTTATTATAGGTGTTTATTATTCTCTTTAATTTTTCATAGTGATTGATATCTATATTGCACATTCATGAGCTTTATGGCTTTATGTTCTTAATTACCATTCTATTTAAATTATTGTTACATGTTTCATAATGTGTCCTGTTATATTTTATTTTATTGTCTTGTATTATAGTGTATCACTTCGACGAGTACGTTGTTTGATTTCGGCCCTATTTAATTTCACATATCAACAATTTGTAATGGATAGTAGACTAATTATAATGATTAGATTGTATCATTTTTCGTCGTTATATAATATGTTATATCACGTATCAACAATTTGTAAAGTATAAAATAATAATAATGTATCATTTTTCGTCGTTATATAATATCACATCAACAATTTGTAAAGTATAAAGTAATAATAACGACGTGATCGAATAAAAAATGGAGATGCGGGGGATCGAACCCCGTGCCTCTCGCATGCAAAGCGAGCGCTCTACCATTTGAGCTACATCCCCGTTTGCTTATTGTGACTAAATGTTTTTAGATAACATTTTTATTTTTGGAGTTAAGAAACCCATCACTATAATATTTAAACATTATTACCATTTGAATAATATTTGGTTGAATTTATTTTGAAGTTTTTGCGTAGGTATAATTAAAATAAATGTACTAATAGTATACTCGCTTTACTAGCATTTTAGATGAGTTGATCGCACACTTCAATTATAAGAACATGCAAATTAGTGTCTTGACTTCAAATTTCATTTTCAACCTTTATCAAAACGAATTTCACGTACTTGACCAATCAAAAACAAATCATACCCTTCATATAAGGAGGTACAGTCAAACCTCTCTATAGTGACAACATTTGTTCGAAAATTCCATGGCTGCTACAGAGATATGTTATTAATGTGTATACTGACATTTGACGTTCAGATCTCATTGAATTGTTATGAACAAAAGTATGCAAAATTTGAAAGAAAATGAATTTAAAAAGGCAAAAATTAGTAGTCTTTTCCTTGTGTGAAGTTATGAAATAACTTATGTGCACAATTTAAATTCAATTTTTTCTTTAAATTAGATATTCGTACTTGAAATTTATTGTGTGCATGACAGTAATGATGATTATCATAAATATTTTGAAATTTTATTTTGTAAATAATATATTTCTTACAAAATATTATTACATGATATTTGAGTATGATGTTATAGAGAGGTAATTTTACAAAGAGTCTATCACTATAATAAATGTCCTTGTTGTTATAGGTAAAATATCGTCATAGAGAAGTAAAATATAACATGAAAAATCGATTTAGAATAAAATCAAACGATATAGTGAAATGTCGTTATAACGAGGTGACGTTATAGAGAGCTCTGACTGTACTGTCGTTATAACGAGGTGACGTTATAGAGAGCTCTGACTGTACAATGTAGATAACTTTCAGATGTGATAGTATATTATATAGTTTTCATTCCTTTATTACACCTATTTTCCCACATGAAGAGAAATTAGAAATATTCCATATGGACACCAATAGCATTCAAATGTGCACCACTTCTCCCATGGAAACCAACAATCTTTCCTCTAGCTGCTGATGAACTGAAATAAGTTCCAATCTCAGTTCCATATGGTCCATATTTTCCCATATTTGTATAAAATGCAATTTGTCTTATTGTGTCATGGCCCCCATTGTTGTCAACTGGACAAATATACTCCTATCATTAATGATTTGGTATATATATACTTTTCTCACTAACAACGTGTCACGTGTCTTGATCTTAGTCATTTATTCGTTTTTATTTATTTTATTCTTAAATAATTAATTCTATCCTAATTTACAACCCACAACCCGACCCATTACCTCACAACCTGACCCGGTTCAAACTAAAAAGTATATATACGTATCTGTTATGAAATATAAAACAAAGAAGAAGAATAAAGAGAGAAGAGAGAGTGAGTAGTATTTGTCTTGAGAGGTTTCTTGATGAGTTCATTACAATGAAGGAAAATCCCTTTATTTATAGAAGAAAACGAACCTTGGGGTTTCTAACTTTTTCATAAATACACATTCACTATAAATGATAAGGTAAAACATTCACAATATATGGTAAAGTAGACATTCACTATATATAGTAATATATTTATAACACCTCCCCTTTGATACAAGAATAATCACGAATATGAACTTAAGAGAGTGTGTGTTGGACCCGAGGCTTGGTGGATGCAAATGAAGTGCAAAGGAGCACCTAAATGGACACCAAAACCGTCCATACATAGCACTCCACGGGCGCCTACTTGAAGCTATTCATTAAAGGGCCTTTTTGGTCATTTCACCTTACTTTTGTAATAAGTCTATAAATAGACTAGTTTAGGTCTTTAGTTCTTTAGTTGATGATTATTGTAAGTCTTGAACTTTTGAAACACCAAGTCCTCTCTCCTTGAGGCACAAAACCAAAACTTGTAACTAGGATAGCATTCAAGGGTGGAATCTCTTGTGATTGCTTGTTTGTTAGAAATGTTGGTGCTTGAGTGGTGGACTCCGCTCTTGTATCGTCGTAAGAACTTGGTTTTAGAGTGATTGCTTGTGATTGCTTAACGTGTTTTGTAGGGGTTTTAGAGTTTAATACACTCTTTAGTTACTACTTTACATGTTTTCCTTGTGTCAAGTTATCTATCTTTTTTATTATTAAGTTTGTGTTTGCTTCCTTGTGTCGTTTTGTGTCTTGCTTGTTACGGGTATTTGCGGGTCACTTGTGGACTGTTTTGTGCCCATTTAGATACCGTTTGGTATCATTTGGTATCAAAGTCATCATTGATTTCATTCCCACGAGATCAATCTTGGGTTTGTTCACTCAAAAATAAAAAAAAAAGTGTTGAAAAAAATCTGAAAAACTCAAAATAGTAATCTGTCCACGTTTTTGTGTTTAGGCCAAAATTTGAAGCCTAGTTTTCTTGTGATTTTTGTGTGTTATAGTGTTAGATCTTTGTTTCCTAACACTAGAAGAGGTGTCTAAGGTCGAAAATCTCACAAAAAGAGTTGTGTTCTTGAGTTTGGTGTTCTTGGCAGAGAAAGTTGTTGTTCTTGTTGTTGTCTTGGCCGAGATTTGTTCTTTGAGTCTAGATCTAGGTATATTTCGTGAGTCTTGAGTGTTATTAGTGTTGGTTTGTTCTTCCCTAACACTAATAGAGTCAAGATATAAGTTGAACTCCTACTTGTGTTGTTGTTGTGCGGATTCAAAAGTTGGGCCGAATTGTTATTGGTGTTGTTGTGGTGGATTCAAAATTTGAACGTTTAAAGTATTGTGGTTGTGGATTTGTGTTGAAAGAGGTGTTGTTGTTGTTGGGAGGTTCAACTTGAACCTTGGTCTTCAAATCTTGTTAAAGGTTCTTGGTGTTCTTGGCCAATCTTCATGTCTTGAGACAAGAAGAGCCTTCAATAAGTAGTGTTTGATCTTAAGACCAAGTAGAAGAGTGTAGTCTTCTTGTTTATCTTGAAACAAGTTCCAAGACTATACCAAAGTAGTAAGGGACAAAGAGGGCTTTCAAAAATACTAGTTACCAAAAGGGAGTAAGGAGACTTTTCAAGACTAACCAAAAGAGGAAAGAGCCAACCACCCTTCAAAAAGGTGTTTTGCCCAAAAGGTGCAAAGAAAGTCAACCTATTTTGAATGTGGAAGAGTCTCTAAAACTTGTGTATTTCCCCTCCAAACTCGAATTCACTCTTCCACAAGTTGGAAAAACACTAAATTTTTCAAATTCCACAACCATTCCAAGGCTTCCACATCACTATCCGCAACCAATCAAAGGCTGCCACATTACCCCTTTGTACAACTAACTTATTTGTGTTTTGTAGGTAACTTTTGGCTACAATAGATAACAATGCTCTTAGTGCTATTTTGGCCGGGATTGAAACTCTTTCCCGTGAGGTGGCTAGAATGAATGCGGGTCTTGATAGATTAGGCTCGAATATGACATCGTTTGGTGAGAAGTTGGATCGTTTGGAGAGTCGAAGAAACTCTCGTGCTTCTACTCCCAAAACTTTACATCCAATGATCAATCTTCCAAGACCACCACAAAATGTCATAAGCCAAGTTTCCAATTATCCTCAAAACTGAGACCTAAGTAGGCCACCTCCCCCGCAAATTGATAAAGTCCAACAAGAAGGACTTGGAAGCCAAATGCCTCCACCAAAACCAAACTCTCCTATCCAAGCTCTAAAACCGAACTCTCCTATCCAAGCTCCAAAACCAAACTCTCCCGGCCAAGCTCCACAACCGAAGCGCCACTTCACCAAATCAATCCTCTCAATCAAAGCTCCACTTTTTTAAAGCCGAGACATCCACGTAGAGTTATATGGTAGAGAGGAACATGAAGGATATGGAGTCTATAATGAGCCTTATATGATGGAAAAAGAGTTTAAAGGAAGACATACGGATCAAAGGGGATACCGAGGGCATGAAGGAAGAGTTAGTCAATGGGACCAACAAGGAACCCGCCACCAAGTGGAGATATGGGAATTAAAATGGATGAGATTGAAGGAAAATCTCAAGATGGAGAGGAAGCCGAGGTTCAAAATGAAGAAGTTGGCCGAGATTTGTGTTGATGAGATCCCGTGTTCCTCATGTTCTTTACGGATTGTTTTCGTGCCATGTCATGTTTTGAGGGCTATTTTGAGTGGTTTAGTTTGAAGTGACCAATTGTGTAACACCCCGTAAATTTTTTCGTACACTTATCGCGATTATATGGAGTCCTAAAGGCTTGCGTATGGGTTAAATTAAGTTTATGGTGTTAGGAAGTATCCCGTCAATAGTTGTATGTGTAGGTATTGGAATAAGCTTTCCAACGATATAAAGTTTTCCCAAAACAGAGGAGTATTTCATATAAGCGAGCACATTCGAAATTTCAAAACGGTGGCCGGGAAGCCTGTGAACAGTAAATCTGCAGGAAAATTACTGCAGCTAGGCAATTTTCTTTGGATTAACTTTAGACGATCATAACTCCTTGTACAAAAAGAACTGTGTGAGCTGCTATATATCGACGAAAAGATACGAGAGTCTTCTTTCCGATGAAATTGGTTTCATCCAAATCTAATGTCTGAGTAAGGAGCTATACCCGTTTTACTACAGCCTATAAAAAAAAAAACAGAATTTTGGGACAGATTTTTGGGTCAACTTTAAAGGACCATAACTCCTTGCACAGGAAGAACTGGGTGGTATACTTTATATGAAAATTAAAGCCCTTTGAATTATCTTTCCAATTCAATTGGTTTCACCCAAATCCGATACTGGATCAAAGAGTTATGATCGATTTACTTCAGTCTGTCAAAACTGTCCACTGGGGACAGATTCGGATTTATTTAAATTTTTAGGGCAAAATGGTCATTTTCTATTACCTCTTGGACGAAAATTGGTCTTTATAAACATACACTTAGCCTCATATATATCATATATCATCCAATTATTAAGAGAAGGTGAAACCCTAACCTAATTTCAACTTCAAATATTTTGTGATTCAACCGTAGAAAATTCGAATTGGTTCCGTAGTTGTGTTCACCATCTCGAAAGCTTCGAGAAGCACCCCATGGTTATGTAAGGTTCATTGTTAATGTATGAATATTGTTTATTCTTGATTCTTATCCATGAATAAGTATTGATAAAGGATTATGAGTATTGTCTTGATGTTGGAAGATAACTAGAAACATAGTTATGAATTGTTTTGTATAAATTGTTGTAGTAAATTATGAAAGTTGTTGTATTGGATTATGGAGGATGAATTGTGGTGATATATTATTATATTAGTGGTTATGTATGCCTAGTGATCATGTTGGTATTGGATGGTGATTAAGAGGGGAAATAAAGGCTAAGAGTGATGTTGAGGGATATTGCATGAAAATGCATGATATGTGAATGTAATAAGAGTATAAGAGGATGTATGTAGCACTCTTATTGATGAGTTAAAGGATTACCTCCTAGACATTATTTGGTGAAGTTAATACCTAAATGGTAAGGTTTGGTTGCTAATACTAGTTTGCCACAAATGACTTATTGTAGATAAGTGTTTGAAGAGTACGGGAAGTCAAGTTGGACTTGTATTGAAGTGGTTATATCAAGGTATGTAAGACATACTCTATCTAATCTTTGGCATGAATAATGACCCATGACACTCTCAAGTAAGCTTCCAACATTGTCATACGACACATGACTCATAATAACATCATATGATCTTCGACACTACCAATTGAACTTGTTTTCACTTTTAAGATGTCCGGCTAGTCAAAAAAAATGTCCATATACTATTGTTGACTCCGAAATGGTTTAATGAGGTATCCATGATTCTCTACTTCATTTTCATGATATTGATTACCTATTTACATGTTTTTCCTATTGAGGTATCATGGTTTCAAGTTCCATACGGTGTGACCACAAAGTAACCAATCTCAAAGATTAATTGAATTAAGAAATGGAATGTCTTTATTTTAAATTGTTGATATGATGTATTGTATTAGTACCACTGATCAGTTGGCCATTGTATTATAAAGATTATGTATATATGCTATTCCAGGGGTGGTCCCTGATGTATTGTATTAGTACCACTGATCAGTTGGCCATTGTATGACATATGTTATGTATTGATAAGGAATACGGGAAGTAATGATATGAAAGTAATGTGCAGGTATCCCATCAGCTCTTTTAAGTGTGGTCTACTCATACTGTTTATTCACTGGTATCTGGGTTCTGTTGATCTTTTGTATCTCATCTTGATACTCACTGTCTTACATACTCAGTACATATTTCCGTACTGACGTCCCTCACGGGGGACCTGTATTCATGCCTGCAGGAACGGGTACTTCAGGTCGTACACCTCCGCAGTAAGAGCCAGGACATTCTGTTGATAGTGGTGAGCTCCAGTTGTTTCGGGGCATCCCAAGTCGTTTCTATATGTACTTTTGGTATTTGTATAAAAGTCTTTTGTGGGCGGGAGTTTGTCCCGACCCTAACTCAGTTGTGTATCTATGTAGAGGCTTTTGTAGACATATTGTACAGTCATAGGAGTGTTTGGTTGATAGACGTGATGGCTCTGACGGCCAATTACTGTTTATATATATATATGCGTGTCTGCTGGGCTGATACAGGTACTGTTTTCTTCTATTTACAATGAAGTGCTGCCAAAATTTCTAATTTTCATAAGTAATGTAAGTGTGAAAGCATAGGTTATGAACGGGTTCTCCCGGGCCTCCTCGGCTACGGGTGCCAGTCCGCTCCAGTGGGATTTGGGGCGTGACAAAAGTGGTATCAGAGCGGTTCGTCCTAGTGAGTCTACAAAGCCGTGTCTACGTAGAGTCTTGTTTATCGGTGTGTTGTGCACCACATCTATAAACAGGAGGCTATGGACATTTAGGAATTGTTTCTTTTCTTCATGTCTTAGATCGCGCGATAGATCTTATATTGTATATGAAGTCATAGTTGACCACTGAATCCATTTGTTTCTCTTATTATAGTAATGATGCCGGTTACCAGAAGCAAGAATACCGGTAAGCAAGTAAATGTGGCTGCCGGAGAGGGGACTAGTAAGTCACCCACTATACCAGCTAATCAAAGTGAGGCTCCAGCTGAGCATGCATCAGAAACTTCCCCCAGTCCGGAAGAAATAAGGGGGAGGAGAACTATATCCCCAGAGCCACCTATTAATGTTGTTGATCAAGATCTTAGAAATGCAGTGCAACTTTTGACTCGTATAGTTGCTGGGCAAGTCCAAGGGCAAGCCATTCCTGCCGCGGGTTCTAGCGGTACTGATAGGGCGGCTAGTCTTCGGACGCAAGATTTTCTTAAGATGGATCCACCTACTTTTACCGGATCCGATCTTAATGAAGATCCGCAGGACTTTATTGATCAGATCCAAAGGGCCCTAGAGGTGATGCATGTATCGGGCAGAGAGACAGTGGAGTTAGCCGCGTATAGATTCAAAGGTGAGGCTATATATTGGTATGAAGACTGGAAACGGTCTAGGGGCATTGATGCACCCCCAGCTACTTGGAAAGAGTTCAAAGAGGCATTTATTGATCATTATCTTCCATATGAGACTCGTCAGGCCCGTGTGGATCAGTTCTTAAATCTTCGACAAGGTCATACAAGTGTGAGGGAGTATAGTCTTCGATTTAATTCCTTGTCCATATATGCTCCTAATGTTATAGCTACTATGGATGACAGAGTTCATCGGTATGTGAATGGATTGGATCTGTATTTGGTTAGGGATTGTACTATTGTTGCACTAAATAAAGACATGGATATAGCTAGGATCCAAGCATTTGCACAGAAAATGAAAGATCAGAGGCAAAGAAGAAGAACACAGGAATTTGAAAGCGGGTCTTCTAAGAGGGCCAAATCTACAGGGCAGTTTATGGCGCCACAGGGAGGTTTTAGACCTCAATTTTCTGCTAGACCACCTAGGCCATTATTTTTTTATTCTGCAGCTAGTGCTCCACCACAGCATCAGGGGTTCAGAGGCAGTCAATTTGGGCAAAGAAGTGAGGGTCATAGTTCGCGATCAGTGGGTTATCGTGGGCAAGGGAACATGAGCCAATCGAGACCTTCTCGAGAGATATGTAATCGATGCGGAAAGCATCATATAGGCGTATGTCGAATGGGAACAAATGTTTATTATTGGTGCGGTATCAGCTGTTGCATCATCGTCACCGGTATCTTATTCTGGTAGGGGCGCACGACCTGCGGGTCACGCTATAAATGAAACAAGAGTCGCTAGTTCCAGCGGGACTCAGAATCGCACTTATGCTTTAGCGGATCGACAGAATCTAGAGGCTTCCCCAGATGTGGTTACGGGTACGTTGTCCATATTTTCATTTGATGTATATGCTCTAATTGATCTCGGTTCTACATTATCATATGTTACTCCCTTGGTTGCTGGAAAGTTCAAAAGGACCCCCGAATTGTTAGATAAACCGTTGGAAGTGTCTACCCCGGTTGGGGAATCTATTATTGCTAGAAGAGTTTATAAAGATTGTGTAGTAACTGTGTGTGGTCGAGACACGATGGCCAATCTTGTGGAACTAGAAATGGTAGATTTTGATGTTATAATGGGTATGGATTGGTTGGCGTCTTGTTATGCCAAAATTGACTGTTGTACGAAAAAGATGTATTTACATTTTCCTGATGAAGCAATTATTGATTGGAAAGGTAAGATTGGCGCACCAAGAGGTAGATTTATTTCTTATTTCAAAGCGAGAAAAATGATTTCCAAGGGCTACATATGTCATTTAGTTAGAGTAAAGAATACGGAATCGGAATCACCGGATCTTCACACTGTACCAGTGGTAAATGAATTTCCTGATGTATTCCCTAAAGATCTTCCAGGCTTACCTCCTGAACGAGAAGTAGAGTTTGGTATTGATGTAATACCAGGCACCCAACCAATCTCCATTTCTCCATATAGAATGGCCCCAGCAGAATTGCGAGAATTGAAAGAGCAATTGAAAGATTTGCTAGAGAAGGGATTCATAAGGCCTAGTATGTCCCCTTGGGGAACACTAGTATTGTTTGTGCGTAAGAAAGATGGTTCGCTGAGGATGTGTATTGACTATCGGCAATTGAATAAGGTGACTATCAAGAATAAATACCCTCTTCCCCGAATTGATGATTTATTTGACCAGTTGCAGGGTGCCCAGTGTTTTTCCAAGATTGACTTGAGATCAGGCTATAATCAAGTGAGAGTCAAGGATAAAGATATACCCAAGACAGCTTTCCGAACACGGTATGGTCATTATGAATTCCTGGTTATGTCATTCGGGCTGACAAATGCACCCGCAATTTTTATGGATCTGATGAATAGGTTGTTTAAGCCATTTCTAGATGTGTTCGTGATAGTTTTCATAGATGATATTCTGGTCTACTCTAGATCAGAAGAGGATCATGTTAATCACTTAAGGCAGGCGTTGCAGATTCTTCGTGATCGTAAGCTGTATGCGAAGTTTTCTAAATGTGAGTTTTGGCTCAAGTCAGTGGCATTTTTGGGCCATATTGTATCCAGTGAAGGCATAAAAGTTGACACTCAGAAGATTGAGGCTGTGAAGAATTGGCCAAGACCCACGACGCCTACGGAGATTCGTAGTTTCCTCGGGTTGGCAGGTTATTATAGAAGGTTTGTTGAAGGTTTTTCTTCTATTTCTGCACCCTTAACTAAGTTGACGCATAAAGCCTCCAAGTTTCAATGGAATGATGCCTGTGAAAAGAGTTTCCAAGATCTGAAGAGCAAATTGACTTCTACACCGGTATTGGTGCTTCCTGAAGGCACAGAAGGGTATGCAGTGTACTGTGATGCTTCGAGAATTGGCTTAGGATGCGTATTAATGCAGCATGGTAGAGTAATAGCCCATGGCTCTAGACAGTTGCGACCACATGAGAGGAATTATCCCACGCATAATCTTGAGCTAGCTGCAGTTGTATTTGCTTTGAAGATATGGCGCCACTACTTATATGGGGTTCATGTTGACATATATACCGATCATAAGAGCCTGCAATATATCTTCAGTCAGAAAGATCTAAACTTGAGGCAGCGGAGATGGCTTGAATTGTTGAAAGATTACGATGTTGATATCTTGTATCATCCAGGGAAAGCGAATGTGGTAGCGGATGCACTGAGTCGTAAGTCTAAAATAGCATCTATAGGAAAACAGGGGATGATTAAGGATCTTCACCAACTAGCTAATTTGGGAGTTCGACTTCTCGAAACTCCAGATGAAGAGGTTATTGTACGTAATGCAGCGGAATCTTCATTGATAGCTGAAGTGAAAGAGAAGCAGTATGCAGATCCAATTTTATTGCAGCTTAAGGAGGATGTGCAGAGTGGCACGACAAAGGTATTTGAGCTTACGCGAGAAGGAGTGCTTCAGTGTCAGAGTCGTTTATGTGTACCTGATGTAGTCGAGCTAAGAAAGAGAATTATGACAGAAACACACTGTTCAAGGTATTCCATCCATCCAGGGTCGACTAAGATGTATCAAGATTTGAAAGCAATATACTGGTGGAATGACATGAAGAAGAATATTGCCGAATTTGTAGCTGAATGTCCGAATTGTCAAAGAGTCAAAGTAGAACACCAGAAACCCGGTGGTTACATGCAATGTATAGATCTTCCCGTCTGGAAGTGGGACAAGATCAATATGGATTTCATCACGGGTTTGCCTCGTACATTTCGGAAGTTTGATTCCATATGGGTGATCATTGATAGGCTTACCAAATCCGCGCACTTCTTACCAGTTAAGACAACTTATACGACGGAAGAGTATGCAAAGTTGTATATTAAGGAGATCGTTCGGTTACATGGAGTTCCAATTTCCATTATATCTGATCGAGGAGCCCAATTTACCGCGAATTTCTGGAAGTCTTTTCAAAGGAGTTTGGGGACACAAGTAAATCTAAGTACGGCTTTTCATCCTCAGACGGACGGACAAGCGGAACGTACCATCCAGACACTTGAAGATATGCTACGAGCATGTGTATTAGATTTCAAAGGCAACTGGGATGATCACCTACCTCTTATCGAGTTTGCCTACAATAATAGCTATCATTCAAGTATCAAAATGGCACCATATGAAGCATTGTATGGAAGAAAGTGTAGATCGCCAATAGGATGGTTTGAAGCAGGTGATGCGGTCTTGTTTGGACCGGATCTTGTTTATCAAGCAATGGAGAAGGTTAAAGTGATCCAACAATGGCTTGAAACAGCTCAAAGTCGACACAAATCTTATGCGGATGTTAGAAGAAGAGGACTTGAGTTTTCTATCGACGATTGGGTATTCTTGAAGGTATCACCAATGAAAGGAGTGATGAGGTTTGGCAAGAAAGAAAAGTTAAGTCCACGATACATAGGTCCGTACAAGATCATTCAAAGATTTGGACAAGTTGCTTATGAGTTAGAGCTACCTCAAGAGCTCTCAGCAGTTCATCCCATATTTCATGTTTCGATGCTTCGCAAGTACATCGGAGATCCATCGCACATCACTACTATGAAAGATGTACAAGTTACAGAAGATCTCACTTTTGAAGAAATGCCTATTGCTATTCTTGATCGCCAAATTAAAAAGATAAGGAATAAAGAGATAGCATCGGTAAAAGTACTTTGGAGGAATCAAAAAGCTGAGGAGATCACATGGGAAGCCGAGGAAGCGATGAAGATTAAGTACCCTTACCTATTCAACGATGAGGAGGAAGTTCATGAGACGGAAGAAGAACAATAACAAGTAAGTGTTTATTTTTATGCAAATATGTTATGATGATGAATATGTTAATTGTAAGCTTGGACATGTCATAATTGAGTAACTATACTAACATTCGAGGACGAATGTTCTTAAGGGGGGAGAATGTAACACCCCGTAAATTTTTTCGTACACTTATCGCGATTATATGGAGTCCTAAAGGCTTGCGTATGGGTTAAATTAAGTTTATGGTGTTAGGAAGTATCCCGTCAATAGTTGTATGTGTAGGTATTGGAATAATCTTTCCAACGATATAAAGTTTGCCCAAAACAGAGGAGTATTTCATATAAGCGAGCACATTCGAAATTTTAAAACGGTGGTCGGGAAGCCTGTGAATAGTAAATCTGCAGGAAAATTACTGCAGCTAGGCAATTTTCTTTGGATCAACTTTAGACGATCATAACTCCTTGTACAAAAAGAACTGTGTGAGCTTCTATATATCGACGAAAAGATCCGAAAGTCTTCTTTCCGATGAAATTGGTTTAATCCAAATCCAATATCTGAGTAAGGAGCTATACCCGTTTTACTACAGCCTATCAAAGAAAAAAACAGAATTTTGGGACAGATTTTTGGGTCAATTTTAAAGGACCATAACTCCTTGTACAGGAAGAACTGGGTGGTATACTTTATATGAAAATGAAAGCCCTTTGAATTATATTTCCAATGAAATTGGTTTCACCCAAATACGATACTGGATCAAAGAGTTATGATCGATTTACTTCAGCCTATCAAAACTGTCCACTGGGGACAGATTCGGATTTATTTAAATTTTTAGGGCAAAATGGTCATTTTCTATTACCTCTTGGACGAAAATTGGTCTTTATAAACATACACTTAGCCTCATATATATCATATATCATCCAATTATTAAGAGAAGGTGAAACCCTAGCTTAATTTCAACTTCAAATATTTTGTGATTCAACCGTAGAAAATTCGAATTGGTTCCGTAGTTGTGTTCACCATCTCGAAAGCTTCGAGAAGCACCCCATGGTTATGTAAGGTTCATTGTTAAGGTATGAATATTGTTTATTCTTGATTCTTATCCATGAATAAGTATTGATAAAGGATTATGAGTATTGTCTTGATGTTGGAAGATAACTAGAAACATAGTTATGAATTGTTTTGTATAAATTGTTGTAGTAAATTATGGAAGTTGTTGTATTGGATTATGGAGGATGAATTGTGGTGATATATTATTATATTAGTGGTTATGTATGCCTAGTGATCATGTTGGTATTGGATGGTGATTAAGAGGGGAAATAAAGGCTAAGAGTGATGTTGAGGGATATTGCATGAAAATGCATGATATGTGAATGTAATAAGAGTATAAGAGGATGTATGTAGCACTCTTATTGATGAGTTAAAGGATTACCTCCTAGACATTATTTGGTGAAGTTAATACCTAAATGGTAAGGTTTGGTTGCTAATACTAGTTTGCCACAAATGACTTATTGTAGATAAGTGTTCGAAGAGTACGGGAAGTCAAGTTGGACTTGTATTGAAGTGGTTATATCAAGGTATGTAAGACATACTCTATCTAATCTTTGGCATGAATAATGACCCATGGCACTCTCAAGTAAGCTTCCAACATTGTCCTACGACACATGACTCATAATAACATTATATGATCTTCGACACTACCAATTGAACTTGTTTTCACTTTTAAGATGTCCGGCTAGTCAAAAAAAATGTCCATATACTATTGTTGACTCCGAAATGGTTTAATGAGGTATCCATGATTCTCTACTTCATTTTCATGATATTGATTACCTATTTACATGTTTTTCCTATTGAGGTATCATGGTTTCAAGTTCCATACGGTGTGACCACAAAGTAACCAATCTCAAAGATTAATTGAATTAAGAAATGGAATGTCTTTATTTTAAATTGTTGATATGATGTATTGTATTAGTACCACTGATCAGTTGTTCATTGTATTATAAAGATTATGTATATATGCTATTCTAGGGGTGGTCCCTGATGTATTGTATTAGTACCACTGATCAGTTGGCCATTGTATGACATATGTTATGTATTGATAAGGAATACGGGAAGTAATGATATGAAAGTAATGTGCAGGTATCCCATCGGCTCTTTTAAGTGTGGTCTACTCATACTGTTTATTCACTGGTATCTGGGTTCTGTTGATCTTTTGTATCTCATCTTGATACTCACTGCCTTACATACTCAATACATATTTCCGTACTGACGTCCCTCACGGGGGACCTGTATTCATGCCTGCAGGAACGGGTACTTCAGGTCGTACACCTCCGCAGTAAGAGCCAGGACATTCTGTTGATAGTGGTGAGCTCCAGTTGTTTCGGGGCATCCCAAGTCGTTTCTATATGTACTTTTGGTATTTGTATAAAAGTCTTTTGTGGGCGGGAGTTTGTCCCGACCCTAACTCAGTTGTGTATCTATGTAAAGGCTTTTGTAGACATATTGTACAGCCATAGGAGTGTTTGGTTGATAGACGTGATGGCTCTGACGGTCAATTACTGTTTATATATATATATGCGTGTCTATTGGGCTGATACAGGTACTGTTTTCTTCTATTTACAACGAAGTGCTGCCCAAATTTCTAATTTTCATAAGTAATGTAAGTGTGAAAGCCTATTATGAACGGGTTCTCCCGGGCCTCCTCGGCTACGGGTGCCAGTCCGCTCCAGTGGGATTTGGGGCGTGACAAATTGAGCGAGGTGAAGTCGTGAATTTGAGGGCAAATTCCTCTCAAGATGGAGAGGATGATACAAGAATAATCACGGATATGAACTTAAGAGAGTGCGTGTTGGACCCGAGGCTTGGTGGATGCAAATGAAGTGCAAAGGAGCACCTAAATGGACACCAAAACCGTCCATACATAGCACTCCAAGGGCACCTACTTGAAGCCATTCATTAAAGGGCCTTTTTGGTCATTTCACCTTACTTTTGTAATAAGTCTATAAATAGACTAGTTTAGGTCTTTAGTTCTTTAGTTGATGATTATTGTAAGTCTTGAACTTTTAAAACACCAAGTCCTCTCTCCTTGAGGCACAAAATCAAAACTTGTAACTAGGATAACATTCAAGGGTGGAATCTCTTGTGATTGCTTGTTTGTTAGAAATGTTGGTGCCTGAGTGGTGGACTCCGCTCTTGTATCGTTTTTAAGAACTTGGTGCTTGTTAACGTGTTTTGTAGGGGTTTTAGAGTTTAATACACTCTTTAGTTACCACTTTACATGTTTCTCTTGTGTCAAGCTATCTATCTTCTTTATCATTAAGTTTGTGTTTGCTTCCTTGTATCGTTTTATGTCTTGCTTGTTACGGGTATTTGCGGGTCACTTGTGGACTGTTTTGTGCTTGTGGATACCGTGTGTTATCACCCTTGAATGTCTAATTGATAGATATTGTGCCTCGTTAAAACTTTACTAGAAAAAAATTCAGTGGAAAAAAAAATCTAATGAAGGAAAAAGAGTACACATCTCTAACAATATGCATATAGGTTGCCTCATTACAAACCTTACAAGAAAAACCAAATGGGATAAAATCTCGTAAGGAAAAAAGAGTACAACGCGTATTAACTCCCCCAAATGAGAACATACTTGAGTCTTTGCATCCCGATCTTGGGCACCATTTTCTTAAAAATTGCAATTAAAGGAGACTTGGTGATTAAATCAGTCACATAGTCACTTGAACGAATCTGTTGCACGTTAATATCACCATTCTTTTGTAGCTCGTGTGTATAGAAAAGCTTTGACGAAATGTGCTTCGTTCTAACTCCCTGAGTTCTCCCTTAAGTTGTGTTGTGCATGCTGCATTATCCTCATATAAAATCATGCGTAATTTGTCACATTTCAAACCACATTTTTTTCGAATGAGATGTATCATGGACCTCAACCATACACATTCTCGGCTAGCTTCATGAATAGTTATTATCTCAGCATGGTTCAATGAAGTGGCTAGCTTGGTATATCTCCAAGATATGGCAGTACCCCACATATGAACACATAACTTATTTGAGACCGAGCTTTATACGGGTCAGATAAGTACCCAGCATCAGCATAACCAACAAGATCGGGACTATAATTCTTAGAATACAGAAGCTCATATGTTTGATCTCATTTCAATGTCTCCTAGTAGGAGTAGAACTATACCTTGCTAACAAATTGACCGAAAAAGCTATATCAGGCCTTGTGGTATTTGCAAGATACATGAGTGCACCAATTTCACTAAGATATGGTACTTCATAACCAATCTAAATTGGTATATTTTTCATTTCAGCAAATAATCTATTGCTTTTGAAAACTCTCCAAGAGTTTCAATAATTTTCAAGTTATAAGCTTATACAATATAAGGATTATAAATAAGTTTTCCAGAAACTTTTATATGCTTCAAACATTTTGAATCCTTAGAAAAGTTTTCATATAAATTTTGTCAAGTGACAATATTCAACATTTCATGTGTGACATCTTCTAGTGTTTGGATTGCAAATCAAATAAGTTTTATGCTTACCAAGATGCGTCTTTTCATATTACTTGATAAATGTTTCTGCGTCAGCATGCTTAAATAAACGTGAAATTTGAATTCTCGTAATCTTTCACAATATTATGCCAATATTATATCAAAGATATTGATGATATATCATTTCGTATCGATTCACAGTGTGACATAATATTTTGAGATCTCATCACTTCATTATTTTCAGGTACCTGAACCTCTTATAAGTTTTCATGAAGTGTTATGTCGTAGGCTCTTCAAGAGCACATTGCCTTCTTATTATGATTATTTGTTCCGTATCTTTTTCAAGGATTATTTCATTTAGAATCGATTGGTCTACGACTCTTTACGTATATGTAGACTTTCTCCTTTATGGATACAAAATAGGAGCACTTGCAGCTTAAATATGAGATACTTTCCGCATTTGACTTAAATTATCTTTTGAATGAGGATCTGATAATAATTCCTAAAATATTTCATAGTTGCTTATAATCTCTCCCTTATGTTAGGAAAATTAACGTACATTCTCCATTTTTTTGAGGAACTAATTTTTGTGTATCATGGTATATTCATTAATTGTATACTGCACTCAAATATTAGATGGACAACTGTGATTCCTGACTCAGAATCAACTTTGAGGAGAAATTAATCATAATTAATTGATTTGATGCATACAAATACTTTGTATATAATATCTCAAACCAATACATAAACCTTTTGTTCTCATTAGCAATGGTTCAGCTCTTTATCAAAGACATTCAATGTCAAACTATCATCATCAAGATGAATTGTCCTGATTGCACAATCTAAAAGTTATGCTCTTAACTCAATTTATATTGAGCAAGTGACTTTATGAATGTCAAACTGCAGGTTGACAATAATTATACATGTGATCATCTTATTGATGCATCTTTTGAACATATCACATGATAGGTGAACGATACTTTTCAGATTTTGAGGGATCAAATTCTAACATTAGTTGATCCAACCAACTAATAATGAGAACAAGCAACATTAAAAGTTTATGAAGAATGTTCTAGGTCTTCAATACATGTTATACACATCTTTGAAATGTAATAATCGTTCATGTCAATATATGAATTTATTTGTACTAGTAAACTCCAAGTTTAACATGGCATGTGCCTTTTACTTTAGTAAATTTCAGATTTACTATTAGGCAAATAAATTTTAGATTTACAACTTTAGAAGTAGATTTCAAAATAATTCTTCTCAATTATTCAGCCTCTTTCGGAGGTGAGTTGTGATACCATCACAATCAAGTGCACGTTTGCATTAATAAGCTTCTCATTCCCCAGGAATGGAATATAATCATGCCTTAAGTCTATCAAATTATGATAGCTTATAGCCTCTTTTAAGATATTGCTAATTCAGGAGCAAATCGAGGCATGCATATGGTTGTAGAGAAATTTTCTCTAGCATATCTTATAATCATGATAAGCGTATAAAAATATTATCACTTTTGATGATTATATATTATATTGTCTCTTCATGCTTATATTCGTACATTCAATCACTTGTCTTCTTTCAGACATATTATGCATTGCTACCACATTCCCTTCAAGAATGAAGCAAGTTGTCAACTTTCAGATTTATCATATATTGCTACCATATTCATTTCGTGGAATAGAGCATATCAATGAGATATATTTCATGACTTTTCATCAAATACACATTATTTTTCCGTTGCCATCATAATATCATCAATATGGTGTATTCAAACTCAATATTTTATTCGTATAAAGACGTCTTAGGCTATAACTTGATGACACTTGAACCCAACATCTTATTATCAGGGTGCATTGAAACTTTCAGCCCAATGTTTTACCCTATTAATGAGACGAGACTTAAATTCATCATCATATTTTTTAACAATATTGTTCTTCATTAACAATTTTAAAGCATAAGTGGTTCCAAACTAATTATTTTTTCTCAAATCCAACAATAATTATATCATTAGTATCAAAAGACAAATAACATAAGGAATTACTCGCAGAATTATGAAATATAAAACAAAGAAAAAAATAATTAAAGTGTAGTATTATAGTTCTACGATTTTGATGTTTCTGTTTAATGTCTTTTGTCTTGAGTAGGGGGTCTATCGAAAACAGCCCCTCTACTCCGTAGTGATATGGACTGCGTACATTCTACCCTCCCTAGAGCCCATTAGGTGGAATATACTGGTTTGTTGTTGTATAGTGTTGTATTATAGTGTATCACTTTGACGAGTACATTGTTTGATCTTGGCCCTATATAATTTCATATAATGATTGGATTGTATCATTTTTCGTCTCTATATAATATCACATATCAATAATTTCTAAAGGCTAAAATAATAATAATGGCGTGATCAAAGAAAAAATGGAGATGCGGGGGATCGAACCCCGTGCCTCTCGCATGCAAAGCGAGCGCTCTACCATTTGAGCTACATCCCCGTTTGTTTAATATAACTAAATATTTTTACATAACATTTTTATTTTTGGAGTTAAAAAACGCATCATTATAATATTTAAACATTATTACCATTTGAATAATATTTGGTTGAATTTATTTTGAAGTTTTTGCGTAGATACAATTAAAATTAATGTACTAATAGTATACTCGCTTTACTAGTATTTTAGATGAGTTGATCGCACACTTCAATTATAAGAACATGCAAATTAGTGTCTTGACTTCAAATTTCATTTCCAACCTTTATCGACCGATCAAAAACAAATCATACCCTTCATATAAGGAGGTACAGTCAAACCTCTCTATAGTGACAACATTTGTTCGAAAATTCCATGGCTGCTACAGAGATATGTTATTAATGTGTATACTGACATTTGACGTTCAGATCTCATTGAACTGTTATGAACAAAAGTATGCAAAATTTGAAAGAAAATGAATTTAAACAAGGCAAAAATTAGTAGTCTTTTCCTTGTGTGAAGTTATGAAATAACTTATGTGCACAATTTAAATTCAATTTTTTCTTTAAATTAGATATTCGTACTTGAAATTTATTGTGTGCATGACAGTAATGATGATTATCATAAATATTTTGAAATTTTATTTTGTAAATAATATATTTCTTACAAAATATTATTACATGATATTTGAGTATGATGTTATAGAGAGGTAATTTTACAAAGAGTCTATCACTATAATAAACGTCCTTGTTGTTATAGGTAAAATATCGTCATGGAGAAGTAAAATATAACATGAAAAATCGATTCAGAATAAAATCAAACGATATAGTGAAATGTCGTTATAACGAGGTGACGTTATAGAGAGCTCTGACTGTACAATAAAATCAAATGATATAGTGAAATGTCGTTATAACGAGGTGACGGTGACGTTATAGGGAGCTCTGACTGTACAATGTAGATAACTTTCGGATGTGATAGTTATGCCCAAGGCATAAAGTACATTGGCACAAGTTATGCCTCAAGACTTAGTTTCACTTGCACGAGTTTTGTTCAAGACATAAGTTCAGTGGCACAAGTTATGCCCTTAGACAAAAGTTCTCTAAAAATCTTGTCTACGAATTCAATATTAGGGAATTTATGCCACAAGATAAACCTATCTAAAAAGCTTTTTAGATCATAATTATTGAGAAGAAGAAATATATGCATTACAATTGTAAACATCTACGATTGAATATTCGTTATATAGTTTTCATTCCTTTATTACACCTATTTTCCCACATGAAGAGAAATTAGAAATATTCCATATGAACACCAATAGCATTCAAATGTGCACCACTTCTCCCATGGAAACCAACAATCTTTCCTCTAGCTGCTGATGAACTGAAATAAGTTCCAATTTCAGTTCCATAAGGTCCATATTTTCCCTTATTTGTATAAAATGCAATTTGTCTTATTGTGTCATGGCCCCCATTGTTGTCAACTGGACTATAATATCCTTCAATTCCAATCAAGAACTCATTTTCACCATCAATGATTATCTGCATATCAAATCCACCAAAAATGAAAAATTAAATAATCTCGGGATTAGCTATTCCGTCATTAGTTATCTCATCACTATGGTATAATAAATGGTGGAATAAATGATCTCGGGACTAACTAATGCTTCCCACCAAACACAGGATAACATAATCGTGCATCTTATTGCAGGACTATTACACCTTACACCTCACACAAAACGACCCCTCATTGTTAAAGTATCTCGTCTTAGTGGGGTTCCAATGCGAGTAACGAACACCAGATAGAAAAAAAGAAAAGAAAGAGAATATGTATTAATTCATACCTTTCTAATTGTGTCATTCCCAGCTCCAAGACCACCATGAAGTTGTGACCAAAATAATGTTTTATCTAATTTCTTTTCATACTGAATTTGAATTCCAGATATAGCTGAGCTTATTGTGTTCATATAAACTTGTACTTGCTTTATAGTACTAAATACACCATCATCCCAACCTTTCCCACTACATCCACCCCAAGGTCCAGCACTTCTTGGCACAATAGTCTTCATCACATCCAATTTCTGATTGTAAAAAAAAATATTCAGTATTTACACCAAATCATATTAATTTATCTAATAACATAAGAACATATATTAAGTGAAAGAAGTTTATTATGTGCAGACACATATTGATTCGGTATAAATATTGACCCTACAAAAAAGTTCTTTCCTCAGAAAGGTTCAATCAGTTGGATTTACGATTCTGGTAAGATCAGATAAGGATCTAGCTAGCAACAAGACCAAACTCGACTAACACATAAACAAACGTTAATAAAGGGCAGCCCGGTGCACTAAACCTCCCGCTATGCGCAGGGTCAAGGGTGTATTGTACGCATGCAACCTTATCTTGCATTTCTGTCGGCGGCTTGAACCCGTGACCTCATGGTTACATGACAACAACTTTATCGGTTACTCCAAAGCTCCCCTTCAGATAAACTGACGTTAATAGCAAGTGCAATATTATAATTCCACATATATTAATTAAGAGAAAACAAAATTAGTAGTAGTATATGTACTTCATGGATTTCAATTTCTTCTACCAATAGTGGTTCATTTGGCTCAACTTTCTTTTGATCATCATCATCTTGTTTTTGTGGAGTTGTAGGAGTAGTAAGTTTCTGCAAATAAACACCAATAGCATCAAGATAAGAGCCACAACGCCCATGGAATCCAACAATGGCTCCACCTTCTTTCATCACAAGTGAAAATGGAATTCCATCACCCCCTTTATTCCCAAATGGTCCATAAATATTCTGTCCATTTGTCACAAAACTTAGAGATTTTATAACCATTTTGCCACCATAATTTCCATATGTCCCCTTGATCCCTCTCAAATATTCCAATGGAGCTGCCTCGATAGTAACCTAGCATTAATGGAACAGTAGCGAAGTCAGAAATTTCGTTAAGGATTTTGAAAAGGTTCAAAAATACCATACTTGTATAAAATTTGAACCAACTTTTGTCTATGCATTAGAAGTTTCTTTAATATCGAGAGAATTACTGAGTACATGACCCTAGATTAGATAGGAAGGTATGGAGGACGCGAATTAGGTTAGAGGGCTAGTGCGTGTGAGTGAGTCGTAGCAAGTAGATAAGAGTGCTTTAGTATATCCTTGCTAGTAGTCGTAGGGCTTTGCATATAGGTTGGAGTTTCTAGTTAGGAGGGTTTGGACATGTTTAAGACCATAATATTAAAGAATATTTTGATATATTCTATATATCTTTAGTTTAAGATACATGATTCGGAAATTTTCTTTACTTTGTTAAATTCCAAACGCCGTATCAAATCAAAATAGACAAGCAAATTAAAACAAAAGGAGTTCTCAAAATACTTTGGTAAGAAATACATTAACAACTTTGCATTTTAAGTAATAGACTTTAAATTAAAAAAAAAAATAGTTTTCTTCAAAACCTTAAGGCCTCCGATTCATTTTTGGCTTTAGGCCACTAATGAGCTTGAGCTGCCCCTGAGTGAGGTGTTTTTTTTGTTGTGCTTTTAGTTTGATAGTGTACTCTATCGAAAACAACCTCTCTACTTCTTCTTCGGAGGTAGTGATATGAACAACGTATATTTTATTCTCTTGAGACTTAAATAATTCAACATCATATATCAAGCCTGATTAGATAATATGAAAGCGGGAAAATAACTTAATATAACCAACCTATTTAATTGCAATATTGATGGTAAAGATAATTGAGGGAGAATAATAGAGAAAATAAATATTTACCTTGTCCCTTCGACCTCCATTGCCACCAAATCTTGGTGAATCAATAATATTTTGTTCATTATTAATAGTTCTAAATGTGATGGAGTCTATAATTTGTCCATGATTTATCAATATTTCTTTAATTGGACTTTTCAATTTGTAACCCCATTCATCTCCACCATTTCCCCCCCATGCCTCCACCAATATTGAATCTGCTTCATCATAACTCACTTGATTTCCCTTCACATGCATACATAACAAAAATAATCAAATGTTATTATATATATACACACAATATACATAGAGCTAATTAATATATATATGTAAAAAGAAGAGTTATTAATGGTTGAACATTTTTCGAGTTTTGTATCTGAATTATTGGATTCTAAGCCGGGGGACGGGTCTATCGGAAACAGTCTCTCTACTTCACTTCACCTGAGGTAGTGTTATGAATTGCGTACACTCTACCCTCCCCAGACCCCACTAGGTAGGAATACACTGGGTATGTTGTTGTTGTTGTTGTTGTATCTGAATTATTAGGTGTGCGAATTTTCTACGTGAATCATCGCTAGCTATTTAAGGACACCTAAACTTTTAATTGTTCGCCACCGGAAATTTACTCGAACAATTAATAGTTTATGTGTATTGTGCTATATAGTTGGTGATGGCTGGCTCAGGTAGAATACTCACACACATAATAGTTTAGATATAAAACTCAAAAAATTGAAATACTTTATTTGTGTTTTTCACGTAAAATGAAGAAAATTAAAGTCTAACTTACCATTTTTTGGCGATGTTTTTCGATACCTTTCTCCTAACAATATTTTTTATGCCAATCTCCTTATCATTATACAATTAGTATTTAAGGTGCATTTATAAGAGTAACAAACTTGTAAGTCATTAATTTTAAGAAAGGAATCATGTGCTTTGTACATATATAGGAAGTGAAGAAAAAGAAGTAGACGTGATTAAGCAAAGGATAGAATAATTATCACAAGTTCACACTTCACATATGTGAGAATATTTTTAATATTTGGTGAACCTTAAAGTTATAATGAGACTGTACCTAGTCTCAAGATTTTATTAATCTAGAAGCATCTATTACTAGAATGTTCACTATTCAATAAATACATGATGTGTGTGTTTATATAAATTATTTATAGTCAATTCAATTATATATTTATAGCTAAAGGTTGGAGGTTCGAGTTGGTAATCATGTCTTTCTTTGGCTCCTTAACCTAAGAGGACGATGACCAGAGGAAGAGTCGGAATTTCAACTAAGGGGATTCAATATTTGAAGAAAATTTAGTCGAAGAGGATTCAACGCCTACTATAAATGCATAAAAAAATAATTTTAATCATGTATAAATGATAGTATATTTTTTCATGATGAACCCCTGCCAAAGGACTGGCTCCGTCCCTGACGATGACAACAACAAACAAACAAACAAACCTAGTGAAATTTCATAAGTCGAATTTGGAGAGTATTAGAGTATACACAAATCCTACCATTATCTCGTAGAGATTGAGAAAATGTTTCTAAAAAGACCTTTGACTCATCAAACCTAATGGAGTAAATCTTTTCAAAATAATAATAGTACTATTACAATATTACACTTGATTTAACCGCTACAAATTAATGTGAACATAGACCTTTTCTTTATTCATAAATATAAACGTGGTTACTGGTCAATTTTTATTTTTTTTAAATACAAAATAATTAATTTTGTATATTATTAAGTACAACCAACTACTTTCTCCCGGTCCATTTTACTTCACTCTCTTATTAAAAATAATTATTTTAATTTAGTTTTTAAATTTATGAGAAATTTATTACATTTTTTCAATAATACCTCTACTATTAGATGACTACGTACGTGAAGTGTATCAAATTCAAAATTACATTTTCAAATCATACAGTTAATGAAGCTAAATTAGTAAAATTAACACCTAATTAATAATTTTTGTACGAGTGCTTGGTCAATAAAGCTAAATGTAAGGGAGAATACTCACAAAAATATCTGAAGTTTGATCGAATTTTCAGTTGAGCATACTGAACTTTGCGGGGTTCCTATTACCCCTAGACTTTTTAAAAATGGAATTATTACCCTCCCGAAACTCTATACCCAGATTTGGCGGCCGGAGATGTGACACACACACTACTATGTCACTTCTAATTAGTAGAATAGAAAAAAAATTATAAATCGCAATAATTAAAAACTTAAATTACTTTAAAAAATGTAATTGACTATCAATGTCACAAAAAGTTTGAACAACTTAAAATATCGTTATGCAAATTTCATCAATTTAAATATAATATTATATCTCTAACTTAGAATTTATCAACCAAACAAATAAATTTTTTAATTAAATAATAGAATTATACGTAACGTAAAAATTTTAAAGATCAACATTGGATCATGCGTAGCACGACGTAACCCGGCTAGTATAATGAAACAAGGGAGTATCCTTTAATCTCATTTTATATTATATGATTCAGAATGCAAGGATCACACTATTTAATTAATAATTCAATTTTTTTATTTTTATTTTATAAAAGTTAAAATTCTTATTAGTACACGAACCATTCTTTTCCCTGAAGCAACACGTCAATTCTTAAATAGTAGTAATATATGATAGTGTTGAGAATATGATTTGTAAAGATTCTATTTTTTCTTTTTAATTAGACAACGACTTGTGTTGCTAATTATTTGACAAATAAGGAATCAATGGTCTTGCTTTAATGCTTTTGAAAAGTGATTAATTTATTTTTTTCCACGTGAATAAATTCAATGTAAATAGCACTATTGTTCTGATGTTATTTAACAACTTTTTAGCAAAAAAAAAAAACAAAAAACAATATGGGCAATTTAAGAACAACATCAATAAAGAAGTTTATCAGTTGGTGTAATTTCAATAATTATGTTTCATATTTATGCTGTTTTTTTTAATATGTTTCAAAAAGAATAATCTATCTTCTTCATTTTAAATTTTCTTTCTCGATTTTTATATATAGTTATCTTAAATTATTATTATTTTAAAATTAATTTGTTTTTTCCTTTTTTTTTTTTCAAGAATTATTCTTGAAAACTCCAAACACCTCAATTATGAAGCGGACGATACATAAATAAAACAAATAGTTGATAAATAAAAATTCTATAGCTTAAGACATAAATACAGATAGAAATATTCAAACTATCTTTTAATTAATATTTTCTTGAAAGAATGCAAAAAAAAAAAAAAAACACGAATAGTAACTTGCACAAAAAAAAAAAAAAAAAAAAGAACTTTATTATATAGAAATGAGCTTAACTTTAAACCTTCAATAACTTATTTATTATCACATAAATATATGACTTATCAGGCATATGTTATAATCCTTATTATGCCCTTTCCATTTCGAAAGTTAATTTGATTGTCTCTTTGATGAGCAATCAATCAAAGTAAAATTTGATCCCTATAAATATACAGTGGTAGAATATTCTTACTGAATACTACTATTACCACAGTAAATATAATATTTTAAGAACCTATATAATGAGAGCCTCAAAAATTGTAATGGCAGTGGAAATTTCACCCGTCGACATCCTTTTAAGATTTTTTCATTTCTATTATTTGTACCTTCAATTTCCCGGCGATTCAAATTCACCTCTCCGGTAACTAGCTCCGTCGGAACCCTATCCACGTGTCAACTCAATACACCGCCACGTCATCTCCTTCAACCTCACAATTCTGCGGGAATCGGATTCCGTATAGAAATGGAAAACCGAATATAATCCGGAATACCAGTTGTGTGTGTAACAGTAGTAGAATTTGTCCGTCCACTTTTTTAATGTATGAAGGGGCTAAATTGTTGCTGTAATAATAATAATAATGGTAGTATATTAGAAGCATTATTATCAGTTACAAGGAACAGTAGCACCAAGTTTTGGGTGCTACACGCGGCATTTGATTCTTCTTGTAATTCTGGATTAAACAACAAAGCCAAATGTCTATTTAATGCGAAGATGCGAATCCCTAAGCGTTCTGTTTCACTTTGCCTTTCTGTATTCTCTCCCAAGGAACTATTTGTTTCCTCTTTCTCCAGAAGTTTTAGTTTTCATTTTGGGATTCAAAGTTCTTTAAGTTCTGATCGTTTTCAGAGCAGAGGAGAACCAGTTCGTTGCAAAGGTTGGTGCTTTTTTTTTTGCTTATAATTTTGACGTAAGTTTCTGTCATTTTTTTGTTATTAGCTGTTGTTTGTTGTACTTCTTTTACTGCGCTTTGGACTGTTTTTTCTTGAGCTGAGGGTCTATCGGAAACAACTATGTAGTAGGGGTAAGGTTTGTGTACTATTTTGTGGTATTACACTGGGTATGTTGTTATTGTTGTTGTTTCGGTTTCGTCCATATTAAAATGTTATTAGCTGTTTTTTCTTGTACTTTCGTTGCTACGGCTTTGGACTGTTTTAGGTCTGTGTACGCTCTACCCTCCTCGGACCCCACTTTGTGGGATCATGCTGGTTATGTCGTGTTGTTTTTGCGTTTTTTCTTATTACTTGTTGTTTCTTGTATTTCCGTTACTTCTATTTTTTTTTTGGACTGTTTTCTTCTCGGGCTGAGGTCTATTGGAAAGGGTCTCTCTATCTGTGATGTAGGGGTAAGGTTTGTGTATACCTTTTGGACCCCACTTTATGGATTCACTATGTATGTTGTGTTGTTAGCCCTGCCATTTTTGTTGTTAGCTTTTGTTTTTTGTACCTCATTACTTCTTTTTCGTTTTTTGGACTGCTTTGGACTATTTTTTTCCTCGAGCTGAGGGTCTATTGGAAACAACCTCTCTTCCTCTGAGGTAGAGGTAAGGTCCACGTATACTGTATCTTCTCTAGACTTCTCTTTGTGGGATTATACTGGGTATGTTGTTGTTTCTGCTAGTTTTGGATTATGGGGTTGGGGAAGGGGAAGGGGTGTTAGAAGGGAACAAAAGTTGTTTTTCTTTTACTGTTCATTAGTGTTTATTTTCAACAGCAAACTCAACACTATTTTTCTTGGAAATGTACAGTTGTATCTTAGTGGTTTTGTGCGGTCCTTTCATTTTATTTTGTTGAGTGAGTTCTATATAATCACTTCTCTTGTGGAGTTTTTGTGGTAATTGACTTCTCTTTCTTTAAGGTTGAGGGTCTAGCGGAAACAACCTCTCTACCTCGAGGTAGGGATAAGGTTTGCGTATACTCTATACTCTCCGGACCCCACTTTGTGGGATTACACTGGTCATGTTGTGTTGTTGTTTTTGTTGTTTCTGCATTTTTGGGTTTTGGTGTGGGAGAAGGGGAGGTATTAGAAAGGGATATTAGTTGTTTCTTTTACTATTCATCAGAATTTATTACGTTAAACAGCTAACTCAAAACTTTTTTTTTTCTGAAAATGTACTGTTGTATATTAGTGGTGTTTTGCGGTCCCTTTCATTTTTTCTTCTGTTCTATATGAACACTTCTCTTGTGATGTTAAGAAGTATCATTTCAAACTGGATTTAGAGTTGAGGAATTTCCATGGCAATGGCCTTCTCTTTCTTTAAGGCTGGAAACTTCAGAGTGTTGAGAATTTTAAGCTTGAACAATTTTTATTTAAGAAGCAGAGTTGTTTCTGCTATCTAGAAAAGTTGATTAGGTCCAGTTGAAGGCTTTTTTTTTTCCAAAATTTCTGTGTTACTTTGATGTCCTTCCAAAGTAGTTAAGTCTATGATCTATGGTCTTACTTTCTTGTCTTAGTTATGGCTGCTTGCGAGAACTGTTATGGGTTATGCTTCTTGAATAGTTGATCTAGAAGAGACAATTCCACTTAATAGGTTATATGGAGCTTAGCTTATATTTACAATAGGAGTTCGATTGTAACGAGTGAAATTCACTTTGGTGAAATATAGGTATTCCTTGGAGCATATCTTGGAGTATAGGCTTACACATTGGGAGGTAAACCTGGTGCTTTGAATTGGTTAACAAGTGGGATTAAAGGTAAGATGCTAAGATTTTGGTCCTACCGTCCTAGGAAGAGTCACTTCGTTCAAAAGTATACTCATGGTTCTTGTAATTTTCCTACAGTACCTAAGTTAATATCTATAGTATTATTTCCTCTACCCTACGGAATTTGAGAAAGTTGGTGCTGATGAGTTTGGTGTTTGTTACTATTATATCAAAGTTTCTTTATGTGGGTGGAAATTGACGTTTGGAATTTCAAATAATTATGTTAGATGCGGCTGAGATAGAGAGTTACTTCCTCTTGGTGGTGAATGTTTTTTTTTAAATCTCTTTTAATGTTAATAATAAATTTGTGGAGAATGTATTTTTGGTAGTCTGCATTTAAATCAACAATTTTCTCTTTTTAAACTTTTCTTATAAAGAAAATTTCTTTTTAATACCTTCGCCTAATTACTCTGCATGGTTGTTTTATCGGTATACAGTGTTTAAGCAATGATATTATAATGTTATGCAATCTAATATTAAGATTAATCAACGTAAACTAGAAGTTGATGCATACCATAATGAGTTTTTAATTGAGTGATTGTAATCAAAGGCCAGTAGATGACATCCAACTATTCCTTGGTGCCAATTCTATACTCTCATCTCTAAGTATAGGTTTTGGCCTTGTCTTATAGGAACCAGCATTGTATCGGTCAAAAACTCTTTTGTTGTTTGGGTTTTTTCTCTGTGAGTTCGTGATGTTTTTCCTATTCCCCAAGCACTGAACAGGAAGCTTTGCATGCTGCAATTTCCAATTATTGGAGTTTGGCGTGTTCATATACTATCGTCTACTGACTAAGTTTCATTATGATTCTACTGTTCAGGGAGAGATCAGTTACATACAAGTTGTACAATGGAAGGGATTGGTGTAGATACCAGGGCGGCACTGATTGAGAAGAAAACTGGTGCCAATGGTGATCAGGGTTCGTTCATATGGTCATCTCCCGAAGGAGGGAGTGACATTGCCATAGGAAAGCAGATATTCTGTAATCGGTCCTTAAACATGAAAAATATAGTTGCTGTTGGATTTGACATGGACTACACCCTGGCACAGTACAAACCTGAGACTTTTGAATCTCTTGCATATGAAGGCACAGTCAGAAAGCTTGTGTATAATTTAGGATACCCTTCCGAGGTACTTTTAATACGTGTATAAGGAGAAGTCTGAATAAGAATTAATGAGGCATATTGATGTGCTAGTTAGCTGTCTCAGTGTGCATCTATTGCTTTGGCAGTTGCCGAGTAAGATTATTCATCTAGTCTGTGGATTTTGTGCTCAATTCATTTTATGTGTGTGTTAGGCTATTAGCATTAATTGTGACTTTCAATGGCCTAGAGTGTTGTGTTAGTGTGTAGTATGCATAATGTTGAGTTGAAGTTCTTGTTTACATGATTTATGAAATGTGGAGCCTCATTCTGTCTGCGGTGTAAAAGCAGTTAGTTGTTTTGGTATACATTGTTGAGGGTGATTACTGTAAAAGTTCACGGCTCATTTATTTATGTGCTGACGGATTATTTGACTATTGAATCTGATTTTTCATTTTTTATTATTAATGTTGTATAAAGTGATAACTAGAAGATTTTTCACCATGTTGTGTGTTGTGTAGCTGTTGGAATGGTCATTTGATTGGAGCTACATGGTCAGAGGTTTAGTTCTTGATAAAAAGAGGGGGAATATATTAAAGGTTTGTCCCCACTTTGTCCTTGCATTGTAATTGTTTCCTGTCTTAATCATTAATTTCACTTCGTCCTCACCTATTGTTGTAGTTTCATTTCTTTCTTATTTAACTATTCTTCCTTTTTCTGCTTGCTCATGTAACAGATGGATCGACACAAATATGTGAAAGTAGCTTATCATGGATTTAGAGAGCTTTCCAAGGAAGATAAAGTTGCTACTTATGGCAATACCTTGCTTCGGGATTCATTTGATGAACCTGACTATGCACTTATTGATACCCTTTTCTCTCTCGCTGAAGCCTACTTATTCGCTCAGTTGGTGGACTTCAAAGATAAAAATCCAGGAAAAGTTCCTGGAGATGCAGAGTAAGAGAGTAACCAGTAATCTTTTTTAGCTTTATGGACGGTAATGCCAACCAACAAAAATTCACTTTATTTTCAGTAGGCGTTTGGCCATGAAAACCAACAAAAAATCACTTTATTTGGAATTTTCAAAGTTGGAGTTGTTTTTGGCCATACATTTTGCAGTTAATATTTAGAATTCAAATGTATTTTTTTTAAAGATATAAAATATGATTTGAACATGGAATATAATTTAAATGGGGTTATTTATGAAAATAAAAAATTTAGGATTTTTTTGAAATAAAAAATTTAAAAGTGAATCCAAATAAAGTGATTTCCGAAATCCCATGTACAACTTCAAGTTGTTTTTGGTATTTTTATGGACAGACAAGGATTCCAGAATAAAGTGAATAATTATTCCGGAATGAAGTGAATAATATTCTTGGCCAAGCGGGTCCTTAATATTCCTTGTGTTTTCAGTGCCTACTGCTTTAACGGAAGCATTCTGTCAATGTGTAGGCTTCATGGTATGCTAATACTCTTAACACTTTCTTGCAGCTACTCTCGCATGTACAAGGATGTTAGAGCAGCAGTAGATTTGTGTCACCGTGATGGGACTTTGAAGCAGATGGTTGCAAAAGATCCAAAAAGGTATGGGCAACTGTTTTGTTGCTTTTTAAGAGCGCACCATATTGAGTGGTAATTAGTAACTCTGTGCATCGTTTGATATGCCAGGGAATGTTAGATTGATGGACCTTAGAAAACAAGACATTCTTCACCCTAGGGTGTTGCCTCAAACTTAAAACTTTTTCCATTTTAGTTGTTGCATATGCACGTGCTACGTTTGTTTTGCATTGATGCTTTATTTCTCTTAAAAGCTTGTGTGATATGTTAATCCCAGTCTTGTCTTCTGTTGCATGTAACCTGTTTGTTTTTAATATGAAAACAAGGATGTAATTGGATAGAAAAGATATTAACAATTTTATCCTGAACGAAGTGTGAGACGAAGACTTTAACCATCACTTTCATGTTGTTCTTATAATTAAGGACATGTACGATGGAGGAAAGACCCGGGTGAGGACTGCGGGAGGAGACTTAGAGCATTTTTTGGTCGAGACAAGGTTGCATCAGGGATCGACTCTTAGTCCGTTCCTTTTTGCTTTGGTGATGGACGTGTTGACGCGGAGTATTTAAGGCGAGGTGCCTTGGTGTATGTTATTTGCGGATGATGTAGTTTTGATTGATGAGACGCGAGGGGGGTGAATGACAAATTGGAGGTTTGGAGGCAAACCCTTGAGTCTAAGGAGTTCAGGTTGAGTAGGTCCAAGACGGAGTACTTGAAATGCAAGTTTAGTGACTTGAGGCAGGAGGACGAAGTGGTGGTGAGGTTGGATTCCCAGGATGTTTGTAAGAGGGATAGTTTTAAGTATCTTGGGTCTATGATTCAGAGGAATGATGAGATTGATGAGGATGTCTCTAAACGTATTGGAGCAGGTTGGATGAAGTGGAGGCTCACCTCGGGAGTGTTGTGTGATAAGAAGGTGTCCTTTAAGTTTAAAGGCAAATTCTATGGAGTGGCAGTCCGTCCGTCCATGTTGTATGGAGCGAAGTGTTGGCCAGTCAAGCACTCGCACATCCAAAAATTGAAGGTGGCGGAAATGAGAATGTTGCGTTGGATGTGTGGGCTTACTAGAGGGGACAGAGTTAAGAATGAGATTATCTGGGAGAAGGTGGGAATGGCTTCTGTGGAGGACAAAATGCGGGAAGGAAGGCTGTGATGATTTGGGCATGTGATGGGAGGGGCACGGATGCCCCAGTTCGTAGGTGTGAGAGGCTAGCTTTTGATGGCTTCATGAGGGGTAGAGGTAGGCCGAAGAAGTACTGGAGGGAGGTGATTAGACATGACATAGAACAACTTCAGCTTACTGAAGACATGACCCTAGATAGGAAGGTGTGGAGGGCGCAGATAAGGGTAGAAGGCTAGTGTGAGTGTGTGGGTTGTAGCAAGCAGTCAGGAGAGATCTTGTGTAGCTGGGTTAGTAATCCTAGGACTGTGTATATAGGTGCCTTTGGTATGTGAGTGTATGTTACAACTAGGTGGGTGTCCTATCTCTTATTTCTTAGTTCCTATTTTCTTACTTCGTGTTGCCCTTATTTCTCGTATTGCGTATTCCTCTGATTTCTATTTTATTATTTCTTATTCCTTATTTATGTTATGTCATCTATCCCCTTGTTTATTATTCTTTATCTTGAACCGGGGGTCTATCGGAAATAGCCTCTCTACTTCTTCGGAGGTAGCGGTATGTACTGCGTACATCTTACCCTCCCCAGACCCCACTTTGTGGGAATACACTGAGTTTGTTGTTGTTGTTGTTGTTGTTGTTGTTGTAGTGAGACCGGCCCACCCCATGACCCTTTAAAAAAGTTAGATTTAAGTGGAAAAAGGTAGCTGGAAGCTGTCTTCCACTTCTCCATGAAAAGCTAAAGGCCCTGGTGTTGTAGGAGTGTGGTGCGCTTAGGGCAGTAAAAGATAGTTGTTACTGTAGCAGACCATATTTCAGGAAATCTAGAGATAATTGGCTGTTCCTGTTCCATATTTAGGGAGTGTAGCTTCTTAACCTATGGGCTTGTTATTCTCATAACTCACTCCTTGCTTGACTAAAATTTGATAATTTTGCCATCTGTCTTTGCCAACATCAGATATATCAATGAGGATACCTCAATTGTTCCGATGCTCAAAATGCTTAGAGAATCTGGACGTGCTACTTTTCTGGTAACAAACAGGTGAGGATGCTCTCACAGAAGTCTCCCTTCTGTCAGTTTTTTGTTTGTTTTTCTTTTGTTGGGTTGTTTTAGGGGTTTTGGTGTTCTTTCTTAATTCTTTTGGGGGGTGGGGTGGTTGGGGTGGAGGTAGCACTAGATGATGCTCTTTCTGAAGTCTCTATGAGTCGTATTGCCTGAAAGATTCTTCAGGCAATAGATTCTGCATTCGTTATATTTTATAAGGATCTTAATTACATGTGTGCAGCTTGTGGGACTATACAAACATTGTTATGAACTTCCTTTGTGGGCCTAAACCCTCTGCTGGAAGTAGTTCCAGATTTGATTGGCTTCAGTACTTTGATGTTGTCATCACTGGCAGGTCATTTTCTTCCCTTGAAACTTCCGAGAATATGCATATGCACTTCTTTAGATGCCAACCTTATGCAGCCATATCAGGGAAAATGGGTGCCTCTGTTTATATTTCCAGCTATTATTTGTAGAGTTACGATCACCGGGCCGACAAACAAGTTCTTGGTTTTTATGCAGTGCAAAACCAGGTTTTTTCCATGATGAAATTCGTGCAAACCTCTTTGAGGTTGAACCTGAAAGTGGCATGCTTATCAATACTGATAATGGGACTCCTATGGCACAGGTCGGTGCAGAAAACTTAGTTTTCTCTTGGCCACTGTGTTTCCTCTATTTTGTGCATGTTCTAACTTTGTCCAAAACAATAGGTGGGGAGCACTTCTTCGGAATTGCTTTTAAAGAGTTTGAAGGAAGGCTGCAGAATTTTCCAGGTGTGGATGCAGATATAATTCATGCTGCATCGTCTGTGGAATTTAATGGTTTGTGTAAAATGACCGAATATTTTCCTAATTTCTCTTCAGGGGGGAAATGTTGGCCATTTGCATAAGTTACTTTCAATTGAGTCAAGCTCACAGGTATTGCATCGGCATCAATTTAATAGTCTTGTCTTGATTGCTTAATCCAGTTTTCAGCTTTCCTTTTGGTTAAGGGTTTACTATGTGCAAGCACAAATTCATATCTTTAAATACTCTGTATGTCTGGAAGAGCCGGCATATAAAGCTTTTAGGAAGTTATGGAGGGAAGGGATAGTGGATTTACTTGGTGTTATCTTGAGCTCGGGCCATGGTTCTAGTTGGGTGATTAACTATGTTTAAGTTACATTTTTGTTTACTTATTTGGATGTAACGTATTGTTCTCTTCAATTAGGTTCTTTATGTTGGAGATCACATTTACGGTGATATCTTACGCAGCAAAAAGGTTTTGGGTATGCATTCGCCACTCATGTGCTCCTTCTTGCTTTATTCTTTGTTGCTTATTTATAACTTCATATATATTGGTAGTTTGTTTTAAAGACTGCTGCGGCCCACCTTTCTAGTTCATCATACTAGGTATATGCAAATGATACCTATATATTAGAGCAAAATTAGAACAACTATGATAAGGGAAACTTTTGTGTTTCGATTCTAATAAAACTAATTATAGTTGAGCATTTACATTATTTGTGACCATGTGCAACTAGATCACAAAAACTGTTGACTAGCTGTTATATTTAAGCGCTAATAATGACATTAAAAGAATTTCCATGACTTTCAAGAACCACTATTTACATGGATGGAAAGAAAATTAATGTCCTCTAATTTTCTCTCCAGTTTTCCACGATCTCAGCTCTATAATCATATCCCTCCTGTAGCTTATCCCGCATGCCTCTTTTATTTGTTTTTCTTCGCTTCTTTTTAAAAAGTTTGAATTCTAAACTTTTGGATCTTATGATGTTTGAGCAGGTTGGAGAACAATGCTTGTTGTTCCAGAGCTTGAGAGAGAGGTTGAACTTCTCTGGGAGCTAAAGGATACTCGCAAGGTATATAAGCATATCCTTCTGCTCATTCTCTGTACTCCATTAGGTTTTCTTGAACTTCATATGCAAGGTATATAAACACATCCTTCTGCTCATTCTCTGTACTCCATTAGGTTTTCTTGTACTTCATATGCTTCGTAGCTCTCTATACGTGAAAATGTTATTCAACAAGAACAATTGCATATGGGGAAATTTGTTGTGCTTGTGTCTTATCTGATGTGTTAAATAAAGGCGGGATTATTGAAGTGCTTGTCAACTTTGTGTTGCACCGGATGTCTTGGAAGTAAACGGTTGATGTCTTTATTGAGTACAAAAGTATTATGGACTGATCATTTACATGTCCAAATAAAATTGACAAGGAGGAAATCTTGTCAATATTCCTAAGATGTAATAGCATATTGACATTGAGTTTCAAAAATTGATATTATAATCCCTAGCGGCTAATCATTGATTTTGTGCTTACAGTCATCAATATTCTAAAATTACATAATATTTTTGTGAAGTAAACAAATTATGTTACCTTTTGAGTAGCTCATAGTTTGGCCGGCTCACTTGCATTAAGATGATAGACCTTTGGCTAATTCGGTCCCTAAAGCTGACTTTGGGGATTCTCTTAAGATTATATAAGGAGATAATAATCCATCACTCAACCACTGTGGGTCATTTTAACACCCCCTTTGGACATCCAGCCTCCAGGCCTGCACATGCGGAGCGTAGATAATATAACATGGGAACCCAATATTGGGTAACATATCCAGGGATGAGTCTGACTCCTTACCATATCAATAACACGTACCTCGGGCCTAACTCAACCCAAAAGTTATCACATAAGTAAGGATTGTCCAAGACCATATTAAGAGGCCACAACTGACACTGTAAACATTGGACGCTTTAACAGCAGCTTTCTGCGTACACTACACCCTCCCCATACTCCACTTGTGAGAATATACTGGGTCTGTTGTTGTAGGTCTTTTGATATGTTTTTTATATTCAAATTTCGTGGAGAAGCAATTGTGTTTCTGATCAAAGTAAAGAACTTCTCTCCATTCTCCGAACACTAGTTATATGCGATTAATTTTCTGTAAAGTTATAGTATTTTACTTCAAATCCAAAAAGTCTGTTTTATGCTCTGCTACATGGTAATGGTAAGTGGTAATGTAATAATTGCAATTTTTACATGTTTGCAGCAACTTCAGTTATTGAGGAATCAGCGTGATCACATTGAAGATGAAATACACCATCTTAAGTGGTCCCTCAAGTAATGATTCTCTCCATTTCATTTTGTATTCAAGAACCATACGTGCATGACTTTTTGGTGGTGCATTTTGTCTGTCCAACTGTTATCATGTTGAGTCCCTTCTGCTAAGGAAGTACAAGGATAAAAGAAATGAGAAAATAAAGAAGCAAAATCAAGTTTGCTGGAGAATTCATACAACCGGCTTCAGCTAGTTTTAGATTGAGGTTTAATTGATTGAATGATTGATTGAAGGTTGTTAGTTACGAGTACACACTTCCTGCCTCTTTGTGACTTTTCTCAGTGTGGAGTAGTCTTGTGATTGAGCAGTGTCAAGTTTCCTTTAAGTTGAAAAATTAAGGAACATTTTATTTGTGTCGTTCATACAACCATTTTGACAATGAATACTCTTACATTGATGTTAATATTTTTAATCTATCATCCGTATTTGTCTGAAAGTAAAAAAATTGTTGTCTTTAATCATTTCATGAGCTGTCATATGCTTCAGGTCTAAAGATACTGATGATGCCAACAAGGAGAAGATGTTTTCGGAGCTTGACAAGCTGCAGGTAGGTTATTTCAAGATAGTATCAGTAGGAAAATAGTTTTCAACATAATAAGAGAAACAGTTTTATATCTGGTCGATTTTTCTACATTGATGTCTGTCACCTGGAGAATCAAATGTACTCGATTGCATTGAAGCAAATAGGCTATGACATATTTTCTGTTATGGGGCTCAATTAATCTGGTGTTTTAATGGTGTCATTTTTTATAGTCCCAAAGTGAGGAGGTCAGGCTCAGTCATCAGCAAGCACAACAAGAATGTCACCAAAAGGTATGAGCGTCTATGAGAGAATTTCCTCTAAACGTAGAATTATTTCTTTAGGGAACAGTTCATTCTTGTCTGGAGCGTTTTAGTGAAATATTTTAAATAATATCTGATATGCAATTATACTTTCTTTTAACTTTGTGAAGTCAATGCATATATTCGTAAACTTTTATTCCCTTAGTCGTATTTGATACATGCGTTATTAATAAATCGATTTGGATTTTCCACAAGAAAAGTAGTTCACTTTTTTCTTTCTGATGAGGTCATCAAATATTTACAGTTCCACAAGGTCTGGGGGCAACTGATGAAGACGGGGTATCAAAATTCTCGTTTTGCACATCAGGTAAGATTAAATACTTGGGAAGTATCCTGCACTTTGTCGGCGTGATCTTTACTTGAAAACTGAAGTTCTGTTTTGGTTGATTCACAGGTCGAGAGGTTCGCTTGCCTCTATACAAGCCAGGTGACCAACTTGAGCTTGTACTCTCCGGACAAATATTATCGACCCAGTGAGGATTTCATGCCTCACGAATTTGACATCTTCTCCATTTAAAGATGAGCTTTGGTCATTCTAACTTGTAGGTGCATCCATGTGTTTTATACTTTCAGTTTGTTGGTTTTGGCCGTCTGGAATGCAACATTTTAAGTTGTACCAAACGTAGAAAATCTTTTGGTTTTGTGATTAAATAACTCAACTGTATCATATTTTGTTTGTGCTATCTCATATATGTGCTTACCTGATTGTGATTTTGCATTAAATAAAGCAAATATGAACGATAATCGGCTAGTTTGAAGAATATTATACCTCTTTCATCACATTTGGAGTATTCTCAGGGAGATGAGCAATTTGTGTTTGGCTAATCAATCTGGGGAAAATCTACCTGGTAGTGTATAGTATTCTCCCTGTTCATTAGTGAAAGCCAGTCCGTTACTCTTCGATATCAAACATTAAATATTGCTTAACAAACGAAAGATACATACTAGTTTCTTATAAAGGTCGTCGAGGAATGTGGTGTAGTGAGTGAGATTGTCCTCGTCCTTTAATATGAGGTCTTGAGTTCGAGTCAATGGGAATGAAAAAACATTTTCCAGTAATTTGAGAAGCTATTTCCGCATATGATCAATGACATTTGTGCCCTTATTTTGTGTTTTGTCTTTAGTTTATATCCCTCGTAAATGTTTTTATATCACAATATCCCCTAAATGTTATTCCCCGCTTGACTTCAGTTTCTAAAGAACTTATGCATGGTCAGTTGTTGAAGAATCTTCAACGTTAAAGATTATCAGCTCTTTTAAGGGCAATTCGTGCAATTTCAACTATTGACAATTGTCCACCATCTTCCTTTGAAGAAAAGAATTTGAAAAAGAACATCCAAATCATACACCAAGAAAGGATGATTCTACTGAATCTTCTTTACCACAAGCATATCATGTCAAATGGCTTGCAATTCTTTTTGCAAAAATGCCAGCTTCTCCATGTTCCCTGGGTTATGGATATGCTGTTACCTCCTGTTGTTCATTACAGGCTGGGAAATTCTCTACTTGTAATCATCTTTGGCCCAAAATAGACTTTGATGTGATCTTTTGGAAATGTTGAATTTTGTTACAAGTTTCATAATCTTGCTTTTACACATTTGTGAGGGGAATCACATCCTTTTGACTATAAGCAAAAGGATGAGGCACATTATATTCCCACTTCATTGTACAGTCCCCTCAAAGGAAGATGATCACTTTATGCTTGTTCTTGATGGACTAAGCCAGTCCAAAGAGAGGAATCTTCACACAAAGAGCTGGTCGGAATCATTTCAATTTTTTGTCTTCTCTTGAGCCAGGGTCTGTCGGAAACAACCTCTCTATCTCACCTCCGAGCAGGGGCGGAGGTAGGGGGTTCGACGAAAAAATATACTATTTATACATGGTTAAAATTATTTTTATGTATGTATAATAGGTGTTGAACCCCCTTCGACTAGGTTTTCTTCAAATATTGAACCCCTTTAGTTGAAATTCTGGCTTCGACTCTGCCTCTGAGGTAGTGGTATGGACTGAGTAAACTTACTCTTCCAAACCCCACTTGGCGGGAATATACTGAGTATGTTGGTGTTGTCTGTATATATATACAAATTATTCATGATTTTATAGGCTATTTTTAGTTTAAGTGGTTGGATAGACTGCTATATTGGTTAGTTCTTCCAAGATAGAAGTCTTCAAAGAGGGTAACTAATATGATACTCGCAATTGTAATATAAATGCTGTCTGTTTTGAGCGGAGTCCGTAAGATTTGTACAAAAGGCCTCACATCATTAATAGAATTTCGCACCACCTCATCTTTTTTATCGATTCCAATGTGAGAATTTTTTTTGCACACCTAATGGTAGTTCCATAGATAGAAAACAATCAAAGGTAGATCCTTTCCTTCTTTTACAATTATAGTAAATCTTGTTATTTCCTATTTTTCATGCAAGAACAATCTTAGCCCTTGAGTTGGAAGAATCTAGAGTAAGACATAAGAAATTCACATTTTGGACCAATGAAGGTTAGACAACAAACTCTCAAATTTCATGCAAGAAGGGACCATATATATTACCCATAGGGAGAATAACTTGAGACCCACCAACCGGGGCGGATCTAGAGTGTCGTTTATGGATTTACATGATCATGTATGTGTATATGTATTAAGAAACTCATTAAATATATATACATAGGTAATTATAAATCCAGTTATTATTGTATATCAACTTGAAATTACTATTGAAATCGATAAACTTCCAATCTTGAATTCGCCTGAAAGAAGTGGGAGAGATAACCATACAAGTCTTTTATCTCATAGTACCACAAAACACACAAAGGATTATAAGGAATCCAATTATCAGTATCATGAGGTATCTTAGAGTTGGGGTATACATCAACTTTTAGAAAAGGTTCCCAAGAAAGTTGCAAAGTTAAATTTTCTATGAAATGCTCATAGCATTTATCATGAGCATCTTCATCATAATTTTGAGACAATGACCTAAGAAGTTAAATCAAAAACCCAAAACCCCAAAATGCACTTAAGAAAAGTCTCATTATTTCATGCATGATCACTCAACTTTATTCATGAAGTTGCTTTTTTTACGTTAAAGAAATTGAGCTAGCTTTACTCGCTATAATTCCATATAAGTCACTAAAATTTACACATCATCACTACAACATAGGGTGTGCATCGGTTGGTTCGGTTCGGTTTTACTTATTATCGGTTTGATTTATCAGTTTTCGGTTTTTAAATATGCTAAACCAATAAGATATTTTTTATCGGTTTTCAGTTTATCAGTTTTTAGTCCTTAACGGTTCGATTTTCGGTTTAACCGATAAGAAAATACTCATAAAATAGAAATAGTAGTAACTAACATGAAAAAAAAAATCGAATCTTAGTTGCAAATAAAAATCCTACATAATGTGTTTTAATTTACAAGAATCTTCAAGTTTGAACTAAATGTTGTTAAGAGAAATTAAGAGTTTGTATAATTGAAATAATAGGTTGTTAATTTGTAGAGATTAAAGAGAAATTAAGAGAAATATATAATACATCATCTACCTAATCAAGGCGATTTTACTGTTATATAAAATTGAGTTACTTTAATTTGACACAAACTAATATTGTACATTTAGTCAATGTTGCAATCTTTGTTTGTGGCACTATCACTTTCTTGTAAAAATGACAGCCAATTAAATAAGCTGAGATATATCTCTATGGTTTTATTTTAGAATTTTTGATCAAAATAAACTATTTTTAAAATCAATTCACCAAAGTAATATATTTTTTTAAAAACTTTACAGAACTATTATAAAAGTTGTTGGCGGTAAGGTATTAGGTTTTAGAAAAATCAACGGACCAAGACGGCGTTAAAGTGGGAATCGTTACTGACATTAACGGTTTTGGCTTAAAACGTTATAAATGGTAATGAGATTCCGCAACTCTGCCACATCAGACTCTGCATAGTTGATTTGGCAGAGTAGCAAAGTCTGATATGGCAGAGTTGCAGAGTCTTGTTACTGCTGGTAACGTTTTAAGCCAAAACGTTGTTGTCAGTAACGATTCCTATTTTAACGCCGTCTACTGTTCATTTTAGTCAGTTAATTCTTTTAAAACCTAATACGTTACTGTCAACCACGTTTATACTAGTTTCATAAAGTTCTCAAAAACTGTATTACTTTGATTATTTTGATCAAATCTTCTTTATTTCAAGTGTATAAAACAAGGATCCCTACTTCAAGTTGCAAAAAATATTTTTGGGGGGCCAATGAAAAAAGGAAAAGGAGAATACTGCTGATTTTAAATTTTGTGAGAAGGACATAACAAGTATCCACAAATATGAAAATTTTACTGGAATATCAACGTGGATGATAAGGATTCCATTCCACCTATATGAGCTGGAAATCATAGCTCGAGGTCGACTAAATTTAAATTCGTGTTCAAAAATACTACACTGGAACAGAACGCTTTATAACAAAGGCGGTTATGAAGTAATTATCAATCCGCCACAATATTCTTTGTTGGTATTGCCATGTTATACTTAACATCTAACCTACAATAATAACATCTTGTCTTAATTTGATCGTTCTCTTATAATTTCTTCATTCTTCATAAAATTTACGGAAAAAGGGTCAAAAATACCCTTGAACAAAAGTGTGGTATGGTGATCGAATCCTCACTAAAAGTCTCGAGTTTGAGTCTTAATTAGAACAAAAAGTTTTTTTGTTAGGGTGCGGTTCTCTAGCATACCCGATTTGAATATAGTCTATTAGTTGTATCATCCGGTACACGTACATTTCTCCATTTTAAACCAGAGATTTCGAGTTTAATTTAAATTTTTAGAAACAACAAACTTCTTGGTATTTGATTTACAAATATCAAATGATTAACATAAAAAGCTATTAATATTCTTTGTGAGACGAAGATTAACTTAACTAGACTAGCTAGCTACACTAAACCAAAACAAATGTATAGCTACTGTCCTTCCATCTTTAACTAGAGGTTTCAAATTTAAATTCCGAAAACACACACAAAAAAAATTATTAGTGAGGATCATTTTGCGGTACTTATTTACGTAGGCTTGCCGGCGTGCATAAATCTGAATTAACCGTAACAGTAGCTATATCTAGGGGCGGAGCCATGTTTAGGTCAGGGGGTTCGTCCGAATCTCTTTAGACGAAAAGTTATTATATATATATATATATATATATAGTAGATGTTGAACCATCTTCGACTAGTTTTTATGGTTACTTTTTTCGATTTTGAACCACCTAGGAGGAAATCTTAGCTCCACCACTGACTATATCGGATAGATGGTTAAACAAAAAAGATGTACGTAAATAATTACGAGACAGAGATTGTCAAGTACTAGCTGGACTTAACCTAAACAAAATGTACAGCTATTGTAGGGATTTATTCTAAAGTAAAAATGAAAGAAACTAATATGGAATCTTGTTTAAAACAAGCAACAAGAAAGTGAGAAAATTGCACGTTTAATTAAATTTGTCCCAAAAAGGAAAAAATGGACAAGATACTTAAATATATTTTCTATCATGGCCGTATTTGCTCGGACTCTTCAAACATGCTGACGGGTGCATGTCGGATCCTTAAAAATTAGTGTATTTTTGAAGAATCCGACACGAGTGCGGCAACTTTTTGGAGAGTCCGAGCAATTTCTAAGAAGTCTAGTCGTAAAGTCACAGGAACGCAATAGTTTTTGTACTTTTGGAGAATCCGACACGAGTGAGACAACTTTTTTGGAGAGTCCGAGCAATTTCTAAGAAGTCTGGTCGTAAATTCACATGAACGCAATAGTTTTTGTACTTTTGGAGGATCCGACACGAGTGCGGCAACTTTTTTGGAGAGTCCGAGCAATTTCTAAGAAGATTGGTCGTAAATTCACATGATAGTTTTTGTACTTTTGGAGAATCCGACACGAGTGCGATAACTTTTTTGGAGAGTCCGAACAACTTAGGTATTAAGAAGTCTGATCGTAAATTCAGTCACTATTATCTAGTAATAACAGAAGACTACCGTTCATATCTTGAATCCGTCTCTGATATCCATGCACACAGCTTGATCTCACTATCATCGTTGATTATAATGTACTACATCTTCAAAATAATTTTAAAATATGAAAAACATGAAGAAAAAAAAAAAGCATTAAAACAAATACAAAGAATCCAACCACTTTTCAGCCGCTGGAAATTGATTTTACCATTTGCTTTTCAAAACACATTGGAAAGTGGATATTTATATTTTACGTTATTACAACTATATAAGAAAATCCAAGAACTTTAATTGAGATCTAGCTAGAAAGTGAAAAAATTAATATGGGGTTAGGGAACCAATTTTCTTGGATTAAGTAAACCTTGTCTAGGCTATATATCAATATTTTAACCTAATACTAGTATATAATAATAGTTACGTCTCAATATTAAATAAATTACGATCGTTTATATTTTTTTTTGACTGATCATAAGTTATTTCATTTAAGCTCGTCTTAAACTCAAAACTATACAAAAGAAAATACAAATAGTACTTATTAAGAGTTGTCTATATTTTCAGCATATGTGATTGTGAGTTATATTGCTCGGACTTTTCTAAAATATCGATAGGTTAACTACCGAATCATAGTGTCATATGTGATATAGAAATATCAAGATAATATTTTTAAAGAATCCGAACGATATGCATGCATGGAACGGTGAATCTACCACATTTCTAGGATTAGCTAATTAATTACTACTAGTTGGAAACCAAAATATATCTCCCCTCGTTTTTTAATCGTTAACAACCTATCAATCTCAAATATAATATAAAGTTTTAATTTTTTTCAAAGAAAAAATTGAAAGCATCCTCTTCACCGGCCCACCATATTCTGTCTCCTAATGATCATTTTGCTATATAAATACAACAAACATGTTAACTTTTTTTCACACCAAAACCGTCTATACATTTTCTTTATCATTACATATAAAACTTTGTACTATCTTCTTTTTTTTTCAAATATTTTTGCAAAAATGGCCACAAATTCGACGTGGAGTAACCAGCAAAACAAGTTGTTTGAGAATGCATTGGCCATTTACGGCACCGACACGCCGGACCGGTGGCGTAAATTGGCCAAAGCAGTTGGTGGAAAAACTGAAGAAGAAGTGAAAAGTCACTATGAAAAACTTGTTGAAGATATTAAACATATTGAATCTGGAAATGTTCCTTTGCCTAATTATAATAATGGTGGTGGTGGTGGTGGTCGTAGCAATAATGACAGAAATATTATTATGGATCATGAACAACAAAGGTAATTAATCATCAATGTAATTTTAACATGTTTTTCTGAGTTAAGAGTCTCGGAAACAACCTCTCTACTTCATCTCAGGTAGTGGTATGGACTATGTACGCTTTACCCGATCCCCAGACCCCACTTTGTAAGAATATACTGAATAGTTGTAGTAATGTACTTTAACATGCTTATTTTTTAGGTTATTAATCTCAATTTTATACAGGATTACCTATAGTTATCTTCTGTGGTAGTTAAAATGTAGTAACATTTTGTGACATGTTCATTATTCTTCTTAATTCATACAACCTCCAAATTAAAGTTATTTTACTTATTTGTTGTGTTTGTTAACTTCAAAAAAAAAATTACGCTAACCGCGTGAAAATATATTAATTAATATGATAAATAGTAAGCTACATGCATCTTTTAACTAAATCATTTTTTTTTCTTTGTCTTCATTTATAAATTTTTTGACAGGCTGAAGGATTTGAAGCTCCAATAAAAGAAAGAACAGTGAAGCACGTGATTCAGAAGGAAGCCTATTTTATTTGAGAAGTGGAAATCCATGAAATTAACAAATAATAAGAGAGGGATATATATATATATATATACTTACATTTTGCTTTTCTTTTTTAAAACCTTTGTATTTTAGTTTGGTTTTCATTGGATTAAAAATTTCCTTTGAGCAACTATATATACATGTACGAAGTACGTTTCCAAATGTAACCTTTCTATAATGGCGTTATTTATCTCTACATATTTTCTTCGTTGTTATAGAGAAATATGTTGTTGAAACTAGGGGTGGACGTTTGGTATTTGGTTCGGTATTTTCAAAATTCGAGTTCGGTAGTTCAGAAATCGGTATTTGAATGTAGATACCACATATCATACTTATAAACTTCGATTCGGTAATCGATAAATTAAATTTCGATTCGGTACGTTATTTGGTAATACCATATTAAACATATAATGTAATGTTGTGCTAACTATACGTACTGGATTCCATGGGTAAAAATTTGTCTTCTTTATCTTATTTGGACAGTGGATGAGAATACTCATTAGTATTATTCATTAGAATACCAAATCAGCGTTCTTACTTATTAAAATAAAATAAAATAATAGTAGCATAATTTAACGAAGAACAAAAAAAAAAAGCAGTGCGTCGTAAAAAGTATCTTAATTGTCTTTTAGGTTGCGTAAAATAAATACGGGAAGTGTTGTATTATCACTCTACAGTCAAATATTTCAATAATGATATTATTTGTCTGCGTATTTTCTAGTTGGTATAGTGAAATGTTGTTGAAACATATAATATAACATAACAAGAACATATCATATATTTGAATCCATTGCTACTCGTTTGTTTTTTAAAAAAAAAAAAAAAAAAAAAGAAGAAGAGGAAAAGCATGATTTGACAATTAGTTCCACGAAATAAACTTGTATCCGTTGCAGTGAAATTGTTATAGAAGATGATTCTTGTAAAAATGTTAGACTATATCATTGCAGTTAATGACGCACATTCATGAGTATAATAATTGAAATGAATACAATCTAAATTCCTTAACGAGAATGCTGATGCCAGCGGCCAAAGTAGTTGGACTTTAGATGAACAAACTTTTAAAGGGGACATTAATAATTACTTCATGGAATATCTAAAGAATGACACAACCTCCACAACACTCTTTATGAGAATACGGTGCATCTAAATTTATTTCAAAAGATAAAATCAACTTTAAATCATTTGTCACAGTCTAATAAGTACGTAGCTTCAGAACTTTTACTGCAAATAATTTGACTATAAAATAGGCTGACAAAAATTAAAAAACACAGTAAAGAAGAACTTAGAATAATGGACCAAATTGAACAATGACAAGAGGGAATCCCAAGTTTAACATCAAAATTCACAGTGATTGAACCAAAGATATAGATGTAGCTCCCTTGCAAAATTCCTTATGATATCGCGGAGGATGCTATTCTGGTTTGTCTAGCTGGTTTTGGCCATTAAAGTTCTAGCCAAAGCGCGATGAAGCTAAATAAACCATAACCAATTATGTCATTGCGACAATGAGATGTATACTGAGAGGACATTTTAACGTATAATAGAAGATAACTGGTATGCATAAGACATTCAATCAGAGGTGTCTCAATAAAATTAGTGGGGTAAATCAAATTTTAATAGGTCTTATATATATATATATATATATATATATATATATAATACCACTGTAATAATTTAAAATTGTCTTATTTGTTCTTGCATAGTAATTGTTTCGATGTAGTATTTTTAAAAGACACTTAACCTTTAACTTCACATATTAATATGATTATTAAGTAAGAATTAATCCATGTTAATAAGATGTTAGTCATTTGTTTGCAATGCATTAACTTGGATATTGTTGTTAAAACTTTATTTATTAATATAAAGTTTGAGTTGTTTAGTTCAAAGTTCTAAAATATTTCTTATAAAAATGAGATAACTTTTTCTCTTTTTAATTCTTATTATTTTTTAGACATTTTTTTAAAAATGTATTTCACAATCTTCATTATTATTTCAAGTGAAGTTGAAATTATAGAGTTTACTAACATGAATAACACTTCGGATTAAACTATTGACACGAAAATGACCATTGAATTTTAATTTTATTTTCTAGCCATTTTAATTTGCTGGCTTGTTCTATATAGTTTCTATACATATTCTATACAATTTCTATACATATCTTATACATATAAATATTCTATACGAAAATTATATAGTTTTGATACACAATTTATACAATAATTGTACAGTTGTTTTTTTTACACATTTTATACGACAATTCTATAATTTTTATACACTTTCTATACATTTTATATATATATATATATATTTTACATATATACATATTTGATAGAACTATACAATTTTTATACATATATCTTATATAGATACATATTTTATATAACAATTATATCATTTTTATATAATTATATTTAGTTACTATTTTAAAAGAAAGCAGATTATTTTTCATTTAAAAAATTTATAGCAAAAATATATATATATATTTTTAGAAAAGAGCCAAGCAGTCCAAGTTGAAAACTGCATCAGTATTGTATATGGACTATATCAATATGATATATAAACTGCATCTGAACTATATGGGCTAAAATGACCCAAATTAGAAAACGTCTATAATACGAAAATAAAATAGACGCACGACTATTTTTTGATAAAACGTCAAATTTGTGCTATTTGTTTTAAAAATGGCTGTCTTTTTCCCCTAAAATTTTGAGGCCTCAAAATTTTGGAAGCCTAAAACAAAGGCTTTACTAATTTTATCCTTGAGCCAGCCTGCATCCAGTACATCAAAATTACAGATCACCAATTGAGGTAGGAGCAGGACCATAGTTCTTACTATATATAAGATATTGATGTTCTAATTAATTTGACATTTTATGTGAGGCTCACTTAAAAAAAATTCACAAGTATTTTTGTAGCAATTTTGTTATATCACTTTTAATTAGTTATTATGAGTCATTCAAGACGTGTCATGTTCGCTATTTCAATCGTGATATTTGGTTACTGTTGAAATTATATCAGTGTCGCTTAAATTGAAATCGAAAAATATTATAAATTACAATAATTAAAAATTAAAATTACTTTTAAAGTTTAAATTCACTATCAATACCAAAGAAGTTTGAATAAGAAAGGTATTATAAATTGCAATAGCAAACAATTTAAAATAGTAAATTACAACGTCGAAAAGGTATTATAGATTACAATAGTTATCGATGTCATGTTAATTAGGATAAAAGAATATTACTTGAAAATTACGTTGAAAGTTGTATAAATCATAATATAATTAACAACTTAAAACATCTAAAACTATATATAACAAATCTGATTGACTTTCTCAAATATTTCATCATATAGCATATAATATCCGAAAAGTAGCACAATGGACCCGTGCTGGCACGGGCTCTAATATCTAGTCATATTAGAGAATCTCCTTTATAAGTCTTTCAGTGAGAGCTTTCGGGAGACCCATCACGCTATCAGTTGAGCCAACCTGCCCAGAAAAATTATTTTACAAACGGAATAATACATATACACAAACGAAGCACTCTAACTTTGAGTATGCACATCTAGACATTGCAACTCATCTCCACTTCAACTTACAAAATGATCATCTCGACACCTCCAAATCCACGTCAGCATCGGTGTCCATGAGGCACAGTGGGACGAGTTGGGAGTGCTTGGTTGCTAGCTGAGACCAAGTCTAGATGTGCACTTTCAAAGCTGGAGTGTTTACTTGCTAGGTGAGGTAAAGTTTTGAGCTTAAAAAAATGAAAAAAAATATATGATAATATGCAGAATATTTGACATCAGATGAACTTTTAGTACTAAAAGAGGATAAGAAAACTTTCCCATCAGAAAAAGAGTGTTTTAAGTTTCTTAGAGTGGTTGGCAAACAAGTCACAAAAGCATTTCATTAAGGTTGTGGTACTTCTTACTCTAGAGAGGACTTTTAGTGCTTAGTAAAATCAAGTAAAAAGGGGTGACATGGTCTAAAGCCTATATTGTTATGGAAAAGCAATTCTAAAAGGCATCTGTAGTGGTACGTTTTATACAAAGGACAAGTTCCTTTCACGATTAATCATAATAGAACTTTTAGTATCTTTTCTATGCTGTAAGACACTTCGCGCTCAATCGTGCCTTATACTTGTGGGATTACACTGGGTGTGTTTTTGAAATTAGAGAGAAGTGGCGAGGCAACACGTACCACTTCCTTAACATAAGGTACAATGAGAGGATGTTCAATTATCAAGCCACCAGCTGCATAAAGAACTATCCCTTCCTCTATCTGATCGGGAAAAAAAAAAAAGGATCTTAAGACAATAAATCATCATTTAATGAGATCAACAACTAACAATTCAACTGAAAGTTATACCAGTTTATCTATGACTTGATCTGGTATTTCATGGAAATAGATCTGCAACCAAAAGAAATGTTATCGCTCTTCCTGGACAAGTGAAAAAATAAAAGAAAAGAAAATATGCTGAACATCTCAAGCAGTTAACGTACACATTTAACTACAAGGTATGCATAGCAAGAATTTGAGATTGCAAGTAGAGCCAAAACCGTTGAAAAACAAAATAAAAAGCTATAGAGACCCATCTGATAATTGAAAATGAGAGAAATCAACAAAGGTACCTCTACTTTGTCCCACTCTCCTCTTCTGCTTCCTGTTACCAGGTTTGTGACAAGAACAGAACTCACGGTTGCTGCATGTCCATTGGAGTAATCTGCAAGTTGACAGTGTAAGGCTAGCAGAACTACAAAACTAATATAGTAAAAAATCAATTAAAGCAAAGGTAAACCTTTCATGAACTGCCGTGCTTCTGCTTCACTGGATGGTTTTTCCCTGACCACACCTTCATATACCACCACCTCCAGATCATTTCAAGTTAGGATAAGATCATTAACATAGAAAGGCCCATGCATTATACACGCAGAAAATAGACAACGATTGAACAGCAGAAAAAGTTCCGAAACATGTAAGCTAGAATGTCCCATCACCAAAATTCTTGTGGAAAGGCAATTGTCACGTGGCAAACTGTTCTGAGATGCGAAAGCACAAAACCGATGGGGGACTGGGGTGGGGGTGGGGGGTGGGGGTGGGGAGGGTGAGGTGCTGGATTACATGTCCGAACACCAATCAGATCTTCTTCCTTCTTTTTCTAATGGGCCAGCTTGTGCGCACCACGGTTATTCGAACCGGATATTTTCTACCTCCCACGAGCAGATGTAACGGATAATTCTACCCACCAAGGGTTAGAAGATATGAGAAAAACACCTTGTATTTTTTTCCTCCGTTGGGGTTGGGATTTGAACCTGACACCTCATGGTTCTTACCACTTCATTGATCACTAGGTCACACACTTGGGTGCTCTACACTCGTCAAATTTGGACAATGGGTTTGAAGGAAGATGGTATCTTCTCCGTGAAATACTGTTATCAACTCATGCAAAAGGGAGATATAGAAGGGTATAGACAGCAGATGATCTGGAAAACCGAGTGAAATATTGTTATCAATTCATGCAAAAGGGAGATGGAGAAGGGTATAGACCGCAGCCATGATGGTCTGGAAAACCCAGTGAAATTCTAAGGCAGCATGTACTGGATGGCTAGCTAAACATGATGCGTGTCAGACATCTGTTTCGACAAAGTGAGAAGAAACGGAAGATCTGATGCATGTTTCTGAACTTGTTGGAGTGCTGTGGGTGATGTCTAATGGCCTCAATAGAGTAGTACAAAGCTGGCAAGGACCTGAGGAAAGATAAGAGACAAGTGTGAAGAACCACTCCGCGGTGCACAACTGCATATTTTCACCAGTTTGGGTTGATGTAAGTCATAGATGTTTCGAAGGGAAAGAAACATCCACATCTTCTATGAAGTCTAGCTGTCTATTATCTAATTAACTTTTGGTATATGATAACAACAACAACAACATACCCAGCGAAATCCCAAAAGTGGTGTTTGAGGAGGGTGGCGTATACGCAGCCTTACCCCTACCTTGTGAAGGTAGAGAGGTTATTTCCGGTAATCAAAAGGAGAATGTCATGTCACGAGGGTATAGGCATATAGTATAAGGTACATAGACTTCAGGTATCATGCTACTGGAAACATCTCTGATACAGGAATTATGACCTCAGATAAGCTAAGCGGAAAATCAAGGGTGAGTCGGAAGTATCCTATCAAATTATAGCTTCTTCAATTGCCAAATCCTTACCTCAAACCAAAATACTATAGTAGTCACTATTTGGTTTCCTAGTGCAACTTAATCTTTTCTCATCATGACCGTGTGAAACTATTAACTCAAAAGGACTAAAATAAAAAAGTGGAGTCAGCACGTTGAACACATTGCTCGACGTTTCTAAGAAACTTATGAAACAAATTTTCTAGCTAAAAACGAGGTAGATCGACACATTATAAACTCGAAAAGCACAAAGAAGCCTGCGATGGCCTCAACTTTAAACCATCATAAAGCAACGAAAGCCTATTGCCATAAGTAGAGCCAAACAACTAACCATTTAATTACAACTAAATCATCTGCTTGAACAAACAATACCAAATGAAACATGTCGCTCTAGGTTGTACCAAACTGCAAACTCTAATTACAGTATCTCACCCTCGCAAATCATATTCTAAATTCTCAAAGCGCACCAGGTTTTAAGAAGAATATTACCGGTTTCTGCTGCTTAGACTAAAAAGTACTGGCAGTCTTCTTGTTAAGCTTATACTATATGGAGTTGTAAAGATATGTGCATCCAATATGGATGTGGTGTTAGTGCCCAATATAGGTTCCGTTTTTTTGTAGTATATTTTGAAGAAGCAGCACTAAGTATGCAGATCAAAGTTTCACCTATTTGGAACGAATACATCAAGGAAGGAAGGATAATATAATGTAGACTAGCTCTTTAAGAAGATACCACTTTATGCTCAAAAGAATATGATAGATATTTAATTAAACTGGTAAATTTAGCTGGGGGGAAACGAAAAGAAAATAAAGATAATGTAGTAGAAAAAGCATTACAGTAAGTCAAGAACGGATATTTAACCATAAATGATGAGAAGATCAGAAATTAAGTATACTTGGTCACAGGTAATTAGAAGTGCTGGCCCGGCATCCCGTTCGGATTCACCAATGGAAACCCTTGGTATGATGGCTTCTGCCTGATTATAGTTCCAGCAATTCAGGTTAATGCCAATTATGATGTATGCTTTGAGACTATATAGCAAAGTCCAATAAATGCAAGAATATATCATGTCTAGAAAGAAAAAATCTGTGAAATAATGCAAGCTTGTCCCAACAAGAAATCGAATCATTTTGAAAGAAGAAAAGCAAACTCAGAAAAGGCCCATTACAGAGCATAAAAGCAAGAAAAACAACACAAGAACAGCAAAGGCACACAACTTTATCATCATACAAAAAATGCTGGCAGAAATAGCATATTATAGGTTGCATTTCATCAAATAGAAGCTAGAAAAATAACTTTTGGTGGGGAGATTGAGAAGGCAAAAGAGGCAAGACATACTGTGTCAGCTGCAACCAAAATTGTTGGATTGACATCCTTCTCTAGGTTTTCAGTTTTTTGAATTTTTGATATGATAGCATCAGCCTGACACGATTTAAATAAGCATTTCAAAACAAGGCTTCAATTATACTATGAGGCGAACTGAAGAACTCAATTAGATGAGGAATAGAACACCCTAAGCTCCCATTTGGACATAGATAATTTTTTTACCTTTTCTCGAGAAAAAAATGAAAAGCGAAGCATTGATTTGAGTTTCAACCAAAAATATGTCCAAATGCTAGCTAATTGATTTGCCTAAAAAATCTAATACACTATCACAACAAGATATGTAATACAACACTTCTACAAATAGCATCAACAACAAATTCAAGGTAACGATTGAAATCACCACACCATATTCTAAAAGCAAAGCATCACATTGCATACCATTCATAAATCAAAAATGAATGCCACATACAAGAGAAAATCACAATGGCGCCATCTATAACAGTATAATATGCCTTAACCCATAGCAATTCCAAAGCAGTAAATGATTTCAAGAATATGTTCAAAGATGTATATACTTGCACAAGTTCTTAGGAAAACAAACCTTTGCCTCTGCAAGAGCCATAACTAAATCTTCAGGTTTTTCTTTCCGGATAGCTTTCTCATCTATATCTGCAGACTATATTACAAGAAAGTACATGTTAAACTATTACTCCACCAACTGTAAAAACAATATATCAACTACAACTCAATCTAGTTGGTGTTGCTATATGAATCCTTGTTATCTATTCAACTAAGAACTGCAAATGGAACATTCATTGAATGCACCAAACATGATACATGTCGTTATATAGATTTAACCACTTAACAATAACAACAACTAGCACCCAAGGATGTGTTGCGCTTGTCTCTTCGAGCCATGTCAGTTGTTTTCTTGACCTTATTGTGAATGTCATATTAGTTTAAGGTATGATGGTCAGTGGTTGTCTCAATTCCAGAGAATTCAATACACACCCGTTGACATTTTTAAAGAGTCTGAGCATCATAGCACTTAACCATGGGTCAATTAGAATGATTTGGTGCGTTAACTGGTCCAAGTTTAAGTATATTTGAATTGCAAATACATATACACAAAAATAGGAACATATTCACCTATAGACCAAACAAGAACTAATTGATAAGTAGTTAGAAATTTACCATAGTTGTGAACTGGAATCCCATGTCAGCTAAAATCTTTCTCCGAGCAGCAGATGATGAACCCAAAATTAGCTGAAAAAAAAGGAGTAAACTGAACATCATAACCAAAAAAATAAAAAAATATCCCTAGGTCCCAATTTATATGATACCTTTTAGATTTCGAGATTCAAACAAGTTACCGTAATTTTTTCATATATCTTAAATATCTTGAATTATCAATTATTGTGGTGCTCTTTAACTAATTTTCAAACATCTAATTTTTACTGTTTAAGTAATTTTGAATTCATTACTGTTTACGGAGGACATGACCCTTGATAGGAAGGTGTGGAGGACGCGGATTAGGTAGAGGGTTAGTAGGTAGGAGTTCGTCCGTAATAGTAGGGAAGAGTGCTTTGTTTGTATCTGTGCTAGGAGTTTCTTGTTCGTGGTGTTTCGGTGATGTCTATGATTTTGAATAGATAGTTTATAGTATTACCTTGTGAGTGTCTTGTTTCCTTTATTATCTAGCAGTGTGGTATCCCATTTTTTCATGTGCTTTTATGTTTTTTGTTTATTATACTTTTATCTGTCCTAAGCCGGGGTTCATCAGAAACAACCTCTCTACTTCATCTTTATCTGAAGTAGTGGTGTGGCCGTATGGACTGCGTATGCTTTACCCTCCCCAGACACCATTTTGTGGGAATACGCTGGGTATGTTATTGTTGAAAGTAATTTTGAATTTACAGTCAAAATTAAACTGTTTGATTCTCAAAATTTGAATTGCGGCAAGTAAAATTGGGACAGAGAGAGTGTAGCAAACTATGCAAAAGGATATCGATAATTGAAGTACATCATAAGTACAATAAGAATATTTTCTATAAAGAGAAAGAATTACCTTAAACGGAGGAGCATTGGCTTCCATTTTTGCCGGTTAACGACGGCGTCCGATTGGAGGGAAAATTAGAGAAGGAAATTGTTACTGTTTCAAACGGGTCAAAATGCCCTAACCCGTTTCTTACAATTTGTCTGATAAAGGAAAAAGGAAATATTACAAATAAAGTCCCTTTACAAACAAGGGTAATTAACTAGAGTCCCTCTTTAACAGAGTTGCTAATTGTAATTTTATACCAGAAGAGTTTGTTGAATCTTGTAGATACGCCTTTATTGAAGAAATTTTATCTTTAAAATAGTGTCATGATCAGTGACGGATCCACCTTGTAATCAGGAGGTTCATCCGAATCCCCATCAACGGAAAATTATACTATTTTTATACGGTCAAAAATATTTTTATATATATATAGTAGATGTTGAACCTCTTCGACTAGTCCGTATGTTTACTTCTGAATTCCCTCAATGAAAATTCAGGTTCCTCCACTGGTCATGATAGGCATGCCTATATCTAAAAAGGACTTCATGTTGTACAATTTTCATTTACCCCAAGGATGTCCTAAAGTTCTTCCATTGAACTGTATTATGGAATCATCCCAAAGATCTCGATCAGAGCAGGCATATGTCAAATGTGAATACAAGCCACAGGTAGAACACCTAATAAAGAGACCTAATCTTGAGTGAAATAAATACCGCTTATGCTAGGATGAAAAAATTGGAGCACAAAATTTTCATAAATGACACATACCTACATTAATGTTTTCAGGGAAAATTTTAGTTGGTTAACTATTTAAATTTTCAAGTCGTTGGTAGAGTTTAATTCTCCATCTTATAATCGTCGTGTCCCTTTTTCTAATGCCCAAATTTTACAAGAAAACAAGGAGAAAAAAAATTAATGTTTTTGTAGATGATTTGAAAGGAATTGGGTGCAACCATGTGAATTAATTTTAGGGAATTTGATTTGTTTCCATCTCTATCTACAACGACACAATCAACAAACTATGCACTATTAGATAAGATTTTAAATGAGTAATAATATTATACCAATTAAAATAAGTTATAGCACATGCAACAACAGCAACATTCCTACTGAATTAAACACATTCGAAAAGGAGAAAATGCAGATGCCAATTTGCTCTTTTTCCATGCACCTTGAAATTGAAGTACAAACAATATAATTATAAATATTTAAGATAAGGTACGTACTTTAAACTCATGCATACTACAAATAGCTAGGAGAGAAATCGTCTGATTAAGAAAGAAGGATTCCGCCTCTCGCTAATACATTACAGGGATAACCCTGACATGACTCAATTCCCGTCTTCTCTAGTGGAAATTCTGACTCCGAATAACTAAAGTGTGTCAGTGAAGATGCCCAGTAGCTTCTCTTTCAGCTTCTTAACCGCGTGGGGCTTTTCCCTCTCTTCCTCTTTTTTAAAGGTAACCGTCCAGTCTTGAAAGTGAGGGTCTTGCATCCTAACTACTTCAAGTTAGATGCTTTAAATTCAATACAACAAACTGTAAAGCACAAAAAGATATTCAACTGTAAATAAAATTAACGTGTTCAAATGATGGATTAAAGGAATTAAAGTTGTTGTTTTTTTTCCTTTTGTTCTCTTGTATAGCTTGAGGTTTCAGGTTCTCCTGCGTTAAAAAGTGGAGATAGCATTGGAGGGTTCTTTTTGATAGAGCGCCAAACATTGCATTTCCATAGGAGGCTGCTTTAGCGCGTCCTCCTTAGATGACATTTCAACAAGTGAATAGTGTTTCCGCTCAGAACTCATGATAACATGTTCAACTTCACCAAACTTGCTAAATAACTCTCTCAGTCTTTCAGAAATATAATCTTCACCGATCTTTGATCCCAAAGATATAAGCACTCAGATTTTGATGCAAGTCTGAGATGGATCGATATAGCCTTAATCCTATTGGATTCATGTGAAATCAGTAGATTTTGCTCCAAACCCTATATATAATTGTATTAAAAGATTTACTAAATATATCAATAAATATTATATTATATTATATTATATTGTGAACCCCATTACTATTCTAGCTATCATAGATTCTTAGTAAAAATTATTGTAGAACGGCCCATAAACTTCAAATATTAAATTTCTGTAGGCTCCAAACTACAGTTCTTGAAAGTTGATGGATCAATGTTGCAAAGATAGCTCCGAACGCACAACTTGCAAGAACAATAATGTCATGTGTAATATCCTCATCAATGTCCATTTATTTACATTCACTCAACTATGAAGGAGATATATATCTCGTTAATTTAAAAAAAAAAATCATTGTTTTAGGTTGAACTTTATTCTACTTGCTTAAGACGTCAACAATATGTCAGTATAATCTAACAAGTGAAATATGAAGAGTTGAGAATACGTGAATCTTGTCCCTACCTCTATTAAGTATGTTTTGAGAAGAACATCGGTTCTACTTGATTAAGACATTAATTTATGAGAGAGATACACTCAAAACATACATGTGTAGACTTTCTAGAGAATGAAAATTATTTAATAATTTGGAAAGTTATACTCAAAGAAATGAAGTTTATCCTCCTTCCTAATTCAAGTCAATGCAATTTATGAAAGATTTCAAAGTACTAATTATTTATCAATTACCAAAAAGAAACGACTCTATCCTTTGCTAAAAAATAACTACAACAAATTATTAATTCAAACTTCCAATGGTAGCATTTTGAAAGTAATATTACCCAAGGATTGTCAAGATATTGACTAATCATATAGTTGCAATCTTTGACAAATAAGTGTTCTTTATATCAAATTATATTAATTTGGTATATTTAAATGCTTTAATTAGATGAATGAAATGCATATAAATTAAGTACAGGGAGTGTTAAAACCTTTATGTACAACCACATATAATGTATAATCGAATAAGAATCAAGTTTTACTCGTGAGTGATATTTCTGACATTCCAAATGTAATCAAAATATTATTATTTTGAAGTGACATGTCATATTTATCCCTTCGTCATTCCATAATTTTTTACTTGTCACCATCTTTCGACAATGTAATTATCTCAGCTCTATAATATTATTATAAGATTAATTACTCTATCATTAAATAAAAATATGCTTTTTATTTCCTTTTTTTTTAGTTGTATGGTGAAATTAAAGTAGATAGTATATAGTATCTCATTAAAAAAAAAAAGGCAATGATAAATTTAATTACAGCGATAATTAACAACCTTACATTAGGGTAATTTAAGAAATGATAAATGTGATGCATTCTAGAAGCAAACAAATCTATAGATACAATATATTATCTCTTTAAGATATGGTCTACCATATTGTTATCTCATAATATTTGTTGTTCATATTTGACTCTTAAAAGTCAATCTAGATTATGATTAATGCTTGTTAGTTTTAGGACTAATACTTACACATATTTATATAATGAGCTTTTCCGTAACAACTACAACTTCTAATAACATTTCATTATAGGACTATGATATTTAACGTTTTCTGAATTCGATTTTCATGTCATATTATTATTATATCTTCTTACAGAAAAATAAAATATAACATAAAAGATTGATTATGATAAAAAAACTAATTGTCATAGTATTATAGAGAGATCAAAGTATTGAGTTTGAAAAATAATAAGTACTCACAATATATGATATGATAGTTGTACATCATTAATATTAAAAAATCAACATGTTGGACAAGTACGATATACTCCATCTTTTTTTTTTTCTGTACATTTATATTGTTAATATTAATATAATAATAATTAGGTAACAGATGGTCCTGGTCAAAGATTCATCCCCTCTGTCCAACTTGACTGTCCTGGGAAAAAAAATATTATTTCTAACAACAGCCCTACAATCATAAGATAATAAAATTTAATTTCTATGACAATACAAACAATCAAACAAGACCCCTCAATTACATAAATCTATTTGTTCTATCTTTAGCCCATTGTATTCATAATATTATATTATGACATTGTTGGCTCACCTTTGGCATAACACTATCTTATCTTTCATCTGAATTTGGAAACTATATTATATTCTGATTTCGATACATATTCATATTTGCTTATGGCTTACTAGAATAGATTTCTCATTTTAAAACTCATGGATATCATGAGTTAAAAAGCTTGTGCGGAGTCACCTTTAGCGAAATGACGATCAGATGCATATCTTTCGTCAGAAAATTATGTGGTGAATAAAGATTAAATGTTAATCATAACGGGTGTATATTTCATTTTGCACATTCTTAACATAACTGAGAATAAAATTTATACGCCCTTAACCAAATTCTTGGCTTCGCCACAATAAAAAATATGTAATTCAAACATTTTCGTCTGTTACGTCCTATCAAGGCTTGAATATGGTAAGTTGAGTGTAGCTTATGCACATCCCATCATCAACAGACTTAGTTCTTAAATTCTTAACCTAAATAGCACGTTTATAATCGCGATCATGCCGCACCAACTCTTTCAGTCATTACTACTTGTGTCGCACCTATGGTGGGAGGGAATTCGATAGGTGGTATGATTTTATATCCATGCAATGCATCATTGGTTAATGTAGAATTCAAATTAAATTGAAATGGATCTTCCCTCTTGTCTCAGTATGAAATAAAAAAGTTTGATTCAAAAGTTTATTGTTTGCTACTATCTCAATTGCTCTAGAAAATATGGCGATTTCAGATCCAAATATGTTATAGATGGTATCCTCTTAATTGAATAATTTTCTTCTTGTTTAGTACACATAAACTTTAACTTTAAGCTTGTAATATATTTTAAAAAATAAAAATAGGATATAAGAAGAAATAAAGAAATTACAAGATCGGTAGCAAATTTAACCATCATCGTAAAAAAATCGCTAGGTGGTACTAAGCTAAATTAATTAAAACACATTACAAATCATCTATGGACATTTATTTAAATCTTCTTAAACTTCAAAGAGTCGACTAACTCTTAGTTGTTTCGATCATGGATGCGGAAGACCATTCTAACTATAAAGTCCTTTCTTTCTTGGATAAAAGAAGACGATTCCAAAAGATCAAAATGAAAAATAAGATGTCTTAAAGGTAAATCAGAAAGATCTTAAATAAGAAAGAAAATACCTGTCTTTCTAATGAACATCAACTCTCATTAGTCTTCCCCCGAAAATGAACGAATTCAGAGCCGTTGCTTTCTAATTAATCAAAGTAGGACACCTTTCTCGGTCAATACTAACTACAAGAACTAAAGAAACACAGTCTAACTCAATCATAAGATTGATCTTCTGGGATAGCTTTTACCCTAGCCTATAGGATTTTTTCGTTAAGGTTTGATCCAACATTGCCTTAGTTTTTAGTAAAGGGTTAATCAGGTCTTGAATTAGAATACAAGAAGAGATACATAACTCCGTTGTTAGGACTTCCTCAGACTAAGGAGGGAACAAATCGAGAGGAGAGTCCTTGACTTAATATATGCCTTTAGGCCCTCGCAATGTGAGGACTTTTTAGGGAAAAGATGTCTGTCCTTCAAAAAGAACTAAAGACTATTGATGAAAAGCTTTCTTATAGTCAAAATAGCTAATGAAAGAAGAGAGAAGAAGTATGACTTTTTCAGGAAGAATATAAAAAAAAATAAGATTTTGACCAGACACGTATCGAAGGAAGTATGACTTTTTCAGAAAGAATATAAATAAAGCAAGATATATTGACCAGACACGTATCGAAGGAGCAAAGGAGGAGGTAGCAAGAGCAGCAAGAAGCGAACAAAAGTGAGCTTGTTCTCGAATCAGCATACTAGGAATCAAAGATTGAAGATAATTTCCGACAAGCGCACATTCATAGATTGTTAGTATATCATCAACAAAATGAAGCTGATAGCAAACTGAACCATCATTAACAATGTGAAATCTCAAATAGCCGGCAATTAACTGAACCACCATCAACTAAATATAATCTAATTAATCACTAATAAATTAAATCATTATCAACACAAAAAAATTCAGTTAGCCAACAAACTGAGCAATTAAACTTCCCCAAACTTTTGATATTACTAACCTTTTTATTTTTGTATAGTAAAAATTTTCAAAAATTATAATGTACTACGTTCTCCCCAAAAAATTTATCTAAACAAAAATAGAAAATGAAAATGACTAGTGGAATTTTGTGTTATAAAAGCATATAAGAATCTTTCTGCAAAATTGCAATTTCCAAAAAGTCAGCTTCACTGATAGAGAGAGAATAGTTATTATTCTCTCTCTCTTTCATCGCCATGGCCGCCGCCACCACCACCGCCGCCGGTGCCGTCACGGCGGCCGGCACAGGTGAGACAGTCGGAGTTCAGATCCAGCAAAGTCGAAGGTTGCCGGATTTCCTACAGAGTGTAAATTTGAAGTACGTTAAACTAGGTTACCATTACTTGATCTCAAATTTACTAACTCTATGTCTGATTCCTGTAATGGCTGTGATATTAATCGAAGCTTCGCAAATGAATCCTGATGATATTCGCCAATTATGGCTACATTTGAAGTATAATTTAGTATCTGTTATTATTTGTTCAGCCGTTTTGGTTTTCGGATCGACGGTTTACATCATGACTCGGCCACGGCCGGTTTATTTGATAGATTATACGTGTTATAAACCTCCCGAGGAGCTTAAAGCTCCGTATGAACGGTTCATGAGGCATTCAAGGCTAACTGGTGATTTTGATGAGTCTTCGTTAGAGTTTCAGAGGAAGATTCTAGAACGTTCTGGCCTCGGGGACGAGACGTATGTCCCCGAGGCTATGCATCATCTTCCTCCGCAGCCTTCGATGCAGGCTGCGAGGGAAGAAGCTGAGCAAGTGATGTTTGGTGCATTGGATAAATTGTTTGCGAATACGTCTGTTAAGCCTAAGAAGATAGGTGTGCTTGTTGTGAATTGTAGTTTGTTTAATCCGACTCCTTCGTTGTCAGCTATGATTGTGAACAAGTATAAGTTGAGAGGGAATATAAGGAGTTTTAATTTGGGAGGTATGGGTTGTAGTGCTGGTGTAATCGCGGTTGATCTAGCTAAGGATATGTTGCAAGTGCATAGGAATACGTATGCGGTGGTTGTTAGTACTGAGAATATTACTCAGAATTGGTATTTTGGGAATAAGAAGTCAATGTTGATACCGAATTGTTTGTTTAGAGTGGGAGGTGCTGCTGTTCTGTTGTCTAATAAGTCCGTGGATAGAAGAAGGGCGAAGTATAAGCTTGTTCATGTTGTTAGGACACATCGTGGGGCTGATGATAAGGCATTTCGATGTGTTTATCAAGAACAGGATGATGCTGGGAAAACTGGGGTTTCTTTGTCGAAAGATCTCATGGCGATTGCTGGTGGAGCGCTTAAGACGAATATCACTACCTTGGGTCCTCTTGTTCTACCTATCAGTGAGCAGCTTCTGTTCTTTGCTACTCTGATAATTAAGAAAATATTCAATAAGAATGTGAAGCCTTATATTCCAGATTTCAAGTTGGCCTTTGATCATTTCTGCATACATGCTGGTGGAAGGGCTGTTATTGACGAGCTGGAAAAGAATTTGCAGCTGACGCAAGTTCATGTTGAGGCATCTCGAATGACACTGCACCGCTTTGGAAATACTTCATCCAGCTCCATTTGGTATGAACTGGCGTATACGGAGGCCAAAGGAAGAATGAGGAAAGGTAATAAAGTTTGGCAGATTGCATTTGGAAGTGGTTTTAAATGTAATAGTGCTGTTTGGCAGGCACTGCGAAATGTAAAGCCTTCTCCCAATGGTCCCTGGGAGGATTGTATCGACAGGTATCCAGTTAAAGTAGTCTCATAACGTGGCATAAATCAAGATTAGGCAAGCTCAAGGTTATCGGTAGCTGCTTCAGTGTCCAGTTGTCTCTTAAGTTACATGTACTTTATGGAGCCTCGTCGCTTGAAGCTGAGCGATGCTCTGCTTCCAATTTTTTCCTTTTATCTTTCCTATTTATGAATGAAGTATCATTTTTTTCTTTTCTTGGTTAGGGCCTTATGCTAATTTGTGTTGTACCATTTCAATCTATTACACCTAAGGTTTCATGTATGTAGCAAATCCTATTTTAATTGTACTTATCATGCCCCTATAAACATCTCCTCATGACTAAATTTATGAGTAGTGGATTCAAGTTACTAAATGGCCTCTGTTATGTCTCACTGTGAGCCAAACGATTCCATAAATAGCATGTTCATCATTTATATTCGTTTATCTACTTTATGTACTTGATCATCCTCAAGAGTTCAGTCCAGTAAGTCCTAACTTTGCTGGCCTTTGGTGAGACCCTAAGGTTTGTGAGTAACTGGACCATGTATTGCTAACGATTTCTCAGTATTGCCTGGGTGTGGAAGTTGTGTTAGTAATAACGCAAACCTGCTTTTTGTACGTTGATTATCATTTTATCTTGTTGTGACTACAGTTTAGGATGATGATCTGTCAGGTTGTCTACAGTATTTTTGCCATGACGCCTTCATCTCCATTATTCTGTTTTCCTCCTGAACTGAGGGTCCAGCGGAAACAGCCTCTCTACCAGGTAAGGTAAGGTCCCTAAACCCTATTTGTTGGGCTACATTGGGTATATGTTGCCGTAATCTGTTTTTGGACTGCCAGTTATATTTTTTTCCTCCAAATACGTGCGATATTCGTCTCACTTTTTTGTTTGTTCAATTTTGGACTTGCGGGTTTTTACGTGAGTGCAACGGCCTCACATGTATGCTTGCTTGATGTTCATTTGCATTCCAGTATGGTCTGGTAGGTTGCCACTTTTGGCTGCAAAAGATATTGTTCGTAATCTGCATGTGGAAAGATTCTATGTAATGCGTGAATGGATTGTTGTAACCATTGTAGTAAAGTTTCGATTCCTTGCTTAATGAGGCAACAACAGACAGAAGGAACCTTCTTAGTTTATTCCTACAAGTTTCTCGGTTGGTACATTTGATTCATATTATGTAAGCATTACCATTACGGAGTACTTGCTTTCTCTCACCAGCACACGCTAGGTCCTGACTGCTAAGTAAAGCTGACAATCAAAACTTAGATAGATGAAACGAAATCACTTTCTCCTGTTATTTTCACCCACTCCAATGAATAGAACCTTGGCCTATCCTCCATTAATTTCTGTGGTTGATATTGTAGAAGAATATGAAACCAAAAAGAAAAGAAAAAATGGCTTTCTCTTTCCTAAAAGTGGCGTTTCTTTATCCAGGCATCATGAGATGAGATAAAGTTTGCGTACATCTCACCCTCTTTAATATTCTATTTATGAGATCAAATCGAGGATGTTGTTGTTATTCAATTCTGGCAGGCAGCTAAGTTCAAATGATTGGAACAAATAATAATACTGGCTCAGTTTAATTGCATTAGGCACGTAATGATGGAGAATGATAATTTAAAAAATACAGCAGCCAACAAGGTCAACAAAGCTATTTTTCATTACCTAATGATTTACACGACTTAGTACTAAAGGGATTTTGGATATTATCATCATGAAAACGACTTATGAATTGAAAACCCAACGTGGAACACTCCTGAATTTAAAAAATACATTAAAAAAAGAGTTTAATTATATAAACCGGCAATATAAAAATAAAAGTTTGTACTAACAAATCACTCAAAGGATATCTACAAATAAACCTTTGGAGAATTTTGTAATCTTAAAAATAAAAGACAAGTAATCTATAAATGTGTCCTGCAATTAATTTACAATTCAGTGAAAAATAGAATTCCAGTAGCTTTAGTCACGGAGGAAGCATATTAATTTTCAGTGTAATTTTACATAGTAGTGAAGATACTTCTTTGGTGAAATTAAATATCGACAAAATACTAAAGATCACATGTTAAAATATTTAAAAGATGCTTGTTACAATGTTATAAACAGGAAAAAGGAAAACTTTTCTGGGGCCCTAAATAATAATGGTGTCACCAATTGAAACAGACCTACTCCCTTCGTCGCAAAATAAATAATAGTAGTAATATTTTAACTAATACACTAGATATGTCGTCGTTGTATTTTAGGGAAAAAAAGTTGTCCCAGATAATTGTTGCTCTTAGGAATTCAACAGAATAATCAATAGTAATTGTTTCTAACTATACAACAACTTTTCAACAATGCTCAATTCTCCATATATATATATAAGGGCAATTTAATAAATAATATGTTATATATATTGTTTTTCTTAATAGAAAATGCTAATTCTGGATGGAGGGAGTAATTCTTTTTAAATCCACATCGATGAAAAGAAGAAATTTGTTAACATGTCGCAGTTTTAATGTTGAGTTATTCCTTGATTTATACCACTGATTTAAATTTTAATGGTTAATACAATTTTTATTTTTAACTGATTTCTTGCTACAATGTAAACACCATTCCCAGGGACCAAAAAGTTAAAACGTACATTAGCAACTATTTTAAAAATTGAAATTTGTATCCTTTTCCCTTGTAATAATATATATAATTCCTCTGTGAATAACAAAATTTAGTGCATAACAATGAAATCCAGTTTCTTCAGAATAACAATCATCCTGATTCCTGTGTAACATTTCGAAACAACTTTCGCTATAACCAATTGAAGCTAAATGACGTTATAAAGAGGTTTGACTGTACATACAATAAGTACATTTTTCCTTTAAGCACATTATTTAAAATTGAATTAAATAATCACCCTTATAATATACTTAAAAAAAAATCATACAGTAATTACAGCTGAGCAACAAAAATAACAAGAAATACAGCAAGTAAAAACAATTATAGAAGGATGAAATGTACACACTCTGAAGCAGCATGTCCAACTGGCTCTTTCTATATATATGAAAAATTGAAACTATTGCACAAGGAGGAACAAGGTAATAGAAAGTAGAGTGGAAAAACGATGAAATTCTTCATCTGAAGGAAGACTGGATTTCCTCCAGAGTTCTCCCTTTCGTCTCCGGTACAAATATTGCCACGAATGCCACGGTGAAGGCACACATAACCATGTAAATAGTGAAGGTTCCTGGTTAAAGATAGCGCGCGCAGACATTAAGTCAGTTCAGGTCAGGCAATATGATCATCATGTACTAAGAAGCTACACGTATGAAACGCTGAAACTTTTCAGCAACATGTTTATGGTGTGTGTGTTCATCAGTTGCAGAGCCACTGATGAATTGACACCCTTTCATGTGAAGAGGAGATCGGTGAGAAGGTGCGACAGGTTGGTCGTAAGGGCTTGAGGAGCGTAGAGGTAGGCCTACGAAGTATTGGGGTGAAGTGATTAGGCAAGACATGCGCAATTTCAGCTCACCGAGGATATACGACCCTTGATAAGAGGGTGTAGAGGTCAAGGATTAAGATGCAAGGTTAATAAGTAGTCGGGTGCTTTGCATTTGCATTCCCATTCCCGCAGTCTTATAGTATTAGTCTTGCATTTTCGTTTTCATACATTTCTATTTCCTTCCGTTGTTTCATTAGCTTGATCATTGCATTTTCTTCTTGTTGCTCTTGCTTGTTACCACTGTCATCTTTTTCATCTGTTTTTGAGCTGAGGGTCTATCAGAAACAGTCTCTCTACCTTATCAAGGCAAGTGTAAGGCCTACCGTACACACTATCTTCCACAGACTCCACTTGTGGGGTTACACCGAGTTTGTTGTTGTAGTATACATTATACAAATGTCGAATTCCCTTGGCTTCTTCATGTTTTACTTCTTAATATTTTGACTTTCATAGATAATTCTGGCTTCGTCACAGGTGCATAAGTGAGGGAATCCTATGCTATGGGGATCAAAATGTCTATACATGTCCATGGTTTACATAGCAGAGATGGAAATTATACATATATGCATGCAAAGACGTAAATGTGGTGCAAGTCGGAGAGAAAGATACCTCCACTACTCCAAGCCATAAGCAGTGGTGCAGTCACTGTTATTACCCACGAGAATAGCCAGTTGGCTAATGTTGCTGTACTTCCAGCGAGGCCTTTGATCTTGATTGGAAGAATCTACAATGCCAGCACATGCACGTAATAAGTTCAAAAAAAATTCTTAACAACGTAAAGCAAGCCTAAGATTTCATCAACAGTTGCCCATGTCGTTCCAGATGAGTACTAAATGAGACATGTAGCATGTCTATATTCATGAATGGGATCTCGGAGACTAATCAATAGATAGTTGGAAAATCATCAGTGACCGTACTGACACCAGCTTAATCTCAGGAAGGAAACAGTATCCTATAGTTGGACCAACTCCAACTGCTCGAAAATTATCAAAGTAGGTACCAAGAGATTCAAGAGCAAGCTGAAATTTACTATACATGATAAATGAAAAAGTAGCTACCTCAGACATTATAAGCCATGGAATTGGGCCCATTCCGAGCGAGAATGAAATAATCATGAACTGAAATGAGAAGTTGGTCAGAAAAATGAGTATACGTTACTTTAAGCATGTAATTTCAAGAGACGGATGTTCTCCTCGAGAAGGGTACATACCACCACCCCAACTACTGATACTATTCCCAATATACCATAGAGGCCAGAGTCCTCAGATACATAACCCTGATCAAACATAAAAGACGAAATGATGAGAAAGATAACATGTGCAGTTCAAGTCTAAATCATCCCACTAAACTACCTTTAGATAGAAGGAAGCGGCAACAATTAGGAGACTAACAGCCATTCCAGCAGAGGAGACCTACAAAAGAGCATTTGCGTTTATAAGTTAGCTCAACTAGAAAATCATGCATTTAAGTGATGACTTTCCAAAAACTTACAATTAATAAAATTCTACGTCCAGTTTTATCCACCAGCCATGTAGCAACTGCAGTTGCAACGACCTACACATTGAAAAGGACTTCTCTTTTCAGTTGTTAGCTATGAGAGAAAAGTAATGCATGCGAGAGCTACGCAGAAATAGCAGCTTTTTTTCCTTCCTTCCTGAAAAATATGCACTGTTGGAAATTAAATAAGAGAAACCAAAATAGTAAAAGCTGAACCTGGATAGCACCAACACCAAAAGTTGCAGCATTACTTGAAGAAATACCTGGGAAGTTGAGATGACTGAATTAGTGAGACTTATATCACATGAAGAAAGTCGTAGATCATTAGAGATTTAAATAATTATTTTGTTTCGGGATGCTCATGAGGCAGAAGTATTATAGTGCAATTCAGTTTTGCCAGAAGTGGATCATAACAAAGAGGTAGATGCTACACAACACTGAGCATGACTCTTCTTTTTGAGGAGACAAATGCTAGAGCTACTTCCATCATTTAACAGATGACAAATACAATTGCTTGTTTAATGCTATTTACATACCAGCAGATAGGAAAATGTTGCCAGAGTAGAATATCACACCGTTGATTCCTCCACACTGCTGCAGGATAAGTAGAACAATTCCTACCTAAAGAATGAAAGATTAAAGATTGATAAAAACAGGAGCATAAACTAACATGAAGACTCCAATAACAGCATGAAACGTCAAAATACCATGAGAGGCAACCAATATCTTCTGTGTTTGAGATCCGCGAAACGCATTGCTGTTCTTCGGTTTGTTGATGAGGCTACTGACCTCTACACACAAAAATAAAATAAGACCTGCACTGTTAAATACAAATTTAACAAGTTTTATATAGAATTGCATGTGTAGCAACAAGGATGCTTTATTCTTTCAAACAACGTACCTTAATTTCATTTACTTCATTGGTAATGTCAGCTTCAAATCCACGAAGAACTTGCAAAGAAGTTTCAAAATCTTCTGTTAAACCCATTTTGGCCTATGTTTCAGATATAAATTCAAATGAGACAAACAGAAATCAAAGCCTCGAAGGAATTATGCAACAAAATAAAAAATAAATTATATCTCACCAACCACCGAGGAGATTCAGGGATGAAAAATAGTCCAGGTATCAAGGCAAGGCAAGGCAATGCTCCTATAAGAGAAAACAATATATAGTTAAAGTGTAATTGAACAATACCCTGAGGCTATGCAGCTCTGCCACGGGTCGATATTTTTCTTTTTGATGAAGTAAGTAGATTCATTCAAGGGCATCAAGAAGATGCAAACGTTACAAGGATAGGTCAGTTAAGCTCCCAAAAATAAGGATTTGTAGCTTCTTTCTAAGCTATAGAGCTAACAAAATCCAAGAAGAGTTCTAAATTATTTACAGGGGTCAATTTGGACCAGCTAAAGAGGCTAACTAGACATCTGCCTCGCAAAAGATTACTACAAGTTGAAATTCCATCAAAACATCTTTTGTTCCTCTCTATCCATAAAGACCAAAATATAACACCCGGGATCATCATCCAGATAATCTTGATGGCTTTACCAACTTCCCGTGCCATGGTCGATATAACAGTTCATTCAAAGTTCAATCCGGAAATTCTTAGGGAATCATTTTTGTTTTAGAGTTGAAACACAACCCTCTCCTCCAAAAGCACAAAAAAAAGTTTTTTCTATTAAAAAATCTTTGGAGTGACGTATAGAATGCCTCCAGATCATCCTCCGAAATATTTCCTTTTACTAACACCAACTGGCTAGCAGGTCCTTACATATTGGTGATGCAGGAAACTCCTTCCTCCATCTAAGCAAGACACCGGGGGGGAGGGGGTTCAATATCTGTTGATTCAATTACATAATGCCAAAAATGTGTTTCCATACTAACATACAAAGACACTTATTTTGGAAGCATAAGGGTGTGGCCTAGTGGTCAGTGAAGAAAAAAGGGCTTCCTCTATCTTTAGTTTCGTTTGGAATTGGGGGAGAACCATGAGGTCTCAGGTTCAATCCCAGCAAAGACAAAAGAGCACGATGCCATTCCGGCCCATCTCCAACCTTGGTTGTCAGAGCTACCCGCTACCTTTGCTGATGAGAGGTAGCAAGTACTTGGTGGAATATTTGAGGTGCGCCCAAGTCACCCCCGCCACCATTAAGGAAAAAGGATCGTCATTTTAAAACAGATAGCACCCAACTAACAGAACCCAAGTATGACATAAGTAGAATTATCAGGGAGCTGGAAAGTGCTTAAACTTGCTAACGTAAACCTACATGAATGAAGATAAATGAACAGCTATTGCTTCAACTTAGTTAATTTTGTTTTTCATAACTGTATGTTGTAGCTTAACAAGAGTTTTCAAGAGGAATGGATCATTACCAAGAACAGCAAGCACCCTCCAATTAACAAAAAGTCCCAGTAAATAGGCTAACATGATCCCAATTGTAACAGAGAGCTACATCAAGAAAGAAATGATAGCATGTGATTGATTTAGCAGGCATAAGGAACTTTGGTATGACGAAAGGTAAGTCTATAACTCAGCGAACCTGGTTAACAGACCCTAGACCTCCTCTCAAATTTTGAGGTGCTATCTCGGCAATATATACAGGCACCTACAAACACCAAAAAGTAGGAAGCTAAAGCATTAATTTTGAGAATGTTGGTGCATCCAATAACTATAGCCAGAAAAGATTTTAAGAAATTGAATATTACCACATAAGAGATTATTCCCACACCAAAGCCTTCCAACAATCTTCCCATGTATAGAAAGGAAAGATCCTGAAACATATTGGCAAGGGCACAAAAAGGGAGATACAAGGAACATACATGTCAATGTAGGTTATCGAGGCACCATATCATACACGTCAAGTCGAATATCTTACTTTGGCAAAGGAGATGGCAAGCCACCCAATGATATTAGGTATAGCAGCTATCATTAAAGTCTGCAGTAGGACAAAAAGGATTTGAGTAACCACTTGAGCCATACACAGAAACATGGCAAATGAAAACCAAGAATCTTATTGATGCAATAACTTTACCCCTTTTCGTCCAATGTACTCTGAAATTTGACCACTAGATATTGCACCGACCATAGCACCCACGTTTGATAAAGAACCGAACAAAGAGAACTGAAAATTATCTTTAGTCAACAATAACTCTGAAACAAACTGAACTAAGATACAAAAAAGAATGACTCTTGCAGACCTCAGAAACAGTGAGCTTCAGATCTTTGGTAATTTCAATTTGCGTAGGCGACGTGTAGCCACACTTCAAGTGCAACAAAAACAAACACATGATCAAATACAGATACATACGCAAATATCCATTGCAGCAACATAAATCAAGTAGACCATCCAGACAATAAAGTGCAGGCACAAAATGGAAATGTCCACCCTGGAGATTTAGGTTAGAAGAATTACATACAAGATCAATATTTCTGATTGGATGATGAACTCCCTTGAAAACATTGGCACACGTGTAAATGAGCAAACTGTAATCCCAATAAAGATGGCTACTTTTTTTTTAACCAATTTTGATCCCTTTACCACAAAGCAAAAAGCTTAAAGCCGATTTTTAGTCAAACTTCTCCTCTTCCACCAAATCTGAAGTTTCTCATAGGATATTAGGAAGGTAAACAGACATGTGTAAAGAAATGGATCGTGGGTCTAACTCCTGAGGGGAGGATTTCCCAAGATCATATAGGGAGACCTAGAACCCATCCCACAAACGATGTGGAACTCCAACCTCCCACCCCCTCTTCTCGCACCCGCACGCCCCCAACATCTGGAGCGTGGAAAATTGATAACCAGGGGACCCAACATCGAAAATAATGAATTGGGATGGGCCCATCACTGATGCCACTGATAACAGGTAAAGAAATGAATCTTGGGCGTAACTCAACCCCAAAAGCTAGCTTTTGAGGGGAGAATTCTTTACCACTACAAGAAAAGGCAAAAGAATTCATTTTTATTCAAAAAAAAACCTATCTTTTCTCATTAATCTTGAAGTTTCTAACATGGTACTATTATTCAGGTAAGCAGACATGCATAGAGAAACAAAGCAAGAATCCTCGACCACAATAAAAAAGGGGTTAAGGATTTCATCTTTATACAAAAAAAACTATCTTTTCCTATCAATCATGAAGCTTCTAACAGGATACTGGGCAGGTAAATAAGTAAAGAGCTCATTTTTATCCAAAAAATACTTATCTTTTCCACCAATCTTGAAGCATCTAACATGATATAAAGCAGCTAAACAAACACATACAGAAAGCCAAAACCAAACCAAAGAAACTTAAAAGCAAGAAAATAAAGAGTAAATTAGAAATGTGCATACAGTGAAACCAAACTGGATAGGACCCAAAGCAACAATGAGAACACAAGCAAGAACAGAAATAGAACTATCACGAATAACTTGAGAAGACCCCATCATACTAGATTGTCTTGAACCCATTCTATACCAACTTCCAGTATGTAAAAATGGTTTCCTTAGATCCCCTCCTTCATTATTCTCTTCCCTAAAACTCATTTTTTCTTCTTTCTTTCCTTTTTTAAGTCAACCCCTTTTGTTGAATTAATAGATCAAGAAAAAGGAAGTTTTTTGAATATGCTGGAATTAGCAAGAATCTTGATTGTTACTCCTATATGTTTTTTAGAAAAAAGGAAATAAAGGAGGGAATTAAAGTGATCTACTTGAACAAGACTTCTGAGAAAGGAGAAAGGAAAAAGGAAAGAGGTAGAGATTTTTTTTGGCAACTGAAAAGGTGGAAACAAGATGATGATGGTGACAGTAGCTACTAAATTTTAAGATAGCACACTATTTTATTTTATTTTATTTTTAGATCGAGGGTAGAGTGTATGCAGATCATATCATTACTTTACATAAAGTATAGAAATTGTTTTCTATAGATGTCGGCTTAGAATTATAATAATATAGCAAATATAAAATATAAATACATATAAATTTGTACAGGTAAAATAAACTAATAACGCTAGTCACAAGATAATATTAGAGCCACGCGATACTATTAAAAATTATATATTCAAAATCATAGACAATACTCTACCCACTAACAAGAAACTACATAAACAAATAGGGAACGTCCCTAACTATTACCGACGCACTCTCACCCCCTAATCCTCTGCCCTAATCCGCAACTCCACACCTTTCTATCAAGATTGCCACTATAATTACAATTTAAAAAAAAAAAAAAAAAATTGATGCACTAAAGTGTTTGTTATGCAGCGTTCGATCGTAAGGATTTACTATATTTCGTCTTATTTTATAGTACCATATTAAAGTTGATTTTTTTAAGTTTAAATTCATAATTTTATAATGACATTATAATAATTTTATTAATTATTGATAGGTGCTTTTTATGATAATTAATTATTTGATTGTTTGATATTCTTTTATTCAATTAAATTTAAACTCACACTAAAAATTTAATATTTGAAAAACATATCCAACCTACAAGAATGATGGATTGGAGAAATTTTAGCTCGATTAGTTAATATTTGAACTATCTCAACTTTCACTTATGGATAAAAATTGACTTATATTATAGTCTTCTTTATTTCTCCTTCTCCTAAACTCCTTTTTTTAAAAAATAAATAAAAAATAGGTAACTAAGTTATGTAACAAAGCTTTTCCATTAGAAAAAGTTAGTAGTTGAATTTCAATAGAAAGTTTTCAAGAAATTTCTCTCATCTAATCACTTCTTAGTTTATCAAGGATCGAATTTCACCTCAAAATTCTTGACTGAGTTGGTCCAGCAATCATGATATCTTAAAAGATTGTCGAGAAATTTTTTATATTTGGTCTCTTCTCAATTTTAATTTATCGCATTAAATTCATCTAATGTGATTTACATGTTTTATGTAACTTCAAAGCTATTGAAGGGAAGCAACTTTATCTAATGCACATCTAAAAGATAGCAAGTACAAAGTTTGTTAAAATTTTCAAAAAAAAACAAAAAAAAGGTGTAAAATACCAGCCGATAAAGAATTCGATATTCAAAATTTGAATTCAACAATTTCAATGATTATAACAAATATTTATCACTCCATTATAATTTTTATTTATACTGTAATGAATAATTGAATTTAGCACAACAATTTCAATAACTATAACAAATATTTAGATTCCATTATACAGTAATTTTTATTTATACTGTAATGAATAATTGAATTTAGCACGACAAGGGAATCAGGTAGTAAAATATTAGGCCTATTTTTCTTAGCTGTCATTTTGTCTGGTCCACTTCATGTGTTTAACGTGGAATCACGAAAGGGTCCGCGTAGGACTGGACATAAAATATCAAAAATTAAATTATTAAATCGAATTAAAAAATTTGATAATTGATATTCGATAATTTGATATTTGGTATGATATTTAGAAGTAAAATTTTAATATTTCCATATTTGAAATTGAGTTTGGTAAAAGATATTAATATCGTTTGATATTTTGTATTTATCGAATATTAAATTATATATACACACACATATATATATATATTATAATACGATATGTATAACCAACTCAATAGACAATAGTATTAGTCAATCCCAAAGAATCTCTTGGACCTTAGTAATATATTCGTAAAAAGCAATAAAAGAAATACTAAATAGGGTTTCTATTAAATATACTCTTTGAAGTTACGTACATTTGGACAGTTCCAACTTTAATATGGTATTACCAAAAATCGTACCGAACCGAAGTTTAATTTACCGATTATCGAACTGATATTTATAAGTATAGTATGTGATATCTATTTTCAATTACTGAATACAAAATTTAAAAATACCGAACGCCAATTCCTAGGTCCATTGGGGTGTCTGTCTATTGTACCATATTATTTTTTTTTCAGGAAAGTTGTATTTTCACTTGACATAAAATTTTAAAAATATATATTTTTTTTATTTTATAAATTTAAATTATAATTGTATCAAAACAATTTTTAATCTTGTGATCTCAAATATACCACATAGGAAATTAAAATTAAAATGAAATAAGAAGAAAAATAGGTCATTCTTTTTTAAATGGAGGGAGTAATATATTTTAGGAAGTGTTCGGATGTATAATTAAGTTGATATTTAGTGATATTTGAAATTAAGTTAAAAGGTATTTACATATTAAAAGTGTACTAGAATATAAAATATTATGAGTGAAATTTTTTTAAAAACTTCAACTGTTTTTTAAATTTGAAATTGAAATAATTAACCAAATTGATAAATACTTTTTTGAAATAATCTTCAATTATTATTTTTTAAATAAACAAGTCCTTATCATATATACACGGGTAATATAAAGTTTTACTATTCGAATTTTAATGAAAATAATTATTTAATATTAATATTGATGAGAAAAATGAGCATGTATATAACATATAAAATTAATCTAGGTTTGCACAAATAAAATCGAAGACACATGGATAAATGCTAATAATCTCATTTATTTGCCTTGTCCAAAAATGTTTTTCCATATGTGTGTGTTGTGATTTTATTTTTCATATTTATTTTTTGGCCTTTTTGAGGAGTGGCCTTTGCTAGTTGAGAGATAATGACACCTTATAATTTATTTTTTGAGAATGATTAATTGAAATGCAAGTTGCATTCATACTCAGTAGGGTAATTAATGATTGTTAATTAATCAACACATTTAAGATTATTATCCAAAACAGTGACTCTTTTTAATGATTAGCTGATGTGATATATATGATATACAATAAACTGATACATCAAAATAGTATGTGCTATGGCCTTTGGTGGGCAAATACTTCATTTTTTAAAGAATTTTTATTCAAGATTTGTATTGAAGCCTCAATTAATTTGAACCCGAGAGTTCAAATATTATTATTGACACTTTTAAATGTAAATAACAAAAAAAAAAAAGTGGAAAAAGATTAGCATATATCTTGCTGACATAATAATACAATAAAATAGTACATGGATTGCCTAGTGGCCTTTCAAGAAGAAGAGAAAATTATTATTATTATTACTTAATATAAATCACAAGAATTATTCATTCATTTTCACAAATTAAAGCTTATCCATAAATTGTAGGGCACTATATATGATATGCCATAATCAAGAAATTAGCAAAATCAAGATTAACAATCTCAATAATTCTGCGTCATCACTTTAAAATTTCATATAAATTAAAATCGACTACGTAAATCTTTATTGATCGTGTTTCTTCGTTATAAGAAAAATTAAAACTAATTAAAAGACGAATACGACTTGATCAAGGAGAAGGTAATGCACAGCTTCTTCCATATTTAATTTAATTAATTCCATGAATTATTAGTTGGTAGTAATAACTATGTGGAAACCAGGAAATTGATTTAAAGTCTCTATTTATTTATTTATTTTTAAATTAATACAATAGAACGTGGATACCAGCAACTACAACTACATAAAGGATTGTGTTTGGATTTTCTCTTTTTCTATGTACTCATCTAGTCAGCTTAATTATCTTTTTGTATATAATTTAATCAAAAATTTAATCACTTATGTCATATTAATTATTACTTTGTTTTTCAAGTCATTATATCAGATGTTATGAATAATGAATAATAACTTCTTGTTGTACATAACATGACAATGTAAAAGATTCATAGTATATTGATTAAAGTTGAGGGTATCTATTGACCTTTTATATTGTTTACTTGTATTATAATTTGCGTGTCTTTCAGTGTATGTTCATCTAAAACTCTACGTTTCAAGCGCACATCAGAGTATGTCTTTGTGTTTTCACAACTAGATTTGGTAATACATCTCTATCTCAGACTTTCTAAAGCGATTTCCTTCTCCAAAGATGGTCGGTCTTTTATTCGAGTTTTCTCTTGTAATATATATATAGTTATATATTATTGATTGGTAATGGATTGAGAATATAACTTAATTATTATAAAATTTAATTTTGTTAGTCCTTATATAATTTGACCCCCTACCCCCTTAATTATTCGATTCATGATAAATGACTCGATTTAATTTGTTAGCTACACCTATTAGCTAAATTGATAAATAAATAAAAGTGTACTAATCACTTCTGATCTCTTTATCAACAAGGATTAAGTGAGTATTAGTACTAATTGATCTCTTTAATAAACAAGGATAAGAATGAAGATTGGAGAAAAAATTAATGACATCTTTATTTTTTGAAGTAACAAATTTTTGGTAACATTTTAAGATATTTGTAATTTTTTGCTTTACGCTATTTAAAATATACTGATTTTAAGATTATATTTTTTCGTCATATTTTAATGAAAAAAATAATTTAAAATACATCTAAATTATTTTAATTTTTGGAGTTTCATATTTAAATTATTTAGAGTGTTAGTTTCCTATTTGAACTATCATACAATGGTTAGCAAAACACACGCAGACACGGACTTAGATCAAATATTTGTTTACAAAAACTTCCAGGCACGTTTAGCCATTAAAATCTCACACTCCCAATAGTTAAGGAGTGAAGTATCATAAATACACCTAAACTGTCCTTAATTTGAGTTTTATACCAAAATTATTGAGAGCGTGAGAAACACACCTAAAATATCACTCATTAGTTTAAGAAACACACCTCAAAATAAATAAATATCAATTAAAATTATTTAAAAAATAAAAAATAATTTGTTAGCTAAAAGAATAAAAATATGTCACATGGACTGATTTTTAATGGATGGACACACCTAAAGAGTTTGTAAGCAAATATTTAGTCTAGTCAACTTTTAGGTGTGTTTCTCAAACTAATAAGTGCTAATTTAGGTGTGTTTCCACACTTCCATTAGTTTATATGTGAAACTCGGAAAAAGAAAATAATTTAGATGACTCATAATTAAGGTACGAAAATAAAAAAAATTAAGATAGTCTAGGTGTATTTTCAGCCCTTACCTCAACAAATTAGTACTCATACAACAACATAATAAGAATGAATTATAGTTATAGAGTTGATGATTCAACAACACACTTAAATAATCGGAATTTTTTGAGTTTCATACATAAATTATGAATTATCACCAACTGGTTAACAAAATATGCCTAAATTATTAACGACTCACTTTTTTAATCTAAAAGTTCAGGTATGAAACTCAGATAATTAATAATTTAAGTGTATTTTGCTTAGTAGTTAGTGATAATTCAAGCAGGAGACTGACGGCTACGAAACTCAAAAAATTGAAATACTGGAGGGAGGTGATAAGACATGATATAGAGCAGTTACAACTTACGGAGGATAAGATCCTTGATAAGAAAGTGTGAAGGACGCGGATTAGGGTAAAAGGGTTAGTGGTTAGGAGTTCGTTTGTAACAATAGAAAAGAGTGTGTTGTTTGCATTTGGAGTTTCTTGTTCGTGGTGTTTTGATGGTATCTATAATTTTTAATAGATAGTTTATAGTCTTATTTGTGGTAGTTTTGTTTTTTGTATTAGCTATCAGTATCTTATCCTTTTTGTTGTGTGCTTTTGTGTTTGGTGTTTATTATACTGTTATCTATGCTGAAGTCTCTCTATTTCATATGAGGTAGTGGTATGATCTGCGAATACATTACTTTTTTCGGACCCTAATATATGAAAATATATTGAGTATATTATTATTCCATATTTTTCATCTTCCACTCATATTGTATTTAAAATTTTCTCGACCAAACGGCAAACAATATAATTTTTATTGAAATAATTTTTTCAAAAAAAAAAAGCCAAATATTTTCATCATCAAACACCCTCACACTTCTATAATTTTTTATATTTATCAAGTACTGCTAACATTAATTTGTGAAAATGCTCTATTTTCACTTTGAACTACACGTGAAAAGATTGAGATACATCCGAATTTATTATCCTAGATTAATTTAAATAATATTTTTGACAACCTTAGTACCACGTGGGACACACGTATGCTTACGTGAACTCTTCAACATGTTATGCTACACATGTACTACGTAAGTATTAAAGTTGTTAAAAATATAATTTTAATTAATTCAGGAGTAATATGACCTCCTAAAATTCAGATGCTTCTTGTACAGTTCAAGGTGAAAAATATAACATTTTCTAATTAATTTTGTTCAATCTTTAGCTGGTACAACTAGCTGAAGCTGAATGCTGACACACTACCGTTGTAGCTGAGAGTGTTGAACAGTAAGAAATTCCCATTTCCCTCTTCCCTTAACAAATCTCCATTAACATCCTTCCTTCAATCTCATGTAGCTAAAACTCCCATTTTCCTTATACTACACTATCACTACCAAATCCCACTATTTCATCCATGGCCGAAGAATCAGCATCTCCATCACCATCTTCACCTAACCTCCCCACCCCCACCGCCATTGATGTTGCTGCCATTGTACCTATCAAAGCTCGTTCACCACCCACCAAACTCCCATCTCGACCCAGGAAAATCCGCAGAATTTCCAGCTCTGTTATAACTTCCACCATCGTATCAGAAATAGTATTATCGCGTTCACTTTCTTATCCAGGTGAGCTGGAAATCGCCATTAATTACCTTAAATCCTCCGACCCATTACTCATTCCATTAATACAAACTTACCCACTTCCGAATCTTGAAGTTTATCAACCCCCTTTTCTCGCCTTAACAAAAAGCATTCTGTTTCAGCAATTAGCGTATAAGGCTGGGTCTTCGATTTACACTCGATTTGTATCTCTCTGTGGTGGGGAGGCTAATGTTGTTGCTGATGTGGTTTTGGGATTAAATCCACAACAGCTTAGGCAAATTGGGGTGTCTGCAAGAAAAGCGAGTTATTTACTTGATCTAGCAAGGAAGTATGAAAATGGGATATTGTCGGATAAGTCGATTGTTCAGATGGATGATAAATCACTTTTTACAATGCTTACGATGGTCAGTGGAATTGGTTCGTGGTCTGTTCACGTGTTTATGATTTTTTCATTGCATAGGCCGGATGTATTGCCGATACATGATCTTGGTATTAGGAAAGGAGTGAAAATGTTGTATGGTCTTGAGGAGCTTCCTAGGCCATCACAGATGGATCACTTGTGTGAGAAATGGAAGCCGTATAGGTCGGTAGCTTCGTGGTATATTTGGAGGTATGTTGAGGCAATGGGGACAAATTCGAAAGGTAATCTGGTTGGGAATGCTGATGGTAGTTTACAGCAGCAGATGTTGTCAATGCAGCAGCAGCAACAACAACATCAACCGAATCAGCAGTTCTTGGATCCTGTTAATGGGATTCTTAATGTTGGGTAATGTTTCCCTTTTGTTCCTAGTTTTCCATTAATCGTTCAGTAATTGTCGTGCATATCTTCCCATGTTTTTCCATGTATGTTCATTGCGTTCTTAATAGTATGTGGTGATGGTTATCGGTGGGGGGAAAGTTGGTTGATTACTTTTGTTAGTTGAGATAAATGTACCATTAAACTGTATGGAAGTGTTGAGTGTTGATGCCTCACGGGCGCATGGGAACCAAAATTTTGTTCAGGAAATTCATAATGATTGGTGAGTAAGTTCCTAGAACGGATGGAATTAAAATTTTTAGGCAGTCAGTTCTTTTTGCTTCTTCGGTATATATCAGTTAACACATTGAGATATTCACTTTGTATATGACAACATTGTGATCCTATAATAGAATCTGGGAGAGGACTCGCTCTTTGGAGAAAAGTGAAGTACACAATGAGCAATAATATTAATGCATAATATGCTAATGCCATGACCCATGGTACCTCATTATTGAAGTCATTAAGTCTTCAAGATGAATATTCAAGTTTGTATGTTTTCCTTTTAGCTTCTAGTCAGGCAACTTTTGCATGACCTGGCTTGTAGTTTCTCTTCTCTTCTATGAATTGGAAATCGAATATGCTTAATATTATCGTAGGTTGAATTACGCTCAAGTGTTTAGCTGGTTACTGGTCAGATGGTTTAAATCATCTTCCATTTTATTCTCTATTCCTTTCAGGTAAAACTTGTCCCTGCAATTGTTTTGTTACAGAGTGGTTAGGTTAATCTCAAGGTAAAGCTGCTTTGTTAGTGAAAAGCGTAAAAAAGAAAAGAAAAAGTAAGGAAACGGTGATAAGATCAATTTTGATCCATTGAAAGTGAGTGTATCTACACAACATTTGCTTGATTATTAGTTTACCCTTTGCTGAAGAACTCAATAAGATTTTAGTCCTCAGTCATATGCCAAGGCATACATTGGAAAGAAAGGAACAAGAAAAATAATTACTAACATTATAATGTGAGGAGAAAAAAGAAGAAAGTGAATTAAGAGTATGGAGAGAATCTCCTTGTATATCAATTTTACAGCCATTGGCTTTGGCATTAAGTTTGATGATTGATGTTACAATTTTCTTGGTTAACAGTTCTAAGAGTAGCCTTATTGACTTCTAGTCCCTTTTCTTTAAAGCAGAGTCTGAACAACAACATCAAGTAGATATTTAATATCTTTCTGGAGATCTTGAGCTAGGGAATGGAAGAGAGATCAAGTAGTGTCTTTAGCTTGTGATATAACTACGTGTTCGTATATAGTCCCGACCTTCTTCATGCGTCCTCCTTATTGAGATTGGCTATCACTTATTGCCCTGTAGTTCTTGTTGGAAGGTTTGTTGTTCTAGTCTTCTAGATGCATGGCATCATATAGCTTTCTTTACTTTGCCGCTTTACTTGAGCTGCATTCATAGTACTGATATGCTCCAAGATTTTCTCTTTTTATTGCCCTTTGCATCTGAAAGATATCATAAGCAGACAAGCTTTTGTAATCATTTGGTATACTATCATGCGTTATGGAACATGGACCACTTATATTTGTATGTGCACAAGCAACCAAGGGTGTGGCTTTGTGGTCAAAGAAGTGGGAGAGGGACCGTGAGGTCTTAGATTCAATTTCCATCTGCTCAAGTTTTGGTGGGCAGAGTTACTTGGTACTTGTGATGGTGGAGATAGCAGGTACTTGGTGAAATAGTCGAGGTATGCACAAGCTGCCCGTGCACCACATTATCTAAGAAGAAGTATCTATTTTAGACAAAAAATGTCGATTGTGCATCGTGTTCCTACTTTCTGTAGGCATCATCCTTTCTTGGCCTTCATGAGTTTACCAATCTGTTGCTAAACTTGCTTTAGCTCATGTGCAGTGTATCTCTGTCTTTGCATTTTCCCCCTTGCCGTGTGTTTCTCCTTTATGTATGTCCTGTGTTATTCCCTTGTATGCTGTTAAAACTGCCCTTGAATGTAGCAATGACTTAAGTGTGATATGAAGATTCATGGAGGAATATTTTGTCATACTTTCTGGTTCAATAACCTTCGGAAGTGCCACAGGGCCTCTGGATTTCTCTTTACCCTGAGGAGGTTGGAGGTGGTTGTATAAGGCACTGGAAATCCACATGGGATCAAGTAACTAGTCCTAATCATCTGCCAGTACAATGAGGCACTTAAAAAGATTAGTGAAAACTTACTGGCAAATTATTGGGAAGATGAGTGACCAGTTATGTTTATCCTTCCGGTCTCCGTACAGGTAGATCATAATCTAGAAGTTCATAAAGCATACCACTCAAGGGTGTGGTCAATAAAGTGAGTGCATAAAGAGACCAGGATTCAAACGCCAACCAAGACAAAAACATTAGATGATTTCTTCCAATTTGCTTAATCCTTGGAGGGTAGAATTTTTATTCATTGTGGGTGGCGTATTTATGTCTTCTCATCTTGTTCCATGCTTTATTACGGATTTGGTTATTATCTTGTGTCTTGAGCCGGGGGTCTATCGGAAACAACCTTGCTACTTCTTCGGAGGTAGTGGTATGGACTGCGTACATCTTACCCTCCCCAGACCCCACTATGTGGGAATACACTGGGTTTGTTGTTGTTGGAGGGTAGAATTACTTGTACCTGTGATGTTGGGAGGTAGCAGGTGCTCGTGGGTTGAGGTGTGCCTAAGCTGGCTCATACGCCACGTTATAAGGAGGGAAAAGGAATATGCAAAGTATACGACCTTCAGTTAGCTCATACGCCACGTTATAAGGGGGGAAAAGGAATATGCAAAGTATACGACCTTCAGTTAAAAGTGGACTCAACTGATCTCCAAAATATTAACTAAACCAAGTTTTGAAGCCATAAATGCAAAAGTGCAATGGATTCAAGATAAATATCGAACCCATCAAATTTAAATCCTGAATTCGCTTCTAACGACAGTATCCTCTAGGGAAATATAAGCCCCCCCACCCCCCTCTTTGTTTTTTAACCTTGGTATATATTCATTTTAGCCTTTTCTTGTAGCTACAATCCTATTATTTTCTTGTTTGCTAATCTTGAACTGCTTCTAAATACAGGGCCTGTGCATGGGGACAGTAGTTGAAGTCACATAGTTGTCAGTTGGCAGTGAAGTTTTTTTTTGGGGAAGCAAATTGCTGAAATGTTTAGCCACATGTACTGAGAATTCTGGAAAATCAAGCCAAGAACATTGTAAATTAACTTAGTTAAGTTCAACAACTGGTGTTGCTAACTCATCCTTTTTTACTGAGAAGGGCCACTTTTTGAACATTCTTGAACCATATTTTTTGTAGCTTCTTCCCAACAACTGCTTCTGCAACTCTTCAGAAACACTTTTCTGTTTTAGCCAACTTCTTAGATGCTTGACCAAACAGAAATATACAAATTTACGACGCAATCATATGGTATCAAAAGATATTCCAAGGTACCAATATGTGGCAAAATTAACAAAACTATCTAAAGTATAATTTCATCATGCATAAAATACATTACAATACAAATCTTTGATGTAGCTACACAGGATAAATACGCGGCAATTTGTCTGATCTCCCTGCTAAAAGTATCCTAGGTAATAACGTAGTATTTTAACATAATAAGACATGTAATTGACGAGGCAATTGATGTATAAATCAGAATATACAGAATATTCCAGTAACATATCCTTAAATTATACAAAAAAATAAAAAAATTCTCTATCAAACTTTAAAATTCTTTATTTTTTAGTCTCAGTATGCAGTATATATAACAACATTCTTGAAAAAAAGTACTTGCTCATACAAAATACCGCATATCTCTGCAAGTACACTTAGAGTTATAGCCATGAACTATGAAAATTATGACCCTTTTTTCCCTGACCAACCTGTTGTGGATCTTTATCTTCCAATATGGGCTAAACTTCCGGGTTTTAAGTCGAAACCGGCTTTCGCTTGGGCTGAAGATGGCCCAATTCAGCCTTCATTTCTCACTTATGAGGAACTAAATAGTTCAGCCCAATGCATTTCTTCAGAATTGTTACTTAGTTCAAGAAAAAATGATGTTGTTCTTGTTTTATGTTCACCAGGACTTGAATTTGTTGAAGTGATTTTTGGGTGTCAAAGGGCTGGTGTTTTAGCTGTTCCTATTAGCCCTCCTCACCCGTCTTTTATGAACGATAATTGGCATCATTTACTTAGAGTGGTGTCCCAAACAAGGCCTAGAGTTGCTATAGCACAATGCGATTACATCAAACATGTTGAGAAGTTTGTTGCCTCATCGAGTAATAAGAAGTTGTCCGAGGCTTTACAGAATCTTCGATGGATTTCAACCGAGGATTTGAAGGGAAAGAAAGTGAATATGCAGTTGGAAAATGTGAACTTTGGTGTTGGTTTTAGTTACAATGGTTGCAATGCTGATGATGTATATTTGATTCAGTACACTTCTGGTGCAACTGCTATTCCTAAGCCTGTTTTGGTGACTGCAGGCTCTGCAGCTCATAATGTTAGAGTCGCGAGGAAAGCTTATGATTTTCACCCGAATACAGTTGTTGTTTCGTGGTTGCCTCAGTACCATGATTGTGGACTCATGTTTCTGTTGTTGACAATTGTGTCAGGGGCAACATGTGTGTTGACATCTCCGAATGCATTTGTCAATCGTCCTAGGATATGGCTTGAACTGATTTCAGAGTTCAAAGCAACTTGCACTCCGGTTCCTTCATTTGCTTTACCACTCGTGTTGAAGCGTGGTCATGCTGGAGCAACTGATGCAGGTACTGTTAATCCTATCAGTATGTTGAGCGTGAAGAATTTGATCATCATTAACGAGCCAATTTACAACGACTGTGTTGAAGAATTTGTTGAAGTTTTTAGGCCTTTCGGGCTAAATCCTTTGGCAATTTCTCCCTCATATGGCTTAGCTGAAAATGGAACATTTGTTTCAACATCATGGAGAAGTAGTAACTTTGACAAATTTTCGACATACAAAAAGCTCTTGCCAAGTGCTAGACTTGATCATGAAGATGTTGACATTGGAATTTTAGTTGTGAATGAAGAAACAAATGAGATTGTGGAAGATGGAGTTGAAGGAGAAATATGGATTTCATCTCCTAGCAATGCTACTGGATATTTAGCACATCCATCTTTAACTCAACAAGTGTTCAATGCCAGACTTAAAAACAAGGCGGGAAAATGCTACATTCGAACAGGTGATAGAGGAGTTGTCGAAGGAGAAGAAAGGTTTTTATACGTGACAGGTCGATGCTCAGACATTATCAAACTCCCAAATGGACAAGAAATACATCCACATTACCTGGAGACATCAGCTTATAATAGTTGTCCCAATTTCGTACGAGGCGGTTGCGTTGCAGCATTCGACATGTCTGAATCTGAATACGCATATGTAGCTGTTGTCGCGGAGGTGCAGAGCATGGGTGAAATAGAGAGTGAATTGTTTTTGAAGCAAGTATGTGAAGGTATAAGAAAAGCCACAATGAAAGAAGAGGATGTTGGAATTGGACTTGTGGCACTTGTCAAAGTTGGAAGTGTACCAAAGACAACTTCTGGGAAAATACAAAGATGGCTTGCTAAGTATAAATTTATGAAGTCACACATGAATATTATCATGCAAATGAAGTTTGATAACAATGATAATGTTCAGAGCACAATGCAAAAAATGATGCAAATTGGAAAAAAAGAGTATAAAAAGGGAAAGAAAATGCTGATTGTGGAAGAGGAAGAAGGGGTTTATTTTGCTCCAACAAATAGGACTTTGAAATCTTCTCTTTAATAATATAATTAGAGGGTTAATTGGTTCAGAAATCTCTGGACTTTTAAAAAATTAGCCTGGATGTATAATATGATCCCTATGTTTATGTAATAATTACCATGTATTGATGACCTACATGTTGAATATATTTTTGTATCAAAAATTGATATGGATAGAGGCAATTAAATGTCTGCACAAAAGCACATGAAAAAGAGACAAAAGAGAGGATCACACAATTCAATTAAAAACTAATCACAATTCATATGACTCAATTATGCCATTACATCAAATTCCTTTACATTTAGAAAACAATATTTTGTCTCAATGTATATATGAATGAATATAATAAGAAGAAAAAAATGCTATATACTGTTCCTCCTGGTTCTCTTATACTAACAAACTAATCAACTCGCCTCAAGGTCCGCTATATGCAACATTGGAGAAAGGGCCGAATCAACTAATCAACTTGCCTCAAGCATAGCCCCGGAACATCCCGGCCATTATATGCAGGATTAAAGGAAGGGCCGAATCAACTAATCAACTTGCCTCAATTTGTTGAAAGCAAGCAAATCAACAGATGAAAATAAGAAAGGAAGAATCTTGAAAATCCAACAATCCTCTTCTTCCTCTTCTACATATGACCAAACTTGTACCAATTCTCTAGTCTCAAAACTGTATGAAACAATTGTATGTGGCAACACATGCAAATACAATACCTCCAAATCTTTATTGAATGCAGCACATGGCTTTACTGAATAACCCATTTTTCTCAATCTCAAATCCTCCAATCTTACATAATAATCCAACTTGAAGTCACCTCCATTGAAACTCCATATGAAAAATCCATTGTTAACTGGATCACAAAATTGTACCAACCCTTCTGATGATTCCCATAACATCTGAGAGTAAACACCTTTTCTTGATTTTCTTGAACTGTTATTTGGTAATGGAAACAGCGTGAAGTACTCTTCATCAATGTCATATACTAACAAACACAAACTCCATATCCAATACAATTTTTGCATAACAAAAAAACTTGTGTTGCAACATTGTCCTCGTGAAAATCCATCTAATAAAAGAAGCTCAGAATTCATAATCCTCAACTTATCTTCCCTCCAACTCCACAAATTCGACGAAAACATCATGCAATTCATCAACTGAGAATCCACATCAACTTCCTCCCAGAAGAAACATATGATTTGAAACTCATCATGCCAACCACCAAAAACAAGACTAGAACAAGCTGGACGTATGACATTGTGAGAAACAGGAAGTGTAACAACCTGATCAAGAACCGAAATCGAGTACGTCCAAAACTCATTATCATGTGAACCATATAGAAGTACCCCATTACAAGAATCGATCAAATAAGAGAACTTATGTCTATAAGAAGAACCGAACCTACAAAATTTTTCGCCATCCTTTCTGATCGTGTAACTTCATGAAAATAGATTCTTGAAAATCCTTGTGTTTGAGAAAGAGGACTAAACCACTAGAAGTTGTAGGAGGGTAACAATGTCGAATATTTGTGATCGAATTTCGCCATGTTTTGGAGACAGTTTTCAATTGTGCAAGAGATTTTAAGGGAATTTTTGAGAAAATTGATTCAACAATATAATTTGATAAATTCCCAAGTTCAATCATCTCTTCTTCTTCTTCTTCTTCTGTCTCCATGGCTAATGCCATGGCAAAATTCTCCCTTTTTCTTCTCTATAACCTCTCTTCTTCTTCTTCTTTTTTTTTTTTTTGCCCTCAAGTCTATGAGTTCAATTACATGTAAAGTTTGTAATATATAGTTTATTAGAAATCCTAATAAATACTTAATGGCGGTTAACTCCAAAAAACCGACAGTTAACAGACGAATTTTTGTTAAATAAGAAGTAATATCCTTTTTTATCTATTAAAAGTATTTACTATTTAGGGATTATTTGATTGCTGAACTAAGTTATTCATGTATTGAATTTTATATAAATAATATTATAATATTTTAAGTTGATATAGTTGTAATTTATAGCATTTTTTACATAGTTTTTAAATATATATTTTATTTCTTAAAATAATTAAAGCTTCTACTTTTTTTTTAGTTAGAAATCACGCTCTAAATTTAGAAGTTTGAATTTAGAAATTATATAAGTTAATAAAAAAAATTATGGACAACTAATACTCCTTCCGTTCCATTTTACTTGTCCCAAATTGGGATGACACAATAATTAAGAAAAATAATAAATAACATGGCTAGTTTACCAAAGTATTCCTACTAAATGATGTTTACATTTTAATTTAAAGAAAAGATAATTAATGCAAAGGGTAAAACATGAAAAGAAAAGTTTGTCTTATCTTGATAAGTAAAATAGGACATCAACTTAATCAATTTGGGACGGATAAAATGGAACGGAGTGAGTATATAATGTGATGAATCCCAAGATTTTATAGCCAAAAGAAATACTTCAATTTAATTAATATTAATTGTAAAATGAGAAAATATATGTCATGACAACGTTGAATAGAAAAATTTAATGCTTCCTCACCAAGTACTTTTTTTTTTCACTTATTTTCTTGCACGCCAAGTATATTACTCCTTCCGTCTTATTTTACTCGTCCCAAATTGGGATGACACAACTATTAAAAATAATAATAAATAACATGACTAGTTTATCATAGTACCCTTATTAAATGATGTTTATATTTTAATTTAAAGAAAAAATAATTAATGCAAAGGGTAAAATATACTTAATCAACACGTTTAGTTGATGTCCCATTTTACTTATCAAGATAAGACAAACTTTTCTTTCCATGTTTTACCCTTTGCATTAATTACCTTTTTTTTAGATTAAAATGTAAACATCATTTAATAGGGGTACTTTGGTGAACTAGCCATGTTATTTATTATTTTTCTTAATTGTTGTGTCATCCCAATTTGGAACAAGTAAAATGAGACGGAAAGAGTATTTTTCCTTTCTTGATGACTACTCCCTTTGTTCCTTTTTAGTCGTCTGATTTTCCTTTTAGCGTTGAATTATACATATAATTTTTAAATATTTAAATTTTAATTTTAAAATATTAAATTAATTTAATAATTTTAAAAATAATCAAATTAACTCTTGAAAAAAAAATACGTCAACTATAAAGCAACCAAGGGAGTACTGTATAGTAAAAAGACCATTCATGTTTATATTAAACTTCTAGTTTATTATTGTTGAATCATAAATTAAAGTAAGGATATATGTTAATTAATTAAAATATAATGGTAAAATTAGAGTCAATTCCTTTTATTGTCACTCAATTTAGCAAAATATCTCACTAAAGTTATTTTTTTTTTTTTTTTATTCCAATAATATCATTCAAGTTTGTGCATTTTTCTTACAAACTAATAATTGTTAAAAGTGACTCAAAAAATGACCAAAATAGTCCATCAAATTTGAAATTTAAATTTAAATTATCCTTATTTTTTTACATGAAATATTAATAGGCCTCCAATTATTTTTACTTTTATATTTCTTAAATTAGTTTTTAATATATTTTATCAATAAGTGCATAACATAATTTAAAAAAACATAAATCATAATATTAAAAATGAATTAAAAAGACAAAGGATATTAAATTAGAGTTTAAAATCGGTAGTTATATTTTAAATGAAATAAATAAGAAGTATATTTATTGTCCAAATTGGTAAATGTATTCAGTTTTTACAGTCAAGTTGACGAGGCGATATAATTTTCTCTGAAATATTATCACAAAATTGATAAAAATAATATTGAAACCTTAAAACATTTTTAAGTTGTGAAATGGTTATATAAAATCACCTAATTTTATTTGATAGTGAATGATTGATGTTATTATCATGGTATCCGTTAATATGCATAATTTTTTTAAATAAAAATCTTTTAAAATATTCATATATGGTTCTTCTACTAGCTAGAGAGTAGAGACCCAATTTTTTTTTCTATTTGCAGGAATTTATCTTCTTCTCTATGAATTATAATTTTTTTGAAAATAATTTAGAGTAGAAGAAACTAACAACTAAACTTGAACTATTTTATCAAAAATAAAGATTAATCCTAAAATGAATAAATATAGAATACTATTTTATTATTGAACTCCTAAGTTTTCAAATAAATACAGTACATATAATCTTATTCTTAACAATTTTAATTGTAATTTTTTGTGGACGTCGTTAGATTTAATATCACAGTTAGAAGTTGAAGAAGATTATACTCACTAAGTTTTATAGTCGAAAGGTTATTGATATTTCGTATTGTTAACTAACAAGGATCATTTAAATTCAAAGTTCAAACTTAAGGGACTTTTCTGATCATTTTTCTCTCATCTTTTGAGTCATTTTTAGCAATTATTGATTTTTAAGGGAAATGCATAAAGTTCGATGATATTATTGAAACAAAAAAAAGATAAATGACTTTATTGGAATATTTCTCTAAGTTGAGTAACAATATGAGTAATTTACTCGGTAAAATTATATGTGGAGATATGCAACATGTACTCGTTAGATTAACTTAAACAACAAATGCTTAGATTAACATAAACAATCAAATGCGAATAATGGGTAAAATTCAGAAATGACATACTTGAGGCCCTAATTATTAATTTTATAGCAACAGTTTCATAATTACATTTTGTAGCAACTTGTATTATTATTTTTAAAAACTATTGCTATAAAAATACATATACAATTAATTTTACCTTCCTTAAATAAGTGAAATTAGTTGAGATAAATATGGTATAATTACCAATTAATTAATTTTGTAGATTCATTTTCCGTTAAAACAACTTCAATCACGTGATTTTTGTTTTAGCTTAACAACATTGATCAAATTTTAAATTTCAGTTTTCTCCATTAACGAGTTCATCTGAGAAAGAAAAATCAAAATCAAAATCTTCTTTTCGTTTTTATGAGCAATTTCGTCTAATTCAACCGTGTTTTTATGTTCAACCATTGTTGTTGTTCATATGAAATTCTACAGTATCTTCTTCGAATTCAACATCAGTTTCAAAACGAAGCATTAATTTCTTTGAATCAAATTCAATTATAGATTCTTCAGTTGAAATTGTTCGAATTCAACTATCAGTTGAAAATTCATCCGTTACTGTTGTTTAAGGTACGTAATCATTAAGTTTTTTCGGTTGGATTTTTTGTTTCAGCCATTACTGATGCTCCTATTTAGTTTCGATTTATAATCAAAGCAGGCGGAAATTCAATATATGTAACAAAAACCTTCAAAATTGAACTTTTTCGTTGCAAAATTTCAGTTTAGAAGTTGTTTCAGGTATTAAGTTTTCATTGTTCGACTATTTATTTCAGTATCGATTGTTGTTATTTTGATCGATTTAACAATTGATCAAATTGTGAAGTTTTGTAGAATATTTTCACAGTATTGTATAATCGATTATGAAAATAATTTAAACAAATTTCGAGTTGAATTTTATTCAATTATTTTCTGAAACCCTGGATCAATGGATGATTGAATTGAGCTGCTGAATGTGATGAAATTCTATTCACACATATCAAAATACAAATTAGGTATGCTCAATATGTATTTTTTGATATGTTTAATGTTAACACTGCATATGTATTTTTGAAATAATTAATGTTAACACTGAATATGTATATTTGGTTTGCTTGTCGGAATTTGAGAGTATAACTGTTTTTGCTGAAAATATATTTTATACAAGTTTTTCTTTCGTTCGATTCAGTAGTTTCTGTATTTGGTTTAAAACTTTTTTTGTGTTTGTATTTAACTTTAAACAAATTTTGTTTAAATTTATTTTTTGAATGGAAGTGTTGGTTGTGTAACTTTGTTAGCAGTTAAAGCTGAAAAATGTTTGTTTTAACAAGTTACATTTTGACAAAATATTTATATTTGCTTATTTTTTTGTTAAATCAAGTAGAAATGGGAAGCATACTAGTGCTTGTGAAGTACTCTGGTCGGTGGACGTATGAAAAAAATTACGAAGAATATGTCACTGATGCTATACTGTTGAGCACATCAGCAACATTCGTTGAGCTGCACGATGAATTGGCATCTCACGTAAGTGTGGATTTAACGAGAAAACGTATTCTAGTGGAATATCAAATTACTGCTAATGCAGGGCAGATAGAAATACATAATGATATGGGTTTAAAAGTGTTTATATTTCAGAAAAAGCAGAAACAAGACATGAATTGTCTTCCTTTATATGTAAGCATTTTGGAGAAAGTTGTAGGGAGCAACGTGACAAGTTCATCTATATGTGGTGCTGAAAGAATAACCAACTGTGACAACTTGCAAACAGTGATAAATACAACAAATGAAGGAGTTTTGGTGGTTTGTGAAGATACACAAGCATTAAATGTATTTGAAATGGATAGTGTTGAGGTGATTATCTCAGATCCACATCACAAGCATGTTGAGGAAGACTAGGTTTACTTGAGAAAAAATAAATTGAAATCAATCATGAAGGACTATTCAATTAGGGAGAAGTTTCAAACGCGAAGTAAAAGGTCAAGTAAGAAAAAGTACGTACATTCTATATCACTCTATTGTTGTTTAATATTAGTTTGGATATGTATTTTGAATATAATAAATTATGTTGGATGCAGGTATACGTTGTTTTGTAAATCAAGAAACTGCGAGTTTTTAATGCGTGCATCAGGAATGGGAGAAACTGAAATATTTAGAATACGAGAATTCAGACCTCAATATACATGCCCGGTGAAGGACAAGATATATCCGAAGGTGCATGCTACTAGTATGTTGATAGATGGTATGGTTAAACAAAAATTCAAGAACCACAAAAGAAAATACAGTGCGACGGAAATAAAAAATGACATGAAGGAAGATTTTGGTATGGATCTGACATACACTTTATGTTGGAGGGTCAAAGAAAGAGCGTTAGAAGAGTTGAGGGGTAAGCCATCAACATCTTATGGGAAACTGTCATCATACTTATATGTACTGAATACTACCTATCCAGAGTCACATATAAGAATGAAGAAGACAAATGGGAGTGAGTTCTTGTATGTATTTATCGCTCTAAATGCATTCGTTAAGGGATTCGATCATTGTAGACCAGTCGTAGTTGTTGATGCTAGTCATTTGAGAGGAATGTATACTAGGGCATTTGTAACAACATGTACAATGAATGGAGCAGGTTAGTATGATTTTATAATAATTATATTGTAAAACTTATTGTATTTTTTTGTATTTCTGCGTATCACCTGAAAATACATATCTCCACTAGATATATACACATCTGTATAAAATTACCTATATTTTCAAAGTTTCAAGAATGAAAACATGCAAAATTGATTATGTTTGATAGTTATGTGTGTCTACATTTTATTATATGTAATTGATACCATTTATTTGATAAAATATACAGTTTTAATTACCTGTATATTTAATAAATACATATGTAGTTCCTATATGTATTTTTATTTGACTGCGGATAATTGTTTTGTATATACAGGTCATATATTCCCTTTGGCGTATGGTGTGATTGATTCTGAAAATGATGCATCATGGACGTGGTTCTTTCAGAATCTAAAGAAAGCGTACGGAGAAAGACAAAACATGTGTGTTGTTTCTGATAGGAATTCAAGCATCATAAAGGCTGTTAGCGATGTGTGCAATGATGTTCCACATTATGCATGTATGTGTCATCTATGGGGGAATGTTAAAAAACTTTACAGAAAGTCACACGATTCATTGTTGGAGATCTTTTATACAATGGCCAAATCATATTTAAAGTCAGAATTTCACATGTTAATGGAAAAAGTTGAGGCAGTTCATATTAGGGTGAAGAATTATTTGGAATTGGCTGGTTACGAAAAGTGGGCTAGGTCCTATGCAACAGTTCACCGAGGATGGACTTTGACTTCAAACATTGTGGAGTCAATAAATGGAGTACTTGTATCAGCTAGAGAATTGTCAATTTATGACTTTCTTGAGGAGGTTCGATTATTGTTTGCAAAATGAAATTGCGAAAATAGGCAACAGACTTCATATACCTTCACATCACTCATTGGAAAGTTTAATGACATACTCAAAGAGAACGAGTCTTTGTGTACTCGTATGACGGTATGACCTTTTACATTTGTGAAATTTATACTTCTGAAAAATATAATTAATAGAATAACTTCCATTCAGTTCTAAATTAATAGAAACATATAAAAATAAACTAAAAGTTCAGTAAAAAAAATATTATGTATTCTGCATATGTATTTGGATGCTCTGTAAAAATGTACTCTGCATATGTATTTTTACTCTGCATATGTATTTTTTCTGCAAAATATCGGTGTGCTTAAAACATATCGGATAATATGAATTTCATCTTTTTGTAGGATTTCATTAAACTTTTTATTTTTATATCAGGTTGTACCAGCCACAGAATATGTGTATACGGTACACGACAAACAAAAGCACTTCATTGTTTGCCTCAAGGAAAAAAAATGCTCATGTAATGCATTTAAACCAGATCAGATATCATGTTCACATACTTGTGCGGTGTTGGAGAAGAAGAATTTTAGAAGGGGTCATATTGTTGTGATTTGTTTAAACCAAAAATTATTTTGAAGACATATGATGTTCTCATCTACCCGTTGCCACACAAAGATGACTGGCTAATTTCAGAGAGCGTACTTGGTGAAATAGTACTGCCTCCAAAATTCAAAAGACCCCCAAGAAGACCTGCAAAAAAGGATCGTGGAAAATCAGGTCGGGATATGTTTGAAAAGATGAACATCAACTCATGCGGTGCTTGTGGGGCTAAGGGTCACAATAGGCGTTCTTGTAGGAAATATCGAAAATGATACATTTTTCCTTCCGGATTATTGCTTAAAATTTTATTTTCATTTTTTATAATCATGAACTATTTTTTTTAGTTAATACATTTAATCATCATTTGACAATTGAACACAGTAAAATCTGAATACTGCATATGTATATGTTGCAAGATCTGAACATTGCATATGTATTTTGAATCTACAGTTCATATGTATTTTTAACATTGAATAAACATTTTAGGTTAAAGTTGGTAACTTTGATTATCCAAACACTTATTTGGTTCGTAATTGTTCATTGATTTAGCCACATATGACATATTCTGCAAATCTATGTTTGAATTTCAAAATCTTAGCGCTGCATATGTATTTATATGCTTAAAATAAATTTAATGTATAATACATATGTATTTTTAAGAAAAATATTAACACTGCATATGTATTTTTGTAAATAAAATCTCACCATAAATTACGGAACTGTATTAAAAGCTTAAATTTATCTCTAATTCGAGTTTTCATTTATAATCATATTAAATGAACACATATCAAAATACATATTAGGTATGAACAATATGTATTTTAGAAAAGCTTACTATTAACACTGCATATGTATTTTTAAACTAAATTTGATTTATAATGCTTATATATTTTTTAGCAAAATATGAACACTGCCTATGTATTTTCTAACATTGCATATGTATTTTTAACATAACATTAACATTTTTAAACTAAAAATTTCAGATCTATTTTTGGAATGCTTAGGCATAACATTGCATATGTATTTTTGTTAGCTAAAAACACTTGATTTGTCCTGCATATGTATTTTAAGCATAATATGAAAAATACATATGTATTTTTTAACTATGCATAAAATACTCAGATTAAACTTCAAAACTGAGTTAATTTCATTCAGTTAAAAATAAGTACTATTATAACCTACAATTAGAACCACTTCAAAACATCAAAATTAGTTTGTATAATCAGTACCTACATTCATAAATCAGGGTCTAAAATATACAAAGTAATCAATCCATCATCCATCAAAAACTTTAGTTACAGTTGTTATTCTACTTTGCCTTGCAAGCCTCAAAGGTGCTTCGACATCACTATGAGCATTTGTGTCTTGTTTTCTGGTCCCATAATCCCACAAAAGTGCAGCATATCTTGTACGAGGTGCATTGGGGTCGAACTTATTCGCAAGAACTTTGTGATCATAAGAAAGACACTCCGCATATGTAACCATATAGACACCACAATCCCTACAAAAACAATAAAGAGGAACACATATGAGCTTTAATATATATTTTACAAACATACAATTTTGTTATATGTAAATTAAATAACTTACAAGCTTCCATTCGGTTGTTGAGGCAAACTCTCTTGAAATAACATATCAAACATATTTGAGGAGTCTTTGTCTTTGTATCTTGGATGGTTTTCAACACCAATTCCTTTCTTAACGTAGAAATCACACTGTTGGAGACACAATGGGATAATCACAGTTAATTTCTCAATCACATTAAGAACAGCCGGATAATGACCAGATGATTCATATGAATCATATAGGAATATGCACCTCTCTGAGAAGGATAAAATTGCTAGCACTTAATCATGTTTTTTCTTTATATTTACTGAAATATAAATGTCTTCCACTGTATACCATGGCACAACAGCATGCATACGGAACCCATTTATGTATTCATTAAGATATGCCACCTGTCCTCCCGCAGTAAGGTTTGCAGCATTTGCAGAATAAACATCATGAACAGACCTAATTATGTTCATAAAGTTGCAATCTACTGTGCTGAATTTGTAAGACCTGTTGGGGTCATACTTCGACTTCTTCCTCAAGTAATAGAAGCAAACATCAATATGCTGCAGTAAGTAACAACACAAATTTTAGATCATTCAAACTATTTGTATACTAAATTAGCATATGTATGTAATATAAAAATTCATATGTAATTTAAAGTGTAACACATACTTTCTTATATAATAAAAAAATACATAGTAAAAATACATATGCGCACCTGCATGTGTATTTAAAAGTACCATAATATGTATTTTAATTAGTGCTATAAATGTAAAGAAAATGTTGTCAAAAAAAATATACTAACCGAGTCTGTCCATGATTGATCAGGGAACCCCATTGTGTAGAATCAGTTTTTATCTTCAACGGTCTCAATTCCGAAATGCATCATTGAAATGGTTGATTTTCCCCTTTTGTAATGATCCGCATTTCCCTTCCTGTTTTTTTTGTTAATCAGTATATATTTAATTATGAGAACATAATGTAATTTTTAAAAAAAGTTAAAACAGTTCAATAGAAATACCTTTTAGCATGAACTTTGAGAAGGTCTTCAGAAATCCAATTCATGAACTTGTTGACAATCTTTGTATCCACTATCCCATCAATCGGGTGATAAACAAATGGATGTTTCTGTGAAAATATACGTTTGCGCCCTTCTGAGCTCTCTATATAGTTACGTAATACAAAAAGGTAATTATTAAAAAGTATTTGCATAACATGTTACATTGTAAACTAAATATATAACTAATTGTATTTACCGGCAGCTGAACCAAATTTCATCGTGTAAGGTGACTCGTTGAATTTGGATGGTCGCCTAATCCTTAACTTTGAAATAGGAGTTTGAAGTTCACCATTAGCATAGGGATGAACAATGATGCTTTGACTACTGTATACATTCAAACTAGGAAGCAAGTCATCAGGGATTGTGTCTTGTGAATCAGGTCAAACTGTTTCATCACTTTGTTCATCAGTGGTTAATTCTTGTATTTTAGGAGTTGTCATAATCTACTCCTCCGTACCAAGATCAATCTCTCCGTGCATGTCTTGTTTAGAGCTCGATCCAATGTTCTCTTTGTTTTCCTTAAAAAATGGAAAAAAGTTTATTTTTTTATGTCCAAAATAACCCACATAACCTCAAATATGTTCATAATACATACCTGACAATGATCTTGAATAACAGATTCGGACTTTTTATCATTAAAATGTTCATCGCTTTGTTCTTCTTCACAAGTTGCCAATGGATGTCTCGTGATGCTTTCTCTTCGGTATGCATTAAGACTTGGTAACAACTCATCTGGGATTATAAACTGTGAATCAAAAAAATTTGTATCATCCAATTTCTCATCAGTGATCTGCAATAGAAATGAATGAAAATATATAATTGTCCTATGAATTGTTAGGATTGTTACATCATATAATATGAAGTTCAATTCATTATACATACTCGAACATCATGATGAACAATCTTCTCAGAAAGATTATAATTCAAATTTATACTTTGGAGAAGCTCATCAAGGATTAAATATTGAGAATTAATTTCAATGTTTGTTTTATCTGGATGCAAATCAGTGCACCCCTTGCAAACAAGCAAAAAAAAATTAATACAACATCAAACAAAAATCCAGTTGTATATGTTTATACAGGTCTATATATAAAATAACATATAACTGCTAAAAAATAATAATTACATATGTGCACTCAAAAGAATAATCATATTTTAGTTATTATTTACCTTTGTACCATCTCGATTCTCATCCAAATTCTGATCAACAGTAGGACTGAATTGTTGTGGTGATGTTTCGACACCAGCATAATCCATCTGTTGTGCTTCAACATCTGTATCTTCATGTTGTTGCTACAAGTATAATTTGAATAAAATATTAATATTTGAGTTCACTTAATATGTATATATCAACCCACGAAAAATACATAGTGCTGAAAAATACATTTCTTGACACACTGCATATGTATTTTGTATTACATTTCATATGTATTTTTGACACAACAAAACATAGGTATTTTTGAATGAAATGCATATGTATTTTTAGCAATATACTGCATATGTATTTTTTCGCATACTCTGCATATGTATTTTTTAGTACTCTGAATATTAAATAATAATAAAACTTTTACCTTGCTTTGTTCAATTGCTTTGACCATTTTTTTGAACTTTTTCTTCACTAATTGACGAATTCGAGTAAACTCTTCACGAACTCCTTTAAACTCTTGACGAACATGTATTCATACAAAATCAGTAAACACAATTTTTTAAATGTAAAACAAATATTTGACAAAAAAAATATCCTCTTCGCGGAATGCATCAAAAATTTTCTTAGAAATAAATGTTTCTTTCTCAACATGACTCTCACGCTTTGACACAGTTATTTCCTCTACATGACTATCTACCTTAGACTGTACCTGAGGAAAAATAACCCTAGTTGTTTGCTTTCCTTTCTTCGTTTTTGAAGAAGAAGTCTGTCGTGTTGAAATTGACTTGAATACTGGTGACTTCATTCCAGAAGCCTTTGCAGCACGAGGAGGTGGAGTCCTCGTTTGGGTATGCTCGTCAACAATATTGACTTGCTTTTTTCCTGAAGGTTTATTCACTACTGGGGTTGATGAATCCACCTTCCGTTTCTTCTTTGAACGTTCGTTGATGTTTTTTGGTGGTGGATCCTAAAAGTCATCGTCAGAATCAACTGAACGTTCATCTTCAGTTACATCCTTCTGTGGTATTTCAAGCTTTGCCAATTCCATTTCAGTTGGCTCTATGTTCTTAAATACAACCTACGAATATGTTAAATAATATGTTAAACAATTGTAAATGAAAAAGAATATATGTATACTATACAATACATATATATTTATTCACAACAAATCTTGCCATTGTCTTGAACATAACATTCATCAAAAACTCATAGCGTGGACGAGGTGCAATCGTCTTTCAATTTAATAATCGGAAAATTCGATTATCAACCTTCAATGCAATATTTGGTGGGACATTTGAACAACACTCATATAGCCACACTTGAATAGCCAGTGGCATTCCCTGAATCAAATAAAATTTGCTCCCAACTTTTAATCGGTCGTTCAAACTTCTAGTCAGATCTTCAAAAGATAAAGAACCCCATGGAAAATCCGTATATCTTCCACTATCTACCAAATTGAAATGAAGACGGGGTATAACAACAGTGTCAATGTTAGACAACACAAATAATGCAGGAAATACAGAATTGTAAATTTCTCAGCATCCCCATCATTGTTCTCCCCTCATACTTTCTCCGTGAATGCTAGAAATAGTTGCCTTTTCTATATAATTTCTGCCTTATTGAAATACTTTTCAATCATCTTATTTGGTACACCCTCATAAAAAATAAAGTCATACCTATTAGACACACAATTCAATCCAGTTATGATAGCAAATTTCCTGGGAGTAAAACTAAGAGAGGTGCAATTAGCATAAATCAGAATCCCAGAAGAAGAACTACCCTTCACCTCAAGCGACATAACGCATCTGCACAACTTTGCTTGCACTACACACTGCTTCTTCTTCATAAATAATCAAAAATGTTATTGTCGCAAAAGTTTTTAAACTGTTCCTTGTTTAAAATTGCGTGTATGCTCCTATAAATATCATTGTCACTGTACGAGCACATGTGCGGTGCAAATCTTAAAAATTTTCTGACAATGAATATTTCGTCCCGCATCACCTATACAAAGTAAAACTACCACTTCTAAATCTGTGAACAAAATTCAAGCAGACAAAAAAAACATATAACATGTATATATATTTCAGATGATTAAAATGCATATGTATTTTGATCAAATCATAACTGCAACCAACACTGAAAAATACATATCAAATGTACTAAAAATACATATAGACAATAGACTGTTATGGTAGTTAAACTAAAGTAACATGCATATGTATTTGACCATATCAAAACTACAATCAACACTGAAAAATACAAATACTCAAAAATGCATATCAACTATACTAAAAATACATATAGCCCAAAATTATTCAACTGTACTAAAAATACATATCAACTGTACTAAAAATACATATCAACTATACTAGAAATATATATATCCAAATACTATTCATGAGTAGTTAATTCAACAATATATTTTCACATAATCCCTAAATATCATCATAACAAAAAATACATATTAATTACTTAAACCCAAACAAAAAAATACATTTACAAATAAAAAAAATATCTCTTCCTCACTTTCTTCTTCAGATTCATCATAAGATTTGTCAACATCGTCTTCAATTTCTTTAGTTTTTTTTTCTTCTCGTACCGCTTTTTAGTTTTTTTGCTTCTTGGGAGAAGGAGTTTTCTTCAATCCTTTTTTTTTTAATTTTCGTCATCTTCACTTCGTCTTTGCGAATTTTTTTAAAAAATTTCCATCATCTTCACTTCGTCTTTGCGAATTTTTTAAAAAAAATCTCGTCATCTTCATTTCGTTCTTGCGAAACTTCGACCTAATCTCTTTCGATCTCCCAGATTTCTTCAACTGTAAAGGATTTGAAACAACTGTAACTAAATCTTCTTGAGTTAACCCAAGACTAAAAGATGGTGCATCAGACACTAATTTCATATTCCTTATACCACTGCTTGTAGGTGTTTTTGCAGTGTGTTCATCCATTAAAATATAAAACCCTTAAAAACTAAATTTCAGATGAATTAAAGTAGAAAAAAACCCCTCTAACATGCAATATACGATTAATAATTACCTGAAATAGGGGAAGCAAATCCTTATCACAGATCGTGCAAGAATCGTGCAAAAGGCAATCAAATTGAGGCGAGAGTGATGGTTAATGGTGAAACAAAAAAGAAAAATAAATAAATTAAGAAAAGATAAAGAAGGAGGAGTGAAAAGAGGGATTTTAGCACAGTAAAAAATTTAGGCGGCAAAAAAATAGGAACCACTTAAAATAATGCTACAGATACTATAGTGTTATAAATGTATTTACATTATAGTGAATGTCTATCAAGATCTATCAAGATCTACTTTGATATCTATTAGGATTTGAAGCATCTGTCTTTTACTCAGACTAAGAGTAAATTTTTCCTATAAATAGAGGGATTTTGTTCATTGTATTCACAATCTTATGATCTCTCATCCCTTAAGAGAAATAAATAACAATTACTCTCTCTATTCTCTCTACTCTTCTTCTTTATTCTTTCTTGTTCTATAACATGTTATCAGCACGAGACTCTATCATGAGCACTTATTCTACGATAAAAGCAAGAGATGTCAGGTAAAGTTTTGATTGAAAAAAAAAAAGAAAAATATTACCGTTCTGTCTTCATAATCCATATATGACCTTTAAAAGGTAAGTCTTTATTTTACTAGGTATTATTTTATTTTATTTCTTTTCATATGACTAATAATTTTACAAAGCTTGAGTTCGTTGCCTCGAGCAAGAACTACCTTTCACGGGTGTTGGATGTTGAAATCCACTTAGATGTTATGGGTCTTGGAGACTCCATAAAGAAATAAAATACAACATCTAATAAAAATCGTGCTAAGGCTATGATTTTCTTGCGTCATCATCTTGACGAAATTCTGAAAATTGAATACCTTACTACTAAGAATCCACTTGTTTTGTGGAATAACCTAAAAGAAAGATTTGACCACTTGAAGATGATCATCATCCCAAAAGCACGATATGAATGCATACACTATGAAAATAAGATGTTGGGTTCAAGTCCCATTGATTTATGCCTAAGACGTCTTTATTTGGATAAGACATTGAGTTTAAATCTCAATGCACCATACTGATGATATTATGATGGTTAAGGCAAAATAATGGGTATTTGGTGAAAAGTCATGAAATTCGACCTATTGAATATGCTCCATTCCATGAAGTGAATGTGGTAGTAATATATGATAAGTCTGAAATATGACAACTTACTTCATTCTTGAGGTGTATGTGGCAGAGTGCATAATATGTCTGAAATGAGACAAGTGATTGAATGCACGAATATAAGCGTGAAGGGACAATATGATTATGATCATCAAAAGTGATGATATTTTCACACGCATATTATGATCATAAGATATGATAGAGAAAAATTCTCTACATCATATGTATGCCTCGATTTGCTTCTGAAGTAGCAAAATCTTGAAAAAGGTTATAAGCTATCATAATTTGATAGACTTAAGACACGATTATATTTCATTCCTGGGGAATGAGAAGCTTATTAATGCAAACGTGTACTTGATTGTGATGGTATCACAACTCACCTCCGAATGAGGCAGAATAACTGAGAAGAGTTATTTTAAAATCTACTTCTAAAGTAGTAAATCTGAAATTTATTCATGTAATAGTAAATCTGAAATTTACTAAAGAAAAAAGTACATGTCATGGTGAACTTGGAGTTTACTAGAATAAAAGTTCATAAATTGATATGAATGATTGTGACATCTCGAAGATGTGCATATTGAATATTAGACATGTATTGAAGAACTAGAAGATTCTTCGAGAATTGTTTATGTTGTTTGTTCTCATGATAAGTTGGTTGGACCAACTAATGTTGGGATTGAATTCCTTAAATCTGAAAAAGAATAAAAGGTGAATAAGGGCCCGTTCACCTATCATGTGATATGTTGAAAAGATGCATTAATAAGATGATCATATGTACATTCATGATCAACCTACGTTTGACATTCATAAAGTTACTTGTTCAATATAAATTGAGCATAATTTTCAGATTGTGTAATCAAGATAATTTATCTTGATGATGATGGTTTAGCATTGAATGTCTTCGATAAATATCTAAACCATTGTTAATGAGAACAAAACTTAATGTATTGGTCTGAAATATGATATATTGCAATAGCATTTGTATGCATTAGACTAATAAATTATGATTATTTCTTTCCTCTCAATTGGTTCAAGGTCGGGAACCAATTATTCCATCTAATAATTTTGATGTGCGGTATACGATTAATGAATATACCATAATGCACAACGATGGATTTCTCAAAGAAGTGGAGGATGTATGTTAGTTTTCCTAACATAAGAGGGAGATTATAAGCGTTATGAAATATGTTAGGAATTATCACTATATCCTCATCCAAAAGATAATTCAAGTCAAATGCTGAAAGCATCTCATATTAAGCGCAAGTGCTCTTATTTTGTGTTCCTAAAGGACAAAGTCTATGCATGCGTGAAGCGTGGTAGACCGATCGGTTCCAAATGAAATAGTCCTTGAAAAATAAGGAGCAAATAATCATAATAAGAAGGCAATGGGCTCTTGAAGAGCCTACGACATACCACTTCATGAAACCTTATGGGAGGTTCATGTACCTGAAAATAATGAAGTGATGCGATCTCAAAATGTTATGTCGCATTGTGAACCGATACAAAATGATATATCATCAATATCTTTGACACAATATTGGCGCAATATTGTGAAAGATTACGAGGATCTGAATTCTACGTTAATTTAAGCATGCTGACGTAGAAACATTTATGAAGTGACATGAAAGGATGCATCTTGGTAAGTATTAAACTTATTTGATTTGCAGTCCAGATATTTGAAGATGTCACTCATGAGATGTTGAATATTGTCACTTGACAAAACTTATGTGAAATTTTTTTAAGGATTCAAAATGCGTAAAGCATATAAAAGTTTCTGGGAAACTTATTTATAATCCTTATATTGTATAAGCTTATTGCTTGAACATCATTGGAACTCTTGGAGAGTTTTCAAAGAAATAGATTATTTGCTGAAATTCAAAATATATCGAATTGGATTGGTTATGAAGTACCATATCTTAGTGCAATTGATGCACTCATGTACCTTGCAAATACTACAAGGCCTATAGCCTTTTCAGTCAATTTGTTAGCAAGGTATATTTCTGCTCCTACTATGAGACATCAAAATGGGATAAAACACGAGCTTGTTTTATTCTAAAGATTGAAGTCCCGATCTTATTGGTCATGCTGATGTTGGGTACTTATCTGACCCGCATAAAGTTCGATCTCAAATAGACTATGTGTTCATATGTGGTGGTACTGCCATATCTTGGAGATATACAAAGCAGTCTATCGTAGCCACTTTATCGAATCATGCTGAGATAATAACTATTCATGAAACAAGCCGGGAATGTGTATGGTTGAGGTCCATGATACATCTCATTCGAGAAAAATGTGGTGTGAAATATGACAATCTACCCACAATTTTATACAGAGATAATTCAACATACATAGCACATCTTAAGGGAGGATTCATAAATGGAGATAGAACGAAGCACATTTTGCCAAAACTTTTCTACATACATGAGCTACAAAAGAATGATGATATTAACGTTCAACAGATTCGTTCAACTGACAATGTGACTGATTTATTCACCAAATCTTCTCCAATTGCAACTTTCAAGAAGATGCTGCATGAGATCGGGATGCAAAAGTTCAAGAATGTTCTCATTAGGGGGAGTTAATACGCGTTGTACTCTTTTTCCCTTACGAGGTTTTGTCCCACTGGGTTTTCCTTGTAAGGTTTTTAATGAGGCAGCCGAAATGCGTATTATTAGAGATGTGTACTCTTTTTCCTTCACTAGATTTTTTTCCTACTGGGTTTTTTCTAGTAAGGTTTTAACGATGCACATTATCTACCAATTAGACATTCAAGGGGGAGTGTTATAAATGTATTTACATTATAGTGAATGTCTATCAAGATCTATCAAGATCTACTTTGATTTCTATTAGGATTTGAAACATTTGTCTTTTACTCAGACTAGGAGTAAATTTTTTCTATAAATAGAGGGGTTTTGTTCATTGTATTCACAATCTTATGATCTTTCATCCCTTAAAGAGAAAGAAATAACAATTACTCTCTCTATTCTCTTTACTCTTCTTCTTTATTCTTTCTTGTTTTATAACATATAGACTGTAATTAGAAAAAAGTGTTGCTACTTTTTATAATTTAGTACTAGGTATGTTAACATATATATGTATTTTTTCCATTTTTTTACTACGGAAGAAACTGACAAGTGACAAATGTTACTCTCCATCAAATTATAGGTATTTGATTTTGACTTTGCATAATAAAGATTGGAAAAAAACTTGAAAGAAATGTCCTATATTATTTTGTTGAGGGAACATGTGTGCCCATGTATGTGGTCCTTTTATCGATCTGTTTGAAAGTGGGTAAAAGACGTAAGGAAAAGAATAAAATTGGATCTCATATAATATAAGTGAACATGATTTTGGCACAAATTTAAAGGAGTTGTCATTATTAATGTTAAAATTATGGAGTGGTACGTATGTTTATTTGTGATATAGACGATTTTCAAAATCTCTTTAAACATATAATAAAATTAATTTTAGAAGATAATTATGTATTTTTCTAATGAAAGCAAATAAAGTTGTTAGTTGGCTTAGTGGTTCAAAAGAGGCTTGAAGAAGTACCTCACATGCTTACCCTAGTTCAAATCCCCTTGAAACGAGCATTTTGAGCCGGGGGTCTATCGGAAACAGCCTCTCTATTTCACATTTGAGGCCCTACTCGGTGCGAATCCGAATTAGTCGGACTCCAATGTGGGTACCAAACATCGGATGGAAACCAAAACAAAAAACAAGTGTAACTTTTGCCACTCAATTTTGTTGAAGCATCCCAAATTAAGTATGTTAATAGACCATTAATTATTAATTATGCCATTAAAAGCAAGAAGAATAAACTTATGTGTGTCATTGGTCGATTACATGTTTGTATATTTTAAGGTTAGCTTTCCAATATTACCAAAGCACTTCAAAGATTATGTTTGAGATACCAAAACACAATTTTCACCAATTAAATCACTAAAAACACTTATAGATATATAATGATAAAAGTTCTCTAATAATGGTAACTAATAAGTGATGTTTTAATTTTCACCATCTACTATCTCCTTTTCTTAATTGTTATTTTTATTTTTCACTTGATGATTGGTACATTGTGCCCTTACTAGGAAGGACTACTCTTGTAGTTTCTTGTTTATTGATCTATGCATGTTAAGATCTATAGTATTATTTTATTGTATATGTTGTTTTTATTGTCATCTATTATTTCTTGTACGTCAATTTTTTTTCTAGTTTGTTCTTGTCTCTAGCGAGATATCTTTTGAAAACAACTTATTTACCGATCTACACCCCTCCTCGGGACTCCACTTTGTGAGACCCTACTAAAATTTCAAAATTCCTAACATATAAATCAAATTGAGATAACTTTATTATTGGTATAACGCTCCTTTTCAAAATGACAAAAAAACTTTAATGGCTGCATTTCCCAAGTTATCATATAAATTGATGATGACCACAAGTAGCCTTCTGATTTCTCCAATGGCCCATTATCTTCATGTTTCAACATTTATAGCATCTGTTTCTGGCTAGGGTATCTAAACAGAACTACAAATAATTTCATTTATTTCTACATAGAATGAAACATATTTTTATAGACCCAATTTAATAATATTACCAATTTCAACAATTTAAATTAAATTAATTTCAACCACATATATATTTTTCTTTATATAAATAATTACTTGGAGTACTTGTAATTGACTTGCAAGAAGGCTCGTGTATTTTTGTCTACAACATTAAATTAACACAACTGAAAATATTTAAAATGGTCACTTCTTTTAATAAAACAATGAATATCTTGGTATATGTTCAAGTTGCTTATTATATTCTTTAATTTTGGAGATTTTATTTGTTTATAATTGAACATGATCCTAGAAAGATCCACTATTATTTGTTTAATTTCCTCACATCTCTTTGTGCAAAGCTTGTCAATTTAACTTGTTCCAATGACCCTAAAAGAGCTACCCCTAACAGACTCAACTACTAGTGCAAAATATATAAACGAATTTAAGTTACGTACATTGATATTTTTATAGAAAATTATATTATAGGATAATTTAATTTGTTATAATAGGATATTTATTATTTTTTCTATTTTATTTGTTTGTTATATTATAAGATAAATGTTCAATTTCATTTGTTTGATATAACATTTTTATTACTCTTAGCATTATTTGCTCATTTTAAATCATTTTTAAGTTCATTATGTGACACATAGCTAACGAGAAGAGTCTCACATCACCAAAATGCATGAAAGATACTGGATATATAAGTATGAAAGATGTTGGTATATAAATAATCATGTCTTAGACCTTAGCGACATTTTTAAAACACTCTAGAATCTAAGACCTGCTTACTTATATACCTAACACCTCTTTTTTAAATTTCTTTAAGGAGTGCAAAGTTCTTTTTTCCCTCTCTTTTATGTGGGTCGGAAAACGAAAAGTAAACTATAAAGTGGAGAATCGAACCCTTATCAATAAGATGGACGTTTATGTACCCAAATATAGTCAATCAACTAAACTATAAAACGTGAATTGAACAGAGGGAGTATTTATTTTGCTTTAATTAATGTGTATTAATTTGACCGGGCATGAAATTTAAGTTGTAAAATTTGATGTTTAACTTGACACATTCTCCAAGGACCTTTAAATACTTGGTTAAAGGAACCGTTTGAAGATCTTAATGAAGAAGACAATTCAAGAGATTTGATCCTTGAAAAATAATGACAAATATCCTATTTGCAATAATAGGTTGGACTAAAAAACTTTCCTTAAGTGAGAATTTATGGTATGTTATTGATTATCCTTCCTTCTTGATAATAGATCTCTCTTTATTATTTGTTGCTTGGTACTTGATTTTCTTTCCTTATTTGTGTACTAATTCTTGATTGATTATCCTTCTTGAGAATAGATCTCTTTTTATTGCTTTTTGTTTGGTGGTTGGTTTTCTTTCCTTTTATTGACTAATTCTTAATTGATCATCCTTCCTTCTTGAGTAATGCTCCTTGATTTGTTTCTTTCATGTTTGGTACTTGATCTTTCTATGGTAAGTTGGCTAGAGTTTCTTAAATCATGTATTGATTCAAGATCTTCTCTTTTTCATTAAGGCTCTTTTGGTGAGTTCTTGCAAAGTGAAATTGTCATTCATTAAAATCACAACACTATCACGTGACACTCTAACTTATGAGATGAGTCCCGCGTCATTAAAATACAGGAGAATTGTTGGGTATATAAGCAATAGCTCATCAACAAACACAAAAGAGATGTTGGATATATAAGTAAGCATGTCTTACGCCTCTAATGACGTGTTAAAGCCACGTGAACCTAGGTCTAAAGCAGACAATATCACAAGTTGATTGTGTCTAGGTCTAGGACTCTAGGTCCAGGTCCACAAGACTTTAAAATACATCACTAGAGTCTGGGTTGTGCCTAGGGCTAGGTTCAGATCCACACTACTTTAAAATACGTCACTAGAGTTTAGATTGTGCTTACTTATATACCGAACATCTCTCTTGTTTTCTTATCGAAGTGAAACTCTTTCCTAAGCTAGGATATCACATACCAAAGCGAAGCTATTTCCTAAGCAAGGATATCACATATATATATTAAGAGTTAAGAGTATACACCAACTAGTATGTGCATCATGCTAAAATCCACAGTTCATTTAGAGATAATACATCAACCCCCTCTAAACTTGTCTTCCCAACTTACTTTAGCACTTGAACTAGCCTTCTATTTATCTACCCTCTTAACATCTTTAAAGTAAATTAATTTCACCCCTTAATATATAATACCACTCTCATAACGGAAAGTGCATCACACTCGCTGACACATCAGCGCCACGTCAGAGCCACGTAAATAAAGTATTTTTTTAATATTTTTTTTTATACATATAAAATATATATAAATATTATTTATATATATATATATATACATACATACATATATATACATACATACATATATATATATATATATATATATATATATATATATATACATATTTTAAAATATATATAAAATATTTTAAATTAAAATATCCCACCCCCCATTTTCCATCTTCTTCATAACCACCCACCCCTCCTCCCTCCCGTCTACCCCCACACTTGCACACACGCCCCGTCCACCCCTACACTGCCACACCTAAACACACACCCATCCACCTCCGTCCACCCCCACACAACCACACCTGCTAGATTTTCTGACGAATTTTCGCCGAAAAATTCAACCCACTTGAAAAATTCAATTACCACCCTCGAAAAATACTATAAAATAGTGATAAAAAACTCAACCTACTTGAAAATTTCGATCAAATCAACATCAAATTCTCTAAAATCAACAAACAAACATTCAAACCATGTAGATTTTTTATTTTTTAAATTCAATTTCATTCTTTTTTTATTGATCTAAGGGGTTGAAAGAGGAGAAATTAAAGGTGGGGGTGACAACTTTCGTAATTGGAGGAGAAGTGGGGTGGGGGTGTTGGCAGGTTTGGTGGTGGATTTGGCGAAGGAGAAGTGGGTGGGGGGTTGGGGGGGGGGGTGCTGTTGGCGGGTTTGGGTGAAGAAGAGGAGGAATTTTTTTTATTTTTTTCTTTATATATATATATATATATATATATATATATATAATATTAGTAGTTTTTTTAAAAAAAAAAAAATCAGGCGTTCTTTTTTTTTTTTAAATGCCACGTTAGCATTAGGGTTGTAATTAATTCACTTTAAAGATGTTAAGGAGGTAAATAAATAAAAATTTAATTCAAGTGTTAAAGTGAGTTGAACGGACAAATTTAGAAGAGTTTTGATGTATTATCTCTTTATTATTTCTTCAAAGGGTGTGCAAAGTCTATTTTATTCCTCTCTGGGATAAGAAAAGGAGAAATGGAGAGAAGATCATAAGGTGAAGAAAATTGAACCCTTATCAATAAAGTAAAAATTTATGTAGCTATTTATAATCAATCAAATAAATTATAAAAAATAAAAATAAACGGAGCGTGTATTTTATTTTTGTTTTAATTTATGTATATTAATTTGAGCAAACATAAAATTTAAACCGTAGAAATTTGTGAATACAAATTAATACTAATATTTCTCAGGTCATTATTTACTTGTCCATATTTAATTACACATGTCTTAGAAAATAATAAATGAAATATTATTTTGTTGTGGCATTCCTAATTATTAAGAGTCATCTAAATATTGAGGAACAAATAACTTTTAATATAAGAGTACATAAATATAAAATGATATTCCTTTCATTCACTTTTACTTATCTAATATACTAAAAATACATTCAGTTTTACTTGTCACTTTTAGTATATCAAAAGAAAACGTGTTTCTTCATGTTTAATCTTAAGTTTAGTTATTTATTTTTCAATTGTGTGAATCTACGCGCATCTTTCGTAAGCTCTTTCTTACCTTCATCTATTCTACATGCGCAACACACCCCATAGACAACTAAGAGCATCAACGATTATTTACCTTATCTGGATAGTATAACGTACTCATGTTATAATTTTGGATCCTTGCTTTTGATGCTTTTGTATATTATCTTTAATCTTGAGCCGGGGGTCTATCGGAAACAGTCTCTCTATCTCTTTAGAGGTAGTGGTATGGACTGCGTACATTCTACCCTCTCCAGACCCCACTTTGTGGGAATATACTGGGTTTGTTGTTGTTGTTGTATGTTATAATTTTGGGAGAAGCTCAAGCCATTTTTTTCATCGAAGATATAACTCTTTCTAACTGAAGACAACTGCAGGCTCTTATGATACGTGAAACATCAATATGTACATCATAAAGGTAATGACGTCAAATTTTCAAAGCAAACACCACCATTGCTAACTCAAGGTCATAAGTGGTGTATTTTTTTTATTTTTCTTTATAAACCTTAAGCTGTCTAGAAGCATAAACAATGATCTTATCATTTTGCATCAAAATATAATTGAGACCAACTCTGAAAGTATCATAATAAATTATAAAATCATTTGTACTATCTAACGAAGTCATAACTGAAGGAAAATTCAATCAAACCTTCAACTCCTGAAAGCTCTTCTCACTATTCTCAGACCACTGAAACTTGACCTTTTGTTATGTCAACTTGGTCAATGGGACACCAACAGAAGGGAATTTCTAAACAAACCTCCCGTAGTAACCAGTAAAATTAAAAAGTTCCTAATATCTTTCGGAATAGTGGACCTAAGCCAATTCTTTACCTTCTAGATCTTTACTGAAAACAATATGCTCAAAAAATGCAATTGATCTCAACAAAAATTCGCACATAGAGAACTTAGCAAACATTTATCTATCCATCAGGGCTTTAAGGACAATTCTGAGAGGATCAACATATTCTTCCTCACTACGAGAATTATTTAGGGTATCATTTATGAAAATAATAATGAGCATGTCTAGCTACTATTTGAACACTAATTGCTCATGAGCTTCTTGAAAACTGCATGGGCATTGATTAGCCTAAAAAGCATAACAAGAAACTCATAGTAACCATACTAAGTTTGGAAAGCTATTTCAAAATGACACGTTCTTTAACTTTCAATTGATGGTATCCGAACCTTAGTTCATTTTATAGAAACAAGTAGCACCTTAAAGCTGGTTGAATAAGTCATTATTTAAAAAATGTGATACTTATTCTTAACTGTAATCTTGTTCAGTTGGCGATAATCAATACATATTCTGAAAGAACTATCTTTCAACTGTTCTGTTTAAAAATATGAGGCCCCCGTATTAATGGAGTCCAAGGCGATAGTCTAATTGGCCTAAAGATCAAAATTGTAGTAAGTGTATTCAAATTGTCTATCCAAATTTCAAATTGAAATTTGACATATTTTTATTTTGTCAAAATAACTAATATTCTTCTCATTAACACTTTTGAACTTTTCTTCAATTCTGTATAAATATGAACTTTTATTTTAAACAATTCAAGAGAATTTTAAGATCCTCTTCATATCACATTGAATTTTAATTTATATTAATTTGAATGTAATTAAATTTTTTTCTTGACTTTGGACCTTTAATCACTTTGAATATGGATTTTCTTGTGGTCTTAAGAATTGCAGCATATCTTGAAACTTCATGGATATTGGACTTTTCTTAAGTAACAAATTGATCTTGATCTTTTTTTTTGAAAAATATTTTTTCTTTTATAACATGAGAGTAAATATTATTTTTATTGTTCTCATACCTTGATATGGACAAGTCTTTTTCTTTCATACCTTTCTGTAATATCTTATTTTCTATATTTGTTTAAAGTAAAAATAACATAAATTCCAACCTGTAATATCTTATTTTTTATATTTGTTTAAAGTAAAAATAACATAAATCTCAACCTTATTAGAATTATTTACACTCTCCACACTTCTTTAATTACTTTACTCTTTCTCTCGATTCATATACATAACAAGACCGACATATACATAAAAATCTTTGTATATGACAAGGCCGGCATATACATAACAAGTATGACAAAACCGACATATACATAACAAGGCCGACATATACATATCAAAGCCGATTCATATACATAACAGGACCGACACATACTTAGAAGCTATGTATATGTATTTTTAGAGAAAAATGAAATTTTTGTAATATGTTTGTAGAGATGAGATTTTTTGTAATAAGTGAATCTTAAGTTATGGATTTGTGTAATTTTTAGTTGTTTAAATCTTCTCCAAATTCTTCTCATCAAATAAATTTTAATTTGACAATTCCTTTTCTTTTATATCTTCTTTAGTAATATTTTCTTTTCAATATTTATTTAGATCTTCAACATCTCCTTCTTCACCAAATAAATTTGTCCCAAAAAATAGATTACCACAAATAAATATTTTTTTATTAAATTGTGTTGATTTGTTATCATCAAAATTAACAGGTGAAACTTTGACCTTAACAATTGAGTTTATAAAGGTGGTGTATATAACACCCTAACTTAGTAAAAAAATCCCACATCAGCAAAACAAAGAAGAAATATTGAGTATATAAGTAAGAATTCAATATCAGCAAAACACTGAAAGGTTGTTGATTCATAACTAAACAGGTCTTACACCTTAAGACTTGCTTACTTATGTATCAACATAAGCTAAGATGTAACACAATATAACCTTACACTAAGGGACCGTTTGGTTTGTGGTATTAAAGTCAATAATCTCGGGATAAAACTTTTTATCACACGTTTGGTTGTAAATATTTGGAATAACTTATCCACCCAATTAGTGGGATAACAATCCCAAGATTATTTCTCTTTGGTATAAATTATACAATGACTAAAATATCATCAAAATCTATGACTTCATTTCACACATCTATATATATATATACTAGTATTTTAATTATGAATTTTAATAAAAGTTAAATACTTAATAATTTTGACATAAATTTTATATTTACATTAAAAACTTATTAGTAATATATAATAATTTATCAAAAATTTGAATCTAAAAAATTTAAAATTCTTATTACATCATTATCTCCAATTATCCGCTTTCATTGACCCGCCTTACATAAAGTATTTCTTTTAATTCATCCATATATATATTTTTTATTTATGAATATACTATACGTTCAATTTATTCGAATAATTATTCTCTAAAAAATAATAAAAATTTCAACACCATGGTTAAATTACATATTTTAAATTAAATAATTTTTTAATCACTTGAAAATTGATTATTATGGTATATATCAATTAAAATGAATTTTAATATATTATATGAGTGATATGTGTTTAAATGAAATGAAATAAACAATAAATCCTCTTTTACTTTAACAAACTTAAGTTGAAAGTTTTTATTTCAAACAAAATAAGATGTAGTAAGATTTTTTTTAAACACATACGGCATAATCATGGAAAGGCACACGCAAAAAAATTAAAGCTAAATAAGATGGAAGTTTTATTTTTAAAAATAAATATTTAAAGCTTGAAAAGAAATTATATAAAAGGAGTTAAATAAGATGAATGGTATTTTTGCAATCACTTAATTTATTTTTAGAAATTATACCATGCATATTACTTTGAATACAACAAATCAAACACTCAATAAAAAATAATCCAAACATAACTAATCCCAGCATAACTTGTTTTTCAACCATATATCTTGGTAAAATTTATAATTTATCAATTATATTTTTAAGGGGTGTGTAAAGGCCTTTCCCTCTCTCTTTTATCAATTATTTCTTTAAGGGGTGCGTAAAGACCTTTTCCCCTCTCTTTTATGGTGTATGAGCAGGAGAAATGAAGAGGAGATCACAAGGTGAACAATTAAATACTTGTCAATAAGGTGAAAGTTCATGTAACTAATTATAATCAATAAATTGAATTATAAAAAGTGAAAATGTGCTGAGGTAGTATTTGTTTTGATTTGATTTATGTGTATTAATTTGATTAGACATAAAGTTTAAATTGTAGAAATTTATGCATACAACTTTAATCCAATATTTCATCCGATCATATTTACTTGTCCATGTTTTATTTACACATCTCTTAAAGAATAACAAAGGAAATGTTAATTTTGTTATATCAACTCAGATTATTATAAACCATCTAAATATTTGGAAACATATCATACTTAATAATAAAGATATATTAAAAATATATTTATCTTTCACTTGTCACTTTCAGTGTATCAAGAAAAAAACATATATTTTTTTCATGTTTTACCTTAACTTTTGATACTTATTTTTCAAATTTAAAACTAAAGAATAATTAATATAAATATTATTATAAAACACCCATATCATTTATTATTTCGTAAAGTATTTGCAAAATTCAAACGAGATTTGTTAATAAAGTAAACAAAAGGAGTATATTGTTGATAAAATCCAAACAAGATACGTTAAAAGTGAACAACAAGAGTAGATTTTTTTTCTTCCAAAAAAAATTTAAACTAAACAAGTAAAAACTAATATCTATTTTTAATTTAGTGATTAAGTGAGACAGACAAAAAGAGTATTTTTAGGAGGCGTTTTGACTATAAAATTGTAAGTATTTGAAAAACGTAATTTTTTGTTTTTAAAGTGAAAAATGATATTTGAAAATTGAAGTTGTGTTTGAACATGAATACAAATTAAAGTTGTTTTTGAATTTTTACAAATAATTTAGAATTGAAAGAGTTGAAATACTGAAGTTGAAAATTGAAATTGTGTTTGCACTGTAATCCCTTTGCAAGATTAGCTTTTAAATGCGACTTATTAAATGATGAAAGGGGAAATGAAATGTTATACATGTATTACTTTTTTGGTTTACTAATAAGGAAAATAGTAATCAATGAATCTACAGTTTGGTGCTAAAAAATACGATCCAGGATAGGAAGCAGAAATCATAACATACGTAAAATTTAAACTTCAAAATATTTTAAAAGAAATTTGCCAAACGTATTACGTAAAGTTCAAACTCTGAAATATAAAGAATCGAATCCATAGTTAATGAAATCTTAATACTCAAAACCATCAATGATTGAAAGGAAAAGATGCATATATAGGCATTGTATTTTTTTAGCAATAAATTTGAAAAGAAGTGAATATAATAATGAATGGCTAGTACTGCCTAGTCCTTTTCTTTAGTCACAAATAGATAAATATTTTAATTAATTAATTAATTAATTTAATGATGACGTAAATTTCTTATCTCAATTGACGAGCCCCTGCAAGCAATATTACTGCTAACACAACAGTTTTTTTTTTTTTTTCCGGACGCAGCCGCTAGACCCTCTGCCACAGCCTCTACCCTTCGGGTGAGCATTCTGTGGTGAGCACTGTGTGCACATTGAGTAAACCCCTCACTGTGCAATAACTCACAAATCACACAGGAGATGTAAATTGCACTAGGTAAACCCCGTGCGACGAGCTCGATTGAAAAAGCATTAGGAATGGATCGAAAATCGCAACCTCCGCTATGAAGAGTCCCCCTCAAGCCGACTCAACCACCCCTTCGGGGCACAATAGTTGCCTTAAGATGGAGTTTTTTTTTTTGTTTTCATTCAATGATTGGTATTCATATTAAAGTTTAATTAATTTAAAATCCTGTCGAATAGAATTCATTCGGAGATAGTTTTCCCATCGAGAATTTTTTTTATATGAAAAGTTCAAATTCAAAATTTTTAATTAAGGAAGAAACAACTTCATTCACGACACCACATTTTTTGTGGTGCCTTAAGATAAAGGTCGCTTAGCAAGTACCGAAGCAAATAACAGAAATTAGACATGGGAAGTGAGCTGAGCCAGGCCTACTGTTGTACTAACATAGTTATCTCAATTTATATATATTTTTTTATATAAATGTAAATTTATGTAAATAATTATTAAACATTGCATCCGTAGCAATTTATATAACAGGGAGATTTAATTGAGCACAAAATTTAAAAATAAAAGGAAGAGTTTTAAATTTTACAGTCTAAAATAAGCAATAAAAATTTACGTATCGATATATCATGTTATTAAGGATAAAATGAAACACTTAAAGCTAAAATATTATTATTATTATTGAATATAAAGAAATGTTGTACTTGATTAACCAAAAAGAAAAAAAATGTTATAGGAGTATATATTTAAACGAAAGGAATAACATATTCAAATTCATTATTATAAAATAAAACAAATTTAATACTAAAAGTTTTAAAAATTAATCCCTTTATTTCTTTTTATTTGCATGCTTTATTTTTTCTTGAGTCAATTTGACTAATTTTCAACTTTAAATTAGATTAGATTTTTATAATATTTAAAATTAAAATATTCAAAATCTATATGAAAAGTATTATAAGTTATAATTTTTTTAATATGATTTTTTTTTTTTTAAATATTGATCAAAATTTATATCTTTTAAATCTAAATAAAAGGATCGGAGTAGATTATAAATTCTATAGAGAGGCAAACATAGATTAATCTTTTATTTTATTTTATTTTTTATCCTTCACACTGACGCTAATTGTATGACTTTTTCGTGGATCCAAATTATAAATTTTGAAAAAAAAAAAATTACTTTGTTACATATATACATACTAACACTAATTATGCCAGGCTTTTTTTTTTAATGATATCACAAAGGTGGACTTAAAATTTGTGCATTCAAAAGCGAAAGATTTGATCTACTTTTTTTAGACAAAAAGTAACCGCACAAAATAAATGGTTCATTTTATGTGATATTATAGAAGTAGATAATATTTTCTTAATTTTATATATTAGATAAATAAATTTTAATAAGGAAATCAAGTAAAATGAAGTGATAATTTTGTCCAAAATTTGAATCCAAATAATATTTGGCACTGATAGGTTTACTTACGTAAGACACACTAAATTTTTTTTTTTTTTTTTTTTTCCATCGAGTGTATCAGTTCAGAGGAAGGGTTAAAAGAAAGAAAGCATGGAGTTTGCAGAGTTTTTGCAGGTAAGAAGATGACATACATTAGAATACAATTACACCCACACACAGTCAGTCACACACACTACTCAATAGAGAAAAGAAAGTGAGAAGAATTTTGCATTGCCAATTTGCCCCTATCATCATAATAATTCATATATTTTCCGTAGAACGTGAATAATAAAAGCTGATCAGAGAGTCAAATCAGTTTGCAGGCACAAAGAATCCCACTATTTTTGCGTCATTTTGGTGTCTATGTGTATGTAACACGGTAAAGTAAAAGATTCACCCACAGTAAATAGTAACTTGTCAGCCCCCAGCAAGTAGAAAAAAAATCAAGATGAACGTAACCTTTGATAAATAGAAAAGGGTTTACCCTTACAAGGTACTCCCTCCGTCCCCAAATTATCATTTATAAAAAAATGTGTCAATATTTTTTTTTTTTAATTAAGTGGGATCAATAAGGGTAAAAGGATAATTGTGTCTTTAAAAAGTTGTCTAATAAGGAAAGACGACACTTATTTTGGGACGGACTAAAAAAGAAATGATGACACATAATTTGAAACGGGGAGAGTAATTTTTTTAGGGATAATAGTCTGAAAAATATATGTATTTTGTCTAAATTTGTAGTTGTGCATACTGAATTTTGCAGGAGGCTATTTTTTCGTATTTAAATGACATATGTGCCCAATTGGATCACTTATTCAGTCACCCATAGGGCGGTGATTCACACGCATTCTTTCAACAAATAATTATTCCTCTTAATTAAGTTTTAACTCATAATTATATAACCCTGAGATATTATCATGGTGGAGTTTTTAATAGTAAAAGTCAAAATTAAGAAGAATAATTATTTGTTGAAAGGTCGCGTGAATTACCGCCCATTGAGTGACTGAATAAGTAATTCAAGTGGACAAATATATGTCATTTAAATACGAAAAAAAAAGTCTAGGGGGTTCATAAAACCCTCGCAAAGTTCAGTATGCACAACTGTAAATTTAGGCAAAGTACAAATATTTTTTGTACATTTTTCTTAAATTTTTATGAGTGATATGAATTTAAATTAGTCATGCCTCAAAATTTACCAATCACTAAGTGAGAAAGAAAAGGTGATTATACATAAAATTAAATCGAGTGTGATAAGATGACGAGTGAATCTTTCTATTGTATTAATTGCAGAATTTGAGTTCCATTCCGATTAGAAAACATTTTATATTCTCATAGTGAATTTAAACAACATGAATGTAAATTAATAGGTTAGTAAGAAGATACATATAATAATAATATATTCTATATAAGTGTTATGAGTAAGCTTTGAGTAGATAATATGTACGTATATCTTGCTTCTATTTTTGTACGATGGAGAGATTATTTCTAATAGTAATTTTTATTTTTTTTTCAAATTGAGTTTAGGTGAAAGAAAAGGGAAAGGGAACAATAGTGTTAGAAATCCAACACCCGTCATTTATATGAAAATTTTAACAGTCAATCAATTAGGTTATTTAGTTAGATTTCCTTTTTGATAGATTATTTTCGACTCGATAAAATTCTCTTTCAAGACGAAATATAAGAGACGATTTAGCTACACAATTAAAATAAAAAAAATAATTTGATGCATAAAACATCACAAGTTAGCAAAATTCAAGGAAAGACCACATCTCAAAATATGTGATGCAAATAATCTACATACCTTAATATAAGTATATATTAGTGATTTTTTCAATAGCTCGAATTCCTAATATGTGAATTACATGAATATAATTTTACCATTTCACCAACCCTCTCATTCTAAATATATACTAATTTTTTTTATTTTTTTTTGATACATGTTTTAACACCTCTCACTGACAAGTGATAACAAATATTAATTAACTTTATCTATCAAGATTATAATAGATAGATGAGAAGAACCATCTGGTATTTCTAAATATACACTTTCAATCTGATTGATTGACACTACTAGATCACATCCTTCTATATTCATTCTAAGCACATAATTAAAACAAAATGGAGTATAGTACTTTCTTCGTTTAAAAAAAGAATGATTTATTTTGATTTGACATAAAATTTAAGAAAATAATTTATTTTTTTGAATTTTGTGGCCTTAAATTAAAGTTGTGTCAAATGTATCAAAATATTCTTTAATCTTGTGGTTCTAAACATGCCACGTGAAAAGTTAAAAATAAAATATTATAAAAAAAAAGGAATATTTTTTTTTTTAAACGAACTAAAAAAAAAAGTAGGTTATTATTTTTGAAACGTGAGGAGTAGTAATTAGCAAAAGAAAAGTACTTCTACCCACCACCTCACCAAAAAACAATGGAGGAGGGGGGTGGGGGGGGCGCAATAATGAAGGAGGGTGGTGGGAATGGGGCCAATGTTGGCAGGGCGTGGGAGAGGACTGAACATGACATTGTCGGTTGTTTTCTTATGCTCAGTCCTATTGTATGTATGTATGTTTCCCTTAACTCTCCATAATCACATAATACTATTATCTTTGCTGTTCCGCACTATACTGTTCCTACTCTCTCTCTCTTATCCTTCCTCTCTTCCTATCTTCCCCTTTTTCACTTTCTAATTAGCTCCGTTTCAAGCAACCATGTTGTCTCTTGTTTCTTCTTATTACATTCTTTGTTGCCTCCTCCCCAACACACCACCACAACCAACAACACTTTTCTCTCCTTCCACTTCCTTAAAACAAACCTTATCACTTTAATTTCCTTTTCCTCTCTCTCTCTCTCTCTCTTCTAAGTGACAACCCTTAGCTTAGAGACTGTTTCTTAATCTCAATTTTCATGCATTTTTAAGGTGGTGGTCACTCAGCTTTGCTTCTTCTAAGGTGGTTCTAGGGCCCCATACCCTCTTTATTTCCAGCTTTTCTTCTTCAATTTTTTTACCCTTTTTCTTTCTCTCTCACACCCCACCATAAGATTTATAACGTAATCTTGATTTTGAAGCAAATGATTTTTTCACTACTGAAGTAGCATATAATTAAGCTTTGCATAAATTTTGTTAGTTCCAACTTAATTATAGCTTTTCATCTCTCTATGTTCATGTGCAAAACATAGGGTTAGGGTTTCTTAAACTAGTCATTAATTAGGTTTAGTTATTGATTAAGTAATAATGTCATTAGCTGGTGAGGAAAAGGAAATGAGAATGCCAGGTTCATTAGGGTATCGTTCACTTGATCAGAACACAGATCAAGGAGGCAACCATGTCCACCCATCCAACATTCAAGATCACGAAAAATCCACCGGTGGAGGCGGTGCAACGCCTGCAGGTACTGGCGTTGCACCATACAATTCCGCCGGTGGTATTACTGGATCTAATAAGTTTAACAAGGTAAGTTCAAGAGCAGCTAGGTACCGTGAGTGCCTGAAAAATCATGCTGCTAACATTGGTGGAAATGTGACTGATGGATGTGGTGAGTTCATGCCTAGTGGTGAAGAAGGTACACTTGAGGCATTGAAATGTGCTGCCTGTAACTGCCACCGTAACTTTCATAGAAAAGAACAGAATGTTGGCGGTGGTGATAACAACAATAATGCTGGCATTATGGTTGTGCATCCACTACAGCTTCCTCAACCACTGCCTTCTCCGATACCTTCATTGAATCATCACCACCACCACCATCAACATGGCGGCCGCTCTATTTGGACTACCATGCCACCTCAGCCTGTCAAAATGGCCTTCGGAGGTAATGTTATGATTATTTCATCTAAAAGTTTAAGCTGTTGGATGAAGTGCATTTTTAGTTACTTTCTACGATTTTATTTTATGTGTCTTAGTTTCTGATTTAGAGAAAACTTTTGAATCATGTGATGTTACGTTAAGGTTTCTATAGTATTATCTAAAATATCCTTTTAATATTGTGATTTTAAACATGTCATGTAATCTCGCCAAGTCAACATTATTAGGAGAACACTACTGAAAATGTTGAAATTAAGATTCTCGATATAGATAGATGGATCTATATATATTCTTTTTGAAACAGATTAAAAAGAAAATAAGGTACAAGTCGAACGAGATAGAGAGTACTTAGTCACATTCACAACACGCTCCTCCAAGGTGTGAACTTGTATCTCTCTATGGTCAAGACATGTGATTTTTCTTTATAATTTAGCAAGTGGACTCGAACTCACAACCTCAGTTATTATTAGCTTGTAGTATTTATCCTTAGAAGAGCTACGCTTCTTTTATTTACTTAATTATATCTTCAACAGGCAGCGGAGGGAGTGGGGCGACAGACTCATCGAGTGAAGAGCTAAACTTCAACACTTACCATCATCAACAAGCAACTTCAGTGCCCCCACAACCTCAACCACCATTTGTGTTGGCTAAGAAAAGATTTAGGACTAAATTCAGTCAAGAACAGAAGGATAAAATGTTGGAATTTGCAGAGAAATTAGGGTGGAGAATTCCAAGAGAAGATGACACTGAAGTACAAAGATTCTGCTCACAAGTTGGAGTGAAGAGACAAGTTTTTAAGGTTTGGATGCATAATAATAAGAATCCATCTGCTAAAAAGAACACATTACAAGAAGATCAACAACCTTAATTATTAATTAAGGTTGAGTTGAGTGACAAAAAAAAATGAAATGAAATGAAATTTCTTGGGATTTGGTTCTTTGCTTATGTAATCTTACTAGGAATCGTACGTAGCTAGCCAACTTTTTTTTCTTTCTATGTAGCATTATTGTAACTATGGTACCTCTCTAATCAGATTTTATTGTTGTACTTGGAAGCTTTTATTCATCTGAATTTTTCAGCTCTCCTTCTTACATTTCTTGTCACTGAATTTTAGACTACTGATCAACTCTAGTAAAGCTTATTTACCTAGAGGTAATACGGTGTACGCACCAGTACTCTTTTCAAACTTCACTCGTGAAATTTCATTGAGATAATGTTAGTTGTTGCTCTTTGGTTAAAAAAGAAAAATTTTCGTAAGTTATTAGCTTAATTTGTTTAATTCTTAATCCTAAGGGATTTGAGATCTAGATTACATGTTTGGATGTTATGCCATGTTTGATTGGTTCAAAAAGGATTTTTTTTTTTCAGTTATTAGCTTAATTTGATTCAAGTAAGTAAGAAAATTTTTAATCCAATTAAAAATTTGAATTAGATTACATTTTTGAACGTTATATCTTGCGATTAAGTGTGTATTTTCACAGAGAAGAGGAGAAGAGAGGCAAGCTAATTATTTTTGAATTTAGAAAGTCACGGTTGATGATCCTAAAGATTGGGTCCAAAATGGATTTTTTGGTTTGGTCATCATAAAAAGATATTATAATCTCCAAGCTGGATTTGTCTGAATTTGAGTGGCATTTTGACCCATTTAATTTGATCGATAATTTGGTGGGTCACTTCGAGTTCAATATGTTAGGCTAAAGTCAACAAAAACTTACAATATATTTAGTAAAATTTCACAAGTGAAGTCTTAAAAGGATAAGATTGATGTACGCAGACTTAACTCTATTTAGAGGTAGATCGTTTGTCTCTGATAAGACTCAGCTAATTAAGGTTAACTCAATAATCCGTTAAATTTTAGGAGGGATTACTAAAATAAGAATGAGTTTATCCTATAATTTGGTAATTCTAACAAGAGAGTCTTGATCTTGATTTTGTTCGAATCTAAATACAGTGTCTATTTAATTTATTAGTACTTTTGTGTTGTCCATTTCAATTAATTATGATGCTTGTTGGAGTTTCTGTCATTGTTTAAATGTTTGTTTCCTCTTTTGGAAATAGTTTGTAGCTTCTTTTTTCCTTTTGGAAAAAGTAACAATGAAAGAAGGTTGTATTTCAAGCCTATAGTTGTTATAGGCATATGATGTTGAGTACCATAAACATCTCTGGCAAAAATTGTAATTATATTATGTTTTAGAAAAATATTAGGTGATTTTCTTCATTTGTCAGAGTCTTAAATTATTATGGTCATAAATATGTCATTTTCTTAATGGCTTACTGTACAAATTGACATCTTACCAAATATTGAATAAAACATATGATCATATCTATTCATTTATCAGGATGCGAAGGGGTAGGGCGACGGAGCCTGATGAGATACCTGTGGATTTTTGGAAGTTTTTTGGCGAGGTTGGTTTAAGGTGGTTGACTGGATTGTTTAACGGAATTTTCAAGACGGCAAAAATGTCCGAGGCTTGGAGGTGGAGTACTATGATCCCTCTTTATAAGAACAAGGGTGACATTCAGAGTTGCAATAACTATAGGGGTATTAAGTTATTGAGTCACTTTATGAAGATTTGGGAGAGAGTGGTCGAGGTGAGGCTGAGACGGATAGTGTTTATTTCGGAGAACCAGTTTGGATTTATGCCCGACCGCTCGACGACGGAGGCAATTCACCTGGTGCGGAGGCTGGTGGAACAATATAGGGAAAGGAAGAAGGACCTGCACATGGTGTTTATCGACTTGGAGAAGGCATACGACAAAGTCCCCAGGGAAGTGCTTTGGAGATGCTTGGAGGTGAGTGGAGTCCCGGTGGCATATATCAGAGCAATTAAGGACGTGTATGATGGAGCTAAAACCCAGGTGAGGACGGCGGGAGGAGACTCAGAGCATTTCACTGTCTTGACAGGATTGCATCAGGAATCTACTCTTAGTCCCTTTTTGTTTGCTTTGGTGATGGATGTGTTGACGCGGCGTATTCAAGGAGAGGTGCCTTGGTGTATACTTTTTGCAGATGATGTAGTTTTGATTGATGATACGCGGGGTGGTGGTGGTGTGAATGACAAATTAGAGGTGTGGAGACAAACTCTTTAGTCTAAAGGGTTCAGGTTGAGTAGGAGCAAAACAGAATATTTGGAATGCAAGTTTAATGACGTGAGGTTGGAGAATGGAGTGGTAGTGAAGTTGGAATCACAGGTGGTATGTAAGAGGCATAGTTTCAAGTATATCGGGTCCGTGATTCAGGGTAACGGTGAGATTGACGAGGATATCTCGCACCGTATTGGGGCTGGATGGATGAAGTGGAAGCTCGCTTCGGGGGTGTTGTGTGATAAAAAGGTGTCGCCCAAGCTTAAAGGCAAATTCTACAGGGTAGTAGTCCGTCCGGCCATGTTGTATGGAGCGAAGTGTTGGCCAGTTAAGAACTCCCACATTCAAAAAATGAACGTGGCGGAAATACGGATGTTGCGTTGGATGTGTGGGCTGACTAGGGGGGACAGAGTTCGGAATGAGACTATCAGGGAGAAGGTTGGTGTGACTCCAGTGGAGAATAAGATGCGGGAAGTCTGATTGAGATGGTTCGGACACGTGATGAGGAAGGGCATGGATGCCCCGGTTCGTAGGTGTGAGAGGCTAGCTTTGGATGGTTTTAGCCGGGGTAGGGGTAGGCCGAAGAAGTACTGGGGAGAGGTGATTAGGCGGGACATGGATCAGTTACAGCTCACTGAGGACATGACCCTAGATAAGAAGATTTGGAGGACGCGAATTAGGGCAGAAGGCTAGGGTCAGTTTGGGTCGCTAGTGTAGGGCATTACTTGGTGGGGGTATTATTCTTGTTATGATACCTTGTTTCATGCTTTATTACGAAGCTGTTTACTTTTCTCTGTTTACTATTACTTGTGGGTGTTCTATTTATGTTATGCCATCTTGTTCCATGCTTTACTATGAATTTATTTATTATTCCGTGTCTCGAGCCGGGGGTCTATCGGAAACAACCTTTCTACTTCTTTAGAGGTAGAGGTATGGACTGCGTACATCTTACCCTCCCCAGACCTCACTATGTGGGAATACACTGAGATTTTTCTTGTTGTTGTTATCAAATTATTTGACATCAATCAGCTGCAAATTTTTTGTTTATATAGCAATTCTCGTTTAGAAAATGTTTGATGTTTTTAAAAATTGAAGTTTGTGGTATATGTTACTAAAATGGTTAGTTTCATCAGCAGCCTTATATAGCAAATTCTTGGGAAAAATATTTGTAGTGGACAATATTAAAGAGAAACTTATCCATGCAACTTGGATTGTGAGAAATCTAGAAAATATTTGCAAAGCATCACAAAAAAGATAATCCGTATTTGTATTGTTAGAGCCTCTACTAGAATTACTAATTCTGAATTAGGACTATCATATACTTTTGTCACTTTAAGATTAATTTTTTATTTTTTTTGTAATAACAATTTGTAGTTATTTCTAGTGACAGTTAGATAGCTAATCGAGTGTGTGAAGCTATGAAATTGTAATGACCTCTTGGTAATTATATTAATAAAGTAGTAGTCATCACAAAAAAAGTGCATTATTATCCAAAACTTAATTAAACTTGAATATGACATTTTATAAAACTAAATTTCGTTCCTATTTTAAATTTTTTAACGACCATTTGTATAATATGATAAGTTAATTAACATTAAATTTTATTTTCGCTATATATAAGGAACAATGAAAACCGAAACAAAAGGGGATGTAGCTCAGATGGTAGAGCGCTCGCTTAGCATGCGAGAGGTACGGGGATCGATACCCCGCATCTCCATTTTTGTTTTGTTCATGTAAAATGTTGGTGAAGAAATTTATCCAAATAAAATACTATATGCATTATTTTTGTTTTTCTTCTGGTGTTCAGTACCGGCTCGTGGTCCAACTAATTTGGATTCGCGCCTGGAAGTCCCAGGTCCAACCGGCTCGTGGTCCAACTAATTTGGACTCGCGCTGGGAAGTCCCAAGTTCAACTAATTTAGACTTGCATTGAGAGGTCTGATTAAAAATGAATGATCACTTATTACTCTTATTTCATTTGAAGATGATAACTTAAAACTAATGAGAGTTAATATTATATAAAAGTATCTTTATATTAAAAATTGAATCTGGAAGGAAAAGGAAGAAGTACCTTTAATTGACTCATTATAAGTTGTTCCGTGATGCCCCTTAAGGCAAAAGTTTAAGGGGATTAGAATAAGCTTATCTTGTTTAATGCATTTACTTGTTAAAGGTACTTGGGTCAGCAGAAATGATCATTGCCTATGCATAGTAACCATTACTTTCCTTTTTCAAACTTAGAGTCGGGCCGGAGCCAGGTAGGATCGAGGGGTGAACAATTACATTGTATAATAAGTAGTTAAAATTATTTTTTTATCTATATATAATAGGTGTTGAACCTCCTTCGACTTCTTGATGCGTCTACTTTTTCATATTTTGAATCACCTTGGTGAAAATCCAGCATTTGAGAAACAGTACACACTAAGATAGAGAAGTTAAAAGGATACAGATGGACAATAGTAGTCATACATTTTGCTTACTTTGAAAACTTAGATATGAATTCACAATTTATGCTTTTGCATTTGAAATTATAACGGAGAATTTGTGATGTTATCGAGCATGACTGCAAATTTGTTCTCACTGTAGCTTCATGTTCTTCAGAAGCCTGTTCAATAAAACAAAGGCATATAAAGAAGTGACTTGGGATAGCTGAAGGTTTATTGAGGACGTGAGGAGCTCACAAAATATTTGTTTCATCATGTGATGATACATATCAATGCAAGAAACAATTGCTAAACAATTGTGTTTTTATATAATGAGGTGGTAGGGGATCAAGGTGCAGAACTAATTACTCATATTATCTAAAACAAGTAGGATTAGATAGTTTAATGTGCAGACATTTCCATATTATCCTCTAGCTGTAACATAGTTTTTTTTTCCTGTATTAACAAGGAGTGTGACTAGTTCTTTGACTTAAAAGTTACTAAAAATGGATAGAAAATGACAACAGATGGGAATCTATACCGGGTGTCAATCTATACAGAAAGTGTAATTGACTTGTGTATGGATGAAAAGATTAGTTCGGTTGAATGGATAGTAGAGATTTGGGATACCTTAGTTCATTGGCGTAACCTCTGTTGTTGTTTTCAGCGGCTTTGTAATTGGGTAAAGGTACTTGGCCATTTTCTATTTGCATGATATCCGTCACAAGCAGCTCATAATGCCTCCTCACTTCCGCTGCTGATTTTCCACCTACGCACCTGGCAATGTTATGCCAGCGATCAGGAGTTTCCCTGTCGTATAAAGCCAAAGCCTCTTCGAACTTCTTGTTTTGCCTTGCAGTCCAGGAGGCCATTAAAGATCGTAGAGAGTATTCTAAAGCTGAAAAGGAGAAGAAGCTCTGGGGAGAAGTGCAGAAGATGATACTAAGCTAGCTCCTTATAGGCTGGAGAAAAAGGCGTTGGGTTGTAGCAAGTTGACGAATATTTTTTTTTTTCGTTTTCTTTTAGGAGAGGTACAATACATGATTCTTGAAGTAATGCTAATGGGAATAGGTGGAGGGAGAATAAGATAATAGTATCTATGACCAGACTTTGGTTGCTTTTTATTGAAAAGTAATATCATCAGCAAGTGGATCAGATAGGAATTCGCAGCTGGAAGAGATTAGATCCCATAATTCCAATTCTTTGGTATGATAGATAAGCTAATGCTATAGTATTTTAGGCCGAAAAACAGTTATCAAGATAATATTCCACCTTCTAAGGTTGCAAAATGTTGCTTAAATTCTACATCAATTGGTAAAACCTTTTGTCACCCTTCAATCGTTACTACCAGTCAATGTTTGACAAACTGTGCACTGACTTAAGCATTGTTGATCTTTATGTTTTGATGATAACGAATTATGAACAAAGCGAAATGGCTAAATGCTTAGTGTTATTCATTAGCTCAATTTCAATTGATCTTTAAGTTTTATCATCTCACATTTGGATGTTTGTATTTCTTTCTAACCATGATTGGTTGATTTGCCTCTTCATTAGCTAACTTATATGTGGTTTATGTACTTATTTTCTCGTGTACTCCTATACTATTATTGCTGTGTTATTGTTTGTTGTAACTAACAAGTAATTAAATGAAATCAACTAGCATGAAACTGACTAGTTTTTGACCCTAAAGCTCATTCCAAAACCAATATCAGCCATATATTTGTCCAGATGGATGAGTTATACTTTATTCAGCATTAAACAGTTGGCTATCTTGATTTGCTGCTAGTTCCGTTTCCAGAATAATTGATGCATTGTAAGCACTCTCATAGAGAAGCAGGACATCTCCACAACGACTTTTTTCCAGTTTACATCTTATTAAGGCGAGAAGTTTGTCATTCCGAGATGAACTACTTTTGAGTGAAGAGTTGTAGTTCTGAAAGCATCAGAAAATTACCAAACGAGGGAACCATTTTAGATCACTTGCTTCGACACCTTTTTCATTTGCGAATATTGCTAGTCCACACGGATGAGGTGGAGGGACACCATTTGTCAAATCTTGCAGTTATATTCTAGTGAAAACAAAAACTACAGGAGGAATCTATGCCGTAATACAACAAAAGTATCTGAATAATAGACCCTTATAGCGGGAGCTTTAGCATAAATGTAGGGTAATACTGCATATAATAGACCCTTATAGCGGGAGCTTTAGTGCACCGGCTGTCCTTGCCTTTTGAGGGAGAGCGTTTATAACAGTAATATGCTAAGCACTTGCATACTTTTGATCAGAATGGAATTCTCTTGCCTTGTATTCTTTTGCTTTTTTTAAGGCCTGATAAGCAAATGGCTGGTTGTAAAAGGTGAATTCCAAAGAGGAAATTGAGATATGCAGAATCAGCATGTCTTTTTGAGGAAGGTTTAATAGCTTTCTATTGGTACTACATTTTTGGATTCTGGGATTTTAGTGGTTAGAAATAAAAGACTGTTTTCTAAGAGATCCTCCATTGCATATATCATTGGAATTATTGCTCTATTTGATGACCTTATCTTTGTTTGTGGTATTTCTATTGCAATATGCTTAGGTTGGTGGTCATTTATATACCATCAGTAGGTTGGTGGTCATAAACCATTAGTAGATTGATAGGAAAGTGAATTAAGGTTGTTTGGTTCATGCACTAGTTATAAAACAACACACCCGGTGGAGTCTGGGGAGGGTAATAAATCACATGAATTATTATGTGGTAACAATATTGTATGAAAATGATATGCAGAGGTCGATGCAATATTTGAACTTTACGGGAATTAATTTGAGATCCTATAACAACGCATTTGATTTACTGGATTCGACATCCATTGTGTACTTATTTGGTGAATCTTTTTAACACATACAAGTTTCGAGCCGAAGATATTGGTTCACATTAACCAGCAGATATGCTCTACATCTGCCTATGATGTTACTAGTTTAGGTGTACGTGTTTTGCATGTGTATACATTTAATCAACAATAAATGAATATCAAAATAATAAATTATTGTGTGTACGTTATATTATTAAGTTTGTTGATTGTTGCCTCACTTTCTGCAGTAAAAGTAGGAATAGTTGTTGGACATTATCCAATTTTTTATCCATGTTCTCAACTTAGTTTAGTTGCTGTTTTTTAGGTGTTAATGGTTCAGTTTTTTAGGATGTGCTGATCATGGAATCATGTACAAGTAGTTGCTTAATTATAGGAGTTGATTGTTGCAATTTTTTCTATTTAAGCATAATTTCAGTTCAATGAAAAAAACAGCTTTCCAGCAACAAATACTTTCTCTGTTTCTTTTTCTTGCAACAAATACTTTCTCTGTTTCTTGCCTTTGTTCTGTTTCTAAGAGTGAATTTAACTGAGAACTCTAACAAATTGGTATCAAAGCTCTCTTCTTGAGGGACCTGCATTTGAGGGAAACATATCTTTCTCTTCTTGTTTTTTCTTTTATGGATTCAGAGATTCCTTTCACTGCACTAGCACCACCAGTCTTCAAAGGTGAAGGCTATCATGTCTGGGCAGTAAGAATGGAGGCACACATTGAGGCAAATGATCTGTGGGAAGCTGTTGAAGAGGACTATGAAGTTCCTCCCTTGCTTGAAAATCCAACCATGGCGCAGATTAGGAATCACAAGGAAAAGAAAACAAGAAAATCAAAGGCTAGAGCAACGTTATTCGCTGCAGTCTCATCTGAAATCTTTGTCAGGATTATGACATTGAAATCGGCTTTTGAGGTCTGGAATTTCTTAAAGAAAGAATATGAAGGAGATGAACGGATCAAAGGTATGCATACTCTTAACTTGATCCGAGAATTTGAACTTCAGAAGATGCAGGATTCAGAGACAATCAAAGAGTATTTTGATAGATTACTCAACATTGTAAACAATGTAAGATTACTTGGCTCTGAATTTCCTGATTCTAGATTGGTTCAAAAAATTCTCGTAACAGTCCCCGAAAGGTTTGAAACAACTATTTCCTCGCTGGAAAATTCTAAGGATCTGTCATAGATTAGTTTGGCAGAACTATTGAATGCTTTACAGGCACAAGAACATAGAAGACTAATAAGGTCTGAAAGATCTGTTGAGGGTGCACTACCTGCAAAAGTTCAATCAAACCAGGGAGACAAAGAAAAGAAGAAGCAGAACAAGAAGGAAAACTCAAGTTCTCATTCTCCTGGGATCAACAGGGGAACGAAACGTGATTTTCCTCCTTGCAAGCATTGTGGAAAGAAGGGTCATCCACCGTTCAAATACTGGAGAAGGCAAGACCAGCAGTGTGAGAAATGTCAGCAGATGGGACATCATCAGAAGGTTTGCAAAAACACTCAGCAAACTAATGCTGCACAACTAGCTAATCAGGAAGATGAAGAGCAACTCTTTGTAGCGACATGTTTGGCAACTAGCTGCTCGAGTGACAAGTGGCTTATTGACAGTGGTTGCACAAACCATATGACTTTTGACCGTGATCTCTTCAAGGAGTTGGATACTTCAGTAATTTCCAAAGTACAAGTTGGTAATGGAGACTACATTCCTGCCGAAGGCAAAGGTACTGTGGAAATGAAATGCTCCTCAGGTACAAAACTTATCAAAGATGTGTTTTTTGTACCTAATATTAGTCATAGTTTGTTGAGTGTCGGGCAGATGCTTAAGAATGGTTTCAAACTTCTCTTTGAAATCAATTACTGTCAAATCAAGGATGAAGATGGCAAAAACTTATTCAAGGTAATGATGAAGGGAAGGAGTTTTACATTGGATCTTTTAGATCATGAGCAAAATGTTTATTCTACAACTAAAGTCAATGCACAAGTTTGGCACAAAAGACTCGGACATTTCAACCATGCTGCGGTAATGAACTCACAAAAAGATCTGGTTCGAGGGCTGCCTAATCTTGAAGCCGAAATTCCAAATTGCAAAACTTGCCAATTTGGCAAGAAAGTAAGGTCTCCTTTCAAAAAAGCAACCTGGAGAGCCACTGAAAAGTTAAAATTAATCCACACAGATCTAACTGGCCCTCACCGAACTCCGTCACTCAAAGGGAGTAAGTATTACATAGTTTTCATTGATGACTATACGAGAATGTGTTGGATTTATTTTCTTAGGTTCAAGTCAGAGGTTGCCACTATCTTCTGGAAATTCAAGCAGTGGATTGAAACTCAAAGTGGTTGTAAGATTCAATCATTAAGGTCCGACAATGGCAAGGAGTATACATCTGATCAATTCAATACATTTTGTGAAGAATCCGAAATTGAACACCAACTCACTACTCCATATACTCTACAGCAAAATGGAGTTAGTGAGAGGAAGAATCGTACCATAATGGAGATGGCACGATGCTTGTTGCATGAGAAGTGTTTGCCAAAAGAGTATTGGGCAGAAACTGCTCATACATCAGTCTTTCTACTCAACAGGCTTCCAACAAAAACATTAGAAGGGAAGACACCATTTGAAATTTGGTATGGGTATACACCTTCTTTAAAAAATCTCAAAGTGTTTGGATGTTTGTGCTTTACTTATGTGCCACAGAGTAAAAAAGATAAGCTTGATAAAAAGGCAGAAGCTGGAATATTCGTGGGCTATAACACTGCTTCTAAGGCTTACAGAGTTTTCCAACCTCATACAAGGAAAATTCTGGTAAGTAGAGATGTTCATTTCATAGAGGATGAAAAATGGAACTCGAAAGAAGCAGAACCGGTGCTATTTCCAGATCAAAGTAAAATACCCTAGCTGAAAGAAGATGAATTGGTGGATGATGTTCCGGTGAGAGACACAAGATCACTCTCTGATATCTATCAAAGATGCAATATGGTTGTTCTTGAGCCAACAAATTTTTGCGAAGTAGAAAAAGATCCAAAATGGAGAGCTGCAATGAAGGAAGAACTCACCATGATTAAGAAGAACCAGACTTGGAAACTTGTGAAAAGACCTGAAGACAGGAAAGTCATAGGAGTGAAGTGGATTTTCAGAACCAAGCTGAACGCAAATGACTCTATCAACAAGCACAAAGCCAGACTTGTTGTAAAGGGGTATGCTCAAATTTTTGGTATTGATTTTTCTGATATATTTTGCTCTGTTGCTAGATTAGAAACCATTATATTGTTGTTGGCTATAGCTGTACAAAATGGTTGGAAAATGTTTCAGCTAGACGTTAAATCAACATTCTTGAATGGCTATCTTGAGGAGGAAATTTATGTCGAGCAACCTGAAGGATTTGCAATCAAAGGGAATGAAGATGAAGTGTGTCAGCTCAAAAAAGCTTTGTATGGACTAAAGCAGGTACCCAGAGCTTGGTACAGCAGGATTGATGAACATTTGGTGCAGTTGGGTTTCAGAAAAAGCCTCAGCGAAGCTACTCTCTACATTAAAGGTGATGAAACAAATCTTATTGTTATTTCACTATATGTAGATGACTTGCTGGTTACAGGAAGCAATCATGAGCTTGTTCAGAAATTTAAAGAAGATATGCAGCATACTTTCGAGATGACGGACTTGGGAGAAATGGTTTATTTTCTAGGAATGGAAATCAAGAAAGAGCAAAATGAAGTTTTCATCTGTCAAAAGAAGTATGCAAAAGACATCTTGAAAAAGTTTAGGATAGAAAATTACAAAGAAACAACTACTCCGATGTGTCAAAAGGAGAAGTTTAGCAAAAATGATGAAGCTGAAAAAGTGGATGAGACTCTTTATAGAAGTATGGTTGGATGTCTCATGTATCTTACAACAACTAGACCCGACATTTTATATGCTGGATATTGAAAAAGTTTAGGATGGAAAATTACAAAGAAACAACTACTCCGATGTGTCAAAAAGAGAAGTTTAGCAAAAATGATGAAGCTGAAAAAGTGGATGAGACTCTTTATAGAAGTATGGTTGGATGTCTCATGTATCTTACAACAACTAGACCCGACATTTTATATGCTGGATATTCTGATAGTGATTGGGGTGGTTCTTCTGAAGACATGAAGAGCACTTCTGGATATTGTTTTAGTCTTGGTTCAGGTGTATTTTCTTGGTGCTCTAAAAAGAAAGAAATTATTGCACAGTCGACGGCCGAAGCTGAGTTCATTGCAGCAACAACTGCTGCAAATCAAGCCTTATGGCTTAGAAAAGTGCTACTTGATCTGAATTTAAAGAAAGAGAAGTGCACAGAGGTGTCTGTAGATAATCAAGCAACTATTGCTATCTCAAATAATCCTGTTTTTCATGCAAAAACCAAGCATTTCAATATCAAATTATTCTTTCTCAGAGACATGCAGAAATAAGGATCGATTGGGTTAAAATACTGCAAGACGGATCTTCAACTGACAGATATGTTTACCAAAGCCTTGCCAAAGAGCAGATTTGAATTTCTCAGAGAAAGACTTGGAATTTGCAGCAACTGAAGCAAGGAGGAGTGTTGATTGTTGCCTCACTTTCTGCAGTAAAAGTAGGAATAGTTGCTGGACATTATCCAGTTTTTTAGCCATGTTCTCAACTTAGTTTAGTTGCTGTTTTTTAGGTGTTAATGGTTCAATTTTTTAGGATGTGCTGATCATGGAATCATGTACAAGTAGTTGCTTAATTATAGGATTTGATTGTTGCAATTTTTTCTATTTTAGCACAATTTTAGTTCAATGAAAAAAAGAGCTTTCTCTGTTTCTTTTTCCTGCAACAAATACTTTCTCTGTTTCTTGCCTTTGTTCTGTTTCTAAGAGTGAATTTAACTTAGAACTCTAACAAAGTTAAAATTTTTAAAAATCAACACTAATTTTAAGACAAAAAAATAATCTTTTCTCTTTATGCAGCCAACCAATCACCGTGTTAGTTTTATGGAGACTCTTTCTTTATATAAACAATCAAGCATTATACTCTATTTTTAGTTTATGTGGGATTTTTTTTCTTAAATTATTTTTGCTAATGCAGGAATATGTTGCACTTTCTATTTGGATAGGCCTGATAGTGACTACTCCAGTGTTGTGCTATGAGAACTGTTAAAAAAATTGTTTCTTTTACTTTTAGGAGGAATCTGTTGACATTAATTATTTATGTTCTCTGTAAGTACTAATTTTGAGACCAATCAATATATGTTTTATTACTCTCCTAATGCTGCATTTCTAGTCGATCAGAAAGAATCTCTCTACCTTACAAAGATAAGGGTAGAATCTCATAATATCCTACCCTTTTTGGATTTCACTTGTGGGATTAAATTGGGAATGTTGTTATTAATTTCACGTTCCTAAGGTATACTGTATTGTTCTTAACTCAAAATTTGTTTTCTATTGTTGTTTTTTGGTTTCTCTTTCTGGTTATTTCATTAGTTACAGCTTGCAATACAACAGATGGCATGCCCAAATCTATGATTTCTCAAAATTGTTCATAAAATGTGGTTGAACATGGCGTTTTGTTCCTTCAGTTTTGCAGGTATTTTTTCATTGACACATCTTCCCACATCATGGAAGAAACAACTATGTAGACAACATAGGATGGTATAAAACGAAAGGCCCGTACATCATTTTAAGCATACCTTTCTCGGCCTTTTGGCTAAGATCAAGTGTAGTATCTGTTCTTATCAGTTTAATATCTGATATGTGGGCCATTGGTCCACACGATATTAACTCTATTTTTTGAGGGGAGAGTCCTTCAACGTAGCTTGCTACTTGGGCTCTCAAGCGTCGTCCATGCATTGCACTACTGCATGGACCTGGCGCACCCCACCAATCTAAGTTTAAATTTTTGGGTGTGAATCATTTGTTGGCTCTTTTGATGGCTGGTCTATAGATTAATTTGTATGAAAAATACTCGCTTGTACTCTGTATCCAAAATTGTTATATTACCCAATTTTAGCAAATGGAGAGTTAGATTTTTTTTTTTTTTTTTAATGTTATCCTTGTGGGCAGAGAACGGGTATAGAGAAAATGGGTAAAACAAAATGCTTGAGCCAATGCTCGAATAAAGTAACCCATGCCCATACACTCGGGAAAAAGCTTGAACGACTTTGAGCAAGAGGATGCATGTAACCCAGAACTGACACAGGTGGGTAGGTACCTAGGGGTGCGAGAGAACTCTCTAAGGAACTCGGCAAAATAGCCCCAAATACATTGGGAAAAAGCTCGAACGACTTTGAGCAAAGAGGATGCATGTACTCCAAACCGACACAGGTGAGGAGGTAGAGGGGAGACCTAGAGGCGCGAGACACTCTCTAAGGAACTCAGCAAAATAGCCCCAAACACAGGTTTCCGCAAAGTTGTATTAAATAACTAGGTATTTGTAGCAAAAGTTCCAAAGTATCATTTAAAAAATTAGTTTAGTAAAATACGCAATGATATAAAATTTGAACACTTATGTTCACTGTTTACAATTTGATACACTTATTTCAGCAAGTCATGATTTGCCAAATCAGTTTCTTGTTGGCAGAAGAAAGTGACTTAGAGCAGATATATAGAGAAATATCCTGAGAAAATGACAGTATTGTTTTGGTAATAGCTTTTCATGTATATCAACAAACAAAGTTTCGAGGTTGAAGCAACATTGTTTTCAATAGTAATCTCCTCGGATGAACTGATTCAGTTGCTTTACTTCTCCAGTTTGTTGATCAACCACCGCTTTTACAATATCCGCAACAGAAATCATGCCTACCACCTTCCCATCGATCACTGGAACATGTCGTATGTGATGCTCTGTCATCATAAAAAATTACATCACTTCCCTTAAAGCACAACCAACTTTATGATTTGAACTAGTACGTACCACTCATGAGCTGCATTGCTTTAAGAATGTTTGTGTCGGATGTAATGGTTATCAGCTTGCTCTGCTGCAAAGGTAGCAATATTGAGCAGAAAAGAGATGGACAAAACAAAGCCAAGGCGATGATATATATCTAGGGTAGCTGTTCGGTCATAATATCTCCGACTCATGTATTTAGTTGACCTATCCTGTACAATTAGCTTCCGCAGATAGTACGTTCTCTTGCACAATGCGCATAGATGAAGGAACAAATTACACTAAGATAGAAGTGAAGTAGAAATTATGTCTACATATTAAGCGTTTGAGAAACATTACACACTAAGATTGAAGTTAAAAGGATACAGGTGGACAATAATAGTCATACATTTTGCTTGCTTCGAAAACTTAGATATGAATTCACAATTTATGCTTTTGCATTTGGAATTATAACGGAGAACTTGTGATGTTATCGAGCATGACTGCAAATTTGTTCTCACTGTAGCTTCATGTTCTTCAGAAGCCTGTTCAATAAAACATACGCATGTAAGGAAGTGATAAATTAGCGATGAAACTAATACATTTTCTTGGGAGGATTATCGTTATTAGTTACTAAGTTTTCAACATTCTTGGGCTTGGGCTAGGTTGAGTGTTGATGAATTAGCATTGGTTAAGCTAAAGATGAATGTATAGCGCAGTCCTTTTGTGGATATAAGGAAAGCATATGATTCACTTCACTGGGCTTTCTTAAGGAAATTGATGATAGAGATGGGATTTCCAAGCAAATTTGTAGGATGGGTTATGGCATGCATAACTACTGTGTCTTATTCCTTAACCATTAATGGTGGCCTAACTGAAGCATTCCAAGGCAAGAGAGGTATAAGACAAGGTGACCCAATGTCACCTTACCTATTTGTCCTTGCTATGGAATACTTGAACAGATTGCTGAAGCAACTGGCCAGGAATAACAGTTTCCAATTCCATCCAAGGTGCAAGAAGCTGGGGGCGATACTGGGTCCATTAGGCTACTCAACCAGACATTTAGGAAGTTTTCTAAAGTATAGGGTTGCAAGTAAATGTAGACAAAAGCTCTCTATTCCTGGCTGGCATCTCAGAAAACTTGAAGCAAGAAATCTTGGAGGAGACAGGTTATAGTGTAGGCACACTTCCGTTCAAGTACTTGGGGGTACCTATTGCTGCAAGGAAGTTATCTATAGCTCTTTGTTGGCCATTGATTGACAAGATAACAACAAAGATTAATTGTTGGTCTGCAAGGTTATTAAGCTATGTAGGCAGGCTACAATTAATCAAGGCAGTGATATTTGGTATGCAGGCATACTGGGCACAGGTGTTCCTGATCCCCAAGAAAGTACTCAAAGGCATTGAAACTATATGTAGAACCTTCTTATGGACTGGAAAGAATGAAATATCAAAAAAGGCTCTTGTAGCTTGGGAAAAGGTGCGTCTACCACAGAGTGCAGGGGGGCTGAATGTAATAAACCTTTACTTTTGGAACAAGGCTGCAATAGCTAAGCATCTATGGGAAGTAGCAATGAAAAAGGACTGCCTGTGGATAAAATGGATCCACACCTTTTACATAAAGCAGCAGGACTTAGAGAAACTCAATCTACCCAAGGATGTCTCTTGGGTGATTAGGAAGATTTTGAATACCAGGAAGCTGATAATGGAGACATAACAGGGGCATGGAAATATGCTAGACAGGCTGAAGTTATTGCAAAAAGGAAGGAAATTCAGCATCAAGAAGTTGTACTTACTGCAGATTCCTCAACACCCCAGAGTGTCATGGAAGAAGCTGATTTTGCAACCCCACATGCAGCCAAGTCATAAATTCAATTTGTGGTTAGCTCTACAACACAGGTTGGCAACAGTGGAGAGATTACTGAAGATTGGCATACAGGTTCCTCAATCATGTGTATTTTGTGGTACAGCTGATGAATTGTTTGACCATTTATTTTTTGAATGCAACATCACTAAAGGTATTTGGAGAAAACTGCTTATATGGCTAGGACAATCGAGAGCAATTGGAAGCTGGAATGCAGAGATAAACTGGTTGGTGACAGGGCTGAAGAATGATATAGGGTACAGAGAAATTGTAGCAGCAGCATTCAGTATGATGCTCCATTCCATCTGGACAGCTAGGAATCACCTTAGATTCCAGAAGAGACCTTACTCTAGTGATGCAATTTGTAGAAGTATAGCATTGCATATACATATGAAAGGAAATTATGTAATTAAGTGTCACAAACAGTTACAAAAGTTAAATTCTTGATGAATGCGTAGCTAGCCAGGATATGTGTGTATATGAGTAATAGTAGAATGTGAGAGGTAATTGGTCAGCAATTACCTGGTTTTGTAATGTTAAATTTGGTGGAATGAAAAGTCCGTTTAACAAAAAATAATAAAAAATGAGAATGCGGATTTTGAACTTGCTAACACAGATGGTATTTTCTTTTAAGTTGTAAGTGCCGCTGAAATTATCTTCTTGATAAGTGACTTGGCATCGTTGAAGGGTTATTGAGGACACGAAGAGCTAGCTTACATATTTTTTGTTGCATCATGTGATGATACATATCAATGCAAGAAACAATTGTGTTTTATATAATGAGGTGCTAGGGAATCAAGGTGCAGGACTTACTCATATTATAATGGGGATTTATTCTTTAGAATATAGCTGTCAACTTTTCCTGTATTTTTTTTTTTGAGAGTGGTAACATAGTTTTTTTCCTGTATTAACAAGGAGTGTGACTAGTTCTTTGACTTAAAGTTACTAAAAATGGATAGAAAATGACAACATATGGGAATCTATACCGGATCTCAATCTATACAGAACGTGTAATTGACTTGTATATGGATGAAAAGATTAGTTTGGTTGAATGGATAGTAGAGATTTGGGATACCTTAGTTCATTGGCGTAACCTCTGTTGTTGTTTTCAGCGGCTTTGGAATTGGGTAAAGGTACTTGGCCATTTTCTATTTGCATGATATCCGTCACAAGCAGCTCATAATGCCTCCTCACTTCGGCTGCTGATTTTCCACCTACGCACCTGGCAATGTTATGCCAGCGATCGGGAGTGTCCCTGTCGTATAAAGCCAAAGCCTCTTCGAACTTCTTGTTTTGCCTTGCAGTCCAGGAGGCCATTAAAGATTGTAGAGAGTATTCTAAAGCTGAAAAGGAGAAGAAGCTCTGGGGAGAAGTGCAGAAGATGATACTAAGCTAGCTCACTTAAAGCCAAGTGCTCAAGCGAAGGGTATGTGGAAGATGATACTAAGCTAGCTCCTTATAAGCTGGAGGAAAAGGCGTTGGGTTGTAGCAAGTTGACGAATATTTTTTTTTTTCGTTTTCTTTTAGGGGAGGTACAATACATGATTCTTGAAGTAATGCTAATGGGAATAGGTGGAGGGAGAATAAGATAATAGTATCTATGACCAGACTTTGGTTGCTTTTTATTGAAAAGTAATATCATCAGCAAGTGGATCAGATATGAATTCGCAGCTGTAAGAGATTAGATCCCATAATTTCAATTCTTTGGTATGATAGATGCGCTAATGCTACAGTATTTTAGGCCGAAAAACAGTTAGTGTCAGCCCTTTATTCATTGGCTCACAGGTCTTCTTTCTGTATACTTGATAATCATCGTAATCTATTTTCCTGAAACCTTGATGTGGAAATGTGAAGTCAAAGACTTTTACGTTGCCTCCTACAATGACAACAATATATACTCGGTATAACCCCAGAAAGAGGGGCCAGGGGAGGGTAGAGTGTACGTGGACCTTACCCCTATCCCAACAGTCACGGCCTACTTAGCATGAAACTGTTTACACATTTTCATCAATGCTTGAACCTGCAATAAAGTAGATGTCTGTTTCAATCATCTGATTTTATCTCGTCCAAGAGAAAATCGGAGGAGCTGAGATTGGACCTACAGTATTAACAGTTGTTCAGTCGTATGCTAGTAAAAGCTTGAGGAGTACACTAAGGATGGAATCTCTGGATATGCCACAAATTAAAGAGAATTTAGACAAGTATATTTTGTTGAAAACATCTACAGTGGTTGAATCAACATAGAAATTTGCCTCAAATGGAATAAGCAGGTGGTTTCCTTCTTTTTATCTCTTTTTTGTGGGTGATGAAATGTTCCAAATGATAAAAAGATAGATGCATTAGAAGAAGTATCTTCTCATCTGATTTTTAGAAGCAAAGATAAGAGTACCTTATCTTAGCTAATGCAAGATTAGTGGTCAGTTTTATATTCTGGATACTCTTCTTCTTTTCTTAAGTCAAATGTGGGTGCTTGAGTGTAATCTTGCTGATCAGAATTAGAATATTTTGTCTTTTGAGGGGAGAAGGGAGTCTTGGCGTAACTGGTAAAGTTGTTACCATGTGACCATGATACAAAAGATCAAACTTACAACAAGGAATCAAGAGAACAACAAGAACAACATCACTAGAGAATCAAAGGCCCCACTCGGCTTCTCTAGGTTTTCAAGGCAACAACGACAATATTCAACAAGATAGATAAATAACACAAGATTGCAATAACTATAGTGAATCGAAAGAGCCCTGTCACGACCCGAGCCTAGGCCCTAGCCGTGACGAGCATCCCGAACCATGAAGGCCCGGAACACCCATTCTCTATCTGGTTATCATGCACAACATTCATAATCATAATAAAATGCGGAATTGAAACTGAGTACGGAAAACATGGTCAAGTCCTGCAATATTTCTGAATAATACTATCTGACATCAATCTGCGAAATCTCTACTAAGAACATAAACCTTTGTCTGAAAAGAAGCTGGGACAAGGCCCCCAGTAAACCAAAAACATAATAAATAAGTTAGTGTCTGACATAATTAGGCCTTCCGAATAATAGAAGGCTCACCACTGTGAGATCAAGTCTGCAAACCCGAGAATGTCTACTGAGTAACTGGACCCCTAGACTGTGCCTCAGAACCTGGAAGGAGGGGGGGGGGCAGCACAAAAGTACTGGCACGCGAAGCAATCCAAAAGTAGTATAATGGAACATACATATATATATATATATATATATATATATATATATATTAAGGGAAAACAATTTTTCATCAAGACATCATGTATAAAACTGTTTCTGAAAAACACATGGGCACTTTCTGAAAACATGCAACCTGTCTGTTCATTTCAAATCATGATCTGTGTTTTACTTCTGAGTTAGGTGGTATTCCCCTACAAGTCTGAATATTCCACGGGCTGTATGGAATCCGCCATTGACTCGGCGGGGAAGCCCCCAACCCAAGTGTGCCGCAAGGGTTGGAGTGTCTGAGTCTGATATGCCACAGGACATTTAAGTCAGCGCATAATAATATACCCGGGTCGGCAAACCATGGTTTTAGGCAAAGAGTTGTCTGAAACTCCCGCCTTCTTCAGGGAACCACCTAAGCTCTCTTTATGCCCTATTTTAACCTTTTCTGAACATGTATCATTCTGAAATTTCTAAATCATGAGAGTCTGATAAAAATCTGATTTCTGAACTAGTCTGTGTCTGCTATGGCATTTGTCTGAGTTGGTATCGTCATACCAAGACTTGCAAGTCCTATTTCTGAGCCATAATGTATTAAGCAAGAGCTTTCATTCAAAACATAGTTTAGACCACCAAAACATGTAATTTGCATTAAAGATGTCATGTTCCGAAACTCAAGTCAAATCCATGCAAAACTTTCATCAAACATATGTTGGTCATGTGCATTTTTGGCAAAACCATGCATTCTTTCATTACATGCATATTCAACATTCACAACCCTCTCTTTCGTGTTCAAAGCATTGTATATTACGTGAAACATGGAAAAATTTACATTAAGAGAGAGGTTTCATGAAAACCATGCTTTCAATTCATATTTCAGGACAAACACATATATACATATACATATAATTTTCAAATCACTTTGGGGGAAAGCCAAAAGGCCAAAACAATATCATTAAAGCTTCTGAAACATGAGTATGTACATGAATTCGAAAACCCAATTCTTAAAGCATGATTTCTACGCCCATGAGATTTTAGGAAAACCCTGCGTACCTTATTCTCCACGAATTTTTGGTGTCTATCGAAGCCTACGTCGAGAGGATTCCGAATCTGTAATTTGTTTCACGAAGAAGTTTCGAAATGATCGGTCCTTCAAGCTTATTTTCTCAAATCCTAGTTGCTCCTTCTCTTAAGTTCTTGAAGGATTAGATTTTGGGATTTTATAGGAGGCTTCAATGTTGTTAATAGGCCCAAATCCGTTTAGGAGTGGGTAAGGACGATTTTGGGTTTTGTAAGGACTAACTTGCACTTAAAGTAACTCAAAACGGAGTGTTTTCGTCACCTGAAACCATAACTATGCGCCGCCCTTTGCATTGCCTAAATTTACATAGGCGCCACCTTATTCATCGCCTATATTTGCATAGGCGCCGCCCTATGCATCGCCTATATGTGCATAGACGACACATTCAACTTTGAAAGGCCATAACTTCTTCACCGGGTGTCCGTTTTAGGCGAATTTGGTATCGTTGGAAAGCTTATTCAATTATCTACAATTTGGTATATAGTAGGCCACCCAATTCATCATATACAATGAGTTATGGTCAATAGAATTTGACATAAATTACAACGTCCACTAAAACTTAATCGATCGAAATAGTTTTAACTCGTCCTTGAGTTGAAGGACTTCTATGGTCTAAATTCATGCTAAAATGGATTCACATACTACAAACTTGATTAACATGCCAAATTGGCATAGGATTTAAGGCTCTGGGATTATCAACGCATCAGAGTCATATTTTTTATTCTAGCCCGAAATGCGGGGTGTTACAAGCCCCACACGGCTTCACTGTATCAAGATACAAACAACAAGATTACAAAACGATGGATAGTAGCTTAACACAAAATATCCTAGAATCTAAGAACCCTAACATGAAGATTAGGACCCTAAGACTAAAAGATATTTACACCAAATTCTTACTTGAATCAAGAGGAACTCATGAACCTCAAGACCCCCAAGTTTCTAGCCAAAGAACAACAAAAGTGTTACTACACTTTGTTGTCTAGTTTTGGGTTCACTCTCAAGAACAAGAGAGAGAAGTTCTCAAAATATTGCAAGACTTATGTTTCTTCCATAATAAAAATGAACTTAGTCCAAGAAATAGCCCTATTATTGTGTATTTATAGTACTCCACAAAATGAAAGGAAAATGACCATTCTAGCCTTGGTCTTGGGTTGCTTTGGAGTGTAATAAACTTACACTTCAAAGCCCCTCTTCACACTTCAAAACATGGAATCCCTTAGATGTAACTCCCGAGCTTGACTACGTGTGAATGGTCTTGAGCTAGTTGCACTTGTATCATCCTCTCCATCTTGAAGGTAATTTGTCCTCAAATTCGGTGGATGTTCATCCTCAACCATGGCAATAGGAGAGAGGTCACATATGTTGAAGGTGTTGTGCACTTGATATTCCGGAGGAAGGTCAATTTTGTAGGCATTATCATTGATTCTTTCAAGTACTTGAAAGGGACCATCACCGCTCGGCATCAACTTGGTTTTCCTTTGTGAAGGAAATCCGTCTTTTCTAAGGTGCACCCAAACCCAATCACCCGGTTCAAGAATAAGCTTTCTTCTCCCCTTGTTTGCTTTTTTAGCAATCTCTTGATTTTTCTTCTCAAGCTTTTGCCTCACTTTCTCATGCAATTTCTTCATGGCTTCGGCCTTCTTGCTTCCATCTAAGCTAATCATAAGATCAGTTGACAAAGGAGTTAAATCCAAAGGGGTGAGGGGGTTGATGCCGTATACACACTCAAAGGGAGTCATTCCCGTACTTGAGTGTATAACCCGATTGTATGCAAATTCCACTAAAGGTAGGTGGTCCTCCCATGAAGTCATTTTGCCTTTAACCATTGATCGTAACATAAAACCCAAAGTCCTATTTACAACCTCGGTTTGGCCATCGGTCTGTGGGTGGCAAGATGTAGAGAATAGCAATCTAGTGCCAAGCCTACCCCACACTGACTTCCAAAAGTGACTAAGGAACTTAGAGTCCCTATCACTTACAATGGTCTTTGGAACACCATGCAATTTGACAATATTTTCAACAAATAAAGAAGCCACACTTGACGCATCTTCACTTTTTGAACAAGGAATAAAGTGTGCCATCTTAGAAACCGATCAACCACAACAAAAATGTTATCCCTACCTCGTCTAGTCCTCCGCAATCCTAGCACAAAATCCATAGATATATCAAGCCAAGGACGTAAAGGAGTGGGAAGCGGGGTATATAACCCGTGAGGAAGGAGTCGAGACTTGGCTCCCTTACAATCTACACATTGGCCGCAAATCCTAGCCACATCCTTGTACATTCTAGGCCAATAGAATTGCTCCTCCAATATCCTGAGGGTCTTGTCAATCCCAAAATGACCCATTAGACCACCATCGTGTGCTTCCCTCACAAACAACTCTCTCCAAGAGCTAGAAGGTACACACAATCGTCTACCTTTAAACAAGTAACCATCAAACTTGGCATAAGGATTTGAACCCCTATCCGAAACCCACTTGTCCCTACCAAATTCTTCGCATTCCCTAAAGATAGAAGCAAAGTGAGGATCCTCGGGATACAATGCCTTTAGGCTCTCAAAACCCATTAACTTTGAATACAAAGTGGACACAAGTACATGTTTTCTAGACAAGGCATCGGCAACCACATTGTCCTTACCCTTCTTGTATTGAATAACATAAGGGAAGGTTTCTAGAAACTCAATCCATTTGGCGTGCCATTTTTTAATCTTGTCTTGTGCCCGTAAGTGTTTCAAGGATTCATGGTCCATCCGAATCACAAATTCCTTGGGCCACAAGTAGTGTTGCCAATTGCCCAATACTCTAATCAAGGCATACAACTCTAAATCATATGTGGAGTAGTTTAGAGTAGCACTCTTGAGCTTTTCACTAAAATAAGCAGCGGGTTTTAAGTCTTGCATCAAAATAGCCCCTATGCCTACTTTACTAGCATCATATTTAACTTCGAACATCTTATTAAAGTTGGGTAATTGTAACAAAGGCGCAAAAATGAGCATAGCTTTCAAATTTTCAAAAGCCTTAGCTTGCTCTTCACCCTACTTAAAGGGTTGGTCTTTCCGAATGACCTCGGTCAAGGGGGCAGCTATGGTGTTAAATCCTTTGAAAAACCTTCTATAAAAACTAGTCAACCCGTGGAAGCTTCTTACTTCACCAATGGTTTGTGGGATTGGCCAATTTTTTATAGCGTCTATCTTGTATTCATCCACTTCAACCCCTCTTGAACTAACAACAAAACCCAAGAAAACAACTTCATTAACACCAAAGGAACACTTTTCAAGATTGGCATACAACTTCTCTTTTCTAAGCACATCAAAGACACTTTGTAAATGTAATACATGCTCATCTATGGACTTGCTATATACCAAGACATCATCAAAATAAACAACAACAAGCTTTCCAATAAAAGGCTTCATCACAGGATTCATTAGCCGCATGAAAGTACTTGGAGCATTGGTTAGGCCGAATGGCATAACCATCCATTCATAGAGATCAAATTTGGTTTTGAAGGTGGTTTTCCATTCATTACCGGGTTGCATACGAATTTGGTGATAACTACTCTGAAGATCTATCTTGGAAAATATACAAGAACCATTCAACTCATCAAGCATGTCATCTAATCTAGGAATAGGGTGATGATATTTTACCGTAATCTTGTTGATGGCTCGACAGTCCACACACATACGCCAAGTTACATCCTTCTTTGGCACTAATAATACCGGAACCGCACATGGACTCATGCTCTCTTTGATGTAACCTTTGTTGAGAAGTTCTTCAACTTGTCGTTGTAGTTCTTTGGTGTCCGTAGGATTGCTTCTATAAGCCGGTTTGTTTGAAAATTGTGAACTCGACACAAAGTCAATTTTATGCTCAATACCCCGAAGTGGGGGCTACCCTTGCGGAAGTTCTTTGGGAAAAACATGTTCATAATCCTGCAACACAAGAGAAATCAAAGGAGAAATAGAAGAATTAGTGGGGTTAGTGTTAAAACAATGTGCCAAAAGAAGCATGGGTGTGTCCTCATCATGATCCACGAAGAGCTCCTTCTTTCTAACCAACATTACCATATTTTCTTTTCCATTTGATGTTGAGGCAGCCCCGGATACCCCCACTACCCCACCTACGAGTTCCCTCTCCTTTTCTTTATTTTCGTATTTCTTCCTCTTTTCTTTCAATTCTCTCATCCTTTGATGCAACTCGTTCACTTGTGAAGGCAAAAGTGGATAAAGTGTGACCTTTCGGCCATCCTTCTTAAGTGTATATCGATTAGACCTCCCATCATGTTTGGTAGACCTATCATATTGCCAAGGTCTACCTAACAACAAGTGACACGCTTGCATTGGTATTACGTCACACAACACTTCGTCATGGTAATTTCCTACCTTAAACCGTATCACACATTGCCCCATGACTTTCAATTCACCACATTCATTCAACCATTTCAACTTATAAGGGCTAGTATGAAGTGTAGTGGGCAATTTCAAGAAGTTCACCATAGCAACACTAACAACATTTGCACAACTATCACTATCTATCACCAAAGTGCACACACTACCCTTCACAAGGCACTTAGTATGGAGTATATTCTCCCTTTGGCTAGGATCATCTATTGCCTTACTAATCATGGCACACCTCACTACAAATTTCGAAACAACACACTCTCCTTCTTGCGGATAAACATCTTCCCCATAATCATCATCATGTGGCTCACCCTCCGTTTCCTCTGCATCTTGAGGCCCGGCCGCATTTTTCTCTCTTTCAACACCCACTTCTTCACCAAGGAAATACAATCTACCTTTCCTTAGGATTACATTGCGTCGGTTAGCGCATTCGTTCGCTTTATGCCCCCAACCTTAGAGCTTGAAGCATTAGAAACCTTTAAGAATAGAATACTTGTGAACTTCTTGCCTCGAAGGAATTTTGGGGACTGTTTTGGGCTCGGGCAGCCTAGTAATGGTGGGTTGGTCCTTATTTTTGGGCCAAACCGAAGAGGATTAAACCATATCCTTGCCCCTTGGCAAACCCGAGGTCGATTGTACGTTTGCTTTGAACGACGACCTCTCTTTAAGTTCCTTTTCCATCTCAAGAGCCGCTTGGAAAATACCTTCGACGGTATCAAACTTATGAAGTGTCAAATGAGTGGAGATCTCTTTGTTCAACCCACACTTGAACCGAATGATGTCATGACTAATTTGTTCTCCACGATGATCAAGCTTCAACATGAGTTATTGACACTCATCATAATATGCCATCACACTTCGATTCCCTTGTCGCTCATTGTACAACCTAGCAAGCAAATCATGACGATAACTTTCAGGAAGATACCGTTGTCTCATTAGATAGCTCAACCTAAACCATGGTGGTGGTTGTCCATCAATCAACTCATTACCAAACCGTTTGACTTATTCCCACCATGTGTTAGCATAACCTTCAAAGTGAGCTATAGCGTAACAACTCTGCTTCTCTTCCGAGATATCATTCACTTGAAACACTTTATCGCACGCCGATTCCCAAGCAAGATAAACCTCGGGGTCACTTTCACCCTTAAAGATAGGTAGACTCAATTTGATGGTATTAATGCCTACGTCTCTCTCTTGGTGTCGATTTTTCCTTTCTCCATACCCTCGGTATCTTCTTGGATCCACAAGTCACCCTCTTATCTCCTCTTCCCTCATGTGAGCCTTATTAAAGGCTCTATACCTTTCATAATTCACTCTACCATATTCCTTAAAGTAGACGGGATGGTTTTGGACGTTTGGGACTTGATTTGGAGGAATTGTATTTTGTGGAGGCTCAAAAGGAAGGGTTTAGATTTAGTGGAGGTATTGGACGCACAAGTCCTTCTTGCGGAACTTGAGGAGTTTGGGAATGGGCTGGTCTATTGGAGTCTCGGGTTAGGGGGTTATGGGTCGTTTGTCTTGCGGCATTTAGTTGAGCTAGTGAAGGATTTGGCAATTGTGGCCATGTTTCGGGAGTAACAGTGGCGGAGGAATTTCTATCATGTCCACTTGGGGAAAAATGTCGAGGGGTAGAAGGGTGAGAGTTTGTTTGACTCTCCACTTGTTCTAACCTCCCACTAATAGTCGTTACTTCTCCCCTTATGGCTCTCACTTTCGTACTCAACCTTTCAAGAGTTCGGGTCATAGCCTCAAGAGTGACCCTCATATTCTCCATTTCATTAGAATCCACGGTTTGAGACGTGGTTCCCTCCATTGTCAAGGTATCACCTACACAAGCAACAAACAAGTTAGTTTAAAACCTCTCCTCACTCACATTCTCTTGGTTCACTCACACTCAAGCTCCACAAGTGTTGTAGATTGGCTAGTAACCCGTGAATCCTTAAGGTATGAGTATGCTCTTGTCCGGAATGGATTCTTGTTTGAAACTCAAATAATTCTCATCGAACTAGAGCTAAGAGTTATAACGTATTCAAATGATAAAAGCACACAAACAAACGTTGACACGAACACAAAGCTTCAAAGGGCTAATTGACAAGCTAGTAGGAATGTACTAGTTTGTTAATTAGTTCTCAAGTCAATTAGATGAAATTAGGAATCAATAATTAGAAACTAGAACATCCAAATTTGAGCTTAATTATCATGTGAAAAGTAACTAGGGTGACGTGGTAGCATGTCATTGGCCACGGGTCCACATACGTTGTTCATCAACTTGAAGCCTTGGTCCCTTTATATCATGTGTAATGGATGACTAGTTATTGGGAGGGAAACATAAAGTTTTGTAACTTTTTTTTTTTTTCAACTTTTTCAAACTCAAAAGGTGACGTTGACCTTACTAGTTCCACAAGACAAGGTTCCTTGTTTTAAGGGAAAAGTGGTTGTCAAGTCTAGAAAGGTGATGTTGTCAAGTCTTCTCACAAACAACTTTTTCAATTTTGTCTTGCAACCTTTTTTGGATCTATTGCTCTTTTAAGACATAGGATGAAGAGAAACTTTTAAGATGAACACAACATCAACACCTTCAAGAACAAAACAACAATACACCACAATGGCACTCCAACATCCAACACAAGTCAAACTCAAGTCCACTTCAAGTTTTCACAACAACAAGTCTCTTCTTATTAAGCTCAACGTTAGATTTAGACACTTTTTTGTGTTGGTGGGGAAGAGACCAACACAAGAAACAAACTAAACAAGTAAAATCTTTTGTCGATCTACAACCAATTTTCGACCAAAATGTTCAAGAACACACTTTTTGGTAAAAGCTTCCCAAGATTGGTTTTGTAAGAACAAAACCAAGCCTTGAGCTTTTATACCAAATGATACAAAAGATCAAACTTACAACAAGGAATCAAGAGAACAACAAGAACAACATCACTAGAGAATCAAAGGCCCCACTCGGCTTCTCTAGGTTTTCAAGGCAACAACGACAATATTCAACAAGGTAGATAAATAACACAAGATTGCAATAACTATAGTGAATCGAAAGAGCCCCACACGGCTTCACTGTATCAAGATACAAACAACAAGATTACAAAACGATGGATAGTAGCTTAACACAAAATATCCTAGAATCTAAGAACCCTAACATAAAGATTAGGACCCTAAGACTAAAAGATATTTACACCAAATTCTTACTTGAATCAAGAGGAACTCATGAACCTCAAGACCCCCAAGTTTCTAGCCAAAGAACAACAAAAGTGTTACTACACTTTGTTGTCTAGTTTTGGGTTCACTCTCAAGAACAAGAGAGTGAAGTTCTCAAAATATTGCAAGACTTATGTTTCTTCCATAATAAAAATGAACTAAGTCCAAGAAATAGCCCTATTATTGTCTATTTATAGTACTCCACAAAATGAAAGGAAAATGACCATTCTAGCCTTGGTCTTGGGTTGCTTTGGAGTGTAATAAACTTACACTTCAAAGCCCCTCTTCACACTTCAAAACATTGAATTCCTTAGATGAATTAATTACACACTCACACACGGCCATTTGCATGAACATGGCTTGGAGTTTTTGTAACTCCCGAGCTTGGCTACGTGTGAATGATCTTGAGCTAGTTGCACTTGTATCAGACGAGGAGTCACGAGTTCAAGCTTCGAAAACTGCCTTTAGCATAAATGTAGGGTAATACTGCATATAATAGACCCTTATAGCGGGAGCTTTAGTGCACCGGCTGTCCTTGCCTTTTGAGAGAGAGCGTTTATAACAATAATATGCTAAGCACTTGCATACTTTTGATCAGAATGGAATTCTCTTGCCTTGTATTCTTTTGCTTTTTTTATGGCCGGATAAGCAAATTACTGGTTGTAAAAGGTGAATTCCAAAGAGGAAATTGAGATATGCAGAATCAGCATGTCTTTTTGAGGAAGGTTTAATAGCTTTCTATTGGTATATTTTTGGATTCTGGGATTTTAGTGGTCAGAAATAAAAGACTGTTTTATAAGAGATCCTCCATTGCATAAATCATTGAAATTCTTGCTCTATTTGATGACCTTATCTTGGTTTGTGATATTTCTATTGCAATATGCTTAGGTTGGTGGTCATAAACCATTAGTATATTGATAAGAATATGAATTAAGGTTGTTTGGTTCATGCACTAGTTATAAAACAACATACCCGGTGGAGTCTGGGGAGGGTAATAAATCACATGAATTATTATGTGGTAACAATATTGTATGAAAATGTTATGCGGAGGTCGATGCAATATTTGAACTTTACGGGAATGAATTCGAGATCCTATAACAACTCATTTGATTTACAGGATTCGACATCTATTGTGTACTTATTTGGTGAATCTTTTTAACACATACAAGTTTCGAGCCAAAGATATTGGTTCACATTAACCAGCAGATATTCTCTACATCTGCCGATGATGTTATATGTGAACCTTAGACATGCTGTTATCTGTAAATACTTTTTCCCATATATTATTAATAAATATATCGGTATTCCAATTCTACCTGCTTTAAATAATAGGAATACATAGATTATCTCATAACTTATGTGGTTATTCAACTTAATACCGTCAACCAATCACTGTGTTAGTTTTATGGAGACTCTCTCTTTATATAAACAATCAAGCATTATACTCTTTTTTTAGCTTATGTGGGATTTTATTCTTAAATTATTATGCTAATGCAGGAATAATATGTTTCTCTTTCTATTTGGATAGGCCTGATAGTGACTACTCTAGTGTTGTGCTATGAGTACTGTTAGTAAAATTGTTTCCTTTACTTTTAGGATCTGTTGACACTAATTATTATTTTCTAAGTACTAACTTTGAGACCAATCAATATGTTTTATTACTCTCGTAATGCTACATTTATAGTCCAGAAACAATCTCTCTACCTTACAAAGATGAGGGTAAAATCTCATAATAACCTATCCTTTTTGGATTTTACTTGTGGGATTACACTGAAAATGCTGTTGTTAATGTCACGTTCCTAAGGTTTACTGTATTGTTCGTAACTCAAAATTTGTTCTCTACTGTTGTTTTTCTGTTTCTCTTTTTGGTTATTTCTTTAGTTACAACTTGCAATACAACGAGCGGCATATCCAGATTATGATTTATCAATATCCCTTTAGTAATGCAATAAATATGTCTTTCAGGTTTATTTAACATCATTTACGGTTGAGGACGGAACTTAAATCATAAGCCTAATTACAGTGCAAGATCAGAGACACAAAGCATCAGCCATTATTCTCCAAAATAGAAAAATTTGATCGCTATGGAGAATAATGAGCAAGGCAACTGGAGGAATCTAATGTAGACATACATTAGAGATTAAATAGTGTAAAAAATAATCTAGCATACAACCATCTCGAAATTCATGTATTTGCAGCTAGTTACTTTATATACTGCCTACCAGAAATACATATCGTAACACATAATTTTTGTGCATTTCGAAACTTTGGTTGCTTCAATAGCTGTTTGTTAGTTCTTTTTTGTCCAATCTTAATTTTTACATGTTCAGATATGAACACAAATTGTTCATAAAATGTGGTTGAACATGGTGTTTTGTTCCTTCAGTTTTGCAGGTGTTTTTTGATTGACACTTGTTCCCACATCATAGAAGAAACAAATATGTAGACAGCATAGGATGGTATTAAAGGAAAGGCCCATTTATTATGTTAAGCATACCTTTCTCGGCCTTTTGGCTAAGATCAAGTGTAGTATCTGTTCTTATCAGTTTAATATCTGATATGTGGACCATTGGTTCACACGATATTAACTCTATTTTTTGAGGGGGAGAGTCCTTCAATGTAGCTTGCTACCTGGGCTCTCAAGCGTCGTCCTTGCGTTGCACTACTGCATGGGCCTGGCGCACCCCACCAATCCAAGTTCAAAGTATTTGGTATGGGCTCTTTTGGTCTCTGGCCCAGTACTATTTACTCCTTTGTAGTTTAATGCATTTTGTTTGTGAAGCGTACATATTAACCCATGCTTGAATACCAAGTAACCCGTGGCATACTCTCGGGAAAAGCTTGAACGACTTCTCTTGACTTCGAGTAAGAGGATAACATGTGTACCCAAAACAGACACATATATAGTAGTAGCACATATATAGAGAAATATCACTGAGGAAAAGCTCTAATGACTTCAAAACCGACACTGTTGGGTAGGTACCCAAGGGCGTGAGAGAACTCTCTAAGGAACTCGGCAAAATAAGGCCCTAACACAGGTTTCCGCAATGTTGTTAAATAACTAGGTATTACTAGTAAAATCTCCCAAGTATCATTTAAAAAATTTGTTTAATAAGATACACAATGATATAAAATTTGAGCACTTATGTCCACTGTTTACAATTTGATACACTTATTTCAGCAAGTCATGATTTGCCAAATCAATTTCTTGTTGGCAGAAGAAAGTGACTTAGAGCAGATATATAGAGAAATATCCTGAGAAAATGACAGTATTGTTTTGGTAATAGCTTTTCATGTATATCAACAAACAAAGTTTCGAGGTTGAAGCAACATTGTTTTCAATAGTAATCTCCTCGGATGAACTGATTCAGTTGCTTTACTTCTCCAGTTTGTTGATCAACCACCGCTTTTACAATATCCGCAACAGAAATCATGCCTACCACCTTCCCATCGATCACTGGAACATGTCGTATGTGATGCTCTGTCATCATAAAAAATTACATCACTTCCCTTAAAGCACAACCAACTTCATGATTTGAACTAGTACGTACCACTCATGAGCTGCATTGCTTTAAGAATGTTTGTGTCGGATGTAATGGTTATCAGCTTGCTCTGCTGCAAAGGTAGCAATATTGAGCAGAAAAGAGATGGACAAAACAAAGCCAAGACGATGATATATATCTAGGGTAGCTGTTCGGTCATAATATCTCCGACTCATGTATTTAGTTGACCTATCCTGTACAATTAGCTTCCGCAGATAGTCTGTTCTCTTGCACAGTGTGCATAGATGAAGGATACAGGTGGACAATAAGTCATACATTTTGCCTTCTTCGAAAACTTAGATATGAATTCACAATTTATGCTTTTGCATTTGGAATATAATGTAGAACTTGTGATGTTATCGAGCATGACTGCAAATTTGTTCTCACTGTAGCTTCATGTTCTTCAGAAGCCTGTTCAATAAAACAAAGGCATGTAAAGAAGTGACTTGGGATTGCTGAAGGGTAATTGAGAACGCGAGGAGCTCACAAAATATTTGTTGCATCATGTGATGATACATATCAATGCAAGAAACAATTGTGTTTTATATAATGAGGTGCTAGGGAATCAAGGTGCAGACTTAAGCATATTATCTAAAACAAGTAGGATTAGATAGTTTAATGTGCAGACATTTCTATATTATCCTCTAGCAGAAAGCTGAAACTTTAAGCATTTATTCTTTAGAATATAAGTGTCAAACATTTTTTTTTTGAGAGTGGTAACATAGTTTTTTTTCCTGTATTAACAAGGAGTGTGACTAGTTCTTTGACTTAAAGTTACTAAAAATGGATGGAAAATGACAACATATGGGAATCTATACCGGGTATCAATCTATACAGAACGTCTAATTGACTTGTCTATGGATGAAAAGATTAGTTTGGTTGAATGGATTGTAGAGATTTGGGATACCTTAGTTCATTGGCGTAACCTCTGTTGTTGTTTTCAGCGGCCTTGTAATTGGGTAAAGGTACTTGGCCATTTTCTATCTGCATGATATCCGTAACAAGCAGCTCATAATGCCTCCTCACTTCGGCTGCGGATTTTCCACCTACGCACCTGGCAATGTTATGCCAGCGATCAGGAGTGTCCCTGTCGTATAAAGCCAAAGCCTCTTCGAACTTCTTGTTTTGCCTTGCAGTCCAGGATGCCATTAAAGATTGTAGAGAGTATTCTAAAGATGAAAAGGAGAAGAAGCTCTGGGGAGAAGTGCAGAGCTACCTCACCTAAAGCCAAGTGCTCAAGCGAATGGTATGTGGGAGATAATACTAAGTTAGCTCCTTATAAGCTGGAGAAAAAGGTGTTGGGTTGTAGCAAGTTGACGAATATTTTTTTTTTTTCGTTTTCTTTTAGGGGAGGTACAATACATGATTCTTGAAGTAATGCTAATGGGAATAGGTGGAGGGAGAATAAGATAATAGTATCTGTGATCAGACTTTGGTTGCTTTTTATTGAAAAGTAATATCATCAGCAAGTGGATCAGATAGGAATTCGCAGCTGGAAGAGATTAGATCCCACAATTCCAATTCTTTGGTAAGATAGACGCGCCAATGCTATAGTATTTTAGGCCGAAAAACAGTTATCAAGATATTATTCCATCTTCTAGGTTGCAAAATGTTGCTTAAATTCTACATCAATTGGCAAAACCTTTTGAATCGTTACTGCCAGTCAATGTTTGACAAACTGTGCACTGACTTAAGCATTGTTGATCTTTATGCTCTGATGATAACGAATTATGAACAAAGTGAAAAAGACTAAATGCTTAATGTTATTCATTAGCTCAATTTCAATTGTTCTCTATGTTTTATCATCTCACATTTGGATGTTTGAATTTCTGAAAATGTTATTCACTGCTTTTAAACCTTTTGATATTTGTTTTTTGAAAATGAATTCTCTAGAAATGGAGTCAGCCTGTGCTTATTTCTATTACTGAGTTTTCAGAGTTTCACTGCTTTTGCTTTTCAAGATAAGGTGTAGGTACAATCAGGACTATCATGGTGTAAAACCCTGTGAATACCCGTTGTTTCATGTTTGTGTTTCTTTCTAACCATGATTGGTTGATTTGCCTCTTCGCTAGCTAACTTATATGTGGTTTATGTACTTATTTTCTCGTGTACTCCTATACTGCTGTGTTATTGTTTGTTGTAACTAACAAGTAATTAAATGAAATCAACTAGCATGAAACTGAATAGTTTCTGATCCTAAAGCTCTTTTCAAAACCAATATCAACCGTATATTTGTACAGATGAATCAGTTATAGTTTATTCAGCATTAAACAGTTGGCTATCTTGATTTGCTGTTAGTTCCGTTTCCAGAATAATTGATGCATTGTAAGCACTCTCATAGAGAAGCAGGACATCTCCACAACGACTTTTTTCCAGTTTACATCATATTGAGGCGAGAAGTTTGTCATTCCGAGATGAACTACTTTTGAGTGAAGAGTTGTAGTTTTGAAAGCATCTAAAATTACCAAACGAGGGAACCATTTTAGATCACTTGCTTTGACACCTTTTTCATTTGCGAATACTGCTAGTCCACACGGATGAGGTGGAGGGACACCATTTGTCAAATCTTGCAGTTATATTCTAGTGAAAACAAAAACTACAGGTGGAATCTATGCCGTAATACAACAAAAGTATCTGACGTTTAAGAACCCCTTTTATCTAGAATACCTTCTACATTGACGTATCTAAGCTACAGTTAGTGCCAACCCTTTAATCTATTTTCCTGAAACCTTGATGTGGAAATGTGAAGTCAAAGACTTTCATGGTACCTCTGACAACAACAACAATATATACTTGGTATAATCCTAGAAGAGGGGTCAGAGGAGGGTAGAGTGTACGTAGACCTTACCCCTATCCCAATAGTCAAGGCCAACTTAGCGTGAAACTGTTTATACATTTTCATCAATGTTTGAACCTGCAATAAAGTAGATGTCTGTTTCAATTATTAGATGTCTGTTTCAATTATCTGATCAGTCGTATGCTAGTGAAAGCTTGAGGAGTACACTAAGGATGAAATCTTTGGATATGCCACAAATTAAAGAGAATTTAGACAAGTATATTTTGTTGAAAAACATCTATAGTGGTTGAATCAACATAGAAAATTGCCTCAAATGGAGTAAGCAGGTGGTTTCCTTCCTTTTTATCTCTTTTTTGTGGGTGATGAAATGTTCCAAATGATAAAAAGATTGCATCAGAAGAAGTATCTTCTTATCTGATTTTTAGAAGCAAAGATAAGAGTACCTTATCTTAGCTAATGCAAGATTAGTGGTCAGTTTTATATTCTAGATACTCCTCTTCTTTTCTTAAGTCAAATTTGGGTGCTTGAGTGTAATCTTGATGATTAGAATTAGAATATTTTGTCTTTTGAGGGGAGAAGGGAGTCTTGGCGTAATTGGTAGAGTTGTTGTCGTGTGACCAGGAGGTCACGAGTTCAAGCTGCGGAAACTGCCTTTTGCATAAATGTAGGGTAAGACTATATATAATAGACTCTTATAGCGGGAGCTTTAGTGCACAGCGTTTATAACAGTAATATGCTAAGGCTAAGCACTTGCATACTTTTGATCAGAATGGAATTCTCTTGCCTTATATTCTTTTGCTTTTTTTAAGGCCTGATAAGCAAATGGCAGCTGGTTGTAAAAGGTGAATTCCAAAGTGGAAATTGAGATATGCAGAATCAGCATGTCTTTTTGAGGAAGGTTTAATAGCTTTCTATTGGTATATTTTTGGATTCTGGGATTTTAGTTTCACGACCCAACTTTTCAGGTCATGATGGCGCCTACCATAACCCACCAGTAGGCAAGCCAACCTGTAGTCCGGAACGGCTAGTAACGGACTACTCGATAACATAAGGAAAAAAATGCGGAATATATGAAATAAAGATCAATACATAGACGAATCCCAAAACCTGGTGGTATCAGTACAAGAGCTTCTAAACATAATAAGAGTACAAAAGTGATATATCAATGAGAAATATACTGGTTCAACTTACCTCTGACTATAACTTAGAGGCTAGTCTGATACATAGGAGAGAGATAAGTAATACTCCAAACGTTAGGAGCTCACTTTAAGTTTCCGAATCATGGCTACTCCACACGATGCACACATCAATAGCGATAACCCATACTATGATCTGCAGGCTGCAGAGGTGTAGTATGAGTACCAAACGAATGGTACTCAGTAGGCAATTGTCAACTGAGCTTCAAAGATAAAGTAGATATATACAACATATAAACAGATTGAAACAACGCCCAAGAGTCCAGAAATCATATCACAAGTCAATGAGATAATAAGGAACAACTATCCTATTAAGGTCCAAGAGACTAACATAATAAGACTAAGGAAGCATCAAGAGTGAACTATTCTATTCGATCTATATTCAATAGACGTCAATGCTATACTGTATATCCCAAGCCAATATACGAATAAAGGGCGAATGAAAGATATATAGTAATCTACAAGGCGGAGAAACGAATAGACAATAAGAACAAACGAAGGGAGGGATATACGATAATGTCATAACTTCATATAGTTAGATATATATACATATACCTATAGACGTGAGGCCATCTCAAAGCATAACCTAGATCATCATGTTCTCATTTTAAGACCTCATTATAATACTATCATGATTAAAATACTATCATCTCGAGGATTCTAATCCACATGGCTAGACAAGAGATATATATAATAATGCAATCATAAGATAGAAGAGGCCAAAGACATATCTCAAATCCCGATACCGGATCAATGACCAATCTGTCATAGCTAGCCATAATAATGATCATAACAATGATAGTAACAATATCAATAACAACGTTAATAACCGACTACTCCAAAAAATCAAATACCTAGACGAGCCTATACGTACCCCCACTGCCCCAGGCTCGGAAGGTTCAATCAACATACAACAACACAAGACATATTCTTCACCAATATCTATGCAACCGTCCCATACCGGCTGATAAATATAGGTACATACTGGTGATAGGCGATGTGCATGCAGGAATGAATGCAAAGTATACCATCAATATCACAACTCATAATAACTGTCCTCATCAGGACCATCATCATCATAATCAACCTCCGGCCTTGCCGAGAATTAATATCATCTTAATAGTATCCTCCGGACTCGAATCGGTTATCAATATCATCTCAATAGTATCCTTCGGACTCAAACCGGGTATCAATATCATCACAATAGTATTCTTTGGATTCGAACCGGGTATCAATATCATCACAATAGTATTCTCCGGACTCAAACCGGGTATCAATATCATCACAATAGTATCCTCCGAACTCGAACCGGGTATCAATATCAGCACAATAGTATTCTCCGAACTCGAACCGGGTATCAGTATCATCACAATAGTATTCTCCGGACTCGAACTGGGTATTAATATCATCATAATAGTATTCTCCAGACTTGAACCGGGTATCAATATCATCACAATAGTATCCTCCGGACTCGAACCGGGTATCAATATCATCACAATAGTATTCTTCGGACTCGAACCGGGTATTAATATCATCACAATAGCATCCTCCGGACTCGAACCGGGTATTAATATCATCACAATAGTATCCTTCGGACTCGAACCGGGTAACAATATCATCACAATAGTAGCCTCCGGACTCGAACCAGGTATCAATATCATCTCAATAGCCTCCGGTCTATCCGGGTATCAGTATATCATCGTAACTATCAACACATAAATATAAGCATATAATAGGTGTACAGACGCAAACCGATATACTTCTAACCGTAATCATAATATCGTAAAGATAAACTATCTTATCATTATATTCTATCTGCTCATTATTAACTATCCAAGACCCATTATTATGTCGCTAGTTTACTAGTCATCACATGATCTCTAGTTAATCAATCTAACCGATTCTTCACATAATCATTAATCATGGAAAAACAACTAACCATTAATCAATAATTAGCCAAACCTAACGTCTAGTTAAGGTTCACCATTAAACCATAATCGCCATCTGTTCACTATTCATCCTTTCTCAACTAAACAACTTTTATTAACTAACACCAATCAATATCTAATATTGTTTACCAACTAATCCTCATTTAACTAGTCCTCGTTATTAGCTAGCCGGCATCAGTAAATAGGCATCATTATTAACTAGGCATTAAGTACTATAGAAACCTAATAGAAAACTAGTTACCACGTAGCTTATACCATAATTAGGAAGAATATTCATAACATCGCATCCAGCTAGAATCACATCAATAACAGATATAATAATCATGAATGTATCGAATCTATGCATGCCATTACCAGTATCCAATCAGTGAAATCATAAGCGTCATACCACACCTTCCTCCGTCCCATACCGGAGAGATGTGTATACGCACACACACACATATATATTCATGAACTGTAGTCGCATCCTCAACAAGGATAAGCACTTTCCGGATATCCAATCTATATCATCTATCGACTCTCGGCCTAATAATATGTCCAGAATAATCATAATATCATTATCGCGACCTTAGGCTCATATACATATCCGAAACTCATATCGATAATCATATTTATAAGTCGTAGCATATCTATAATCATCTCACATATAGGAGGCATCCCATATTTAGGAGGCATAATATCAACAAGCATATTACCTCTATTAGACATCTCATATCTATAGGTTATACATCATGACCAAGAGGAAAATCATCTCTATAATCTCAACAATCATAACTAAGAGAAAAATCATCTCTATGGACCAAACATCATAACTAAGAGGAAAATGTATCTCCATGGGTCAAATATCATAAGTAAGAGGAAAATGCATCTCTATGACCAAATATCATAATTAAGAGGAAAAATACATCTCTATGGTCAAATATCATAATTAAGAGGAAAATGCATCTCTATGGGTCAAATATTGTCACACCCCTTTTTACGTACTCCAAAAGATTTATATTTTTAAGTTTGAAAGGGTTTTATTATTTAAGTGACAAAAAATGAAAAATTTGTTTCAAAAAGGATTATTTACATTTTTACTCAGAGTCGCCACTTGGCATAATCCGGTGTGCCAAGTCACCATTTGAAAATTCTTTTCAAAACCATTTGACTCTTTAAACTGGTTTGCGAACAGAGATTCCGGCTAAGGAATTCTGTTGACCGAGAGGAAGGTGTTAGGCACCCCTCGATCCCGTGGTTCAACCACGGTCGCTTGGTAGAGTGTATAGACTATTTGGCACTAAGAAATGTATGAAACACACAAGAAGCATGCAAAGTAATCAAACAAAACAAAACACCCCGAATTGTAAAGTCCAGTCCAATTATTACAACCTGAAATAAAAAGGGACTGAAAGTAAACCTACGCTAATCCTGAACTAAGGTTCTACCCGACGCCTCGGGCCTTCATCACGAATGTCCTCCGGGTACATGATACCTCGGGGAATTCCCCGGTGAATAAATATATACAGATACTTTGGGGCATTCCCCGGTGAATAAATATATACAGATACTTTGGGGCATTCTCCGGCCAAATTATACAATTGATTCAAAAGTGCTAAAATCAAACCATTCACCCCAAATTTCAAATATTCAACAAAATTTCAAACATCCAACAAAACTCCAAATTCTAAATTTTGCCTACCCAACCTACGTTTTCCTATCCAATTCGATGGCATTTACATTCAAACACAATAAATCAAAATTTGTCTGAATCTAACATTTTCATCAATTTTTCATTTCAACCCCCAACTTATTTTATCGATCCATTAAAACATGGTCAAGTTCTTTCCTCAAACCTTCGAAAACGAATCACCAAACGTCATAATCATAACATCAACATCAACAAAAATCCAACAAAAGCATAATCCCATCACACATAATCACAACCAGTTCAAAATAATCAAGATAAAAAAATGAGCTAGAGAAATGGACCTTCACGGAATTCGTTCTTGTCGGTAATAATAAAGAAATCCAGAGCCAAAAACTCGTGTAGGATACCTCAACAGCGACAAAGCACCAACGACAAGCCAACTCGATTCAAATTTCGAACTCGTAGTCCGATAGAAAACCCAATTTCCGATGGCGCACAAAACCTAACTCCGGCAACCCCTTTAACACATCTCAATCAGTTTCGGTGAGTTCAAGGACAAATCCGGTGGTCTTAGGCCGAGCAACGACGAACTCGGGCCACTTGCAGTGAAAATTCGCCAAAAAAACCTCAAGAAAACTGACCAAAACCTTGCTTCAAACTCTCTTCATCCTCTCAATTTACCCTCACTATTCTATACTCTCTCTTAATCTCCTCTATTCTCTTCATCTCACTGTGTGCGTGAGTATGAGAGCAGGTTGTGCGACTTCTGTGTGTATATTATTTTCTATTTGAGTGATAGTGAGTTGGTCGTCAATGGCAGTGTGGCTGTGAGAGGGTATTTTTTTTGGTGTAGCTGTGTAGAAGAATTTTATTTTGTTTTTTTTGAGAAGAAAGGAATCCCCCCCTTGAGATGTGTTGTATCTGTATATATATATGAAGTGAGGGTGGGGTATTGGTGAGGTAGGTGGGGTCACATGGGGTAGGGGTAGTGGTGAGGTGGGGTAGAGTTTGTTAGGATAGGGTAGGTAGGTGTTGTTTTTTAATTGGGTGGGTTGTTAGAATATTAGGATAAAACAAAATTAGTTAGGGGGTTGTTATTTTTGTCATTTTGTGGAGGGATTATCACACGGGTGAGGGTACACGGTAGGATAGGGTAAACAATAGGTAAAAACGATATCGGGGAGGGACGAAATTAGGTGTCTACATCATGCCCCTTTTGAATGTAAACACGAAGTGTTTTCAGGTAAAGAAGTAGACAGCGAGACCAAATTTTGACCCGACCATTATTCAAAGAAAGAAACAGAAGGAAGAAAGACAATCGGGTCTTGACTTAAGACATCCTTCCTACCCAAGTTATGAGAGAATCAAGTCACGGGTATTTCAAAGGATTGGAAGAGAGGTGGACTATACCGAGTTGGAGAGTCGAGTGAGGTTCCATCGAGGTTCCGGTCCGCGGCTCTGTTATTACATCAAAAATGAAAATTACAAGTTAAAACATAAATGAAATTACAAAAAAATCCTATCTATACAGCTTCTATTGGTTCTTGACTCGACTTTCATCACCCTATTCTTCAGGCGGGCTCCTGACTTGAAATTTCTTTCAACTTGTTACTTGGCTTTCAATTGCTTCGCTTTGTTGCTTGACTTTTCGTTTCTTCAACCTATTCTCCAGGCGGGCTCCTGACTTGCTATTCCATCACTTTGTTTCTTGACTTTTCATTTTCTTCACTCTGTTCTCCCGGCGGGCTCCGGACTTGCTATTTCATCACCCTGTTCTTTAGGCGGGCTCCTGACTTGCTATTTCATCACCCTGTTCTTCAGGCGGGCTCCTGAAACCCAAAATTAAAACTAGAACGAAAATTATCCCAAACAAGAATTATAATAAAGTAGTATTTCATTTTGAAAGTGTTGTCCCGGTCCTGAACATAAAGTAAATTCCCATTTTTCAGGAGGGTCCCTAACAAAAGTAAAATCCCATTTTTCAGGAGGGTCCTGAGCATAAAATAAAATCCCATTTTTCAGGAGGGTCCTGAACATAAAGTAAAATCCCATTTTTCAGGAGGGTCCTGAACATAAAGTAAAATCCCATTTTTCAGGAGGGTCCTGAACTGAAAGTAAATTCCCATTTTTCAGGAGGGTCCCTAACAAAAGTAAAATCCCATTTTTCAGGAGGGTCCTGAACATAAAATAAAATCCCATTTTTCAGGAGGGTCCTGAACATAAAGTAAAATCTCATTTTTCAGGAGGGTCCTGAACATAAGGTAAAATCCCATTTTTCAGGAGGGTCCTGGACATAAAGTAAAATCCCATTTTCCAGGAGGGTCCTGAACAGAAAGTAAAATCCCATTTTCCAGGAGGGTCCTGAACAGAAAGTAAAATTCCATTTTTCAGGAGGGTCCTGAACATAAAGTAAAATCCCATTTTTCAGGAGGGTCCTGAACATAAAGTAAAATCCCATTTTCCAGGAGGGTCCTAAACATAAAGTAAAATCCCATTTTTTTAGGAGGGTCCTGAACATAATAAAGTAAAATCCCATTTTTCAGGAGGGTCCTGAACATAAAGTAAAATCCCATTTTTCCAGGAGGGTCCTAAACATAAAGTAAAATCCCATTTTTCAGGAGGGTCCTGAATTGAAAGTAAATTCCCATTTTCCAGGAGGGTCCTGAATTGAAAGTAAATTCCCATTTTCCAGGAGGGTCCTGAACTGAAAGTAAAATCCCATTTTTCAGGAGGGTCCTGAATTGAAAGTAAATTCCTATTTTTTCAGGAGGGTCCTGAACATAAAGTAAAATCCCATTCTTCAGGAGGGTCCTGGACTGAAAGTAAAATCCCATTTTTCAGGAGAGTCCTGAATTGAAAGTAAATTCCCATTTTCCAGGAGGCTCCTGAATTGAAAGTAAATTTCCATTTTCCAGGAGGGTCCTGAACTGAAAGTAAAATCCCATTTTTCAGGAGGGTCCTGAATTGAAAGTAAATTCCCATTTTTTCAGGAGGGTCCTGAATTGAAAGTAAATTCCCATTTTCCAGGAGGGTCCTGGACTGAAAGTAAAATCCCATTTTTTAGGAGGGTCCTGAATTGAAAGTAAATTCCCATTTTCCAGGAGGGTCCTGAATTGAAAGTAAATTCTCATTTTCCAGGAGGGTCCTGAACTGAAAGTAAAATCCCATTTTTCAGGAGGGTCCTGAACTGAAAGTAAAATCCCATTTTTCAGGAGGGTCCTGAATTGAAATTAAATTCCCATTTTCCAGGAGGGTCCTGAATTGAAAGTAAATTCCCATTTTCCAGGAGGGTCCTAAACATGAAGTAAAATCCCATTTTTCAGGAGGGTCCTGAACATAAAGTTAATTCCCATTTTTCAGGAGGGTCCTGAATTGAAATTAAATTCCCATTTTTCAGGAGGGTCCTGAACAGAAAGTGAATTCTCACGGATGTGCATTTCCAATGGTAGCTGAATTAAGTGAAGCGAATTTGCCCCTATTTCAACAAAGAAAATTTGTCAGTTAAAAACTTAGTGGTGGCTTGCAGCTCTTGGCTTCTCAGGTATCTGCCCCAGCACTCACTCCTTTTATCTTTGTTCTAAATCGCTAACACCTGCCCTGTCTTGCTGCATCATCGACCCGGATTCAGATTGAGGGAAATAAGTTCTGACTCAAACAATGGGTTTCCATTTTACCATGCCCCTGAGGTGCACTCTTTTCCCAAATCTGAATGCTTCCACGGATCCAATAGTCTGTCGGTTGATAGACTTCCTTTGCTTCGTGTTGAATTAAGATCATATTTCTTTCCTGTGTTGTTCCTTGGCTTTTCCTCATATAATTGGAAAGACTGGTAGTAAATTTTGAAATCCTTTCTCGCTTGTTTTGACACAGACTTGACTTAAAATGTAAAGAAATGATGATGACTCTTATTTTGATAAATGACATAAAAAAACAAAAACATGAATATGTAAATGAAAGAAAAGGGCAATGTCCCATATTCAAAAAGAAAACTTATCTGAATACGACAACCAACTCTAATGAGTATGACATGCATTTTGGACTAAGCTGCCTGATCTTCCTATCCAAACTCCCCATTTGTTGTTGAGTTCATGCCTTTGCTGCTGAGCCGCTTCTTCAAATCCATTAGACTCATACATCACATTCGATTGACGACATCTTAAAAGACTTTCGTCAACAAATCTCTTTCTTTTCACTTTTCGCTTTTCTCTTGAACTCTCCATTGCCTTACGGTGCCCGTGAGGGTTTTCACCAATAAGACTCTCTCATTTTTATTTCTCTCCACTCACCATCACCTTATGGTGCCTGCAAGGGTTTTCACCAATAAGACTCTCTCATTTTCATTTCTCTCAACTCAGCATCGCCTTATGATGCCCACAGGGTTTTCACCAATAAGACTCTCTCATTTTTGTATTTCTTTCCTGATTTCTTATGCTGAGGGAGACAAGTGGTACCTCACAATGTATCATCATATCCATTGCATGCTTAGCCTTAACATTATCAAAAATTGATCTGAAGGACTTTCTTTGGTTGTAACTTGACTTTTGGTTAAGGTTAGAAAAGATGGTAAGGGGCTCAAACGATACTTGAAGTGGGGGGTAGGACTTACAACTTTTGGAATCGACTCAAACAACACATTAACTCATGCCCCAGTTTTGTTGACTGGGTGAATCTTAGATCTTTATTTGGTTGGACCGAGCCCGAAATAGGGCAGCCTACGTATCTCACTCCCGAGAGAGGAGAATCAGGTCGCACGTAGTTCCATCAGCTTGTTCTTTGTTTTGATTTGATTTTTTTTCTTTTATTTTCGAACTCTTTCTTTTATTCTTATTTTCTTGACATTTATCTTTGACTCTATTTTAATTCCAAAAGAGGGATATGAAAGAAAAATAAACGAGGCTCAAACAGGTAAACAAAGGATGACACAGTGTTTGGATAGAAGAATAAAATGCCTTCATCATATCAATTTTCAAAAATGCAAGTACTAAACATGCAATAAACTCAACGAAGGATCAAATATCATACATAGTATCTTTTGACCGCATCAGAATTAATAGCCATTTCTGCCATTTTGCCTTCAATATCTGTCAAATATAAGGCTCCATTGGGCAACACTTTCTTCACAACGAAGGGACCTTGCCAGTTAGGGGAGAACTTGCCTTTCGCTTCAACCTGGTGAGGAAGGATACGTCTCAATACCAACTGGCCAACTTCAAAATTCCTGGGACGGACCTTTTTGTTATACGCTCGAGCCATCCTCCTCTGATACAACTGGCCATGACACACATACGTTAGCCTTTTTTCCTCAATCAAACTCAAATGTTCCAGTCGGGTTTTTACCCATTCGTCATCATCAATCTCTGCTTCTACAATGACTCGAAGAGAGGGAATTTCAACTTCTGCAGGGATGACTGCTTCTGTCCCATACACCAATAAATATGGAGTTGCCCCTGTTGAAGTGCGAACAATGGTACGATACCCTAGCAATGCAAACGACAAATTTTCATTCCACTGTCGAGACCCTTGTACCATTTTTCGCAGTATCTTTTTTATATTCATATTGGCGGCTTCTACAGCACCATTGGCCTTTGGGCGATATGGAGTAGAATTTCGATGTGCAATCTTAAACTGTTGACATACTTCTTGCATCAAATGACTATTGAGATTGGCAGCATTGTCTGTAATGATCATCTTTGGAATTCCAAATCTACAAATGATATTGGCATGAACAAAGTCTACCACAGCCTTCTTTGTCACCGACTTGAAAGTTACTACTTCTACCCACTTTGTAAAGTAGTCAATGGCTACCAAAATGAATCTATGTCCATTTGATGCCTTCGGCTCAATCGGTCCAATCACATCCATTCCCCAAGCCACGAACGGCCATGGAGCGGCCATTGCATGCAACTCAACAGGAGGAGAACGTATCAGATCGTCGTGCACCTGACATTGATGACACTTTCGAACAAATTGAATAGAATTCCTCTCCATAGTAAGCCAGTAATAACCTGCTCGAAGAATCTTCTTTGACAAGACATGACCGTTCATATGCGACCCGCATACTCCAGAGTGTATTTCAACCATGATTGTTGAGGCTTCTCTTGCATCTACACACCTCAAAAGTCCCAGATCTGGGGTTCTCTTATATAAGATTCCCCCACTTAAGAAAAATCCATTAGCCAAACGCCCAATAGTCCTCTTTTGATCGTTGGTGGCATATGTTGGGTATTCTCTTGACTGAATGTATCGCTTGATATCCAAGAACCAGGGTTCTCCATCGAGCTCTTCTTCAACTGCATTACAGTAAGCATGCTGATCATGACTTTGTATATGCACTGGATCGATGTAGGCTTTATCAGGATGTTGGAGCATTGAAGACAGAGTGGCTAAAGCGTCAACAATTTCATTATGAATCCTTGGAATATGCCTAAATTTTACTAACACAAAACGTTGACATAGCTCCTGCAAGCATTGTCGATACGGGATGAGCTTCAAATCTCGCGTCTCCCAATCGCCTCGAATTTGATGGACGAGTAAATCCGAATCTCCCAACACCAATAATTCTTGGACTCCCATATCAACAGCTAACCTCAAACCAAGAATGCAGGCTTCATACTCTGCCATATTGTTAGTACAGTAGAATCGAAGTTGTGTTGTTATCGGTAAATATTGTCCCGATTCAGAGATAAGAACCGCACCTATTCCGACTCCTTTCATATTGACAGCTCCATCGAAGAACAACTTCCAACCTGGATCAGCATCTATAACGACTTCATCGACACACGACACTTCTTCGTCAGGAAAATATGTCTTTAATGGCTCATACTCTTCATTGATGGGATTCTCAGCAAGATGATCTGCCAAGGCTTGGGCCTTCATGGTGGTTCGAGTCACATATACAATGTCGAACTCGATAAGCAATATTTGCCACTTCGCCAATCGACCTGTCGGCATAGGCTTCTGAAAGATATACTTCAAAGGATCCATGCAGGAGATGAGATAAGTAGTATAGGATAAGAGATAATGCTTCAACTTCTGTGCTACCCAAGTTAGTGCACAACACGTCCTTTCAAGAAGAGTATAACTGGTCTCATATGTGGTGAACTTCTTGCTAAGATAATAAATAGCCTGCTCCTTTTTGCCTGTGACATCATGTTGACCCAGGACACAACCGAAAGAATTGTCCATAAATGATAAATATAAGATCAAAGGCCTACCAGGCTCCGGGGGTACCAGCACTGGCGGATTTGACAAATATCTTTTGATTCGATCGAATGCTTCCTGACATTCTTCAGTCCATTTTACCGCAGCACTCTTTTTCAGCAACTTGAATATGGGCTCACAAGTGGTTGTGAGTTGAGCACTAAACCTGCTAATATAGTTCAGTCTACCAAGCAAACTCATCACCTCCGCCCTATTCTTGGGCGGGGGCAAATCTTGAATGGCTTTGATTTTTGAGGGATCCAATTCAATTCCCCGACGTCTGACTACAAACCCCAACAGCTTTTCAGATGGAACTCCAAATACACATTTTGCCGGGTTGAGTTTGAGATTATACCTGCGAAGCCTTTCAAAGAACTTTCTTAAATCTTTAACATGGTCGGCCAAACTTTTTGACTTAATAATCACATCATCCACGTATACCTCAATCTCCTTATGCATCATATCATGAAACATAGTGGTCATGGCTCTCATGTATGTTGCTCCCGCATTCTTCAAACCGAACGGCATCACTCGATAACAATAGGTCCCCCATAGTGTGATAAAAGACGTCTTCTCCGCGTCTTCATCATCCATGATGATCTGGTGATATCCGGCATAGCAATCCACAAAAGAGGCAACCTCGTGTTTAGCACAGTTGTCTAACAAAATATGGATGTTGGGCAGTGGAAAATCGTCTTTCTGACTGGGTCTGTTCAAATCACGGTAATCAACACACACTTGAATTTTGCCATCTTTCTTTGGTACGGGAACAATATTGGATAACCACATCGGATAGCGAGCTACTCGAATTACTTGGGATTCAAGTTGTTTCATGATTTTCTCTTTAATTTTAATACTTACATCCATTTTAAAATTCCTCAACTTCTGTTTGACAGGAGGGAACGCGGGATTAGTTGGCAATTTGTGAGCCACTAATTCAGTGCTTAAATCAGGCATATCATCATAAGACCATGCAAAACATCCTTATAATCAATTAATGCTTGAATTATTCCATCTTTTAGCTGTGGAAAAACATGTACACTGATTTTAGTTTCCCTAATATCTTCTTGATCCCCTAAATTTATTGGCTCAGTCTCATTCAAATTAGGATTCGGTTTGTCTTCAAACTATTCCAACTCTTTGCTTATTTCTTCTAGTGCTTTTTCTTCATCATATTCCCCATCCTGCTTCATTACATCTTGATTAGTTTGGATTTTAAGGTCAGGCTGAAAATTCCGCATGCATGTCATGTCATTAGAATCAGCATAAAGAGAACTGTGTAAGAAAAGAAAAACAAAAAATATATTAGACACGAAACAAAAGGGACATTGCATTTCATTAAATAAAAAGATAGGGGGGTTTAAACATAAATGCCAACATAACATAAACAAACTAAAATCCGAATTACAACCCTGAAATAGCTTGGATAAACAGAAAGAAAAACAAAATAAACTACCAAAACTCCCTCCTGACGGGGAGAGGAGTGACTTCCCAATTATTGAGCCGGACAGCTGGACCTATGAGTTGCACGTCTGCCATACTGGTACCTTCTCCTGCTTCGACCATATCAACTTCAATAAAAAGGTTCTGGAAGTCATCAACCAATTCAACTTCAAATTCCACATGCTTCGTGACGCCGCTCTTAACAAATGATTCACTGAGTAGTGGCATTGGGCGAGGGAGTGACCATGTTTCCTTTTTCCTTCCCTTGGCTTTCTTCAGATCTTCAGTCGTAGGCTCAAATCCCAGACCAAACGTGCCCACGTTCTCACTTGGACATATGGGACAAACTATACCGTGCAGAGACGCTCCCAAACCCTTTTCTAGCTCAAATCCGTATTTCTAAAGTTCACTCACCATCATGATAGAAGCGGAAGAAAATTGTGGTCCCGGTATAACCTACCACCCAAGAATACGATTCACTGGCACTGTATCAAAAATTTGATAGACGAATGTCTCCTCTACGTTATTTGCTTCAATAAGAGACAAGGGAGAATATTCGTAGGCGGACAAATCTCCTTCACCGTGAATAACCACTTCTTGCCTGTCATGCTCAAACTTAATCATTTGGTGCAGTGTAGATGCAACCGCCTTGGCCTTATGGATCCATGGCCTTCCCAACAACAGATTGTAAGAGGAGTCTATATTCAGTACTTGAAACTCTATAGCGAATTCAACAGGCCCTATGGTCAACATTAGTTCTATTTCGCCAATGGAATTTGATTTTGCACCATCGAAAGCCCTGACGCATACATTGTTGGGCCTGATCCTCTCTGCACCAATATTCAGCTTTTGCAAAGTAGAAATAGGGAAAATGTTTGCACCTGAACCTCCATCAATCATAACATGAGTGACATAGAAATCTTCACACTTCACTGTAATGTAAAGGCCCCGGTTATGCCCTGTACCTTCAACAGGCAATTCATCGTCAGAAAAGCTGATCCGATTGACCTCAAAGATTTTTTTGACCATTTTCTCAAGATGGTTGATTGTAACCTCCCTAGGAACATATGCCTCATTTAATACCTTCAGTAAAATATCATGATGCTCCTTGGAGTGCAAAAACAAAGATAAGAGGGAAATTTGAGCAGGGGTTTTCTTCAACTGGTCTATTATTGAATACTCTGGCAATTTCATCTTTTTCAAAAATTCTTCAGCTTCTTCTTCGGTGATAGGCTTTTTGATAGATGACGGTCCACTCACCGTCGGCTTGGACTGTCTTAAGCTTTCAGGCACGAAGCATCTTCCTGACCTAGTAAAACCCCCTACCTCGTCTATATTTTCCACTACTTCTTTCCTGTTATAGGTTATCACAGTCCTCCCATAATTCCAGGAACCTTTTTCGTATCAACTATCGGAGGTTGGGTCACCGGTTTGAGGACAATAGGCGCTGCCATTGCTCCTTCCACCGTCAAGATGGGCTGACTCAGAACTCCTACCACTGTCAACTTAGGTTTATCTTAACTTAAATCAACATACCTTGTGGTGCCTTGTACTATGATCAGGGGTTTCTTTGTGCTTTCCTGGGCTTTATCTTCTCCCATTCCTTCCCGGTTCAATGACATTGCTTTCAAAGACTCCGTTACGTTCACCGATTTCTCCTCAATGGTCTGTATCTTGACAATAGGCTTATAACCCCTCAAAGACTCTTCCCCATCATATATCAATTCTAACATATTGGCTTCAGCATGGGTTGGCAGCGGATTCTGGTTAATGTTTGGACCCTCCGGGGCCTGGACCAGCATCTGATTTGTGTTAATTAAATCTTGGATAACTCTCTTTAAATGCCAGCATTTCTCGATATCATGGTCTGGCATATCAGAACAGTATGCACACCTTAAAGAATAATCGAGATTCCTCAGCGGTGGATTTGAAAGCCTTTCTTGAATTGGGCTTAAGACCTTCAACTTTCTCAACCTATCAAACAAGCTAGCATATGACTCCCCAAGAGGTGTGAATTGATTTTTGACCGCCGTCTCTTTCCTATACTCGGGCCTAGGTTGAAAACTGGGTCTGGAAGGGTTTTGGTAATTTGGTGGAGCGAATGGGCGATTTTGTGGGGCTTGCGCACGCCACTGCGGGTAAGAAGGGGTTTGGGCATATGGCTGCGCGCTATATACTGGGTACGGGGGTGGTGGAATGGAATATAAAAGGTTTTGTGGAGGGTAGTAATGGTGGGAAGGAATATATGGAGCTTGGGTGTAGACTTGGGCTTGGGATTGGGGATAGGGGCGAGGTGGTCTTTTGGGATAGGAATGGGTTCCAGCTACGACAGTCGCCACGTCCTCTTTCTTCTTTTTACCTCCAAATGCGCCAGATCCACCTTGAATCGCTTGTGTGGTGGCTTTTAATGCGGCAAAACTCACTATTCGGCCGGTCTTAATTCCGTCCTCTATCATCTCCCCCATTTTAAGGACTTCCATAAAAGATTTTCCCATTGCCGGAAGTAAATGTTGAAAATAGGTCTCATCCTGTGCCTGAATGAAAACTTCTACCAACTTACTTTCTTTCATTGGAGGCTTTACCCTGGCGGCCTGTTCACGCCACCTTATCGCGTATTCCCTAAAACCTTCAGTGCTTTTCTTCTTTATGTTGACCAAAGATTTTTTGTTCGGAATCAGGTCGATGTTATACTAAAAATATTGCACAAACTCAGAAGCTAAGTCGTCCCAGCTGTTCCACTTGTCAATATCTTGATCGATAAACTATTCTGAAGCCAGATCAGAAAGACTCTCGCCGAAGAAAGCCATGAGCAGCTCCTCCCTTCCTCCTGCAGCCCTCAACTGGTTGCAATAACGCCTCAAGTGTGCCACAGGATCACCGTGTCCTGCATACTTCTCGAACTTGGGCATTTTAAAACCGAGGGGAAGGTTGATGTCTAGGAACATGCACAGATATTTATAAGAAACACTCTTATAACCTCCGATTCCCTGCAAATTTCTCATGGCCTGTTCTAAACTTTTCAACTTCCGCGCTATGACTTCCTGTTCCTCTATTGCGATAGGTTTCTCTGAATCAAATGGAAATACAGGTGGTTGAGTGTACCCATACGGGTCATTCATTCATTCAGGGAGCGGAGGAAGAGGCATTCCGCTGGCCCATGCCCGGTGCAAATCTATCAATTGTTGTCTGAGTCTTACTACCTCATCATTGTGTTCTGAATTTTCTTCCCTGTGATCCAGATCCGGGTCAATGAGCGAATTTTCAATCTCCCTGCTAGCCATGGCGAGCTTTGCTTTGGATCTAGTGAAGTATGGGTGACTAGCCAGAGTACTGCAAACCTACCACTGTTATCTGAAAGAACATGCTCATCAAAGACGACATCCGTTAGGATTAGGGCACACAACAAGCATAGGAATCACATTGGTAAAATTGTCCTAAATTCATGTTCATTTCTACCAGCTTTTGAGGGTAGCAAGGTCATTTCAACATCATCCCGATTTTTATCTACACTTTTTTTTTTTTCGTATCCATCTCTATTCTTTCCACTTCTCTCGTTTTTTACCTTTATTTTATTATTCTTTATGGCTTTTGTTTTTTTCTTTAAAAGAGGAAAAATAATGAAAAACAACGAAACAAAATGATTAGATCGAACCCAAAAGTAGGTTGCCTACGTATCATGTCGTACATGAATCAGATCTTGCGTAGTTCGGGCAGTCTTGCCAAAATGTCCAAATTAAACTCTTTTCTTATCTTTTTCTTGAAACTTTAAGAAGTAAAGAAAATAACCATTTGTCGAAAAATCTTTTGGTATTTTTCAGGTTTAAACACCCCTATACAAAATAAAATCTATGATTATCAAAGAAAAATCTTTTTGGGTTTTCAATTTTGCTTTTCATACGAAAATGAAACTTGAACCTATTAAAGGAAAATCTTTTTGTAGTTTTCTTTTATTGATGTATATGACACCTACTCTAAATGAAGAGTGAAGAAAAATATTTTTGGATTTTAAAAATAAGATCCCCGAACCCACAATAGGTTGCCTACGTATCTCACTCTCGAGAGAGGAGAATCAGGGGTGCGTAGTTCATCCAGATTGGACAATTAACGATTAACTAATAAATTGACCCTAACTTAAGAGACACAACCAAAAATAAACGAATAAAAGCTTTTTGGATTTTCAATCTAGACACTTTAACTAAGACTGACACCATCAATTATGAAAAAAATCTTTTTGATATTTTTGCTTTTGACAAATAAGTAGAAAAGACAAACAAAACCTCCTCCTTTTTTTTTCCAGCTTACGGTATTTTAAGAAGACAAATGCAAAACGTAAAAAAAAATCTTTTTGAGTTTTTGGATCGTGAAGAACAAAAGCCATAAAGAATTCTAAAATAAACTATGACATTCCTTTTGATTCATTCTTTTCGACTCACTTTTTTTTGTCTTTTTTTTTTTCAAATCAATCGGTCAAATGACCACGTTACCCTTAAAGATGCAACAGTTAGCACGTAGGGATGCTTTAGAGGTGAGTCTCCTACAAAAGGGCCATGTGGGTCCCGCTAGGTCTCCGCATGATGCACATAAGCATGACCTAAAGGCTGACCTACGTTGTGGTTCACTAACGAGGCTGTTCGGGGGAGCGTATGGTCGATAGTGGCTGCTTTGCTTTCCACCTACTCCATAACACCGACGGCTCCCCCCCTAAAATAAGGGTGACTCAACTAGAGGTTGTGTACAACACGTGTACTACGGACTTGTTGCAGAAAGAAGGCCGGGGGGTGGACTCATGATGACAGATATAAAGCGGTAACACATAGGATAAATACTATAAACAAAGAGCACGAAAATGCACAAAAGTGAAAACAATAACACAAAAAATAATCAAAAACAATGCTTATACACTCGTAATGCCAAACAAAGCCGATACGACTCAAAAATAAGCTCGAATTCTTAAACCAGTCCCCTGTGACCCTTTTTACGTACTCCAAAAGATTTATATTTTTAAGTTTGAAAGGGTTTTATTATTTAAGTGACAAAAAATGAAAAAAATAATTCGAAAAGGATTATTTACATTTTTACTCTGAGTCGCCACTTGGCATAATCCGGTGTGCCAAGTCACCATTAGAAAATCCTTTTCAAAACCATTTGACTCTTTAAACTGGTTTGCGAACAGAGATTTCGGCTAAGGAATTCTGTTGACCGAGGGGAAGGTGTTAGGCACCCCTCGATCCCGTGGTTCAACCACGGTCGCTTGGTAGAGTGTATCAACTATTTGCACTAAGAAATGTATGAAACACACAAGAAGCACGCAAAGTAATCAAACAAAACAAAACACCCCGAAATGTAAAGTCCAGTCCAATTATTACAACCCGAAATAAAAAGGGACTGAAAGTAAACCTACGCTAATCCTGAACTAAGGCTCTACCCGACGCCTCGGGCCTTCATCACAAATGTCCTCCGGGTAAATGATACCTCGGGGCATTCCCCGGTGAATAAATATATACAGGTACTTCGGGGCATTCCCCGGTGAATAAATATATACAGGTACTTCAGGGCATTCCCCGGCCAAATTATACAATTGATTCAAAAGTGCTAAAATCAAACCATTAACCCCAAATTTCAAATATTCAACAAAATTTCAAACATCCAACAAAACCCCAAATTCTAAATTTTGCCTACCCAACCTACGTTTGCCTATCCAATTCGATGGCATTTACATTCAAACACAATAAATCAAAATTTGTCCGAATCTAACATTTTCATCAATTTTTCATTTCAACCCCCAACTTATTTTATCGATCCATTAAAACATGGTCAAGTTCTTTCCTCAAACCTTCGAAAACGAATCACCAAACGTCATAATCATAACATCAACAAAAATCCAACAAAAGCATAATCCCATCACACATAATCACAACCAGTTCAAAATAATCAAGATAAAAAAAAATGAGCTAGAGAAATGGACCTTCACGGAATTCATTCTTGTCGGTAATAATAAAGAAATCCGGAGCCGAAAACTCGTGTAGGATACCTCAACAGCGACAAAGCACCAACGGCAAGCCAACTCGATGCAAATTTTGAACTCGTAGTCCGATTGAAAACCCAATTTCCGATGGCGCACAAAACCCAACTCCGGCAACCCCTTTAACACCTCTCAATCAGTTTTGGTGAGTTCAAGGACAAATCCGGTGGTCTTAGGCTGAGCAACGACGAACCCGGGCTGCTTGAAGTGAGAATTCGCCAGAAAAACCTCAAGAAAACTGACCAAAACCTTGCTTCAAACTCTCTTCATCCTCTCAATTTACCCTCATTGTTCTATACTCCCGCTTAATCTCCTCTATTTTCGCCATCTCACTGTGTGCGTGAGTATGAGAGCAGGTTGTGCGACTTCTGTGTGTATATTATTTTCTATCGGAGTGATAGTGAGTTGGACGTCAATGGCAGTGTGGCTGTGAGAGGGTATTTTTTTTTGGTGTAGCTGTGTAGAAGAATTTTATTTTGTTTTTTTTTAGAAGAAAGGAATCCCCCCCTTGAGATGTGCTGTATCTGTATATATATATGAAGTGAGGGTGGGGTATTGGTGAGGTAGGTAGGGTCACGTGGGGTAGGGGGTAGTGGTGAGGTGGGGTAGAGTTTGTTAGGATAGGGTAGGTAGGTGTTGTTTTTTAATTGGGTGGGTTGTTAGAATATTAGGATAAAACAAAATTAGTTAGGGGGTTGTTATTTTTGTCATTTTGTGGAGGGATTATCAAACGGGTGAGGGTACACGGTAGGATAGGGTAAACAATAGGTAAAAACGATATCGGGGAGGGACGAAATTAGGTGTGACCAAATATCATAATTAAGAGGAAAATGCATCTCTATGACCAAATATCATAATTAAGAGGAAAAATACATTTCTATGGCCAAATATCATAATTAAGAGAAAAAAATACATCTCTATGGCCAAATATCATAATTAAGAGGAAAATTAACATCTTTATAGTTCATTAATCATAATCCAGAAAAAATCATCACTATTTATCAATTCACCAAGTAATCTTATAAATAAGGCTCATTAGTCTCAACTTGGCCTACTATCCGCAACTAAGCCCACAAGGGCTAACACAAATCTTGGCTTAAGTGGGCCGGATGATCCCACTTCTAATCTCCAATCTCCATATTTAGGCAAACTACTCCCAAAACTAGGCTAAGGTATCTAGTTCCACTTCCAGATGTCAAGTAATTCACATACAAGCCTAAGATAGGAACTTCGACTAGAAATAAGGGCACTTAAGTCAATTCTATCCAAATTACGATTCCAAGAATACCACACTAGACCAATAAGATCAAATATACTAATCATGCTTCCAACACCAAAACCATATCCATAATCTAGCAATGTATCAAATCCATGATATAATTCAATCTAAACTAGGGAGAAGGCAATAGGAGTCCACAAGGTTATAAACATACTATCTTACGGGTCCAAGACCATCATCTAATTTCCCAAAACATTAATAATCAAGGCTAAGCTATCTTACTCATAATCAATCCTAACATTCATATCCACACGCAATACATTTCATACATCATCTATGAAGGAAAGTGGACAGGAGCCTACCTCAAGGCCGAACCACAAAACTTCGCATCATGCACCACAAGCTCGTCTTCACTTCACAATTCTCAAAATGCCATCACACTATCCAAAATATAATCTACTCATCAATACGAGTCTAACGATACCCATATTGCACTATTGTGCTTCGGGTCCAAAAACGACACCAAAAACCCCAAGTGGGTCCCACGTACGGAAATCACGTTTTCGAGGTCAACCCAATGCTCATACATTACCAAGGAATCATAACCCTCAATTAATTGGTGAAAACAAACCAAATTTAGGGCTAAATCAAGCCCTAAGCTAAATTGGGGTTTTGGGTCAAGAACTAAGAAAATCACCAATAAAGTGATGAAATCTTACCTTAATCCGAATGATAATCATGATAAAAGATGCTTACCAAACTCCCTAGACAGCTACAAGACTCAATTTTGAGTTATCATTCCCATTTAGGGTTTTAGCTCTCAAAAGTGAATGAAAAATCCCTAAATTCACGAGCTTAGGGTCTATTTATAAACCCCCTCGGCGAGGAGCGCGGTACCCTGTGGCAGCAAAGTCAAAAACTTGTTTTTGATCCTCGGGATTCATTAAAAATCCAAAATATATGATACAATAGTGAATTTTAAGTGTAAACCACAATTAAAATCCATTGGGATCATAAAAACTTCCATCCGATATCGTTTAGGCAAAAAGTGGGGCCCACACATATAGTTTCGATTTTCATAAATTCCGCTCAATAGCCCGATATAAGTTTGGGAGCCTTGGGACCTGAACCGAGGGTCTCCCTAGACTAAAATCAACATTCCGAAGGTGATGGAGAAGTAGGATTTTCAATCCGCGATCGTTTCACTAAAGCTTTCACTCGATGGCCATTTAAAACCAGTGAAGACTTCTAAACAGGGAATTGACTCTAAAAACTAAATAAGCTGCCTGGTAACTGAACCGCCAGTTCCAGTAAGTCATAAATGACATGGGACAACTATGGAGAATCTCAAACGGTGAAGATAAGAAGGAATATGGAAAATGACCTGAAGGGTCATTCTGAAATAAAAGACTACTTTCTAAGAGATCCTCCATTGCATAAATCATTGAAATTTTTGCTCTATTTGATGATCTTATCTTAGTTTGTGATATTTCTATTGCAATATGCTTAGGTTGGTGGTCAGTTATATACCATAAGTAGTTATAAAACAACATAACCTGTGGTCTGGGGAGGGTAATAAATCACATGAATTATTATGCGGTAACAATATTGTATAAAAATGTAATGCAACGGTCGATGCAATATTTGAACTTTACGGGAATGAATTTGAGATCCTATAACAACTCATTTGATTTATTGGATTCGACATCTATTGTGTACTTATTTGGTGAATCTTTTTAACACATAACAAGGTTCGAGCCAAAGATATTGGTTCACATTAACCAGCAGATATACTCTACATCTGCCGATGATGTTATATGTGGATCTTAGACATTTTGTTATCTGTAAATACTTTTGTCCATATATTATTAATAGGAATTATCTCATAAGTTATGTGGTTATTGTTGGGTACTATGTAGTTTTGATGATTGAAAAATTGACACATGAATGAAACATGTTACTTGAGTTGGTCCACGCATAGAAAAGCAAATTTCCAGTTTCACTGATAGATGCAGACGAGATTGCTTAAAGACAAGAACGAATAAGCAAGCCTAATTCTGATATACTCAAGCTACTGATCATGTGGGGAATATAACAAGTTGAATTTGATTCAAACACTTAATGATAAGGGAAAGCAATTTGAGTTGAAAAAAGAGTCCTACGTGAAGAAGGAGTTTCACTTCTGAGTATATCTTGAAGAGTCCTATGTGTGGGAGGAGAAAGATTCTGATAAATAAACATGTGCTGATTTAAGAGAGTTGGAGTTTTACTACAACACTAAGGAAACAAGAGTTGAAATTAAAGAAAGAGTCTCACTTGAAGTAGAACTCTATACAATGAGAGTTCTAATTAAAGGAGGAGTTTGAAATAAAGAATGACTCTTTGAAGAGTTGTGCTTAAATAAAAGATGCATCAGTCAGAATAATTCACGCACTTAAAAAGCAGAAAAGCACAATCGACAGATTGACTTTACGAAGTGCTACTCAATCACTGAAGAAACACGTTGAAGAACTTGGTATTCAGTACAGAATCCAGCTAAGAGTTTTAGCATTGATTTTTAGAGTTGTTCATTGTGTTTGAACTATTGATGTAATATTAGTTTCAGTGTGTTATAAACTGAACTAGGAGCTAGTCATCGAGTTGGAAAAACTCAGACTTTGGGAACGCATACCTTGGGAGGTGTGTGTGTAGTTAGGAATTAGAGTTTATAATTCCTAGTTGTTGAGTTATAGGGATTAGAGTTTGTAATTCCTATTTATTGGTTACAAGAGTTTTGTAATCAGTCGTTGTTGAGGCTCAGAGTTATTTACTGAAGTTGGGGTTAAATCCTATAGAGGTGCAGGTCGTGTTTTTTTACACCTTTTGAGCTGGGTGTTTTCCACGTAAAAATCCACTGTGTTCTTTACTTTCTGTTTTACTGCTTCCGTGGAACACGTCAGGCAACCCGTTCGATCGATAGGTAACAGTTAGGCGAAAAAAAGATAATCAGTTGGGCACGAATTCTTAACAAGTGGTATGAGAGCAAGGTATTCTTAAAAAGGGCTAGCACCTAAGACAAAGATCAATATGATGAATTCTGCACCACCTACTGGTCACAGTGAAGGTCAATCCACTATTATACCTCCACTCTTTGATGGTTCTCACTTCATTTAGTGGAAAGATAGGATGGAAACATTCATTCAAGGGGAAGACTACGAGTTATGAGATAGGATCACTGATGGTCCTACTATTCCAATGAAGTTAGAAGATGAGAAGCAGGTCAAGAATGTAAGAAGTGAATTCACTCTCGATGACTTATTGGCATTAAATAAAAATGCTAAGGCCAAAAATATTTTGGTCTGTGGATTAGGACCTGCTGAATACAACAAGGTATTAACATGCACCACTGCTAAGCAAATTTGGGATGCTTTAGTAAATGCTCATGAAGGCACATCTCAAGTAAGAAAATTCAAAATTTCTCTACTTTTCACTAAGTATGAGGCGTTTAAGATGAAGGAGAATGAAACCTTGCACGAGATGATGACAAGGCTTACTGCCTTAACAAATGAACTGACCTCCTTAGGAAAAGCTATATCTGAAGAAGAACAAGTCGAGAAGGTACTGAGGGTATTACCAAAATCAAAGTGGAATGTTAAGGTGGCTGCAATCAGGGAAGCAAATAAGGATCTTGTTGGCATAACCCTGGATGAATTGGTGGGGAATTTAAGAACTTATGAAATGGAAATTGATGGAACTAAAGTGCTAGAAGCCCCAGAGGATACCTTAGCTCTGAAGGCATCTTACAGTGATGAAGAAATTGAACTTGATAAAGAACAAATTGCCTTTATAGTTAAGAACTTCAGCAAATTCTTCAAAAAGAAGAATGAACAGGTAGCAAGAAATGGTCAAATGACAATCTAAATGGATGCTACAAGTGTGGTAAAACTGATCATCATATCAAGGATTGTCCTATCTGGGAAATAGAATGGAGAAAGAAAAGGGCTGAAAAGAAATTGAAAGAAAAAATCAAAAAGAGGGAGGAATATGCAATAGTAGCAACTTGTGGATTTGACTCAGATGATGATGCTTCTGAGGTAAGTATACTTGAACTTAAAGAAAAGTTGCATTTGTTTTCTAAAACAAAACTTATTTCCTTGATGAGTGCACTAATTGATGACTTCCAAGAATCAACTTCTGATAGGGATGAGCTGTTCAACAGTCTTGCAAGAATCAAATTTGATTTTATTGATTTAGCTTGCAAGAACACTGTTGAACAGGAAAACTGCTCTCTCAAGAAACAGGTTGAGCAACTTGATTCTTCAAATAATGATCTTAAGTCTGAAGTTCTAAAATTGACACTCTCTGAAAAAGGAAAAAACACCAAGAGTAAAGAGCAAGAAAAAGTTGAACTTGAATTGGTCAAGTACAAAGAAGAGTGCAATAATGCAACAGAAATGGTGAATAAACTTAGTCAAGAAGTCTCTAAACTAAAACTTGACCTTGAAAGAGCAAACAGGTGGATAAATTCGTCAAGAATTGTTCATAAGTTGAGTGAAAGATATCACAGTGAAAAAGCTGGTTTGGGTTTTCACAAAATTCTTGATGTTTATCAAGACTTATGCTATATCTGTGGAAACCTTGGACATCCAACCACTGAATGTCCAGTTGCTTTCAAAAGAAGATCCAACAGTCTAAATCTGACAAATAAACTATCTCAGACCAAGAAAAGGATAACTAAACCTGGTCAGAGAAACAGGTCACGCAACCTGTTGCCTGCATGGGCTAGAAGAAATCTGATTTATCTATTTACTCATAAGAAAGGACCCAAGCTTGTTTGGGTGCCTAAAGTTAACCCCTAATTTGTTTTGCAGGTGAGAGTGAAAGGAGACAAGCAAAATTTGTGCATAAATAAAGCTTGTTCAAGGCATAAGACTAGAAGAAAATAAAGTTTCTTTCACTCACCACATTTAGAGGGGGAATTGATCATTTGAAAGATGGCCAGATTTGTAGTACTCGTTTAAGGGGGAAGCAAGGGAGATTTTTAAGAAAAAAAATAAAAAAAAATGACAATGAAACTGATGAGCATGCACAGGAATATGTTGTACTACCTGGTCCAACTGCTGTACAGACTGAGGGCATATTGATAGGGGGGACAACAAATAAAGAAATGGATGCATCAATAAAACCAACACAAGTTGCTGGTAATTTTGTTGGTAGTTTATAAGAATTGGTGTTGTCAAAAGGATCTTGAGATATCCCATAGAAATTAATGGCTTGAGACTAGGAAAGCAATTTCACTCTTGAGGGCTATAAAATGTTGACTATGTAAGCACCAAAGGCACTAAGTAGAGAACATTTTGAAAGGAATAGGTTAGACTTGGTGATGATTAAAATTGCATGAACTCCCCTCAATGATTGACTAGAATAATCATTTTTTTCTTAATCTTATTAGCTAAAAAGTTATTCTATTCAGTCTTGCACATTTAGTTGTGTGTCCCAATTCCAGTTTTTTGACTTTTCTAACCTAATTTTGTATTAGATTGTGCAGAAAAATAGGTACAAGCAAGCAATTGTGACCACGAAGTTCTTCTTAGCAGGTATGTTCTTCACTGACATAAGTATAGGCTGTCTAAGTTGAAACAGTTGAGCACACTTGTTCAATTCCTCACACTTCATTCTCCCCTTGTCTTATAAAGCTGACGAATTGGTTGACCTAACTTTCTTTGATTCTCTCCAAATGGTTGTGCACAAATATGTTAATCCTACACCAGAAATTCCTTCTTCTCTCTCAACCAAAATATCAGTTGTGTACCATGAATTTGCCAAGCTTAATCATCAATTACATGCAGCATAAGTTTTCTGAGAAATGAAAAGGGATATGATCTCTCTTTTAGTTCCTAATTAGTTTTTTTTTTTGGATTTCTCAGTCCTAGTTCAGAGTGACTTAGAAACAACAATAGATGTTCTTGCACAGATAAATCATGTTGCTCTACCAGTTTCAATAAGGAGGGATAACACTAAAAAAAATTTGAAAAAAATGATTTGGCCAAAAAAAATAAAAAAAATCTGAACTTGAAGCTGCACAAGACAGTCATAAAGTGGAACAAGTGGTCCTTCAGGCTTGGATCATGACTTTGAAGCTTGACCTTGATTAAGTGAGGGATAAAAATGTTGAAGTCATTCGTCAATTGACATAGTTGATATCACCTGTTCCTCCTTTCTCTTTATTATTTGTATCCTTAGCCATGTCCCACTTTTATATCATATTTTTTTTATTAATGCTCAGTTGTTTTGCTTTGTTCAGTACTAGCTTAGGTTAATGTGGAACATGCTCTGTCAGTTAAATGGAATGGTTATCTTTGCTAAATTGACTCATTTTTGCTCTCTTTAATACATTACTATGTTGGCTAGAGTCTTTGTCTGATTGTTTTGGTGATAGCCCCAGTGGCCATGGATAGCATAACAAATCACTTTGGCTAGTATATTATTGCATTGAAATGGTTTTTCGATGATGCCAAAAGGGGGAAGATAATAGGGTTGTGCAATGTTTATAACCCATTGACTAACTTGTTTCATTATAGTGTTTTATACTTTAGTGCCTACAGGTGAAGATGGTTGAATGCACAAGACAAGAGGTTTATCATCATCAAAAAGGGGGAATTTGTTGGGTACTATGTAGTTTTGATGATTGACAAACTGACACATGAATAAAACATGTTACTTGAATCGGTCCATGCATAGAAAAACAGATTTCTAGTTTCACCGATAGATGCAGACAAGATTGCTTAAAGACAAGAACGAATAAGCAAGCCTAATTCTGATATACTCAAGCTACTGATCATGTGGGGAATATAACAAGTTGAATTTGATTCAAACACTTAATGATAAGGGAAAGCAATTTGAGTTGAAAAAAGAGTCCTACGTGAAGAAGGAGTTTCACTTCTGAGTATATCTTGAAGAGTCCTATGTGTGGGAGGAGAAAGATTCTGATAAATAAACATGTGTTGATTTAAGAGAGTTGGAGTTTTACTACAACACTAAGGAAACAAGAGTTGGAATTAAAGAAAGAGTCTCACTTGAAGTAGAACTCCATGCAATGAGAGTTCTAATTAAAGGAGGAGTTTGAAATAAAGAATGACTCTTTGAAGAGCTGTGCTTAAATAGAAGATGCATCAGTCAGAATAATTCACGCACTTAAAAAGAAGAAAAGCACAATCGACAGATTAACTTTACGAAGTGCTACTCAATCACTGAAGAAACACGTTGAAGAACCTGGTCCTTAGTACAGAATCCAGTTAAGAGTTTTAGCGTTGATTTTTAGAGTTGTTCATTGTGTTTGAACTATTGATGTAATATTAGTTTCAGTGTGTTATAAACTGAACTAGGAGCTAGTCATCGAGTTGGGAAAATTCAGACTTTGGGAACGCATACCTTGGGAGGTGTGTGTGTAGTTAGGAATTAGAGTTTATAATTCCTAGTTGTTGAGTTATAGGGATTAGAGTTTATAATTCCTATTTATTGGTTGCAAGAGTTTTGTAATCAGTCGTTGTTGAGGCTCAGAGTTTTTTACTGAAGTTGGGGTTAAATCCTGTAGAGGTGCAGGTCGTGATTTTTTACACCTTTTGGACCGGGTGTTTTCCACGTAAAAATCCACTGTGTTCTTTACTTTCTGTTTTACTGCTTCCGTGGAACACGTCAGGCAACCCGTTCCATCAATAGGCAACAGTTAGGCGAAAATAAGAAAATCAGTAGGCACGAATTCTTAACAGTTATTCAACTTAATACCGTCAACCAAGCACAATAATACTTATATGAATCTTTTTTCTCTTTCTGCAGCCAACCAATCACTGTGTTAGTTTTATGGAGACTCTCTCTTTATATAAACAATCAAGCATTATACTCTATTTTTAGCTTATGTGGGATTTTATTCTTAAATTATTATGCTAATGCAGCCTGATAGTGACTACTCTAGTGTTGTGCTATGAGAAGTGAGAACTGTTACTAAAATTGCTTCTTTTATTTTTAGGAAGGATCTGTTGACATTAATTATTTATATTCTAAGTACTAACTTTGAGACCAATCGATATGTTTTATTGCTCTCGTAATGCTGCATTTTTAACCTATCAAAAACAATCTATCTACGTACCTTACAAAGATAAATGTCTTTCAGGCTTATTTAACATCATTTACGGTTAATGACGGAACTTAAATCCATAAGCCTAATTACACTGCAAGACCAGAGATACAAAGCATCAGCCACTATTCTCCAAGATAGAAAAATTTGATCACCATGGAGAATAATAAGCAAGGCAACTTGAGGAATCTAATGAAATGAAGACATACATTAGAGATTAATTAAATAGTAAAAAATAATCTAGCATTTAACCCTTTCTTTGTTTACAAATAACATTTATGGAGGCATACTATGTAATGGAACACGATAACACTAACCCTGGCCATATGGTAAAAGTATCTGCGTCAAATTGGATGTTTACACCAAACTAATGAGTCCATGCCATTAATATGAATAGACACGCAGTTATCACTTTACCATGAGTAATATGTTCACTCTATTAAATCATGTAGGCAAAATGACCTTCTGGACTCCTGTACTATGTCAGTTTTGTAAGTTGGACACTTTTACTTATATGTTTATCATCTGAACCCTTGAACCCATCAAAAAACAATATTTTTCACCTTTTACCTTTTACCTTTCCTATGTGGCAAGGTCATGGTGACTAGAACAAAGAAAGTGTAGCCACTCGCCTAGGGGGTGCGAGTGGGGGTCAATTTTTGATCAATTTTAAATTAAAATAAAAAAAATTATTAAAATTTAAAAATAATAATTTAAAAGGGTAGTTTTTTTCCTCCATCTTTTTAAATTTAAAAATAATTAAAAAATATTTTTAAAATTTTAAAAATAATTTAAAAAAAATAAAAAAGGGTCCTTTTTTTCCCTCCATCTTTTTTAATTTAAAAATATTTTTAAAAATTTTAAAAAAATAAAAATATATTTTTCCCTCCCCACCCCAGCCCATCCCTACCCACACACCCTACCCAGCCCCATCCCACCCCACCCCCAGCCTCCCCACCCCACCCCAACACCCATCCAGCCCCATCCCACCCCACCCCCAGCCTCCCCACCCCACCCCAACACCCATCCAGCCCTTCCCCACCCCCACCCCAGCCCGTCCCCACACCCTACCCAGCCCCATCCCACCCCACCCCCAGCCTCTCCACCCAGCCCCGTCCCCACCCCCTCACACCTCACCAGCCCCGTCCAGCCCCTTCTCACCCCACCCCTATACCCCTCCCAGCCCCGTCCCCACCCCAGCCCCTTCCATCCCCCACGCCCCACCCCAATACTCTTCCAACTCCCCCCTCCCCCACACACACTTGTTCACTTTTTATTTTTTATTTTAATTTTCCTTCTCAATTCAATTCTTTTCATTTTTTTAATTAAAATTTAAATTTGAAATCTTTTTATTTTTTTGGGGATTAAAATTTAAATTTAAATTGAAAGTGAGTGATAGTGAATATTGAAAAAAATTAGTGAATTTTGCTTGAAAAAAATTATTTTTTTTGTGAATTTGTTAAAAATATTCAAATTTAAAAATAAAAAATTTATTATGTTTATATATATGAATTTGTAGTTAAAAATTTAAATTAGTTGGGGAAGAATTTTAATTATTTGGAATGGATTTGATGTTTAATTTGTGAAAAAAAAAACATGATTATTTAAAATTTTCATATTTAATTAAATTAATTTTAATATTTAATTTGTTATGTAGCATTTTAAAAATGACTTGGAATTTAATGTAATATTTTTTTTTATTTTTTTTAAAAATGACGTGGCAGATGACGTGGCATACGTGTCAGGCGTGACAGCTGACGTGGGGGAGAGTGTGTTACACTCACCAAAAAAAAGTTTAAAATGTTGCTTTTTAGTGAGTTCAGGGGTCCAGATGACAAACATGTAAGTAGAAGTGTCCAACTTACAAAACCGACATAGTACAGGGGTACAGAAGTTCATTTTGACTTTTAAAAATGACTTGAAATTTCATGAAATACTTGAAAATGACGTGGCAGGTGACGTGGCACACTTAACACATGTGACAGGTGACGTGGCACACGTGACATCTTATGTGGCAGCTGACGTGGGGGAGTGTATTACACTCTCCAAAAATGTGTTTAAAATGTTGCTTTTTAGTGGGTTCAGGGGTCCAGATGACAAACATGTAAATAGAAGTGTCCAACTTACAAAACCGACCTAGTACAGGGGTCCAGAAGAGCATTTTGCCAATCATGTAGTATCATAACTTACATCCGTTTAGTGTAAATATCCAGTGCAGATAAGTATCTACCATCTCGATATTTATATATTTGCAGCTAGTTTGTATTTTATATAATGCCTACCAGAAATACATATTCGAAACTTTGATTGCTTTAATAACTGTTTGTTAGTTCTTTTTTATCCAATCTTCATTTTGACATGTTCAGATATGAACATAAATTGTTCATAAAATGTGGTTGAGCATGGCGTTTTGTTCCTTCAGTTTTGCAGGTATTTTTTCATTGACACATCTTCCCACATCATGGAAGAAACAAATATGTAGACAACATAGGATGGTATAAAAGGAAAGGCCCGTACATCATTTTAAGCATACCTTTCTCGGCCTTTTGGCTAAGATCAAGTGTAGTATCTGTTCTTATCAGTTTAATATCTGATATGTGGGCCATTGGTCCACACGATATTAACTCTATTTTTTGAGGGGGAGAGTCCTTCAACGTAGCTTGCTACTTGGGCTCTCAAGCGTTGTCCATGCGTTGCACTACTGCATGGGCCTGGCGCACCCCACCAATCTAAGTTTAAATTTTTGGGTGTGAATCATTTGTTGGCTCTTTTGATGGCTGATCTAAGATTAATTTGTATGAAAAATACTCGCTTGTACTCTGTATCCAAAATTGTTATATTACCCAATTTTAGCAAATGGAGAGTTAGATTTTTTTATTTTATTTTTATGTTATCCTTGTGGGCTGAGAACGGGTATAGAGAAAATGGGTAAAACAAAATGCTTGAGCCAATGCTTGAATAAAGTAACCCATGCCATACACATGCTCGAATACCAAGTAACCCATGCCCATACACTCGGGAAAAAGCTTGAACGACTTTGAGCAAGAGGATGCATGTAACCCAGAACTGACACAGGTGGGTAGGTACCTAGGGGTGCGAGAGAACTCTCTAAGGAACTCGGCAAAATAGCCCCAAATACATTGGGAAAAAGCTCGAACGACTTTGAGCAAAGAGGATGCATGTACCCCAAACCGACACAGGTGCAGAGGTAGAGGGGAGACCTAGTGGCGCGAGACACTCTCTAAGGAACTCAGCAAAATATCCCCAAACACAGGTTTCCGCAAAGTTGTATTAAATAACTAGGTATTTGTAGCAAAAGTTCCAAAGTATCATTTAAAAAATTAGTTTAGTAAAATACGCAATGATATAAAATTTGAACACTTATGTTCACTGTTTACAATTTGATACACTTATTTCAGCAAGTCATGATTTGCCAAATCAATTCTTGTTGGCAGAAGAAAGTGACTTAGAGCAGATATATAGCGAAATATCCTGAGAAAATGACAGTATTGTTTTGGTAATAGCTTTTCATGTATATCAACAAACAAAGTTTCGAGGTTGAAGCAACATTGTTTTCAATAGTAATCTCCTCGGATGAACTGATTCAGTTGCTTTACTTCTCCAGTTTGTTGATCAACCACCGCTTTTACAATATCCGCAACAGAAATCATGCCTACCACCTTCCCATCGATCACTGGAACATGTCGTATGTGATGCTCTGTCATCATAAAACATTACATCACTTCCCTTAAAGCACAACCAACTTCATGATTTGAACTAGTACGTACCACTCATGAGCTGCATTGCTTTAAGAATGTTTGTGTCGGATGTAATGGTTATCAGCTTGGTCTGTTGCAAAGGTAGCAATATTGAGCAGAAAAGCAGAAAAGAGATGGACAAAACAAAGCCAAGACGATGATATATATCTAGGGTACCTGTTCGGTCATAATATCTCCGACTTGTGTATTTAGTTGACCTATCCTGTACAATTAGCTTCCACAGATAGTCTGTTCTCTTGCACAATGCGCATAGATGAAGGAACAAATTACACTAAGATAGAAGTGAAGTAGAAATTATGTCTACATATTAAGCGTTTGAGAAACATTACACACTAAGATTGAAGTTAAAAGGATACAGGTGGACAATAATAGTCGTACATTTTGCTTGCTTTGAAAACTTAGATATGAATTCACAATTTAGGCTTTTGCATTTGGAATTATAACGGAGAACTTGTGATGTTATCGAGCATGACTGCAAATTTGTTCTCACTGTAGTTTCATTTTCTTCATTAGCCTGTTCAATAAAACATACGCATGTAAGGAAGTGATAAATTAGCGATGAACCTAATACATTTTCTTGGGAGGATTATCGTTATTAGTTACTAAGTTTTCAACATTTTTGGGCTTGGGCTAGGTTGAGTGCTGATGAATTAGCATTGGTTAAGCTAAAGATGAATGTATAGCGCAGTCCTTTTGTGGATATAAGGAAAGCATATGATTCACTTGATTGGGCCTTCTTAAGGAAATTGATGATAGAGATGGGATTTCCAAGCAAATTTGTAGGATGGGTTATGGCATGCATAACTACTGTGTCTTATTCCTTAACCATTAATGGTGGCCTAACTGAAGCATTCCAAGGCAAGAGAGTTATAAGACAAGGTGACCCAATGTCACCTTACCTATTTGACCTTGCTATGGAATACTTGAACAGATTGCTGAAGCAACTGGCCAGGAATAAGAGTTTCCAATTCCATCCAAGGTGCAAGAAGCTGGGGGCGATACATGTGTGCTTTGCTGATGACCTGCTAATGTTTTGTAAGGCAGATAAAGGGTCCATCAGGCTACTCAACCAGACATTTAGGAAGTTTTCTAAAGTATCAGGGTTGGAAGTAAATGTAGACATTGAAACTATATGTAGAACCTTCTTATGGACTGGAAAGAATGAAATATCAAAAAAGGCTCTTGTAGATTGGAAAAAAGTGTGTCTACCACAGAGTGCAGGGGGCTGAATGTAATAAACCTTTACTTTTGGAACAAGGCTGCAATAGCTAAGCATCTATGGGAAGTAGCAATGAAAAAGGACTGCCTGTGGATAAAATGGATCCACACCTTTTACATAAAGCAGCAGGACTTGGAGCAACTCAATCTACCCAAGGATGTCTCTTGGGTGATTAGGAAGATTTTGAATACCAGGAAGCCGATAATGGAGACACAGCAGGGGCATGGAAATATGCTAGACAGGCTGAAGTTATTGCAAAAAGGAAGGAAATTCAACATCAAGAAGTTGTACTTACTGCAGATTCCTCAACACCCCAGAGTGTCATGGAAGAAGCTGATTTTGCAACCCCACATGCAGCCAAGTCATAAATTCAATTTGTGGTTAGCTCTACAACACAGGTTGGCAACAGTGGAGAGATTACTGAAGATTGGCATATAGGTTCCTCAATCATGTGTATGTTGTGGTACAACTGATGAATTGTTTGACCATTTATTTTTTGAATGCAACATCACTAAAGGTATTTGGAGAAGACTGCTTATATGGCTAGGACAATCGAGAGCAATTGGAAGATGGAATGCAGAGATAAACTGGTTGGTGACAGGGCTGAAGAATGATATAGGGTACAGAGAAATTGTAGCAGCAGCATTCAGTATGATGCTCCATTCCATCTGGACAGCTAGGAATCACCTCAGATTCCAGAAGAGACCTTACTCTAGTGATGCAATTTGTAGAAGTATAGCATTGCATATACATATGAAAGGAAATTATGTAAATAAGTCGCACAAATAGTTTCAAAAGTTAAATTCTTATCCTTGATGAATGTGTGGCTAGCCAGGATATGTGTGTATATGAGTAATAGTAGAATGTGAGAGGTAATTGGTCAGCAATTACCTGGTTTTGTAATGTTAAATTTGGTGGGATGAAAAGTCCGTTTACCAAAAAAAAAAAAATGAGAACGCGGATTTTGAACTTGCTAACACAGATGGTATTTTCTTTTAAGTTGTAAGTGCCGCTGAAATTATTTTCATGATAAGTGACTTGGCATCGCTGAAGGGTTATTGAGGACACGAAGAGCTAGATCACATATTTTTTGTTGCATCATGTGATGATACATATCAATGGAAGAAACAATTGTGTTTTATATAATGAGGCAGCTCATAATGCCTCCTCACTTCCGCTGCTGATTTTCCACCTACGCACCTGGCAATGTTATGCCAGCGATCAGGAGTGTCCCTGTCGTATAAAGCCAAAGCCTCTTCGAACTTCTTGTTTTGCCTTGCAGTCCAGGAGGCCATTAAAGATCGTAGAGAGTATTCTAAAGCTGAAAAGGAGAAGAAGCTCTGGGGAGAAGTGCAGAAGATGATACTAAGCTAGCTCCTTATAAGCTGGAGAAAAAGGCGTTGGGTTGTAGCAAGTTGACGAATATTTTTTTTTTTCGTTTTCTTTTAGGGGAGGTACAATACATGATTCTTGAAGTAATGCTAATGGGAATAGGTGGAGGGAGAATAAGATAATAGTATCTATGACCAGACTTTGGTTGGTTTTTATTGAAAAGTAAAATCATCAGCAAGTGGATCAGATATGAATTCGCAGCTGTAAGAGATTAGATCCCATAATTTCAATTCTTTGGTATGATAGATGCGCTAATGTTACAGTATTTTAGGCCGAAAAACAGTTAGTGTCAGCCCTTTATTCATTGGCTCACAGGTCTTCTTTCTGTATACTTGATAATCATCGTAATCTATTTTCCTGAAACCTTGATGTGGAAATGTGAAGTCAAAGACTTTTATGTTGCCTCCTACAATGACGACAATATATACTCAGTATAACCCCAGAAAGAGGGGCCAGGTAGAGTGTACGTGGACCTTAACCCTATCCCAATAGTCACGGCCTACTTAGCATGAAACTGTTTACACATTTTCATCAATGCTTGAACCTGCAATAAAGTAGATGTGTGTTTCAATCATCTGATTTTATCTCGTCCAAGAGAAAATCGGAGGAGTTGAGATTGGACCTACAGTATTAACAGTTGTTCAGTCGTATGCTAGTAAAAGCTTGAGGAGTACACTAAGGATGGAATCTCCGGATATGCCACAAATTAAAGAGAATTTAGACAAGTATATTTTGTTGAAAACATCTACAGTGGTTGAATCAACATAGAAATTTGCCTCAAATGGAATAAGCAGGTAGTTTCCTTCTTTTTATCTCCAAATGATAAAAAGATAGATGCATTAGAAGAAGTATCTTCTCATCTGATTTTTAGAAGCAAAGATAAGAGTACCTTATTTTAGCTAATGCAAGATTAGTGGTCAGTTTTATATTCTGGATACTCTTCTTCTTTTCTTAAGTCAAATGTGGGTGCTTGAGTGTAATCTTGCTGATCAGAATTAGAATATTTTGTCTTTTGAGGGGAGAAGGGAGTCTTGGCGTAACTGGTAAAGTTGTTACCATGTGACCATGATACAAAAAATCAAACTTACAACAAGGAATCAAGAGAACAACAAGAACAACATCACTAGAGAATCAAAGGCCCCACTCGGCTTCTCTAGGTTTTCAAGGCAACAACGACAATATTCAACAAGATAGATAAATAAAACAAGATTGCAATAACTATAGTGAATCGAAAGAGCCCCACACGGCTTCACTATATCAAGATACAAACAACAAGATTACAAAACGATGGATAGTAACTTGACACAAAATATCCTAGAATCTAAGAACCCTAACATGAAGATTAGGACCCTAAGACTAAAACATATTTACACCAAATTCTTACTTGAATCAAGAGGAACTCATGAACCTCAAGACCCCCAAGTTTCTAGCCAAAGAACAACAAAAGTGTTACTACACTTTGTTGTCTAGTTTTGGGTTCACTCTCAAGAACAAGAGAGAGAAGTTCTCAAAATATTACAAGACTTATGTTTCTTCCATAATAAAAATGAACTAAGTTCAAGAAATAGCCCTATTATTGTCTTATAGTACTCCACAAAATGAAAGGAAAATGACCATTCTAGCTTTGGTCTTGGGTGGCTTTGGAGTGTAATAAACTTACACTTCAAAGCCCCTCTTCACACTTCAAAACATGGAATCCCTTAGATGAATTAATTACACACTCACACACGGCCATTTGCATGAACATGGCTTGGAGTTTTTGTAACTCCCGAGCTTGGCTACGTGTGAATGGCCTTGAGCTAGTTGCACTTGTATCATCCTCTCCATCTTGAAGGGAATTTGTCCTCAAATTCGGTGGATGTTCATCCTCAACCGTGGCAATAGAAGAGAGGTCACATATGTTGAAGGTGTTGTGCACTTGATATTCCGGAGGAAGGTCAATTTTGTAGGCAATATCATTGATTCTTTCAAGTACTTGAAAGGGACCATCACCGCTCGGTATCAACTTGGTTTTCCTTTGTGAAGGAAACCGGTCTTTTCTAAGGTGCACCCAAACCCAATCACCCAGTTCAAGAATAAGCTTTCTTCTCCCCTTGTTTGCTTTTTTAGCAATCTCTTGATTTTTCTTCTCAAGCTTTTGCCTCACTTTCTCATGCAATTTCTTCATGGCTTCGGCCTTCTTGCTTCCATCTAAGCTAATCATAAGATCACTTGACAAAGGAGTTAAATCCACAGAGGTGAGGGGATTGATGCCGTATACACACTCAAAGGGAGTCATTCCCGTACTTGAGTGTATAACCCGATTGTATGCAAATTCCACCAAAGGTAGGTGGTCCTCCCATGAAGTCATTTTGCCTTTAACCATTGATCGTAACATAGAACCCAAAGTCCTATTAACAACCTCGGTTTGGCCATCGGTTTGTGGGTGGCAAGATGTAGAGAATAGCAATCTAGTGCCAAGCCTACCCCACATTGACTTCCAAAAGTGACTAAGGAACTTAGAGTCCCTATTACTTACAATGGTCCTTGGAACACCATGCAATTTGACAACATTTTCAACAAATAAAGAAGCCACACTTGACGCATCTTCACTTTTTGAACAAGGAATAAAGTGTGTCATCTTAGAAAACCGATCAACCACAACAAAAATGCTATCCCTACCTCGTCTAGTCCTCGGCAATCCTAACACAAAATCCATAGATATATCAAGCCAAGGACGTAAAGGAGTGGGAAGTGAGGTATATAACCCGTGAGGGAGGAGCCGATACTTGGCTCCCTTACAATCTACACATTGGCTGCAAATCCTAGCCACATCCTTGTGCATTCTAGGCCAATAGAATTGCTCCTCCAATATCCCGAGGGTCTTGTCAATCCCAAAATAGCCCATTAGACCGCCATCGTGTGCTTTCCTCACAAATAACTCTCTCCAAGAGCTAGAAGGTACACACAATCGTCTACCTTTAAACAGGTAACCATCAAACTTGGCATAAGGATTTGAACCCCTATCCGAAACCCACTTGTCCCTACCCAATTCTTCGCATTCCCTAAAGATAGAAGGAAAGTGAGGATCCTCGGGATACAATGCCTTTAGGCTTTCAAAACCCATTAACTTTGAAGACAAAGTGGACACAAGTACATGTTTTCTAGACAAGGCATCGGCAACCACATTGTCCTTACCCTTCTTGTATTGAATAACATAAGGGAAGGTTTCTAGAAACTCAATCCATTTGGTGTGTCGTTTGTTAAGCTTGTCTTGTGCTCGTAAGTGTTTCAAGGATTCATGGTCCGTCCGAATCACAAATTCCTTGGGCCATAAGTAGTGTTGGCAATTGCCCAATACTCTAATCAAGGCATACAACTCTAAATCATATGTGGAGTAGTTTAGAGTAGCACTCTTGAGTTTTTCACTAAAATAAGCAACGGATTTTAAGTCTTGCATCAAAACAGCCCCTATGCCTACTTTACTAGCATCACATTCAACTTCGAACATCTTATCAAAGTTGGGCAATTGTAACAAAGGCGCGGAAATGAGCATAACTTTCAAAGCTTCAAAAGCCTTAGCTTGCTCTTCACCCCACTTAAAGGGTTGGTCTTTCCGAATGACCTCGGTCAAGGGGGCGGCTATGGTGCTAAATTCTTTGACAAACCTTCTATAAAAACTAGACAACCTGTGGAAGCTTCTTACTTCACCAACGGTTTGTGGGATTGGCCAATTTTTTATAGCGTCTATCTTGGATTCATCCACTTCGACCCCTCTTGAACTAACAACAAAACCGAAGAAAACAACTTCATTAACACCAAAGGAACACTTTTCAAGATTGGCATACAACTTCTCTTTTCTAAGCACATCAAAGACACTTTGTAAATGCAATACATGCTCATCTTTGGACTTGCTATATACCAAGACATCATCAAAATAAACAACAACAAGCTTTCCAATAAAAGGCTTCATCACATGATTCATTAACCGCATGAAAGTACTTGGAGTATTGGTTAGGCCGAATGGCATAACCATCCATTCATAGAGACCAAATTTGGTCTTGAAGGTGGTTTTCCATTCATCACCGGATTGCATACGAATTTGGTGATAACCACTCCGAAGATCTATCTTGGAAAATATACAAGAACCATTCAACTCATCAAGCATGCCATCTAATCTAGGAATAGGGTGACGATATTTTACCGTAATCTTGTTGATGGCTCGACAGTCCACACACATACACCAAGTTCCGTCCTTCTTTGGCAATAATAATACCGGAACCGCACATGGACTCATGCTCTCTTTGATGTAACCTTTGTTGAGAAGTTCTTCAACTTGTCGTTGTAGTTCTTTGGTGTTCGTAGGATTGCTTCTATAAGCCGGTTTGTTTGGCAATTGTGAACTCGGCACAAAGTCAATTTTATGCTCAATACCCCGAAGTGGGGGCAACCCTTGCGGAAATTCTTTGGGAAAAACATCTTCATAATCCTGCAACACAAGAGAAATCAAAGGACAAATAGAAGAATTAGTAGGGTTAGTGTTAAAACAATGTGCCAAAAGAAGCATGGGTGTGTCCTCATCATGATCCACGAAGAGCTCCTTCTTTCTAACCAACATCACCATATTTTCTTTTCCATTTGATACTGAGGCAGCCCCGGATACCCCCACTACCCCACCTACGAGTTCCCTCTCCTTTTCTTTATTTTTGAATTTCTTTCCCTTTTCTTTCAATTCTCTCATCCTTTGATGCAACTCGTTCACTTGTGAAGGAAAAAGTGGATGAAGTGTGACCTTTATTCCATTCTTCTTAAGTGTATATCGATTAGACCTCCCATCATGTTTGGTAGACCTATCATATTGCCAAGGTCTACCTAACAGCAAGTGACATGCTTGCATTGGTATTACATCACAAAGCACTTTGTCATGGTAGTTTCCTACCTTAAACCGTATCACACATTGCCTCATGACTTTCAATTCACCACATTCATTCAACCATTGCAACTTATAAGGGCTATTATGAAGTGTAGTGTGCAATTTCAAGAAGTTCACCATAGCAACACTAACAACATTTGCACAACTATCACTATCTATCACCAAAGTGCACACACTACCCTTCACAAGGCACTTAGTATGGAATAGATTCTCCCTTTGGCTAGGATCATCTATTTCCTTACTAATCATGGCATGCCTCAATAAAAAGTTCGAAACAATACACTCTCCTTTTTGCGGATAAATATCTTCCCCATAATTATCATCATATGGCTCACCCTCTGTTTCCTCTCCATCCTGAGGCCCGACCTCATTTTTCTCTCTTTCAACACCCACTTCTTCACCAAGGAAATACAATCTACCTTTCCTTATTATTACATTGTGTCGGTTAAGGCATTCGTTCGCTTTATGCCCCCAACCTTAGCACTTGAAGCATTGAAACCCTTTAGGATTAGGATACTTGTGAACTTCTTCCCTCGGAGGAATTTTGGGGACTGTTTTGGGCTCGGGAAGCCTAGTAATGGTGGGTTGGTCCTTATTTTTGGGCCAAACCAAAGAGGATTGAACCGTATCCTTGCCCCTTGGCCAACCCGAGGTCGATTGTCCGTTTGCTTTGAACGACGACCTCTCTTTAAGTTCCCTTTCCATCTCAAGAGCCGCTTGGAAAATACCTTCGATGGTATCAAACTTATGAAGTGTCAAATGAGTGGAGATCTCTTTGTTCAACCCACACTTGAACCGAACGATGTCATGACTAATTTGTTCTCCATGACGATCAAGCTTCAACATGAGTTGTTGAAACTCATCATAATATGCCAACACACTTCAATTCCCTTGTCGCAAATTGTACAACCTAGCAAGCAACTCATGACGATAACTTTTGGGAAGATACCATTGCCTCATTAGATAGCTCAACCTAAACCATAGTGGTGGTTGTCCATCAATCAACTCATTACCAAACCGTTTGATGTATTCCCACCATGTGTTAGCATAACCTTCAAAGTGAGCTATGGTGTAACAACTCTTCTTCTCTTTCGAGATATCATTTACTTGAAACACTTTATCGCACGCTGATTCCCAAGAAAGATAAACCTCGGGGTCACTTTCACCCTTAAAGATAGGTAGGCTCAATTTGATGGTATTGATGCCTACGTCTCTCTCTTGGTGTTGATTTTCCCTTTCTCCATACACTTGGATCTTCTTGAATCCATACGTCCCCCTCTCATCTCCTCTTCTCTCATGTAATCCTTATCAAAGGCTCTATACCTTTCATAATTCTCTCTACCATATTCCTCAAAGTGGACGGAACTTTTTTGGACGTTTGGGACTTGATTTGGAGGAATTGTGTTTTGTGGAGGCTCGGAAGGAAGGGTTTGGATTTAGTGGAGGTATTGGACGCCCAAGTCCTTCTTGCGGAACTTGAGGAGTTTGGGAATGGGTTGGTCTATTGGAGTCTCGGGTTAGGGGGTTATGGGTCGTTTGGCTTGCGGCATTTAGTGGAGCTAGTGAAGGATTTGGCAATTGTGGCCATGTTTCAGGAGTAACGGTGGCGGAGGAATTTCTATCATGTCCACTTGAGGAAACATGTCGAGGGGTAGAAGGGTGACAGTTTCCTTGACTCTCCACTTGTTCTAACCTCCCACTAATAGTCGTTACTTCTCCCCTTATGGCTCCCACTTCCGTACTCAACCTTTCAAGAGTTCGGGTCATAGCCTCAAGAGTGACCCTCATATTCTCCATTTCATTAGAATCCACCATTTGAGACGTGGTTCCCTCCATTGTCAAGGTATCACCTGCACAAGCAACAAAAAAGTTAGTTTAAAACCTCTCCTCACTCACACTCTCTTGGTTCACTCACACTCAAGCTTCACAAGTGTTGTACATTGGCTAGTAACCCGTGAATCCTTAAGGTATGAGTATGCTCTTGTCCGGAATGGATTCTTGTTTGAAACTCAAAGAATTCTCGTCGGACTAGAGCCAAGAGTATAACGTATTCAAATGATAAAAGCACACAAACAAACCTTGACACGAACACAAAGCTTCAAAGGGCTAATTGACAAGCTAGTAGGAATGTACTAGTTTGTTAATTAGTTCTCAAGTCAATTAGATGAAACTAGGAATCAATAATTAGAAACTAGAAAATCCAAATTTGAGCTTAATTATCATGTAAAAAGTAACTAGGGTGACGTGGTAGCATGTCATTGGCCACGGGTCCACATACGTTGTTCATCAACTTGAAGCCTTGGTCCTTTTATATCATGTGTAATGGATGACTAGTTATTGGGAGGGAAACATAAAGTTTTGTAACTTCTTTTTTTTCAACTTTTTCAAACTCAAAAGGTGATGTTTGACCTTACTAGTTCCACAAGACAAGGTTCCTTATTTTAAGGAAAAAGTGGTTGTCAATCTAGAAAGGTGATGTTGGCAAGTCTTCTCACAAACAACTTTTTCAATTTTATCTTGCAACCTTTTTTGGATCTATTGCTCTTTTAAGACATAGGATGAAGAGAAGCTTTTAAGATGAACACAACATCAACACCTTCAAGAACAAAGCAACAATACACCACAATGGCACTCCAACATCCAACACAAGTCAAACTCAAGGCCACTTCAAGTTTTCACAACAACAAGTCTCTTCTTATTAAGCTCAACGTTAGATTTAGACACTTTTTTGTGTTGGTGGGGAAGAGACCAACACAAGAAACAAACTAAACAAGTAAAATCTTTTGTAGATCTACAACCAATTTTCGACCAAAATGTTCAAGAACACTCTTTTTGGTAAGAGCTTCCCAAGATTGGTTTTGTAAGAACAAAGCCAAGCCTTGAGCTTTGATACCAAATGATACAAAAAATCAAACTTACAACAAGGAATCAAGAGAACAACAAGAACAACATCACTAGAGAATCAAAGGCCCCACTCGGCTTCTCTAGGTTTTCAAGGCAACAACGACAATATTCAAAAAGATAGATAAATAACACAAGATTCCCCACACGGCTTCACTGTATCAAGATACAAACAACAAGATTACAAAATGATGGATAGTAACTTGACACAAAATATCCTAGAATCTAAGAACCCTAACATGAAGATTAGGACCCTAAGACTAAAAGATATTTACACCAAATTCTTACTTGAATCAAGAGAAACTCATGAACCTCAAGACCCCCAAGTTTCTAGCCAAAGAACAATAAAAGTGTTACTACACTTTGTTGTCTAGTTTTGGGTTCACTCTCAAGAACAAGAGAGAGAAGTTCTCAAAATATTACAAGACTTATGTTTCTTCCATAATAAAAATGAACTAAGTCCAAGAAATAACCCTATTATTGTCTATTTATAGTACTCCACAAAATGAAAGGAAAATGACCATTCTAGCCTTGGTCTTGGGTGGCTTTGGAGTGTAATAAACTTACACTTCAAAGCCCCTCTTCACACTTCAAAACATGGAATCCCTTAGATGAATTAATTACACACTCACACACGGCCATTTGCATGAACATGGCTTGGAGTTTTTGTAACTACCGAGCTTGGCTACGTGTGAATGATCTTGAGATAGTTGCACTTGTATCAGACCAGGAGGTCACGAGTTCAAGCTGCGGAAACTGCCTTTAGCATAAATGTAGGGTAATACTGCATATAATAGACCCTTATAGCGGGAGCTTTAGTGCACCGGTTGTCCTTGCCTTTTGAGGGAGAGCGTTTATAACAATAATATGCTAAGCACTTGCATACTTTTGATCAGAATGGAATTCTCTTGCCTTGTAGTCTTTTGCTTTTTTAAGGCCTGATAAGCAAATTACTGGTTGTAAAAGGTGAATTCCAAAGAGGAAATTGAGATATGCAGAATCAGCATGTCTTTTTGAGGAAGGTTTAATAGCTTTCTATTGGTATATTTTTGGATTCTGGGATTTTAGTGGTCAGAAATAAAAGACTGTTTTATAAGAGATCCTCCATTGCATAAATCATTGAAATTCTTGCTCTATTTGATGACCTTATCTTGGTTTGTGATATTTCTATTGCAATATGCTTAGGTTGGTGGTCATAAACCATTAGTATATTGATAAGAATGTGAATTAAGGTTGTTTGGTTCATGCACTAGTTATAAAACAACATACCCGGTGGAGTCTGGGGAGGGTAATAAATCACATGAATTATTATGTGGTAACAATATTGTATGAAAATGTTATGCGGAGGTCGATACAATATTTGAACTTTACGGGAATGAATTCGAGATCCTATAACAACTCATTTGATTTACAGGATTCGACATCTATTGTGTACTTATTTGGTGAATCTTTTTAACACATACAAGTTTCGAGCCGAAGATATTGGTTCACATTAACCAGCAGATATACTCTACATCTGCCGATGATGTTATATGTGGACCTTAGACATTCTGTTATCTGTAAATACTTTTTCCCATATATTATTAATAAATATATCGGTATTCCAATTCTACCCGCTTTAAATAATAGGAATACATAGATTATCTCATAACTTATGTGGTTATTCAACTTAATACCGTCAACCAATCACTGTGTTAGTTTTATGGAGACTCTCTCTTTATATAAACAATCAAGCATTATACTCTTTTTTTAGCTTATGTCGGATTTTATTCTTAAATTATTATGCTAATGCAGGAATAATATGTTTCTTTTTCTATTTGGATAGGCCTGATAGTGACTACTCTAGTGTTGTGCTATGAGTACTGTTAGTAAAATTGTTTCCTTTACTTTTAGGATCTGTTGACACTAATTATTATTTTCTTAGTACTAACTTTGAGACCAATCAATATGTTTTATTACTCTCGTAATGCTGCATTTATAGTCCAGAAACAATCTCTCTACCTTACAAAGATGAGGGTAAAATCTCATAATAACCTATCCTTTTTGGATTTCACTTGTGGGATTACACTGGAAATGCTGTTGTTAATGTCACGTTCCTAAGGTTTACTGTATTGTTCGTAACTCAAAATTTGTTCTCTACTGTTGTTTTTCTGTTTCTCTTTTTGGTTATTTCTTTAGTCATAACTTGCAATACAACAAGCGGCATATCCAGATTATGATTTATCAAAATCCCTTTAGTAATGCAATAAATATGTCTTTCAGGTTTATTTAACATCATTTACGGTTGAGGACGGAACTTAAATCATAAGCCTAATTACAGTGCAAGATCAGAGACACAAAGCATCAGCCATTATTCTCCAAAATAGAAAAATTTGATCGCTATGGAGAATAATGAGCAAGGCAACTGGAGGAATCTAATGAAGACATACATTAGAGATTAAATAGTGTAAAAAATAATCTAGCATACAACCATCTCGAAATTCATGTATTTGCAGCTAGTTACTTTATATAATGCCTACCAGAAATACATATCGTAACACATAATTTTTGTGCATTTCGAAACTTTGGTTGCTTCAATAACTGTTTGTTAGTTCTTTTTTGTCCAATCTTAATTTTTACATGTTCAGATATGAACACAAATTGTTCATAAAATGTGGTTGAACATGGTGTTTTGTTCCTTCAGTTTTGCAGGTTTTTTTTGATTGACACTTGTTCCCACATCATAGAAGAAACAAATATGTAGACAGCATAGGATGGTATTAAAGGAAAGGCCCATTTATTATGTTAAGCATACCTTTCTCGGCCTTTTGGCTAAGATCAAGTGTAGTATCTGTTCTTATCAGTTTAATATCTGATATGTGGACCATTGGTTCACACGATATTAACTCTATTTTTCGAGGGGAGAGTCCTTCAACGTAGCTTGCTACCTGGGCTCTCAAGCGTCGTCCTTGTGTTGCACTACTGCATGGGCTTGGCGCACCCCACCAATCCAAGTTCAAAGTATTTGGTATGGGCTCTTTTGGTTTATGGCCCAGTACTATTTACTCCTTTGTAGTTTAATGCATTTTGTTTGTGAAGCGTACATAATAACCCTTGCTTGAATACCAAGTAACCCGTGGCATGCTCTCGGCAAAAGCGGGAAAAGCTTGAACGACTTCGAGTAAGAGGATAACATGTGTACCCAAAACAGACACATATATAGTAGTATAGTAGCACATATATAGAGAAATATCATTGAGGAAAAGCTCTAATGACTTCAAAACCGACACTGTTGGGTAGGTACCCAAGGGCGTGAGAGAACTCTCTAAGGAACTCGGCAAAATAAGGCCCAAACACAGGTTTCCGCAAAGTTGTTAAATAACTAGGTATTACTAGTAAAATTTCCCAAGTATCATTTAAAAAATTAGTTTAATAAGATACACAATGATATAAAATTTGAGCACTTATGTCCACTGTTTACAATTTGATACACTTATTTCAGCAAGTCATGATTTGCCAAATCAATTTCTTGTTGGCAGAAGAAAGTGACTTAGAGCAGATATATAGAGAAATATCCTGAGAAAATGACAGTATTGTTTTGGTAATAGCATTTCATGTATATCAACAAACAAAGTTTCGAGGTTGAAGCAACATTGTTTTCAATAGTAATCTCCTCGGATGAACTGATTCAGTTGCTTTACTTCTCCAGTTTGTTGATCAACCACCGCTTTTACAATATCCGCAACAGAAATCATGCCTACCACCTTCCCATCGATCACTGGAACATGTCGTATGTGATGCTCTGTCATCATAAAAAATTACATCACTTCCCTTAAAGCGCAACCAACTTCATGATTTGAACTAGTACGTACCACTCATGAGATGCATTGCTTTAAGAATTTGTGTCGGATGAAACGGTTATCAGCTTGCTCTGATGCAAAGGTAGTAATATTGAGCAGAAAAACAGAAAGAGAGATGGACAAAACAAAGCCAAGACGATGATAGATATCTAGGGTACCTGTTTGGTCAGAATATCTCCGACTCTTGTGTATTTAGTTGACCTATCCTGTACAATTACATTCCGTAGATAGTCTGTTCTCTTGCACAGTGTGCATAGATGAAGGAACAAATTACACTAAGATAGAAGTGAAGTAGAAATTATGTCTACATATTAAGCGTTTGAGAAACATTACACACTAAGATTGAAGTTAAAAGGATACAGGTGGACAATAAGTCATACATTTTGCCTGCTTCGAAAACTTAGATATGAATTCACAATTTATGCTTTTGCATTTGGAATATAATGTAGAACTTGTGATGTTATCGAGCATGACTGCAAATTTGTTCTCACTGTAGCTTCATGTTCTTCAGAAGCCTGTTCAATAAAACAAAGGCATGTAAAGAAGTGACTTGGGATTGCTGAAGGGTAATTGAGAACGCGAGGAGCTCACAAAATATTTGTTGCATCATGTGATGATACATATCAATGCAAGAAACAATTGTGTTTTATATAATGAGGTGCTAGGGAATCAAGGTGCAGACTTAAGCATATTATCTAAAACAAGTAGGATTAGATAGTTTAATGTGCAGACATTTCTATATTATCCTCTAGCAGAAAGCTGAAACTTTAAGCATTTATTCTTTAGAATATAAGTGTCAACATTCTTTTTTTGAGAGTGGTAACATAGTTTTTTTTCCTGTATTAACAAGGAGTGTGACTAGTTCTTTGACTTAAAGTTACTAAAAATGGATGGAAAATGACAACATATGGGAATCTATACCGGGTATCAATCTATACAGAACGTATAATTGACTTGTATATGGATGAAAAGATTAGTTTGGTTGAATGGATTGTAGAGATTTGGGATACCTTAGTTCATTGGCGTAACCTCTGTTGTTGTTTTCAGCGGCCTTGTAATTGGGTAAAGGTACTTGGCCATTTTCTATCTGCATGATATCCGTAACAAGCAGCTCATAATGCCTCCTCACTTCGGCTGCTGATTTTCCACCTACGCACCTGGCAATGTTATGCCAGCGATCAGGAGTGTCCCTGTCGTATAAAGCCAAAGCCTCTTCGAACTTCTTGTTTTGCCTTGCAGTCCAGGAGGCCATTAAAGATTGTAGAGAGTATTCTAAAGCTGAAAAGGAGAAGAAGCTCTGGGGAGAAGTGCAGAGCTACCTCACCTAAAGCCAAGTGCTCAAGCGAATGGTATGTGGGAGATAATACTAAGTTAGCTCCTTATAAGCTGGAGAAAAAGGTGTTGGGTTGTAGCAAGTTGACGAATATTTTTTTTTTTTCGTTTTCTTTTAGGGGAGGTACAATACATGATTCTTGAAGTAATGCTAATGGGAATAAGTGGAGGGAGAATAAGATAATAGTATCTGTGACCAGACTTTGGTTGCTTTTTATTGAAAAGTAATATCATCAGCAAGTGGATCAGATAGGAATTCACAGCTGGAAGAGATTAGATCCCATAATTCCAATTCTTTGGTAAGATAGATGCGCCAATGCTATAGTATTTTAGGCCGAAAAACAGTTATCAAGATATTATTCCATCTTCTAGGTTGCAAAATGTTGCTTAAATTCTACATCAATTGGCAAAACCTTTTGAATCGTTACTGCCAGTCAATGTTTGACAAACTGTGCACTGACTTAAGCATTGTTGATCTTTATGCTCTGATGATAACGAATTATGAACAAAGTGAAAAAGACTAAATGCTTAATGTTATTCATTAGCTCAATTTCAATTGTTCTCTATGTTTTATCATCTCACATTTGGATGTTTGAATTTCTGAAAATGTTATTCACTGCTTTTAAACCTTTTGATATTTGTTTTTTGAAAATGAATTCTCTAGAAATGGAGTCAGCCTGTGCTTATTTCTATTACTGAGTTTTCAGAGTTTCACTGTTTTTGCTTTTCAAGATAAGGTGTAGGTACAATCAGGACTATCATGGTGTAAAACCCTGTGAATACCCGTTGTTTCATGTTTGTGTTTCTTTCTAACCATGATTGGTTGATTTGCCTCTTCGCTAGCTAACTTATATGTGGTTTATGTACTTGTTTTCTCGTGTACTCCTATACTATTATTGCTGTGTTATTGTTCGTTGTAACTAACAAGTAATTAAATGAAATCAACTAGCATGAAACTGAATAGTTTCTGATCCTAAAGCTCTTTTCAAAACCAATATCAACCGTATATTTGTACAGATGAATGAGTTATAGTTTATTCAGCATTAAACAGTTGGCTATCGTGATTTGCTGTTAGTTCCGTTTCCAGAATAATTGATGCATTGTAAGCACTCTCATAGAGAAGCAGGACATCTCCACAACGACTTTTTTCCAGTTTACATCATATTGAGGCGAGAAGTTTGTCATTCCGAGATGAACTACTTTTGAGTGAAGAGTTGTAGTTTTGAAAGCATCTGAAAATTACCAAACGAGGGAACCATTTTAGATCACTTGCTTTGACACCTTTTTCATTTGCGAATACTGCTAGTCCACACGGATGAGGTGGAGGGACACCATTTGTCAAATCTTGCAGTTATATTCTAGTGAAAACAAAAACTACAGGAGGAATCTATGCCGTAATACAACAAAAGTATCTGATGTTTAAGAACCCCTTTTATCTAGAATACCTTCTACATTGACGTATCTAAGCTACAGTTAGTGCCAACCCTTTAATCTATTTTCCTGAAACCTTGATGTGGAAATGTGAAGTCAAAGACTTTCATGGTACCTCTGACAACAACAACAATATATACTCGGTATAATCCTAGAAAGAGGGGTCAGAGGAGGGTAGAGTGTACGTAGACCTTACCCCTATCCCAATAGTCAAGGCCAACTTAGCGTGAAACTATTTACACATTTTCATCAATGTTTGAACCTGCAATAAAGTAGATGTCTGTTTCAATTATCTGATCAGTCGTATGCTAGTAAAAGCTTGAGGAGTCCACTAAGGATGAAATCTTTGGATATGCCACAAATTAAAGAGAATTTAGACAGGTATATTTTGTTGAAAAACATCTATAGTGGTTGAATCAACATAGAAAATTGCCTCAAATGGAGTAAGCAGGTGGTTTCCTTCCTTTTTATCTCTTTTTTGTGGGTGATGAAATGTTCCAAATGATAAAAAGATAGATTGCATTAGAAGAAGTATCTTCTTATCTGATTTTTAGAAGCAAAGATAAGAGTACCTTATCTTAGCTAATGCAAGATTAGGGGTCAGTTTTATATTCTAGATACTCTTCTTCTTTTCTTAAGTCAAATTTGGGTGCTTGAGTGTAATCTTGATGATCAGAATTAGAATATTTTGTCTTTTGAGGGGAGAAGGGAGTCTTGGCGTAATTGGTAGAGTTGTTGTCGTGTGACCAGGAGGTCACGAGTTCAAGCTGCGGAAACTGCCTTTTGCATAAATGTAGGGTAAGACTACATATAATAGACTCTTATAGCGGGAGCTTTAGTGTACAACGTTTATAACAGTAATATGCTAAGGCTAAGCACTTGCATACTTTTGATCAGAATGGAATTCTCTTGCCTTATATTCTTTTGCTTTTTTTAAGGCCTGATAAGCAAATGGCAGCTGGTTGTAAAAGGTGAATTCCAAAGTGGAAATTGAGATATGCAGAATCAGCATGTCTTTTTGAGGAAGGTTTAATAGCTTTCTATTGGTATATTTTTGGATTCTGGGATTTTAGTGTCACGACCCAACTTTTCAGGTCATGATGGTGCCTACCATAACCCACTAGTAGGCAAGCCAACCTGTAGTCCGGAACGGCTAGTAACGGACTACTCGATAACATAAGGAAAAAAATGTGGAATATATGAAATAAAGATCAATACATAGACGAATCTACAAACCTGGTGGTATCAGTAGAAGAGCTTCTAAACATAATAAGAGTACAAAAGTGATATATCAAGGAGAAATATACTGATTCAACTTACCTCTGACTATAACTTAGAGGCTAGTCTGATACATAGGAGAGAGATAAGTAATACTCCAAACGTCAGGAGCTCACTTTAAGTTTCCGAATCAGGGCTACTCCACACGATGCACACATCAATAGTGATAACCCATACTATGATCTGCAGGCTGCAGAGGTGTAGTATGAGTACCAAACGAATGGTACTCAGTAGGCAACTGCCAACTGAGCTTCAAAGATAAAGTAGATATATACAACATATAAACAGATTGAAACTACGCCCAAGAGTCCTGCAATCATATCACAAGTCAATGAGATAATAAGGAACAACTATCCTATTTAGGTCCAAGAGACTAACATAATAAGACTAAGGAAGCATCAAGAGTGAGCTATTCTATTCGAGCTATATTCAATAGACGTCAATGCTATACTGTATATCCCAAGCCAATATACGAATAAAGGGCGAATGAAAGATATATAGTAATATACAAGGCGGAGAAACGAATATACAATAAGAACAAACGAAGGGAGGGATATACGATAATGTCATAACTTCATATAGTTAGATATATATACATATACCTATAGACGTGAGGCCATCTCAAAGCATAACCTAGATCATCATGTTCTCATTTTAAGACCTCATTATAATACTATCATGATTAAAATACTATCATCTCGGGGATTCTAATCCACATGGCTAGACAAGAGATATACATAATAATGCAATCATAAGATAGGAGAGGCCAAAGACATATCTCAAATCCCGATACCTGATCAATGACCAATCTGTCATAGCTAGCCATAATAATGAGCATAACAATGATAGTAACAATATCAATAACAACGTTAATAACCGACTACTCCAAAAAATCAAATACCTAGACGAGCCTATACGTACCCCCACTGCCCCAGGCTCGGAAGGTTCAATCAACATACAACAACACAAGACATATTCTTCATCAATATCTATGCAACTGTCCCATACCGGCTGATAAAAATAGGTACATACTGGTGATAGGCGATGCGCATGCAGGAATGAATGCAAAGTATACCATCAATATCACAACTCATAATAACTGTCCTCATCAGGACCATCATCATCATAATCAACCTCCGGCCTTGCCGAGAATTAATATCATCTTAATAGTATCCTTCGGACTCGAACCGGTTATCAATATCATCTCAATAGTATCCTCCGGACTCGAATCGGGTATCAATATCATCACAATAGTATTCACTGGATTCGAACCGGGTATCAATATCATCACAATAGTATTCTCCGGACTCAAACCGGGTATCAATATCATCACAGTAGTATCCTCCGAACTCGAATCGGGTATCAATATCAGCACAATAGTATTCTCCGGACTCGAACCGGGTATTAATATCATCACAATAGTATTCTCCGGACTCGAACCGGGTATCAATATCATCACAATAGTATCCTCCGAACTCGAACCGAGTATCAATATCATCACAATAGTATTCTTCGGACTCGAACCGGGTATTAATATCATCACAATAGCATCCTCCGGACTCGAATCGGGTATTAATATCATCACAATAGTATCCTTCGGACTCGAACCGGGTAACAATATCATCACAATAGTAGCCTCCGGACTCGAACCAGGTATCAATATCATCTCAATAGCCTCCGGTCTTGCCGGGTATCAATATATCATCGTAACTATCAACACATAAATATAAGCATATAATAAGTGTACAGACGCAAACCGATATACTTCTAACCGTAATCATAATATCGTAAAGATAAACTATCTTATCATTATATTCTATCTGCTCATTATTAACTATCCAAGACCCATTATTATGTCGCTAGTTTACTAGTCATCACATGATCTCTAGTTAATCAATCTAACCGATTCTTCACATAATCATTAATCATGGAATAACAACTAACCATTAATCAATAATTAGCCAAACCTAACGTCTAGTTAAGGTTCACCATTAAACCATAATCGCCATCTGTTCACTATTCATCCTTTCTCAACTAAACAACTTTTATTAACTAACACCAATCAATATCTAATACTGTTTACCAACTAATTCTCATTTAACTAATCCTCATTTAACTAGTCCTCGTTATTAGCTAGCCAGCATCAGTAAATAGGCATCATTATTAACTAGGCATTAAGTATTATAGACACCTAATAGAAACCTAGTTACCACGTAGCTTATACCATAATTAGGAAGAATATTCATAACATCGCATCTAGCTAGAATCACATCAATAACCGATATAATAATCATGAATGTATCGAATCTATGCATGGCATCACTAGTATCCAATCAGTGAAATCATAAGCGTCATACCACACCCTCCTCCGTCCCATACCGGAGAGATGTGTATACGCACACACATACATATATATTCATGAACTGTAGTCGCATCCTCAACAAGGATAAGCACTTCCCGGATATCCAATCTATATCATCTATCGACTCTTGGCCTAATAATATGTCCAGAATAATCATAATATCATAATCGCGACCTTAGGCTCATATACATATTCGAAACTCATATCGATAATCATATTTATAAGTCGTAGCATATCTATAATCATCTCACATATAGAAGGCATCTCACATTTAGGAGGCATAATATCAACAAGCATATTACCTCTATTAGACATCTCATATCTATAGGTTATACATCATGACCAAGAGGAAAATCATCTCTATAATCTCAATAATCATAACTAAGAGGAAAATCATCTCTATGGACCCAACATCATAACTAAGAGGAAAATGTATCTCCATGTGTCAAATATCATAAGTAAGAGAAAAATGCATCTCTATGACCAAATATCATAATTAAGAGGAAAAATACATCTCTATGGTCAAATATCATAATTAAGAGGAAAATGCATCTTTATGGGTCAAATATCATAATTAAGAGGAAAATGCATCTCTATGACCAAATATCATAATTAAGAGGAAAAATACATCTCTATGGCCAAATATCATAATTAAGAGAAAAAAATACATCTCTATGGCCAAATATCATAATTAAGAGGAAAATTAATATTTTTATAGTTCATTAATCATAATCCGGCGAAAATCATCACTATTTATCAATACACCAAGTTAATCTTATAAATAAGGCTCATTAGTCTCAACTTGGCCTACTATCCGCAACTAAGCCCACAAGGGCTAACACAAATCTTGGCTTAAGTGGGCCGGATGATCCCACTTCTAATCCCCAATCTCCATATTTAGGCAAACTACTCCCAAAACTAGGCTAAGGTATCTAGTTCCACTTCCAGATGTCAAGTAAGCCACATACAAGCCTAAGATAGGAACTTCGACTAGAAATAATGGCACTTAAGTCAATTCTATCCAAATTACGATTCCAAGAATACCACACTAGACCAATAAGATCAAATATACTAATCATGCTTCCAACACTAAAACCATATCCATAATCTAGCAATGTATCAAATCCATGATATAATTCAATCTAAACTAGGGAGAAGGCAATAGGAGTCCACAAGGTTATAAACATACTATCTTACGGGTCCAAGACCATCATCTAATTTCCCAAAACATTAATAATCAAGGCTAAGATATCTTACTCATAATCAATCCTAACATTCATATCCACACGCAATACATATCATACATCATCTATGAAGGAAAGTGGACAGGAGCCTACCTCAAGGCCGAACCGCAAAACTTCGCATCATGCACCACAAGCTCGTCTTCACTTCACAATTCTCAAAATGCCATCACACTATCAAAAATATAATCTACTCATCAATACGAGTCTAACGATACCCATATTGCACTATTGTGCTTCGGGTCCAATAACGACACCAAAAACTCCAAGTGGGTCCCACATACGGAAATCATGTTTTCGAGGTCAACCCAATGCTCATACATTACCAAGGAATCATAACCCTCAATTAATTGGTGAAAACAAACCAAATTTAGGGCTAAATCAAGCCCTAAGCTAAATTGGGGTTTTGGGTCAAGAACTAAGAAAATCACCAATAAAGTGATGAAATCTTACCTTAATCTGAATGATAATCATGATAAAAGATGTTTACCAAGCTCCTAGATACCCACAAGACTCAATTAGATACCCACAAGACTCAATTTTGAGTTATCATACCCATTTAGGGTTTTAGCTCTCAAAAGTGAATGAAAAATCCCTAAATTCGCGAGCTTAGGGTCTATTTATAGATCCCCTCGGCGAGGAGCGCGGTACCCTGTAACAGCAAAGTCAAAAACTTGTTTTTGATCCTCGGGATTCATTCAGAATCCAAAATATATGATCCAATAGTGAATTTTAAGTGTAAACCACAATTAAAATCAATTGGGATCATAAAAACTTCCATCCGAGATCGTTTAGGAAAAAAGTGAGGCCCACACATATAGTTTCGATTTTCATAAATTCCGCTCAATAGCCCGATATAAGTTTGGGAGCCTTGGGACCTGAACCGAGGGTATCCCTAGACTAAAATCAACATTCCGAATGTGATGGAGAAGTCGGATTTTCAATCCGCGATCGTTTCACTAAAGCTTTCACTCGGTGGCCATTTAAAACCAGTGAAGACTTCTAAACAGGGAATTGACTCTAAAAAATAAATAAGTTGCCCGGTAACTGAACCGTCAGTTCCAGTAAGTCATAAATGACTTGGGGAAGCTATGGAGAAGCTCAAACGGTGAAGATAAGAAGGAATATGGAAAATGACCTGAAGAGTCATTCTAAAATAAAAGACTACTTTCTAAGAGATCCTCCATTGCATAAATCATTGAAATTTTTGCTCTATTTGATGATCTTATCTTAGTTTGTGATATTTTTATTACAATATGCTTAGGTTGGTGGTCAGTTATATACCATAAGCAGTTATAAAACAACATAACCGATGGTCTGGGGAGGGTAATAAATCACATGAATTATTATGCGGTAACAATATTGTATAAAAATGTAATGCAGCGGTCGATGCAATATTTGAACTTTACGGGAGTGAATTTGAGATCCTATAACAACTCATTTGATTTACTGGATTCGACATCTATTGTGTACTTATTTGGTGAATCTTTTTAACACATAACAAGGTTCGAGCCAAAGATATTGGTTCACATTAACCAGCAGATATACTCTACATCTGCCGATGATGTTATATGTGGACCTTAGACATTCTGTTATCTGTAAATACTTTTGCCCATATATTATTAATAGGAATTCTCTCATAAGTTATGTGGTTATTGTTGGGTACTATGTAGTTTTGATGATTGACAAACTGACACATGAATGAAACATGTTACTTGAGTTGGTCCACTCATAGAAAAGCAGATTTTCAGTTTCACTGATAAATGCAAACATGATTGCTTAAAGACAAGAACGAATAAGAAAGCCTAATTCTGATATACTCAAGCTACTGATCATGAGGGGAATATAACAAGTTTGAATTTGATTCAAACACTTAATGATAAGTGGAACAAGTGGTCCTTCAGGCTTGGATCATGACTTTGAAGCTTGACCTTGATTAAGTGAGGGATAAAAATATTGAAGTCATTCGTCAATTGACACAGTTGATATCACATGCTCCTCCTTTCTCTTTATTATTTGTATCCTTAGCCATGTCCCACTTTTATACCATATTTTTTTTATTAATGCTCAGTTGTTTTGCTTTGTTCAGTACTAGCTTAGGTTAATGTGGAACACGCTCTGTCAGTTAAATGGAATGGTTATCTTTGCTAAATTGACTCATTTTTGCTCTCTTTAATACATTACTATGTTGGCTAGAGTCTTTGTCTGATTTTTTTGGCGATAGCCCCAGTGGCCATGGATAACATAACAAATCACTTTGGCTAGTATATTATTGCATTGAAATGATTTTTCGATGCTGTCAAAAGGGGGAAGATAATAGGGTTGTGCAATGTTTATAACCCATTGACTAACTTGTTTCATTCTAGTGTTTTATACTTTAGTGCCTACAGGTGAAGATGGTTGAATGCACAAGACAAGAGGTTTATCATCATCAAAAAGGGGAAATTTGTTGGGTACTATGTAGTTTTGATGATTTACAAATTGACACATGAATGAAACATGTTACTTGAGTTGGTCCACGCATAGAAAAACAGATTTCCAGTTTCACCGAAGGATGCAGACAAGATTGCTTAAAGACAAGAACGAATAAGCAAGCCTAATTCTGATATACTCAAGCTACTGATCATGTGGGGAATATAACAAGTTGAATTTGATTCAAACACTTAATGATAAGGGAAAGCAATTTGAGTTGAAAAAGGAGTCCTACGTGAAGAAAGAGTTTCACTTCTGAGTATATCTTGAAGAGTCTTATGTGTGGGAGGAGAAAGATTTTGATAAATAAACATGTGTTGATTTAAGAGAGTTGGAGTTTTACTACAACACTAAGGAAACAAGAGTTGGAATTAAAGAAAGAGTCTCACTTGAAGTAGAACTCCATGCAATGGGATTTCTAATTAAAAGAGGAGTTTGAAATAAAGAATGACTCTTTGAAGAGTTGTGCTTAAATAGAAGATGCATCAGTCAGAATAATTCACGCACTTAAAAAGAAGAAAAGCACAATCGACAGATTAACTTTACGAAGTACTACTCAATCACTGAAGAAACACGTTGAAGAACTTGGTCCTCAGTACAAAATCCAATTAAGAGTTTTAGCGTTGATTTTTAGAGTTGTTCATTGTGTTTGAACTATTGATGTAATATTAGTTTCAGTGTGTTATAAACTGAACTAGGAGCTAGTCATCGAGTTGGGAAAACTCAGACTTTGGGAACGCATACCTTGGGAGGTGTGTGTAGTTAGGAATTAGAGTTTATAATTCCTAGTTGTTGAGTTATAGGGATTAGAGTTTATAATTCCTATTTATTGGTTACAAGAGTTTTGTAATCAGTCGTTGTTGAGGCTCAGAGTTATTTACTGAAGTTGGGGTTAAATCCTGTAGAGGTGCAGGTCGTGTTTTTTTTACACCTTTTGAACCGGGTGTTTTCCACATAAAAATCTACTGTGTTCTTTACTTTCTGTTTTACTTCTTCTGTGGAACATGTCAGGCAACCCATTCCATCAATAGGCAACAGTTATGCGAAAATAAGAAAATCGGTAGGCACGAATTCTTAACAGTTATTCAACTTAATACCGTCAACCAAGCACAATAATACTTATATGAATCTTTTTCCTCTTTCTGCAGCCAACCAATCACTGTGTTAGTTTTATGGAGACTCTCTCCTTATATAAACAATCAAGCATTATACTCTATTTTTAGCTTATGTGGGATTTTATTCTTAAATTATTATGCTAATGCAGCCTGATAGTGACTACTCTAGTGTTGTGCTATGAGAACTGTTACTAAAATTGCTTCTTTTATTTTTAGGAAGGATCTGTTGACATTAATTATTTATATTCTAAGTACTAACTTTGAGACCAATCGATATGTTTTATTGCTCTCGTAATGCTGCATTTTTAACCTATCAAAAACAATCTATCTACGTACCTTACAAAGATAAATGTCTTTCAGGCTTATTTAACATCATTTACGGTTAATGACGGAACTTAAATCCATAAGCCTAATTACAGTGCAAGACCAGAGATACAAAGCATCAGCCACTATTCTCCAAGATAGAAAAATTTGATCACCATGGAGAATAATAAGCAAGGCAACTTGAGGAATCTAATGAAATGAAGACATACATTAGAGATTAATTAAATAGTAAAAAATAATCTAGCATTTAACCCTTTCTTTGTTTACAAATAACATTTATGGAGGCATACTATGTAATGGAACACGACAACACTAACCCTGGCCATATGGTAAAAGTATTTGCGTCAAATTGGATGTTACACCAAACTAATGAGTCCATGACATTAATATGAATAGACACGCAGTTATCACTTTACCATGAGTAATATGTTCACTCTATTAAATCATGTAGGCAAAATGACCTTCTGGACCCCTGTACTATGTCAGTTTTGTAAGTTGGACACTTTTACTTACATGTTTGTCATCTGGACCCTTGAACCCATCAAAAAATAATATTTTGCACCCTTTGACCATTGACCTTGCCTATGTGTCAGGCGTGGCAGCTGACATGACAGCTGACGTGGGGGAGAGTGTGTTACACTCACCAAAAAAAAGTTTAAAATGTTGCTTTTTAGTGGGTTCAGGGGTACAGATGACAAACATGTAAATAGAAGTGTCCAACTTACAAAACCAACATAGTACAGGGGTACAGAAGGTCATTTTGACTTTTAAAAATGACTTGGAATTTCATGAAATACTTGAAAATGACGTGGCAGGTGACGTGGCACACTTGACACATGTGACAGGTGACGTGGCACACGTGGCATCTTATGTGGCAACTGACGTGGGGAAGTGTATTACACTCTCCAAAAATGTGTTTAAAATGTTGCTTTTTAGTGGGTTCAGGAGTCCAGATGACAAACATGTAAATAGAAGTGTCCAACTTACAAAACCGACCTAGTACAGGGGTCCAGAAGAGCATTTTGCCAATCATGTAGTATCATAACTTACATCCGTTTAGTGTAAATATCCAGTGCAGATAAGTATCTACCATCTCGATATTTATATATTTGCAGCTAGTTTGTATTTTATATAATGCCTACCAGAAATACATATTCGAAACTTTGATTGCTTTAATAACTGTTTGTTAGTTCTTTTTTATCCAATCTTCATTTTGACATGTTCAGATATGAACATAAATTGTTCATAAAATGTGGTTGAGCATGGCGTTTTGTTCCTTCAGTTTTGCAGGTATTTTTTCATTGACACATCTTCCCACATCATGGAAGAAACAAATATGTAGACAACATAGGATGGTATAAAACGAAAGGCCCGTACATCATTTTAAGCATACCTTTCTCGGCCTTTTGGCTAAGATCAAGTGTAGTATCTGTTCTTATCAGTTTAATATCTGATATGTGGGCCATTGGTCCACACGATATTAACTCTATTTTTTGAGGGGGAGAGTCCTTCAACGTAGCTTGCTACTTGGGCTCTCAAGCGTCGTCCATGCGTTGCACTACTGCATGGGCCTGGCGCACCCCACCAATCTAAGTTTAAATTTTTGGGTGTGAATCATTTGTTGGCTCTTTTGATGGCTGATCTAAGATTAATTTGTATGAAAAATACTCGCTTGTACTCTGTATCCAAAATTGTTATATTACCCAATTTTAGCAAATGGAGAGTTAGATTTTTTTATTTTATTTTTATGTTATCCTTGTGGGCTGAGAACGGGTATAGAGAAAATGGGTAAAACAAAATGCTTGAGCCAATGCTTGAATAAAGTAACCCATGCCATACACATGCTCGAATACCAAGTAACCCATGCCCATACACTCGGGAAAAAGCTTGAACGACTTTGAGCAAGAGGATGCATGTAACCCAGAACTGACACAGGTGGGTAGGTACCTAGGGGTGCGAGAGAACTCTCTAAGGAACTCGGCAAAATAGCCCCAAATACATTGGGAAAAAGCTCGAACGACTTTGAGCAAAGAGGATGCATGTACCCCAAACCGACACAGGTGCGGAGGTAGAGGGGAGACCTAGTGGCACGAGACACTCTCTAAGGAACTCAGCAAAATATCCCCAAACACAGGTTTCCGCAAAGTTGTATTAAATAACTAGGTATTTGTAGCAAAAGTTCCAAAGTATCATTTAAAAAATTAGTTTAGTAAAATACGCAATGATATAAAATTTGAACACTTATGTTCACTGTTTACAATTTGATACACTTATTTCAGCAAGTCATGATTTGCCAAATCAATTTCTTGTTGGCAGAAGAAAGTGACTTAGAGCAGATATATAGCGAAATATCCTGAGAAAATGACAGTATTGTTTTGGTAATAGCTTTTCATGTATATCAACAAACAAAGTTTCGAGGTTGAAGCAACATTGTTTTCAATAGTAATCTCCTCGGATGAACTGATTCAGTTGCTTTACTTCTCCAGTTTGTTGATCAACCACCGCTTTTACAATATCCGCAACAGAAATCATGCCTACCACCTTCCCATCGATCACTGGAACATGTCGTATGTGATGCTCTGTCATCATAAAACATTACATCACTTCCCTTAAAGCACAACCAACCTCATGATTTGAACTAGTACGTACCACTCATGAGCTGCATTGCTTTAAGAATGTTTGTGTCGGATGTAACGGTTATCAGCTTGCTCTGTTGCAAAGGTAGCAATATTGAGCAGAAAAGCAGAAAAGAGATGGACAAAACAAAGCCAAGACGATGATATATATCTAGGGTACCTGTTCGGTCATAATATCTCCGACTTGTGTATTTAGTTGACCTATCCTGTACAATTAGCTTCCACAGATAGTCTGTTCTCTTGCACAATGCGCATAGATGAAGGAACAAACTACACTAAGATAGAAGTGAAGTAGAAATTATGTCTACATATTAAGCGTTTGAGAAACATTACACACTAAGATTGAAGTTAAAAGGATACAGGTGGACAATAATATTCGTACATTTTGCTTGCTTCGAAAACTTAGATATGTATTCACAATTTATGCTTTTGCATTTGGAATTATAACGGAGAACTTGTGATGTTATCGAGCATGACTGCAAATTTGTTCTCACTGTAGTTTCATGTTCTTCAGAAGCCTGTTCAATAAAACATACGCATGTAAGGAAGTGATAAATTAGCGATGAAACTAATACATTTTCTTGGGAGGATTATCGTTATTAGTTACTAAGTTTTCAACATTTTTGGGCTTGGGCTAGGTTGAGTGCTGATGAATTAGCATTGGTTAAGCTAAAGATGAATGTATAGCGCAGTCCTTTTGTGGATATAAGGAAAGCATATGATTCACTTGACTGGGCTTTCTTAAGGAAATTGATGATAGAGATGGGATTTCCAAGCAAATTTGTAGGATGGGTTATGGCATGCATAACTACTGTGTCTTATTCCTTAACCATTAATGGTGGCCTAACTGAAGCATTCCAAGGCAAGATAGTTATAAGACAAGGTGACCCAATGTCACCTTACCTATTTGTCCTTGCTATGGAATACTTGAACAGATTGTTGAAGCAACTGGCCAGGAATAAGAGTTTCCAATTCCATCCAAGGTGCAAGAAGCTGGGGGCGATACATGTGTGCTTTGCTGATGACCTGCTAATGTTTTGTAAGGCAGATAAAGGGTCCATCAGGCTACTCAACCAGACATTTAGGAAGTTTTCTAAAGTATCAGGGTTGCAAGTAAATGTAGACAAAAGCTCTCTATTCCTGGCTGGCATCTCAGAAAACTTGAAGCAAGAAATCTTGGAGGAGACAGGTTATAGTGTAGGCACACTTCCGTTCAAGTACCTGGGGGTACCTATTGCTGCAAGGAAGTTATCTATAGCTCTTTGTTGGCCATTGATTGAGAAGATAATAACAAAGATTAATTGTTGGTCTACAAGGTTATTAAGCTATGCAGGCAGGCTACAATTAATCAAGGCAGTGATATTTGATATGCAGGCATACTGGGCACAGGTGTTCCTGATCCCCAAGAAAGTACTCAAAGGCATTGAAACTATATGTAGAACCTTCTTATGGACTGGAAAGAATGAAATATCAAAAAAAGCTCTTGTAGCTTGGGAAAAAGTGTGTCTACCACAGAGTGCAGGGGGGCTGAATGTAATAAACCTTTACTTTTGGAACAAGGCTGCAATAGCTAAGCATTTATGGGAAGTAGCAATGAAAAAGGACTGCCTGTGGATAAAATGGATCCACACCTTTTACATAAAGCAGCAGGACTTGGAGCAACTCAATCTACCCAAGGATGTCTCTTGAGTGATTAGGAAGATTTTGAATACCAGGAAGCTGATAATGGAGACACAGCAGGGGCATGAAAATATGCTAGACAGGCTGAAGTTATTGCAAAAAGGAAGGAAATTCAGCATCAAGAAGTTGTACTTACTGCAGATTCCTCAACACCCCAGAGTGTCATGGAAGAAGCTGATTTTGCAACCCCACATGCAGCCAAGTCATAAATTCAATTTGTGGTTAGCTCTACAACACAGGTTGGCAACAGTGGAGAGATTACTGAAGATTGGCATACAGGTTCCTCAATCATGTGTATTTTGTGGTACAACTAATGAATTGTTTGACCATTTATTTTTTGAATGCAACATCACTAAAGGTATTTGGAGAAGACTGCTTATATGGCTAGGACAATCGAGAGCAATTGGAAGCTGGAATGCAGAGATAAACTGGTTGGTGACAGGGCTGAAGAATGATATAGGGTACAGAGAAATTGTAGCAGCAGCATTCAGTATGATGCTCCATTCCATCTGGACAGCTAGGAATCACCTTAGATTCCAGAAGAGACCTTACTCTAGTGATGCAATTTGTAGAAGTATAGCATTGCATATACATATGAAAGGAAATTATGTAAATAAGTGGCACAAACAGTTACAAAAGTTAAATTCTTGATGAATGCGTAGCTAGCCAGGATATGTGTGTATATGAGTAATAGTAGAATGTGAGAGCTAATTGGTCAGCAATTACCTGGTTTTGTAATGTTAAATTTGGTGGAATGAAAAGTCCGTTTAACAAAAAAAAATAAAAAATGAGAACGCGGATTTTGAACTTGCTAACACAGATGGTATTTTCTTTTAAGTTGTAAGTGCCGCTGAAATTATCTTCTTGATAAGTGACTTGGCATCGCTGAAGGGTTATTAATGACACGAAGAGCTAGCTTACATATTTTTTGTTGCATCATGTGATGATACATATCAATGCAAGAAACAATTGCGTTTTATATAATGAGGTGCTAGGGAATCAAGGTGCAGGACTTACTCATATTATAATGGGCATTTATTCTTTAGAATATAGCTGTCAACTTTTCCTGTATTTTTTTTATTGAGAGTGGTAACATAGTTTTTTTCCTGTATTAACAAGGAGTGTGACTAGTTCTTTGACTTAAAGTTACTAAAAATGGATAGAAAATGACAACATATGGGAATCTATACCGGGTATCAATCTATACAGAACGTGTAATTGACTTGTGTAAGGATGAAAAGATTAGTTTGGTTGAATGGATAGTAGAGATTTGGGATACCTTAGTTCATTGGCGTAACCTCTGTTGTTGTTTTCAGCGGCTTTGGAATTGGGTAAAGGTACTTGGCCATTTTCTATTTGCATGATATCCGTCACAAGCAGCTCATAATGCCTCCTCACTTCGGCTACTGATTTTCCACCTACGCACCTGGCAATGTTATGCCAGCGATCGGGAGTATCCCTGTCGTATAAAGCCAAAGCCTCTTCGAACTTCTTGTTGTGCCTTGCAGTCCAGGAGGCCATTAAAGATTGTAGAGAGTATTCTAAAGCTGAAAAGGAGAAGAAGCTCTGGGGAGAAGCGCAGAGCTACCTCACTTAAAGCCAAGTGCTCAAGCGAAGGGTATGTGGAAGATGATACTAAGCTAGCTCCTTATAACCTGGAGGAAAAGGCGTTGGGTTGTAGCAAGTTGACGAATATTTTTTTTTTTTCGTTTTCTTTTAGGGGAGGTACAATACATGATTCTTGAAGTAATGCTAATGGGAATAGGTGGAGGGAGAATAAGATAATAGTATCTATGACCAGACTTTGGTTGCTTGTTATTGAAAAGTAATATCATCAGCAAGTGGATCAGATATGAATTCGCAGCTGTAAGAGATTAGATCCCATAATTTCAATTCTTTGGTATGATAGATGTCCTAATGCTACAGTATTTTAGGCCGAAAAACAGTTAGTGTCAGCCCTTTATTCATTGGCTCACAGGTCTTCTTTCTGTATACTTGATAATCATCGTAATCTATTTTCCTGAAACCTTGATGTGGAAATGTGAAGTCAAAGACTTTTACGTTGCCTCCTACAATGACAACAACATATACTCGGTATAACCCCAGAAAGAGGGGCCAGGGGAGGGTAGAGTGTACGTGGACCTTACCCCTATCCCAATAGTCACGGCCAACTTAGCATGAAACTGTTTACACATTTTCATCAATGCTTGAACCTGCAATAAAGTAGATGTCTGTTTCAATCATCTGATTTTATCTCGTCCAAGAGAAAATCGGAGGAGCTGAGATTGGACCTACAGTATTAACAATTGTTCAGTCGTATGCTAGTACAAGCTTGAGGAGTACACTAAGGATGGAATCTCTGGATATGCCACAAATTAAAGAGAATTTAGACAAGTATATTTTGTTGAAAACATCTACACTGGTTGAATCAACATAGAAATTTGCCTCAAATGGAATAAGCAGGTGGTTTCCTTCTTTTTATCTCTTTTTTGTGGGTGATGAAATGTTCCAAATGATAAAAGGATAGATGCATTAGAAGAAGTATCTTCTCATCTGATTTTTAGAAGCAAAGATAAGAGTACCTTATCTTAGCTAATGCAAGATTAGTGGTCAGTTTTATATTCTGGATACTCTTCTTCTTTTCTTAAGTCAAATGTGGGTGCTTGAGTGTAATCTTGCTGATCAAAATTAGAATATTTTGTCTTTTGAGGGGAGAAGGGAGTCTTGGCGTAACTGGTAAAGTTGTTACCATGTGACCATGATACAAAAGATCAAACTTCCAACAAGGAATCAAGAGAACAACAAGAACAGCATCACTAGAGAATCAAAGGCCCCACTCGGCTTCTCTAGGTTTTCAAGGCAACAACGACAATATTAAACAAGATAGATAAATAACACAAGATTGCAATAACTATAGTGAATCGAAAGAGCCCCACACGGCTTCACTGTATCATGATACAAACAACAAGATTACAAAACGATGGATAGTAACTTGACACAAAATATCCTAGAATCTAAGAACCCTAACATGAAGATTAGGACCCTAAGACTAAAAGATATTTACACCAAATTCTTACTTGAATCAAGAGGAACTCATGAACCTCAAGACCCCCAAGTTTCTAGCCAAAGAACAACAAAAGTGTTACTACACTTTGTTGTCTAGTTTTGGGTTCACTCTCAAGAACAAGAGAGAGAAGTTCTCAAAATATTACAAGACTTATGTTTCTTCCATAATAAAAATGAACTAAGTCCAAGAAATAGCCCTATTATTGTCTTATAGTACTCCACAAAATGAAAGGAAAATGACCATTCTAGCTTTGGTCCTGGGTGGCTTTGGAGTGTAATAAACTTACACTTCAAAGCCCCTCTTCACACTTCAAAACATGGAATCCCTTAGATGAATTAATTACACACTCACACACGGCCATTTGCATGAACATGGCTTGGAGTTTTTGTAACTCCCGAGCTTGGATACGTGTGAATGGTCTTGAGCTAGTTGCACTTGTATCATCCTCTCCATTTTGAAGGGAATTTGTCCTCAAATTCGGTGGATGTTTATCCTCAACCGTGGCAATAGAAGAGAGGTCACATATGTTGAAGGTGTTGTGCAATTGATATTCCGGAGGAAGGTCAATTTTGTAGGCATTATCATTGATTCTTTCAAGTACTTGAAAGGGACCATCACCGCTCGGTATCAACTTGGTTTTCCTTTGTGAAGGAAACCGGTCTTTTCTAAGGTGCACCCAAACCCAATCACCCAGTTCAAGAATAAGCTTTCTTCTCCCCTTGTTTGTTTTTTTAGCAATCTCTTGATTTTTCTTCTCAAGCATTTGCCTCACTTTCTCATGCAATTTCTTCATGGCTTCGGCCTTCTTGCTTCCATCTAAGCTAATCATAAGATCACTTGACAAAGGATTTAAATCTAAAGGGGTGAGGGGGTTGATGCCGTATACACGCTCAAAGGGAGTCATTCCCATACTTGAGTGTATAACCCGATTGTATGCAAATTCCACCAAAGGTAGGTGGTCCTCCCATGAAGTCATTTTGCCTTTAACCATTGATCGTAACATAGAACCCAAAGTTCTATTTACAACCTCGGTTTGGCCATCGGTTTGTGGGTGGCAAGATGTAGAGAATAGCAATCTACTGCCAAGCCTACCCCACATTGACTTCCAAAAGTGACTAAGGAACTTAGTCCCTATCACTTATACTGGTCCTTGGAACACCATGCAATTTGACAACATTTTCAACAAATAAAGAAGCCACACTTGACGCATCTTCACTTTTTGAACAAGGAATAAAGTGTCCCATCTTAGAAAATCGATCAACCACAACAAAAATGCTATCCCTACCTCGTCTAGTCCTCGGCAATCCTAACACAAAGTCCATAGATATATCAAGCCAAAGACGTAAAGGAGTGGAAAGCGGGGTATATAACCCGTGAGGTAGGAGCCGATACTTGGCTCCCTTACAATCTACACATTGGCCGCAAATCCTAGCCACATCTTTGTGCATTCTAGGCCAATAGAATTGCTCCTCCAATATCCCGAGGGTCTTGTAAATCCCAAAATGACCCATTAGACCGCCATCGTGTGATTCCCTCACAAACAACTCTCTCCAAGAGTTTGAAGGTACACACAATCGTCTACCTTTAAACAAGTAACCATCAAACTTGGCATAAGGATTTGAACCCCTATCCGAAACCCACTTGTCCCTACCCAATTCTTCGCATTCCCTAAAGATAGAAGGAAAGTGAGGATCCTCGGGATACAACGCCTTTAGGCTCTCAAAACCCATTAACTTTGAAGACAAAGTGGACACAAGTACATGTTTTCTAGACAAGGCATCAACAACCACATTGTCCTTACCCTTCTTATATTGAATAACATAAGGGGAGGTTTCTAGAAACTCAATCCATTTGGCGTGCCGTTTGTTAAGCTTGTCTTGTGCCCGTAAGTGTTTCAAGGATTCATGGTCCGTCCGAATCACAAATTCCTTGGGCCACAAGTAGTGTTGGCAATTGCCCAATACTCTAATCAAGGCATACAACTCTAAATCATAGGTGGAGTAGTTTAGAGTAGCACTCTTGAGTTTTTCACTAAAATAAACAACGGGTTTTAAGTCTTGCATCAAAAAAAACCCCTATGCCTACTTTACTAGCATCACATTCAACTTCGAACATCTTATCAAAGTTGGGCAATTGTAACAAAGGCGCGGAAATGAGCATAACTTTCAAAGCTTCAAAAGCCTTAGATTGCTCTTCACCCCACTTAAAGGGTTGGTCTTTCCGAATGACCTCGGTCAGGGGGGAGGCTCTGGTGCTAAATCCTTTGACAAACCTTCTATAAAAACTAGCCAACCCGTGGAAGCTTCTTACTTCACCAACGGTTTGTGGGATTGGCCAATTTTTTATAGCGTCTATCTTGGATTCATCCACTTCGACCCCTCTTGAACTACCAACAAAACCCAAGAAAACAACTTCATTAACACCAAAGGAACACTTTTCAAGATTGGCATACAACTTCTCTTTTCTAAGCATATCAAAGACACTTTTTAAATGCAATACATGCTCATCTATGGACTTGCTATATACCAAGACATCATCAAAATAAACAACAACAAGCTATCCAATAAAAGGCTTCATCACATGATTCATTAGCCACATGAAAGTACTTGGAGCATTGGTTAGGCCGAATGGCATAACCATTCATTCATAGAGACCAAATTTGGTCTTGAAGGTGGTTTTCCATTCATCACCGGGTTGCATACGAATTTGGTGATAACCACTCCGAAGATCTATCTTGGAAAATATACAAGAACCATTCAACTCATCAAGCATGTCATCTAATCTAGGAATACGGTGACGATATTTTACCGTAATCTTGTTGATGGCTCGACAGTCCACACACATACACCAAGTTCCGTCCTTCTTTGGCACTAATAATACTGGAACCTCACATGGACTCATCCTCTCTTTGATGTAACCTTTGTTGAGAAGTTCTTCAACTTGTCGTTGTAGTTCTTTGGTGTCCGTAGGATTGATTCTATAAGCCGGTTTGTTTGGCAATTGTGAACTCGACACAAAGTCAATTTTATACTCAATACCCCGAAGTGGGGGCAACCCTTGCGGAAATTCTTTGGGAAAAAATCTTCATAATCCTGCAACATAAGAGAAATCAAAGGAGAAATGGAAGAATTAGTGGGGTTAGTGTTAAAACAATGTGCCAAAAGAAGCATGGGTGTGTCCTCATCATGATCCACGAAGAGCTCCTTCTTTCTAACCAACATCACCATATTTTCTTTTCCATTTGATGTTGAGGCAGCCCCGGATACCCCCAATACCCCACTACGAGTTCCCTCTCCTTTTCTTTATTTTCGGATTTCTTTCCCTTTTCTTTCAATTCTCTCATCCTTTGATGCAACTCGTTCACTTGTGAAGGAAAAAGTGGATGAAGTGTGACCTTTCGACCATTCTTCTTAAGTGTATATCGATTATACCTCCCATCATGTTTGGTATACCTATCATATTACCAAGGTCTACCTAACAACAAGTGACATGCTTGCATTAGTATTACGTCACAAAGCACTTTGTCATGGTAGTTTCCTACCTTAAACCGTATCACACATTGCCTCGTGACTTTCAATTCACCACTTCATTCAACCATTACAACTTATAAGGGATAGTATGAAGTGTAGTGGGCAATTTCAAGAAGTTCACCATAGCAACACTAACAACATTTGCACAACTATCATTATCTATCACCAAAGTGCACATACTACCCTTCACAAGACACTTAGTATGGAATAGATTCTCCCTTTGGCTAGGATCATCTATTTACTTACTAATCATGGCACGCCTCAATAAAAAGTTTGGAACAACACACTCTCTTCTTGCGGATAAACATCTTCCCCATAATTATCATCATATGGCTCACCCTCCGTTTCCTCTCCATCTTGAGGCCCGGACTCATTTTTCTCTCTTTCAACACCCACTTCTTCACCAAGGAAATACAATCTACCTTTTCTTAGGATTACATTGCGTTGGTTAGGGCATTCGTTCATTTTATGCCCCCAACCTTAGCACTTGAAGCATTGAAACCCTTTAGGATTAGGATACTTGTGAACTTCTTGCCTCGGAGGAATTTTGGGGATTGTTTTGGGCTCAAGCTTCCTAGTAATGGTGGGTTGGTCCTTATTTTTGGGCCAAACCAAAGAGGATTGAACCATATCCTTGCCCCTTGGCCAACCCGAGGTCGATTGTCCGTTTGTTTTGAACGACGACCTCTCTTTAAGTTCCCTTTACATCTCAAGAGCCTCTTGGAAAATACCTTCGAGGGTATCAAACTTATGAAGTGTCAAATGAGTAGAGATCTCTTTGTTCAACCCACACTTGAACCGAATGATGTCATGACTAATCTGTTCTCCACGATGATCAAGCTTCAATATGAGTTGTTGAAACTCATCATAATATGCCAACACACTTCGATTCCCTTGTCACAAATTGTACAACCCAGCAAGCAACTCATGACGATAACTTTCGGAAAGATACCGTTGCCTCATTAGATAGCTCAACCTAAACCATGGTGGTGGTTGTCCATCAATGAACTCATTACCAAACCGTTTGATGTATTCCCACCATGTGTTAGCATAACCTTCAAAGTGAGCTATGGCGTAACAAATCTTCTTCTCTTTCGAGATATCATTTACTTGAAACACTTTATCGCACGCTGATTCCCAAGAAAGATAAACCTCGGGGTCACTTTCACCCGTAAAGATAGGTAGGCTCAATTTGATGGTATTGATGCCTACGTCTCTCTCTTGGTGTCGATTTTCCCTTTCTTCATACCCTCGGTATCTTCTTGAATCCATACGTCCCCCTCTCATCTCTTCTTCCATCATGTAAGCCTTATCAAAGGCTCTATACCTTTCATAATTCTCTCTACCATATTCCTCAAAGTGGATGGGACGGTTTTGGACGTTTGGGACTTGATTTGGAGGAATTGTATTTTATGGAGGCTCGGAAGGAAGGGTTTGGATTTAGTAGAGGTATTGGACACCCAAGTCCTTCTTGCGGAACTTGAGGAGTTTGGGAATGGGTTGGTCTATTGGAGTCTCGGGTTAGGGGGTTATGGGTCATTTGGCTTGCGGCATTTAGTGGAGCTAGTGAAGGATTTGGCAATTGTGGCCATGTTTCGAGAGTAACGGTTGCGGAGGAATTTCTATCATGTCCACTTGAGGAAACATGTCGAGGGGTAGAAGGGTGAGAGTTTCTTTGACTCTCCACTTGTTCTAACCTCCCACTAATAGTTGTTCTTTCTCCCCTTATGGCTCCCACTTCCGTACTCAACCTTTCAAGAGTTCGGGTCATAGCCTCAAGAGTGACCCTCATATTCTCCATTTCATTAGAATCCACCGTTTGAGACGTTGTTCCCTCCATTGTCAAGGTATCACCTACACAAGCAACAAACAAGTTAGTTTAAAACCTCTCCTCACTCACACTCTCTTGGTTCACTCACACTCAAGGTCCACAAGTGTTGTAGATTGACTAGTAACCCGTGAATCCTTAAGGTATGAGTATGCTCTTGTCCGGAATGGATTCTTGTTTGAAACTCAAAGAAGTCTCGTCGGACTAGAGCCAAGAGTTATAACGTATTCAAATGATAAAAGCACACAAACAAACGTTGATACGAACACAAAGCTTCAAAGGGCTAATTGACAAGCTAGTAGGAATGTACTAGTTTGTTAATTAGTTCTCAAGTCAATTAGATGAAACTAGGAATCAATAATTATAAACTAGAACATCCAAATTTGAGCTTAATTATCATGTAAAAAGTAACTAGGGTGACGTGGTAGCATGTCATTGGCCATGGGTCCACATACGTTGTTCATCAACTTGAAGCCTTGGTCCCTTTATATCATGTGTAATGGATGACTAGTTATTGGGTGGGAAACATAAAGTTTTGTAACTTTTTTTTTTTTCAACTTTTTTAAACTCAAAAGGTGATGTTTGACCTTACTAGCTCCACAATACAAGGTTCCTTGTTTTAAGGGAAAAGTGGTTGTCAAGTCTAGAAAGGTGATGTTGTCAAGTCTTCTCACAAACAACTTTTTCAATTTTGTCTTGCAACCTTTTTTGGATCTATTGCTCTTTTAAGACATAGGATGAAGAGAAACTTTTAAGATGAACACAACATCAACACCTTCAAGAACAAAAACAACAATACACCACAATGGCACTCCAACATCCAACACAAGTCAAACTCAAGGCCACTTCAAGTTTTCACAACAACAAGTCCCTTCTTATTAAGCTCAACGTTAGATTTAGACACTTTTTTGTGTTGGTGGGAAAGAGACCAACACAAGAAACAAACTAAACAAGTAAAATCTTTTGTAGATCTACAACCAATTTTCGACCAAAATGTTCAAGAACACACTTTTTGGTAAGAGCTTCCCAAGATTGGAGAATAATGAGCAAGGCAACTGGAGGAATCTAATGAAGACATACATTAGTGATTAAATAGTGTAAAAAATAATCTAGCATACAACCATCTCGAAATTCATGTATTTGCAGCTAGTTACTTTATATACTGCCTACCAGAAATACATATCGTAACACATAATTTTTGTGCATTTCGAAACTTTGGTTGCTTCAATAACTGTTTGTTAGTTCTTTTTTGTCCAATCTTAATTTTTACATGTTCAGATATGAACACAAATTGTTCATAAAATGTGGTTGAACATGGTGTTTTGTTCCTTCAGTTTTGCAGGTGTTTTTTGATTGACACTTGTTCCCACATCATAGAAGAAACAAATATGTAGACAGCATAGGATGGTATTAAAGGAAAGGCCCATTTATTATGTTAAGCATACCTTTCTCGGCCTTTTGGCTAAGATCAAGTGTAGTATCTGTTCTTATCAGTTTAATATCTGATATGTGGACCATTGGTTCACACGATATTAACTCTATTTTTTGAGGGGGAGAGTCCTTCAACGTAGCTTGCTACCTGGGCTCTCAAGCGTCGTCCTTGTGTTGCACTACTGCATGGGCTTGGCGCACCCCACCAATCCAAGTTCAAAGTATTTGGTATGGGCTCTTTTGGTTTCTGGCCCAGTACTATTTACTCCTTTGTAGTTTAATGCATTTTGTTTGTGAAGCGTACATAATAACCCATGCTTGAATACCAAGTAACCCGTGGCATACTCTAATGACTTCAAAACCGACACTGTTGGGTAGGTACCCAAGGGCGTGAGAGAACTCTCTAAGGAACTCGGCAAAATAAGGCCCAAACACAGGTTTCCGCAAAGTTGTTAAATAACTAGGTATTACTAGTAAAATTTCCCAAGTATAATTTAAAAAATTAGTTTAATAAGATGCACAATGATATAAAATTTGAGCACTTATGTCCACTGTCTACAATTTGATACACTTATTTCAGCAAGTCATGATTTGCCAAATCAATTTCTTGTTGGCAGAAGAAAGTGACTTAGAGCAGATATATAGAGAAATATCCTGAGAAAATGACAGTATTGTTTTGGTAATAGCTTTTCATGTATACCAACAAACAAAGTTTCGAGGTTGAAGCAACATTGTTTTCAATAGTAATCTCCTCGGATGAACTGATTCAGTTGCATTACTTCTCCAGTTTGTTGATCAACCACCGCTTTTACAATATCCGCAACAGAAATCATGCCTCCCACCTTCCCATCGATCACTGGAACATGTCGTATGTGATGCTCTGTCATCATAAAAAATTACATCACTTCCCTTAAAGCACAACCAACTTCATGATTTGAACTAGTACGTACCACTCATGAGCTGCATTGCTTTAAGAATTTGTGTCGGATGTAACGGTTATCAGCTTGCTCTGATGCAAAGGTAGTAATATTGAGCAGAAAAACAGAAAGAGAGATGGACGAAACAAAGCCAAGACGATGATAGATATCTAGGGTACCTGTTTGGTCATAATATCTCCGACTCTTGTGTATTTAGTTGACCTATCCTGTACAATTACCTTCCGCAGATTGTCTGTTCTCTTGCACAGTGTGCATAGATGAAGGAACAAATTACACTAAGATAGAAGTGAAGTAGAAATTATGTCTACATATTAAGCGTTTGAGAAACATTACACACTAAGATTGAAGTTAAAAGGATACAGGTGGACAATAAGTCATACATTTTGCCTGCTTCGAAAACATAGATATGAATTCACAATTTATGCTTTTGCATTTGGAATATAATGTAGAACTTGTGATGTTATCGAGCATGACTGCAAATTTGTTCTCACTGTAGCTTCATGTTCTTCAGAAGCCTGTTCAATAAAACAAAGGCATGTAAAGAAGTGACTTGGGATTGCTGAAGGGTAATTGAGAACGCGAGGAGCTCACAAAATATTTGTTGCATCATGTGATGATACATATCAATGCAAGAAACAATTGTGTTTTATATAATGAGGTGCTAGGGAATCAAGGTGCAGACTTAAGCATATTATCTAAAACAAGTAGGATTAGATAGTTTAATGTGCAGACATTTCTATATTATCCTCTAGCAGAAAGCTGAAACTTTAAGCATTTATTCTTTAGAATATAAGTGTCAACATTCTTTTTTTGAGAGTGGTAACATAGTTTTTTTTCCTGTATTAACAAGGAGTGTGACTAGTTCTTTGACTTAAAGTTACTAAAAATGGATGGAAAATGACAACATATGGGAATCTATACCGGGTATCAATCTATACAGAACGTATAATTGACTTGTATATGGATGAAAAGATTACTTTGGTTGAATGGATTGTAGAGATTTGGGATACCTTAGTTCATTGGCGTAACCTCTGTTGTTGTTTTCAGCGGCCTTGTAATTGGGTAAAGGGACTTGGCCATTTTCTATCTGCATGATATCCGTAACAAGCAGCTCATAATGCCTCCTCATTTCGGCTGCTGATTTTCCACCTACGCACCTGGCAATGTTATGCCAGCGATCAGGAGTGTCCCTGTCGTATAAAGCCAAAGCCTCTTCGAACTTCTTGTTTTGCCTTGCAGTCCAGGAGGCCATTAAAGATTGTAGAGAGTATTCTAAAGCTGAAAAGGAGAAGAAGCTCTGGGGAGAAGTGCAGAGCTACCTCACCTAAAGCCAAGTGCTCAAGCGAATGGTATGTGGGAGATAATACTAAGTTAGCTCCTTATAAGCTGGAGAAAAAGGTGTAGGGTTGTAGCAAGTTGACGAATATTTATTTTTTTACGTTTTCTTTTAGGGGAGGTACAATACATGATTCTTGAAGTAATGCTAATGGGAATAGGTGGAGGGAGAATAAGATAATAGTACCTGTGACCAGACTTTGGTTGCTTTTTATTGAAAAGTAATATCATCAGCAAGTGGATCAGATAGGAATTCGCAGCTGGAAGAGATTAGATCCCATAATTCCAATTCTTTGGTAAGATAGATGCGCCAATGCTATAGTATTTTAGTCCGAAAAACAGTTATCAAGATATTATTCCATCTTCTAGGTTGAAAAATGTTGCTTAAATTCTACATCAATTGGCAAAACCTTTTGAATCGTTACTGCCAGTCAATGTTTGACAAACTGTGCACTGACTTAAGCATTGTTGATCTTTATGCTCTGATGATAACAAATTATGAACAAAGTGAAAAAGACTAAATGCTTAATGTTATTCATTAGCTCAATTTCAATTGTAAACTATGTTTTATCATCTCACATTTGGATGTTTGAATTTCTGAAAATGTTATTCACTGCTTTTAAACCTTTTGATATTTGTTTTTTTGAAAATGAATTCTCTAGAAATGGAGTCAGCCTGTGCTTATTTCTATTACTGAGTTTTCAGAGTTTCACTGCTTTTGCTTTTCAAGATAAGGTGTAGGTACAATCAGGACTATCATGGTGTAAAACCCTGTGAATACCCGTTGTTTCATGTTTGTGTTTCTTTCTAACCATGATTGGTTGATTTGCCTCTTCGCTAGCTAACTTATATGTGGTTTATGTACTTATTTTCTCGTGTACTCCTATACTATTATTGCTGTGTTATTGTTTGTTGTAACTAACAAGTAACTAAATGAAATCAACTAGCATGAAACTGAATAGTTTCTGATCCTAAAGCTCTTTTCAAAACCAATATCAACCGTATATTTGGACAGATGAATGAGTTATAGTTTATTCAGCATTAAACAGTTGGCTATCTTGATTTGCTGTTAGTTCCGTTTCCAGAATAATTGATGCATTGTAAGCACTCTCATAGAGAAGCAGGACATCTCCACAACGACTTTTTTCCAATTTACATCATATTGAGGCGAGAAGTTTGTCATTCCGAGATGAACTACTTTTGAGTGAAGAGTTGTAGTTTTGAAAGCATCTGAAAATTACCAAACGAGGGAACCATTTTAGATCACTTGCTTTGACACCTTTTTCATTTGCGAATACTGCTAGTCCACACGGATGAGGTGGAGGGACATCATTTGTCAAATCTTGCAGTTATATTCTAGTGAAAACAAAAACTACAGGAGGAATCTATGCCGTAATACAACAAAAGTATCTGATGTTTAAGAACCCCTTTTATCTAGAATACCTTCTACATTGACGTATCTAAGCTACAGTTAGTGCCAACCCTTTAATCTATTTTCCTGAAACCTTGATGTGGAAATGTGAAGTCAAAGACTTTCATGGTACCTCTGACAACAACAACAATATATACTCGGTATAATCCTAGAAAGAGGGGTCAGAGGAGGGTAGAGTGTACGTAGACCTTACCCCTATCCCAATAGTCAAGGCCAACTTAGCGTGAAACTGTTTACACATTTTCATCAATGTTTGAAACTGCAATAAAGTAGGTGTCTGTTTCAATTATCTGATCAGTCGTATGCTAGTAAAAGCTTGAGGAGTACACTAAGGATGAAATCTTTGGATATGCCACAAATTAAAGAGAATTTAGACAGGTATATTTTGTTGAAAAACATCTATAGTGGTTGAATCAACATAGAAAATTGCCTCAAATGGAGTAAGCAGGTGGTTTCCTTCCTTTTTATCTCTTTTTTGTGGGTGATGAAATGTTCCAAATGATAAAAAGATAGATTGCATTAGAAGAAGTATCTTCTTATCTGATTTTTAGAAGCAAAGATAAGAGTACCTTATCTTAGCTAATGCAAGATTAGTGGTCAGTTTTATATTCTAGATACTCTTCTTTTCTTAAGTCAAATTTGGGTGCTTGAGTGTAATCTTGATGATCAGACTTAGAATATTTTGTCTTTTGAGGGGAGAAGGGAGTCTTGGCGTAATTGGTAGAGTTGTTGTCGTGTGACCAGGAGGTCACGAGTTCAAGCTGCGGAAACTGCTTTTTGCATAAATGTAGGGTAAGACTACATATAATAGACTCTTATAGCGGGAGCTTTAGTGCACAGCGTTTATAACAGTAATATGCTAAGGCTAAGCACTTGCATACTTTTGATCAGAATGGAATTCTCTTGCCTTATATTCTTTTGCTTTTTTTAAGGCCTGATAAGCAAATGGCAGCAGGTTGTAAAAGGTGAATTCCAAAGTGGAAATTGAGATATGCAGAATCAGCATGTCTTTTTGAGGAAGGTTTAATAGCTTTCTATTGGTATATTTTTGGATTCTGGGATTTTAGTGTCACGACCCAACTTTTCAGGTCATGATGGCGCCTACCATAACCCACCAGTAGGCAAGCCAACCTGTAGTCCGGAACGGCTAGTAACGGACTACTCGATAACATAAGGAAAAAAATGCGGAATATATGAAATAAAGATCAATACATAGACGAATCCCAAAACCTGGTGGTATCAGTACAAGAGCTTCTAAACATAATAAGAGTACAAAAGTGATATATCAAGGAGAAATATACTGATTCAACTTACCTCGGACTATAACTTAGAGGCTAGTCTGATACATAGGAGAGAGATAAGTAATACTCCGAACGTCAGGAGCTCACTTTAAGTTTCCGAATCAGGGCTACTCCACACGATGCACACATCAATAGCGATAACCCATACTATGATCTGCAGGCTGCAGAGGTGTAGTATGAGTATCAAATGAATGGTACTCAGTAGGCAACTGCCAACTGAGCTTCAAAGATAAAGTAGATATATACAACATATAAACAGATTGAAACTACGCCCAAGAGTCCAGAAATCATATCACAAGTCAATGAGATAATAAGGAACAACTATCCTATTTAGGTCCAAGAGACTAACATAATAAGACTAAGGAAGCATCAAGAGTGAACTATTTTATTCGAGCTATATTCAATAGACGTCAATGCTATACTGTATATCCCAAGCCAATATACGAATAAAGGGAGAATGAAAGATATATAGTAATATACAAGGCGGAGAAACGAATATACAATAAGAACAAACGAAGGGAGGGATATACGATAATGTCATAACTTCATATAGTTAGATATATATACATATACCTATAGGCGTGAGGCCATCTCAAAGCATAACCTAGATCATCATGTTCTCATTTTAAGACCTCATTATAATACTATCATGATTAAAATACTATCATCTCGGGGATTCTAATCCACATGGCTAGACAAGAGATATACATAATAATGCAATCATAAGATAGGAGAGGCCAAAGACATATCTCAAATCCCGATACCGGATCAATGACCAATCTTTCATAGCTAGCCATAATAATGATCATAACAATGATAGTAACAATATCAATAACAACGTTAATAACCGACTACTCCAGAAAATCAAATACCTAAACGAGCCTATACGTACCCCCACAGCCCCAAGCTCGAAAGGTTCAATCAACATACAACAACACAAGACATATTCTTCACCAATATTTATGCAACCGTCCCATACCGGCTGATAAATATAGGTACATACTGGTGATAGGCGATACGCATGCAGGAATGAATGCAAAGTATACCATCAATATCACAACTCATAATAACTGTCCTCATTAGGATCATCATAATCAACCTCCGGCCTTGCCAAGAATTAATATCATCTTAATAGTATCCTCCGGACTCGAACCGGGTATCAATATCATCACAATAGTATTCTCCAAACTCGAACCGGGTATCAATATCATCACAATAGTATTTTTCGAACTCGAACCGAGTATTAATATCATCACAATAGTATCCTCCGGACTCGAACCGGGTATTAATATCATCACAATAGTATCCTTCGAACTCAAACCGGGTAACAATATCATCACAATAGCATTCTCCGAACTCGAACCAGGTATCTATATCATCTCAATAGCCTCCGGTCTTGTCGGGTATCAATATATCATCGTAACTATCAACACATAAATATAAGCATATAATAGGTGTACAGACGCAAACCGATATACTCCTAACCGTAATCATAATATCGTAAAGATAAACTATCTTATCATTATATTCTATCTGCTCATTATTAACTATCCAAGACACATTATTATGTCGCTAGTTTACTAGTCATCACATGATCTCTACTTAATCAATCTAACCAATTCTTCACATAATCATTAATCATGGAATAACAACTAACCATTAATCAATAATTAGCTAAACCTAACGTCTAGTTAAGATTCACCATTAAACCATAATCGCCATCTGTTCACTATTCATCCTTTCTCAACTAAACAACTTTTATTAACTAACACCAATCAATATCTAATACTGTTTACCATCTAATCCTCATTTAACTAGTCCTCGTTATTAGCTAGCCAGCATCAGTAAATAGGCATCATTATTAACTAGGCATTAAGTACTATAGACACCTAATAGAAAACTAGTTACCACGTAGCTTATACCATAATTAGGAAGAATAGTCATAACATCACATCCATCTAGAATCACATCAATAACCGATATAATAATCATGAATGTATCGAATCTATACAAGCCATCACCAGTATCCAATCAGTGAAATCATAAGCGTCATACCACACCTTTCTCCGTCCCATACCAGAGAGATGTGTATACGCACACACACACACATATATATTCATGAACTGTAGTCGTATCCTCAACAAGGATAAGCACTTTCCGGATATCCAATCTATATCATCTATCGACTCTCGGCCCAATAATATGTCCAGAATAATCATAATATCATAATCGCGACCTTAGGCTCATATACATATCCGAAACTCATATCGATAATCATATTTATAAGCCGTAGCATATCTATAGTCATCTCACATATAGGAGGCATCTCACATTTAGGAGGCATAATATCAACAAGCATATTACCTCTATTAGACATCTCATATCTATAGGTTATACATCATGACCAAGAGAAAAATCATCTCTATAATCTCAACAATCATAACTAAGAGGAAAATCATCTCTATGGACCAAACATCATAACTAAGAGGAAAATGTATCTCCATGGGTCAAATATCATAAGTAAGAGGAAAATGCATCTCTATGACCAAATATCATAATTAAGAGGAAAAATACATCTTTATGGTCAAATATCATAATTAAGAGGAAAATGCATCTCTATGGGTCAAATATCATAATTAAGAGGAAAATGCATCTCTATGACCAAATATCATAATTAAGAGGAAAAATACATCTCTATGGCCAAATATCATAATTAAGAGAAAAAAATACATCTCTATGACCAAATATCATAATTAAGAGAAAAATTAACATCTTTATAGTTCACTAATCATAATCCAACGAAAATCATCACTATTTATCAATTCACCAAGTTAATCTTATAAATAAGGCTCATTAGTCTCAACTTGGCCTACTATCCGCAACTAAGCCCACAAGGGCTAACACAAATCTTGGCTTAAGTGGGCCGGATGATCCCACTTCTAATCCCCAATCTCCATATTTAGGCAAACTACTCCCAAAACTAGGCTAAGGTATCTAGTTCAACTTCCAAATGTCAAGTAAGCCACATACAAGCCTAAGATAGGAACTTCGACTAGAAATAAGGGCACTTAAGTCAATTCTATCCAAATTACGATTCCAAGAATACCACACTAGACCAATAAGATCAAATATACTAATCATGCTTCCAACACTAAAACCATATCCATAATCTAGCAATGTATCAAATCTATGATATAATTCAATCTAAACTAGGGAGAAGGCAATAGGAGTCCACAAGGTTATAAACATACTATCTTACGGGTCCAAGACCATCATCTAATTTCCCAAAACATTAATAATCAAGGTTAAGCTATCTTACTCACAATCAATCCTAACATTCATATCCACACGCAATACATATCATGCATCATCTATGAAGGAAACTGGACAGGAGCCTACCTCAAGGCCGAACCGCAAAACTTCGCATCATGCACCACAAGCTCGTCTTCACTTCACAATTCTCAAAATGCCATCACACTATCAAAAATATAATCTACTCATCAATACGAGTCTAACGATACCCATATTGCACTATTATGTTTCGGGTCCAAAAACGACACCAAAAACCCCAAGTGGGTCCCACGTACGGAAATCACGTTTTTGAGGTCAACCCAATGCTCATACATTACCAAGGAATCATAACCCTCAATTAATTGGTGAAAACAAATCAAATTTAGGGCTAAATCAAGCCCTAAGCTAAATTGGGGTTTTGGGTCAAGAACTAAGAAAATCACCAATAAAGTGATGAAATCTTATCTTAATCCAAATGATAATCATGATAAAAGATGTTTATCAAGCAACCTAGATACCCACAAGACTCAATTTTGAGTTATCATACCCATTTAGGGTTTTAGCTCTCAAAAGTGAATGAAAAATCTCTAAATTCGCGAGCTTGGGGTCTATTTATAGACCCCCTCGGCGAGGCGCGCGGTACCCTGTGACAGCAAAGTCAAAAACTTGTTTTTGACCCTCGGGATTCATTCAGAATCCAAAATATATGATCCAATAGTGAATTTTAAGTGTAAACCACAATAAAAATCCATTGGGATCATAAAAACTTCCATCCGAGATCGTTTAGGCAAAAAGTGGGGCCCACACATATAGTTTCGATTTTCATAAATTCCGTTCAATAGCCCGATATAAGTTTGGGAGCCTTGGGACCTGAACCGAGGGTCTCCCTGGACAAAAATCAACATTCCAAATGTGATGGAGAAGTCGAATTTTCAATCTGAGATCGTTTCACTGAAGCTTTCACTCGGTGGCCATTTAAAACCAGTGAAGACTTCTAAACAGAAAATTGACTCTAAAAATCAAATAAGCTTCCCGGTAACTGAACCGTCAGTTTCAGTAAGTCATAAATAACTAGGGGAAGTTATGGAGAAGCTCAAACGGTGAAGATAAGAAGGAACATGGAAAATGACCTGAAGGGTCATTCTGAAATAAAAGACTACTTCCTAAGAGATCCTCCATTGCATAAATCATTGAAATTTTTGCTCTATTTGATGATTTTATCTTAGTTTGTGATATTTCTATTGCAATATGCTTAGGTTAGTGGTCAGTTATATACCATAAGTAGTTATAAAACAACATAACCGGTGGTCTGGGGAGGGTAATAAATCACATGAATTATTATGCGGTAACAATACTGTATAAAAATTTAATGCAGCGGTCGATGCAATATTTGAACTTTACGGGAATGAATTTGAGATCCTATAACAACTCATTTGATTTACTGGATTCGACATCTATTGTGTACTTATTTGGTGAATCTTTTTAACACATAACAAGGTTCGAGCCAAAGATATTGGTTCACATTAACCAGCAGATATACTCTACATCTGCCGATGATGTTATATGTGGACCTTAGACATTCTGTTATCTATAAATACTTTTGCCCATATATTATTAATAGGAATTATCTCATAAGTTATGTGGTTATTGTTGGGTACTATGTAGTTTTGATGATTGACAAACTGACACATGAATGAAACATGTTACTTGAGTTGGTCCACGCATAGAAAAGCAGATTTCCAGTTTCACTGATAGATGCATACAAGATTGCTTAAAGAAAAGAACGAATAAGAAAGCCTAATTCTGATATACTCAAGCTACTGATTATGTGGGGAATATAACAAGTTGAATTTGATTCAAACACTTAATGATAAGGGAAAGCAATTTGAGTTGAAAAAAGAGTCCTACGTGAAGAATGAGTTTTACTTCTGAGTATATCTTGAAGAGTCCTATGTGTGGGAGGAGAAAGATTCTGCTAAATAAACATGTGCTGATTTAAGAGAGTTGGAGTTTTACTACAACACTAAGGAAACAAGAGTTGGAATTAAAGAAAGAGTCTCACTTGAAGTAGAACTCTATGCAATGAGAGTTCTAATTAAAGGAGAAGTTTGAAATAAAGAATGACTCTTTAAAGAGTTGTGCTTAAATAGAAGATGCATCAGTCAGAATAATTCACGCACTTAAAAAGTAGAAAAGCACAATCGACAAATTGACTTTACGAAGTGCTACTCAATCACTGAAGAAACATGTTGAAGAACTTGGTCCTCAGTACAGAATCCAGCTAAGAGTTTTAGCGTTGATTTTTAGAGTTGTTCATTATGTTTGAACTATTGATGTAATATTAGTTTCAGTGTGTTATAAACTGAACTAGGAGCTAGTTATCGAGTTGGGAAAAACTCAGACTTTGGGAACGCATACCTTGGGAGGTGTGTGTGTAGTTAGGAATTAGAGTTTATAATTCCTAGTTGTTGAGTTATAGGGATTAGAGTTTATAATTCCTATTTATTGGTTACAAGTGTTTTGTAATCAGTCGTTGTTGAGGCTCAGAGTTATTTACTGAATTTGGGGTTAAATCCTGTAGAGGTGCAGGTCGTGATTTTTTACACCTTTTGAACCGGGTGTTTTCCACGTAAAAATCCACTGTGTTCTTTACTTTCTGTTTTACTGCTTTCGTGGAACACGTCAGGAAACCCGTTCCATCGATAGGCAACAGTTAGGAGAAAATAAGATAATCAGTAGGGCATGAATTCTTAACAAGTGGTATCAGAGCAAGGTATTCTTAAAAAGGGCTAGCACCTAAGACAAAGATCAATATGATGAATTCCGCACCATCTACTGGTCACAGTGAAGGTCAATCCACTATTAGACCTCCACTCTTTGATGGTTCTCACTTCATTTGGTGGAAATATAGGATGAAAACATTCATTCAAGGGGAAGACTACGAGTTATGGGATAGGATCACTGATGGTCCTACTATTTCAATGAAGTTAGAAGATGGGAAACAGGTCAAGAAAGTAATGGTGAATAAACTGAGTCAAGAAGTCTCTAAACTAAAACTTGACCTTGAAAGAGCAAACAGGTGGATAAATTCCTCAAGAATTGTTCATAAGTTGAGTGAAAGATATCACAGTGAAAAAGTTGGTTTGGGTTTTCACAAAAGTCTTGATGCTTATCAAGACTTGTGCTATATCTGTGGAAACCTTGGACATCCAACCACTGAATGTCCAGTTGCTTCCAAAAGAAGATCTAGCAGTCTAAATCTGACAAATAAACTATCTCATACCAAGAAAAGGATAACCAAACTTGGTTAGAGAAACAGGTCACGTAACCTGTTGCCTGCATGGGCTAGAAGAAATCTGATTCATCCATTTACTCATAAGAAAAGATCCAAGCTTGTCTAGATGCCTAAAGTTAACCCCTAATTTGTTTTGCAGCTGAGAGTGAAAGGAGTCAAGCAAAATTTGTGCATAAATAAAGCTTTCTCAAGGAATAAGACTAGAAGAAAATAAAGTTTCTTTCACTCACCACATTTAAAGGGGGAATTGATCATTTGAAAGATGGCCAGATTTATAGTACTCGTGTAAGGGGGAAGCAAGGGACATTTTTAAGAAAAAAAAAATAAAAAAAATGACAATGAAACTGATGAGCATGCACAGAAATATGTTGTACTACCTGGTCCAACTGTTGTACAGACTGAGGGCATATTGACCATGGGGACAACAAATAAAGAAATGGATGCATCAATAAAACCAACACAAGTTGCTGGTAATTTTGTTGGTAGTTTATAAGAATTGGTGTTGTCAAAAGGATCTTGAGATATCCCATGGAAATTAATGGCTTGAGACTATGGTATCCAAAGGAAAGCAATTTCACTCTTGAGGGCTATAAAAATGTTGACTATGTAAGCACCAAAGGCACTAAGTAGAGAGCATTTTGAAAGAAATAGGTTAGACTTGTGATGATTAAAATTGCATGAACTCCCCTCAATGATTGACTAGAATAATCATTTTTTTCTTAATCTTATTAGCTAAAAAGTTATTCTATTCAGTCTTGCACATTTAGTTGTGTGTCCCAATTCCAGATTTTTTACTTTTCTAACCTAATTTTGTATTAGATTGTGTAGAAAAATAGGTACAAGCAAGCAATTGTGACCACAAAGTTCTTCTTAGCAGGTATGTTCTTCACTGACATAAGTATAGGTTGTCTAAGTTGAAACAGTTGGGCACACCTGTTCAATTCCTCACACTTCATTCTCCCCTTGTCTTATAAAGCTGGCGAATTGGTTGGCCTAACTTTCTTTGATTCTCTCCAAATGGTTGTGCACAAATATGTTAATCCTACACCAGAAATTCCTTCTTCCTTCTCAACCAAAATATCAGTTGTGTATCATGGATTTGCCAAGCTTGATCATCAATCACATGCAGCATAAGTTTTCTGAGAAATGAAAAAGGATATGATCTCCCTTTTAGTTCCTAATTGGTTATTTTTTTAGATTTCTCAGTCCTAGTTCAGAGTGACTTAGAAACAACAATAGATGTTCTTGCACAGATGAATCATGTTGCTATACCAATTTCAATAAGGAGGGCTAACACTAAAAAAAATTAAAAAAAATGATTTGGCTAAAAAAAATTAAAAAAAAAAATGAACTTGAAGCTGCACAAGACAGTCATGAAGTGGAACAAGTGGTCCTTCAGGCTTGGATCATGACTTTGAAGCTTGACCTTGATTAAGTGAGGGATAAAAATATTGAAGTCATTCGTCAATTGACACAGTTGATATCACCTGTTCCTCCTTTCTCTTTACTATTTGTATCCTTAGCCATGTCCCATTTTTATACCATATTTTTTTTATTAATGCTCAGTTGTTTTGCTTTGTTCAGTACTAGCTTAGGTTAATGTGGAACATGCTCTGTCAGTTAAATGGAATGGTTATCTTTGCTAAATTGACTCATTTTTGCTCTCTTTAATACATTACTATGTTGGCTAGAGTCTTTGTCTGATTGTTTTGGTGATACCTCCAGTGGCCATGGATAGCATAACAAATCACTTTGGCTAGTATATTATTGCATTGAAATGGTTTTTCGATGATGCCAAAAGGGGGAAGATAATAGGGTTGTGCAATGTTTATAACCCAATGACTAACTTGTTTCATTCTAGTGTTTTATATTTTAGTGCCTACAGGTGAAGATGGTTGAATGCACAAGACAAGAGGTTTATCATCATCAAAAAGGGAGAATTTGTTGGGTACTATGTAATTTTGATGATTGACAAACTGACACATGAATGAAACATGTTACTTGAGTTGGTCCACGCATAGAAAAACAGATTTCCAGTTTCACCGATAGATGCTGACAAGATTGCTTAAAGACAAGAACGAATAAGCAAGCCTAATTCTGATATACTCAAGCTACTGATCATGTGGAGAATATAACAAGTTGAATTTGATTCAAACACTTAATGATAAGGGAAAGCAATTTGAGTTGAAAAAGGAGTCTTACGTGAAGAAGGAGTTTCACTTCTGAGTATATCTTGAAGAGTCCTATGTGTGGGACGAGAAATATTCTGATAAATAAACATGTGTTGATTTAAGAGAGTTGGAATTTTACTACAACACTAAGGAAACAAGAGTTGGAATTAAAGAAAGAGTCTCACTTGAAGTAGAACTCTATGCAATGAGAGTTCTAATTAAAGGAGGAGTTTGAAATAAAGAATGATTCTTTAAAGAGTTGTGCTTAAATAAAAGATGCATCATTCAGAATAATTCACGCACTTAAAAATAAGAAAAGCACAATCAACAGATTAACTTTTCAAAGTGTTACTCAATCACTGAAGAAACACGTTGAAGAACCTGGTCCTCAGTACAGAATCCAGTTAAGAGTTTTAGCGTTGATTTTTAGAGTTGTTCATTGTGTTTGAACTATTGATGTAATATTAGTTTCAGTGTGTTATAAACTGAACTAGGAGATAGTCATCGAGTTGGGAAAACTCAGACTTTGGGAACGCATACCTTGGGAGGTGTGTGTAGTTAGGAATTAGAGTTTATAATTCCTAGTTGTTGAGTTATAGGTATTAGAGTTTATAATTCCTATTTATTGGTTACAAGAGTTTTGTAATCAGTCGTTGTTGAGGCTCAGAGTTATTTACTGAAGTTGGGGTTAAATCCTGTAGAGGTGCAGGTCATGGTTTTTTTACACCTTTTGAACCGGGTGTTTTCCACGTAAAAATCCACTGTGTTCTTTACTTTTTGTTTTACTGCTTCCGTGGAACACGTCAGGCAACCCGTTCCATCAATAGGCAACAGTTAGGAAAAATAAGAAAATCAGTAGGCACGAATTCTTAACAGTTATTCAACTTACTACCGTCAACCAATCACAATAATACTTATATGAATCTTTTTTCTCTTTCTGCAGCCAACCAATCACTGTGTTAGTTTTATGGAGATTCTCTCTTTATATAAACAATCAAGCATTATACTCTATTTTTAGCTTATGTCGGATTTTATTCTTAAATTATTATGCTAATGCAGCCTGATAGTGACTACTCTAGTGTTGTGCTATGAGAACTGTTACTAAAATTGCTTCTTTTATTTTTAGGAAGGATCTGTTGACATTAATTATTTATATTCTAAGTACTAACTTTGAGACCAATCGATATGTTTTATTGCTCTCGTAATGCTGCATTTTTAATCTATCAAAAACAATCTATCTACGTACCTTACAAAGATAAATGTCTTTCAGGCTTATTTAACATCATTTACGGTTAATGACGGAACTTAAATCCATAAGCCTAATTATAGTGCAAGACCAGAGATACAAAGCATCAGCCACTATTCTCCAAGATAGAAAAATTTGATCACCATGGAGAATAATAAGCAAGGCAACTTGAGGAATCTAATGAAATGAAGACATACATTAGAGATTAATTAAATAGTAAAAAATAATCTAGCATTTAACCCTTTCTTCGTTTACAAATAACATTTATGGAGGCATACTATGTAATGGAACACAATAACACTAACCCTGGCCATATGGTAAAAGTATCTGCGTCAAATTGGATGTTTACACCAAACTAATGAGTCCATGATATTAATATGAATAGACATGCAGTTATCACTTTACCATGAGTAATATGTTCACTCTATTAAATCATGTAGGCAAAATGACCTTCTGGACCCCTGTACTATGTCAGTTTTGTAAGTTGGACACTTTTACTTACATGTTTGTCATCTGGACCCTTAAACCCATCAAAAAACAACATTTTGCACCCTTTGACCGTTGACCTTGCCTATGTGGCAAGGTCATGGTGACTAGGACAAAGAGAGTGTAGCCACTCACCTGGGGGGTGCGAGTGGGGGTCAATTTTTGATAAATTTTACATTAAAATAATTAAAAAAAAAAAAAAAATTTAAAAAATAATTAAAAAGGGTAATTTTTTTCCTCCATCTTTTTAAATTTAAAAATAATTTTAAAAAAAATTAAAAAAATTAAAAAGGGTCCTTTTTTTTCCTCCATCTTTTTAATTTAAAAAATATTTTTAAAAATTTTTAAAAAATAAAAATATATTTTTCCCTTCCCACCCCAGCCCGTCCCCACCCCCACACCCCACCCAGCCCCGTCCCACCCTACCCCCAGCCTCCCCACCCCACTCCAACACCCGTCCAGCCCTTCCCTACCCCCACCCCAACCTGTCCCCACCCCCACACCCTACCCAGCCCCATCCCACCCCACCCCTAGCCTATCCACCCCACCCCACCTCCAGCCTATCCACCCCACCCAGCCCCATTCCCACCCTCTCACACCTCACCAGCCCCATCCAGCCCCTCTCCACCCCACCCCTATACCCCCCCCACCCCCTTTTAGCCCCCACACCCCACCCCAATACTCTTCCACCCCCCCCACACGGATGTTCACTTTTTATTTTTTATTTTAATTTTCCCTCTCAATTCAATTCTTTTTATTTTTTAATTAAAATTTAAATTTGAAATTTTTTTATTTTTTTGGGGATTAAAATTTTAATTTAAATTGAAAGTGAGTGATGGTGAATATTGAAAAAAATTAGTGAATTTCGCTTGAAAAAAATCAAACTTTTTGTGAATTTGTTAAAAATATTCAAATTTAAAAATCAAAAATTTATTATGTTTGTATATATGAATTTGTAGTTAAAATTTTAAATTAGTTGGAGAAGAATTTTAATTATTTGGAATGGATTTGATGTTTAATTTGTGAAAAAAAAAAACATGATTATTTAAATTTTTCTACAATTTATAAATTTTTCATATTTAATTAAATTAATTTTAATATTTAATTTGTTATGTAGCATTTTAAAAATGACTTGGAATTTAATGTAATATTTTTTTTATTTTTTTTTAAATGACGTGGCAGTTGACATGGCAGCTGACGTGGGGGAGAGTGTGTTACACTCACAAAAAAAAGGTTTAAAATGTTGTTTTTTAGTGGGTTCAGGGGTCTAGATGACAAACATGTAAGTAGAAGTGTCCAACTTACAAAACCGACATAGTACAGGGGTATAGAAGGTCATTTTGCCTTTTAAAAATGACTTGGAATTTCATGAAATACTTGAAAATGACGTGGCAGGTGACGTGGCACCCTTGGCACACGTGACAGGTGACGTGGCACACGTGGCATCTTATGTGACAGCTGACGTGGGAGAGTGTATTACACTCTCCAAAAATGTGTTTAAAATGTTGCTTTTTAGTGGGTTCAGGGGTCCAGATGACAAACATGTAAGTAGAAGTGTCCAACTTACAAAATCGACCTAGTACAGGGTTCCAGAAGAGCATTTTGCCAATCATGTAGTATCATAACTTACATCCGTTTAGTGTAAATATCCAGTGCAGATAAGTATCTACCATCTCGATATTTATATATTTGCAGCTAGTTTGTATTTTATATAATGCCTACCAGAAATACATATTCGAAACTTTGATTGCTTTAATAACTGTTTGTTAGTTCTTTTTTATCCAATCTTCATTTTGACATGTTCAGATATGAACATAAATTGTTCATAAAATGTGGTTGAGCATGGCGTTTTGTTCCTTTAGTTTTGCAGGTATTTTTTCATTTGACACATCTTCCCACATCATGGAAGAAACAAATATGTAGACAACATAGGATGGTATAAAAGGAAAGGCCCGTACATCACTTTAAGCATACCTTTCTCGGCCTTTTGGCTAAGATCAAGTGTAGTATCTGTTCTTATCAGTTTAATATCTGATATGTGGGCCATTGGTCCACACGATATTAACTCTATTTTTTTAGGGGGAGAGTCCTTCAAGGTAGCTTGCTACTTGGGCTTTCAAGCGTCGTTCATGCGTTGCACTACTGCATGGGCCTGGCGCACCCCACCAATCTAAGTTTAAATTTTTGGGTGTGAATCATTTGTTGGCTCTTTTGATGGCTGATCTATAGATTAATTGGTATGAAAAATACTCGCTTGTACTCTGTATCCAAAATTGTTATATTACCCAATTTTAGCAAATGGAGAGTTAGATTTTTTATTTTTTTTTATGTTATCCTTGTGGGCTGAGAACGGCTATAGAGAAAATGGGTAAAACAAAATGCTTGAGCCAATGCTCGAATAAAGTAACCCATGCCATACACATGCTCGAATACCAAGTAACCCATGCCCATACACTCGGGAAAAAGCTTGAACGACTTTGAGCAAGAGGATGCATGTAACCCAGAACTGACACAGGTGGGTAGGTACCTAGGGGTGCGAGAGAACTCTCTAAGGAACTCGGCAAAATAGCCCCAAATACATTGGGAAAAAGCTCGAACGACTTTGAGCAAAGAGGATGCATGTACCCCAAACCGACACAGGTGCGGAGGTAGAGGGGAGACCTAGTGGCGCGAGACACTCTCTAAGGAACTCAGCAAAATAGCCCCAAACACAGGTTTCCGCAAAGTTGTATTAAATAACTAGGTATTTGTAGCAAAAGTTCCAAAGTATCATTTAAAAAATTTGTTTAGTAAAATACGCAATGATATAAAATTTGAACACTTAATGTTCACTGTTTACAATTTGATACACTTATTTCAGCAAGTCATGATTTTGCCAAATCAATTTCTTGTTGTCAGAAGAAAGTGTTTTAGCAGATATATAGAGAAATATCCTGAGAAAATGACAGTATTTGTTTTGGTAATAGCTTTTCATGTATATCAACAAACAAAGTTTTGAGGTTGCTAAATATTGTTTTCAATAGTAGTCTCCTCGGATGAATTGATTCAGTTGCTTTACTTCTCCAGTTTGTTGATCCACCACTGCTTTTACAATATCCACAACAGAAATCATGCCTACCACCTTCCCATCGATCACTGGAACATGTCGTATGTGATGCTCTGTCATCATAAAACATTACATTACTCCCCTTAAAGCGTAAACAACTTCATGATTTGAACTAGTACTTACCACTCATGAGCTGCATTGCTTTAAGAATGTTTGTGTCGGATGTAACGGTTATCAGCTTGCTCTGTTGCAAAGGTAGTAATATTGAGCAGAAAAGCAGAAAAGAGATGGACAAAACAAAGCCAAGAAGATGACGTCTAGGGTACCTGTTCGGTCATGATATCTCCGACTCTTGTGTATTTAGTTGGCCTATCCTGTACAATTACCTTCCGCAGATAGTCTGTTCTCTTGCACAGTGTGTATAGATGAATAAGTTCGGCATTTTATCTAATCGAGCAAAACATCTATTGCTTCAAACATTGTGCAGTAGAAACTAGAAAATTTTGGTTACGAAGCTGTTTGGTGCTTATGATGAATAAGTTCCAACATTTATATGTGATTTGGAAGGCAAATTTACCTCTTTCTGTTATAATTCCAGCTATAAGTTGATTCTCTCCGGGCTTTAGAACCACCAAAGACCCGATGTTGTTTGCTGCCATCTACAAATTTGTTACCATCGTCGTATTAACATTGCTATTTGTATGTCTACTACAAAATAAAACATTGTTAACATTCTATGGTGATGTTGAAGGTTTAGCGACTTACTTTTTTGATGGCATCATACGCTGTGTCATTTGTCCGACAACAAAGCCACGAGTTACCTTTTTCTTCATCTTTTATCATTAGTACATCGGCGACTGTCGTATTCTCTAACCCCTTTTGTTGCATTGTGGAAGATTCTGCAACAATTATGTCATTGGCTTCTTTGCTCTGCATCGTTGGGAAGGAGATGACACGTCCAAATCTTGCGAATACTTTGTTCATCTCATTCGCGCTTTTGAATTGTGGGTGCTGTAGAATTGTAACCTTGAGCTTTTCATGGCATGATCTAACAACGCGCATAAGTCCTTGCATTGTGTTCCTGTGATTGTGGTACAAACTATCTTATCATCAAACACTCATAAAGAAATAATGATAAATGTTTTTCTGCTTGCCCATGTTGCGGTCATCAAAATGAATGTCGAGACATTAAAGTCCAAAAGGGTGGAATCTAGAGGGACGGCTGATTACGATTTCATGTGAACCTAATTGCTTTTGCTCAAATTCTGTATCGAGAAATCTACTACATACATATAATTATTAGACTGTAAACTCAATTATAATTATAGTATTAACTTTAGGTCGTTGTAGGAACCCATAAACTTCAAATCTTCAAAATTCGAAGAATATGAAGAGCGAAAGTAGTTCATAATGCTCATGAAGTAGTACAAAAATTGAAGAACTTACCTTAAGGTGGGGAAAGAATATCTTCAATTGGCAATTTTGTCTCAGCTAATGATGATTATATGCTCAAGAAAGAAAATTACAAGAGAAGGATGAGTACTATCCTTAAGTTATTTATATGAATTCCATTTTTGTGTTCTTTTCTTGAACTACTAGATCAGGGTAAAAAACTGCTGTTAACATGAATTTTACTTCTAATGCTTTGCTTCTTGTAGAGGTCATCAAGTATTTAATAGGAAAATAGCTTTTTAATTGCTGCTTTCTTTCATGTTTAGCTTAGTTTCTTCTTTGCCCCTTTCCTTTGCCTCCTTCCAAGATATTCTTTGTAAAGGAAATGAAAAAATTGCCTTCACATTGCCGATGTTTTGTATACGGTTAAGAGTAAGTTAATTGTCTTCTTATCGCGTTGCCGTGAGATTCAAGTCACATCCACGAAAGCATATTCTTGAAAAACCACAATATAATCCCACAAGTGGGGGTCTGGGGACGGTAGAGTTTATGCAGACCTTACCCTACCTCGTGGTGTATAGTTGAAAAGTGGACTAAATGCTGATAAACTGAGATGCTAACTTCAATCATAAGGCAAATAAACATCATTATAGGATTTCCAGAGAAAGATTACCTGCAGTGAGGGGAAAAGAAGCAAAAAGGTGAAGGTGAGAAGGCAAGTTGAGATATTCTAAAGTGTGACATGTTCTAAGGTATCAAAAGCAAACCTTTATATATTGTTGCTTTTTGATGGTTGCATATCATCATCGACAAACAATTTAAACAACAAATTTTCATTTGCTTCGTAAGATTTGTTATTGTAAAATGGAAAGAAGATCAACATTCCGCTTCCGCCTTCCTTGGTCACAATCAGAAGCTGAATCTGCAAGCAAACCATCCACTCAGCCTAATACCAAAAGTAGTGGTCCTAGTCGCACAACTCGTCAAGCGACAAGATCACGAACTACTTCACAGCCCTCCAGCAGCACTAAACCGAATACTAGCCCGTCATCCAGTCCTGCAACTGAAAACTCACCTCCGAAGCAGCCACCAAGTGCCCCCACAACCGCGACATCTGGAAAGCCTTCTTCACCAGCTCAACCATCAGTTGGTACTCGAGACCGTAATGAGGCCCCTGCTAGTACAACTATCCCACCGCCAAGATCTCCTCAACCTCAGAAATCAGCTGAAACGAAAGCTCCTAGCCAGCCCACCACCACAAGCACAAGCACGTTACCTGAAACTCCCGCAATTTCTCCTCAACCTTCAGCTGAAAGCAAAGCTCCTAGCCAGTCCACAAATGCAAGCCCTTTACCTGAAAGTAGCCCAGTTCCTTCTCAACCTTCAGCTGCCACAAAAGCTCCAGCTAGCCCGAAATCTGAAACTCAAACCCCTACCACTACCATCACCAGTACCCCTACATCCACAATACCACAGAGCCCACAATCTGGTCCTCCAGGAGTTGCTCCCTCCAGAACTGAGTCTCAACCCTTGATACCGTCTCAAGAACAGAAGAGCAATTCTCAACCAGCTTCACCATCTGATGTGGAAACTAAGTCCAATGCACCTCAGCCTCCATCTGCATCCCTGTCTCGTCCAGCTCCTCAATCGCAAGAAGTGAGTCCAAAATCCTCACCAATACGTAAGGGTCCTCAGATCCTTTCAACTGATCAATTTACCCCAAAGGAATCTCGCCCTGCGAGTCAGGTTTCTTCAAATCCATTTGATATAACTTTACAAATGCAACCGAAGGATCAGACAGTTTCCCAGACAACATCTGCACCAAAACAATCGGAAGAGAGCTCAGAGACTTCATCCAAATCCTCTGAAGCAAAAAATAGGTCACCTGAAAAGGAAATGCAAGCTTCAGAACTCTCAGAGGTGAGATCCACTAGAGGTATTACAGAAGGACCATCCAAGATATCAGATTCTTCAAGAATCATTAGTGAACCTAAGGCAGGCAGACCGTTGGAGACAAACAACCAGGAAACTAAAGTGAAGGAAATTGTGCAAGAGATCAATGATAAAAACCATGCTGCAGGAGAAAAGATCGGTGGTCCTGTGACATCCAAAGAGCAGCCAGGCATTGTGTTCCAATCCAAGCAAGCACAAGCCAGTCCTGATGATGACCAAATTCGGGTGAACCGTGTCTCTAATGGAAAGCAGACAAGAACAATCCCATCACAGCTAAAGAACAAAACAGTTAGTGGTCGTAAGGAAACTTCAGGTTCCGCTGAACAAGATATACCCCTTAACAAAGAGGTAAAAGATAACATCTCAAAGTTAATTCATAGGATGGCGGTTGGGGATGGCAAGATAAATTTGGAAGAGGGGCCAGTGAGTGTGATCACCCTTGCAGGTGATAATAGAGGAGCATCTATGCAACTTGGTTCAAACTCATCCAAAAGAGGGGCAATTCAAATTCACAGAGGCTACAAACTGAATGCAGATGAAAGTGCCGAGGCAACCACAGATGCAGAGGGTTCAGAGGGAAGGCAGTCAAACGATGGAAGGACCATGAAAGATCAAGAAATAGAGGCATACATGAACTGCAATGTGCAGGGCCTCAACAACTCAATTACATTTGACAGTTTCATTGAGGGTAAAAATCCAGGTATACACATGTCCTTTCCTCGTACGCCTTCAGAAACTATAAAAACAAGCGAGGAAAATGGACTGTTTGCGGCACACAAGGCCGAATTTAATGCTACTCGTGCCCAGAAACATACATACGAGCCAACAATCAGAAGTAGATGTCTTGAAGGCCTTTTTCTTGAACCAAGTGATTCTGATTCAGACAACCCTGAAAAACCTCGGCGACATGGTTGCCAAGTTGGGGGTATGGAGAAGAGAGAAAACGAGATAGATATTCTTTGAAACTACAGTTGTAATGCATGTAACTAATAAAAGTTAACATATCCTTTTATACATATTCAATAATATCTGCCAAAAGCAACTGTAACAGAGATACAAATAATCAATGAACCCATGATATACATGAGATGTTGTCCTCTATTTCCTGGTTTTGATGTGCATTAGAGTATATTGGACAAAATCTTATTTATGGAGAGATTAGAACGAAGAAGTCGCGCTTTAATTTGAAGGCAATATTACTTCTTGTTATCTGATGCTTTTGTTCAATGAAAGTTCAACATGATGAAGATGTGACACAACTGCCACTTTTTCTGTCACAACACATCATGCAATTTGAAGTATATCACTCAACTTCCTACTATAGAAAAAGTTACAACAAACAACAACAACAACATATACAGTGTAATCCAAGAAGTGGGTTCCGGGGAGAGTAGAAGGTACATTGTCACGACCCGAGCCTAGGCCCTAGCCGTGACGAGCATCCCGAACCATGAAGGCCCGGAACACCCATTCTCTATCTGGTTATCATGCACAACATTCATAATCATAATAAAATGCGGAATTGAAACTGAGTACGGAAAACATAGTCAAGTTCTGCAACATTTTTGAATAATACTATCTGACATCAGTCTGCGAAATCTCTACTAAGAACATAAACCTTTGTCTGAAAAGAAGCTGGGACAAGGCCCCCAGTAAACCAAAAACATAATAAATAAGATAGTGTTTGACATAATTAGGCCTTCCGAATAATAGAAGGCTCACCACTGTGAGATCAAGTCTGCAAATCCGAGAATGTCTACTGAGTAGCTGGACCCCTAGACTGTGCCTCAGAACCTGGAAGGAGGGGGGGTCAGCACAAAAGTACTGGCACGCGAAGCAATCCAAAAGTAGTATAATGGAACATACATATATATATATATATATATTAAGGGAACATACATATATATATACATATATACCCGGGTCAGCAAACCACGGTTTTAGGCAATGAGTTGTCTGAACTCCCGCCTTCTTCAGGGAACCACCTAAGCTCTCTTTATGCCCTATTTTAGCCTTTTCTGAACATGTATCATTCTGAAATTTCAAAATCATGAAAGTCTGATAAAAATCTGATTTCTGAACTAGTCTGTGTCTGTTATGGCATTTGTCTGAGTTGGTATCGTCATACCAAGACTTGCAAGTCCTATTTCTGAGCCATAATGTATTAAGCAAGAGCTTTCATTCAAAACATAGTTTAGACCACCAAAACATGTAATTTGCATTAAAGATGTCATGTTCCGAAACTCAAGTCAAATCCATGCAAAACTTTCATCAAACATATGGTGGTCATGTGCATTTTTGGCAAAACCATGCATTCTTTCATTACATGCATATTCAACATTCACAACCCTCTCTTTCGTGTTCAAAACATTGTATATTACGTGAAACATGGAAAAATTTACATTAAGAGAGAGGTTTCATGAAAATCATGCTCTAAATTCATATTTCAGGACAAACGCATATATATATATACATATAACTTTCAAATCACTTTGGGGGAAACCCAAAAGGCCAAAACAATATCATTAAAGCTTCTGAAACATGAGTATGTATATGAATTCGAAAACCCAATTCTTAAAACATGATTTCTATGCCCATGAGATTTTAGGAAAACCCCGCGTACCTTATTCTCCACGAATTTTTGGTGTCTATCGAAGCCTACGTCGAGAGGATTCCGAATCTGTAATTTGTTTCACGAAGAAGTTTCGGAATGATCGGTCCTTCAAGCTTATTTTCTCAAACCCTAGTTGCTCCTTCTCTTAAGTTCTTGAAGGATTAAATTTTGGGATTTTATAGGAGGCTTCAATGTTGTTAATAGGCCCAAATCCGTTTAGGAGTGGGTAAGGACGATTTTGGGTTTTGTAAGGACTAACTTGCACTTAAAGTAACTCAAAACGGAGTGTTTTCGTCACCTGAAACCATAACTATGCGCCGCCCTTTGCATTGCCTAAATTTACACAGGCGCCGCCCTATGCATCGCCTATATTTGCATAGGTGCCGCCCTATGCATCGCCTATATGTGCATAGGCGACACATTCAACTTTGAAAGGCCATAACTTCTTCACCGGGTGTCCGTTTTAGGCGAATTTGGTATCGTTAGAAATCTTATTCAATTATCTACAATTTGGTATATAGTAGGCCACCCAGTTCATCATATACAATGAGTTATGGTCAATAGAATTTGACACAAATTACAACGTCCACTAAAACTTAATCGATCGAAATGGTTTTAACTCGTCCTTGAGTTGAAGGACTTCTATGGTCTAAATTCATGCTCAAATGGATTCACATACTACAAAATTGATTAACATGCCAAATTGGTATAGGATTTAAGGCTCTGGGATTATCAACGCATCAGAGTCATATTTTTTTATTCTAGTCCGAAATGCGGGGTGTTACATACATAGACCTTAACCTAACCTCGTAAAGATAGAGAGGCTGTTTCTAATAGACCCTCGGCTCAAGATAGAACAAACTACAGCCTGCACAGGAAAGACCCTCCCTGAGGAGAGGACTAAAAAGAGATATGTACACTACCAACTTTGAAGACAAAAGCACAAGATGACATGTAAACGTAGCCAAAAGAAAAGAGAGAAAAAGAAGAGGCTACTCGCACGCAGGTTTGGTGTCAAACTACTTTAGGAGGTTGCAAGCGCTTCGAATGCTGAGAGTTGCTAGTGGTAATCCATGGTGAAAATGTCTTTTCCCATCTTCCAAAAAATGCAGGATTACATTTTCTTGATCTGTTAATGGGACATTAGGGAATGGGCCAGAAGCCACCAGCTGAAAGTTCTTGACCGATGCTACTATAACATGCCCTTAAAATTCAGACACCAACACTGCAATTCTTGATGCCATCATGGAGCTGTATTCTTTTGAATTGTTTCAACTGGCGCATCAAAACAATTGCTAGTAGAATCTTGGTCTTTCTCATTCAAAACTAATAGAAAACGAAATTGAGCGCTATCATTGTGGGATGAAAGGGCACACAAGTTTGTTGTTATTCCTCATTTCCTAATACACCATCCTCTCAGCTTGTGTTTGTCTTTTGATTTGCTTTCTACACCATCTCCCACCCCCTTACTATCATTGCCTTCCCTCGACAACTTGTTTGCTGACTAATAATCGAGTAAGAACACATTAAACAAGTAACATTGAACTAACAAAAGGAACATCAAAGTCTACATTTCACGCTATTGAATATGCAAACGAGCGCACCTAAGGGTGTGGCCTAGTGGTCAATGAAGTAGGTTGAGAACTATGAGGTCTCGGGTTCAAATTTCAGCAGAGACAAAAACACGAAACTGGATATGCTAAAGCCGTTCATGTTCCTAATGTCTCTCAAACACAAAGTACAAACAAAATCTGGAATTAACGAAACGCCAATTTGCTGGTGAAATTGTCTGCACAAGTTGGTATAGTTTTCTTCAGGTGAAATACAAAATCTGAGTTTTATTCATACAAAAATTATAGCACCAAAGAGATGCCAAATTTAACATTTTCAAGTTTCAATTTTATTCCAATGTAATGTTGGAGTATAATTGCCTGTCTTTAAAAATGAGAGAAGCAAAGTGTATTGGATTTCCATTATAAGTCCAATAACCACAAATGTATTTTTCTTGTGCAGTAGCTCGCAAATCACAGAGACGATGTGCACCACACTAGACAAGCTCAATGCGACGGGCTCAACTGAGAAGGGAAGAAATCGCAAACCCCATTGAAAATGTGAACTACACTAGGCAAGTCAGTGCGATGAGCTCGACTGAAAAGGACCAGGCGCGGGAGATCCCTGGCATTACCTTTGGGGCACCATGTCCAATGCACCAAACTCAGTCATCCTTGCCTAATGCGGTTTACATCTATAAATCACATATGACAAATACACTTCATACGTTGCGTATGACGTAATTAATAAGTCAGTGTTGGATATGATATGATGTTGCTATCTCTATACATTGTTTTAGTAAATTTCTTCAAGTGTCAAATGTAGTTTCTTTTTAGTTGAAAAATTAAGAAATGTCATGACTCGTGATTGTGACTAATCAGTATAATATTTAATACTTACTAATATTAGTTAAGCCGTTGAAGTTAGATGACCTATTGTCTAATGTCTCGTCGATAGATTTGATGTCATTTTCTTTAATTTTCCACTATAGAATTGAATGTATATATGAGTTTTAATAGTGCGTATCTTATGTCCATCATACCAAATTTTTTGACACAATTGAATTATCATTTAGATACTATAACAAACATACGGAAGTATACTTAAATGGTTGATGACTAAATCTTCAACTCTTTTCTATGAAAAGACATTATATAATGGCATTAAATTTTTTATTTTTTTTAAACACTTATACTAGAGATTCGGGGTATAACGGAAACAACTTCTCTACTTCATCTGAGATAGTGGTATGAAGTGTGTATATTTCACCTTCCCCAGACCCCCCACTTTATGAGAATACACTGAATATATTATTGTTACGTATATTAGAGATGCTAACGAACTATAGAACTTTAATCCATTGGTGACTTAAAATGAATTTAATTGAAGAAACATAACAAAAACTAGCCGATTCAACTTTGTTTGGAAATGAGATCATGAGGTGTAATTGTTGTTGTTTAGTTTTAGCCGATTCAACTTATTGAGAAATTGTTTTTGAAGAAAGTACTTTAATTTTGAAAAAAATATTTTATCTTATTTTTCAAGAAACAATTAATCGTCCACAAGCTTGGCCAAACATCTCTCCGTCTTCTTTTTTTTTTTTTTTTGAATAAGCTTTTTAGAGGGAAAAAAAACACTTTTCGTCTCCCATAAACTTGACCAAATAGGCTATTAATAAAGCAAAAATATACAAATCATGATTTTAATAAGAGTATTATGCAAACTGCAAACTCATGTCTTGCATTTATTGATATGGTGTAACTATCTGATATGGGTAGGTAAAAGTTTTGCACCCATAACTAACTAATCGTATATATTTTGTATACTGATGGTGCACAAAATTTAAATTCTTTTCGCTGAAATTTTATGTGTGTAGACCTTGAGCAGGTGACGAAGGTTTATCCACTTATCTACTTAAGTGACGTTAGCCAAAGAAAAAATATACTGAATTTTATTTAATATCCACAGAACTGTAAATACGTCGTCTTAGGTCGAAAATTCATTGGTTACCAAAACGCACAACCAATATTTTATTATTATTTCGTTAATTACAACTTTTAAATAATAGAATTCGTTACAAGTACAACCATAATATAACTAATTAACTACTGATGCGAAATGTGTGTATATTAACAACTTCAATTTAATTAATCCAATCTCTATTTGCATTTTTTTTTACACGTAGTTGACAAGGGTCCGAAATAAAAAATGTACACATAATAAGAGTTTCTTAATTAGTCGACTTAAACTTGTCTGGGATTTACGAATTAGTTACTCCTATTTGATAATAGTTGAAAAGAGATTAAAAGAAAAACATCATTAAATTAGCAATGATCATGAGAATAATGAGATATAAACTCATCACGTAATTATATACAAATTGTGACCTCTTGATCACTTCATTATAACATATGAGGCTAATGGTTTATCTGGTCAAGCATTTGAGAAGTAACAACGACTCCTTTTTTTTAAAAATAAATATTTATTTTAAAAAGTTGAGGTATTTGTATAAAGATTTTAGAAAGAAAAAAATGTCTTTAAGGTAGCACAAATCTCACAAACATTTTTAAGATCGTCTTGATCAAACACAAATTGCCGTTCTATATTGCTAAAAAGTATATTTTCAAATTAATTAGCTAAACATATTACTATACTTTGGAACTTTTTTTCAAAAAACACTTAATGACAAAATTAATATTTTTCAAAATATTCAAATTTTAAGAATTATTTAGCCAAATGAACTACAATAATTAATTATTAATGCATCAAAAAGTTGACTTTTGTACAAGTCGTTAAACACTTGACTAGTCAAACTTTTTTTTTTTTCTTCTAAAATTAAAAATAAAAAACGCCTAAAGTGTTATGGCAATTTTCCACTATATATAGAAAGTTGTCCACCACGTAGTACATATACTTCAAAAAAAACTGCCAATTAATTTAGACTATTCAAATTCAATTCCTTTGCTTAACCATAAACGGCGCCAAATTTTATACGTGCAAATTAACTGCAATTATACACTGCCATTTTTCCCGCCTACTTTCTCTAATTGCCAACTTCCCCACCTTCATCAAACTGCCATACAATTCTTTAAAAAAAAAAAAAAAGAAGTTGTACATATTAGCTACTAAAAACTGATTGAGGTAATTTAATTTATTTGTCTTTTGTTTGTTTGTTTGTTTTCTAATTTTTGCATGGAGAAAGACCTGAATATTCAAGTTAATGGAGAATTATCAGAATTTTGAAGTTTGAACTACTTTACTTTCAAGAAAACTTGTTGAAAATTGACCTTGCCATTGTGTTTTATGTCCACCTCTGTGTGTATATATATAGAGAGAAGGTAAATTATTCAATTGTCTTAATTAAGTTGCATTATTTCACAAAGTTCTACAATAAGTTTGTCATAATTTGGAGCTTCTAAGTCTAGACAGAGCTAGGTGGACTCAAAGAGTTCGATCAGAAAATTAAATTGTGCAGATAGAGAGAAAAATAAATTCTTTTGTGCACATACATATCGTTGAATTTTCTTGTGTAGCAGCAAAGGTAATTCAGATCATATTATCTTGAATATTGATAGAATAAATGCATGGTCGGATCGGAGATTCGATCAACGCAGTCGTTATCGGAGATTCGATCAACGCAGTCGTTATACCATTCATGCATGTTGCTACTTATGTAACGAGGATTTTTATTTTTGTTTATAATAAATACAGCACATTTGTATCGCATATATATCAAAATTTCTGACTTGGCCATTATTTTTCAGATATGGCATTATTTCATGGGTACGCTACAATTATGGTTGTTCTGTTAGCTACGAGTTACTTAGCGATTTTTTCCGAAGCTGGCTCATCATCATCAAGTCAATTTTCAAATGCAATTTTGATAAAAGTGGATCAATCTGGTAGAGGAGATTACAGGAGGATACAAGATGCAATTGATGCTGTGCCTTCAAGGAATTCCCAACATGTATTTATTTTGGTAAAGCCTGGTGTTTATAGAGAGAAAGTTGTTGTTCCTGCTGACAAGCCATTTATAACAATCAGTGGGAGAAAAAATACAGTGGAAAATACTATAATTACAGGGAATGATTATGGAGATATATTTAAATCTCCAACTTTCACTGTTTTTGCTTCTGATTTTGTGGCTCGATACCTTACAATTCAGGTATGCAAATCATGGTCCATGGTTCTTTCGGTGTCGTTATTTCTTTTCCTGAACTGTTTTTCCTTTAGTCGAGGGTCTATTGGAAACAACCGTTCTGCCTCCAATAGGTAGTATAGGGTAAGAGTTGGACATTGACACATTGTTTATCCCATATTGACTAACCTGTCACAGTCCAATTAGCCTTTGGGCCGGCCTGTCTCAACCCAACTCATTTTAATCCGTTTAAAGTCAGTCTAGCCTGTTTGGTTGACGCTCTTAGTTACTAGATAGAGATTTACTTTATTGAAATTTATTTTATTGTTAATATGGTGTTGATTAATTATAGAACACATATGGAAGTGGAGCAAAAGCAGTAGCATTGAGGGTAGAAGGAGACAAAGCAGCCTTCTTGGGTTGTAGAATTATGTCTCATCAAGATACATTACTTGATGATGTTGGTAGACATTACTACAAAAACTGTTATATTGAAGGGGACACTGATTTCATATGTGGAAATGCTGCTTCTCTCTTTGAGGTAACATGCCATACATACCTAAAAACTTTATTCGCACCCAATATTTATATCAAATCAATTGTATGTCATTAAGTTATTTATCACTTAACCATGATTGAGACGTCACTTCTTTTTTTTTTTTTTTTTGGCAGAAATGTGATTTGCATTCGCTTTCGCAATCCAATGGGGCTATAACAGCACAACATAGGCAATCACCTCGGGAAAACACAGGTTTCACCTTTTTGGGTTGCAAGATTACAGGAGTGAAGAGTGCAATTCTTGGAAGGCCATGGGGTGCCTATGCTAGGGTAGTATTTGCTCAAACTTACATGTCAAGTGTCATACTTCCCAATGGTTGGGAAGATTGGAATGATCCCTCTAGGCAAAGGTACATATATCGATTTTAACTTACAAGCACCAATGTATATTATTAGTGTATTTTAACTTGTTACGGTAGGCTCAACAATAACAAAAAAAATTAGCCTAAGTTCCAAGAAAGTCAACATCGGCTACAAGACTTAAACCTACTCCTAACTAATATATAGGTGTCACCTATATGAATATTTTCCTACCATTGCCCCTTGTTTTTCGTTAAATCTTCATTCGTTCCAAGAGACTATAGGTCTTTCGAGACAACTTTCTTTCTTGTGATTTTAGGTTTATCTCCTGATCTCCTCCCCTTTACACCTTTAGTCACCATAATTTCACATCTACAAACTTATGCATCTCTAGGCCTATGCAAGATCTGACTGAACTATCTTATGGGATCAACCTTTTCTCATTTTATCCTCATTGTATGCTACTGTTCGCACCTTCTGACGAATATAATCATTGTTACTCTTGTGTAATCCTATATGATTATTCGTCTTATATGATTATTCGTCTTACTTTTCAGATTACTAACCATACTTGAATTAAAAACTTGACTTTGGTATGTTAATTTGTTGGTAACAGGACATCATACTTTGCTGAGTACAAGTGTTATGGGCCAGGTGCAAGTGCTAATAAGAGGGTTAACTGGTTAAGGACTTTGTCTAGTGAAGATGCTGTGCCATACTTGAAGGAGAGCATTATGAGCACACAAAGTTGGATTAGGTCCAAGCCCACACATTTGATACCTTTGTCTAAATATAAAGCCATCTCCACCAGTTTCAACAACAAGAGATACACCCCATAAAACTTAAAATTCGTTTATTATATATGATTTTTGCTTAAAGAAATATCAGCATATTGTAATGTATTTGTTTTTTCTTTAATTAGTTTAGTTGCTGTTTGAACCCTCTACAAATATGACCAATGTCTTAGAGAAGTTATTATGTAGAGAGAGTGCTCTATCTATTAAAAGATTAATGTAAACAAAATGTTATTCTTAAACAAAGTATACTTTTCAACTTTTATCTTTCTGTGTTAGACGGATGATAAAATTAGCCCATAAAAATATAATTCGTCTGACCAATGATTTTGACCGGGTATTTCATGGTGGATTAAGTTAGGCGCGACCCAAAATATAGCTCATTTCAACTAAATATGTATTAGAAAACTTCTAAATTGATGTATTAGAAAACTCGTCAAAATATTTTCTTTTTGCTTTGATGATTAGCAATGGTACGTACCTATTTGTTGCTAATTAGCAAAACTTCAGCAAATTACTTCTGATTTTAGGAGATAAAAGTGGGTTAGTATCATTTTTAACCTACCATGTTTTTGTATTAATATGAAAGGATTTTAACTCAACTCATGTTTATGCAATTCATTTTAACTCGTTTATTTGTCATCACTATTCTAACATAAGGTATAAAAGACAACCGGCATAATAAAGTAGACGAATTTTACGATAGGAAGTAAGTAAAATCATTAAGAAAGTCATTTTATTTAGAGGAACATACAAATGATATTCTCATTATACTATGACTGTCCATTTCATTTTAGGTAAAAATATCTAATTGGAATTAAGTTTAAGATGCAAGATTTTCAAACATATATAAGAAATATATAGCAAATACATGCAAATTAAAGTACGTTAATTGTAATTTTGAATGAGCAATGCTGAGAGTTTTACATGTATTTTTAATTTTTTTTCCCTTATGATAAAAGAATAAACTTTTATATTAACAAGCCTCAATAAATTATCACCTCATTAAGAATAAAATGTGAATGGTATATCAGATAGTTTCAAAAAAGAAAAAGAAAAATAATTACCTTATTTATGATAGATTAAAAAGAAAAATATATCACATAAAATAAGACGTGTATTAATTAATGGAACGTCTTTTTTTAAGCACACTAGAGGACACAATAACAATTATCAGCATGAAGACTATACTGTTTCTGACATGTAAAAATGGGAAGTGGATGCCAGGTGTGCTTGCTTGACATTTAAAAAAATTGACCCTTCGAAAGCAACAAAGCAACTTTTGATGTTGATAATGTCGTTCCTTTCAGATATTTTGACATCTCCATTCTCCGAGATCATTTGGTGTGAGATATATGAGATAAATAATTTTAAAATAAAAAAAATATTTTATTTTATATTTGATTTAAAATATTTATTAATAATGAGATTATTTATCTCATTATTTACTCTATAATGATGAAATAAGTTATTCTATCTATACAGTGGGATAACTAATCTCAAATTATTCAAAATAATTAATTATTTTGAGATAATTTTTTCCCAACCAAACCATCCCTCATAGTTTACTTTTACTTGTTATTGAGCTTTATATGTTTATTAAGAAAATATTAATATTAAAGTTTTATTTTGCCTGATGCCAAGTTTACTTAGGGGAGAATGAGCAACACAACAACAACAACAACAACAAAAAAAAACAATTGACTTGTTAACTCAAATTCCACACAGACTTGGATAAGTTTGGCTGTTGGCGCTATGACTTTGTTCATGAAGATAATCAATAATACTTGACAATTTATATTTGTTCAAAAATAAAAACCCTTATGGAGAAAAACTATTTGTTTAGCTTTTTAAAAGATATAATTGTATATCGTTGAGTAAAATTAATTTAATTTTACTTTCTCTATTACAATTCATTTATCTTGATTACTTTCCTTTTTAGTAACTTCGAAATTTTAACTTATGAAACTATATTTTTATGATTATAAAATTATAAAATATTTTATATATTTTTAATTTAATATCACAAAATTAAATCAAGTTGAAACGGGTAAAATATTTTGTTTTAGGAAAAAGAATCTAACGTCCCCCTTGGATAAGAAGAATTTGAGATAAACTATCTGACAAGACAACTTAGTGGACGTAGCAATCCATGATAGATAGAAGATATTTTCATTTCCTTAATATTTTATTATTATCATCAATAAGATATTGTCACCTTGCATGCATATCTATGGGCGGCTAATTAATTCTAGCCATTATTAATCGTAAAAACTAATTAATACTTGTAATACTGATATGCTTTCTAAATAGAGAATTTATGAAAAATAATTCTTATAAGACAAAGAATAATATTGTGTACGTAGATCTATTGCGTATTTTAATTTTGAGATTATATCATCTATCTTCACAAAATTAAATTAATACTATATGTATATGAGTCACTTTATATTTCACTAGTAAAATCATACGAGCTATATTATTATTGTTGCTATTATTAATAATTAATTATTACTCCACTAGAAAGAAACCATATGCTAAGTCCCTGGTTTAACATAGTATTAATTCTAACTAATTTAGTAATAAAATAATATCTTTAGTTTTTTTCGTTAGAGATAAGATTAACAATTTAAGGTAGGCCCCACCATAAACCAATTGATTATTATCTTCTAGCCCTATAAAAGAGACTCAATTTTTCCACAAAATTTCAATTTACCCATACAAGTTGAGTGAAACTAAGTGTGTTATTTGGTTTAATTAACAAGTTAATTAGCAAGAATGGGTTCTCTTATGGCTGGTTGGGATTCTCCTGTTTCTGATCCTCAAACTAGTAAGTTCTTTTTTTTCATTTCTTAAATTAATGACAAAATTAAATTAACAATTTTTGTTTGCTTATTAATTTTTACTATATATTAATTATCTTCTTTTTTTGATGGATTTAATTTATAGTGAAATATCGGAAAACTAAGTCATTAACAAAGGAAGAGATAGAAGCATATTGGAGATCCAAAAAACAGGTAGAAGAAGAACATCAAAGATATATCTCTATGTTATCCCCTCAAAGCCAAAACAAGGTATACATACTTATAAATTATAAGTTATAATGTTTTCTTTCGAGGCAGATTCAGAATTTTTAGCTTAAAAAATCTTGATTAAAATTATTTAATTTCGAACTCGTAATTATAATGATCCCTTAGTGATTCTTTTTAAGTAACAAAATTATAGTGTATATACTAATTAATTTTTGGGTGTTTTAATTGGTGACAGGCAAATATTGTATTTGAGGAGGCAGCTAAAGCAGAGCAAGAAAGATTAAACTTGGGGGAACTTTCTGATTTGGAAAGGGAGGAGAGTTTAGATCAACTAATCAAGAAAAATGGATGGTAATTAAACTTATTTAATTATTGCTGCTTGATTATCTTTATTAGAGAATAAGCAAATACAATTTCTTTTTTTTAAAAAAATGTACTCCATCCGTTTCGTCTTTCGAATTGATTGGCCCGATGAACTTGACACATTTATTAATAAAATATTAATTAGGTATTTATTTTATTAAATTAAATTAGTCTTATTAATTATGTTGTGAAAGTATAAATGTGAGTTATATACTTTATGTAGTCATTTAATAACAACGGTAATTTTGAAAGAATATAATTAAATTTTCTTGATTTTATAAATGATAATTAAATTAAAATAAATATTTTTAGTAAGAAGATCAATTAATACGAAATGAAGGGAGTAATGCATTTAATTGGAAATTAGCTTTTTTTGTAGAATTGCTATTTTAAACTGGAGAATCCGGTTTAATTGCTTAAAATCATATAACTAGATAAAATTGATTTATATATATCGATGTTGATTATTCTATCAATTTAAGATTAGATAGCTGAAGCATGAATAATTCTCCCTATTAATATAGATAACATAACCGATGTATACATAGCATTCTGTGTATATGTTGATATTTTTGTAATATGTTCGGGAGTTGAGATTTTTAATAATATTGGAAACATAAGTTGTATATTTGTGTAATTTTTAGTATAAAATAAGGCTCAATTGGATGAAACAAAAATGTAATTTTCCCTTAATTGCATCGATTGGGACTAAACTGTATTAGTCCAATAAGTTCTTTAGTAACATAATCCTAATATCTTTTTTTACTAAATTTATCTGTATATTTACGGTCTAATTAGTATTTGCACTGATTAAACACTAATTATATATTGAATATACATTGGTATTAATATATAAAAAAGAAAATGTATGTGTTTAATTTTGGAATAATATTGCAGGTGGATAAGTAGCAATTGGGCACATTTGAATGAGCCGCCATTGAAAGAACCAGAAGGTGCAACTTACAAATACGTGTCACAATTTCACGTAGCCAATATGGCTGATGGGTCCAACACTAAACCCGGTCCAACCGGATCAATGCTTGAATCTTGATCCATCGTTTTGGCTTTAGACCGGTTGCTACTAAATGCTTTTTTGGGTCAGTTTAATTTTATGATGACAAAGTTAATTTTAATTTAATTTGTGAGTGTCTTGTGTCTATGTATATATAAAGTTATATTTGGAGTTTGGTATTTTAGGTGTAATGTTTGTATTGTTGGGAGTTGGGACATACATCTCGTTGTAACAATTTTTTTTTCATGGTACTTATGACAAAGGTTTTAAGTATTTCGGTATGATATTTGATTTCGTTGTTGTTATTTAAGTAGCCATAATGAAACTTTTGTACATTGGATTATTTGTTTGTATTTAACTTGTGAAAAGTGGGACGAGTGAGTTAAAGTTTGAATGGATTAAATGTGTGGAAATAACAAGTTTTCAGTGCTTGATTTTGATATTAAGCTATTAGTTTAAAAGAATTGACGTCTAATCCACACTAAATCTAACAACAAATAACAAAGTTCGAAGGTTAAAAGTAGAGTCTAGAATCAATGTATGTTGATTTTTGATTAAATGTTTTGTCTATCTCACATATAGGCGGAATCACGTATATTATGTTAGGATTTTTGCCCTGATTTTCTTACCAAAATTAAGTTTTATTTTTTCTTGTAAGGAAAATAAAAGTAATCATAAATACTTTTAATTTTTCTGAAAGAAAAATATAAAAAAAAATTATATTTGGCAAATCTCTTTCTTGAAGGAAAGATTTTGGGCATCTATAAATAGAAGATTCCTCTTCTCAAATCATAACACAATAGCATCCACAATGTAGTCATTAAAGAGTCTTTGTTTAGGGGAAGATTTCTCCCAACAGATTTAATATTTTTGATATTAGATTTTATAATATGTAGGCCGATTGGTCAAAATATATAATAATTTAATGCTTTTCATATTGTTTTCTTTGTCGTCTGAATTATCACCACGATAGTTTGCAACAAATAGCTTCTGCATGACGCCCTCCCGATTTCGAACTCAATAAATGGTATCAAAGCTTACGGTTCAATGGTTCAATGGTGTGGTGAGACTAAATTAAACAGGTTCAAAGCAATTTCAAAATCAAGCTGCAACAATTTGGATGATAATGAAGATATATGCTTAAAAAAGTTACATGAAAAAAAATTCAAACAAATGTTTAATAATCCTGTTGCTAATCCATCTTTAAAATCAAAATCAATTTTCAACCCATATTTATGGGCTTCAATTTTCAACCCATACTTGCTTTAACGCTTGAGCTCCTTTCTTTCAACTCGTGCATTTATTTTCAACGCATGAGCTCCACTCTTAAGCTGTGCTCACTTTCAGTGCACAAGGTTCTACTTTTAATCTTATAAACTCGTGCTTTTATTTTTAATGCATAGGACTTCAACTTTTAACCCATATCAAATTTTAATAATGGTAAGCAACAGTGGTATATGAAGATCGTTGATATATGAAGACCGTGTGAAGAAGAAGGATCAAAAATATTTTGTCAGAAAATCAAGTCAAAAAAGAGAGATTTGTTAGGATTTTTGCCCTGATTTTCTTACCAAAATTAAGTTTTACTTTTTCTTGTAAGGAAAATAAAAATAACCATAAATATTTTTAATTTTCCTGAAAGAAAAATATAAAACTTTTTCATATTTGGCGAACTTCTTTATTGGAGGAAAGGTTTTGGGCATCTATAAGTAGAAGACCTCTCTTCTTATACCATAACACAGTAGCATCCACAATGTAGTCGTTAAAGAGTCCTTGTTTAGGGGGAAATTTCTCCCAATAGATTTAATGTTTTTGATATTAGATTTTATAATATGTAGGTCGATTGGCCAAAACATATAATAATTTAATTAATATTATTTTCTTTGTCGTCTGAATTATCACCACGATAATTTGCAATAAATAGCTTTCGCATGATGCCCTCTCGATTTCGAACCAACATATCAAGGGAAATGAAATTTTTGTACGTTGAATTATTTGTTTGTATTTAAATTGTGAAAAGTGGGATGGGTGAGTTAAGTTTGAATGGGTTAAAGTGTGGAAATAACAAAGTTCAGTGCTTGATTTTGATATTAAGCTATTAGTTTTAAAGAGTGACGTTTAACCCACGTTAAAACGACAAATAACAAATTTGAAGGTTAAAGGTAGAGTCGAGATTGACAATTGAGTGAAATGCAAAATTCGATTTTCATTAATGTCTCTCTTTTGTTTCAATTCTGATTGATCAACTTCTGAGTTGCTTCCTTAATGCAAGCTATAGTCTGCTTATTTTGAATAGACAAGAATCAATATATGTTGATTTTGGATTAAGCATCAGTTCGATTAATATGCTTAGTTCAAATATCATTACGAAAAAATCATTATTTAGATGCGTACTCACCATCTGCCTATTTTTGGGTTCGAAATCGAGAGGGCGTCATGCGGAAGATTAAAGTTTGCAAATCAAGACGGTGATAATTTAGATGACAAACAAAAACATAATACTAAAAATATATTATTGATATGGTTGGTCAAACGACCTAAATTGAAAAACCATAAGATCTATTAGGAGAAAATTCTTTAATGACTAATGTTATTGTGTTATCCCTAACAGTCGCGGAACCAAAATTTTCATCAAGGGGGTTCAAAATCGAAAAAAAGTAGGCACACGAACTAGTCGAAGGGGGTTTAACATTAATTATATATACATAAAAAAATAATTTTAATCATATATAACTAGTACAATTTTTCGTCGAAGGAGGTTCAGATGAACCCCCTAATCATAAGGTGGCTCCGCGATGGATTCCTAAATAAGACTCTTTAATGACTACATTGTAAATGTTATTGTATTATGAATTGAGAAGAAATTATTTTTGAAGTAAAACATAATTATGATAGAATCTAAGTAAGGTGAGAAATTGAGGAAAAATTCTAACAGCAATCTCACACTTAGCTTCCAAACCAAATTTGGATTTATTCCTTTCATTTCCGAATCTTTCCATCTCAAGCCACTCACATTTTCCACCAAAAAAAATAAAAATAAAGGTGGAGAGATCATGGTTTGGTGGGGTTTGTACGTACCTAGTGCTCTACATGTGATCATATTCACATATATTTCCATTTCTCAATTCTCACATCACTCAATTCCAATAACATGCATTCATCCTTATTTCAGGCTTCATTCATTTTTAAGTTATACCTTATATCCTTCACTATTTGGCAATTCCACTATCCATAGGTTATATGACCATTTACCTTAACCTATAGTTTCATATATTGAACAATAATAAGAAATACTTTTTTTTCTTATTTTTTTATATTGTCACGCCTTAAATTCGGGATCGTGATGACACCTATCTCATCCTCCATAATAGGTAAGTCAAGAACTGAAATTTAAGCACAACATCCCAAACTAATAGAAGCGGAAGGAAATATAAACATAATAAGCCTTGAAAATACATTGGTGGTAATATTTAAAAAAGAAAATGTATGTGTTTAATTTTGGAATAATATTGCAGGTGGATAAGTAGCAATTGGGCACATTTGAATGAGCCACCATTGAAAGAACCAGAAGGTGCAAATTACAAATACGTGTCACAATTTCACGTAGCCAATATGGCTAATGGGTCCAATACTAAACCCGGTCCAACCGGAATCAATGCTTGAATCTTGATCCATCGTTTTGGCTTTAGACCGGTTGTTACTATTTGCTTTTTTTCGTCAGTTTAATTTATGATGACAAAGTTACTTTTAATTCAATCTGTGAAAGTCTCTGTGTCTGTATATAAAGTTATATTTGGAGTTTGGTATTGTAGGTGTCAATGTTTGTAATGTTGGGAGTTGGGACATACATCTCGTTGTAACATATTTTTTTTTCATGGTACTTACAATGAAGGTTTTAAGTATTTCGGTATGATATTTGTATTTTTTTTGTTGTAATTTGCTTAGAAATATTATTCAAGTAGTCATAACGAATTTTTTTTGTATGTTGGATCATTTGTTTTGTAATTAAATTGTGAAAAGTGGGATGAGTGAGTTAAGTTTGAATGGATTAAATGTGTGGAAATAACAAATTTTCGGTGCTTGATTTTGATATTAAGCTAGTAGTTTAAAAGAGTAACGTTTAATTCACATTAAAACCTTAAACAACAAATAACAAAGTTCGAAGGTTAAAAGTAGAGTCAAGAATTAATATATGTTGATTTTTGATTAAATGTTTGTCTATCTCACATATGGGCGGAATCACGTATATCAAAGGGAATGAAATTTTTGTACGTTGAATTATTTGTTTGTATTTAAATTGTGAAAAGTGGGACGAGTGAGTTAAATTTGAAGGGATAAAATGTGTGGAAATAACAAAGTTCAGTGCTTGATTTTGATATTAAGCTATTGGTTTTAAAGAGTGAGGTTTAACCTGTTGGGTTTAATTGGTGTAAATGGAAAATGGAGGGACATAACATTTGAGCAAAAGACATATTATTTTGGAAAAGGTGTGACTGTTCAGATAGTTGTGTCTGTTCAGAAAAAGACATAATATTTCGAATAAATAGACATGACTGTTCCAAAGGATACACCTTTTAAGTGAACCATTGTCACCTTTCATAAGAGACATCTGATGGCTATATAAACCTACTTTCATCCACAGGTTTAGAAATGAATGAAAAATTTTCTGAAATAAAACTCTTCTTGTCTTCAAAATATTCTTTGTGATCAATCAAATCGTTGAGTGAGTTCGACGAATCCAATTATTTGAGGTACCACTATAGTTGGATTGAAAGTCATTTTATCCAGGGAGAAAGATTCCAAAACCTCGGGTACAGTGAGGGGAATTATTCCTTAAGGACACTCCGTGAAGTCAGGGGATTTGGCTTTATATTTCTGTTTCATCTTAATTTCTGAAAAAATAAAGCACACTTCTTAGAAAGATCACTTTGATTTTGTGTTGAGGGTGTTTTTGTACTTCATAGTGTTCTTGTTTTAAACTTGAACTAGTGTTGAAGTTGTTGTGCCTAAATACAGATTCTTGTGCCCGAAAACACCATAAAATAACAATCTTAAGGAATAACCCTTACAGAATTTGTATTGCTTGTTTTTGGAGATAAAATCTTTAAGCTTTCTACTCCGTTTGAACTTAACTAGTGAGTCGAAGACATAAAAACTTCATCACAAGTTAAAGATCATTCGGTTGATGATTGGAAGTCATAAAAACTTCATCGTTAACTAGAAACAAGAAGGAGAGTTTAAAGTTGCTTAACTTTATAAATAGTATTCTGAAAATACTAAATTTTATTGTCATGTGGTGACAGAAAAAATGACTAACGAAAGTCAAATGCAAGATGTTGCTACGACTATGGGGGCAACTAGTATTGCCGCAACAAGTCGAGCAAATGCTCCGCAACCAATGGCGCCTGCAGAGAAGCTCGAAAAATTTGCGGGCATTGACTTTAAGCGATGGCAGCAAAAGATGTTCTTTTACCTCACCACTCTATGCCTTCAAAGGTTCACTAGTGAGGATGCTCCTGAGGTGCCTGAGGGAACCTCGAACAAAGAGCATTTCATGATTGTAGAGGCTTGGAAGCACTTAGACTTCCTTTGCAGGAATTATATCTTGAGTGGTCTCCAAGACGACCTCTATAATATTTACAGTATAACTAAGACATCTAAGGAATTGTGGGGGGCACTAGAACGAAAATACAAGACAGAGGATGCGGGAATTAAGAAGTTCTTTGTTGCAAGGTTCCTAGACTTTAAAATGATAGATAGCAAATCGGTTGTCTCTCAAGTGCAGGAATTGCAAGTAATCATTCACGATCTCCTAGCGGAAGGTTTGATTGTGAATGATGCATTTCAAGTAGTAGCGATCATTGAGAAGCTACCACCTATGTGAAAAAACTTCAAAAACTACTTGAAGCACAAATGCAAGGAGATGACTGTCGAAGATCTTATTGTCCGACTGTGTATTGAAGAGGATAATAAGGCTACCGAGAGAAGGTCAAAAGGGAATTCTACAATTTATGGAGCACATATTGTAGAAGATGACCAAAACAATTCTAAGAAAAGGAATAAAGTTGAACAAGGAAGCAATCAACCCAATAAAGACAAGATTGGCCATAAGTCCACGGATTGTTGTGCCCCTAAGAAAGGCAAGAAAAAGGACCAAGCAAATATGATTAAGTCCAACAAAGAATGGGATGATCTGTGTGCTATGTTCTCAGAATGCAACTTGGTGGGGAATCCTCGCGAATGGTGGATGGATTCTGGTGCCACCCGCCATGTGTGTGCCAACAAAGAGTTGTTTTCGTCATTCGCTCCGGCTCAAGTAAAAGAAACGATCTACATGACTAACTCCGCTACGGCTAAGGTAGAAGGAACAGGAAAAGTAGGCTTGAAAATGACTTCAGGAAAGGTCTTGACACTTAACAATGTCTTGTACGTTCCGGAGTTACGTAGGAACTTGATTTCTATTTCACTTCTAGACAAGAACAAATTCAAATGTGTAACCATTTCTGAAAAAATTGTAATCAGCAAAGGAGAAGTGTATGTAGGAAAAGGCTATCTCACCGAGGGCCTTTATAAGATGAATGTAATGAATGTTGAAATCAATAAAAGTTCAAATTCTTCTTACTTGCTTGAGTCTTATAATTTGTGGCATGAACCTTAGGCCATGCTAATTACAAAACGTTACGAAAACTGATTAACTTAGAGGTTTTTCCAAACTTGGAGTGCAATAAATCAAAGTATCAAACGTGTGTGGAATCAAAGTATACAAAGCATCCTTATAAGTCCGTTGAAAGGAATTCCAATCCTTTAGACTTAGTACACACGGACATTTGTGATATGAAGTCAACACCATCACGTGGTGGGAAAAAGTATTTCACAACTTTTATTGACGATTGCACTAGATATTGTTATGTCTACTTATTAAATAGTAAGGATGAAGCAATAGATGCGTTTAGGCAATACAAACTGAAGTAGAAAATCAATTAGAGAAAAAGATAAAAATGATAAGAAGTGATAGAGGCGGAGAATATGAATCTCCTTTCGCCGAAGTATGTGTAGAGAATGGAATTGTCCATAAAAATACGGCCCCATATTCACCTCAATCTAATGGAATTGCGGAAAGGAAAAATCGAACTTTGAAGGAAATGATGAATGCCTTACTTATAAGTTCCGGTTTACCGCAAAACTTGTGTGGGAAGGCTATCCTTACAGCCAATCGTATACTCAATAGAGTTCCCCATAGTAAGACACAATGAATTCCTTATGAAAAAAAGGAAAGGAAGGAAACCCAACTTGAAATATTTCAAAGTGTGGGGGTGTCTAGCAAAGGTCCAAGTTCCTATGCCTAAAAGGATTAAGATAGGACCTAAGACTGTGGACTGCGTGTTCATAGAATATGCTAAAAACAGTAAAGCAAGTCGGTTTTTGGTTCATAAATCCGAACATCCGGATATAAATGAAAATACGATAATTGAATTAGATAATGCTGAATTCTTTAAAAACTCTTATCCATATAAAACTAGACATGAACAGTCTAGTGGGAGGTCTAAACGACTTCGAGATGAACCAAGTGAGAATGTATATAATGAAGAGAATCCAAGACGTAGTACACGTCAAAGAACTTCTACTACATTTGGATCAGATTTTGTAACATTTCTCTTAGAAAATGAGCCTCAAACATTTAAAGAAGCGATGTCGTCGTCAGACTCATCCTTTTGGAAAGAGAAAGTCAATAGTGAGATTGATTCAATCTTAAGCAACCATACGTGGGAATTGGTTGATCTTCCTCCAGGAAATAAACCTTTAGGTTCTAAATAGATCTTTAAAAGAAAAATGAAAGCGGATGGTACTATTGAAAAATACAAGGCAAGACTTGTAGTAAAAGACTTCAAGCAAAAAGAAGGTCTTGATTACTTTGATACATACTCGCCAGTAACAAGGATAACATCAATTCGACTGTTAATTGCCTTGGCAGCAGTATATGGTCTTGAAATCCATAATGGCTGTGAAAACTGCATTCCTAATTCCTAAATGGAGAATTAGAGGAAGAAATTTACATAGAAAAACCTGAGGGTTTTGTGGTTCCAGGAAAGGATAATAAGGTGTGTAAACTTATTAAGTCATTGTATGAACTAAAGCAAGCACCTAAACAATGGCATGCGAAGTTTGACTGAACCATGTTGGCAAACGGGTTAAAGATAAATGAATGTGATAAATGTGTTTACATTAAAGACACTCGAAATCACCAAGTCATTGTTTGTTTATATGTGGATGATATGTTGACCATCAGTAGAGATATTTCAGACATAAATGCAACGAAATGAATGCTCGAAAGCAAGTTCGATATGAAAGACCTTGGAGTTGTAGATGTGATCTTAGGTATAAGAATTCATAAAACTCCACAAGAGTTGGCATTGTCACAGTCTCATTATATCGAAGAGGTACTTGACAAATTCAAGTATATGGAATTCGGTATTGCTAAGACTCCTTTGGATATGAGCTTTGCACTTCGAAAAAATGAAGGTGAAAGTGACTCACAATTGGAGTACGCAAGAGTATTGGGATGTTTAGTGTATATAATGAATTGTACACGACCAGATATAGCATGCGCTATTAGTAAATTGAGCCGGTACACAAGTAATCCCAACAAAACTCATTGGATGGCAATGAAAAGAGTTTTGGGGTATCTTAAATACACTCAATACTATGTCTTGCATTATAATAAATATTCTGCTGTACTTGAAGGATATAGTGATGCAAATTGGATCACCGGATCGAACGAAGTAAAATCCACCAGTGGATATGTATTTACTATCGGTGGAGGAGCAGTCTCTTGGAAATCATCCAAACAGACTTATATTGCTCGCTCCACAATGGCTCCAGAATTTATTGAAAGATATTCCTTATTGGCCCAAACCAGTGGCACCAATATGTATACAATGTGATAGCCAAGTGGCAATAGATAGGGCAGGGAGTATGATGTACAATGATAAATCTCGTCACATACAACGGAGACACAATACCATTAGAGAACTTCTCTCTAGTGGAATTATCATTGTTGACTATGTGAAGTCAAAGAATAATGTGTTGGATCTACTTATAAAAGGCCTAACTAGATAATGAGTGGAAAGGACATCCAAGGGAATGGGTTTAAGGCCAAGGACGAGTTAGCATGGAGGTAACTCTACCTAGCAGACTGGAGATCCCAAGAGCTATGTTCAAGGATGATACGAGCCAAATGGCCATCTATACTTTTGAAGACGTCATTGGATGCCAACGCATAAAGACTCAAGACTTGGTCACCTCGAGGACACAAGAACACGCATGGAGGACCCGTTTTGAGCATGACATAAGGCAAACCTATGTGTGGAAGATTGCGCAGGGGCTTACCTTTGATGCCAACCTGAAACTACAAGTGTTGAAGAATGACCCTACGGTTGAGGAGCATTGAAGAAGAAACCTTCATTAAGGGTGTTTTGGGGATCACACTTTGTTAGAAATACACTTCATGGCCACCCCTTTCATTAAGGGTATTGTGGTCATTTTTGTTATGTAATAAGCTAGCCTATATATAGTCTTCTATTAAGTCATTTGCTCTTTAGTTTTGGAAGGATAAATAAATGAAAGTCTTCTTCTCTCTTTCAGAGTGTAACACCCTTAGTGTATGGCTTGGATAAGCCATTAGTGTAAGGCTTGGAAAAGTCAATATTGTTCTTTACTTGGAAACGGTAGATCTTGAGGTGAGTTGATTCCCTTGGCGGTCACCATAATAACTTGGTACTTGTTAACTTGTTTTGTAGAGGTTTTAGAGTTTTGATACACTCTTTAGTTACTACCTAATGGGTTCTCTTTATGTAAAGTTAGCTATCTTTTACTCTTTTTAAGTTTATGTTTGTTTCTCGTATAGTGTTGTTGTCTTGCTGTTTCAGGTAAAGGCTTGTGATTGTGGGTTGTTTGCTGACTATTTTGGTGTTGTAGATACCGTTCGGTATCATTTGGTATCAGTGCAAGGATTGTTAGTTGAAAAAAAAGTGTTGAAAAATTGAAAATCTCAAAAAAAGAAATTTGTCCCGTTTTTGTGTTTAGCTGAAATTTGAGAATTAGATTTAGAAGATTTTAGTGTGTTTTGTTTGTTTCTAGTGTTAGGTTCTTGTTCCCTTTCACTAAGTGAGTCTAGATCTTGAATTTGAGCTTAATTCGGGTAGTTTTGAGTTGTTCACCATTGTTGAGTTTAAGGTTGAAGAAACTAGTATGGTGAAGCTCAAAATTGGAAGGGTTGTTGTTGATATTGTGTCTTGAAAAATGCATGGTTGTGTTGTGGAGTTTAACGTGAGCAAAAGGAATCTGAAATCATTCAATTTGGAGTTCATTTGGTTTAGTTTCAATCTTTTGAGTGTTCTTGTTGTTTTTCATGTTCATCATTTATTGTTGAACAAGGACATTCAATAGGTGTGGTTTGATCTTTAAGAGTGGAGAAAAGAGTGGAGAAAAGAGTGTAGTCTTTTGTTAGTCTTGAAACACATCCCAAAGAACATACAAAAGAAGAAAGGGGATAATAGAACTTTCAAAAAAACTCATTACCAAAAGGGAGTAAGGGCACATACCAAGACCAACAAAAGAGGAAAGGAGACAAAGGCTTTCAAAAAGGTGTCTTGCCAAAAAGGTGCAAGGAAAGTTAAAGTCTTTTGAATTTTGAAAAAGGCTCTAAGTATTGTTCTTTCCCTCCTTTAGCTTTTTCACTCTCCCAAATTAAAAATTTGACCAATCCAAATTGCAAACTGCCATGTCACCAAACTGCCACGTCATCTAAGTGCCACGTCATCAATATTCCAAAAAAACTTGAATCTCAAATTTCAGATTTTAAAGTTTCTTTTCTTTGTTTCGTTAGTCTCATTTCTTGATTCTAGTACTAATTAGCAACTAGTAATCACCTACTAGATTGTGAATTAGTTTTTAAATCTGTTTTTGTCGTGTTTTCGTTATTTGTGTGCTTTTCTCATTTTTAATTCGTCGTAACTTTTTGTTTCAAGTTCGTAAGTAGAATTTTTTATTTTGTGTCTTGAGTCGATCAAACAAGAATCTATTCCGGACGCTAAGTGGAATTGACATCTTATTGACTACCGGAGTATGAGCAACTTTTAATATTTGCCGCTCCAATTGTGAGGATCACCAAAGTGAGTGTCTACGAGTGTTTGTGAGAAGCTTTTACTACTAATCTTGTTATTTTTTTTTTTATTTTTTTTTTTTTGGTTAGGTACCATGGATGCCCATAATTTCAAGGCCACGTGCAATCGTATCCATGACGATCTTGAAGATATGCAATGGCACATTGAAATTATACGCCAATTGTTACCCAAAATCTTCCCTCAAAATCCAATTGTCCAAACAACTTTTGATGAGAGTTTTTCGAAGGAAGTTGCTGCCCATGCTTGTAATGGACTTTCACACCGAGGTAGAGACGAACATACTCATGAACATCAAGGTAAAATAACTAACTCTTACACTTTTGTACGTGCGAATGATAATTGTGTGGCTAGTAGCCCATTGAGTGTGAGTTGTAGCTTGCCTATATGTGAGTCTATTGTTTCTTTGCCACTTGATGATGATGTACTTATTGTGAGTGTGGATACACTAGTTGATCCTATTGATGACCGAATCGACCCTTCTTGTAAGATCAATTTATGTCCACCTAGTGTTGAAACCATTGTGTTGAATAAAAGTACATCGTCTTGTAAAATTTATGTTGATCAACTTTTGTGTGAAAATTGCCCACCACTCGAGGATGTGTTTGATGTGATTAATGAATCTCAAGTGTGTGATGATGTTGAAAATGTTGATCAAAGGAATAAGAGTGAACCCATGAGCTTGCCCTTTGATTCTAATATCTGTTTGGCTCATAGGGATAATCATGTGCTTGAAACATCTTTAAAACTTGATAATGAACTTTTAGAGAGTGAACTTACTTGTTCCAAATCTGCCTGCGGGATAGATCATGCTCTCTTTAGGTATAATGTCTTGTTTGAAGATGGTATAATCACTCCCAATGAACCCAGTGGTGAGAATGATGGTATAGCTTGTCTTGAAGGCTATAGCCTATATTCTAACCCACTATGGTGTGACGACATTCCTCCTAAAGATAAAAATCTCTTTTTGCAAGGTGAAAGTACTCTTAATGGTAAGGAATGTATAGTCCTTCTTGACAATCTGAGGGAAAAGGTGTTATTGATTTCTTGGGGTAATGTTTCTAAATGTGCATCCTTGCTTGACACATTTTTGCTTAAATTGCATGAATCCCAACTTGTGGATGCCAAGTTGTCTATTTGTTTGAAGAAAAGAGAGTGTATGTGCTTAAATGATTTGTCTTCACTAGTGCATGTCCTTACACTTGATTCTTTCCTATACTACCTCTTTGCCTATGATGACATCCATGCTAGTTTCGGGTTTGCATTAAGTAGAGGTATAGGTCTTGTTGGTTGGTCCAATTGCTTGAATGACAAAGTTATGTGGGATTGGAGGACTTTGATACCAATAGTGGCACCACGTTTGATGAGGCCACTTGAAGAAGTAATGAAAAAATTGTGCTTTATGGTTCCTAAGAAAAGGGTAGCCTTACTTTTTGGACTTAGTGATACCATTACGACCTTTGTAGTTTCTTTATCTCTTGATACTTGTCATAGCCATTTCCTTTGTAACATTATCACTAAACTTTTCATGACTAATACAAAGGATTCATGGTTATATCTCAAGTATGTGCCACCTTGTCATGATGATGTTATTAGTTGTACTAACTCTAACCCTTATGCCATGAGGAAGTTGTGCTTGTTCGTTCTTTCTTTAGTTTTGCAAGGTATGGATTCGAGGTCGAATCCTTTTCAAGAAGGGAGGATGATACGATCCAAATGGACATCTATGCTTTTGAAGACGTCATTGGATACCAACACATAAAGACTCAAGACTTAGTCACCTCGAGGACACAAGAACATACATGGAGGACCCGTTTTGGGCATGACATAAGGCAAACCAGTGTGTGGAAGATTGCGTGGGGTCTTATCTTTTATGCCAACCCGAGCCTACAAGTGTTGAAGAATGACCCCACGGTTGTGGAGCATTGAAGAAGAACCCTTCATTAAGGGTGTTTTGGGGATCACACTTTGTTAGAAAGACACTTCATGGCCACCCCTTTCATTAAGGGTATTGTGGTCAATTTTTTTATGTAATAAGCTAGCCTCTATATAGTCTTCTATTAAGTCATTTGCTCTTTAGTTTTGGAAGGATAAATATATGAAAGCCTTCTTCTCTCTTTGAGAGTGTAACACCCTTAGTGTAGGGCTTGGATAATCCATTAGTGTAGGTCTTGGAAAAGACAATATTGTTCTTTGCTTGGAAAGGGTGGATCTTGAGGTGAGTTGATTCCCTTGGCGGTCACCGTAAGAACTTGGTACTTGTTAACTTGTTTTGTAGAGGTTTTAGAATTTTGATACACTCTTTAGTTGCTACCTAATGGGTTCTCTTTGTGTCAAGTTAGCTATCTTTTACTCTTTTTAAGTTTATGTTTGCTTCTCGTATCGTGTTGTTGTCTTGTTGTTGCGGGTAAAGGCTTGTGATTGTGGGTTGTTTGCGAACTGTTTTGGTGTTGTAGATACCGTTTAGTATCAAAGGAGATCAAACAAAGTTGTGTCTGACAGGCTCAACTTTGTCAATTACCCAACCCATTCTCATGATGTAGACAATGTGTAGTAAACAAGCATAAGACTTAAAGTGAAAAGTCTTTTAATGATTATCTAACTTTGGTAGATTTGACCAAATAGTTTAATCTATAGGATTGAATGTTTAGAAATCACCTATGTGAGGGCGAAGTGAAAGCCTCTTCAAGGAGAATGTTAGTAAAGGCCTATTCTCTAAGCTCTCATGAAACCGGGACGTGTTCATGGCTGAAAAGAACAAAACCATGAGAACCATAAATGGTAAAAGGTTGGTTGTGTGACTGTGTTGTCTAGGTGTACATTAAAGCTCGACGGTTCAAAGATATCAAATCTACCGATTGACCGAGTGCATCCGATGCATGTTTACTACGGAAAGTTCAAAGGGAAACCCACTTATCGATATGCAATCAGTCTTTGCTTGATGATCGCATACTTGTCCGTAAAGTTTTACAAAGAATAGTCATTTCCCATTTATGTGGGGGATTGTTGGGTTTAATTGGTGTGAATGAAAAATGGAGGGACACAACCTTTGAGCAAAAAACATATTATTTTGGAAAAGGTGTGACTGTTCAGATAGTTGTGTCTGTTCAGAAAAAGACATAATATTTCGAATAAACAAGCATGACTCTTCCAAAGGATACACCTTTTAAGTGAACCATTGTCACCTTTCATAAGAGACATCTGATGGCTATATAAACCTGCTTTCATCCACAGGTTTAGAAATGAATGAAAAATTTTCTGAAATAAAAACTCTTCTTGTCTTCAAAATATTCTTTGTGATCAATCAAATCATTGAGTGAGTTCGACGAATCCAATTATTTGAGGTACCACTATAGTTGGATTGAAAGTCATTTTATCATGGGAGGAAGATTCCAAAACCTCGGGTACATTGAGGGGAATTATTCCTTAAGGATACGCCGTGAAGTCAGGGGGACTTGGCTTTATATTTCTGTTTCATCTTAATTTCTGAAAAAATAAAACACACTTCTTAGAAAGATCACTTTAATCTTGTGTTGAGGGTGTTTTTGCACTTCATAGTGTTCTTATTTTAAACTTGAACTAGTGTTGAAGTTGTTGTGCCTAAATACAGATTTCTGTACCCGAAAATACCATAAAATAACATAACTCACATTAAAACGTGAAGGTTAAAGGTAGAATCGAGATTAACAATTGAGTGAACATTTATTGATTTTTTCCTAATGAAATGCAAAATTTGATTTTCATTAATGTCTCTCTTTGTTTCAATTCTGATTGATCAACTTCTGAGTTGCTTCCTTAATGCAAGCTATAGTCTGCTTATTTTGAATAGACAAGAATCAATATATGTTGATTTTGGATTAAGCATCAGTTCGATTAATATGCTTAGTTCAAATATCATTACGAAAAAATCATTATTTAGATGCGTACTCACCATCTGCCTATTGTTGGGTTCGAAATCGAGAGGGCGTCATGCGGAAGATTAAAGTTTGCAAATCAAGACGGTGATAATTTAGATGACAAACAAAAACATAATACTAAAAATATATTATTGATATGGTTGGTCAAACGACCTACATTGAAAACTAATATTGAAAAAACATAAGATCTATTAGGAGAAATCTCCCCTAAACAAGACTCTTTAATGACTATATTGTGATGTTATTGTGTTATCCCTAACAGTGGCTGTAGACACGTGATTTTTGATCCTCCCTAAATTTTAATTTGTCTATCGATATTAAATATTTATATTTATATTTAATCATATATTTTGATCTTTATTTTTATTTTTTATTTTATTCTAATTTTAAAAATAATATAAAAATTAAATATATGTTTTCTTTTATAAATTTTAATAAATAAATTAATAGTTTTAATATTATTTTATTATATTTTATTTATTTATTTATTTATAAATTGTTATTATCTTTTTGTTAACTATAAAATTAATTGATTATCATTTTATATTTATTATATTATTTATTTTTGATTTATTATTAATATTATCTTTTATTAAAATAAATAAAATAAAATAAATTATTTTTGAATTTTAAATATCCCCTTCCCCCTTATCTGACAATTGATTATTCCCCCAAAAGCTGTATAAAAGGACTCTCACCCCAGAGGAGATGGTACGTACTTTGACATCAGACATTCACTCAAACAAAGAAAAACACCAATTGAGAAACAAAAGAGAGAAAAGAAAGATTCGAAGTCAGAATTTTGTTTGAAGATTTCGGTAACAACTTCGTGTTTCTGTTCAAATTAATACAGGTTTCACTTTGATCCTATATTATTTATTGTATGAATTTATTATAAATCAAAAATATGAATAAAATTATTTAAATAATTTCATGTGTTATTCAATGTGTTTATTATATAAATCTGTTCGTTAATATGTATTATACATTAAATCATTGAATGTTTATATGAATATTAAAGTCCTGTATGTTAAAAAAAAATTAATAAAAATGAACACTGTTACAATTCTATACACTGTTACATGCACTCATATTCATCCGTCAATTTACATGTACACAGATTTACATTAATGTATACAGTAGACAACAACATGTACGGATGTACCAAGAAATAGCGAAAATAGTAAAAAAAATTAGAAAGAATTCGAGAGAGGAAAATAAGAGTAAAATCGTTAAAAAAAATGGAAATTTCTAAATTTTCCGGTGAGAAACTCACCGAAATCTCGCCGTAAAACACTCAATCAGATCTATCATCCCTTCTCCTCCTTTTCCCTCCCTTGAAGCACCATGAGAGGGTCATATTTGGCCAAACCCATCGCCGGCGAGGCTTCAATGCTGTCTTCCCCTTCCCCTTTCCCAGATGTACCGCCCTCTCTCGTCGTCGTTAACCACCAAATCGGCGCCGCCCCCTTCCCTTTTTCCTTCCTGCAATAATACCCCATTTCCCGTCGTTAGCGCCTTCTCAGGCCAATCCCTTCACGGATCCAGCAACATCAACTCCGGACCTGGTCGAAATCGCCATAGCGACGACCAACCATCCATGGTTGTAATGGCTTCGCGCCGTCAATCCCTCTGTATTTGATCCCGTCGAAAACGATGATAAATTGCCAAAATCGTCATTATACGTTGGTATTGTTATTATTGAAAGAAAATGGGTTAGTTGTATTATGCGTATATGTTTACAGATATGTGTAGTTTATTTTACAAATTAGTGGACAAGATTAGTATAACATAAATCACTTTGTTTTATTCTATATTTTTACTATTATATTATTTTATTAGTTTTATATTAATAAGGTTCTATTATTTAAACTAATTAATTATTTTAAATGAAATATCATTTTAGTTCACTTTTAAGATTAAGTAGCATTTTGAAAAGATAAATTGCTATGATTTTTTACAAATAAGATAAATCAATATTTTAGCGTTAGATAAATTTTTGGCATGTTTAAAATATTCGTCTCAATCAAGAATGCGGCGTACGTATCTTTCTGAGACATTTTAAAATTCAAGGATGCAATAATGTACCTTGATGAATATTTTTCTAAAATATATATATATATATATATATATATATATATATATATATTTATTTATTTTTATTTTAATTAATCAATTTTCATCGATTTATTTAATACAAGAGTTTTAAAATAAATTTAGTATAATAAAAATGAGAAAATTTTAGGCCTTAACATAACTTATCAAAATAATTAAAGCTAAGTATAAGTTGATAAAAGCGACCGTGCTAGAACCACGGGACTCGAGGGATGCCTCACACCTTCCCCTCGGTCAACAGAATTCCTTACCCGGTCTTTTGTTTTCACAGACCAACAAAGAGTCATTTTTTTTTATTAGAGATTCAATAAGGTGACTTGCAACACCATAATTCAATTCCAAGTGGCGACTCTGAAAATGATAAAAAACTAATCCCTATTCAATACCGTCACTTTAGTTGGAAAAATCCTTCGACTCGAAGCCTCGAGCGAAAAAAGGGGTGTGACATCTCTAGAGACTCCACTGGGGACTAACTAGAATTCGAGCTTTGGATATTGAATTTTACTTGCTTTAATTATTTTGATATTGTGTTTGTTGGCCTTATGTGCTACTTGTTGCTCATTTACTATTTTGATATTATTTGAACTGTCTTATATATTGTCTTCTCTTGTGTACCCCTTCTGAGTCTCTGAAATAGGATAGAGGGAATGCAGCATATGCATCCCACCTTCTTTTTGAGATAGCCGGAGTGTCAAGGCACCTGGTGAAGGATATAGTCACACATGTTAGGCGGGGTTCGGATCGGCAACGAAGGCGGTGTTGCCCTGCTACCGACCAAATTGTCCCTCCCCGGCTCGAGTGTCCGCTCGGGTAAGCCAGTCTAGACACCTATCCTTATTAAGTTTAAACTTAGAAGAAGTGAAAACTCAGAATCTAGTTATCCCTATTAGGTGTCGCTTTATTTGCATCATATGTATTTGACTTAGCGAGACTCGGCACAGGGGTCGGGTCTGTCTAGGACAGGTGACCTAATTTATAAAGACCAATATGTGCATCCTACGTGTTCTTTGACATTTGCTTGGAAGGCTATTTATTTGTTGACCGGCTTTAGGCAATTTTAAAATGCGAGAGATTAATTTATCCTCAAATTTAGTTTATCATTTTTGAAAAAAAAAAAAAAAAAAATTAAATATACAGCAACATAGTTTTTACAATCTTCATGAACTACGAGGGTCTGATTCTCACTTTTTGTGAGATACGTAGGAAGTCCTACTCAAGATACGACCATTTATTTAAAAAATAATAATAATATATTTATTCACAGATTTATCGAAGGATATTTTTAGAAAAATAATAAAAATAATAAGAAGAAGAAAAATGATTATTTTCATGAATATTATTGTATTTATTTTACTTTTCCTTTTTATTTTCAAAATTAATTTTAACATAAAAATCATAATAGCCTGAACCTTTAGGGGTCGTGAGCTAAATTTTTGTAAAATGATAAAATATGTAAACATATATATTTTAACAGTCCTGAACCTTTAGGGGTCGTGAGGCTGAAATTTTTATACAAATTCATACATAAAATAATCATTCTTCTATTCTTTATTTCTAAATCCTTTTATTTTATTTTTGCTCTTTTTAAATGTACTTAGGAGGGTGTTGTCTCTAAACATATAGTTAAATTTGTCTAGAGGTCTGTTATTGTAAAAATTTTGATAGAGTCAATTTAAATAAATATTCTTCCTAAAAATATTATCATTTATGTTTTTCTCATTTTGATTTTGATAAAATTGTTCTTTACAACTGAGTCCGAATAATGGTTGCACTAGGTTTCACAAGTCAAGTTGTAAATTCTTTTCAAAATTGATAAATTAAGTTCTGTCTAAGTTTAGACATTTATTAATCTTATGTCCCTGTCAATAGGTATAAAATGTCTCCCTCTGTTCGTGGAAAGCGTCCAAAGAGAAAGAGAGATGGAAGTGTACCGCTTCAGGTTATGGATTGTACTCCTTTGCAGCTTTGGTTATGGTGGAACGAAATGGATACATTCGATTATGACGAGATACATAAGTATTTGAGTTTTTTGACGAATATTATGACAATCAAGCCTAATAGGGAGGTGATTGATGCGTTACTAACCTACTGGGACCCGAAGAACAATGTGTTTCGTTTTTCGGATTTTGAGTTGACTCCAACTGTAGAGAAGATAGCGGCCTATGTAGGATATGGGGATATGCATCGAAATAAACTTATAGCCCCGAGACTCATTTCGATAAACAAATTCTGTAAACTCATGAACATACGGAACTCAAAAGAAGAATTGATGAAAAAAGATTGGGTTTCCTTGCAGTTTTTGTACGATAGATACGGAAGGCAAGAGGGGTTCAAAAAGTACAATAATCAACTCTGTAATAAGGGGGATTTTGAGGGTTGGAAGGTTCACAGACGATTTGCATTCATGGTAGCCTTTTTAGGCACTATGGTCTTCCCAACGAGAGAAGGAAAAATTAATATTCGTTTAGCGGGGGTGGTACAGATACTGATTAAGAAAGATTACACTATGGTACCAATGATCCTGGCAGATATCTACCGTGCTTTGACCGTTTGTCAGAAAGGAAAGAGTTTTTTTTAGGGATGTAATATCTTGTTACAGATGTGGATTGTGGAGCATCTCTACCGATGTCCTACAATGGCAAGATTTAATCCTGGAAGATTTAATCACATCAAAGATTACGAAGAGAGGTTAGAGAGATATAAATTCCCAGAAGGAGTTAGAGATTGGGATAAGCTTTTTCGTTCTCTGACCGCAGATAAAATCACTTCGAATCTCCCTTGGTTCCCTGGGAGGCAAGTCATACATAGTTCTGTCATTCGGTCGTTCTTATTATTAATGGGTATTAGGGGTGTTCAACCGTATGTTCCATTGAGAGTTTTACGTCAGCTAGAAAGACGTCAAATAATTCCCATTACAAAAAATATGACCGAGTTTGTATTTGAGGTCAGACCAGAGATCCCACTTCCAGAGGAATTGGCCCAGTAGATTTGGGAGGGTTGCCGTATCCTGGGGATTGAAGCGATGGTCATAGAGCGTGAGAAAGGAGAAGTGCACCCAGATTACCATGAATGGTTTGAAGAACAGTCAAGTCCGTCAGTCAGACCAGAAAGATCGGTTAGGGGACCTATAAATCAGGAAGCTGCAATCAGGATAGGGATTGAGAGAGCTATGTGAGAACATCATGAGGCCAACTAAGCTTTGAGAGCATAATTAGAGCATGCCAGGGCAAAAATAGACTAACAACAAAGGGAATTTGCTGAAGAGAAACCTAAATCAGCAGATATTGAGGTTTCACTTCGGAGACAAATCAAACCGGCTACCACTAGGGGGTCACACGTTGCAAAACTTATCGTATCTCACCGACAGCAACTGCAAGAAGTTGAAAAGAACATGTAAGAAGAATTTGATCGAGAGAGATCTCAGTGGATTCCGTGAAAGAGGAATATTGCGAGAACAGTTGGAGGTTGCTTCTACTCGTAAACAGCGTGCAAGAAAGATAGTTGATTTCCGAGATCGACACGCCCATGAATGGGTCAGGCCTTCAGTTCCCTCTGAGTGAAGGTCCGCCGTGTAGCACAGGATACTGCCAGAATGGGTTTAGATTATCAGCAGTTGGATCGTGAAGATTTTTTTACACAAGTACCAGCTTTCGCACAGCGTCTCACTACTTCATTGGAGGACATATACTGGAGTTTAGGAGGACATATTAAGCCAAAGTCTCCTTGAATGAATAGTTGTTTTCTTTGTCATAGTTTTTCATTTTCAGTCTTAAAACTTCCTGTTTAGATGTTATGTCTTTTTAGTTTTCAGATATTAGTTACTAGGTTTTATTTTAGGAGTTGGGTCAGTTATTTTGTCGTATTTATATTATAGAATGTAATGAAGTTGACTGGTTATTTCTATATATATTACATATGTTTTACTTTACTTACTTTATTTATTTTCTTCAAAAAAAAAAGACAAAACAATCATTTTGTTAAATTCCTCCCGAACTACGCAAGATCTGATTCATGTCCTGGCATGATACATAGGCAACCCTCCAAAGGGTTTGATCATAACTTTTGAAAAAATATGCCTAGAAAAGTCGGGATGAAACACAAAGCCTTCCATGATAAGTTGGAAAATGCATATAGAAGCATGACATATAACTTGACATTATAATGTGTTAAAACTATAACACTCACCTGTTTGCTACTTGGTTACAGAAAGATAAAGTAATTGGTGGTTGGTTTGTGGTTTAAACTGACATCACATCTGTATAACACCAGATACAAGGGTAAAAGAAAAATTACCGGCAGAAAAGGTATAGGGTATGACAGTGAAGAAGAACAAAATCAGTTGATTTCGCAGGAAGTAGCATCAATGGAAGAAATAAAGTCATTGAAACAACAGATGGCAGAGATGTACCAAGCTTGGTTGAATGGACAAGCCCCGCCTTCTTCAATCCCTGGACTTTCGACTTCAAATGATCCAAATTCTGACCCAACTCAAACTAGTGATCCATTTTACCCACCAGGATTTGGCCCATTTGCTAATATGTTTGGCGTTGCTGGTACTTCTACCATGCACCCACCAAATCCGTCTGTTACAAATAACCCACTTTTTACTTCTGTAGCACTAGCTACAGCGGGTACTCAACCGACAATACCAAAGAATGTGGGGAAACCAAGTCATGATATGTTGTAGTCTCCTGAAATAACTTTCAAATCCCAAAATCCACATTATCATATTCATCAACACGATACTCCTATTGTGATTGAGAAGATTGCTAAGAATGAGGAACAGGAGAAGATGGCTAGAAAAGTTAAAAGCTTGGAGTAGAGTATGAGAAATATGCAAGGATTAGGTGGACCAAAAAGTGTTTCATACAAAGATTTATGTATGTTTCCAGACGTCCATTTGCCGCTAGGGTTCAAAATGCCAAAGTTTGACAAATACAAAGGAAACGATAATCCTATAGCTCATTTGAAAAAGTTTTACAATCAATTAAGGAGAGCAGAAGGAAAAGAAGAATTATTGATGGCTTACTTTGGAGAAAGCCTTACAAGGATAGCTTCTGAATGGTTCATTGACCAAGACATTTCCCGTTGGCACGTATGGGATAACATGGCTCGGAGTTTCGTTCAACAATTTCAATATAACATTGAGATAGTTCCAGATCGCACTACGCTTGCCAACATGATAAAAAAGATGACTGAAAGTTTTCGAGAATATGCTATCAGATAGAGAGAGCAGGCTTCAAAATTCAGACCATCGATAAAGGAATCTGAAATGATTTATATATTTCTGCAAGCACAAGAACCCAATTATTTCCATCACTTAGTTTCTACAATTGGAAGCACATTTACAGAAGTTATCAAAGTTTGAGAGATGGTAGAAAACGGAATCAAGTCAGGAAAGATTATCATCTAGGCCACTTTGAAAGAAACAACACAGGCAATTCAAAGTGGTACAAAAAGTTTCAGGGGAAAGAAAAGAAATGAGGATGTAGCAACTGTCGTGCCAAGTCCAAGACAAAATTGGAGGGGTGCGCGTCAACCATACGCACAAAATCCATTATGTTTTGTTCCTTTACCTCAATATCCTATTTATAATTCACAACCATATGCTCAGGCTCCTTCTTACCCGCAATGGCATGCACCAGCCATCCAAAATTATCTATCGGTCCTGCAAATTCAAAGACGCCCTCCCAGGTCTAATTTTCGTCCTAGAGTAGACTTCAAAAGGGATAACATGGTAAAAGATAATTTCACTCCTATTGGAATATCTTACACTAGTTTATTTCATAGGCTGAGAAAAATGAATGTTTTAAATCCAATTGAGAAAATTAAATCCAATTGAGAGAAGGATCCCGAATCCTCCTCCAAAGAACTTGGACTATTCTAGAAGATGTGAATACTGTTCTGATGCCCCTTGGCATGACACAGAGAAATGTTGGTATCTGAAAAGAGTCATCCAAGAGTTGATTAATACCCAACAGATCATGGTAGAAAGTCCAACGCTCCAAATGTCAATCAAAATCCGCTGCCAGATCATAATAAAACAAACATGCTTGAAGTGATACTCATTGGTGAAGATACTACGATTTCCTTTAAGTCGATCATTAAAATTAAAACTGATTCGGAAAAATTAGCAAATGCTGTGGATTTGACAAGAGAAAAGCCTGCTGAAGCAGAGGTGGTGATAACAAAACTCGAATCATCGAATGTTCCCTTGGTGGTGGGTAAAGAGATTTCAGAAAATATTGGGTCAAGTTAAATAAAGCCGAAACTCATTATTCCCGGAAGATCCAATAAGCCTCTTTTAGTCATAAAAGGAGCTCTCATAGCTCCTATTATTATTAAATCAGTGTCACAACTTCCTATGGTTGATACCAAGGCAGTTCCTTGGAATTATGATCGCGTTGTGGTGATGCACAAGGGAAAAGAAGTGACTGAAGATGTAGATGAAGTAGGGGGATTAACTCGATCTGGAAGATGTTATGCTCCAGTAGAGTTAAGAAAGAATAAACAAGGCGGTGAAGAATGAATGACATTCAAGAAGCCTGTCACTGATGAAGAAGCTGAAGAATTCTTAAAGAAAATGAAATTATCAAAACATTCTATTGTAGAACAGTTGAAGAAGACACCAACAAATATTTCTTTGTTATCTTTATTAATACATTCAGAGGACCACCGCAAGGCTATAATGAATATTCTTAATAAAGTATGTGTTCCCAGTGAGATTAGAGTGAATCATCTGGAAAAAGTTATTGGAAGGATACTCGAAGCAAATAAAATTACTTTCTCAGAAGATGAATTGCCTATGAAAGGTACTGATCATCACAAAGGTCTGTACATTTCTGTGAAATATGAACATTCCATCGTCACTCGAGTGTTAATTAATGGAGGATCAGGCGCTAACATTTGTCCTATGTTAACTTTTTGAAAGTTGAATGTTAATGTGGAAAGGATTCGACCTAATAATGTATGCATCAAAGGTTTTGACGGATCAAAAACTGATGCCATTGGTGAAATAGAGTTCATATTGACAATTGGACCTGTGGAGTTTGCTATAGATTTCCAAGTGCTGAATATTGAAAGTTCATATAATTTGTTATTGGGAAGGCCATGGATTCATAGGGCTAAAGCAGTCGCATCAACATTACATCAAATGGTCAAATTTGAACACGACAAGCAAGAAATAATTGTTCATGGTGAAGGAGATTTATCCATGTATAAAGACTACTTTGTTTTCTCCATCGAAGAAGATACTGAAGATAATGTGTTAATTCATCAAGCTTCTGAGGTAGTGGCTGTTGAGCATATCCTCGAGGGAAATCTCATCGCAAAACCACAATTGTCCTCTGCATCTGTTATGGTAGTGAATGAAATGTTGAAGCATGGTTTTGAACCAGCAAAAGGTCTAGGGATGTTTTTGCAAGGCATAGTTCATCCGGTAAACCTCTATGAGAACTTTGGTACTTTTGGTTTGGGATACGAGCCTACTGCTGAAGATATAAAGAAGGCTAAAAAGCATAAGAAAGAGTCATAGTCACTTACCAAGCCGATACCGCCACTTTACGAGTCTTTCATCAAATTCAGTGTTGTTGGATCCTCCAAGTTACCTGCTGCAGAATCAATGAATGATGATGATACCGAGTTGATTGACCTTTTTCAGAATATGTTTATTGAAGCTGGTATGGTTGAAATTGGGGAAGGTACCAGCAATGCAGATGTGAAGTTTGTCGTCCCTGATGTCCAGCTTAACAATTGAGAGGCCACTCCTCTCCCTAATATAAAGGAGTCTTGGTAGTTTGTTTGTTTGTCTTGCAGTCTTAGTAGTTTGTTTGCTTTTACTCCTGTAATTTGAATCATTCTAGGATTGTAATTCAGAACTTTAAACTTGGTATTTTAGGTTAAAACTCTTCCTATCTATGTTTTAATAAAGCGTAGCTTCCCCTCATTTTATTTTGAGTCTAATTTTTATTTATTTATTTTCTATCATACAGTTCTTTCTATGCTGATTCTAATGATATGACATGCATAAAGAATTGTTAAGCAGATTTAAAAACCCAATCTAATTATAAAATAATGAATAAAGAAGTTGAATACGATGAAGGAGAAGCATTTGAGGATATAAGCAAAGATTTCAAACAGTTTGAGAATAAGACAAATCCCAATTTGGAAGAAACTGAGGCGATCAATTTAGGAGATCATGAAAATATTAGGGAGACTAAGATAAGTGTACATGTTCAACCACAACAAAAGAAAGCTATAATTGAAGCTTTGCATGAGTATAAAGATATCTTTGCGTGGTCTTATGATGATATGCCCGGTTTGAGCACTGATTTGGTAGTTCACAAGTTGCTAATTGATCCTGCTTTTCCTCCTGTCAAGCAAAAGCTAAGAAAGCTCAAAACTGACATGAGTGTAAAAATTAAAGAGGAAATCACGAAGCAACTTGAGGTTAAAGTCATTCGAGTGGCCCAGTATCCTACTTGGTTGGTAAATATTGTCCTTGTTCCAAAGAAGGACGGCAAAGTTTGGATGTGTGTTGATTATCGTGATCTAAATAAGGCGAGTCTGAAAGATAATTTTCCATTTCTCAATATCCATATTTTATTAGAAAATTGTGCCAAACATGATCTTGCGTCTTTTGTGGATTGTTATGTGGGGTATCACCATATCATTATGGATCCAGAAGATGCGGAAAAGATATCATTTATTACGACATGGGGGATATATTGTTATCGAGTCATGCCTTTTGAACTAAAGAATGCTGGGGCAACTTACATGAGGGTAATGGCCACAATGTTTCATGACATGATGCACAAAGAGATTGAAGTTTATGTGGACGACGTGATCATTAATTCGAGAGAGAAATCTAAGCATGTCAAAGATTTGAGAAAGTTCTTTGAAAGGCTTCGGAGGTATGATCTCAAACTTAACCTAGCAAAATGTGTATTTGGAGTTCCATCAGGAAAACTCTTGGGTTTTATAGTTAGTCGACGTGGCATTGAGTTAGATCCTTCAAATATAAAAGCTATTCAAGATCTGCCTCCACCAAAAAATAAAACAGAGGTGATGAGCTTACTTGGAAGGTTAAATTATATCAGTAGATTCATTGCTCAGCTTACAACAACCTGTGAGCCAATATTCAAGTTATTGAAGAAGAATGCTAAAGTTGAATGGACTGAAGAATGTCAAGAGGCATTTGATAGAATTAAGAGGTACTTGTTGAATCCGCCTATTTTGATTTCTCCAGAGCCAGGCAGACCCTTGATATTGTATATGTCTCTGTTAGACAATTCTTTTGGCTGTGTATTGGGTCAACATGATGTCACGGGCAGAAAAAAACAAGCCATCTACTAGCTCAGCAAAAAGTTTACCACTTATGAGGCTAAGTACACTCTTCTCGAGAAGACGTGTTGTGCCTTAACTTGGGTAGCCCAAAATCTGAAACATTACTTGTCATCTTATACTACTTACCTCATCTCTCGTATGGATCCTTTAAAGTATATTTTTCATAAGCCTATGCCCACAGGCAGACTCGCGAAATGGCAGATGTTGCTCACAGAGTTTGATATTGTTTATGTGACACGAACTGCAATGAAAGCTCAAGCCTTGGCGAATCATTTGGCTGAAAATCCTATTGATGAGGAGTATGAGCCATTGAAGACTTATTTTCCAGATGAAGAGGTATTGTATGTTGATGAACTTATTTCTGATGAATGTCATTTAGGCTGGAAGTTGTTCTTTGATGGAGCTGCTAATGTAAAAGGAGTGGGGATAAGAGCAGTTCTTATTTCTGAATCAGGACAATATTATCCTATAACAACCCAACTTCGATTTTATTGTACTAATAATATGGCAGAATACGAAGCTTGCATTCTGGGATTGAGATTAGCCATTGACATAGGGATTCAAGAACTGTTGGTATTAGGAGATTTAGATTTATTAGTCCACCAAATCCGAGGAGATTGGGAGACTCGTGATTCGAAACTCCTACCATATAGAGGTTGTTTACAAGATCTTTGTCAATAATTTGTATCAGTGAAGTTCAAACACATTCCCAGAGCTCATAATGAGATTGTTGATGCTTTAGCGACCTTATCTTCGATGCTTCAACATCCCGATAAAACTTATATTGATCCTTTGCATAAACAAAAAACTTATATTGATCCTTTGCATATACAAATTCATGATCAACATGCATATTGCAATGTTGTTAAGGAAGAACTTGATGGAGAGCCGTGGTTCCATGATATCAAAGAATATATTCAGACTGAGAAATATCTTGTACATGCCGATGGTAATCTAAAGAGAACTATTAGACATTTGTCTAGTGGATTTTTTCTAAGAGGAGGAATCTTGTATAAGAGGACTCTTGATTTGGGACTTTTAGGGTGTGTAGATGCTAAAGAAGCTTCAAAAATCATGACTGAAGTACATTCTGGGATTTGTGGATCATACATGAGTGGGTATGTTTTGGCAAAGAAAATACTCCGAGCAGGCTATTATTGGCTCACCATGGAGCGAGATTCCATCAGTTTCGTTTGGAAATGTCATGAATGCCAAGTACATGGAGACTTAATACATTCTCCTCCATCTGAGTTGCATACAATGACTGCTCCATAGCCTTTTGTGGCTTGGGGAATGGACGTAATTGGACCAATTGAACCAAAGACCTCGAATGGACATAGGTTCATCTTAATAGCCATTGATTATTTCACGAAGTGGGTGAAAGCAACGACTTTCAAGTCAGTGACCAAGAAAGCGGTGGTTGATTTTATTCACTCCAACATCATTTATCGGTTTGGCATTCCAAAGATAATTGTCACCGATAATGCTGCAAATCTCAACAGTCATTTGATGCAAGAAGTGTACCAACAATTTAAGATTATGCATCGAAATTCTACTCCTTATCGCCCAAAGGCAAATGGGGCTATAGAAGCTGCCAACAAAAACTTAAAGAAAATACTTCGCAAGATGGTGCAGGGTTCTCGATAATGGCATGAAAAGTTACCTTTTGTTTTGTTGGGTTATCGTACTACAGTTCAGACTTCAATTAGTGCAACTCCTTACTTGTTGGTGTACAGAACCGAAGCAGTTATACCTACAGAGATTGAAATTCCATCTCTTCGAGTAGTTGTAGAAGCTGAAATTGATGATAACCAATGGGTCAAGAATCATTTGGAGCAATTAAGCTTGATTGATGATAAGAGATTAACATCAATATGTCATGGACAACTATATTAGAAGAGAATGACACGAGCATATAACAAAAAAGTGCATCACAGACATTTTGAAGTTGGTCAGTTAGTACTAAGACGCATCCTACCCCATCAGATTGAAGCCAAAGACAAATTTCTCCTAATTGGCATGGACCATTCATAGTGAAGAAAGTGTTACCTAATGGCGCGTTATATCTGACTGACATAGATGGCAAAATGGAAGGAATGTCGGTCAATGCTGATGCAGTTAAAAGATATTATTTATGATATTCATGTACAATTGCATTATGTATGTTTTCTACTTGCATTTTAAAAGATTGAAATAATGAAGGCATTTTGTTCTACTATCCGAATAATATATCAATATTTGCTTACCCCTTTTGAGCTTTTATCCTTCTTTGTATCCCTCTTTTGGAATCAAATTAAAGTGAAAAAAAAATTGAAAAAAAGAAGAAGAAATAAATCAAAAATTCAAAATCAAGCAAAAGAATGGTGTGTCCTGAACTACGTTTGACCTGATTCTTGCTATGACAAGATACGTAGCCCTACTCCGGGGTTCGGTCTAACCAGAAGAAAATTCAAATTACCCAAAATGAAATGAAACTGGGGCAAAAATTTATTTTCTTAAAAGAATCGATTCCAAAAGTTGTATGTTTCACCCAATGTTATATAAATTTTTGAGGCTCATGCCGACCTTTCTTTCTAACCCTATCTAAAAGCCAAGTTATAACCAAAGAAAGACCTTCGGATCAATCTTTGAGAATGTCAAGGCTAAACATGTTATGAGTGCATGATATTTCATATTTTGGGTGTTTATTTAAAAAAAATGAAAAAAAGAGAGTCTTATTGGTGAAAACCCTGTTGGGCACCATAAGGCGACTGTAAGCTGAGAAAGAGGTAAAAATGAGATAGGCTCATTGGCAAAAACCCATTGAGGTGCCACTAGCCGAAGGAGGGTTGTTATCAAGAAGGAATAAATTTCAAACTCAATAAGTGGACAAAAGTTGTAATGATTGGTGTGGGTAAATCTAGTTGTTTGATTCAAAATGCATGTCATAATCACCAGAATCGATTTCCACATTCAGATAAGTTTTCTCTTTGTTTTGAAAAAAGAGATGCCTATTGTCTTTTTCTTTTTGTTTTATTTTTATTTTTTATTTTTTGTGTCCTTGTCATCAAACAAAAATTTTTGTTGTCTTTTGAGTCAAATTCATGTCAGGTCGAATGAGAAAGGACTCCAAACTCGCTACCAACTTCTTTAAGAGTACAAAGCAAGACAAAGGGTCGATGCACAGAGACAACATTTCAAAGTAAAAGTAAGGTACTCAGTAAGATTGTGAGTTGACCATTTTAAACTCGTGAAAATCTAATGGATGTATTGGAAGCTAAACTCAGAAGCATCATACAACAGAAACATGATTTGAGTTGAAGATCTCAGTAGTCAGAATTTTGAGTCAGAAGTATGACAATTCAATGAATATTATCAAGGGTTTGAAAAGGAGTTGAGCATGAAAAGTGCAAGAGCGGTTGCTTCAAGAGCCAAATACCATAAACCAACCACCACATGTTTTAAAAACTCATAATTTTTCTTTGTTTGAAACAGAGATGGGATATTTTTTTTCACAATAAAGTTTTCAGATAAAGAATGCAATTTCACATTTCTGTCAACGCAAGAAGCATGGTTACAACATCTGATGATGGATCTCGGTCATGGTAAACTTTATTCTTTGCGAGATATATTAAGATCCAATGACACATAATTTTTCCAGTACAAATTGGGGGGGGGGGGGGGAATTTATGTGTGTTGTATAGAATTTATTCTTTTGCACAGGATCCTCCTGAAGAATGGGACAGGACCCTCCTGAAGAATGGAAATTTATTTTATGCTCAGGACCCTCCTGAAGAATGGGACAGGACCCTTCTGAAGAATGAGAATTTATTTTATGTTCAGGACCCTCTTGAAGAATGGAAATTTATTTTGTGCTCAGGACCCTCCTGAAGAATGGGACAGGACCCTCCTGAAGAATGAGAATTTATTTTATGTCCAGGACCCTCCTGAAGAATGGGAATTTATTTTATGCTCAGGATCCTCCTGAAGAATGGGACAGGACCCTCCTAAAGAATGGGAATTTATTTTATGCTCAGGACCCTCCTGAAGAATGGGTTAGGACCCTCCTGAAGAATGAGAATTTATTTTATGCTCAGGACCCTCCTGAAGAATGGGAATTTATTTTATGCTCAGGACCCTCCTGAAGAATGGGACAGGACACTCCTGAAGAATGCGAATTTATTTTATGCTCAGGACCCTTCTGAAGAATGGGATAGGACCCTCCTGAAGAATGAGAATTTATTTTATGTTCAGGACCTTCCTGAAGAATGGGACAGGACCTTCCTGAAGAATGAAAATTTATTTTATGCTCAGGACCCTCCTGAAGAATGGGACAGGACCTTCCTGAAGAATGGAAATTTATTTTATGATCAGGGCCCTCCTGAAGAATGGGAATTTATTTTATATCCAGGACCCTCCTGAAGAATGGGATGTTATTTTTCTGTTTCACTATTTGCTTTGAGTCCAGGAGTCTGCCTGAAGAACAGGGTGAAGAAAAGGAAGTTCAGGAGCCCGCCTGAAGAATAGGGTGAAGAAATTGTAAGTCCAGGAGCCCGCCTGAAGAACAGAATGATGAAAAGGAAGTCCAGGAGCCCGCCTGAAGGTGATGAAATTGTAAATCCAGGAGCCCGCCTGAAGAACAGGGTAAAGAAATTGTAAGACCAGGAGCCCGCCTGAAGAATAGGGTGAAGAAATAATAAGTCAGGAGCCCGCCTGAAGAATATGGTAAATTTTCAAGTTCAAATCATGAAGATTTGAATTAAGATTCTAGAGATTGCAATTTTTATTTTATTTTTTATTTTTGTCAGTCATGTGAATGTAAAAGGCAGAAGTCGTCAACCGAAAACTCGACGGAATCTCACTCGACTTTAACTCTTTCTCTCTCCATACTACCTTTGAACTACTCGTGACCTGATTCCCTTATAACCCGGGATAGGTAGAATGTCCAAAAACAGAACTCAGTCATATTTTTCTTTTTATTTTATTTTTATTTTACCTTTCAAATAATTGGAGGGTCAAAAATCATATCTTGTCTACTTCTTTGTATGAAAACTCTTCGAAATTTCACACAAAGAGGGGCAAAAATATAGACACGTGATTTTTGATCCTCCCTAAATTTTAATTTATCTATTGATTTAAATATTTATATTTATATTTAATCATATATTTTGATCTTTATTTTTATTTTTATTTTATTCTAATTTTAAAAATAATATAAAAATTAAATATATGTTTCCTTTTATAAATTTTAATAAATAAATTAATAGTTTATTATTATTTTTATTATATTTTATTTGTTTATTTATTTATAAATTGTTATTATCTTTTTGTTAAATATAAAATTAATTGATTATCATTTTATATTTATTATATTATTTATTTTTGATTTATTATTAATATTATCTTTTATTAAAATAAATAAAATAAAATATATTATTTTTGAATTTTAAATATCCCCTTCCCCCTTATCTGACAATTGATTATTCCCCCAAAAGATAATTGTTCCCCCCCCCCCCCAATTCCTGTATAAAAGGACTCTCACCCTCCTCCCCCAGAGGAGATGGTACGTACTTTGACGTCAGACATTCACTCAGACAAAGAAAAACACCAATTGAGAAACAAAAGAGAGAAAAGAAAGATTCAAAGTCAGAATTTTGTTTGAAGATTCCGGTAACAACTTCGTATTTCTGTTCAAATTAATACAGATTTCACTTTGATCCTATATTATTTATTGTATGAATTTATTAGAAATAAAAAATATGAATAAAATTGTTTAAATAATTTCATGTGTTATTCAATGTGTTTATTATATAAATTTGTTCATTAATATGTATTATACATTAAATCACTGAATGTTTATATGAATATTAAAGTCCTGTATGTTAAAAGAAAAATAATAAAAATGAACACTGTTACAATTCTATACACTGTTACATGCACTCATATTCATCCGTCAATTTACATGTACACAAATTTACATTCATGTATACAGTAGAAAACAACATGTACGGATGTACCAAGAAATAGCGAAAACAGTTAAAAAAATTAGAAAGAATTTGAGAGAGGAAAATAAGAGTAAAATCGTTAAAAAAAGTTGAAATTTCTAAATTTTTCAGCGAGAAACTCACCGGAATCTCGCCGTAAAACATTCAATCAGATCTGCCATCCCTTCTCCTCTTTTTCCAGTCCTTGACTCACCATGAGAGGGCCATATTTGGCCAAACCCGTCGCCGGCGAGGCTTCAATGCCGCCTTCCCCTTCCCCTTTCCCAGATCTGCCGCCCTCTCTCGTCGCCGTCAACCACCAAATCGGTGTTGCCCCCTTCCCTTTTTCCTTCCTGCAATAATACCCCCCTTTGCCGTCTTTAGCGCCTTCTCAGGCCAATCCCTTCACGGATCCGGCAACATCAACTTCGGACCTGGTCGGAATCGCCATAGCGACGACCAACCATCCATGGTTGTAATGGCTCCGCGCCGTCGATCCCTCTGTATTTGAACTCGTCGAAAACGATGATAAATTGTCAAAATCGTCATTATACGTTGGTATTGTTATTATTGAAAGAAAATGGGTTAGTTGTATTATGCGTATATGTTTACAGATATGTGTGGTTTATTTTACAAATTAGTGGACAAGATTAGTATAACATAAATCACTTTGTTTTAGTCTATATTTTTACTATTATATTATTTTATTAGTTTTATATTAATAAGATTTTATTATTTCTATTATTTAAACTAATTAATTATTTTAAATGAAATATTATTTTAGTTCACTTTTAAGATTAAGTAGCATTTTGAAAAGATAAATTGCAATAATTTTTTACAAATAAGATAAATCAATATTTTAGCGTTAGATAAATTTTTGACATGTTTAAAATATTCGTCTCAATCAAGAATGCGGTGTACGTATCTTTCTGAGACATTTTAAAATTCAAGGATGCAATAATATACCTTGATGAATATTTTTCTAAATATATATATATATAATTAATCAATTTTCATCTATTTATTTAATACAAGAGTTTTAAAATAAATTTAGTAAAATAAAAATGAGCAAATTTTAGGCCTTAACATGACTTATCAAAATAATTAAAGCTAAGTATAAGTTGATAAAAGCGACCGTGCTTGAATCACGGAACTCGAGGGGTGCCTCACACTTTCCCCTCGGTCAACAGAATTCCTTACCCGGTCTTCTGTTTTCGCAGACCAACAAAGAGTCATTTCCTTTTGATTAGGAATTCAATAAGGTGACTTGGAACACCATAACTCAATTCCAAGTGGCAACTCTCAAAATGATAAGAAAATAAATTCCTATTCAATACCGTCACTTTAATTGGAAAAACCCTTCAACTCGAAGCCTCGAGCAAAAAAAGAGGTGTGACAGTGGCGGAACCAGAATTTTCACCAAGGGGGTTCAAAATCGAAAAAAGTAGAAGGGGGTTTAACATCAATTATATATACATAAAAAATAATTTTAACCATATATAACTAGTATAATTTTTCGTCGATGGGGGTTCGGATGAACTCCCTAATCATAAGGTGGCTCCGCCACAGATTCCTAAACAAAACTCTTTAATGACTACATTGTGGATGTTATTGTACAATGAATTGAAAAGAAATCCTTTTCGGAGTAAAACACAATTATGATAGAATCCAAGTAAGGTGGAAATTTAGGAAAAATTCTAACACCGATCTCACACTTAGCTTCCAAACCAAATTTGAATTTCTTCCTTCATTTTCCAATCTTTCCATCTCCAGCCACTCACATTTTCCACCAAAAAAATAAGTGAAAAGGCATCATTTCCACCCCATACTATATAAGAAAAGTCCAAGCCACACCTAAATTATATAAGTGACCTATTACACACCTTAACTATATAAAAGTGATATTATTACCTTCCCGCGACTCCCATTCTAAGGCGCGTGTGTTACACTTATTTTAGGCGCGTCCAGCCTATTAAATAATAAAAGTAAACGGCTAAAAACATTAAGGGAAAAGGCATCGTTTCCACCCCAAACTATAGTCGAAAAGTCGAATCCACACCTAAACTATATAAGTGACCTATTACACACCTTAACTATAAAAAAGTGATACCTTTTACTGACGTGGTGCTGACGTGGCAGCGCGTGTAAAATACTACACCACATGCAAGTGGTGGTAGCCTGACAGGGTGTAAATAGTTTCACTTTTTTATAGTTTAGGTGTGTAATAGATCACTAGTATAATTTAGGTGTGGCTTCAACTTTTCAGGTATAGTTTAGAATGGAAACGATGCCTTTTCCCAAAAAATAAAAATAAAGGTGGAGATCATGGTTTGGTGGGGTTTGTACCTAGTGCTCTACATGTGATCATAATCACATATATTTCCATTTCTCAATTCTCACATCACTCAATTCCAATAACATGCATTCATCCTTATTTCAGGCTTCATTCATTTTTAAGTTATACCTTAATATACTTCACTATTTGGCAATTCCACCATCCATGGGTTATATGACCTTTTACCTAACCTATAGTTTCAATGTTTCATATATTGAAAAATAACCAAACACTTTTTTTTTCTTATTTTTCATATTGTCATGCTCCAAATTTGAAATCGTGATGGCACCTATCTCACTTTCCGTAATAGATAAGCCAGAAATTCAAATCCAAACATAATATCTTAAACTCATAGAAGTGGAAGGAAATATAAACATAATAAGCCCTGAATAATCTCAAAAGTAGATTATTAGACCAGTATAATCAAATCATAGATAATCTCATGTCTGGTAGTCACTAATACAAGCCACTAAAAATAGAAGTTAAAGAAAAGTTTGAGTATCTTAAAATGCGAAAAATGCATAAAGATAAGGCTAGAGGAGATTTAAGTAGTCTCTGAAAAGAATAGCAACTACCTCAAATCTCCAATGGTGCTAACGCAGAAGGAACCACAGGAATTAATGCCCATAGATTGTCGGATCGGTACCTGCACATAAGGTGCAGCAAAAGCAAGGATGAGTATGGAGCCACATGTACTCAACAAGTATCGTCGATCGACCCTAATTCAAAGTGGTGACGAGGAACACCACGTCAACCATCTAAAAACAACCATACAACGAGCACTCAGGAAAACCACTCTAATCTAACTGAATTATCAAGTCTAACAGTTACAAGGATATCATAACACAATTCAAGAAATCCTTAATACAGTAAAATCAAGTAACATATATTCAAGTACTTAATAAACAGTAACAAATACACCTTACTCAATCTGAACCATGAATGAATGGATGAATGAATGTTGTGTAATGCAATGCATGTGTTATTTACACACCTATCGAGCAATGGCTTCAAGGTCGGGACTCATGGGGGGACTCCCAAGGTCCATGTACTGTGCATGCATGAACTCCGATCTCAATAAATATATTGTGTAGGCGTGTACTTCGACCCCAATAATAGATAATAATGTGCAAGCGTGCAATCCGACCCCTATGTAATGCAATGCATGACGTGCAGGCGTGCAACTCCGATCCCAAATCAACAATAATTTTAAGCAAAGCATTTCATAACTTATGCCGAATAAACATCAATTTCAAAATCAACTCAACTCATCAAGTGAAAGTATTCTCACTAGCTAGCTTTTTCAATGATTCATTTACTATAGCAAATCAGCCCATTGGGCAAGCAGATAAGAAAAACAGTTCAAAACGTACAATTAACTTATTTTTTGAGGGGTTAAAACAAGTTCGTCACTTCACCCACGCGGGACCTCCATTCAACTTGCCTCAAACCGAAGCCAAATGTTAATTAACAGACTTTCCCTTACGTAAAGCTTCCACAAAGTTAGAATCTGTTCAAATACAAAATCTCCATAAGAGTACAAACTAGCACGTTGAATTTCAGCTAAATCGGATCATTATTCAACCTATTGAAAACACTACAACACTATCCAAAGTCGTTTCAGTTAAAGATTAACTATGATCAAGATTAACTTTATCAATGTATATGATCACTTACAACAACGAGTATCATTCACAAAACATCAAATGAGTAGATTAAAAATAAACTAACCTGTCGTAACAAGTTTAAACTTTAAATCCAGTTATAGTATTTAACCAATATATATATATATATATATATATATATATATATATATATATATATATTATTAACTATAATTACTTCTTAAGATATTAAATTTTAATATTCGAAAAACGATATAGATTGCCATTTTATTTATCTCTTTTAAAATATGTAAAGTTAATAGTGAATAAATAAACATATGATCTGGTTGGTTGGAAGGGGAGCCTCAGAGTAACTGGTAAAGTTGTTGTCATGTGACCAGGAGGTCACGGGTTCAAGCCTTGGAAACAGCCTCTGACAGAAATGTAAGGTAAGGCTGCGTACGATACACTCTTGTGGTGGGGCCCTTCCCCGAACACCACATATAGCGATAGTTTTAGTGCACCGGACTGCCTCTTTTGATTTGGTCGGTTGATGGGCCTCAAAGAAAGCAAAGACAATCTTTGTGGAGGGTTAGTTGGAAAAGTAAGGTCATTTTGGTCATTACAGCTCCCTACCTTATTGTATAAAATGATGTTGCTTCAACATGTTTGATACACAAACACAACACAACCAAATTCTTGAAAAAGGCTCTTGCAGCTTCTACATCCACTCAAAATCTTTAAGCTTTATTTGATCGTCAAATGGCTGAGAAAAGCAAAGTTTTGATCATTGGAGGAACTGGCTATATTGGTAAATTTGTTGTGGAAGCAAGTGCAAAATCTGGATATCCAACTTTTGCTTTAGTTAGAGAGACCACAGTTTCTGACCCTGTTAAGGGTAAAATTGTTGAGAATTTCAAGAATTTGGGTGTCAGTATTGTCAATGTATGTATGTTATGGACTATGGTGCATTACTTAATTTGCTTTTTGGAAAAAAAATGAGATTGAAGTAAAGTTTGCATGCATGTGTTTGTTTGATTTCTTGTTTTTGGACAGGGTGATTTGTATGATCATGAGAGTTTGGTGAAGGCTATGAAGCAAGTAGATGTGGTGATATCAACTGTGGGTATGATGCAATTGGCTGATCAAGTTAAGATCATTGCTGCTATCAAAGAAGCTGGCAATATTAAGGTATAGAGATATGAAAAATGCCTATCCATTTAGCATGGTTACTCTGACATTTCTATCTGTATTGATTTCCCATTCGGCGTTCACTACCCGCATTGGGGTCCTGACTAATCCGGATTTGCTCTGCATAACGAGCTCGAACTTGAGACCTCTGGTTAAGGGCAGAGAGATTGTGTAGTATTTGTTAAGTATCATTGGTAGATCTTTGTTGTGTGGTTGCCGAACAAATATAATTAAAAGATGTAACATAGGACAGAAGGTGGTAGTGGAATACTAGAATCTAAGCTAAACCATTCTCAAAGGAGTAGTATGCACAATTTTTATTATAGTAATTCTTGATAAAATTCTTGATTATAGATCACATCTGGATTATAGAATCTAGACTAATCAAAGGGACCTTAAACCTATGTTGCTCGGATTGTTCAATAATATCGATGGGTGCGTGTTGGATCCTCCAAAAGTAGTGCATTTTTGGAGGACCCAACATGGATGCAACAACATATTTGGAGAGTCCGAGCAACATAGCCTCAAACTAAGGGAGTATTCGTCTAGTTGATTTAACGCATAAACGAGCTGGATTACAAACTGTTAACATGGCCTAGTGGAACATCTTGATCTGCATAGCCAAGTGTATGAGAGAAGTATGCAGCAAGTTCACGTAAATGCCTTAAATTTTGGAAGGATCTGAAAATGATTAAGATAATGTTCACAGATCTAAAATATCTTGTACTTATTTTTAAGAGATTCTTCCCTTCGGAGTTTGGTATGGATGTTGACAAGTTGAATGCTGTGGAGCCAGCAAAGTCTACATTTGCTTTGAAAGTCCAAATCCGTAGAGCTATTGAGGCTGAAGGAATTCCTTATACTTATGTCTCATGCAACTGTTTTGCTGGTTATTTCTTACCAAATTTGGTTCAGCCAGGAGCCACTGCTCCTCCTCGAGACAAAGTCATCATTCCTGGAGATGGAAATGTTAAGGGTAAGTCAAATTCCTCACCCCCGCCCACTAGTGTTAGGTGGCGATTCCATTGATTCGAATTTGGCACACGTGCAAACAAAATAGAACAAGTTCATGACTGAATGTCTCATTTTTTTTGTCCACTTTTTTCTGCTTTGTTCTGTTTGTCTGCAGCTGTATTCAATGAAGAACATGGCATTGGCACCTACACCATTAAGGCTGTTGATGACCCGCGAGCATTGAACAAGACCCTCTACATCAAGCCTCCCAAGAATACCTTATCATTCAACGAGCTTGTGGCTATATGGGAGAAATTGATTGGTAAAACTCTCGAGAAAATCTACATTCCTGAGGAGCAAATTCTCAAGGACATCCAGAGTCAGTAATCTTTATCATTCATTGTTAGTCAAGACTGTTTCTTTCGATTTAGCATATGTAATCGTAACAATGCATATTGTGTACTGTTGCAGCATCTCCAATGCCAATCAATGTCATACTAGCAATCAACCACTCAACATTTGTGAAGGGTGATCAAACCAATTTTGAGATCGAGCCATCGTTTGGGGTTGAGGCCTCAGAACTTTATCCAGATGTCAAGTACACCACTGTGGAGGAGTACCTTAGTCGCTTTGTCTAAATTTTACATGTTTTATGTCTCAGATCACTCGAATAAGTTGTTAGATGATGAGTGTTGTTAGACATTGTGTCGTGGAACTATGAGTGTCTGTTAACTGTGTCACCGGGGGATTGTTGAATGGTATGTTTTAAGTCTGTTTTGTCCATCCGTGCTGAGTAGTACTATAATAAAACTACACAAAACATTTGTGTCTTTTTGCTTTTGCATTACTGCTCTATTATCTTGTGGCAGATATCAATCAACGAGGACTCTACCGCTTATATGTGAGGCTCACTAATTTCAGTTTTCTCTTGTTTTTGTATGAGTTCAGGTAGCGTATGGAACATAGTCAACGGATCATTTGTTTTAAAATTTAAAGAACTCAAACTAACATATCAAACTTTCAATTCCTTCCCGTCTATAGAATTCAACATTTATGATATATGTTCTGTTTTGTTTTCTAACCCTTCATTCGGAATGATTTGACCAGGGGGACCAGATCGTCCTCTTGCCACATGTCTCAGTCATTTGTTCCATCAGAAACCTATGTAATAGTATCCCGATCAAAGAGCTGATGCACAGATACGTAGAGATTGAATAATATTATCATTCATGCTTTATTCATACTCCAGGAAATTCTTCCGCATTTCCCTACTAGTTAGGTGAACCCTCCAACTTCACCTAACTTTTGTTGGGAAGATTATGCTTCTTCATTCTATAATGGGTCATGAGCTCATGGTCCTTTCTTAAGTAGAGTAACAACATCAACATCATACCTAGTGTAATCCCACAAGTGGGGTCTGGGGACGGTAGAAGGTAGAAGGTAGGGTGTATGCATACTTTACCCCTACCTCGTGGAGTCAACCTTTATTTTACTCGAACTTCATCAATCCTCACTGCCATTATTGTTGTATGGAAAAGGAAGTACAAATGTAAAAGAGGTTGAATAGAAGAGAAAGAATTAATCAATTGCTTTTGCACTATAATAAATGGAATTGTTGCTGTACATTCAGTAGATATATTCACAAATCACTCTGTCCATCCAACCCCGACCAAAATAATGCAAAGGACCATCCTGTCTCAATGCCCAAGTGAGCTGCCTACTCAGTTTCTTGAACCAAAATGAAGTCTTCACTCTTCATCATTGGCCCAATGCACACCTTATAAACTATGTTGCTCGGATCCTCCATAAATATTCTCACATCCGTATCGGATCCTCCAAACATACACTATTTTTAAGCGATCCGACAAAAGTACGACGATATTTTCAAAGAATCCGAGCATAGCTTATTAGTACTAACATAACAACATTTTCATCTCTCATATCCTCGATGTCCGCGTGTCGAGACTGGATATGGCCCCGGCGCTGGTGGTAATGGCAGTGCTGCCGCGACAAGCGCCCTCCTTGGCAACAACCCCATCACTTTTCCGGCCTTTACTCTCTTTTTTTTTTGGTTTACCATCCGGTGATCGGTATCCACATTGAAGCCTGACTAATCCGGATCGCACTTTGCAAGGCCATTAAAGTGACAACACTTACAACAAAGATTTCTCCATACCAAGATACTGTATCTTTTAACTCATCTGTAAAAGAAGAGATCATACATTAATGGTAAATTTAAAGTAAACTAAATTAATATCATTTCCCCCTCAAGTTTACTTTAAAGATCAAAGTCCCTCCTCTTCCTCCTTTTACCTTGACAATATCAATTTTAACCTTGACATTTGCAATATCTTCTTATAGTATACATTATTTATTTTAATCAAGTATTTATATATTTTTATTTAAATTTTTTAGTTTAACCTTTTTAATGAATTTATCACAAAAGCTAATGTTGTTTTTTATGATTGTTATTTTATTGAGATAACTCACAAGTATTTTTCGTCCCCCCTTCCCCTCCCCCTCCCCCTCCCTTTCAATATTTTAAGATATATTTTTTCACTTTATTAATATGAAGAAGGATTGCAACTTATAGAATTTTTCATATTTTCTGATCATCTAAATTTAAATTTAAATATTAAATTATACATCTTAAAATATTGATCAAAGTTCATGCAGGTTGACATCAAAAAGTTAAATAATGACAAGTAAAAGTAAACAGAAGGAGTATATATTTAGGAGTTGTTTGGTGTGAGATATAAGAAATAAGTAGTCCCGGGATAAAATGAAGGATTATCTTATCCCATGTTTGGTTGGAGGTGTTAGTCAATACCGGGATAACTTATCCCACCATTTACATCATAGTGATGGGATAAGTTATCCTAGATAATTATGAGATAATTAATCTCAGAATTAATTATCCCGGGATAACTATTTCCCAACCAAACGACCCCTTATAATATAAGTAAATTTTTGAATTAATTTAGTATAAAATATATCCTCATTTTTGTTATATGTTAGTATATTACATGCATTGGAATATGTTTACAAAGTTATTTTTATTTGTTATTTTCACAAGTATAACTAGATATTACAGTCTTAATTATTATTAATAAATAGATTTCCTTATCATAGTCATTTATTTCATTTGGAACATCACTAACTTATATACTTAATATATGTTTCTTACTTTTTTTCATCTAGAAAATAATTTTCTTTTTATTTACAAAAATTTACTATATATATATTAAAAATGAAAAATATAATAATTTTAAAAAGGTAAAAAAAATAAAGATTAATAGTGTAAGGATAAAATAGGTATTTAAAAAACATATGTAGAAAAAAAGGAGAAGAATACTTATTATTTAAAATTGAGGAGAGAGTTTAATTTTTAAAATAAAGTTAAGGGGGCAAATGATTTTCACCCTTTAAAAGACACATAAATGTCATCCACAAAAATGCTAACAAAAACCAAATAGAGCGAAATTGTTTTGTAAATGAAAATGAATCTTAATGGATTTCTTCTTGCCACGTGTTAGATTAGTATTTAATTAAAATTCCTTTCATTTAAATCAACAATATTTAAGCTCACGTTTACTACAAAGTTAAAGTTTTTAATAATTTCAACAACAACCTCATAATTCTTTTTGATACTATAGAATAATAAATAATATCTTATATTTATTATTTTTTATAGTAGACATGAAAAAGTATAAAACAATAATCTTGTAAAGGCATGTAAAAAATAAACATAATAAGTAAATAGACCGAATAGATATCTTTATCCATTCTTATTAATTTAATTTATCTAATGACTCTTAATTGAGGTTAGAATTATTATAATTATAATTTAACTTAAAAGCATTGACTTTTTTTTTCCAGATGATTTTATAAGATGAAAAAAATGTAATTAACAAAAATTATTGCCACTAAAATTATGAGAAAAATAAAAATTCAATAAATATCAAAATAAATTTATTTTTAGCTACAACTAAGAAATAAATACTTACAAATTTTATAAAAATATCAATAGTTTTTTCTATTATGATCTCCATCAAAGCGTAGTTATTAAATATTTTAAATTATGTCATTAAATAAAATATCAAATTACTTGAAGCTATATTCTGATTCTCTGATATTATCTTCTTCCTCATAAATAATAGTTTTTATTTAAAATTATCAAATTATATGATTAAAAACTCTAATAATTATGAAAACTTATCAACAAAACTTGTTTAGCAGATCATTAGATATACTGATTATAAAGTTAAAAAATATAATATAAATTATTATTTTTATACTTTGAGTTTGGGCCCGGACTTAGCATAGGCCTCGCGAAACTAGTATTGAATAATAACCAAAGACTTTTTTGTTCTTATTTTTCATATTGTCACGTCTCAAATTCGGGATTGAAATGACACTTATTCCACCCTCCGTGATAGGTAAATCGAGAATCCAAATCCAAAAACAGCATCCCAAACTAGACTTAATCAACCGACTTTTCCTTACGTATAGCTTTCAAACGGTTAGAATCTGTATAAATACAAAATTTGCATAAGAATACAAACTAGCACATTGAATTTCAACTAAATCGGATCATTATTCAATCTTTAAGTCAAGAATTCTTACTCTAAAAACCCTAGATAAAAACCTAAGTTTTTCAAAACCAAAATTGATCGGGATCAAATAATCTAAAGCTAAGGAAGCAATGAAAACCAACAACTGTAATACTACCTTTACATATACGGAAGCCATTTATACTATCTATTAAAATTGTATGAAAATTTACCAGAATCCAAATCTAAACATGAAACAAAACATTGGCGTACCACACAACAATTTCACAGAAACTATGTGAAAAATTAGCCTAACTCTATTCTATCATTTTTTAAAGATTAGCCATTGTACGTTAGCTAATCACTATTGCTAAAGACAAAAGAGAATATATATATATTACTAACTAACAAGTTTCATTCCATGTTAAAATATAAACCTAATGCTAAAACAACAATACACTTATTACAAACAACTTAAGTTGCTCGGACTTTTTAAAAATGTTGTCGTACCAGTGTCAGATCCTTCAAAAATGAATTGATTTTGAAGGATCCGACATGCACCAATGACATTTTTTAAGAGTCCGAATAACATAGCACACCACTGCCTAACACTGTACCCACTTATGTTCATTCTCATATTTACCCATAAGTAATTAAATTACAATTTTGACCCATTACTAATTAAATTAATTATCTGAAATATTTATAAAATAGATCATCGAAATTTATCCGAAACCTCAAGAAAACAAACCAATTATGTACATTAACTAAAAAGTTCATTCCAGACCTATTGAAAACACTACAACACTATTCGAGGTCGTTTCGATTAAAGATTGATCATGATCGGGCTTAACTTGATCAAAATTCAAGAACCCGGTTAATGACTTAAATCGCCTCCGAACACCTCAAAATTCGACACTACCTGTCCCCGTAAATAATAAATTACGTCTAAACACTATGAGGAGGATTAAAATAAGAAAAGTTCACAAAATTACGACTAAGGGTCGTAAACATATTCAATCAAATTAATTTGCTTACATTTCAAAAATCATGTATATTTCAAAAATAATGAGTATTGAATGTATTAGCATTTCCAGTATTGATATAATCTACTTTTCTTTCGATTCTTTTTATTTTTTTTGGGTAGAATCCCATCTTAATCTTCATTGCTCTAACTAATTAACTTTTTGTCCTGAAATATTTAATAAAATCTTTGTTGATTAAAATCACATAAAAAGATTTGGCTATGTAAGTTATTATCAAGAGTCATTAGATATGATCTAACTTACTTTTGGTTCCTTATCACTAGTCACTATGTATTATGCATGCTATTTTTGCAAAGTATCCATGTTAATTTTATCTTGCATCGTTTTGATTTTAATTTATTGAATGTCTCCGAAGTGACTTTTGATTTACCCTTACTGCACTAAAATTTATGCGCCTTTGCTGTGGGAGAATATTTATACACTGACAGTGCGCAAAACTTAAACCCTTATTTTTTACACCTTTTTACATTATGATCACTTATAACTACGAGTAACATTCACACAACATGAAATGAGTAGGTTAAAAATAAACTAACCTGTCGTAGCAAGTTTAAATCCAGTTATAGTAGTTAACCAAAAAAATATATATATTATACATAAATATTTTTTTTAATATATATATACATATATAATCTTATTATTAATTACAATCACTTTTTAAAATATTAAATTTATTATATTTAAAAAATAATATATATTACCATTTTATTTAATTTTTTAAAAATATATAAAGTTAATAGTGGACAAATAAACATAAACAAAGCTACCGAAGAGTATGGTCTGGTGGGTTGATGGTCTTCAAAAACAAAGACAATTTTGTGGAGGATTAGTTGGAAAAGTAAGGTCATTTTGGTCATTACAGCTCCCTACCTTATAAAATGATATGTGTTTGATACACAACACAACACAAAACCAAATCTTTAATCTTTATTTGATCATCAAATGGCTGAGAAAATCAAAGCTTTGATCATTGGAGGAACTGGCTATATTGGTAAATTTGTTGTGGAAGCAAGTGCAAAATCTGGACATCCAACTTTTGCATTAGTTAGAGAGACCACAGTTTCTGATCCTGTTAAGGGTAAAATTGTTGAGAGTTTCAAGAATTTGGGTGTCAATATTGTCAATGTATGTATGCTATGGACTATTATGGTGCATTATTTAATTTGCTTTTTGGAAAAAAATGAGATTGAAATAAAGTTTGCATGCATGTATTTGTTTGATTTCTTGTTTTTTTGGACAGGGTGATTTGTATGATCATGAGAGTTTGGTGAAGGCTATGAAACAAGTAGATGTGGTGATATCAACTGTGGGTATGAGGCTATTGGCTGATCAAGTTAAGATCATTGCTGCTATCAAAGAAGCTGGCAATATTAAGGTATAGATGTGAAAAATGCCTATCCATTTCTATCTGTGTTGATTTCCCATTCAGTGTTCAGTACCCGCATTGGGGTCCCTGACTAATTCGGATTTTCTCTGCATAATGAGCTCGAACGTGAGACCTCTGGTTAAGGATAGAGAGTTCGTGTAGTATCTGTTAAGTATCATTGATAGAACTTTGTTGTGTGGTTGCCGAACAAATATAATTAAAAGATGTAACATAGGACAGAAGGTGATAGTGGAATACTAGCTTCTAAGCTAAACCATTCTCAAAGGAGTAGTATGCACAATCTTGGTTACAGTAATTCTTGATAAAAATTTTGAATTTATAGATCACATTTGGATTATAGAATCTAGACTAATAAAGGGACCGTAAATTTATGCTGCTCGGACTGTTCAGTAATGTCTACGGGTGCGTGTTGGATCCTCCAAAAGTAGTGCATTTTTGGAGGATCCAACATGGGGTTCAACAACATATTTGGAGACTCCGAGCAACATAGCCTCCAACGCATAAAACAATCTGGATTACAAACTGTTAACATGGCCTAGTGGAACATCTCGATCTGCATAGACAAGTGTATGAGAGAAGTATGCAGCAAGTTCACGTAAATGCCTTAAATTTTGGAACAATATTTCACTAAAGGATCTGAAAATGATTAAGATAATATTCACAGATATAAAATATCTTGTACTTATTTTTCAGAGATTCTTCCCTTCGGAGTTTGGTATGGATGTCGATAAGTTGAACGCTGTGGAGCCAGCAAAGTCTATGTTTGCTTTGAAAGTACAAATCCGTAGAGCTATTGAGGCTGAAGGAATTCCTTATACTTATGTCTCATGCAACTATTTTGCTGGTTATTTCTTACCAAATTTGGTTCAGCCAGGAGCCACTGCTCCTCCTCGAGACAAAGTCATCATTCCTGGAGATGGAAATGTTAAGGGTAAATCGAAAAAGGTTCCTTACCCCCGCCCACCGTGTTAGGTGGCGACTCCATTGATTTGAATTTGCCACACGTGCCAATAAAATAGAACAAGTTCATGACTGAATGTCTCATTTTTTTTGTCCACTTTTTTCTGCTTTGTTCTGTTTGTCTGCAGCTGTATTCAATGAAGAACATGACATTGGCACCTACACCGTTAAGGCTGTTGATGACCCGAGAGCATTGAACAAGACCCTCTACGTCAAGCCTCCCAAGAATATCTTATCGTTCAACGAGCTTGTGGCTATATGGGAGAAATTGATTGGTAAAACTCTCGAGAAAATCTACATTCCTGAGGAGCAAATTCTCAAGGACATCCAGAGTTAGTAATCTCTATCATTCATCTTTAGTCAAGACTGTTTCTTTCGATTTATCATATGTAATCATAAGTCATAACAATGCATATTGTGTGCTGTTGCAGCATCTCCAATGCCAATCAATGTCATACTAGCACTCAACTACTCAGCATTTGTGAAGGGTGATCAAACCAATTTTGAGATCGAGCCATCGTTTGGGGTTGAGGCCTCAGAACTTTATCCAGATGTCAAATACACCACAGTGGAGGAGTACGTTAGTCGCTTTGTCTAAATCATACACGTTTGATGTCTCCGATAACTTGAATAAGTTGTTAGATGATGAGTGTTGTTAGACATTGTGTCTGGAACTATGAGTGCCTGTTAAGTATGGCATCGGGGAGACACGTTGAATGGTATGTTTCAAGTCCTTTTTTACTGTCCGTACGAGAACTATAATGAAACTGCAGAAGCAAATGTATTGCATTATTGCTCTACCATCTTGTGCCAGATTTTAAGCTGCGATGTAATATAAAATTGCCTTGTTGTTAATAAGGATCAATACCATTTTTATATGAGGCTCACTTATTTCAGTTTTCTCTAGTTATCTTATGAGTTTAGGTAGAGTATGGAACATAATCAACGGATTGTTTCATCTACAATCTAAAGAATTCAAACCAACACATCCAGCTTTCAATTCCCTCCTATTTATAGAATTCAACATTTATGATATATGTTCCTTTTTGCTTGCTAATCCTTCATTTGGAATGATCTGAACCGGAAGGGGGAAGGGGGAAACCGTATCATCCTTTTGCCACATATCTGTGTCATTTATTCCCTTAGGAACCTATGCAATAGTATCGCGATCAAATAGCTGATGAGTGTAGGAATTGGAAACATTGTAACTTTGTTATGATAATTTTAAATGATGAGTTATTGCCCTACCATTATCATTCATGCTTTATTCATACTCCAGGAAGTTCTGCTTTTCCCTACTAGTTAGGTGAACCCTCCAACTTCACTTAACTTCTGTTAGGAAGATTATGCTTCTTCATTCTAGATTGGGTCATGAGCTCATGATCCTTTCTTAAGTAGAGTAACAACATCAACATCATATCATACCTAGTGTAATCCCACAAGTGGGGTCGGGGGATGGTAGAAGGTAGGGTGTACGCATACTTTAGCCCTACCTCGTGGAGTAAACCTTTATTTTACTCAAATTTCATCAATCTTCACTGCCATTATTGTTGTATGGAAAAGGAAGTACAAATGTAAAAGAGGTTGAATAGAAGAAAAAGAACTAACCAATTGCTTTTGTACTATAATAAATGGAATTGTTGCTGTACATTCAGTAGATATATTCACAAATCATGCTGTCTATCCAACCCCTGCCAAAATAATGCAAAGGACCACCCTGTCTCAATGCCCAAGTGAGCTGCCTACTCAATTTCTTGAACCAAAATGAAGTCTTCACTCTTCATCATTGGCCCAATGCACACCTTCTAAACTATGTTGCTCGGATCCTCCATAAATATCCTCACATCCGTATCGGATCCTCCAAACATACACTACTTTTAAGTGATCCGATAAAAGTACGACGGTATTTTCGAAGAATCCGAGCAACATAGCTTATGAGTGCTGACGTAAACAACATTTTCATCTCTCATATCCTCGATGTCCGCGTGTCGAGACTGGATATGGCCCCAGAGCTGGTGATAATGGCAGTGCTGCCGCGACAAGCGCCCTCCTTGGCAACAACCCCATCACTTTTCCAGCCTTCACTCTCTCTTTTAACTCACCTGTAAAAAGAGAGATCAATAACTTCAAACTTGATCTTATATAAGACCATGTTGCTAGTGTAGTCCCACACAGTGGGGTTTGGAGAGGGTAGAGTGTACGCTAACCTTACCCCTACCTCATAGGCAGAGAGGTTGCTTCCTGAAATCCTCGGCTCAAGGGAAAACAAATCAAAGCAATCCAGAAAAAGGAAGTAACGGATGTGAAAGCACCACAAAACGTGTTGAACAATAACTACAACAAATAACAAAGGAAGTGATGAAACATTTTAACAATCTCCTTACTCGTGTATTTGATAACAAAAAATTCCCCATTGGCTTTAGCAGTAGCTGATAAACGAACAAGAACAGGAGTAACAATGGTGAGAACAGCCCAACAGAATAAAATCAAGATAATTGTTCTCCCACTCATTTGATGGACAACTATTTTCATAAAGACATTGAAAGAAGGATTTTTATTTATTTATGTTAGGTACTGCAAGAAATGTTTTGTTACTTAGCTTAGCTAGCTGGCCATGTTTAAGAACTTTCCACATTAATGATACTAAAGCATTCCAAACTACTATTAATAATGCCCAATTGGACGTGTTTAATATGTACAAGTAAACTCATTTGTTATAAAAGTCAAAATACTTACGCTGATAATCTTGTTATTTTCTATGTTAAGGTTGTTACTTGTTAGGAAGTTGTTACACCAATTGGGTGTTTACGATTAAGTATCCACATGGCATATCATCCGACGTCGGATTACACCAATCAAAATTTTGAATTTGAGAGTTAGAGTTGACGTCAATCTCACGCCTTGTCATCAGATAGATAATAAAGTAGATTTTCAGCAAATTTTTTCTCTTAGTGAACACCCTAAAGACATAGTAATGAGAAATTGGTTGCTTTCCTCAATGAAGCACACACAATACAAATTTTGCAGCATGTGTTGGTCTTCCAATGCCCATTTCTATTTGGAAGAAATTTCAAATTAGGCACACACTGTTATGTTAGTTATAAGATAAAATGAGATTTAAGCAGACAACTTTAACACGATATCACAGTACGATAGTAGCAAATAGAAAAGGATAATTCAGTGCAGAAAACTCTCGTGTGCACGAGGTGTGCTAAACAATAGCCGGATCACATACGATTTGTTGTAAGTATAGCTCAATATTGAATCTGTCACGACCCGAACTAGGGCTTGGCCGTGACGGACATCCCGAACCATGAAGGCCCGGACATCCTACTCCATCTGATTTGGTAATCATGCACAACATTCATGTAATAAAAGAAAATATGGAATTTTAATCTAATACGGAAACATGATCATACTCTGGATTCAGTTTAACAATAAGGAATGAAATCCGAAATCAACTAAACAACTTCTGAAACGGTCTGCGAAATCTCTACTACATGATCTAAAGATAACTGTCTGAAAAGATGGGACAAGGCCCCTAGTAAATGAATAACATAATCTGAAATAACATGCCTTCTGGAGCAAAGAAGGCTCACCACTGCACGGATCACTTCTATCTGGATACTCTACTGATTAGCCGGACCCCTAGACTGAGCCTCCGAACCTGGGAGGTAGGGGGTCAATACATTTGTACGGGTACACAGAGCAAATCCAAAATAATAATTTATATTCAATAAATATGAGAGCAATTTAAAACATTTCATAAATATATCATATAGTAAGAAATCTCATGAGCATTTCTGAAAGACTCTGAAAGAAAATCATCTGAACTTTGAGACATTCTTTGTTTTACTTCTGCGCTAGGTGGTATACCCTACAACTCTGAAATTCCACGGGCTATATGGAATCCGCCATTGACTCAGCGGGGAAGCCTCCAACACAAGTGTGCCGCAAGGGTTGGAGTCTCTGACTCTGCTACGCTACACGGCCGTCGCCAGCGTAAAAATAATATACCCGGATCGACAAATCACGATTTTAGGCTAAGAGTTACTTGAACTCAAGCCTTCTTCGAGTAACCACCTAACCCTCTTGAAGCCCATTTTTAACTCTTTAAAACATGCATTCTCTGAAAATATATTCTGAAAACATACTCTGTTATGGCATACATACTTATGGTATCGTCATACCATTGACTTGCAAGTCACATCTCTGATCCATTATTGGCATATAATAATCTCTGTTTCAAAACGTAAATCTGGGACCACCCTATCAATAAGTCATTTCAAGAAACTCTTTCTTAAAGCTCATGTAAACATATGCAAGAAACTTTCTTTTCAACATTTTAAATACACAAGGTGGTCATGTCAAAATATATCAATCACATGCAATTCTTTCTTTTTAAGACAAGACCGAAATCATATCAAGAAACTCCCTCTCATCATCATCAAAATCATGTTAAATACTTAAATATTGAAAAGATCCCCTTCAAAAAATTAAACAAGCATCTCAAATCATTGCCAACAAATTCGTCAACTCTAAATCATTAAAGAGGTGGATTTCAATAATAATGCTCTCAATCAAATTTTCAACATCATACATATTCATATAGGTTTAAATTAGTTTAAGGGGGAAATGCCTAAAGGCCAAAACAATAATATCATCAAAACCTCAATAATGCGAAATTTAAAGCATAAGTTCCAAAACCCCTTTAAAATTCATGCTTGATAATCTTTAAATAATATTCTAGTGTTGGCAAGCCCATGTAGTTTTTGGGATAATCCTCACGTACCTCAATTTAGGAATTTGATGAATGATTCTTGAAGCCTACGGTTTGGGGATTCTAAATCTTCAATTAGTTTCGAAAACTCAAGGTTGAATCTTGAGTTATTTGAGTTTTTAGTTTGAAACCCTAGAGAGTTTTCTTGAGTAATTTGGATGATTGTAAATGTATTTTGGTGTATTTGGGATTAAATCCCGTGTTTAAGCTAATAAGGGGTGGAAAATACCCAATATACCCTTAATGAGACGAAGCAAAATGCTGAAAATCCCAGATTCATGCGACAGAGCATGCGTCGCACACTCTAGTCCGCCGGACTGGAGCATGCGTCGCATGCTGCATCGCATGGTGCCAGGGGTGGAATGGACCATGCGACGCACGCTAATCGCATGATGTTACTGTTTTGGGCATCCAAACGTTCCCTAAACGAGGTCCAAAAATCCCGAAACTCACCCATTATGTACTATCGACTTGCCCCATCGTGAATCAATAAAAATATCAAGAAACGGAGGTCGGAAAGATCATCAAAAAAATCCGCAAAGATTGAAAGCTCAAAATGAGGCTAAGTTTTTTCAACACTTAGAAAAATTTTCTAATCTTTAACTCTTTAAGCATGCTACTAGGAGCTAATTCATGCACGGCTTTTTACTGGGTGTTACATTATCCCCACTTGGGATCATTCGTCCCCGAATGATAACGTGGAACACAGACAAGCACGATTTCAAGCATACTAAGGCCATAAAAGAATAAGACAAAGATTGTACCTTCCATTTCATCATTCACCGGATCAAATAAGTCTAGGTATCTATCTCTCATGACATCTTCTGATTCCCAAGTTGCTTCCTCAACTTTCTGATTTTTCCACAACACTTTAACCGAGGCTATTTCTTTGCTCCTCAATTTCCTAACTTGGCGATCCAAGATTGCCACGGGCTCTTCTTCATAGGATAAGGAGTCTGTCACTTTGACCTCCTCTATAGGCAACACTAATGAATGGTCTCTAATACATTTCTTCAACATGGATATGTGAAATACTGGGTGAACAAAACCCAAACTTGCAGGCAACTCTAACTCATACGCAACCCCACATATCCTTCTCAAAATCTGGTATGGCCTTATATAGCGAGGACTCAGCTTACCTTTATTCAAGAATGACATAACTCCCTTCATAGGGGAGACTTTGAGAAACACCCAATCACCAACCTCAAACTCTAAGTCTCTTCTCCTAACATTGGCATAGGATTTCTGTCTACTCTGGGTTGTTTTAAGTCGTTCTCTAATAATTTTCACGTTCTCCATCGCCTGATGAACAAGATCAGGCCCAAACAACTGAGTCTCACCCACTTCATACCACCCTATCGGTATTCTACATTTTCTCCCATACAAAGCTTCAAACGGAGTCATCTTAATACTGGCATGGTAGTTGTTATTATAAGCGAACTCTATCAACGGCAATTTATCTATCCAACTACCTTTGAAATAAATCACACAAGCTCTCAACATATCTTCAAGGGTCTGAATAGTACATTCGGCTTACCCATCCGTCTGAGGGTGGAAAGTCGTACTCAAGTTCACTTGGGTACCTAAATCCCTCTGAAAAGATCTCTAAAACTATGAAGAGAATTGCGTACCTCGGCCAGATATGATGGACACAGGTTCTCCATGCAAATGGACTATCTCCTTAATATATAACTTGGCATAGTCATCTCCCGAATAGTTGGTTCTCACAGGCAGAAAGTGGGTTGACTTGGTCAGCCGATCTACAATTCCCTAAATAGAATCATACTGATTTCGGGACCTCGGAAGTCCCTTGATAAAGTCCATATTGACTATCTCCCACTTTCACAAGGGCAAAGCTATCTCTTGGGAAGTACCACCTGGCCTCATATGCTCTACCTTAACTTGTTGACAATTCAAACACTTGGCAACAAAGTTAGCCACATCACGCTTCATATTATTCCACAAATATATAGTCTTTAGATCATGATACATCTTAGTAAAGCCTGGGTGAACAGCATACCTTGAAGTGTGAGCTTCATCAAGGATCCTCTTTCATAACCCATCTACATCTGGCACACATAGTTTGCCCTGATATCTCAAAATTCCATCACCACCAATTTCAAAAAACATCACCTTCTGTTGACCCACATCTTTCTTGATCTGCATCAAGATGGGATCTTCAATCTGTTTCTCTTTAACTTCAGCACAAAGTGAAGATTTATCTACCTCATGAACAACCACTCCCCCATCTTCGAAATCCAAGAGTCGCACTCCTAGATTTGCAAGTAGGTGAATGTCCTTCACCATCTGCCTCTTTTCCTTTTCAACATGCGAAAGATTGCCCATAGATAACCTTCTAATGGCGTCGGCTACCACATTTGCCTTGCCCGGATGGTAGTGCAAGCTCATGTCATAATCCTTCAAAAGCTCCAACCAACGTCGTTGCCTGAGGTTCAATTCTTTCTGCGAGAAAACATACTGCAAACTCTTGTGGTCAGTAAATATATCAACATGTACCCCATAGAGATAATGCCGCCAGATTTTAAGCGCAAACACCACAACCGCTAACTCCAAGTCATGGGTGGGGTAATTTTGCTTATGCACCTCCAACTGCCTAGATGCATAGGCCACCACCTTACCGTGCTACATAAGTACACACCCAAGTCCCACACGGGACACATCACAGTACAGAACAAACCCTTTCGTACTTTTCGGAAGAGTCAAAGCAGGAGCAGTTGTCAACTTATCTTTTAACTTCTCAAAACTATTCTCACAGGAGTCAGACCACACAAACTTCACCTTTTTCTGAGTCAACTTAGTGAGCGGTGCAGCTATGGAAGAAAAACTCTCTACGAACCTTTTGTAATACCCTGCCAAACCCAAGAAACTTCGAATGTCGGTTGGAGTCGTGGGTTTGGGCCATTTTCTCACTGCCTCAACCTTTTGGGAATCAACCTTAATCCCATCACTAGACACAATATGCCCCAAGAAAGCAATAGCATTAATCCAGAATTCACACTTGGAAAACTTTGCATACAACTTGTGATCTTTGAGATTCTGAAGGAGGATTCGGAGGTGATTGGCATGATCCTCCTCACTCTTAGAATAAATCAAAATATCATCAATGAAAACTATCACAAACAGGTCTAGAAACTGACAGAACACCCTAGTCATCAGATCCATGAAAGTTGCAGGGGTGTTAGTCAACCCAAAGAACATGACTAAGAATTCATAATGACCGTATCTGGTTCGGAAAGTTATTTTGAGAATGTCTGACTCTCTAACTTTCAACTGATGGCATCTCGAATGAAAGTCTATCTTTGAAAAATATCTAGCACCCTGAAGCTGGTCAAAAAGATCATCAATTCTAGGAAGAAGATATTTATTTTTAACAGTGACCTTATTCAATTGGCGGTAATCTATGCACATACGCAGGGAACTATCTTTCTTTCGCACGAAGAGTACAGGTGCACCCCAGGGAGAAACACTAGGGCGAATAAAACCTTTGTCTAGAAGATCTGCTAGTTGCTCTTTCAACTCTTTTAGCTCTTCAGGAGCCATTCTATATGGCGGAATAGAGACGGGACGGGTGTCTAGCAACAAATCAATACCAAAACCTATCTCCCTATCAGGTAGTATTCTTGGGAGATCATCTGGAAAGACTTCTAGGAATTCATTCACCACAGGGACGGACTGAAGAGAAGAGCTTTCGGTATTCGAATCTTTAACCAGAATAAGATGATACAAATAGCCCTTAAAAATAAGTTTACGGGATCTGAGGTAAGATATAAAGTGCCCTCTAGGTGCTAAAGAATGTCCCTCCCACTCTACTACTGGTTTATTCGGGAAGGAAAAAGTGACTCTTCGGGTTCTACAATTTAGTGTGGCATAGCACGAATAGAGCCAATCTATCTCTAAGATAGCATCAAAGTCAATCATTTCAAGCTCTATGAGATCTGCCACAGTATCCCGCCCATAAACAGTCACCACACAATTTCTATACACCCTCCTAGCCACGACAGAGTCTCCCATCGGAGTGGAAATAGAAAAAGGCTCAGCAATCACATCGGGCTCAAACCCAAAACCAACAGCCACATAAGGGGTCACATAAGACAGGGTAAATCCGGGAGCAAGTAACACATAAACATCACGGGAAAAGATTTGCAACGTACCAGTAACTATATCCGGTGAGGCCTCTGTCTCTTGGCGGTTGGTCAAGGCATACAACCGGTTGCGGTCGTTTCCAGCGGCTGAAGTGGCACCTTTCTGAGGAGGTGGTGGTGCAGAAGAATTAGCGTGTGACTTGGCTCCACCAACATTACCCTTTGCTGCCGGACAGTCTCTCTGGATATGGCCTGGATGGCCGTATGAATAACACACCATAGTTCCAAACTGACATCTCCCTGGATGATTCCTCCCACATTTCTCACAGCGCGGGTATTTCTGAGAGGTCTGAGCTACACTTCCTTGAGACTGTGAACCTTGCATCCTCGGCCCCTGCGTATACTGAAAATCCTGAGTGTGCTGTCCGGCTGGAGGTCTGGTCACCGGAGCACTGGCTGCAGACTGCTCATTACCCCAATTCTTTTTCTTCTGCCATTTGTTACCCCAATTCCCACTCTGTTGCTGACTGTAGCTCTGGTCTGCTGTTTTGGCTCTCTTTTTTTGTCTGTTCTTCTCTCTAGATTCAGCGATTTTCTTTTTCTTTTCCTCAACTTGTTGTATGTGGACTGATAGTCTGGCAAAATCCATGTCCCCATTCAACATTACTCCCTGACACTCAAGCACTAAGTCATCTGAAAGGCCGGATGTAAATTTCCTCATTCTGGCTCTTATGTTACTAGGCATCTCTGGAGCATAACGGGCTAGTTGGTTGAACCTCAGAGTGTACTCCTGGATACTCATCTTTCCCTGCTTTAAATTCATAAACTTCTCGACTTTGTCCTCCCCCAGCTCGAGAGGAAAGAACCGATCAAGAAAGGCTTCTACGAACTCGGCCCAAACTGTAGGCTCAGTATGATCACTCTTTGAATCTTCCCACTCGTTATACCATTGGTTCGCTACATCCTTAAGTTAGTAAGCTACTAACTCAACCCCCTCTACCTCATCTACATGCATCACCTTAAAGATTTTCTCCATCTCGTCCATAAACTCCTATGGATTCTCTTCTACCTTGGTACCAATAAACTTGGGCGGGTTCATCCTCATGAACTGGACCACTCTTATAGCCTCAGACGTAACAGATGCAGACCCAATATCTTCAGACTGTTGAGTCTGTGTGGCTACCAACTGTGCAAGCATGTGAATGGACTATCTGAATTCTGCATTAGATACTTCTCTCTCACGAGGTTGAGTGCGGTTAGTCCCCGTCCGGGGAGTTCTAGGTTCCCTAGGTGGGCTAGTCTGAGTAGGTAGGACTCCCGGAGTAGCATCAATCTTAGGAGTCTGAGCTCTGTTTCTGGTCCTTATCCCATGATGGGGCGGACCTCATCTGTCTGTGCATTCTGATCGATAGTACGACGAGAAGACATGATTGTTTTTCTGAAACACAAGAGATCATTGATTAGGGGATAATTCAGACTCTGAAGCACGAACTAAACCACAAAGAAGAGAAACATTCCTAAACGCCTAGTAGCTTCCTGCTTATAAGTGTGTCACGCTACACACCCATAAGCAAGACTCTACCCAACGCGATTTCGCAGACACCCTGGGACCATGAACCGTGCTCTAATACCAAATTTGTCATGACCCGAACTAGGACCTAGCTGTGACGGACATCCCGAATCATAAAGGCCCGGACGTCCTACTCCATCTGATCTGGTAATCATGCACAACATTCATGTAATAAAAGAAAATGCAGAATTTTAATCTAATACGGAAACATGGTCATACTCTGGATTCAGTTTAACAATAAGGAATGAAATCTGAAATCAACTCAACAACTTCTGGAACAGTCTGCGAAATCTCTACTACATGATCTAAAGATAACTGTCTGAAAAGCTGGGACAAGGCCCCCGGTAGACCAAAACAAATGAATAACATAATCTGAAATAACAGGCCTTCTGGAACAAAGAAGGCTCACCACTGCGCGGATCACTTCTCTTTGGATACTCTACTGATTAGCCGAACCCCTAGACTGAGCCTCCGAACCTGGGAGGTAGGGGGTCAATACAATTGTACTGGTACGCAGAGCAAATCCAAAATAATAATTTATATTCAACAAATATAAGAGCAATTTAAAATATTTCATAAATATATCATATAGTAAGAAATCTCATGGGCATTTCTGAAAGACTCTAAAAGAAAATCATCTGAACTTTGAGACATTCTTTGTTTTACTTCTGCGCTAGGTGGTATACCCTACAACTCTGAAATTCCACGGGCTATATGGAATCCGCCATTGGCTCGGCGGGGAAGCCTCCAAACCAAGTGTGCCGCAAGGGTTGGAGTCTCTGACTCTGCTACGCCACACGGCCGTCACCAGCGTAAAAATAATATACTCAGATCGGCAAATCATGGTTTTAGGTTAAGAGTTACTTGAACTCAATCCTTCTTCAGGTAACTACCTAACCCTCTTTAAGCCCATTTTAACTCTTTAAAACATGCATTCTCTGAAAATATATTCTGAAAACATACTCTGTTATGGCATACATACTTATGGTATCGTCATACCATTGACTTGCAAGTCACATCTCTAAGCCATTATTGACATATAATAATCTCTGTTTCAAAACGTTAATCTGGGACCACCCTATCAATAAGTCATTTCAAGAAACTCTTTCTTAAAGCTCATGTAAACATATGCAAGAAACTCTCTTTTCAACATTTTAAATACACAAGGTGGTCATGTCAAAATATATCAGTCACATGCAATTCTTCTTTTTAAGACAAGAACGAAATCATACCAAAAAACTCCCTCTCATCATCATCAAAATCATGTTAAATACTTAAATATTGAAAAGATCCCCTTCAAAACATTAAACAAGCATCTCAAATCATTCCCAACAAATTCGTCAACTCTAAATCATTAAAAAGAGAGATTTCAATAATAATGCTCTCAATCAAATTTTCAACATCATTCATATTCATATAGGTTTAAATCAATTTAAGAGGGAAAGGCCTAAATGCCAAAACAATAATATCACCAAAACATCCATAATGCGAAATTTAAAGTATAAGTTCCAAAACCCCTTTAAAATTCATGCTTGATAATCTTTAAATCATATTCTAGTGTTGACAAGCCCATGTAGTTTTTAGGATAAACCTCGCGTACCTCAATTTAGGAATTTGATGAATGATTCTTGAAGCCTACGGTTTGGGGATTCCAAATCTTCAATTAGTTTCGAAAACCCACGGTTGAATCTTGAGTTATTTGGGTTTTTAGTTTGAAACCCTAGAGAGTGTTCTTGAGTAATTTGGATGATTGTGAATGTATTTTGGTGTATTTGAGATTAAATTCTGTGTTTAAGCTGATAAGGGGTGAAAAATACCCAATATATCCTTAATGAGACGGAGTAAAATGCTGAAATCCCAGATGCGTGCGACAGAGCATGCGTCGCACACTCTAGTCCTCCGGACTGGAGCATGTGTCGCATGCTGCATCGCATGGTGCCAGGGGTGGAATGAACCATGCGACGCACGCTAATCGCATGATGCTATTGTTTTGGGCATCCAAACGTGCCCTAAACGAGGTCCAAAAATCCCGAAACTCACCCATTATGTACTATCGACTTGCCCCATCGTGAATCAACAAAAATATCAAGAAACGGAGGTCGGAAAGGTCGTCAAAAAAATCCGCAAAAGATTGAAAGCTCAAAATAAGGCTAAGTCTCTTTAACACTTAGAAAATTTTTCTAATCTTTAACTCTTTAAGCATGCTACTAGGAGCTAATTCATGCACGACTTTTTGCGGGGTGTTACAGAATCATATGCATCAGTCATTTTGTTTGAAGCATAAGGGCCAACAGATTATATTAGATCAATTCTAAGAATATGTATAACATACCTTGTCTTTCAATATCCAAAAAAAATAAAACAAAATCATAAGTCCATGTTCACCATAAATTGAACAAATATTGGCTTATATACAGAATTGTACTTCACATATTTGCAACAGGCTATTCTAAGGCTTAAATCACTGGAGAGCAGCAACCAATAATCAATTTAGGATCTTTCCAGTTTCCACCAAAAATTTTGTCTATAAAATTCCAAAGCTTTTGTTTGTTAATGCATTTTCAAGTTTAAAAGGAGTGTGTATATATATGATTAATAGGCATTCAGTAGAAAAAATTGAGAAAGGATTTTCTTTTATTCTGGTGAAAGCTTCAGCATCAGTCAACATGACTACAAGACCAGCTTAAAGAAGAAATTGGCTAGTAGACATTTATTATTTTACTTTTTTATAACACATCTAATATGATTTGTCTCTATTGTAATTTTGATTTATTGACCACTAGAGCCCCACATTTACTTTAAATCTCAATTATTTTCTATATTCAGATATTTGTATGATTAACTTTAGGGAGAATAATTCAATGAGTTACTCTACTTAAAAGTAAGAAAAACCTTAAATATTCCTATAATAAAAATAAAAAATATAATGCCAAATTTGCCCTTTAGGAGGCCCTAGGCAATGTGGGTATTCTCCATTTCAGCCCTACCATTACTACTGTTGTGAAAGCCTCATTTGTCACTCCCACCAATCTTCGTCTCTGTTGTGTTCATTTAGCTGACTGCACAGCCCAGTGATCAGAAGGGCAAAATGGGAACCCTTGGGAAAGCAATATACTCCCTTGGAGCCATGGTTCGTGCGACCGGCCAAGCACTTGATCGCGTCGGCAATCGCCTTCAAGGCAGCTACTACTTAGAAGAACACTGTAATTTTCCCTTATTCTTTGCCCTAGATCTCACTTACGTTTCCTCCATTAAGGTCATTTTTACCGATGTTTCATTTGTCGCTGCTGCATCTATGATTGTTTATATTATTGCATTTCTTCCATAATAAACTTTGTTTGGGTGGGGGAATGGTAGATTTTGGAGTGGAAAGTCTGGAGGGTTGAATTTCAGTGTGAGGACATTTGGGTATCCCGTATAATTAGTTGAGGTGCGGGAATGCTGGCCCGGACACCACGGTTATTAAAAGAAATGTACTTATTCATATCAAAAAAAAGATATTGTAAATCACAACTTTTATATGGAAAAAAGTATAGTTGAAGAAACAATGTGTGACTCGTCTTCAATTAGTGCAAGTAGTATTCTTCTTGAGACTGTAAAAAGCAGTCTTGTGAATGCCCAGTTCTCCTGATATCTTTGGGTCATTATTAGAGTTCCAAAAATGCGCTTTGAATGGGTGTTCAGAGTGCCGACGAAGTCATGCTTTAGGAAACAGAGTTAGTAAAGGGCGGGAAAGGTATTTTGGGGTGGGTTATAATGCATATTCATACTTTTATGCTTATTTGAATTTTATGTTCAGTAGTTTCAGCCTTTAGTTAACCTATTCTGAGCGCAAATGAAGTACAAGCGAATGAAAGATAATGTGTTAGAAGTGTATTTGTAAAGCATACGAAATGCAGGCGATTATCCTGAGAGATGGTATCTTTAAAGACAGCACCAGTTATGCTAATAAAAGTGTTGCTATCTTTTATCAAAATGCAAGGAACCTGTCAAATGCGAGTAGAGTTAGCTACTTTCTTTAAAACCTATCTGTTTAATGACGTTAAGTCATCCTATTGTAGCTGCATATTTCTTATCAAGGACATTATCTTATATAGGAGGTTGTGGAGGACACCGATTATGGTAGACGGTTAGTAGGTAGTAGAGTGTTGTCTTGTTTATCCTTCCTTACTAATAGTCATAATATTTCTCCTGTAGTTTGTAGTTTCTTGTCCTCAGATTTCTATTATTATCTACTATCTCTTGTACTTCGACCGTCGCACTATTTTGTTGTAGCTACTGTTCTTTTTTCGGAATGCTTTGTCATGCTTTCTTTTGGTCTCTACTTTGATATGCTCTTCCTTAAGCCGAGGGTCTATCGGAAACAATCTCTCTACCTCCCAAGGTAGTGGTACCATCTGCGTGCACTCTACCCTCTCCAAACCCTACTCCTGGGATTACACAGGGTATGTGGTGGTTGTATTCTAGCTGCATATTAAGATGAGTTTCAAGGGCTACTGGTGCTTACAAGAAGATCTTAGGCAATTTTTATGCCCACCAAGAACAAAAAAAATTGTATGCCCACAAAGAATTTTGTTGATTCAAACATGTGCACTTTGAAATGGAGGAAGGATCACAAAGTTGGTGTTAAGTTGTCCCAGTTTGATTGTGGAATGTGGATTGGTGTCCTTATATCGTAGGACAATTCTCACCTCATGAGCTAACTTAAGGGGTTGAGTTAAGGCTAAGATCCAATTCTTATCATGCTCCAGTTGGCATGCTTGGCATGCGGGGGTGTTAAGTTGTCCCGCATTGGTTGTGGTTTGTAGAATTGATCTCCTAATATAGAATTGAGCAATTCTTTCCTCATGAACTGACTCTTTGGATTAATTTTAAACCATAACATAAGGCTTGGCTATTATTTTGACAGTTCTCTCTCTGAGTGAGTGATCCGCTGTGTGAGCAACCCAAGGTCAATTTCTCTCTCTGAGAGAGTGATCCGCTGCGTGAGCAACCCACGGTCCATTTCCTATCGGTTGGTTGTTATCTTGTTGATTTAAGAGAGACCTGAAGTGGAATTTTTGTACAGATTTTTGCTAGTAGAGAGAGAGAGAGAGAGAGAGAGTGATCCGCTGCGTGAGCAACCCAAGGTCCATTTCTTATCGATTGGTTGTTATCTTGTCGATTTAAGAGGGACTTGAAGTGGAATTTTTGTACATATTCTTGCTAGCCTCCATTATGAATTGAGAACCTGATTGCTAAGCTAGTTGCTTCATTCTCCCCTCTAGAACACAAAATATGCCTACTAAAGATTCTCTCTTAATAGTTTTCCCGTAGTTTACAGTCGTATATTCTTTTATCCATGTATATCTGAAGGGGAAAACATATTTTTCATATTTTATATCTCCCAAGCTGGTTTCCATAAAAATGCAAATAAAAAGACCCCCCCCCCCCCCTCCCCAAGGGGAAAAGAATCTCCAAAGATCCACAGCAAAGCAGTTGTTGGTATCTGGCTTAAACATTTTGATGATAGTCCTTCATGTCACACCAAAACCTAAGAATACATAATAGTATTCAGTTCGTAGAGACCAATTTGGATAATAAAGTAGGAAATTGGATTGGATTTTGTACAGTCCGAGAAATAGACGATCTGAGAGTCACGTCATGTTGGCTAAAAGGTCAACCTCTCATCAATCATATGCATTTATGTATCCCTGCACTTCTTGTTGTTCATATGCTCTGAACATATCAACCTTAGACTGTTGATATCTGTTGGCTGCTGATTGTAGGCAGTGTTATGCACTTTGATCTCACAGTATTCGTGTCTATTCAGTATCAGATGCTAGTGTGCATGAACTCGTGGTAGGTCATAGTTGAATTTAAGTGATGCTTTATTTTCATTTTTTTTTTGTTCTCGTATGAATTGCTCCAGTTATGCCTGACTGATCCTTCATGCAACAATTTCAGATACCTTCTCAAACCCCCTCTCCCCCAATAAAAAAAGGAAAAAAAAAATCTGCTATTTAGCCTTCTAGTAGTTAGACTCCTCTTGAGTGGTTAAATTTTGATCTTAAGCTTGGTTAGTTACTTACACCTTCTTTGTTTCAGTGTCCAGGCATCGAACTCTTATGAACATATTTGATAAAGCTCCAGTGGTGGATAAGGATGTATTTGTAGCTCCAGGTGCTTCAGTCATTGGAGACGTCCATGTGGGACGCAATTCATCTATTTGGTACGGATGTGTGCTAAGAGGTAAATATCTTATCACAACATTGTTATTATTATATGACAGTTTTGGTTCTTAAGTCTATGTTTCCATGACTCCCCCCTTGTTCTAGTGCATAAAAATGTGTAAGTTGGTATGATGCACAATATTCATTAGCAGATAACAGTTACTCTTGTGTTGCTTGCTGGCCTTCTATATTCTTTCCTAAATTCATCCATATGGTAGTTAACATAGGGTACTGAAGCTTGCGGTGTGTGCACTACTCTTTGAATAGTCAGGGCAACCCAAAGAACCCTGCATTTACGCAGGGTCCAAGGTAAGAGCTGCACCCCAAGGGTGTGATGTAGACAGCCTACCCTAATACAAGCATTAGTGGTTGCTTCCACGGTTCAAACCGTGACTTACAGGTCATACGGAGACTGCTCTTTGAATATTATAGCTGTTAATTTAGAACAAACTGTTTGAAAATTGATCAGCAAATGAATGTTATTTTGGGGGCTTCTTGGAACTTGAACATTTTCTCGCTTGAGTCAGTGGATCAAAAACCCATAGTTTGTAGATTTTTTCCTTCTCTTAGTGGTCGAAGATCAGTTGCAACGGTCCCATAGACGCTTCATTAGGATAGATTTAGGAACCTAGAATTGTCAATGGATGACCATATCTAGGTGGTTTTCCCGCTAGTGCATTCTCCTTCTTTTTGGTATGTTCTTATATTAAAATTTCTTTAACTTAGAACTTTCTTATAACCATAAAAATGTCATGGCACGATTTAGACCACAAGTTTATAGGGTGCCTTGGTATGTGCCGAAGATCTGCCGCCCATTCAAACACCGCCATATAAAATGAAATGGAGGAGTGTTTCTTTTTGTTTCTCTCGGACTGAAAATGCAAGTTGAGATGGTTCTGAAAATTGTCAATGGATGACCATATCTAGGTGGTTTTCTCGCTATTGCGTTCTCCTTCTTTTTGGTATGTTCTTATATTAAAATTTCTTTAACTTTGAACTTTCTTATAACCATAAAAATGTCATGGCACGATTTAGACCACAAGTTTAAAGGGTGCCTTGGTATGTGCTGAAGATCTGCCGCCCATTCAAACACCGCCATATAAAATGAAATGGAGGAGTGTTTCTTTTTGTTTCTCTCGGACTGAAAATGCAAGTTGAGATGGTTCTGAAAATTTTAACCTTACATGCTGCTAGGAGAGAAGGGGAGCCTTGGAGTAACTGGTAAAGTTGTCTTCATGTGACCAGGAGGTCACGGATTCAAGCCGTGGAAACAGCCTCTTTTAGAAATGTGAGGTTAGGCTGCGTACAATAAACCCTTGCTATACGTCCCTTACCCGGACCCCGCACATAGCGGTAGCTTTTGTGCACCGGGCTGCCCTTTACATGCTGCTAGGATAGTTCGCACAAAACCGTTTTTGAGATCTTTCTTGATATAGTTGGAGCAATCTCCTCTCCTCCTTCCCTTCTCTTTGATATATTATTCGTTTCAATTCCCACAAGACACTTTAGATTGTACTCTCTCGATAGAAAAAAAAAGGCACTTTAGAATGTAAAAGGGAACTTTGCATAAATGCATGACGTACCATTAATATCTTTTTGTTTTAAATTGTACGTAAGGACCCGAAAGCCTGTCTTAAAACATGCCTAGGTATAGTGTGTAATGTGTTAATACATATCCCTTTTCTCTTATCACATAAACAATTAGCGAAAATGTAAGGTTTGGTAGGGGTCTTCATATCCCAGTCCAACCTGTTTGGGGTAAATTTTAATTTCTCATACATGACCCATTGCAACAGGTAGAGTCCCCTTCTCGTATTTGAGCTCTTGCAACTAATCCCTAAGGCAAAATTTAACTTTTTTATTTGTTTCTTTGTTTATCTATTCCTCCATTCTCTGTCCTTTTCCCTTTCGAGTATCACGAGGTGTGAGGGTGTATTTCCTTGATCATTTCCATTTTCCAACAATTAATGATAACCCCAACTTCATCATCTTTTTTTGTATAGTGATTCTCAGTTGGCAAGAAATTTTCCATATTTGCATGCTATATTTTCAGTTTTTAAAATTTTTAGGTGCCTTATCTTTTACAGGTGATGTTAACAGTATCAGTGTCGGATCTGGTACCAATATACAGGACAATTCCCTTGTTCATGTGGCCAAATCAAATATAAGTCAAAAGGTGCTGCCCACCATTATAGGGAACAATGTCACTGTTGGTAAGCATTCAAGTCGACCTTACAATTAGTTGTCTTTGCTTTATGAGTAGTAACTTAAGCTTTCTGTAGGTCATAGTGCTGTTGTACATGGCTGCACCATTGAGGATGAGGCCTTTATTGGTATGGGAGCCACACTGCTTGATGGTGTCCATGTAGAGAAACATGCCATGGTTGCTGCAGGAGCCCTTGTGAAACAGAACACAAGGATTCCCTCCGGAGAGGTAGGGTATTCAGTAGTCCCCTCATCACCAATGATTGCCTTACAGTAGGTTCAATGTTTAAAAGACGAGGTAGAGGCATTCTAAAATTCGTTGGGTGGGTGAAATTCCATGGAGGTGTTCTACTCTCCTCTTGAGGCACATACCTATGCTTGCTGCTACTTGCTAGTAATAACACCTCACCTTTTAAAATACTTGCATGGAGTTTCTCTTTCTTTTGAGCACTCTCTGGCCCACCTATGTTGGATATGTGAGAAAGGGCAAGATGTTGAGGACATGATTGGATTTTGTCTTTTGTTAAATAATTGCATTTGGCAATACTGTATTATCATATAGGAAGTTGCCCTTAACTATCTGATCTTGATTGCAATTAGGACTTCAAACTTTCCTAGTTTATTACCGCTGCACAGAAAAGGTAATGTCTATTTTGTCCCTATAGAAAGAGTGGGCGAAGAAAGCGGCTTCTTGTGGATTACACTTCAGAATTGTTTGTATCACATGTATTATTGCAAAATCTGCTTGCTATGCAATTCTAAATTTTTTATTTTCTGTGTGATTCTGAATAGGCTGGATACAACGGTATTACTTATATGTTGCACAGTCATAAGTAATGTGAATATGAGATCGAAACTTTAACACCCAACTATGTCTTTCTTGACTGGTTTAATTTTCCGGTAAAATTTGACTTATCTATATGGGGTTCAACGAAGGTTTAAGACTGTCAAATGTTTCTTAAGTGTACCAAGTTACATCTTTTGTTCTCATCCATTCTGAATCCTTGTGGTAAATCGCTGGATTTAACACACAGCATAAAGCTATATGATTGGCTTCTTCTGCAAACAGTTATGATTTAAGAGACTTATATCTGCTCTCACCATCTTACTGTGAATCTCTATATGACACAGATATGGGCTGGGAATCCAGCAAAGTTTTTGAGGAAGTTAACGGATGAAGAGATAGCCTTCATTGCCCAGTCGGCAACCAATTACTGTAACCTCGCTCGAGTTCATGCAGCTGAGAATTCCAAATCCTTTGACGAAATTGAATTTGAAAAGATGCTCCGTAAGAAGTATGCCAAAAGTGATGAGGAATATGATTCTATGATTGGTGTTGTCCGTGAAATACCTCCCGAGCTTGTACTTCCTGATAATATTCTCCCTGAAAAAGCTGCAAAGAGCATCGTCCAATGAGATCTGCGTGCAGGCAACTCTCTTTTTTGTTTTCCAGAGATTTATTTTACCCCGTGAGCATCTATCTGTATGGGATAGTCATGGATATTGGTTGTTGCCCTTCCAAATAATACCAAACTTGTTGGATAGTCATCGGTATGTCAGTGCTTGTAGTCTAGACTTTTGCCCCTGGTTTCCCTGGCACTTCTTGAACTTGGAAAAGGAGCTTACGCCCAAAAGCCATGTATTTGGTGCTTGTAACTCGAGAAATTGTTTTCATAGATGAATTTGGTAAATTGTACTTTGAATAACATAGAACATTTGACGACAACAACAACAAACCCAGTATATTCCCACATAGTGGAGAACATTTGACAACACATTCCAAAAATTCTTCTTTATCATTTGAAGCATTTTTGTTGGCAATGCCCTTTTTCTGGAGTAATTGGTAAAGTTGTTGTCATGTGACCAGGAGGTCATGGGTTCAAGCCTTGAATGGCAGAAATGCAAGGTAAGACTGCGTACGATACACCCTTGTGGTGGGGCCCTTTCCCAGACACCGCGCATAGCGATAGCTTTAGTGTACCGGGCTACCCTTTTAATGCCCTTTTTCTGGACTTCTCCTAATCTGATGGGATAGTCCAAATTTCTACTATGCACCAAATTCTCTTCATTATTTTTATGTTCTTCAAACCCTTCTACTGTTTAAGATTCCTCCTAATGCCAATGCATTATTGAGATCTAAGACTAAGTGGCACAGTGCATGTGGAAAAAATCAGTAACCTAAACCAAAGGCATGTTATTAGCCATAGACATCCCTATTTAAAGATGCACATTGCATGCCTTTTCCATATAATAATTTGTACAGTATAGAATATTACAAAGTTAAAGATGATTGGCTGATTGGGGTCTGAAAAGCTAAAAGATGAGTCAATCGCCTTAAATTCAGCTTGTCTTATTGTGTTTTTAAAATTGAAAAAATTGATGATTGTCATCATTTCTAGATATGATTGATTGGAATCTGTTGAATTGTTTGATTTTGAATGGACTCATCTTGGTCATGAATCTCTCTTTTAACCATTCGGCGCATACTTGATTTTCACTTTCTCTATTATAAGGCCTTTTAGAAAAATATATTTTCAAGATATGTATATATTGTAAGTGGTCCATAGAAGATTCCTCTTGGACTACTTTACACTCAAGTCAAGTGTCACTGACTCAAGAAATGTTATTTCCTACACCATTCATAGTGGGGTCTTAATCAGCGCGGCAGAGCTACTGCTGGAGTGCTTGGGACCTTTTGGTCATAAGGATTTTTTATTTATTTATTTTTAAAAAATTATTTCGCTCAAGTATAATTGAAGTGTTTGGTGGTGAGAATTTCAAATTATTTTTGAAAAAGTAAAAACAAGTTTGCTTCTTTTCACTTTTTTCCAACTTCAGTTTCAACTTTATTATTGTTACAAATGACCTCATATTTTTTATTTGTACAAAAACACCCTTTTAATTTCATCTAACAATCGGAGTTAAATGTTTAACTATCACATTGCTCATCTCTTCCTACTTTTATCGATAAAAGACCTGAAATACCTTCAATTTTTTTTCTTTTTCTTCTTCAAAATCTCCTCGTGATACAATGGAATCTTAATCCGTCCATTGGTGTGACTTTTTATGCAACACCAACAACAAAGGCAACATTATTTTCTCCTCTCACATTTGGTTGTATATTGTAGGTAAATTAGTTAAGTTGGTGATTTTGATAGTTTTTAAAAATAGGGGGTATAAAATTATATTTAAAAAATGCTTTCCAAAAGTTTAAAAAAAAGTTTCAAGAAAACATGGCTAACACAACTCCAACTTCAAGTTTAGTTCCGTCTCCAATGCCAAATTTTTTTAATTTTAATGGCCAAATGCCTACTTATTTTCTACTTATGGTCTAGCAAAACTCGATAGTTTTATCTCAAATTATGTATATATGTTTAATAAAATTCACTTGTATGTACAGATAACTTATTCAGAATTCAGGAAGTTAAAGGTAATATGCAAAATCAGAATCTTTCAAAAATATAAGGAGGCATTATTACTAAGTGAGTCTTCTATCTGTTCTGATACTGCTGGACATAGTTACCTTACATATATCGAGGTGCACAAATCGGCTCGGCTCGGACACCATCATTATTAAAAAAAAAAAATAGAGACATTATTGATAGGTAGACAAAAATCTGAGGGAAGAGCACGAGTTTAGATACGTTTCAGTTGAAGGCTCTATAAACAATGATGATCAAAATCCACAAATATGAAAAAAGACGACAACAACAACAACAAATCCAGTGTATTCTCACCTAGTGGGGTCTGGGGGGTAAGATGTACGCAGTTCATACCTCTACCTCTAAAGAAGTAGAAAATATGAAAAAAAGACAAACCACCAAATATCTAATATTCAGTATCTTTACTTTTTAGCTTTTACATATATTACGTGGATTAAATAGGTTCTTTTTTTATATATAAAACAAAAATCTTAATTAGAAAAAAAAAAAAAAAGATGATTTGTTCCACCTCGGCCGTGTGAGTAGCGAAAAATTATAGAGCACTTCAATTGATCATTGATTAATGAGAAATATGGAGCAAAAAAAGGAAGGATCTTACGCAACATTTTTACTTTTTTTGAGAAGAAGATCGTATTGATTGATGGTTCTTTCAACTTATCGGAATAGACACTTTGGTGTCTGTTAAAAATGAAATTTTCTTGTTAAATTAAGAACCTTATAAAATATTTGACAAACTCTTACGATTCACTGAAACTTGTTCAGAGGGGATTGATAAGTTAAATTCGGCGGGTTAATACATTTAATATTTTTTACACTGAACTTAATAGATATAGTTATATCTACCCCTGTCCATACAAGTTTTAGATTTTGTAACCAACAATTTAGGAGGTACAAAATTCATAATATTTGTGATTTGTCTATTGTTATTTTTTATTTGAAACAAAAATATCTATGGCAAGATAAAAGTTCCTTTTTCCTTGTCTAAAAATATAATATGTTTATTAGTTTATCTCTAGGTACTTTCTTTTACCAAAGCAATGTTGACAAGAAAAGATACACCAAGGTTGATGGCTTAATTTTGGATTGAAATTGAGTTTTAAGCTAAAATTATTCTTCATAAATTAGAGTAGGTCTCTAATGATTCTTTAAATATAATCTTAAGTAATGATCCAACCAATATAATGGATTTAAAAGGTAATGATGACTATAACAAAAATAATAGACTTTTGAATCAATAAAAATAACAGGTCGACTTTAATCTTAGATTTTTTTATTATATATTTTTTAGAAAAAACTAATTGAATCGTTTTTTAACCAAAATCCAGGTGGATAAACAATCGAGAACTCACTTGATTTTTTTATTTTTTGCTCCAAAAAACAAGCTAGCTCGATTCATTATATTTTAAAAAAATTTAAAAAAACAAAAAACAAATTCATTGAGTTGATCAGTTTATAATCGGTTCAAAAGTCATTTAATGTCTTTTGATCAATTTTTATTAATTTGGCATAAAGTGCTCCCTTTTGCAAATTTAACTAACTAAATATGGTTCAAAATTATATTTGAAGTACTTCCTCCGTCTCAAATTACCCTACTCTAATTGAGATGACACATTGATTAAGAAAAATAATTAATAACATAATTAGTTTACCATAGTACCCCTATTAAATGATGTTTATATTTTAATTTGAAGAAAAACTAATTAATGCAACGGGTAAAACATGAAAAAAAAAATTATCTCTCCTTAATCAATGAAAAAAGACAAGTAAAATAAGAAATACAACAACAAACCCTGTGTATTCTCACCAAGTGGGGTCTAGGGTAGAATGTGTGCAGTCCATGTCACTACTTCCGAGGAAGTAGAGAGGTTATTTTTGATAGACCCCGACTCAAGGTAAGTAAAATGAGAAATCAAATTAGAAAATTTGGGACGAGTAATTTATCACCGGGGGAGTATTAATATATATCAACTTCCACAAAATTTGGCAAAAAGTGCTCCCTTTTTGCAAATTTAACTAACTAAATATGATTCAAAATTATATTTGAAGTATTAATATAGATCAATTTCCACATATAAAGGGCATTTTTGGCTCAACAAATAAAAAAAATAAGTAATTTTTACAGGCTTACATATAATCATGTAAAATTAGCAAGATGCAGACAAGGTTCGAATATGATTATACAAAAATCACAAAAGAATGAAAAAGCAAGTGGACAAGTAGTGAAAAGTGTACAGTAGAGCACAAAGTGCCTATAAATTTGGCAATTACGTAGACAAAATTTAACACAGGGACAAAAGGTGGGGGGGAGGAAGAGGAAAATCCCATTTTTCTACAAATTAATTTCATAAGAATTATTTGGAAAAATTATGGGAGTTGAAATTAGACGAGCTACCATTAATGGTGAAAATCACAGTGAAAGTGGTAACACAGGTGCACCAGTTGTACTTGGACTTCAACCATTTGCTCTTGTAGACCATATAGCTAAAGTTGATTGGTCCCTTCTCTCCCAAATTCCTGGTGAACCTGGTGGCTCTTTCCCTGTAATTCTCTTAATCTTTTTTTTTTTTTTTTAATTTTCTTGATTCTTGATTGGCAATTTGGATATGGTTTTTGTGATAAAGATTCATTCTTTTAGTTGTTTGTGGTTTTTAAGATTTGGGGTTGTCTTAATTTTGCTTTAATTGATTATTTTATTGCTAATTGCTATAAAATTTAGATCTTTGAAGCTAATGTAGCTTTTGCTAATGTATATGGCATAAGAAGAATTAACCTAAAGAGCAGCCCACCAACATCTTAAAGTAAAGATGGCTGTGGCTGTCAGATGTATAGTGTATTTATATATCCGTGTATAATTTATGTATACTGGGTAGAAAAAGTAAACAGTAAATTCGGTGGGCTATTTGTCTGAAGTTCCCTTTTTTCATCTGGATCTATGCTTTTGTTCCCCTTTTTTGCAGTTGTTTCTTTGATTTTATTGCTGTTTAGATATTCTGATTCTCTTATCTGTGTATGCGTATATGTTTGTGTGTGTGTGCGTCTGCGTTTAATTATGGGGTAGCCGAGGGTCTTTCGGAATTAGCTCTCTACCCCCCAGACTCTTACACTAGGTATGTTGTTGTTGTTGTTGTTGTTTTAGTTGTGGGGTGGGCGGGAAGTTTGGCAGTTCTGTATACGCTTTTTATCTATCTAGTGTTCTATAATTTCTTTGGCATGGAATTCGGACGATGCTGATAATCCGAATAGAACAATCTTTGCTATAGCAAAACCTAGTGGCAGCTAAAGAGAGAATGATGTAAACAAGAACAAACCTTTTCGCCAATGAGGTTTGGACGTATCACAGACTGAAAAGCTGGTTTTGCGTTAAGATGATCTCGGTTCATCCACATAGCAGAACGTTATGTTTTTTGTGGTTATAAGTTGATGGTTGTAAAATAACCTTTTTGGGTTTTCCTACTAATGTCAATCTGAGACTGAAAACAAGGGAATTTGACTCCCATTGGATAATTTGGACTTCTTCAGGATTGGACTGAAAGGACGTTTCCCTTGAGTTGATAAATTGCATTTATGTTTGGCTCATAAACTTCCCCTTTCTCGGATCCATGTGGTTTCATTTGTTGAAAATTATGCTACTGTGGATCAAGGATGAAGGCAGTTATAAAATAGTCAAAACTATGATTTCTGAGTGCTGAGTTCGTTGGGTTGTGAAAGCTGATTTGACACATAGGATTCATATAGCTGACAATTGAGGCATAGTTGCTTGCTGTATCCTGTCTAGCTGCCATCTAGGAGAGGCATAATGATTATTAAAAAATGTTTGTTAAAGTACGAAAACCGTGAAGTAATATGTTTGATACTGATGTCCATGTCCTTAATTGTTCTAAACAAGATTCTGAGCCATTTAGCTTCCTTTGTTATCTGTAGGTTGCAGTTGAAGAGTTGAAGCATATACTCAACGAGCTCAACGCCCATATCCTTCCTTCTACTGACAATGAATCTCTATTGAAGACTATAGCTGGAGGTAGTGTTGCAAATACAATTAGAGGGTTGGCTGCTGGCTTTGGGATTAGTAGTGGGATCATTGGGGCTTGTGGCGAAGATGAAGAAGGTAAATTATTTATGAGCAACATGGGCTTTTACAAAGTGGATCTCTCAAGATTGAGATTGAAGAATGGAACTACGGCTCAGGTGAGCATTGTTGGATATCTGGAGTCTGTATATAGATGACTCCTTGGTTTCTAATGTGTAATTTGTGATGTATAGTGTGTTTGTCTGGTTGATGAAGTTGGCAATCGTACCATGCGGCCCTGTTTGTCTGGCTCTGTGAAAGTTCAGGTACTTTACACTTTCATCTAGTCAAATGCAGTGGTGGCTAATGATTCTAATGACGTGTAAAATATTAAGCAAAGTGACCTTATGCTTGTCTTATTATTTCCTTGTGTATCAGGCAGATGAACTGAAAAGAGAGGACTTCAAAGGTTCCAAGGTGAGGGTTCCTTATTTGATATTTTAAACTCTTATAATACAAGGGGTCGTTTGGTAGAGTGTATAAGAATAATGCAAAATATGGTGTATTAGTAATGCTTGTATTAGTTATGCTTGCATTAGTTATACTTGTATTTTTCTTATGCAGTGTTTGGTTCGATGTATCAAAAAAAACATGAATTACATAATTTCTAAAAAAAAAAATTTTTTTTTTACATAATACCCTCAATATATATGTTGGAAAGGATGCGGAAATTTTTTTGAGGGGTAATAGGGTCTTTAAGCATGTTAATGCATGCATTAGATCCATTGCATTACTAATGCCATGGATTTTGAGGTATTAATAATACACACCTCAATACACAATAGAGTGTATAAATAATGCACATAGGGTAAAAAGGTATACCAAACAAGGTACTACTAATACACATTAAGCTAATGCATGCATTAACATTTCAATACACTCTACCAAACGACCCCTTAGTTATTACAATGTTGTATGTTTGCCCAGTAACAAGTAGAATTGTCTGATCCATTTGAAATCAATTTAATTTCTACCTCGAACTTTTTTTTGTATGTTAGTACTCGTTGGAGGACTACTCCGGGGAATTGTAGCATTGAAAATTCTTCACTTATTTGCCTTTATTTTGTAACAGTGGTTGGTACTGAGATATGCCATCCTGAATATTGAAGTTATTAAGGCAGCCATCAAAATAGCAAAGGAAGAAGGCCTTTTTGTTTCGTTAGATCTAGCCAGCTTTGAGGTAATTATTCGCCTAGGCTACATGGCATCATTTTATTTTTGCTTCGAGTTTTTGAAGCAGAAACAGTTACATATCTTCTCAATTGATACAAAGATCTTATTTCATTCTCTTTTATTTTGAGCTGTCCAAAGAAAACAAACTTCATAAGATAAGAATTGGAGACATATAAAAGAATACATGTTTGAATAAAATCAAATTAAATTGTTCCTGTCGAAATGTGTCCAATATGTGTTATCCATAATAGGATTTGTATTTTCTTTTGTTGGTTCCTTTATGATACTCTTAATATATGGCAGATGGTGAGGAAGTTTAAATCACCTCTAATTGAATTATTGGAGTCGGGAAACATCGACCTTTGCTTTGCAAATGAGGATGAAGCAACTGAGCTTCTAAGGTGATTATTTGTCTTGGGTCGAAACTGAGAAATTATGTTTATCGACTACAATATTGATAGGCAATTCATGCAAATGAATATCTGTGTCTTTCCAACATTTGGTGTAGGGGTGAAGAGAAAGCAGATCCTAATGCAGCACTTGAATTTTTGGCTAAACATTGCAAGTGGGCTGTTGTCACCTTAGCCCAAAAGGGGTGCATTGCAAAACATGAGAAAGAGGTATCGGTAATCCTTCCCCACCTGCAATGCATCTTTAAGAAAAAATGAATAAAAACGAGCCGTTTGTTCTGGATGTTCATATTATTTAAAGATGTCAATCGAGTACCCCCACAACTTGGTCGTTCTAGTCATTCTTATAGTAGGATACTAGCAATTTATGTGAATGTATTTGACAGGCCGTGGAGTTTAAATAAGAAAGAATTTTTTAAAAAGAACTTGTGGTTTTAAACATGCCATGATGTTTTTGTGGCCATAAAACTGTCATTAAGGTTAAAATTAATTATTTTTATATAGAAAAGTTCCATTCTTGTTGGCACACGCATAAGATGGCTTTCTCCGTTGATAGTTTTATAATCTTAATTATTGTATGTTATTGGAGTTATAAACATGAAATATTGTTTTGGTTTTCAGTTTGCCCGTGTTCCAGCAATTGGCGAGGCAAAACTTACTGATGCTACAGGTGCCGGAGATCTGTTTGCAAGTGGGTTTTTGTATGGATTGGTAAGGGGACTGTCACTGGAGGAATGTTGTCGGGTAGGTTCTTGCAGCGGTGGGTCTGTGATTCGATCTCTAGGAGGTGAGGTAACACCTGAAAATTGGCAATGGATGTACAAACAAATGCAGGCCAAGGGACTCCAGCTTCCAGAGCTAAGCAAATCCGCTGTTGTGAATTAGAAGAGTGGCCTTGTTTTGTTGTCGTGAAGTTTCTTTCTCGAGCTTAAATCCTCCCAGTTCCATTATGATGCCCCGCAACTCAAAAGTAATAGGAAAAAGAACGAGCAGCGCTGTGTTTTTTTAAGTGCCTACTCCTATTTGACTTATCGTGAAGAAATGTTGAACGTAGAAGTTCATATTGTTTAGTCTGGATCTTCCATCTTAATTCAGGTGTCAAGATTCAGTTTTATATCCAGTGTCTTGCACAGAGAACCAATCTTTTATCCCTTGTTTCCATTTATGATCTGTATCTCTTAATTGAACCTTGTTTTATACCCCTCCATGGCAAGAACATGTATCCCCCTTCTCAAGACAAACTAAGAGAAATTTAAGATCAAATAGATCGTCGATGGTTTTCTCTGTGATTCAATTCAATGGCACTTTTTTTTGGTGCAAAGGATGGCCCGTGAATAATTGGAATTTTTCATTTTAGTAAACATAGTATGGAGTTGCAATTATAAACTATAGTTCATGTTTTCATGCTGCTACTTGCAGCTGGAGTTGATAATTGAGAAATCCTAATCAAATGCAGAAATATTCCAGATTGAGATGTTACAATTTACAACATTCAAAGTCCAATATATCTTGTACTGTTCTGAGTGAACATTCAGAACCCAAATACACACTAGTTAACTAGCTCCTATCCATTTGCACAGTAAAAATTGTGTGTCGCATTAACTTGTACTTCTGCTGGGAAAAAAGTTATACTAGCTAATTTAATTTATTTAAGGTATCGTCAAGCAATTTATATGGTTCTAACGCGTAAGAATATAATCACACGAATTGAGCGTCAGTGTACAACACTTCCCCTTCCGAACATCTAGCACCGGGCAGGTGTTAAACTCTATACATCGTGTTACCACTTAGCAAGAGACTTGTGTTTTTAATCAACAGCCGCTACTCACTCTCAAGTTGTATAACAGTTTTAACGCGTAGGGATATATATGAGTTGCTCTAACGGCAATTCGAATCAAAACACACCTCGTTTAGTCCAACCATTACTGCAAGGCAACTGTCCTCCCTATTCTTGCCTGAATTAGGACTGAGAAAGAGTTACCTATTCATTTGGTCAGCTGCTTAATGGAGCTACAGTGAAGCAGAAAAGAAAATAAACTGTGCCAAACAACCAAAAACAGAGGAGGAGGAGGAGGAGGAGGGGGGGAGGGAGAGATCCAACTCAACAAAGTCATATAAGCTGTTTATAGATCAAATTCAGAAGCATAAGCTTTGAAATGTTTGGACCAAAGTAGAGCATGATAGCATAATAAAACATCCAAGCAGAAAATATTACCCATCGTGCCACACAAAATCTCAACATTCTAAGAAGAAATCTCTGAATATGAAAGTGGGTGAAGCCTAAAGGAAGACAGAACATTATCAAATATCCATTGGGGCAGCTCCTTCATCAGCAGGGGCAGCACCCTCTTCAGGTGCTGCGGGTTCATCACTAGCAGCTTCCACTGGGACTTCGGCAGGAGCATCTTCACCAGCTATCTCAAATTCATTGATCAATGCCTGTATGGTTTCCTTGTCCAGTGTATGGAAAGCCTCTCCTACTCCTACCACAGCAACCGTGCAATTGGAGCTTGTTAGTTTTTCTCCCTGCAAAGTTTCTCTCAGTGCAAACAGTGCGTCCTTAAGCAGGCTTTCACGTGAAGAATCCGTGAAAGTCTTAAACCTACGTTCCAAATAGGTTTTTGCAGCTTGTGACCGAGATCCAATGGCAAAAGCTTGATACTCGAAGTAGTTACCACTAGGACAATTGTAATAAAGGTGAGCACCAGACTCATCCAGTCCTCCAACAAGCAAGCCAACACCATAAGGCCGTTTCCAGGATCGTTGAGTGCAAACCTGTCGCAAAAGCAAATGTTAAGATGATATAAAGAGCAAAAATAGGTATCAGCTTTTTGAATCAGACAGCTAGCCTCATATAAAAATATAAACATTTCTTACATTAACAAATCATCCTGAGAAATGGAAGAACAAAATGCATTTAACTCAATATCCACTGGGACACAACAAAAGACCCAAACAAATTTTTTTATTTTATTTTTGAAACTGGGAAACTTGACTCAAACAATTTCTATTCTTTCTTTACTTCCCCCCAAGACCAACGCTCGACATGTGTCATTTGTAGGTATGCTGGTTCACCGTCAAACACATCCCTAAGTGAAGAACTAAAACAACTTAATTGGTTTTTCATTTGTATTACGGAACAAAACGGTCCAAACATGAAGCATACCAACCATCACCAAGAGCCAACCTTTACTTTTCCTTCTATAAAATAAATTTGGGAGAAATTATGAATAGAGTCTGATATGATATCAGCCACCATACAGTTGATGCACCTATCAACACCCAACAAATTGTGCAGAGGTAAAAAGGGTCAGCCTGCTTATCAAAAGAAATTCCTGGGAAGAACTTGTGGAGTCTGGAGTCCTCTTTTAAAACCTTCTTCTATGAGATAATGAACTAACCAAAAGTACACTACTAAGACCTCAGATTGAGTAAACCTGATAGAGCTATGAAAAAACTGGAAAGTTGACAGCACCATCAAAAAAATTTGGAAGATGATACCAGCTGGCATCTTATGCACCATCCGGAACGAAAGAAATAGAAGATGTTTTGATGGCCTCTCAACTAGCCAATATATGCTCAAAGTTAAATGTCCTTTGTATCTATATAGTTAAGTTTTTTTGTCCATATTCCACAATGGATTCCCCTGATAGCTTTTTAGATTTTTGTTTGCCATGAATGGAATCAATTACTTCATCTTTAAAAAAAAAAAATCTGATGGAACTATATCCAAATCATCAAAGCAGAACGAAAGTGGGTCTAAGCATCAAGGCAAGTCCTCAATGAATGAAAAACAAGAATGTCCCTCAATTTCCATTCCGTTGACAAAGTCAGGACACTCCAGTTTTAACAGTTACCGGAACACAATTTCTTCCTCAAAACGGCACAACCTAAAAATCTATCACCACAAAATTGGCCTACTGTATACCATGAACTGAACATATGTTTATATTTTTCTCTATCTCAGTGGGAGATTTCTACATTTTAAGGAACTAAGTGCAATTTTCAGTATCCTTAGGAGTCAGATACAACAACAACAACAATATACCCAGTGAATTCCCACCAAGTGAAGTCTGGGAAGGATAAAATGTACACAGTCCATACCACTACCTCCGAAACCACAACCTCCAAAGAAGTAGCGAGGCCGCTTCCGATAGACCCCCGGCTCAAGACACACAGAGACTTAGTAAATAATATCGTAATAAAACATGGAACACAAAACATGATGAAAGAACAGAGATAAGGCACCCATAAAGTAATACGACACACTAACCGACCGCAAGCACCCACCTCCCCCTACCCCACCTAACTAGAGACTCCAACCTATGAGCAAAATCCTACAACCACTAGCAGGCTACCCCAAAGCTCACCTAACTACTGGTTACGACTCACCTCCACGCACTAACCTTCTACCCTAATCCGTGTTCTCCAAACTTTCCTATCTAGGTCATGTCCTCCGAGAGCTGTAACTGCTCCAAGTCCTGTCTAATCACCTCCCTCCAGTATTTCTTCGGCCTACCTCTACCCCGCCTGAAACCATCCAAAGCTAACCTTTCGCACCTCCGAACCGGGGGCATCTGTGCCTCTTCGCAGCAAATGCCCAAACCATCTCAACCGCACTTCTCACATTTTGTCCTCCACCGAGGCCACTCCCACCTTCGCCCAAATAACCTCATTCCAAACCATGTTGCCCCTAGTAAAGCCACATCCATCGCAACATTCTCATTTCTGCCACCTTCAACTTTTGGATGTGAGAGTTCTTGACTGGCCAACACACTGCACCATACACCATGGCCGGACGGACCGCCATGTTGTTTAGTAACTTTAGTAATATCCTTAGGAGTCAGATATTATCAGAAATTGCTGTCAAATAAAATTGCTGCAAAGTCTACTTGAAGTTCAAACTGCATTCACCAACCGTTAGCAATAAGAAAAATTTAAGTACCTGTGATGATAAAATCATGTAGCTAAGAGGGTCATAACTCAGGGCCATAGTTCAAACTTTACATGCATAATCCTCACATTATTCTCTAAACAAGAAAAGCATATGTTGATGTCTGATTAGCTCTAATATGTGTTATACTTTGCAATAAGACTGGTAAGGAAGCATACACTATGCACCCAATTCAAATAGAGTGATTTAGACCACTGTGGGTTGTTATGAGAAGATTTAGTGCAGTGGCATTCTTAAAAGCTTAGTGATAACTTCTGCTAATTTCCTAAACATCATACATTGATCTGACATGAAAATTCAATGAACTTGTACCCAATTTTATCCTACTAAAGAGGTGTGTAACTTGAAAATTCTAAAAGGTGCATGCCGAGGCATGTCCAAGTTGTAATAATTTACCAAGATGCAGGAGCTGATTAACAAACCGCATTTGTAAATTGTAAAGTGGAACAGGAGGGAGGGTTTGGGCAACCATTGCTACTGTTTGATTATGAGTGTCAACCGGACGTGATTTGTGTGGGTGGGATCCACACTGGATTTGGTCAAACTAACTTGGGTGCATTGACTACATCAATGGCCAAGTATAGGTTGATCGGGTATTTGGTTTGATAATGGGCATATGGCATATGTATTCACATAAAGTACTAGAATACTTTAGTACTATACGAGATAACTTATGAATAAAATATTAAGTATTTACATAGAATTTTATTAGACTAGCTTTATTTTAATAACTTCAATTAATATCTGAAACATATACTTAAATACTCCATCGTTTTAAAAGGAATAGCACTATTCCTTATTAGTCCATTCAAAAAGAATGTTGCCTTTCTAAATTTGGAAACAACTTAAATCGAATGTCCCATTTTACCCTTAATGAGAAGTTTTTATATCCATTATCCACACATATGTTATGGTATTTTTAAGAAAAAAAGTATTAAAAGTCTTATAGCCACACAAATATTATGAATACTTAGGACTGCAAGTTTTAGAAGTGCTCTTTTCTTTCTTAAAACTCCATGCACAATCAAACTATGCAATATAAGTTGAAACAAATGAAGTTTGTCGTAATATACATTCATTGGTTGTATCTTAGCACACATACTCATGCACCTATTGTTATCCCTGAATCCTAAGATTTAGGTGATGATGAATCCAACTTCTAGACCTGCACTCATGTTGAGTGGCCCGATCCCTATCCGAGCAACACAGATTATGATATATAAGACAACTTACTTCTCTAGAAAAAGATAAATGATAGTGGAATCTATAAGCGTGCATCGCTGGTTAAACTTCAAGTTCTCTGATACATAGAAAGGTAAATTGCTTCAAATATATCTCAAAGGAAAAGACTTGGAACCTACCAACTTCAAATATGCCATCTTTCCTGATAGATCTTAAATACTCCCTCAGTCCCATTTTATGTGTCCTCATTTCCTTTTTGGTCCGTCCCAAAAAGAATGTCACCTTTCCTTAATTGGTAATTATTTAATGACATCATTCCCATTGTATCCTTAGTGGGTCCCACTTATTAAGAAAAGACAACTAAAAAATAAATATTAAAATAATTTTAAAAGGGATAATTTTGTAAACTTTATAAAATCATCACTTATTTCTTAAACTCCGTGCCCGATCAAACGGCGACACATAAAATGGGACGGAGGTAGCATATAACTTTTTCTCACCCAATTTTCAAACTGATCTTATGGTCTATGGATATTTGACAAAGTGCAAAGTGAGCAGGCATTTTTCAAGGACTGCACACGAGCAAGTAACAACAAAACTCCAAGTCTAGTCGCTAAAGCAACAAAGGTGCTCAAGCAATACCCCAGCTGACCCAAAGCCATTTGCTGAAAACCTTTTCCATCATTGCAGCAGTGATAGAAAATAATTAAGTCCTTACAGGAGTTTAAAGAAATCCATAGGTAGAAGAAATGAAGCTCTTGGATATAGGAAACCAACTGATTTTGTAAACAAGGCAGCCAGCTCTAATGTTTTTTCTTCCTTTGGACCACAATATTGAAGGAAACCGCATGCAGAAGGATAAGTATAACTTCCTTTGGACCACAATATTGAAGGAAACCGCATGCAGAAGGATAAGTATAACTTAGACATTTCAATCTTTTTATAGTTCCAACTCCATCACTAAATATACCTAAAGAGCACTACACAAGCTAAACTAGAAGAGAAACGGAATGAATCCCAAAAAAACCCTAATTCCTGCTTAACCATTTCAGTTTCATCATTTTAAGAGTATTGAAAAGGTGACACTGAGTCAATGAAAATTGGAGGAAATGAAGGAAAAAAGGATAACTTTGTAATAACACCCACCTGCCCGCCCACATCCTGCCCCAAACCCCCAATTTTCCTCCATTTGTTGTTGTTTGGAAGTAACTACGAATAAACGAGTGAGAAACTAATGACAGGACCACTAGTATTAGACATATTCCCCTCCAAGGGTATTTTAATGATAGGTTCTATAGTAATAGGATGATCCTAAAAGGGCAGCCAGGTGCACTAAAGCTCACATTATGTGCGGAGTCCAGGGAAGGTCCAGACCACAAGGATCTATTGTATGCAACGTTACCTTGCATTTCTACAAGAGCCAGGTTCCACGGCTTGAACCCATGACAGGAAAGTAGACAAGGGCGCTCGGAATCACTGACGCTACTGGGACTGACCACCTGAACCTACATTATGAGACAATGTAGCACATAGACGTATATGTGGGTCAGCACATTGGGAATGTACTGAGTATATGGGGATGTATGCATTTAAGTAACCAATATCATTAATCTTTATAGAAATCATGCATGCTGACAATAATGACTCGAAAAGCTTGTTTAAAATTTGAAATATAAACATCATAAATCATGAAACATAAATCTCGTGAGTCATTATACTTAACACAAGAATCTGAATTTCTCCTCTTATTCTCAAAACTCGTAAGCTAAAGAAATCTTTAAACAACACTCTCAAAATTCATACTTCTTTATCGAGGAGAATAGAACTTCTTTAAAACTAAAGGACTTAAAACTTTATAAACTCAAGAATTGGAATTGGGAAACTTTGGACTCTTATGGACTTGGGAGTTTCTTCTAACCGACATAAACCATGTGAGCTGACATGGAGTCCAACGTCTCGCCCACGTTGGGGAGAGTTGTTCTATCCTTGCCATCGGAGTAGAACCTCAACTTTTAGTGATCACTATCTCGGCCTCAGGCCCACAAATCTCAATCCTACGATGGTGCATAGTTCTGGGACATGAAACCTTGGAATCAAGCCCAACTCGGTACTAAATACTACTCTCATACTCAAGCTCAAAACTCTTTAGGAAATCCACCTTAAAATAACTCAACGGTCTATAATGAAAACCAAATCATATTTCTTTTAGTTTAAATTATAAAAAATTGTGGACTCCTATCCTAACTCAAATTCACAATATCAATCTCGATTCAAATCTTGGTAAGCAATTTGCTTAAGGAAAGCTTAAAATCATAACATCATCAAAATCCAAACTCATTCTTGATTTGAATATGATAGTTCAAAACTTTCAAGAACATAGTATTAAAATCTCAATACACTTCTTGGACACTTACGAAAATATCAACAACTCATTCTTGGACTTAAAGCATGTATGCATATTCATAACTTCAACTTTAGAAACATTCAAAACCTCAATCATGGTAGGAGTATACAATTCATTCATAAATTCACAACGTAAAATAGGTGAAATATCATATACTTCAAAACTTAATCAATTCATAATTTCATGAACTTGAAATATATCAAACTAGACATAATTCAACTTGAAGATACAAAATTCTTTAAGAAAACCAACATTTTGGGCACAAGAACGAAAGGATTGTTCTTGTTCAAACCCCACATACCTCAAATTATGAATTTGGATGAACTCTTGATTTCGGAACTCTATTCGTAAAACTGATGGGTGCTTCTTGTAACTCTCGTAATGGGGATTCTGAATCTAAGATCAATTTCGAAATTTTACGGTTGAATTTTGATGGATCTTGATTTTTATCTTGATTTTTATTTTGAGTCTAAGGGGTGTTGTTCTTGAGAAATTGGAAGATAATGACCATATTTTGGTCAATTGGGATTAAAATCCCGTGTTTATGGCTGATAAAGGTGGGAAAAGACTAAAATGCCCCTAAGGAAACAAACAAAGTCACAGTTGTCCCTCAGTTGACAGGCTGAAGTAAATTGGTCATAACTTTTTACTCCGATGTTGGATTTGGATGAAATCAATTATATTGGAAAGAAGACTCAAAGAGCTTTCATTTGATATATAGCAGCTCTCCTAGTTCATTATGTACAACTTATGATCATTGGAAGTTGACCCTGAAATTGTGGCCTGAAATGCGCCCAGAATGCGGGAGCATTTCAAACCAGTGAATTAAGACCTTGAAATGCGCCCAAGATGCGCCCGGAATGCGCCCAAGATGTACTATTGACATGCCCCATCGCAACGCAACTTGAAAATCAAAAACAAATGTCGGGAAGGTCATGAAATAAGTCCTCGAAGTTGAAGGCTCAAAAATAAAGGGTAGTTGGGACGAACATTTGCCATTGATAGAGTTTGCTTATAACAATAGTTACCATGCTAGCATCCAAATGGCACCATTTGAGGCTTTGTATGGGAGGAGATGTAGATCACCCATAGGTTGGTTCGAAGTGGGTGAAGCTGCTGTGATTGGACCTGATGCATTGTTTGAGGCTATGGAGAAGATGAAGTTGATTAGAGAAAGGTTAAAGACAGCTCAGAGTCGTCAGAAGTCTTATGCAGATGTGAGAAGACGAGACCTTGAGTTTGAAGTTAATGACTTGGTGTATCTGAAGATTTCACCCATGAAATGGGTGAAGAGGTTTGGGAAAAAGGGGAAGCCTAGCCCCCGGTATATTGGCCCTTATAGAGTTTTGAGCCGTGTTGGGAAAGTAGCCTATGAGATTGAGTTGCCCGCAGAATTGTCAGTTGTTCATCCGGTATTCCACGTATCTATGCTTAGGAAGTGTATTGGTGATTTTGTTGTTGTAGACCTTCGGAGAACCCAGATGTCCAGAACAGTCTTTCATATGATGAGGTTCCAGTTGAGATTTTAGATTACTAGATCCGTAGACTAAGGAACAAAGAAGTTCCCTTGGTCAAAGTTTTGTGGCGAAATAAGTCAGTTGAGGGCGCTACTTGGGAAGCAGAAGCAGACATGCGAGCCAAGTATCCACACCTCTTCTCCGCCAATTCAGAGCAAGCCGAAGGTACTATTCTCCCTTAATTCAGCCCTTTCTTATTTACGATTCAGTCGTATAACCATTCTTATCACGAGTTCATGTATTCTTTGAAGTACTCCAAGTTTAGAGTGAAGTAAAGTCAGTTTAGCAAGTTATTTCAGCCGTGTATCCTCAGTTTTCTCTATGTTCTTAGCCTAACGAGAGACATTCGAGGACGAATGTTCCCAAGGAGGAGATATTGTAAGACCCCTCAAAGTTCTCTTGTCGTTAAGGCTTTCGAAACGAATTAAAAGAAGCCTTACACTTAGAATTTTTCCTAAGTGTTCCAACACTTAGTTTATTATAGAGCCTTCAACTTCGAGGACTTATTTCATGACCTTCCCGACATCCGTTTTTCGATTTTCAAGTTGCGTTGCGATGGGGCATGTCAATAGTACGTCTTGGGCGCATCTTGGGCACATTTCAAGGGCTTAATTCACTAGTTTGAAATGCTCCCGCATTCCGGGCGCATTTCAGGCCACAATTTCATGGTCAACTTTCAATGATCATAACTTGTTGTATATAATGAACTGGGAGAGCTGCTATATATCAAATGAAAGCTCTTTGAGTCTTCTTTCCAATACAATTGATTTCATCCAACATCGGAGTAAGAAGTTATGACCAATTTACTTCAGCCTATCAGTCTGCCAACTGAGGGACAGCTATGACTTTGTTTGTTTCCTTAAGGGCATTTTAGTCTTTTCCCCACCCTTATCAGCCATAAACACAGGATTTTAATCCCAATTGACCAAAATATGGTCAATATCTTCCAATTTCTCAAGAACAACACCTCATAGACTCAAAATAAAAATCAAGATCCATCAAAATTCAACCGTAAAATCTCGAAATTGATCTTAGATTCGGAATCCCCATTGCGAGAGCTACAAGAAGCACCCATCAGTTTTACGAATAGAGTTCCGAAATCAAGAGTTCATCCAAATTCATAATTTGAGGTATGTGGGGTTTGAACAAAAACAATCCTTTCGTTCTTGTGCCCAAAATGTTGGTTTTCTTAAAGAATTTTGTATCTTCAAGTTGAATTATGTCTAGTTTGATATATTTCAAGTTCATGAAATTATGAATTGATTAAGTTTTGAAGTATATGATATTTCACCTATTTTACGTTGTGAATTTATAAATGAATTATATATTCCTACCATGATTGAGGTTTTGAATGTTTCTAAAGTTGAAGTTATGATTCACTACTATCTTGAAGCTTAATATTACTTGAATATGCATACATGCTTTAAGTCCAAGAATGAGTTGTTGATATTTCCATAAGTGTCCAAGAAGTGTATTGAGATTTTAATATTATGTTCTTGAAAGTTTTGAACTATCATATTCAAATCAAGAATGAGTTTGGATTTTGATGATGTTATGATTTTAAGCTTTCCTTAAGCAAATTGCTTACCAAGATTTGAATCAAGATTGATATTGTGAATTTGAGTTAAGATAGGAGTCCACAATTGCTTATAATTTAAACTAAAAGAAATATGATTTGGTCTTCATTATAGACCGTTGAGTTATTTTAAGGTGGATTTCCTAAAGAGTTCTGAGAGTAGTATTTAGTACCGAGTTGGGCTTGATTCCAAGGTTTCATGCCCCAGAACTATGTGCCACGATAGGATTGAGATTTGTGGGCCTAAAGCCGAGATAGTGATCACTAAAAGTTGAGGTTCTACTCCGATGGCAAGGATAGAACAGCTCTCCCCAACGTGGGCGAGACGTTGGACTCCATGTCAGCTCACATGGTTTATGTCGGTTAGAAGAAACTCCCAAGTCCATAAGAGTCCAAAGTTTCCCAATTCCAATTCTTGAGTTTATAAAGTTTTAAGTCCTTTAGTTTTAAAGAAGTTTTATTCTCCTTGATAAAGAAGTATGAATTTTGAGAGTATTGTTTAAAGATTTCTTTAGCTTACGAGTTTTGAGAATAAGAGGAGAAATTCAGATACTTGTGTTAAGTATAATGACTCACGAGATTTATGATACATGTTTCATTATTCATGGTTTATGATGTTTATATTTCAAATTTTAATCAAGCTTTTTGAGTCATTATTGTCAGCATGCATGATTTCTATAAAGATTAATGATATTGGTTACTTAAATGCATACACCCCCATATACTCGGTACATTCCCAAAGTGCTGACCCACATATACGTCTATGTGCTACATTGTCTCATAATGTAGGTTCAGGTGCTCAGTCCAAGCAGCGTCAGTGATTCCGAGCGCCTCGTTTACATTCCTGCAGTGGTGAGTCCTCATGATTCGAGGACCTAATTTCCAAATATTCAGTATTATCAGCAGTTGTATTTATCTCCTTTCATTTGAGTATGAGTCAGTTGGGGATTTGTCCCAATGGCTCCCTATTCTTAAGTTGTAGAGGCTCTGTCAGACTAGACTAACAGTTGTGTTGTCAGACTTTTCAGAATCTTGTGATTTGGACATTATGTTTACAGTGTGGTTTAATGAAATTTAATTCTATTATCTGATTTGAATTCTTAAAATGAGTATTAAATGCAGTAGTAGGCTCAAAGGGTTAGCTTGGGGCTACTTGTAGCCTTAAGCACCATGTGACGTCTCGGGATGAGATTTCGGGGCGTTACAAACTGGCAACAACTTTACCAGTCAACTGACCGATCCTATTCGGTCAAATGCCTAGCAACAAACTCCTATGTTCCTTTCATTACGGCATTTCTAAACAAGTTCCTCAATAACAAGCTAAAATTTTCCTTCTCAAAGAGATCATAATAGTGGAAACAAATCCAAAGAAAAACCCTAACCCCTAAATCCTCCAACAATCACAACAAAGCTCCAATCCATCATCAAACACTAAACCAACACAAACCACACAGCAAAATAAAAAAAAAATTAGGGTTTCAACCAACACAAACCTGAGCTTTATCAGCAAGCTGAACAACAAGTCTTCCAACAGGCAACGGAGACTCATAAGAATAACCATAATTAATACACTCAGTACGCATATACCGTGAAAGCACACGTCCATCAGCAGTTAATCCAGCAATTGCAACTCCAATATGGTCATCAACTTTGAAGATCTTCTTCTGATGAGAAGATAACTCCGAATTCGCCTTGTTAACAGATGCCAAAATCACATGTGCTTTAGATCTCAAACCTATTGCTGCTGAACCTTGCTTTACTGCTTCCATTGCATATTCTACCTGAAATAGTCTTCCCGCAGGTGACCATGTTGTCACGTCGGTGTCGTACTGGTTTCTGAACATTCTGTTAACGGAGTAGTGTTATCGGATTGAATAACGACGTCGTTTTGGGGATCACTGTGTGCGTTTTCTGTGTGTGTGTGTGTTTTTTCTCTCCCCTTTTTAATGGAGTGTTGGGAGAGTGAAAGCTTTTTGAGCTACCCTTTTCTTTTCCTTCAAGGCAGAGTGAAGAAGTAGATTTGGGCCGCTACTGTTATGGGTCAATATGGGCTGTTATATTGATTTAGGCCCAATTATGGTCATCATGATTGGGCCCAATGGGTCAAGGCAGACTGTACGGGGCACTGTTTCAAAATTGACTAGATTCAATCAAGGTCAATTCAAGCTTAATTACGGAAAATTTCAACATTTTACACAATTATTAAAAATTTTGATTTTGGATCTGCCAAGATAAATAATTAGCTTCTGGTACATCCATCGAAGATACATTTTTTCCTTTGTAAAGTTACATAATTACATTTTTTCAATTTTGGATCTGTCGAGATATATAATACATTCAATAAAGATGCATTTTTTCCTTTGTAAAGATACATAATTACATTTTTTCAATTTTGAATCTGTCGAGATGCATAATATATTCAACGAAGATATAATTTTTCAATTGTAAAAATACATAATTAGCTTCCACTATATTTTTAAAATTTTTGGTCTATCAAGATATATAATTTAGTTGAACTACAAGAAACTACATTGCGATATCTATATATCGAGCCTAAGTTGGCGTATGGACATAGATTTCTAAATATTTTTGGCAAGTAATATTTGAGTGAAATTTCACCATGTGTTTGATCCATGGGCGGAGCCAGCCTTCTGTTCGGGGGTTCGACCGAACCCCCTTCGACGGAAAAATATACTATTTATACATGATTAAAAAAAAAATTATGTGGTTATTGTAGGCGTTGAACCCCCTTCGACTAAGTTTTCTTTGAATATGGAACCCCCTTAGTTGAAATCCTAAGATTTCTTTGAATATGGAACCTCTTTGTTGAAATCCTGGCTCCGCCTCTGGTTTAATCATAGTATTTGAGAAACATATTCAATTGTTTAAAAAATATGATTTATACCCATACGTTTTAGAAATTATTAAAATTGACCATAAGTTTGTATAGTCAAAAATAAAAAGTATATAAAATGAATTGTTTATTACCTATCAATTGCCTCCACCAAAGAAGAATATTGTGGATCACTTGAATTAAAAAATTTCAAATTCATAGTCGCATTGCTAGGTCCTCCCATATCAAAATTATTCACAAGTCCAGGTGAATTTTGATAATGTGTTTCAAACCCACCATCAAATTGTTGTTCCATTACCATTCTTGAAGAATCAATATTCAAATTCAAAGAATTTTGACTTACTCGCACATCAAACTCACTGTCCGTGGATTCTTCAACAATAAGAGAATGTTCCATACACGCATACATGTAAAGCGTCTGTAGATTAAGGCGATTACCAAAAATTTCAACGGTGCGAAGAAATAAAGATAAAGAATCATCATTCAAAATAGGAGTTTCACCAAATATTGGTTGTCCGTTGGATGTAAAATAATTTGAATATCGTCCAGAAATAACCACATCATCGTCCGAATTAGTAATACCCATTTTACTCCTAAACAACCTTTTCAAACGATCATATTTGAGAGATAAAAGAAATAATTGAACCACTATAGGACGCTGACTATATCGCACCGAATCTTCACCATGCAAAACTTCACCATTCCAATGTAAATTTACTACTACCTTATCCATTTTAAAGTAAGAAATGAATAAGGTTCAACAATTTTTTTGAGTTATGAAGTTTAACAACTTTTTTTTTGAGTTGATGCCAAAAATGAACCTCTGCTCACTCTTTATATAGCAGCGAGAATTTTAAAGTTGTTACAAGGTAAACATGGAATCCTACCTTACAAGGTGTACATGAGATCCTACCTTACAAAGTTCACGACTCCACTTACCTTGTAATGCTTTACACCTTGTCCAAACTTACATATAGATAATAGATAAGGTAAACTTACCATTTTACCTTACATTTCAACATTAGCACTGCCGGCTCTAACTTTTTAATGGATAAGTGTTTACCTTGTCCGTTTAGGAATTTTTCAGTTTTGGGATGTCCTTTTGAAATTTTGACCAAAAAAACTTATCTTTTAGGCTCCGAACTCGACAAATAATAGAGATGATAAATTAAAACTAATCCATAAAAATATGATTCGTCCAAGTTTAAGTGAATTAATGATCCATCCATTCATTTATTTAACTTATTTTATATATTCAAATTTAATTCAATCCGCTCATCAAACATGCCAAGTGGTTGTTCAAGCAAGCAACAAAAGGATGGGGGTTTTAGAAAGAAAAATAAAAGGAAAGAGTCAGAAAGTGCGATGTGTGCCATAGACTCATAAAGCCATATTAAAAAGCAAAGACACGATTTGCTGTACAAGGGCATGTGCATATTCTTGAGGGATCTTCTTGAAATTAAAAAACAAATAAATATATTAAATAAATAAATAAATACATAAAGTGGGCTATTAAGTAAAATTGGGCCGTGTTCTTTCCTTTTGTAGTAGTGCTGCGTTTGGGTTCACCCCCTTCTCGTTCCATCAAACCCTGCTTTTGGCCACCGCTACTTTGACCATTCTCCTCTTTCGTATTAGAGTCTTCTTCTTCTTCTGCTATATGAGTACTTGTCTTTTAGCGAGCACACACAAATTATTAGAAATTAGAAAATTAAAAGGAGGATGGTATTTTCAAGGGCTTTATCTCAGATTTCTAGAAATCGCTTAAGTAGATGCCGATGTTTATTTTCATCACCTCCCCATCAACAATTGCACCATTCCAATCACATCCTCGCTTCTCAAAAGGTCAAATTAATCTATTGAGTTTTATTTTTATCAGTTACCGTTTCTTTTCTTTATTGTAAATGTTAGAAAGGGATGTTGTGTTCAATCCGAAATTAGCTGGGATTGGATACTTTAGTTGCTATTATTTGTAACCTTTTCATGCTTTCTTATCATCGTTTTTGGTGATTATTAGTTTTTTCTTTTAAACAAAAAACTGCCCGGAAAATTGGATTCTTGTTTGAGGTTTCTTGTCAATCAATCAACTCAATTCCAAACTAGTAATATGTCAATTGGTTTTTGCTATGCTTAGGTCCAGTTCATTCTTCAAATTTAGACTTTATTTACTAGGGCAAAATGGAACGAGTATATAATTAGTTGGGAATGTGCTTTATTCATCCTACAACATTTGCTTTTCAGGAGTCTTTTTATTTTACCAATAGAAAACTTCTAGTTGTATTTTTTATTTTCATTTTGTAAACTCTCAGTGTGGATGAGCTCAAATGGAGCTACACATTCATATAGCTAATCCCCACTTGTAAGCTCTCTGCATAGTTTAATTGCTTAATTTGTTGCTAATTTGGACTTTATTATCGTTGTTTTTTTGGTGATTATTAGGTTTTGGGTTGCAGAGTAATTCATTCATGGGTTTCTAATGCACTTAGTGGTATTGGCCAACAAATTCATCATCATCAAAGCACTGCTGTAGCAGAGGTTTGTATAACATTTTTATTTCATAAAATCTACAGTATTCGTCTTATTTTTACTGTCTTTTTGCTAACATCATATGTCAATGTCATTCTTCTTAGTTAAACCTCCTCATTCGGTGGTTTATATTTCGTGTATTATGTTGTCATCAAGTATTTCAACAAGAGACACCTACTTATTGCCGTTATTTACTAATGAACTCATCGTTTACATATTAAGAAAGAGTATTTTAACAAGAAAAAATGATTATATGGTCTAGGAAATTATACAAGTATTAACAGTTGCTTCTCCATATTCTAATCAAGAGTATGTGGGTATGAAGGGACTTTCTCTTTATTCTTCTCCAGTTGTCGTTTTAGTCTGGGTAGGCAAATCAAATACTAATTAGTAAGCATTTGGCATGAAATCGAACTGATTCTCGGAAATAGTCTCGATCCTCCCCAAACCTCAACTCTACCACCCTTTCCTAAACCTTCATAGTATGACTCAACAACTCAATATCCCTATAGTTGCAATTTTGAATGTCCCCCTTTTTATTATAGAATGGAATCATCTTACTCCATCTCCAAGCTTCCGGCTTCCTCGCCGTCCTAAAAATGATGTTAAACAACTTTGTTAGCCACTTCATACCTGAGAATCTCGTCTGGCCCATTCGCCCAACCCCGACGCATCCTACGAATAACACCCTTGACGTCCTCAACCTTGATACACCTACAATAACTATAATAGCGACACCTCTCTGGGTGCTCCAAGTCCCCCAACACAATGCCTTTGTCCCCCTCGTCGTTCAAAAGTCTATGAAAATAATATAAATAATACTGCCACCTCCTCCTAATGAGGGTGTCTTCCACTAATACCTTGCCCTCCTCGATGCACTTCATTTGGTTAAGTCACGAGTCCTCCGCTCCTTAGCCTTGGCAAGCCTATGCAACTTCTTATCCCAGCCTTTCTCCTCTAAAGCCGCATACAAGCGCTCAAAAGCTGCTGTTTTAACTGCCCCTAACTTAGTCTTCTTCCTAACTTACTTATTCTCCTCCCTATTGGTCCGCTTCTCCTCTTCATCATTCAAAAGTGGCCCCGCCAAAAAAAAGAACTACGCTGTCACCTAGGATCAAACACACAACCTTGGGGGCCTTTTGGCAGCACCTCAACCGCTGGTCTAAGGGCCCTAGTTCTGTCAAAAGGTATTAACATTAGTATATATTCATATAAAATCAAAAGTTGACCTATCTATATAGTGTAATTTTCCGGCGAAGAGGGGCCCCTCTGGCAAAGGTAGATCCGCTCCTGGTAATGATAGTAAGCAATCAGCAAGTGACATATATGGGATTTTATTAAAAAACTAATAGTTGAGGAGAGAAGTTGTCATCGAGGAATTTTATTATAGAAAAGTTGGTAGCTACTGGTTGTTGGGTATTTATGTTGGTTGGCGTCTTATATAAAGTCAAGGCTGTTTTTATGGAAATAAAATATCCAGGGCTAAACATGAAAAAAATAATAATGCAGAAGTGATAAGTGAGTTTGAAAACAGGTTCCAAATTTGAAATACAACTTCAAGTTTTGAATTTTCATGGCCAAATAATGATTTTCAAATAAAGTGAAAAATTATTTCGGAAAAAAGTGAATAATTTTTATTGCGAAACGGCACTTAAATCTGTGAGCAAGTAGAGAAATTTTCTTGAGTTCGAGAATGACTCTTGTCAGTGTAATTATTGTTGAGCTGCCAGTTTAAGGTCTTCTCGTAGTAGTTCGAGTTTCTTTCTGATGCAAATCATCTTCTTCTATTTTCCTATATTATTCATCCTCGGGTTTTCTTTTTGTATCCTTGCTTGGTATAATCGCGGAGGGTGATGGTTTTCACTTTTCGCACTGTTTCACGTTCTCTTTTTCTCAGGAGCAAGTGGACCCATTTTCCCTTGTTGCGGATGAATTATCCCTTCTCACTAACAGGCTGAGATCAATGGTAGTTGCTGAGGTATATATAGCTTGTTCCGTGGTTTGGCAGTTGCTACATTCTGATGCTAGATGACAGCCTGTTTCATTTGTATACAGGTCCCAAAGCTGGCTTCAGCTGCTGAGTATTTTTTCAAAATGGGAGTAGAAGGAAAGAGGTTTCGACCCACAGTATGATTTGCTACTCCAAGGCTGAATCTTTATGTGTACGATACATTTATCATTAGTTTGGTGCACATGCTGTTGTGGATAGTCCAAAGGCAGAAACTTTCACAAACATGGTTGGAAAAGCAAAGACTACATTTCCATCAATGAAGGCTGCGTAGCTTCCAAAAGAAGTCCCACTTTTCTTAAATTACTGAGGTTGACTAAGTGCTTGGTGTTTAGTGAAGTTTGGGTTTGAAATAGTAGAGGCACACAATAAACAACAAACCCAGTGGTGGGGCCAGACTTTTGGTTAAGGGTGTTCATATTTTCCCTTGGGCAAAGAACTGTTTAAAAAACAAAGTAAATAAAGCACTGCTGCACCTGCCAAGGTTCAAACCCGGGTTGTTGATGCGGAAATGCACACTCTTGACCACTGGACTATGCTTCTCTACCTTGTCAAGGGTGTGCAACAACATGTATATAACCATAAATATCTATATTTAACCTTTCCGACGAAGGGTGTTCTTCTGACCACCCTTCGTTGGCTGTGGCTCCGCCACTGTCTGGGGAGGGTGGTGTGTACACAACTTTACCTCTACTTTAAGAAGGTAGTAGAGGCATACATTTCACACATTTCTTTCAGCAGGCTTAAAACACGTTTTCCTAAACACTGTGGAAGAAAAGAAGAATTTCCCTTAGTTGCACTATAGTAGGTTCAAGCATGCTGCTCCAGGAGAGGTGATTGAAAGCAAAACAATGTGAATAGAACAGGGAGAAGGGAGAAACATGAAAAGACTATAGAAACAGAAAAAGTTGGCAAAGCAATTGAACATTACAGTACCTTTAACAACTTGTATCCTTTTTTATTTTATTTTATTTTGTGTTTTAGTAGAATATAAAGTTTCATATCATATATAAACAACTAGTAGACACATACCCGGTGGGTTCCCATCAAGTGGGGTCTGGGGAGGGTAGAATGTACGCAGTCCATACCACTACCTCCGAAGTAGAGAGGTTGTTTCCGATAGACCCCCGGCTCAAGATACGGAGACAGTATATAAGGTTCGTAATAGAACATGGAACATGCAACAAGAAACAAGACGACAAGATGAAGTCATGGAAATAAGGCATCCACAAAGTATTACGACACACTAACCAACCGCCACACACCCATCTCCCCAATCTCACCTAACTAGAGACTCCATATAAATAACTAGAGGAAATAATTCTCTATTGTAAGATATGTAATTTTCCAGTATTTTTATTATTTAATGAAAATGGTGTTCTTTTAAGGATTTAAATTGAAGTCTTTGCATTATTGAAGTCTTGTAATGTCAAAGAAAGTACATTTTTGGTGTAGAGACAGATAGTACCCTCTTGAAACATTGTACTTTGGTGGTGCTTCTTGTTTACAAATGATTATTGACTTATAATGCAGTTGCTTGGGCAACGTGAATTTTTTTCAAGTTTGTATCATGTCAATGTTACATTCATTTTCAACTCATGGTGTTTCCTACATTCTCCCTTGAAAAATAAATACACTGGTGCACTTTCTTGTAGGTTCTGCTGTTGATGGCAACTGCATTGAACGTACAGATTCCTAGATCTGCTCCCCAGGTGGATGTTGATTCCTTGTCTGGGGATTTGCGTACAAGGCAGCAGTGTATAGCTGAGATCACTGAGATGATCCATGTAAGTATTCTGTCTCTTTGTTCTGATATGATGGCAAGACCATCAAAGTTGATTGTTAAATATAGAGTTAAGATTGACTTTGATGGAAAGGTTTTGACGCTCAAATTCTTGATTATTTATGACGTTACCTGGACTTTGGTACAAGTATTGGTGACAACACAGATACCAAATATGTATACATACAACTTACTCCAAGTTCTATGTGTAATTTGAAGGTTCCATACGAGCACCTGATAAAAAAAGACTATTTGATACGAGCACATGAAAGGTAAAATGAAGAAGTCATGTAACATAGATGAACTAAGCTTTCAGGTGGGTTTTTTGATCCAGGGATAATGGTTAAATTCATGCAAAAGAACTCATATATAAACCTGATTGGTAATGAAGCAACAGAGAAACACAGGGTACAACTGATATCGCCTGATTGGTAAGGAAGCAATAGGAGGATGGAGCGATTTGTAAGAGGTCTTTTCCACGTGGTATGATAATTATTAATCTACACATGGCCGTGCATAAAAAATTTGCAATCGTTGGGAAAATATGTGTAGTTCTGTTTTGAATTTGAAGGACACCAGTGGGATGTCAAATTTTTTAAAGGGTGGCTGATCATTCCTTTAACTGGGAAGGCAGAGATGCGGAGTTTATTTTGGTCCAGTGGACTGGTTTTGTGATTGTTGCTTTCTTGGTTTTATAAAGGTGATCTCTCTAGGCTTTTACATTCCCAACAAAAAAGGCTGCTGCACCTATCTGTTGCCAGATTGTTTGATATTTTTTCGTATTTAAGGCGAATTAGACCGAAACATGTTCCTCTCTTTTTTTGGGGGGTCCTTTTTCCTTGATGTATCCTATATTACTTCATTGGGAAGAGGTGAACGAAAGGGAAGGCATCTGAAGCGGTCTTTTCTTCTTATCTTGAGGTTGGGTTCACCGATTCTCCCACTGGTCCTGATGCTCAATGAGCCAACATCATGGACTGAATGTTGAAAATGATATGAATGGGCCTGCATTCAGGAACATCAGCATGACCACTTAGTTGATGTTTCATATTCTCTCCTCTAATTCACATTAGTTTATTAATTGGTCTTAATATGCCATTTCCTTACAACTTTCTTCAAGTCAACTTTTCACTCTATCATAGGTTGCCAGCCTACTTCATGATGATGTACTGGATGATGCTGAGACAAGACGTGGGATAGGTTCTTTAAACTTTGTGATGGGAAATAAGGTACATAGTACTTCGAGTTCCAGTTCTGAAATACGTTATTCCCTGTTAGGTCTTCCATATAATGCAAGCAACCAGATGTTGCAGTAGTGAGATGGCGTTGTGTTCATATTATTTTTTTAACCATCTGATATCTGGAATTCACTGGGCGGAATAGTCCAAATTCACGCCAGGAAGCTATGTTGTTCGGGCTCTTAAAATATGCTGCGGGCCCGTTTGGATTCTCCAAAATGCACTACTTTTGGAGGATTCTACATGTACCCAATGGCCCTGAGCAACATAGGTAGGGCCCATTATGAGAAGTGCTCCCTACCAGGAACTATTCCATTTACAAGGATCTTAAGATGTTATTTGACACGTATACTATTTTAATGGTAGTGGAAGAAAATATTTAAGTAATGATGAAAAGTTAGTATGATAGAGAAAATATCATGTGAAACTTTAATCTATTCGTAGTTTAATGATTCATTCGTAGTTTAATGATTCAAATTCTTGAAACTTGTGTAGAAAAATACTATTAACAGAATAATGTCAAACATTTTGAATGTGCTCTAATGAAAAAATAAGGTGTTATATAAATTGAATCAAGAGGGAGTATCTAATTTCACCAACTAGAACATTGGATATGACATGCTTACTGCCGATAGCGGTACTACTTTTTAGTTATAAGATTATATGGGAACAGTCATTTTTAGAATTAGAGCAGGCTGAGTGATTTAAGAGGTGCGGGAGGTCAAGACTCATGCGCCTCCTCTTGGGTGTAAGAGCAATTGTTTTGAGATGTATATTTTTTTATTTTTTTTGAAATGGATGGGTGGAAGAGCAATTTTCACCTGTGGGTTATATTTAACCAAACTAACCCTTTGTAAAGTGGGTTGTCAAATTATGTGATCTTGGTATCTGCTGACCTTATTATCTCTTCTCCAATTTGATGCAGCTAGCTGTACTAGCCGGAGATTTTCTGCTTTCCCGAGCATGTGTGGCACTTGCCTCCTTGAAGCACACAGAGGTATAATTTGTCTTCTCCTCTTGGCTCTAATAAACGTGTAGTATTTTGCACTATTAACAAGAGTTGGAACCATACTCTTATTATCAAGGGTTGTTATGTTTTATTCCTACTTATCCCGAGTCTTCTTTTCTGGGGATGTATATCATTGTACGTTCTTTCTATACGTTTCTTAATGGTCAACAATAAAGAGTTTCAATTTGTCCGGGATTACAGTTTTTACTTTTTACACACGTTTAGCTAATTAATGTGTGTAGTTTCATGCAAATTAATCTTGTGTTTGGTAATTTTTTTATAACTTATACGTTGTATCTCTTAGGGTTTTGCTTTATTTTTTTCATTTCCAGCCATGCAACTATGTTTAATTTTTTTTCCCCTCCTATTAGAGAAAAAAATCACACTTAACTGCCTGTTCGGTTCATGCATGTATTTTGCCTCTCTTCCATTAAAAAGAAAAAGTAGAAGAAAAATGCAATTCCAGCAAACAGGGATAGGAGTGTAGCTAGAAGGTTGATATTAGCTAACACTTCTGTTGCTTTATTTTAGTTATACCTCTTGTCATCCTCTCTTCAGCTCTGTCACTGTGATCTTGTAGGTTGCATCTCTTCTGGCAACTGTTGTGGAACATCTTGTTACTGGGGAGACAATGCAAATGACGACTTCTTCTGATGAACGTTGTAGGTATGCTGGTAGAGGGCAGATTAATTTTTTATGGACCCTGATTGAAATCAAGTCAAAACTAAAATGTATTTATATCTGAAGATATTCCCTCTGGCCCAATTTAATTGTCTTAAATCTTCCCAAATTTAATCATATAAATTAGATTAGCCTGTTTGCTTAATTTCTTTTGAAAGGTAGTGGCGTAATGCAGATGCCGCCGCAAATAGGAAGAGACTCGTGTATTAACAAGACTAGATCCTGTTCCCAACTAGTAGATATCATTCAAATGGATGTTTTCCTCAATTGTGTCCTATCTTTAGCCAAGTCCATATAGTCTATATTTAACCAAAAGATAAAACTATTTAACTACTGATTAGACCGTATTTTAACTAGAAGATAAGAATAAATAAAGTCGGTGATAATGACAGAAAGTTGTCAATTATCAAAGAGAATGTTTTAAGGTAGTCATGTTATAGTTTCTGAGCTACAGTATTCGTCAAGTATAATACATCTTTGCAATTTATTATCTATGTAGTCACTTGTGCAAATACACTGGGTATGTTGTTGTTGTTGTAGTCACTTGTGCTAATATTGGCTACAATGTGCAACCGGTTCTAGTGTTCTTTACCACTATGTGTCCTACTTCCCTACATGTATCCCATATTTGACCTCTGAAAGGCTGAAAAAACTTCTCTTAAAAACTTTCTGATAATATTAACAACAACATACTTAGTGAAATCCCACAAGTGAGGTCTGAGGAGGGTAGAGTGTATGCAGACCTTACCACTACCTCGTGGAGGTAGAGAGTCTATTTCCAAAAGACCCTCGACTCAGTTGCAACAAATTCAGGTACAAAGAAGAAGGCAACAGTGGAACAAAGTAAAGCAATTACGAAGGAAATATAGCAAAGTTTACAAGATAAAAGCAAGGACAACAACATTATTGTATGATAATCTAAATACAATAAGCACCAAATTGTGATACATTACAAGCAGGCACGGCAATACTATGGCTAGTATATCAACAAACCCAACAAGCCTAAACCCTCGATAAGCAAGACAACACCTCTCTTACTAACCTTCAACCCAAATACGCGTCCTCCACACCCTCCTATCTAAGGTCATATCCTCAGTAATCTGATGCTACTTCATTTCCAGCGTAATATTAACAAAACATTGTAAAATAGAAGCAATCAAGAAGATGTGGTTAAAGATGTGGAAATAATAAAATTAATAAATACTTTTTTTCCCTTCTCTCTTTACCATCGTTTGTAGAATTCCAGACTTTTCTCATTATATTTCATTTACTTAAACTTGTTGTATTACTCTATCTCATATTTTAGGTAGTGGTATGGACTGCGTACACTTATCCTCCCCAGACCCCACTTGGTGGGAATATACTGGGTATGTTGTTGTATTAGTTTAGTAGAAGAAAGGGATCCGGTGTTATAATTGTGGCTACATAACAATATTAGAACATTGGAACAATAGGAAGGTGGCAGTCTCAATCTAGTAGCGTGACAAGATCAAGGAAGCATTGATTTTTAATCTCATTATTTTTTTTTTGAAACTGGTAACTTGGTTTTTATCTCATTATGAGTTGGTCGTTCGGAAGAGCAATTAATTCGATGAGAATAGTGGAATGGAAGGCAGTAAAAGAATGAAATGATCATTTCTTTTCCAATAGCGAGGAAGAAGGGTTGCACTACCAACGTAAATATTTCATTCACTAAAGAAGACTAAAGAAGACCCAACTGATAGATGGATGAATGTACATTTGATGGCCAGACTGAGAAGCCTATTCCCGACATAGACTATTTCCTTCTCATCGAAATATACCTAAGACCTTTTCACCAAAACAAAACCTAAGCCTCCTACCCACAATCTCAACAATATCTGGCGGCGAGCGAGCGAAGCCCTCAATTTAACGTCACAAGAGCGAGGTGAGGGTTGGAACTCTACCGCGAGAGGGATGCCTCTCAAGCCGGTCTATTAAAGATGATGCATTTTGGCGAAGCCATGTCAATGTTGGGGCACCAAACCCTGCGATTGATGAGAAGGCCCTATGTAGTGAAGGGAAGCGTGTACATTGTCACACTCCCCACCCTCCAAAGGTGCCTAGAGGATGGGCCAGATGCAGCAGAAAGGGTTCCTCACTTGAAGGGGGGTAGGAGACGACTATCTCAAGACACATCACGATCTACAGGCAACACCGGAGAACTGGGAAAGTAACCCAATGGGGTGTCGGAGGATTATAGTATCTGCAGCCTCACGGACTTCACCAAACACTGGTGGTTGTTTCTTGTTGTAAGTGAATGCGACGAAAAGACCTGGAAATAACGAATAATGAAACAATTCATATATTGACATTTCATGCACATATGATGGGATATATATAAACCACATTTCTTTAGGAATATCACCTCTTTCAAAATGCTAAGCCTGCTGCAAACAGATAAATATGAATGAACTACTGAATCATAAGTATTTTGTTTGATAAATTAGCGTGCTAATTCTATGAGAAAATTTCTTGAGCCGAGTGTCTACTGAAAACAGTCTCTCTACCTCTGAGGTAGGGATAAGGTCTGCTTACACCCTACCCTACCCCTAACCCAGGCCCCTCTTTGTGGGACCATACTGGGTATGTTGCTGTTGTTGATGCGATGAGCAAAGAATGCTCAGAGACACAAGAAATAAGCCAAGCTTATATATCTTTCAAAGACGCAATATTGCATAACTTTCAGGGTGTTAGGTGTTATGGCTACAATAAATGGGGAAGCTTGTGTCAGCTGATGCAAACTAAACATGCGCTTTTGCCTAACTTTCTCATCTGATACCTTAGCTGGCAACGATATATACTAACTTTAGCCATATCATCTCTATTAGGACACCAAGTGTTTTTACTCGGCGGATCCAGGATTTTAAGTTTATGGGTTTCTATAACAATCTCAAATTAATATACTATAATAATTGGGTTCACAGTCAAATATCTATAGATATGTGGTGAATTGTTTAGTATGTATATAGGGTTTGAGTAAAAGCTACTAGGTTCCTGTGAACCTGTAAGCAGAGCTTTGAACCCATCACTGTTTCTCTCCAAACAATTGCATTAGCATTTAATTTGAGATGGAGGGTTGTGGGAACTTGAAATGTCTAAAGGGGGGGGGGGGGGAGCATAGTGTAGTTAGCACTTCTGCTGCTTTAAGTAGTTTGCTCGGTAGATATGAGTTGATGACTTGTAAAATAAGTCATGTATGTGTTGTGACTTGTGCTAAAGGTTGCTTACAATCTGGTTTTGTTACTGTATCTATTTGTTTGTTAGACGTTTTGACCTATCTTTTTCTGAATTAATGTTCTTACTCATCTGTTGCAGCATGGATTATTACATGCAGAAAACATATTACAAGACTGCATCATTGATTTCAAATAGTTGCAAAGCGATTGCACTACTTGCTGGGCATACTGCTGAAGTCTCCGTGTTGGCTTTTGACTACGGAAAAAATCTGGTCTGTATAGTCTTCTGATGCGAGTCCTACTCGACTTAAAATATTCACTTTTAGGTCAAATGGGTTCAGTAAAACGTAGTAAACATAGTTCTATGTGCTGACCTTTTCTCCGTTGTTGCTATCTGGGTGGAAATATAGCTTATAAATACTCTTGAAGTTGCTGATATGCATCTTATAACATGACCCCAGAAGTGGTAAATAGTTCTATGTTCCGACCTTTTCCGATTGTTGCTATCTGGATGGAAACATAGCTTATAAATACTCTTAAGTTGCTGATATGCATCTTATAACATGACCCCTGATAGGAAGTTCAGTTTGGCGGATACGGTTTTCCTTCTGATTTTACAAATAAAGATCTGTTTAAGTCGTTACCACGAGAGTTTTCCCTAGTTCTGAGTTCTAGCTTTCTATGTCTGTACATGCAGGGATTGGCATTTCAATTGATAGATGATGTTCTTGATTTCACGGGTACATCTGCAACCCTTGGCAAGGGTTCATTGTCTGATATTCGTCATGTAACTTCTCTGACCTTGTCAGTTGTTTCTTTTATTCTTTTATCTCAATTTAGTTGACCAGAAAAAATGGCTGTGCAGTTTAGGATGTAGGGAACTTTGCCTTACTGACTGATATACTCATTTTTGCTATGGATTTTTTAGTGGTCAGATATATGTTTATAAGTTAAGAATTAGCAAGCAATTGTCACTCCATGTATACTCTTCTAAGGCTTCCTTTCGTTATTTTTGTTCCAACAATGATGTATGTTACGTGATTTATTTATCTTTATATTTCCAATTAAAGTTTTCATCTGTGTGCCGTTCTTAGTTTCTCACTGACTAATGCGTCCAGATGTTATACAATGAAAAGTAGATTTATACTTTTTAGATAATCCTTTACATGATGTGCTCATTATCACTTTTGAGTTTCTCTGGAATACTTTTGTGTTTGTAGGGGATTGTAACTGCCCCAATATTGTATGCCATGGAGGAATTTCCTCAACTACGTACGCTGGTGGACCGAGGTTTTGATGATCCTGTCAATGTGGAAATCGTAAGCATTTTTGTGTTCATTTTCGCCTAGCATGTCCATAATCACCTTGTATAATGAAAATGATGAATAATGATTTACTTATCCACATGATAGAGATGCTTTTACCCTCTAAATATGCCACGATTTTCTATCAAGTCTATAGCTTTAGTTTTGTACGAATCCCTCATTTCATTTGTTTCTATTCCAAGTGTTTCCATCAGATGTAGTGGTTGAGTGAATTGGTTATTCCGATTTTGTCCTTTCAAAGTTCAATGTTGGACTAATATGTGATACAATCATCTGTTGCAAGTCTAATCCCGCTTCTGTTATTTGAATCTTAGTATGCCTATTGGAGTGCACATATCTCTGGTTCTTGACTTGTATAAACGTTGGAAGTGATATTCTGTGATAACTTTATTCCTCTGATCGTCTGGATATCTGGATTAACTTCTATTACTAGTTTTTACTTACGGAAAAGGGCCTAAAATGCCCTTCAACTATCTAAAATGGTGCAAAAATGCCCTCCGTATACCTATTGGGCCTGAAATGCCCTCTCCGTCTACCTATAGGGCCTACTTTGCCCTTTTATTTAACAGATTAATTTATCCTCAATTCATTAATGACGTGGCTTCTTTTAATTGGTCATGTAATAATTAATTAAACTAATTAATAACCCGACCTTCAATGTTCTCTGCAACATTTCCTCGTCAGGTTGAAATACTAGCCCGTAAAGTGTTGAACAAACCTGTTAAAATACAGGTAGGTGGTAGGAGTGTTGTGAACAAAGATGTAACACAATTGGTTGAGGTGAGGCCAGAAAGTGAGATTCCTTCGACTTCTTGAATTGCTTGGTGAATGGAGCAAAAAAGGTGAAATTTTGATATTTGTTCACACACAGGAGAAATGTGATTCTTTGTTTAGAGAATTAATCAAGCATGGTTATGGTTGTTATGGCCGTTATGGCTGCGCCTCTCGTCATGGGGCAAAGGATCGGACTGATCGGGAGTCCACCATATTTAACTTTAAAAATAATACTTGTAATTTGTTGATTGCTACTAGTATAGCAGCCAGAGGCTTAGATGTGAAGGAGTTTGAACTGTTAATCAATTATGATGTTCCGAAACATTATGAGGATTATGTTCATCGTGTTGGGCAGACTGAAAGCTCTTGCTGACAGTTTCAGGGCGAAGGTGAATCAGGGACTTGAGCAACCACATGGGACTGGTTATGGTGGCAGTGGTTTAAGTTTAATGAAGAAGAGGATGAAGTGAGAAGAGCAGCCAAAAAGGCACAGGCAAAAGAACATGGATTTGAGGAAAGATAAATCAGATTCAAAGGATGAACATGAAGGAATTAGAAAAGCAGACGGCGACCTCAGTCAGCAGGAGGCTGCTGCTCTTGATGCTGTTTCCAGAGCGAGTATTACTTCAGCAGCAACTCCAGTTTCCATTGGTCAGCTTCTTCCTAATGGTGGATTACCTGTTGCATTGCCAGGTGTACTTGGTATTAGCATACCAGGTGCAACAGCAGTTGCTGCTGGAAATGGACTGCCAGTCGACTCAGCATGTGCCTTAAACTTACAGCCGAAATTAGCAAAAATTCATGCCGACGCAATGCCTGAACATTATGTAGCAGAATTAGAAATCAATGATTTTCCTCAAAACGCCCGCTGGAAGGCTACGCACAAGATGACTTTGGATCCTATTTCTGAATGGACAGGAGCTGCCATTACCCCTCGAGGACAGTATGTTCCACCTGGCAAGGTATCAGAATCGGGGCAAAGGAAGCTGTAGTTGTTCATTGAAGGTCCTACGGAGCAATCTGTCATGAGAGCAAAAACTTGACAGATTTTATTAATTAGTTTAATTATTACTTGACCAATTAAAAGAAGCCACGTCATTAATGAATTGAGGATGAATTAATCTGTTAAAAAAAGGGCAAAGTAGGCCTTACGGAGAGGGCATTTCAGACCCAATAGGTATACGGAGCAATCTGTCATGAGAGCAAAAACTTGACAGATTTTATTAATTAGTTTAATTATTACTTGACCAATTAAAAGAAGCCACGTCATTAATGAATTGAGGATGAATTAATCTGTTAAATAAAATGACAAAGTAGGCCTTACGGAGAGGGCATTTCAGGCCCAATAGGTATACGGAGGACATTTTTGCACCATTTTAGATAGTTGAAGGACATTTTAGGTCCTTTTCCGTTTTACTGATGACAATCATATTGCAAATGTGTTTGCTTCCACATCCATTTACGTTGTACGTCCTGATTAACTGTTGGTTTTCTCATATAATGTGTGAAATTTAGTAGTTGTGATCACTTCATCAAAATCTACCCATGGAACTTGCAGGCTTTGGATTACCTTGGGAAGAGCAGAGGGATACAGAAAACAAGAGAGCTTGCCAGAAAGCATGCTAGCATTGCGTCAGTGGCAATTGATTCTCTTCCAGAGAGCAGTGACGAGGAAGTTCAGAGATCAAGACGGGCGCTTGTAGAACTTACTCACAGAGTCATCACAAGAACAAAATAGGGGTAACAAAGGGAATGCGTCAGGTGCAGAGCGCAGACACATTAAATTAGTGTACGATTTTTTTCAACTCAACACGAAATCCTGTATTTCTAGGGACAATGTACCCTAACTTTGCTTTATGATTTTCTTATAGATAGATAATTTATGATTCTTCTTATCCAATAATGACCCTTTTGTTTTCCCTTTTCTGTACTGGAAACAGTTCTCTAGAGTAAATGTGATACACAGATTGTTGTACAATCCAGTTGAAACTAAGTGGATGTACCACACCCTTTGATGGATAAAGTTGAAATGGCTATCAACTAGGTGTGCATGTTCACTTCGGTTTTGTACTATTCTTCTTCGGAGGTAGTGGTATGGATTGTGTACACTCTACCCTCTCTAGATCCCACTATGTGGAAATATACTGGATTTGTTGTTGTTGTTGTTGTTGTGTCGGTTTTGAGAAATTGAATATGATCCAGACCAATCCCTCCCTTCCCCCCACCCCCACCCCCCAGAGCCCTGCCCTTGTTTCGGAATCCGACAAAAGGATGTAGAAGCACTTGTCATCTCAACGCAACATTTGATGGTAAAGATGATGAGGTAGGAAATAGACGATGCATTTAAGTGATTTTCTCGAACGGGTGAACAATGCGGATGGTGCACGGAACCCATTCATCCCCCTGTGGGCTGTGGGCCTTCACGGGCCAATTTATTTTTTAAAATATATTATTTTTATAATTTTAATTTAAGTTTTAAAATGTTAATAATATAAATACTTATAATATAATATTACATGACGTTACTACTTGTTAATCAGATTTAAAATTCACAAAAAGAAATCTTGACAATCTCCGAAACTAAATAAATTTTGACATGGTATCATTTCTTTTTTTTTTTTTGGTTGAAGACATGGTATCATTTCAATCTAATAGAGATATTGATAAGCAAATTAAACGGTTAATTTGTAAGAATATAGCTAGCTAAGTAGCAATATTAATCTTATTTTATTTTAATAAATTTGTAACAAAATATAAAAAAAGTCAATATTTAATTCATTAAAAGTGAAAATGAACTAGAAAAAAAAAATCATAAAACTTATGGCGTATTCAACACCACCACATTATCTTAATCAAACATAATTGATTTCTTAAAAAAATTAGTATCTTATTATTTGTATGTTTTATAAACATAATTAATATTTAAGTATCTGTGATGGTTTAAGTAGACATTGAGTTTGGACTCTCTGGTTATTTTTAGTGAAGATTATTCCAAATAAATTTATTAGATTGTTAATTACAAGTTATAACAAAACTTTTCAATGATTACTAGACTAAACAAGTAATTACAAGCTATAACAACTTTTTAAAAAAATCTATTTTAGTTAAATATTTGAAAATTAATTTTTTAATATTTATTATTTATATTATTTTCTTACTTTTACCATTTAACATTTATCACTCTTAATTAAAGTTTTGGATAATTATGGCAAGTTATATTACCTCTGATTAGTCTAACTTGTTGTTTGTAATAAGGACTGAAAGTTTATCTAATTGATTTTTATACTTTGCATTTTTATGTAGCGAAGTGATGCGGCTGGTGGACCCATTTTGCCCATGGATGCAAGCAGATCACGTGATGATAGTGATCCTAATAACAGTCGTTGATTTTATTGCAAATTATCTTGGATATTCGATTATGATGATGTAATTCTATGGTTGGGGTGAATCTTAGAATGTTGAAGGTTGTGTTTAAATTTGATTTTGGAGTTTGAAGATACCAGTTAATGTTGAAAATTTGGACTTTGAAGATGCTAATGTTGAAAATTTAATTTTGAAGTTTAATATTCAATGTATTTTTGATATGTTTGTCAATTACAGTGTTTAATTAGTCATATTGTGTTAATGATATATGAAATGAACAAATATTGAAACAATTAAATTTTGAACTAAAGTAAAATTTATAACTAGTTATTGAAAATTGATGGACCTTACTAAAATTTTTTAAAAAAATTGCGGAGGTTTTAACCCCCCGTAATTTTTAAATAAAATTTATTATAAAAAAATTAAATTTATAATAACGGGGTCGACCACCGCAAATTAATTGTGACGGCTCGTATTGTGTCGGTTTCAGAAATCCCTGAAATTGAAATTTGCGGGGGGTAAAACCCTCGCAAACTGTAAATTAACCCCCGTAATTTGATCCTTTTTTTTAGTGATAAAATGAATTGTTTATTACCTATCAATTGCCTCCATCGAAGAAGGATTTTGTGGACCACTTGAATTAAAAATTTTCAAATTCATAGTCACATTGCTAGGTCCTCCCATATCAAAGTTATTCACAAGTTCGGGTGAGTTTTGATTATGTGTTTCAAACGCACCATCAAATTGTTGTTCCATTGCCATTCTTGAAGAATCAATATTCAAATTCAAAGAATTTTGACTTACTCGCACATCAAACTCACTGTCCGCGGGTTCTTCAACAATAGGAGAATGTTCCACACATGCATACATGTCAAGCGTCTGTAGATTAAGGCGATTACCAAAAATTTCAACGGTGCGAAGAAATAAGGGTAAAAAATCATCATTTCAAATAGGAGTTTCACCAAATATTGGTTGTCTGTTGGACATAAAATAATTCAGATATCGTCCAGAAATAACCACGTCATCTTCCGGATTAGTAATACCCATTTTATTCCTAAACAACCTTTTCAAACGATCATATTTGAGAGATAAAAGAAATAATTGAACCACTATAGGACGCTGACTATATCGCACCGAATCTCCATCATGCAAAACTTCACCACTCCAATGTAAATTTACTCTTACCTTATCCATTTTAAAGTAAGAAATGAATAAGGTTCAACAATTTTTTGAGTTATGAAATTTAACAACTTTTTTTTTGAGTTGATGCCAGAAATGAACCTCTGCTCACACTCTTTATATAGCAGCGAGAATTTTAAAGTTGTTACAAGGTAAACATGGAATCCTACCTTACAAGTGTACATGAGATCCTACCTTACAAAGTTCACGACTCCACTTACCTTGTAATGCCTTACACTTTGTCCAAACTTACATATGGATAATAGATAAGGTAAACTCACCATTTTATCTTATAAGGTAAACTCACAATTTTACCTTATATTTAAACATTAGCACTGACGGCTCTAACTTTTTAATGAATAAGTGTTTACCTTGTCCGTTTAGGAATTTTTCAGTTTTGGGATGTTCTTTTGAAATTTTAACTAAAAAAACTTGTCTTTTAGGCTCCGAACTCGACAAATAATAGGATTGATAAATTAAAACTAATCCATGAAAATGTGATTCGTCCAAGTTTAAGTGAATTAATGATCCATCCATCCATTTATTTAACTTATTTTATATATTCAAATTTAATTCAACCCGCTCATCAAACACGCCAAGCGATTGTTCAAGCAAGCAACAAAAGGATGGGGTTTTAGAAAGAAAAATAAAAGGAAAGAGTCAGAAAGTGCAATGTGTGTCATGGACTCATAAAGCCATATTAAAAGCAAGGCCTCATTGATAGACACTCAAATTTGTTGTCAAAATTCACTTAGACACCTAAACTAAGGCATGTTTCTATCATGTCCCTAAACCCCCTATATTTTGTTACAATTGGACCTTTTTTGCCCTATCAGCAAAAAGCTCAAAATCTGTGTTGCACATACGCGATGATGTGGCAAAATGAGCTAATTGAAAGCTGACATGTGGCATTGTGGGTCCAATAATGATTAAAAATTAATTATAGTTTTTTTTAACAAGTATATACAAACGGCATTGAGGAAATTATTAAAAAATAATTCTAAAATTATTTTTTTAAAAAAAAAACTGATTATTTTTAAAAAAATTAATTTTTTTACAAAAATGAAATAAATTATTAAAAAATTATTTTTTTTAAAAAAATAATTATTAAGAAAAATTATAATTTTTTTTAAAAAATGAAAATAAAAAATGGCCAGGATATAAATTATGAAAAAATAATTATAAAATTATTTAAAAAATAAAAATAAAAAATTGATTCTTTTAAAAAATTATAATCTTTTTTAAAAAATGAAATAAATTATTTTTTTTAAAAAAATCAATTATTAAAAAAATTATAAAACTTTTAAAAAATGAAAATAAAAAATGGCATTGAGGATATAAATTATGAAAAAATAATTATAAAATTATTTGAAAAATAAAAATAAAAAACTGATTATTTAAAAAAAATAGAATGTTTTTTTTTAAAATGAAATAAATTACTAAAAAATTATTTAAAAAATAAAAAAATAATTATTAAAAAAGTTATAAAACTTTTTAAAGAAATGAAAATAAAAAATGGCATTGAGGATCCAAATTATTAAAAAATAATTATAAAATTATTTAAAAAATAAAAATAAAAGCCTAATTATAAAAAAGAAATTATAAAAATATTTAAAAAATAAAAAACTAATTATTAAAAAGAAATTATAAAATTTTTTAAAAAATAAAAATAAAACTCCCCCACCTACCCCCAACCCTCCAGCCACCAGTGTATTGTTTTATTAAAAAAATAAAAATTGGGACCCCCTAATGCTTTTTTGCCTAATTATAAAAAAGAAATTATAAAATTTTTTAAAAAATAAAAAATTAATTATTAAAAAGAAATTATAAATTTTTTTAAAAAATAAAAATAAAACTCCCCCTCCTACCCCCAGCCCCCAACGTATTGTTTTATTAAAAAAAAATAAAAATTGGACCCCCTAATGCCTTTTGTTTTATTAAAAAGGGCCTTTAGTGTTTAAAAAAAAAATTGTTATTAAAATTTTTTTAGGGCCCTCAATGCCACTTGACATTTTTTTATTTGTAAATTAGTAAAAAAAATGTTCCTCACACGCCTCTCACAATGGCACTGCACGCACAGTGTCACATAGGTAAAAATGGTCCAATTGGAACAAAATGTGGGAATTTAGGGGTCTGATAGAAACAGTCCGTAGTTTATGTGTCTAAGTAAATTTTAACAACAAATTTGAATGTCTATCGATATCTTTGGCCTAAACACAAAGACACGATTTGCTGTACACAAGAGCATGTGCATATTCTTGAGGGATCTTCTTGAAATTAAAGAACACTATCAATTATTTAAAAATAAATATATTAAATAAATAAATACATAAAGAAAGTGAAAGTGAAAGTAAAAGTGAAAATAAATATATTGATGAGGTTAGGATCTACTTTATCTTTTAGATCTTCTTCATTCTAATTTCCTACTGCTGCTACTATATTTGTTTCACCTTTTCATAAAGATTCTCTTCAGTCTTCATCAGATAATTACTACTTTAATCATTTTTACCCTGGACTTTTTTATCTATCTATATCTCATCATTCCTTTATTTTGTTTTGGTTTGGTGCATATTTGGTCAACATAAAAGAGTAGTAGATGTTACCTTAGGGCAGGGGCGGATGCAGAGTGGTACATGGGGTTCCCTGGAAACTCAGTAACTTTTGTGTGGATTTTTTATTTATATTGAGAAATATAGTAAATATATGATAATTATAAGTTTGGAACCCATAAAATATAAATGAAGTGTGTTAATGGCCCAGTGATAGAGAAGGAGCTTGCTAAAATTTTGTAGGCTTCTTTGTTCTGGGTACTAACCCTATAAGCCACTATATTTTGATATTTTATTTTGCCAAAGAAACTCACAAACTTTAAATTCTAGATTCGTCTCTGCCTTAGGGATCATAATCTCAAAATTTGAAATTAATTCTACTTCATGTTTGATTAAGGTATGTATTAGTTAATTTTGAAATTATGTCATCTCGTTATTTGTACTAAAATAATAAGGATATCATTTCGTATGTAAAGTGAAATAAAATAATCTCATAAAATATTCTTGCTTATCTCATCTCGTGTACTGAAGTAAACGACCTTTTAATACCCGAATTACAATTAAAAAAAAGTGAGAACTTTCACGTCGCGCAAAATATCACTCATGAGAAAAAAGGAAGTGAAAAGAATATCACTATAGTGAGCAGTAAAATTAATTTGGACACATACTAAAGGTCATGATAACAAGATGAGCAAATGGTCCATGGGGAAATCTCCTTTTTTATGTACTAATATCCCAATAATGCCATAGGAAAAGACACCATTGTGTTTAAACAATAGGTTTTGAATTGAACCCTTTGTAGCCACTTCTTTATATGTGAAACTTTAAAAAAAAATTAAAACTGTCTAAAGACTGAAATGTTGGATTTAAAAGTTTAAACTTTGAAAAAGAGTACATTCATCAATGCAACAAAACTATAGTTTAAAAAAATAAAATTAAAGGGAAGGTAGATGATGCCATTACTTTGTGGGTCCTTATTGTTTAAAGTGAGAAGAGATCTACTCATAACTTCATAACAATAAAGTTTTTAATCATGTCATAGAGAAATATTCATAAATAAATATCTAATATTGAATAGGCCCTACCAAGGATATATTTTGACCATGAAATGACTGAGGATTCATTAAGGTTTGTTCACCAGTTTTAATCAGAGATAATGCTCAAATTCATTGCTTTTACGCTTAAGTATTTGTCAAATCATAACTTAATAAATTTAAAATTTATATCTCCATTATTCCATATCCATTACAACTAATATATGAATGTCTTTTTGCTTCAGTAGTTTTATTAGATGAGAGTTTTTCAGCGAAATAGAGTGTTCTCTATCCCTTTGTTCTTATTTAAATGGGATTTTCTTAGATTTTACATTTGTAATACGTGTTTTTCTAAAAGGAATTGTACATCGTGAATAATATCGACTTTCTTAATAAAGTGTTCATAATTCAACCTGTCATCAGAAATCAGGAAAAAATAAATTGAGATTCGTACATGAATAATAATCATAAACTCTATATAAAAGAATTTGAAAATATAATTAGAGTTTCCGTTAGTATCGAAAATATTATCTTACCTTATAAATAAAAATAAAATTTCCTTATATTTTATTCTCCTCGAACCTCACTTATCATGAAATGTTATTATACATGAACAAAGATGATTAATTAATTCACAATTCGGTGCTCTCAATTAGTGTCCCCATAATGGGAGCTCATAACAAGTATAGCATCCTCAAATTCATAATTCCATGTGAGGGAGGGGGCCATGTACTTTGTATGATTAAGTGTTTGAATATGGAATAATTGTCATGAGGAAACGACTATGCTTTTTCCTGTTATTCATTCTTTACTATTACACATTTAATAATCCCCCCCCCACCCCCCCACCCTCCCACGCCCCACACACAACTAAATTAAAAAAATACAACTAGTTAGAGTTGAAAATTCAGTACTTGGTCGTAACTTGTTGGTAGAGCTTTGAAAATCGAGGAGTGAACATAGGTTTTGATAATTTATGTGAATATATTAAATATTTAGTGGCGTTTTGGTCATGAAAATTAAAATTTTTGAGTTGAAGTTGGAGTTATTTTAAATTTTTCATGATGAAAGAAAAATGAAAAAAAGTGAAAATAATTTTTTCTTGTTTTTTACTTTTCCATATACATTTGAAATTCTTGTGATCAAACATCAACTTGAAATTGTATTTGACATGAAGTGAATTTTTTTTCGAAAAAATGAAAAAATTCTCACGGCCAAATTAGCCCTTAATTCATTTCAGTAATTTGTCGCGTTTTATTGTTTGATAGTCAACTTTCATAAGCTCTAACCAACATTTTAATTAAGATGTATTTTTTCACCATATTGATATTTAATAATTTATAATTAATTTATAATATTTTTATATAATTTTTAAATATTCAAATCTTAAAATATCAATTTAATCTAATTTAGCCCCTAAAATTTGTAACTAAAAAAAATAAAACACGATAAGTATTTTTGGATGAAGGAGTATCTCGTTTATCATTCTGAAAATGAAAAAAAAAAAGGTTCTTACTTTTGAAAGAGTGCAGTGAATTACAATCAAAAATATTTATAACAACGTCATTACCTTTTAAAAAAAATATTTTTAACTGATATAGCAAATATTATTATAAAAGTAAGTAATATAAAATAACAAAAAATTATCCTCGTCCTCGAGAAAAACTTGATGATTATAGTAAAAGTATTATTATAGAGTATAATTATATAGGAATCTCACCCTATTAATGCTGATGATGTTGGTCTCCTTTTTTAGAAGCTTACACGTGCTATAAATAGTCAAATACAATTAATCATTTCTTCTCCATTCATGCAGAGAGGTCCCTTTTACTAATCCCTACAAATCTGAGAAATTAATTTATATGTGTGAAAATGAAATGCAACATTTCTTTTTCAAAAATTTAAGTCATGGTCAATCAATGAAAAAAATAAAATTAAAGTTTCTAATTGCACGTCACTTTTGCTAATAATGCCAAATATTATAATTTGGGACATTATTTGAAAATTCAAGAAAAGGTAGATCAATGCATTAAAATTCTCATTATGTGTAGAATTTAAAAACGGTCCGACTATGAGAACTTAGTGCACGCCATCTTACCTTACTTTTGTTATTTTAGTCTTGAGTCCAATTTATTTTTGTCTCAAATTATTAGTCAATTTTGATCTTTGATAGTATTGAATAATATTTTAAATTAAATTATGATGATAGCAATATATTCAGTATAATTTCGTAAGTAAAAATTTGAGAGAATAGTATATATTCAACTTATTCATACCTCTAAAAATAAAGAAATTATTTTTGATAGATTCGATTCGAAGTAATACAAGCAAATCAAGCTGATTATTGGAAAATGAAAGATGGATTTCCAATAAATTGATCAATTTGCATAATGGCCAAGTAGTTGTAGTATTATTATATAAAAGTGATTATTGCTCTTTTTCAATAGTACAAGAAAACGATAAAACACTTTTACGTCGTTACGTATTAGTTTTGTCCTCACAATCAGTCACAGGGTCACAAGTTGTGAATATGAAAGCTGGCTTCTTGAAGGATGCAACTATTTTAATCGTCACAAATTAAGACGAGACAAAGAATATACTACTAGCAATAGCAAAAAAATAAATAAATAAATATTAGTATGAAAACAAGCACCTCCTACGTCTATTTTAACTTGTTCATCATAATTAAATTATGTCTATTTTTATTTATCTAACTTACAAAAATAAAAAATAATTTATTATTCAATTTTTAATTTAACCTTGTTATTAAATATAATATTTTTTTAAAGTATTAAATTTCTTATATTTATTCTGACTCTACTTTATTTAAAATAGTGTTATGAACAACGTATATTTTATCCTCTTCAGATCCTCACTTTATGAAAATATACGTCGTATATTGTTCTTGTATTGAATTTATTACGTTTGATACACTAAAACTACTATTGAATAAATAAAAATGATTTATTACATCGTATAGTGTATCAAATCAATAGTATTAGATAAATAAAAATGATTCAAGAAAGTAGCATTTTCGCATTTTTAATTTATTTGTCTAATTTAAACTGACATAAAATTTAATAAAATAGAGAGGTTTTTGAATTTTATAATTTTATACTAAAAATATAGAAAATATATAAAAGTATGTTCTAATCTTGTTTTCTAAATATGTTTGTGAAAATTTAAAAGAATAATATAGTGCATTAAAGTTTACATTATGTATCGATTTGGGAAAGATCCTATCATAAGAATGTATTATAGACAATCTTATATTATATTTTTTAGTTAAAAATCTTCTAGTCATATAACAATACGATATTGTCAATACTAGTTACACCGAGGCAAATTTTAAAAACTATCAATTTTCTCTCCTTTTAAGTAATTAATAAGTAAAACGAGACAAACAAATTAAGAGGCGGAGAAAGTACTAATCGCCGAACGAGTTGATCAATCCAAGTTGGAGACTTGGAAACAAGTATACCGTACAGCAAAAAACACACTTATATAGAATATAATATAAAATTAATCAAAATTACAAAACGACCCTTCAAAAATCACATTTTGTAATTATTCTGTCACAAAAAAAAAATCTCCATTTTCTCTTCTTCCTTTTATTCTTCAGACAAACAAACATCACCGAAGCTAAAAATAAAAAATAAAACCAAAAAATTCCACCATAAACAGCAACCCTAGTTCATTCTTCTTTCTTCTTTTGTATGTACTTCAATGGAGTCTCTTTCGCGGCCTTTACATAGAAGAAAACTCTCTAACACAAATGCCTTTTCATTTTCCGCTAAGCAACAGCATCCGTACGACGGCGTTTTTGCAGGTTCACATTCGAAGTTCGGAGCTCCGGTTTTGTCTCCCGGAGCTCCGGATTACTCTGAGATTTTTGGTGTTTCTCGTGGTTCTTCAATTCCTGTGCTTGATCTTTCTGGTTTGGATGCTACGGCGGTTTCCGATGATTGTCGGAGCTCGATAAAGGTTGATTATTCCAACATTTTTGGTGGTTTTTCTGAAGAGGATAATGATATTGCTGTGCCGTATGAAGAGTTGTTTTCTAAAGCTAAAAAAGGCAAACGTTCTTCTGCTAAATCTCGGTGAGTTCATTTTGCGTGTTTTCTTTTGAGACTTTTTTTTTTTGCTCAAATGAAATTTCAGTTAGTCGTAGTTTGTATTGAGTTTCCTTTATGTGTTTTCTCACTGTACATTTTCATGATTTTTTTTTAGTTTTAGTTTATGGATATTTCTGTTAGTGTTCGAATCGGTAATGAGTTTAATTTTGTGTGCTTTTTTTCACTGTTAGTTTTTTCATGATTGCTACTCCTTTTTCTCTACTTTTTGTTTATCGAATAGTTTGGATTTTGTAATGTGTTAACTTGTTTGTTTCTACATGTTTCGGTCGATCATCTGTTTGTTTTTGGCATTTCTTCGCATTGTTAGTGCAGTACTTCCGGTTGCTTTTCCATTTGGCAAGTGTCGAATTCTACGTTGTTGTAGCTTTGGTTGATATGCAGAAATGAAAAAGATAGAAAAGAAATAGGAAAAAGTAAAAGCAAAGGCACAATTATTTGAAGTTTATATGACGTTGTTTCGTGTTTTATATCTGTTCCTAATTTCTGGTTTTGCTTCAGTTTGTATATACCTTGTGTGCTTAATAATTCCTTTTTTCTGTTTCTCTATCTGGTTAATAGCTTCCATTTTTCCGTAGTATCGAGTTTCTGCTACTGTCAAGCTACTTTAGGTGAAATATATATATGATTTTTGTTCTGTGGAAACCGGTAAATTAGACATTTTTATATAAGAAAATATGTCATTGAAGCACACAAATTTACCTGTTCTGCTGGGGAACCTGTAAATTAGACTTTCATATAAAAGCATATATCAATTGGTTGAAGCATTCAAATATTTCTGATATGGAATATTCAATAAGTAAACCGTTTTAGTTAAAAAAGAATATCCATAAATTCTCGGTTGATGCTCGTTCTGAGACGTGTCTGTCTTCTATAGCTTATCTGGTAATCCGATATCCTTTTGCTTTGTAATTGGCTAAGTTATGTTGGCTTACGAAATGTTAATCCTGCTTGTCGCCTTCTTAACGGAAGGTTTTAAACCAAATTTGTCGTGATTTGATGCTTAATTACACGTCTATAGCCTTTTAAAGTGTAATAACTTAGACATGCTCTCAAATTTAATGGACATTTACAATGTGCGTTGTCCTTGCTTGGTCTGTTTTCTCACAGGGGAAAAGACAACCTTCCGTATTAAATTGCAATTCGCTTGATTGCTTTTATTTCTGTGTCATTTGCCAGATTTCCTCAGTGTGTGTTTGAAGGATACTTGTGTGTTTGAAGGATACTATGTGCATTGGTTGCTTTTGGTACAACATAAGTTATGATGGCTCCTTTAATTTCCTTTTGTTGTCGTGTGTAGGACTGCTTCGGAAGGATCCGATCAATTTAGTCCAAGTGGAAGGCAAAAAGAGTCCTCATGTGATGCAACTAATCAATCTTTGGATGGGCCAAAGCATTTTAACCTATCTTATCATAAGACCAGCCAAAGAAGCAGAGATGGGTCAAATGGTATGACACAGATAGCTCAACTCCATGCTGTCCCCGGTTTTACGCATTTTATAGATGAAAGTTCTCATTTACCAAAGACTGAATGCTGTCAACAAACAACCTTTGTAAAAGGTGATGTACTTCGCCATAGGAGTTTCAGTGGGGAAGTATTTAATGGACGTGATAGGAAGGGGGATTTGCATGTCCCAAAGATGCAAAATTCAGATGGAGTACATCGCAACAGGAGCTTTAGTGGGGAAATATTTAAAGGACATGCTAGGAATGGGGATTTGCATATCCCAAAGATCCGAAGTTTAGCTGGAGGACATCGCAACAGGAGCTTTAGTGGGGAAATATTTAAAGAAGGGCATGCTACGAATGGGGATTTGCATGTCCCGAAGATCCATAGTTCAGATGGAGTACATCGCAACAGGAGCTTTAGTGGGGAAATATTTAAAGAAGGGCATGCTAAGAATGTGGATTTGCATGTCCCCAAGAAACAAAGTTCAGATGGACATCACAATAGGCGCTTAAGTGGGGAAATATTTAGAGAAGAACGTGATAGGAATGGGGACTTGCATGTCCCCAAGAAACAAGGTTCAGATGAAGTTCATCTTGACAATGAAGTTCATCTTGACAGGAGCTTTAGTGGGGAGTTATTTAATGGACATGATAGAAAGGAGATTTTGCATGTTCCCAAGAAACAAAGTTCAGTTGGCGTAGTGAAGGTTACAAGTGGATCTAGCTGGGATGCGTTCAATGGTAAATTTTTTAGTGCACGTGATGAATTTGACAGGGGATCAAGTTCCACTGAAGGGGCATCAACTTCAAGCCCCATGGCCAATGACATCAAGGGCCAGCCTTTTCAGTCAAAAATACCTGGTCCTGATTCCAAATTTGGTGCATCTGGAAGGGGTATTCATGCCGCTGATACTTCACTGCCTTCCTCTGATGAGGAACTTGATGCAAATTCAGCAGCTGCTATTTCTGCTGCCACTTTGAAAAAAGCCATTGAGAAGGCTCAAGAAAGTATTAGACTAGCAAAAGAGCTAATGGAGAGAAATGAAGGTGTTCCAGCTTCTCAGAAACGAAGGTCTAAAGGTAGCTTAAAATCAAAGGATAATAGGTTTGAGTGCAACACAAGTAGCATGAGAAATACTATAGAATTGCAGAGAAAATTAGGTATTGGATTGCCTCCATTTTCTGAGGTTTGCAGGGGAATTCCATCAAGCAGTGCTGATTTTGCTTCATGCTTCAATCTTAAAGAACAGCAAAGAGTTGCTGGAAATGTTGAAGCATCTCACAGAGATGTAGCAGGAGCTTGGTTTCCGGAAGTGGTAAGCAGTAGAAAGGAGAATTCTCAAACTTTGGCATCTCAACGGGTTGAGAGCAACAATCACGCTCAACCATCTATGGAGAACAACAAACGTGTATACAAGCTAGAGGAGATGCCTACAAGTAACAAGACCATGGAGCTTGGAGAAGCACCAGATAACACCAAATCAATGGGGGATATTATAAAGCCAACACTAAATGTTCTTGGGAAGGCAGAAGCTCCAGAGCAATACAAGGATACTTCTAATTCAGCTCTGGTGCACGATTCTGAAGAATTTGTAAATTCAGAAATGAACAAAGAGTATTGCTTTTCTAAGGAGAAAGGAAATTGTTCCACTGAGTTGAAGAAGTCAGAAAACATGAAGAACAATCTAGAGTTGACATTTGTTGAGCAGTGGAGTTTCAAGAACTTGCAGAATTCTACGGCGCTGCATACCGAGGAGAAAATTGAATTCCAAGAAATGGAGAATGATAATCTACGTAACAACGGAAAGACACCTCCAGAAAATGAAACATTGAAGCATGAAGACTTGGAATCCAGTGCAGTGCCGGAGTGGTTGGAAAAGGTTGAGATGGAAGAGAACAAAAGTAGATTAGGAAGGAGCTCCGATGAAGAAGAAACTGACATTGTGCACAAGGAAGCCTTCATATGGGTGGAAAATGATGAGAAGCCACAACATGGCTGCGAGAAAGAAGGCATTGAGAGTAGACTGGATGATTTCCAAGGGGGACAAGACACCAGGACATCAGATGGGGTTCATGAGCGTGAGCAGATTTGCAACAAAACAATCTACTCTCGTGAAGGGGAAGAAAGTGAGAGCAATGAAGAAGGATCTGAAGGGGAACTACTTCAGAACATATCCGTAGAGACTTGTCAGTATGAAGCAACTGAAGAAATAGAGAACCAAGCTGATAAATTCACACAGAATAGAAAGACTGATGCAAGTCAGGAGGCTGAAGGAACTGATAGTGGGCTGGAAGCCTCCGATAAGAGTGAGGATGATCAGGAGACAAGTGTGGCTCCAGGTGTTGCTGATAAACAAGATTCAAAGAGAACTGTTAATGAACCTGATCATGATAGTGGTACTTGTTCAAGTGAGATGCAAGAAGCTTGTGAAAATCAACTAGAAAATGATGACCTTGAAATTAGTCGGCAGGCAGTTGATTTTGAAGGAATACAAGGAGTATCTGAATCCATCAATGAGCATGCCGATTGTGAGAAGGATGGAGTAAGTGAAGAGGCATCCAATTCAAGGGAGAAGGAGATAACGGAAACTGCTAGTGAAGAGGATGCCTCTGAGGGCATTGTGCAAGGTACATATGAGGCCTCATCTGAGGATGCGAAGGAAGTGAATTGTGATTCCCCTTGCATGAACAGTGCGGACAATCTTCCAAGTGAAAAACTGTTGTTTGAGACAGAGAGCTTCTCTGATTTCATTCAAGAGAATGTGAGTGATGATGAATCACATTTTGTACCTGAGGTCCACCCTTCTGAAGAACAAAAGAATACCACATTTATTGACATAAACCTTGAACAGAAACGAATGGATGAGACCGGTAGGGAACCAGAAGAATCCTCAAATCTTGAAGAAGGGGATGACTCTTGGGTTCGTGGACATGTAGAGACTGAGGAATCAATCAAGGGGGATAGTATCGTTGATCAGGTTGAGAAAAACAAAGATATTGAAGCAGCTCAGCAAGTAAAGAAGTCTGATGAGAACTCAGAAGACTTGGAATGCTCTTCTTTACCTGGTGACTGTGAACCACTGGACAGCGATGAAGAGGTAAAGGCAGAACTACACAAGGAAGAATACAATCTTAGCGAAAAAACTGTTGTAGAAGAGGAGACCAAAGAGTCAATACAAAAAGAAGTGGAGGACAAATATAATGGTAGAAAGAATGAGGTGGACACGAGACAAAGGGAAAGGGAAAAAGATAGAATAGTTGTGGAAAGAGCAATTCGTGAGGCTCGTGAGAGGGCTTTTGCTGAAGCCTGTGAAAGAGCAGAACGAGCTGCTGTGGAGAGAGCAACTGCTGAAGCTCGGCAAAGAGTAATGGCTGAGGCACGAGAGAAGCGTGAGAAGGCTTCTGCAAGTATCAAGGTATCAACAGACAAAGCTTCCATTGAAGCCAAGCTTAAAGCAGAGCGAGCTGCTGTGGAGAGGGCAACTGCAGAAGCCCGTGAACGTGCTTTAGAGAAAGCTTTATCACAAAAAAGCATAGCTGAATTAAGGTCTCAAGTAGATAGAGACGGTGTTGAAAGATTTGCTAGTACAACCAGAGAGAATGGATTGAAGCACAGCCTTTCTTCTTCCGTGAGTATTATTCACTTTGTTTCCTGCTTCTCTCCTAGTGCATATATCGTGACAATACAGAAGAATGATATACTTATTAAATGCAGGATTTGGAGAAATTTGATGGAAGTAATAGTGAATCAGCTCAGAGGCGCAAAGCAAGGTTGGAGAGGCACCAGAGGATAATGGAACGAGCAGTATGTTTAACTCTACTTATACGATACTAGTTGCTGGACATTGTCCAAGCATGTTCATTTTTATTTTCTACTTATCTTTTCAGGCAAAAGCCCTCGCGGAGAAGAATCAGCGCGATATTCTGGCTCAGAAAGAGCAAACAGAGAGAAATGTAAATTTTCTTGATATGAATAGTGTTCTTATGGAGTTAATGATGTTAACATGTTAGTTGTGATTGCTTATACGTGTGTTTAAATTTCAGAGACTAGCAGAAGCTCTTGATGCTGACATTAAAAGATGGGCCAGCGGGAAGGAAGGGAACCTACGTGCACTTCTTTCTACTCTGCAATATGTATGTATCCCAATTAATGCGTGCCCAAGTATTTTATCCCTTGTCTAATTATGAATATAAACTGGCCGGAAGGATGGACTGGTTTCAAATATCTCAAAATGCTACCTCTCTTTCGTTAGGAAAATGTATAGCGATTCATCAAGAAACTAGGAAGTTGGACTTTTTTTTTGAAAGTTCATTGCACCGATCTCGATGTAGTTTTTTCCCTGTTCAAATATGTACATCAATTGTCACTAATTGCGCATTGTTTTTGCAAATGCAGATCCTTGGACCCAATAGTGGTTGGCAACCTATCTCGCTGACTGAGATTATTACGACTGCTGCTGTGAAGAAAGCCTACCGGAGAGCAACTCTTTATGTTCACCCTGATAAGTTGCAGCAAAGAGGAGCAAACATTCAGCAAAAATATGTTTGTGAGAAGGTTTTTGATCTTCTAAAGGTAATGTTTCTTTAGCTGCATGCTCTGATTTGTGCCCGTTGCTCGTATTTGAATCTGATTATTTCCTTTTGTGAACCAAAGGCCGCATGGAACAGGTTCAACTCAGAAGAGAGGTGACACAATGTTTCGGCCATCACCTTTTCAAGATGAAGACAAATGTTGCCTTAATTTGTTGTTTTGTATATACATTGAACTATTGACTATCTTATCTTAGACATGAACAAGTAGCTCATCAGTTTGGAAATTCAGGGTAAAGTTATTTACAAATGCAAGGTAAATTACGCGTTAAGATATGTTGAAAAGCGAAAGTTTTCAAAGATGTGATCTACCGAAGCTGTGGGTCGTAAAAATACATCAGTACCAACTTTAAATGCATGTGTGACTTCGTTAAGTGTCCATGGTATTCTACCTTTGCATGGTCTCCTTTTGAAATGTTATGGTCAAGTGGCGATTGTATCTAGTATCTTAGAAAACTATACACTATCGAGATATTTATGTTATAGTCAAAATCTACGTACAAGATCGACGACGACAATCAATATCAGAATAAAGACATTGCTAGAACTTAGAACCTTGAGTTATATAAACAAACATAATGCACCAAGCAAAATATTGTTTAGGAAGAATGTCAATATTAGGACAGACGATGCAATTACAAGCCCATTACATGAAGCATAATTACATTTTGTGCATGCATGCGGTTTTCAGCTTGGTCCCATACAATTGAGTTTGGTGCTTCAATCACGCCATCAGTGACTTCGACACCCCTCTCTGCAGGCAAACAATGCATAAAATAAGCCTTCTGTCCAGCTATTTTCATGAGTTCTTCATCCACCTGTTGACAAATAAATAAGATGTCAGGGAAAGACAAGCGTACGTGCTTCAGTGTAAAGACGGAGCCCAAAATTCACAGATGTTATCATTCACTATTTGATTGTTCCATCGCGCTTATCAATATTAGGAGCACTATTTAAAGCACCAATAGCGAGGGACACTTCTGTGCCTAGCATCCTATACTATTGGTTAGATGGCAAGCAATTCCACGTAAATTTAAAAAGGTGTCTTGCTCTCCATGCACAAGACGAACAGACTTATATAGCTTAGAAATTTACCGCACTCCTACCTGGAATCCTTGAAACACCCGACGACGCTGTGCAGCTTCTTCCTTTTGTCCCATGCTCGCCCAGACATCCAAGTATACAACATCAGCTCCTTTAACAGCTTCCTTTGGATCATTAGTTATCTCAATTTTGCTTACTCCAGCATTTTGTGCTTTCTTAACTGTTTCCTGATCAGGTTCGAAACCTTTTGGACAGGCACAAACAAAGTGGAAAGGAATTACTGACGCCAGCAACAACCAAGAATGCACTATGTTGTTTCCATCTCCAATATAGACAACCTGAAATTTGCAACCAATATTAAAATGCAAAAACCTTATCGCCAGAACCAGAAACTGGGAGATCATTCAAATGTTCGTCTGAAAGAGCTAAACCTTGGTTCCTTCCAGCTGACCAACATGTTCAACTACTGTAAGGGCATCAGCCATAATTTGGCAAGGATGGTTGTAGTCTGTCAGACCATTAATCACTGGTACCGTTGCATATTTAGCAAGATCTAGAATATCCTGCAGCAGCAATAAGCAAAAAAAGAGAAAATTATAACGTGCTTAGAAATGTCCAACCCTCCCATATCAATTTCTCAGGTCAACGTCTCAAATTGTACAAACCCTGAAACTGATGGACACTTGGGCATGAATGATCATATGCTAAATTAACTTGCAGGGGAAGGCAACATCATACAGATATTGAGTACAAGATGGATCCAAAATTCAGCTCCAACAGAAAAGATAAAGAAAAGCTCTTGTATCAACTAATGTTCAGAAGGGACAACCAAATATTTTAAAGGGATAATGATGTCAAGGGTGGATTTAGAGGACACAGAAGTATGACTGGACACAACTCGAACAAACAAGAATGTTAGCAGTGCTTCACATGCGATACGGCACTAAAGTGCACCAGGAAGAAGCCGAAATAGGAAACTCACCATGTACCAGGAACAAGTTAAAACAGAAAACTCTCCAGCATACCTGATGAGCAAAAACTCGAGCCATAATGATATCATTATAGCGAGACAAAACACGAGCAACATCACGAGTTTCTTCCCGCTTACCCATCTGTATGTCATCTGGTCCCAAGTATATGGCGTGGCCACCAAGCAAGTAAAACCCTGTCTCAAAAGAAACCCTTGTCCTCATAGATGGCTTAGCAAATATCATCGCCATTGTTTTACCTTTAAATGGAAGATATGTCCTCTCTCCTGATTTTATAAGTGCTTTGATCTCCTTGGCTCGATCCAAGATGTTCAAAATAGTTGATTTATCAAAATCGCTTATGTGCAGAAAGTCCTTGGCATTTGCTGCAGTAGAGAACAAGAGGCATCAGAAAACTCTACTTAAGTAGCAACCCATATTTGACAAAAGGTTGTAACCTAGACATTACTGGAGGGCAGTTCTCACTTCTCCAGCCATTTTTAAATAAAACACGAGTTAATCCATTGTCGAGCATTCTCTTGAATTTATCATGAGAAACTTTATGAAAGCACTTCAAGTTCCAAGACTAGAGGACACGTTATTATTGTTCTCGCGGGTTCAGAAACACTTTAATGAAAGTAGCTTGTAATGTCTGGGCTAGGCAGACATCATGGTATCTAACTTTGCACCATGGGGCCCTTGGGGGTTTCTCAGTTATATACGAAAAGTAATATTTTCTCTAATTTGTTTTTGATATATCAGGAAAATTTCATTAAAATTACGCCAAGAAGATGTAAGAATATATACACTAAGGCTTATTATATCAACTATAATCTCTAATCAGGTTGTATCAACTATCTATACAACAATGTCTTCACAGTTGAACAAAAACAAAAGTGTTTGATACAAAATCCGTAGTTTGTAGGCTATAAACAATCCTTCTTGGTTTTGAAAGGCATGATTTTTTTGCATGATACCATAGCTCCTGAGAATACTACTAGCTCAGCAGACAATAAAAACGATCAGGAAGCATGCATAGGAAAATTGAACTATATATATATAAGGTTAAAATTATATTTTATGTGTATATAACAGATGTCGAATCCACTTAGCTTCTAGGTGTTTGAACACTATTAGTGAAAATTTTGACTCCACCACAGAGATGGTTAAAACTCACGTACAGCCACCACATTAAACAGTGCATGCAAGGTGACATTGGACACCTACACATCTAACTAGTAGGTTGGAAATTCGATTCACACTGGAGGTAAAGTGTGAAACCAAGGTTAATCCAAAAACCAATAGATCAAAAATGAAACACTAAATGCTGCATTGTAAAACAAACTTGATAGACCAAAAGAACAGTAATAAGCTAATTAAAAATAGCATTCTCCAGACTAATAGAAATCTGCAACTTCCCTTTCCGTTCCAAAATACTCGTCACAGTTTCCTTTTTGAGAGTCAATTTGACTAACATTTTACTTTCATCATATCAATATGAGAAAAATTGCAACTTGTAGCACTTTCCGAATAGATTTTTAATATACAAATTTTAATTTTAAGCATTAAATTAACCGCATTTAGCTTTGAAAATTAATCAAATTGACTCTCTAGAAACGAAACGTGAAAGCTATTGCTTAAAATCGATTGAATTTAGCTTTGAAATTAGTTACATTGACTCTCTGGATGCAAAACGTGACAGCTACTGCTTAAAATCGATTGAATTTAGCTTCGAAAATTAGTTACATTGACTCTCTAGAAGAGAAACGTGACAGCTATTGCTTAAAATTGATCGAATTTAGCTTTGAAATATTAGTCTCTAGAAGCGAAACGTGACAGCTATTGCTTAAAATTGATCGAATTTAGCTTTGAAAATTAGTCTCTAGAAGCGAAACGTGACAGCTATTGCTTAAAATTGATCGAATTTAACTTTGAAAATTAGTCTCTAGAAGCGAAACGTGACAGCTATTGCTTAAAATTGATCGAATTTAGCTTTGAAAATTAGTTAAATTGACTCTCTAGAAGCGAAACGTGACAGCTATTGCTTAAAATTGAACAAATTTAGCTATGAAAAATAGTTAAATTGACTCTCTAGAAGAGAAACGTGACAGCTATTGCTTAAAATTGATCGAATTTATCTTTGAAAAAATAGTTGCATTGACTCTCTAGAAGCGAAACGTGACAGCTATTGCTTAAAATCGATCGAGTTTAGCTTTGAAAATTAGTTAAATTGACCTTCTAGAAGCGAAACATGATAGCTATTGCTTAAAATTGATCAAATTTAGCTTTGAAAATCATTCAAATTGATTCTCGAGAAGCGAAATGTGACAGCTATTTTGAAACAGAGGGAGTAAAACATAGGGAAGTAAATCAAGCAGAACTTACCAAATTCTCTAGGTTTACGACACACATTGTAGATTTAAACATTTACATTATCCAAATGAGTTAGCAAATGAAACGATATAAAAAAGGAAAAATTTGAAGGAAAAACAGGAGCGAGCCATTACCGTTGACGGAGGAGGTTGCCGGAGAAGTGGACTGGCATGAGACACGTCGACGAATGGCCGGAAAGGTGATCGGAGAAGATGAAAATACGCCGGAAAAGCGTGACGACTGAATGCCGGAACTGGAGAGAGAGGAGAATGAGGGGGAATCGGGTGATCGGAGGGAAGATAAGTTACAGAAAATGGCGGCCATTGTGTCAAACGGAGTAGAGCTCAGTGGATTTGTTTTAGTTTGGGGGGAAAGAAAGTATAATTTGAGTTGATAATAAACCCTACTAAGCATAGTTTTCGCCTGTATCTGTCACCTTTAATTTATTTTTTAAAATTAAACTATAGTTAAGTGCTTATTTTTGATAGAGAAAAAGATAACCATATTCCGGAATTATAATAAATGATTAACATATTTTTCGTTATATTTTGGGTATACATATGTCCGTTAATGAAATAGTTTGCATAGGAGCATATGTGTACTCAAAGTACGGGTATATATGTATCATTTATCATAGTTCGAGAGTATATTTATCCTTTTTTATTTTAATTTTTTAAAAATAATTAATCCAAAAACACTATCCGTCCAAATAAACCCATCGTTGCTGCTAGTTAGTGTTCACTGGTTGGAGGGAGTGGAGATAGGGTCAGAGGTGGCCGGAGCTAGGGGTGCGGTGATGATTCGTCGATAGGATGTTTTCGATTTGATGGAGACAATAGCTATGTGGTGTTGACCAATGATGGATAGTGTTTTTCGGATAAAATTTCACTGAAAAATTGAAAGTGAGGGTTCAATTTATTTGGTGTTGTTTTTGGGTGGTATGGATTAATAATTTTTTTTTTTTTTTTTTTGAAATAGATAGTAGTAAGTGTTGCTGTTGTATATCGTTTATAGGGTGGAAAAAAACGTTTGTTGGAAGAGTTTTTTGAATTTTAATTGGAACAGGATCGGATAGTGGGTTTATTGGATCCGATAGTGACTTTGGGTTAATTATTTTAGATTAAAAAAATTTAATAGTAAGGGACAAATATACTCTCAAACTATGATAAAAGGTACGTATATATCCTCCGTCATATTTTAGGTACACATATTTTTTCTACCGTTAATATAAGGGGCATATACATACCATTTCATTAATGATAATAGTGGACATATGTGTATCAAAAATATGACGAAAAGTATACACGTACCATTTATGATAGTTTGAGACTATATTTGTTCCTTTTCCTTTTTTGATATTCGACGGATAACAATTAGATGATATTAAAATATTAAAAAGTAAAATAAATAAATAAATAAAATAAGAAAATGAAGGATGTAGTCTTGATCAATGTATTTGAAAATCAAATTCCATTAGGAGATATAGATATTTGGACATGATTTGATTGAAGTTTGAGAAGAAAAAAAATGATATTTGGAGTTAAGTTGAAAAACGCATTTAGAAATTAAATTCATGTTTGAACGTGAAATATAGTTAAGTTTTGAGAATAATTTTTTTAAAAAAACTCTTAAAATCTATTTTTCAAACTTCAAATTTATATCCAATTTTGAAGTTAAATCATAGATCAATTAATCAATAAATAACCATTTGAAATGACTTCCAAATTTCATTTCAAATCTTATTCAAGATCAAATATTCAAATTGTTAAGAGGAAATGGTGTATCAAATGACCAATGGTGGTGAGTGGTGAGTGGTGAGTGACAATTCACAAGGGTGTCTCTTGGCCCAACAAAACATCAATACTTCACTAATGGGCCAAATCTTGTGATCTGTGATAGTGAACAAGACATTCTAAAGGCCCAACTCAAAGATTTTAGAAATGGACCTTATTTCATAGATGATTTTTGCTTAAATTACATAACTAATAAATCTATATTAGTTAATAGGCCAAGACTATCGGTAACCTCCTAAACTTGGCACGATCTTTCACTTTGACACTTCAATTGAACGTTGTTCACTTTTGACACCTCAAGTAGTCATAAACTGTGTCACTTTGACACCTTTTGTTGATTCAGCAAAGAGAGTGTATTACACTCGCTTTTGGGCGCGTTTCAAGGGTATTTTCGTAATTTTTGAGAGATTATTTTTTCATCTTTAAATTTTTTTAAAATTATACATAAAAAATTTTAAAATTTCATCTTCTCCACACAATTTTTCTTTACCTTAACCTCCATTAATGAAAATTGAATTTTTCAAGAATCAATAGAACACACTACCATACTAACAACAACCAAATTACACCCAAAACAACAACCCAAAATTCTCCTCTTCCACCCACGACATCATTAACACCCAAAAGAAAAAAAAACATTCATTCCATCAACCCACACAAAGAACACAGCAAAATACTCCTTTCTTCTCCATTTTCTTTTACCTATTGAACATACACATACGACTTCAATAAGAAATACCCAAATCAAAATTTCTCCAAAACTCCTAAAAAATGTAAAAAATCACTAAAAATTCAATGATTTACTTCTTTGGGGAATTTTATCAAACACAAAGTGCGCAAAGAAAAGTGAAATTATTTAAGTGGGTAAATGCAATTTTTTTTTTTACTTTTCCACAAGGATAGTGGATTCTTTACTAGTAGGAAAGAATCAATGTAGATCTGAAATTCATCCTTCTCCGTATTTTCATCATATATCTGAAATTCGTGAAGCTATTAATATAGATCTATTATTGTTAGAGAATGAGGAGGTATGTTTATCATTATTGAAAAGCTCAATTTTCATTAATGGAGGTTTAAGCTAAAAGAAAGTTGGGTGGAGAAGACAATGTGGAGGGAGAGCTTTTTTATAATTATATAGGGAATAAAACATGTGTCATTAATTCACTGGATATAATTGTCATGTATTTTGGCCTTTTAAAAAAAAAAAAACTAATTATGTGTATATATAATGATGTGGCAATGTAAACTTAGATGACACAGATTAATTGATCGAGTAATCCATGTTGGTAGCGAGTGAGATCCATGCACCAGAGCTGATGTCGAAAGGTGCCAAAATGACATGTTTAATAGTTACACGAGGTGCCAAAAGTGAACAACGTCCACTTGAGGTGTCAAAGTGAAAGATGGTGCCAAGTTTAGGGGGCCGTCGATGGGTTTGACCTAGTTAATATTTTTACAAAAATTGCATAACTGATTATTCTTTTAATGATTAAGATTTTTTCTTTTCCATAAGAGACATATATCTATATTACATATACATATCTCAAAAATATACAAAATATATAGACACACAAATCTGCATATGTATTTACAATATAAAAATACATTTATATCTGCATATGTATTTACAACATACATATTTGTCCATTATGTATATATATGCATATATAACATAAATCTCTATTACAAAAAGAACAAATATATATACACACACACACACACAATACACAAATTAGTACCCATTAGCTAATAAAAACAAATACAAAGTAAATACATACAAATAGATACATATGTTACCCTCCAAAGGACATAGGACAATCCAAATACAAATTCAACACTGTCCAAAAATACATGTGTAAATTTCATATATATATACAAAAATACAAATACATTAATGTCCCCAAATGTATATATATACACAACAAGGTTTGTATATTAGTATATATACACACAAATTAGTACCCATTAGCTAATAAATAAATATACAAATAACTCTTCGTCTTTATCTTCTTTCGTATCATATTCAGAGGAGTTTTCTTTATCGGGACTTGAAATTTTACTTGATTCTTCGATTTTTTTTTCTCAAATCTTTGTATTTTGGGGGGTTTTGGAGATGAAGTTTTTTTTTTTTCAATTTTTTTTATTTCATAATTTCGGTCATCCTCTCTCTATTATTATGATACTTCGACCTCACCTCTTCGACGCTCACTGATTTCTTCGATTGTATAGGAGTAGAAATCATTTTAACAACTTCATCTTGAGTTAATCCAATACTAAATGATCATGATTTATCAGAAACTAAATTGATGGATCGTATACCTCTATTTAATCTTTTATATGGTATGTGTTCAGCTATTAGAGTAGAATTCCACAATTATACAAAAAAAATCGCAATAATAATGATGAACAAAAAAATACAAAAATACAAAATATATAGAATTTGTGAAAGTAATAGTATGCAATAAGTATAAATTAATAAGTACCTTAATTAGTGGAGTAGTGAAAAAATGTGAGAAAATGAAATGAAAAATAGGATCTATTTGAGAAAACAAAATAAAAAATAAAGTAAGAAAGAAAAAAATAAAATATTGGAGTGAAAATAGGACAAGTTACCTGCTTGATACCTGTCACTCAAAAAATAAATTTATTTTTGCTATAAAACATAATTTTGTGAAAGTATTGCTATTTATCATAATTATGATCTTAAGTTTGTTATTTTTTTTTCTTCTATTTCATATGACTTCGAGCCCAAAGACTAGAGAAATATGAAGCTTGTGTGCTTTCATATTGCGGTCTGCGTTGTTAAATTAGAGATGGCGGGCTGAGTTGGGTAGAATCAAGGGGGCGATAAATCCTCTTTGATAAAAAATACTATTTGTATAGAATTAAAATTATTTTTTATATATATAGTAAAAAATAAATTGTCATCAACTTTTTCGCACGTTTACTTCTTCATATTTGGAATCTCTTTAATAATACTTCTGACTCCGTTATTGAGAAAGAGTCCAAAAATATTAAAAGTAGAGATGACATAGATCTGATGAGAATTTCTAGAGATAATCTGTTGTTTTTCTTTTTCGTACTCGGAGAAAAAGAAACTCACTATTTTTTTTAGTAGCAATAAGTACGAAGTTAATATAAATGTATATTGTTAATTACACCGTGATAAATGTATAATTTCTTTATATTTATGTATCAGAATAAGAAATATATATTGAATGTTTTAGAAATCATTGATTACCTCTATCAGAAATAGTTTTATGTATCAGAATGCATGTAATATCTCTGTCAAAAAAATATCTATGTATCAGAAAATGAATTTAATACTTAATTTCTTTATGTTTATGTAGCAGAATAAGAAATATATATTGAATGTATCAGAAATCATTGATTACATTTGTCAGAAATAGTTTTATGTATCAGAGTGCATGTAATATCTCTGTCAAAAAAATATCTATGTATCATAAATAATATTTACAGTTTCGTTTGTTTCACTGAACATTATGATACATAAATAGAATGTATATGGACGAAATTTATCAATCTGATACATAAAAATTATACCTTTGGTAATGGGTCTCTTTTCGTAATTTTTTTTTCTCTTTGCAACATCAACAATAGACTTATCAAGAAGTACGTTAATGGAGGTTGTTTATGAAATTTTTCTGGTGACCAATGGCCATAACACACATACTACAACTTTTTTTGGGTCTCTTTTCACAACTTTTTATTTTCTCTTTGCAACTTCAACAACAGACTTATGAAGAAGTACGTTAATGGAGGTTGTTTGTGAAATTTTTTCGGCGGCCAATGGCCATAACACATATACTATTTTTTTTTTGGCTTATTTTTTAGAATTTTGTCAATGAGAGTTAGTAATTGTTGAATTTATTGCTAACTTTATTACTTAATGATTAATGATTTAATAACCATGTTTTCTAAGGAAAACAGATTTTTCCTTATCTGCAACAATGTCAACATGATTTAAGGCTTAAAAATAGGAGTTGTGTGTTATGTATCAAATAAAAAACTTGTTTAGAGATTTAGAAGAGATTTTTGTAATTAGTTTAGTGGGGGTGAGATTTTAAGTAATATAGGATACTTAAGGCGTTGTTTTATGTAATTTATCCATTTTTGTTCCTCTTTATCCTTAATATTAATTATTTTATCTTCAAATTAATATCAACATATAATATAAACATCATTTAATAAGAGTATTATGATAAGATAGTTATGTTATTATTTAATAAATGTGCCAAGTCAAATTATAACAAGTAAAATTGAATGGAGGGAGTATCAAATAGTTACTCCCCGGGTTACGATTTTAAGTATTCTATTTTCCTTTGATTTGTTACTAAAAGAGTGAATCTTTATATAGTTAGTATCTCCATTTCATTTTACTTGATTTTTATATTTTATTTTATTTATATTTATTTTAACAAATTAAGAGAATGTTATTCAATTATAAACTCGTAAAGTCAAAAAATAAAGATATCAGATACGAGGATGTTGTGATGAATGTGTAATTGTATGTCGTTCTTACCTCTACGTTAGAAGTGGAGCAAGGAGCTAGTCTACGATAAATTCTAAGTTCGAGACAAAAATAATTTAGAAAAAATGTAATTAAAGTATGAGAGATTTTACATTTTAAAAAATATCAGATAATAGCATAACAATAGTATAACAAAATAATACTACAATCGAGTTACATAAAATAACATATACAAGAAAATTGAAGAACAAGAAACCGTAAATATAGTGCTATGATTACTAATATGGACCAGGGACGGACCCACATAGATTCAAGTGGGTTCATATTAACCCACTTCATCAAAAAATAACACTGTATATACACGTACGTATAAGCAGTCTTTACAGATCCCACTATAGACAACTAAAGTGCTTAGCCTAGAGGTAGTGGGTTCATATCTTAAGTGTTACATTATGTGTTTGAGCCCCAACAGTATCATTTTTCTGTTTTCTTTATAAACTGTACCTCTTTTTTTTTTCTTTTTTTTTTTTATCATTTTATTATTTTTCTTTATTCGTATTTATTTTTTATTTATTAAACCCACTTGGTGAAAAGTCTGGATTCGTCTCTAATATGAATACTAAGATAATGCATTACAAGAATGGATGTACTTCTACCTACTTATACCTTCCTCTTTAATTCGTGTCATTCATATTTTTCATCAAAAGTGATATCTTTGGTAAGCACAACTACATTATGTCTGTTCAATTACCTTTCTCCGACACTTCTCTATCTCTTTAATTTCATCTATAGTCAACTTCTTGCTCCTTTTCATTAGACATTTGTGTCTATCCTTATTATTTGTCTGAATCATCTCAATCTTGTTTTTCAATTTTGTCTTTCACAAAGCCATTTCCACCTTGTCTTAGGGATTCTCATTTTCAATTCTAACCCTCCCAGTAATAGTTTTCTTCAGATTCTATTTTGTGAAAGTATGTTATATATACACATTGTTATTATTATTTGATAGTTAAATTTAAAATTTTAAAGCGATCTTAATAAAATTAATTTAATAAGATTCATTCTCTAATTAAATAATTTTTAAGAAGTGTAGTAGAAACAAGACCAAATTTTAAAAATAATTAGACTCATGATACAAGTGCGACTATGAAGATAAACATGTGTACAAGTGCAGCAAAGGATCATCCTAGGAAGTGCAATGTTGAGACGTGAGAAGGATCAAAGACACACCAAAGCCGCCCTATTTGCTCTTTTGTTACACTAGAGGGTCGCCCTCTTTTCATTAAGGGTCTTTTGGGCATTTCATCTTTATATAATAAGGAGACTATATATAGTTTAGTAGTAGGGATTTTCGTTACTTAGTTGATTATTGTTGTGAGTTTTGACATTTGAAATACCAAAGTCCTCTCTCTACTTGAGGCAAATCGAAACTTGTAACTAGGATAGCAATTCAAGGGTGAAATCTCTTAGGTTTGCTTGTTTTTGAGAAACCTTGGCGCTTGAGTGGTGGACTCCGCTCTTGTGTCATCGTAAGAGTTAGGTGATCGTGTGTGGAGGTGTTAGGGGTCTTAGAGTTTAATGTACTCTTTGGTTACTAGGATTTACACCACCTTTGTCTAACTATCTATCCCTTTACTTTTGTTGTCATCTTGTAGTAGTTGTGTCTTGTCCTCTTGTAATCGTTGGTTGTTGTTATTGTAAGCTTGTTGTTCATAACATTAATGTAGTGTTGTTATTATTTTGGTGTGGTTATACATGTTATTATCTCACCATTGTTGAAGCATTCTCGGATTTTCTTTTCATTCTTGTGTTGTCATTCTTGGCCGAGACTTGGTTCCTTAGGCTCTCGATTTGTGGTGTATTTTGTGACATTTTTGGGGGCTGTTTTGTGTCTCTTGGGGTTGCAAGGTATCATTTGGTATCAGAGCTAAGGTTGGTTGTGTTCCTACACTACCAATTTTGGGCTCTCCTAGTCGATTTTTTTTTTTTTAAATTGAAGTGTTGTTGTTGTTGTTGTTGTTGTGTTTGGCCGAGATTTGTGTCTAGATTTGAGTGTGTTTTGTTGTCTTTGTTTGTTTCTAGTGTTGGTTCTCTTTATCTTCAACACTTATTGAGTCTACCAACCAAATTTTTGAGCAAAATTTGAGTTGTGTTGTAGTGTTAAGTGGATGGTTTCTTGTTGATGTTGTTGATATTCATCTTGTGTTCTTGTGTTGTGTTGAAGAAGTTGTTGTTTGATCTTGAAGAGAGAAAAAAAACTATAAGACTTTGTGTTTGTCTTGAAAACAATTTCAAGACAACACCAAAGTAGAAAAAGAAAAAGAGCCCTACAAAAAGCAAGTTACCAAAAAAAGAGTAAGACACTTTTCCAACTTAGACAAAAGAGGAAAGAGACAAGACTACCCCAAAAAGTTGTCAAGCCAACAGAGTGCAAGCTGGTAGAAAGTTGGTGGAAAGCTTTTTGACTCTTGAAAAGAGAGTCTCAAGTCTTGTAAGCCTATACCATAGCTGAAATATCTTCCTCAAAGGTGTAGTATTGAACATCAAAGTCTTGGAACAAATTCTCTTCAAAATTGGTCATTATATACATATACTTAGCCTCATATCCATCATTTATCATCCAAATTATTGAAGAATAAGAAACCCTAGCCTAATTTCAACTCCAATTATCTTGTGATTCAATCGTAAAAAATCCAAATTGATTCCGTAGTTGTGTTCACCGTCTCGAGGGCTTCGAGAAGCACCCCTTATTTGTGCCAACAGGACTTCGAAATCAAAAGGGCCATTTTATGGTAAGGATGTAAATTATGTTGGTGTTATTTATATGGTTATGTATATATACACATGTGAGCATAAGAAGTATGTTATTTGATTGTTGTTGAAAGATGATTGGAAATGATGTTGGATTATTCTTATGCATGGTTGGATTATGTTGAATTGTGAAGGGATTTGGTGTGATGATGTGGTATTGAAATGATGATTATATATATATATACACATAAACCTATTGTTCAAGTTGGTTTTTGGAATGCTTTGCAAATATTGGTTGTATGGAATTATGGAAGAGAATTGTGGTGTTGGGTTGCTAATACTAGATGCCAAACATTTCATTGTAGATAAGTGATTTGTAAAGGCGAGAAATTGTGTTGAATTGGTATCCGAATCTACAACGAGGTATGTAAAGCATACTCTAACGATGTTCTTTGGCATGAAAACACCAATGTTCCATCAAGTAAGATTCCGAGGTTGTCCAAAAAAAAACATGTATTGTTCTACGTTACCAAAGAAGTTGTTTCCATTCTATAAAGTGTCAAAATGTTTCATTGATATACCAAAAGGCTCCTATTTCATTGTTGTGATATTGATGATTCTGAAACACATTGTTGATGTACCAATGAGTCTTTATTACATCGTTATTGTATAGAAGGTCTATTACTTGGTTCCTATTGATGTATCATTGTTCCAAAGGTACTATATTGGAATGGACACTAATGTAATAATCTCAAAATCTTTTGAACTAAGTTATTGGAAAGATCTCTTATGTGTGTTACTTGATATACGCGTGGGTGGTAGCTCAGGGGCTTAAGCCTAGCATGGGCCAATCCCGATACTTGATATGATTACAGTTGATATGTACTGGGGGCAGCCTAATGGTCACAGTACGGTACAATATTGATTATTGTTAGGTGGTTAGAGGTTCGGGAGGAGGAGGTAATGGCGAATGATAATTGTAAAGAATGAAAAGAACGAATGTATACCGTTCCACAAATGTGTTTGAATTCAAGAACCCAATTCAGATTAATGATAATGTACATGATCTTAAAAGTGTTTATGAAGTGTGGTTCACTTCTATAATGATTTATTCACTTGTGTCTGATTTTCTTGATCCCCCATATCACATATGATTATTTACAGCTTTATATACTCAGTACATATGTAACACCCCGTAAATTTTTTCGTACACTTATCGCGATTATATGGAGTCCTAAAGGCTTGCGTATGGGTTAAATTAAGTTTATGGTGTTCGGAAGTATCCCGTCAATAGTTGTATGTGTAGGTATTGGAATAAGCTTTCCAACGATATAAAGTTTGCCCAAAACAGAGGAGTATTTCATATAAGCGAGCACATTCGAAATTTCAAAACGGTGGCCGGGAAGCCTGTGAACAGTAAATCTGCAGGAAAATTACTGCAGCTAGGCAATTTTTTTTGGATCAACTTTAGACGATCATAACTCCTTGTACAAAAAGAACTGTGTGAGCTGCTATATATCGACGAAAATCTCCGAGAGTATTCTTTCCGATGAAATTGGTTTCATCTAAATCCAATGTCTGAGTAAGGAGATATACCCGTTTTACTACAGCCTATAAAAAAAAAACAGAATTTTGGGACAGATTTTTGGGTCAACTTTAAACGACCATAACTCCTTGTACAGGAAGAACTGGGTGGTATACTTTATATAAAAATGAAATCCCTTTGAATTATCTTTCCAATGCAATTGGTTTCACCCAAATCCGATACCGGAGAAAAGAGTTATGATCGATTTACTTCAGCCTGTCAAAACTGTCCAATGGGGACAGATTCGGATTTATTTAAATTTTTAGGGCAAAATAGTCATTTTCTATTACCTCTTGGACGAAAATTGGCCTTTATAAACATACACTTAGCCTCATATATATCATATATCATCCAATTATTAAGAGAAGGTGAAACCCTAGCCTAATTTCAACTTCAAATATTTTGTGATTCAACCGTAGAAAATTCGAATTGGTTCCGTAGTTGTGTTCACCATCTCGAAAGCTTCGAGAAGCACCCCATGGTTATGTAAGGAGGATTCTAAATACTAGAGTTCATTGTTAAGGTATGAATATTGTTTATTCTTGATTCTTATCCATGAATAAGTATTGATAAGGGATTATGAGTATTGTCTTGATGTTGGAAGATAACTAGAAACATAGTTATGAATTGTTTTGTATATATTGTTAGTAGTAAATTATGGAAGTTGTTGGTATTGGATTATGGAGGATGAATTGTGGTGATATATCATTATATTAGTGGTTATGTATGCCTAGTGATCATGTTGGTATTGGATGGTGATTAAGAGGGGAAATAAAGGCTAAGAGTGATGTTGAGGGATATTGCATGAAAATGCATGATATGTGAATGTAATAAGAGTATAAGAGGATGTATGTAGCACTCTTATTGATGAGTTAAAGGATTACTTCCTAGACATTATTTGGTGAAGTTAATACCTAAATGGTAAGGTTTGGTTGCTAATACTAGTTTGCCACAAATGACTTATTGTAGATAAGTGTTCGAAGAGTACGGGAAGTCAAGTTGGACTTGTATTGAAGTGGTTATATCAAGGTATGTAAGACATACTCTATCTAATCTTTGGCATGAATAATGACCCATGGCACTCTCAAGTAAGCTTCCAACATTGTCCTACGACACATGACTCATAATAACATCATATGATCTTCGACACTACCAATTGAACTTGTTTTCACTTTTAAGATGTCCGGCTAGTCAAAAAAATGTCCATATACTATTGTTGACTCCGAAATGGTTTAATGAGGTATCCATGATTCTCTACTTCATTTTCATGATATTGATTACCTATTTACATGTTTTTCCTATTGAGGTATCATGGTTTCAAGTTCCATAAGGTGTGACCACAAAGTAACCAATCTCAAAGATTAATTGAATTAAGAAATGGAATGTCTTTATTTTAAATTGATGATATGATGTATTGTATTAGTACCACTGATCAGTTGGCCATTGTATTATAAAGATTATGTATATATGTTATTCCAGGGGTGGTCCCTGATGTATTGTATTAGTACCACTGATCAGTTGGCCATTGTATGACATATGTTATGTATTGATAAGGAATACGGGAAGTAATGATATGAAAGTAATGTGCAGGTATCCCATCAGCTCTTTTAAGTGTGGTCTACTCATACTGTTTATTCACTGGTATCTGGGTTCTATTGATCTTTTATATCTTATCTTGATACTCACTGCCTTACATACTCAGTACATATTTTCGTACTGACGTCCCTCACGGGGGACCTGCATTCATGCCTGCAGGAATAGGTACTTCAGGTCGTACACCTCCGCAGTAAGAGCCAGGACTTTCTGTTGATAGTGGTGAGCTCCAGTTGTTTCGGGGCATCCCAAGTCGTTTCTATATGTACTTTTGGTATTTGTATAAAAGTCTTTTGTGGGCGGGAGTTTGTCCCGACCCTAACTCAGTTGTGTATCTATGTAGAGGATTTTGTAGACATATTGTACAGCCATAAGAGTGTTTGGTTGATAGACGTGATGGCTCTGACGGTCAATTACTGTTTTTATATATATATATATATGCGTGTCTGTTGGGCTGATACAGGTACTGTTTTCTTCTATTTACAACGAAGTGCTGCCCAAATTTCTAATTTTCATAAGTAATGTAAATGTGAATGTATAGGTTATGAACGGGTTCTCCCGGGCCTCCTCGGCTACGGGTGCCAGTCCGCTCCAATGGGATTTGGGGCGTGACAACATATTTCGTATTGACGTCCCTCACGGGGGACCTGCATTTCATGCTGCAGGCACAGGTGCTTCAGCTCATACACAACATAGATAGGAGCCAGGTCATACAACTATTGTTGGTGAGCTCCAGTTTGCTTCGGAGCTTTCCGAGTCGGTTCCTTATGTTTTGTTATTGTACAGGAGTCATGTGTAGGCGGGGGGTTTGTCCCAACCCTAGTTATGTCATGTATATCCTAGAGGCTTTGTAGACATAAGGAAGGGTAAAGTCATGAAAGTTTATATAGTGATGTTATATTTGTATATGTGGTGGCCCCGACGGCTAAGTATTATATATATATATATATTTGTGCGTGTTGTGCTGATACAGGTAATTAGACCCTTCTATATGCAACGAAGTGTTGTCCAAATTTTTGGTGACATGTATGTGAAAGTACAGGTATTTGAACGGGTTCTTTCGGGCCTTCTCGGCTTCGGGTGCCAGTCCGGCCCGATGGGATTTTGGGGCGTGACAAAAAGTGGTATCAGAGAGGTTCGTCCTAGTGAGTCTACAAAGCCGTGTCTACGTAGAGTCTTGTTTATCGGTGTGTTGTGCACCACATCTATAAACAGAAGGCTATGGACATTTAGGAAATTGTTTATTTCCTTCAGATCATAGATCGTGCCATAAAGCTTATATAGCAAATGAAGTCATAGTTGACCACTGAATCCATTTGTTTCTCTTATTACTGTAAGAATAATGGATATCAGAAGTAAGAATACCGGTGAGCGGGTAGATGTGGCTGCCGGAGAAGGGACTAGTAAGTCACCACCTGTACAAGCTAATCAGAGTGAAGCTCAAGCTGAGCGGGTATCTGAAATGTCTTCCACTCCAGATGAAATAAGTGGGAGGCGAACCACATTCACAGAACCACTTGTTAATGCTGCTGATCAGGATATGAGGGATGCAGTACAACTGTTGACCCGGATTGTTGCCGGTCAAGTCCAAGGGCAAGCTATTCCTGCCGCGGGTTCTAGCGGTACTGATAGGGCGGCTAGTCTTCGGACGCAAGATTTTCTTAAGATGGATCCGCCTACTTTTACCGGATCCGATCTTAATGATGATCCGCAGGACTTTATTGATCAGATCCAAAGGGCCCTAGAGGTGATGCATGTATCGGGCAGAGAGACAGTGGAGTTAGCCGCGTATAGATTCAAAGGTGAGGCTATATATTGGTATGAAGACTGGAAACGATCAAGGGGCATTGATGCACCCCCAGCTACTTGGAAAGAGTTCAAAAAGGCATTTATTGATCATTATCTTCCATATGAGACTCGTCAGGCCCGTGCGGATCAGTTCTTAAATCTTCAACAGGGTAATACAAGTGTGAAGGAGTATAGTCTTCGATTTAATTCTTTGTCCAGATATGCTCCTAATGTTATAGCTACTATGGATGACAGAGTTCATCGGTATGTGGATGGATTGGATCCGTATTTGGTTAGGGATTGTACTACTGCTGCACTGAATAAAGGCATAGATATAGCTAGGATCCAAGCATTTGCATAGAAAATGGAAGATCAGAGGCAAAGAAAAAGAACACAGGAATTTAAAAGTGGATCTTCTAAGAGGGCCAGATCTACAGGGCAGTTTATGGCGCCACAGGGAGGTTTTAGACCTCAATTTTCTGCTAGACCACCTAGGCCATTATTTTCTTATTCTGCAGCTAGTGCTCCACCACAGCATCAGGGGTTCAGAGACAGTCAATTTGGGCAAAGAAGTGAGGGTCATAGTTCGCGATCAGTGGGTTATCATGGGCAAGGGAACATGAGCCAATCGAGACCTTCTCGAGAGCTATGTAATCGATGTGGAAAGCATCATATGGGGCGTATGCCGAATGGGAACAAATGTTTGTTTTTGGTGCGGTATGACGGGACATATGATGAGAGAATGCCCACGAAGAGGCGCAAGTGGCATAGCACGACCTTCGGGATCTGCTGTTGCATCATCTTCACCGGTATCTTATTCTCGTAGGGGCGCACAACCTGCGGGTCATGCTAGAAATGAAAAAAGAGTCGCCAGTTCCAGCGGGACTTAGAATCGCACTTATGCTTTAGCGGATCGACAGAATCTAGAGGCTTCCCCAGATGTGGTCACGGGTACGTTGTCCATATTTCATTTGATGTATATGCTCTAATTGATCCCGGTTCTACATTATCATATGTTACTCCTTTGGTTGCTGGAAAGTTCAAAAGAACCCCCGAATTGTTAGATAAGCCATTGGAAGTGTCTACCCCGGTTAGGGAATCTATTATTGCTAGAAGAGTTTATAAAGATTGTGTAGTAACTGTGTGTGGTCGAGACACGATCAGAGCATTTGCACAGAAAATGGAAGATCAGAGGCAAAGAAAAAGAACACAGGAATTTAAAAGTGGATCTTCTAAGAGGGCCAGATCTACAGGGCAGTTTATGGCGCCACAGGGAGGTTTTAGACCTCAATTTTCTGCTAGACCACCTAGGCCATTATTTTCTTATTCTGCAGCTAGTGCTCCACCACAGCATCAGGGGTTCAGAGGCAGTCAATTTGGGCAAAGAAGTGAGGGTCATAGTTCGCGATCAGTGGGTTATCATGGGCAAGGGAACATGAGCCAATCGAGACCTTCTCGTGAGCTATGTAATCGATGTGGAAAGCATCATATGGGCGTATGCCGAATGGGAACAAATGTTTGTTTTTGGTGCGGTATGACGGGACATATGATGAGAGAATGCCCACGAAGAGGCGCAGGTGGCGTAGCACGACCTTCGGGATCTGCTGTTGCATCATCGTCACCGGTATCTTATTCTGGTAGAGGCGCACAACCTGCGGGTCACGCTAGAAATGAAAAAAGAGTCGCCAGTTCCAGCGGGACTTAGAATCGCACTTATGCTTTAGCGGATCGACAGAATCTAGAGGCTTCCCCAGATGTGATCACGGGTACGTTGTCCATATTTTCATTTGATGTATATGCTCTAATTGATCCCGGTTCTACATTATCATACGTTACTCCTTTGGTTGCTGGAAAGTTCAAAAGAACCCCCGAATTGTTAGATAAGCCGTTGGAAGTGTCTACCCCGGTTGGGGAATCTATTTTTGCTAGAAGAGTTTATAAAGATTGTGTAGTAACTGTGTGTGGTCGAGACACGATGACCAAAACCATGCCCTCCCATCCAAACTCCACTTGACCAAAGACCTCACTATCCAAATCCAATCCCGCCGCTACAAGCTCCACTTAACCCAAATAGACTCCTCCATGTTGAGGGGTATGGTAGAGGAGAACAACATGCTGGTTATGGACCATATGATGATGTTTACATGAGAAAGGAGGAGATAAGGGGTAGGCAAGGTGATCCAAGAAAAGTTCACGGCCGAGAAGGAAGAGTTGGTCTTTAGAGCCAACAAGGGAACCAAAAACGTGATGTAGGGCTAAATACCATCAAGGTGGGGCTTCCAACCTTCAAAGGCGAGAGTGGTCCAGTAGAGTTTCTAGCTTGGGAGTCCTCTTGTGAGAGAATCTTCCAAGTGAATGACCTTACCGATGAGAAAAAGAGTTGTTATGCGATTGCACATTTTGAGGGTTATGCTACTACGTGGTAGGAGTATGTGAAACGATTTGGCAATGTTTTGATTAAGGGGCAGCCCCCTCCTTGGTTTAGGTTAAGGTATCTCATGAGACAAAGGTACATACCCGAGAGTTACCATCAAGAGCTCCTTGCTAAGTTGTATAACTTGAGGCAAGGGAACAAAAACGTTGTGACTTACTATGATGAGTTCCAACAACTCATTTTGAAACTTGATCACCGAGGGGAGAAAGTGAGCTACGACATCATTCGATTCAAGGTTGGGTTGAATAGGGACATTGCCTCATGGTTGACACTTCACAAGTCTGACACTATTGATGCCATCTTCCAAGCCGCCTTAAAAGTTGAGAAGGAATTACAGGAGAAACCGAGTGTCAAGCTCAAGGGGAAATCTCCCTCGGGTTGGCACAAGGACAAAAATGACCCATCTAATATAGAGAACCCGAGGACAAGGATGCCCAAGCCGAGAACAAGCCTCACCAAAGGTACCCTCCGAGAAATGAAGGTAAAACACATTCCTCTTCTAGTTCTAAGGGCTTTCAATGTTTTAAATGCCAAGGTTGGGGTCACAAGGCTAACGAGTGTCTAAATAGGAGAAATGTGATCCTAAGGGATGAAAAATTATACTTTCTTGGAGAGGAAGTGGGACTTGAACCGAAGGAGATTGATGATCAATCTCAAGTTGGAGAGGAGGTAGAATCCGAGGAGCCAAAAGAGGGGGATGGGGAAGATGTTTGGCCGTGTGAAGGTGAGATTGTAGTGCCTATGTATATGGCAAGAAAAGTCATGCTTAGTGAGGGTATGGAAGAAGAAGTCGAGAGTGAGGAGGATGAAGAAAGAGAGAAGCCGAGAGTTGGGATTGTGGGATTTACCCATAAGGACTCTTTGTTGATTACTAACCGAGAAACTAACACTTTACCTAGTATCAAATCTTCTTATGTGCAGGTTGTAGGACATATAAGTCCAAGGAGCATGCTTGATGATCTCATGAGACCCTTGATTGAACATACTAACCTTAGAATGCGCAATGAAGAGATGATGCAAAGAGGAGAGCTTGCCGGTGATGATTGCTTGAATTTGAGGGCAAATTCCTCTCAAGATGGAGAGGATGATACAAGTGCGACTATGAAGATAAACATGTGTACAAGTGCAACAAAGGGTCATCCTAGGAAGTGCAATGTTGAGACATGATTATCAACCACCTTTGCCACCATCACCATTGTCAACCACCACCAACCACCTCCACCATCACAACCACCATCAACAAAAATACGGCTACCACACCTACTACCTCTTTTATTCTAATTATATTCATCGTCATCACTGCCATCAACAACACCACAATCAGCAACCACTACCGGCCAATCCCTACTACCAACCAACTCATCTATCATAACTAGCACCACCACTAACTACCACTAATACATCATAACCTCTACACATTCTTTGGCCGCCACCACCATTGTCACTAGTAGCGTCACGTCTACCACCACTTCAACCGGTACCATCACTACAATTTATCTCTACTAACAACCATCTCCACCATCACAACAAATAATATCTCCAACTAGCACCAATACATCGTCAATCATCATGCATTCATGTTTCAGCCAACACAATCAACACCTTAAACTACTAACATCAAGCAATGTCACATCACAACAACCACCACCACCATCAATCGCCACCATCATAACAGTCACTACAATACCAACCATCACAATTATCACCATCAACATTATTAATCACTAACATCAATCATTGTCATCGTAACTACTATTATAAGTCATCTCCAGCATAAATATTTTTTTTCAATCAAATACTAATAATTTTGTTGTATTATATTACATATTTTTTTAATATATAATTAATTTTTTATTTAAATTATATTTTTTATTTTATTATGTATATAAATAATTTTATTTTTATATATTTAATTATTGAAAAACAAATAATTTTAATTATTTAATTTTCAAATTGAAAGACAACATCTTAATAATTTAGATTCAAACGTCTGAATCTTAAAAAAAAAATCAAATGGAAGACACCATTGGAAAGTATAGAAACATAATTTGGGGCGGTAAATATAGTGCATTGCGCCCATGAGGGCTTGACAGACGGCACGGGGCCATATGCGATAGCCTTTTCCAAGGCGGAAAGCGGTCCATTAAGAGAGCCCCTGCTGAGACTTGGTGCGCTTATCACGCTACAACTACTGGTGTTTCATGCTAAGTTTCCTCGTGAATTTGGCACGCATCCCAATGAATTGTTTTAACCATTTCTACTCACTGCCTTATTGGAAAAGGAAAAAAAAAAAAGACATCTGCTGCCTGCTCACATGTTCAGAGTAGCCGAATTATGCCTTTGCCAAGATCAAATACGAACAAATTTGAAAAAGAAACTACCTACATTAGCATTAAATTTTACTACTCCCCCGTTGACCTGCTTTTTTTTTTAATCTATTTAAAAAAGAATAATTCATTTTTTCTCGTAATATTTTATTTTAATTTTTTACATGACATATTTTAGATCATAAAATTTAAAAATATTTTGATATATTTAATATAACTTTAATTTAAAGTCATAAATTTTTTTATTTATTTTTTTAAACTTTGTGATAAGTCAAAGTAAGTCATTTTTTTTTAAAAGAAAAAAATACTATTAATGCACGTAATTCTTTTTTCGGCTCCGAAAGATTCTTAAAAGTAATTACTCAGAGAAGTGCACGTAAAAATCAAAGTTGAACAAAGTAGTGCCGTCCAAGGCTCCAAGCTGAACCAGTTATACTTCACTTTAATAAATACGAACAAATTTGAAAAAGAAACTAGCATTAGCGTTAAGATTTATCATTACCGTTTATACTATATTATTAATGCACGTAATTCTATTTTTTTTTTTTTTGCGGCTGTGCGCATGCTTGAAAGATTCTTAAGGAGACAGGTTGAAGAAGAAGTGCACATTAAAATCCAATTTGAACAGACAATTGCTGTCCTTAGTACGTTGTTGTAATTTGTGAAATTAATGGTGAGTAACGAACATTACTGCAGGCAGAATTTTCCCTACTGAGTATATTATTATTATTATAATTATAGATAAATAAAATAATCTATTTAGTATAATTTATTGTCATGTGAACAAGAGGTTTGAAATTAATCCCTGCAGAAATATAAGGTAAGACTGCGTACAATATATCTTTGTAGTAGGACCCTTCTCCGAATATCGTGCATAGCGATAGTTTTAGTACATTGAACTGTTTTAGTATAATTTTTTTGATTTTTAATTAAAGAGGATTTGAATGAATCCCTTATGATTCTGCCTGATTTTGTGCTAGCTAAACCTAGCGAGAGGCTAAGTGTGTCGGCGACAGATTCAGTCAAACTCAATAACTTTGATTAACTCTTATATTTATCTTTAAAATTGAACATATACAAATTACGTATATAGAACTCAATCACATTGAAAAAGATTAGAATTTAGACTTAACCCATTAAGGTTAAAATCTCCTTGGCTGTAATAAGGGGTGGTTCAAGGATGACACTAGTAAAGTTTTTGCTTTACGCCCCAAAATCTCAAGGCCTCTTAAGTAATTGTTAATTTAATAATTTTTTTAAACATTAAAAAATTATCAACATTCAATAAAACCATTGTGAAACTTTGAATTAAACTACTCAAATCATTATAATAATAAATAATATATCAACAATAACATCTAAGTTAATGCATTAAAAATAAATGGTTAACATATTATTAATTTGAATCAACTCTTACTATTATAAATAATAATATTATTATGTGAAATATAATACAACACTAAAAACAACAATTATAAGGACAAAACAATAACATTATTTTGTTTATTATAGCCTTTGATTAAAATTTATATTTACACCACTAATTTTATTAAGACATCATTGCAATCCAATTATATCCTGAACATCATTAAAATTCAGACGAAACTTATGGACAAAGTTCAACCTACTTATCTTGGTAACTCATATGCAACCCGTGATTTATGTTGACATTCGTGAATTTTTTTTTCTTTATCATCAGGAATTGTAATAGTAGTAATAAAAAATTCTTATGATTACTCACTTAACTTCTACGAAGGAGGTTGAATTAGGTTGAATTATGTTACAGTTTAGTAATAGTAAATTTTGGATTAGAGTAAATGGTTGGATTCGTAAATCCTCTGATGCCTTTCTATTATTTTATTTGCGATGAAATAAATTTCAGAGTCCGAACCAGTAAATTCATAACAAACAAATAAGCGTTAACCTTTTACAGTTTATTTTTAAAAATCAATATTCAAATATTTGTTATTGAAATTTGATCAAAATCTTTAAATATTATCAAGATTTCATAAATAAATCAGACTAAATGTTGTGATTATTGATAAAATTTTATTTTTTTTCATATGCAAGTAAAAGCAAAATTTTGGCCACAGTTTCTTTGAATCCTTTTGATGTAAGTGAAGCTTTAAAGGGGTTCAAAATTTTCCTTTTGTCATGATAAGTTTGAATTCCAGGTGTTATTTTAGCCGCAGCTTTATCAATATCATGAATTATTTTTTTAAAATTGAGTATTGAATTAATTTTTTTAAAATTGAGTTAGATTTAATATTATTTTTAAGCGCTCTTTCGAAAGAGAGGAAAAGGAACGTCAAACACTATCCTCTTTAATTATATGTTCAGACATCAGAAGCGTCATTTGCTTCTTATCAATAATCATAATTCATATTCTATAATGAAAAATAGAAATGGTAAACTTATGTAATAAAATATGAATGGCCAGAACACACGCAAATCTAACTTTTTTTTTTTTTTAAAACATTTTTTAGTTTATTATATTTCCATTTACCCGATTTGGAAATTGGAAGAATGGGAGCATCAAGGATTAGGTTTGGCTCCACTAAAATTCCACTTCCCAAAATTGCGTTAGATAAAACAATATAGCAAGTATAATATAGTCCGTCAATCAATGAAGGTCGAGTAGTAGTGAGACAACTTTTGACCCTTGCTGAAAATAGTTAAACTATAGTGACAAGTTAGTTAACTATGGTTTGAATTTTTCGTAACGTTACTTTGTTATGATAATATTTTTATTATAGTGATTTGATTTTTTTAATATTAATTTTTCATGTTATGTTTTACTTTGCTGGAACAATATTCTATTTATAATAATAATAATGTTGATAATAACGATACACTCTTTGTAAATTACTTTTCAATAACAGCATTCAATTGTGACCCTTGCTGAAAAATAGTCAAACTATAGTGACAAGTTAGTTAACTACGGTTTGAACTTTCCGTAACGTTAGCTCGTTATGATAATATTTTTACTATAGTGATTTGATTTTTCTAATATTAATTTTTCATGTTATGTTTTACTTCGTTGGAACAATATTTTCTCTATAATAATAATAATAATGTTGATAATAACGATACAATCTTTGTAAATTGCTTTTCAATAACAACATACTCAAATATTATATAATAATATTTTATAAGAAAATATATTAGGTATAAATTAAAATATCAAAATGTTCATGCTAATCATTATTAATGTGATGCACAGAGTAAATTTCAAGTAGAAAGATCTAATACTTATAAAGGAAAGAATTATATTTAAATGATACATATCATTTATTTCATAACTTCACCTTAAAAAAGCTATTAATTTTTATCTTTTTTATATTTATATACTTTTATTTGTAACAACACATCTTTATAATAATTATGAAATTTTTGAATAAATATTATCACTATAAAAAGATTTGACTGTATCACCTTTATCATGTCATTCAATTGTGTACGTACCTAGTGTTCAAAAACGAAAGGAAGATATCTACCATAAAAGAATGTGGTGCAGCGGATGAGACTGTTCTTCCCTTAATCAGAGGTCTCGGGTTCGAGCCCTGGATATAAAAAAAATCTTGGTAGGGAGCGCTTACCTTGAATGGACCCTACGCGGTATGAATTCGAATTAGTTAGGCTTTAATGCTGATATCGAACATCGAATAAGGGGAAAAAAGAAGAAGAAGATATCTCAAAACGAATTGTTTCCTCTTGAACTAAAATTATCCTATCTTTTTCATTTTATAAGAAATTCTTTCATTTTTAATAGACTTGTAAAGAGTTTGAAAAAGAGAAAAGACTCCCGCAAAAAAGGCTCAAGTGATAATTTCATTAGTTAATTCTTGAAATAACTATGATCCTAAATATTTCAACCAACCAATTTACATAATATATACAAAATGAATATATTATGTATAGTTTATAGTTATATATACATATATTATACAAATAATATATGATTGTATAATACATAGACATATACATTTCAAACATGTTAATAAAGTAATTGGCAGAACGATTATGTATATATGTAACTTTCCATTAGTTCTTGTTGCCGTGATTTCTGGCGAAAACATTGATGGCATGTGTTGACTTTTTTAATTAACCTACCTTTTCACTTTATATTTCTAGCCTCATAGGTACGTTAAGTTAACTTGTCTTTTGATTATTTGGGTAATAGATCAAAGAGTCATAAACTCGAAAGAAATTCTCTTTTCTATATCAAAGCTTATACCTAAAACACAAAGAGTTTGAAAGAATAGGGCAATTGAGTCGAATTTAAAATGGAAATATTGGTTGGTGACTTTGTGATAGTGTTGACCAACATGAGTTGTGGTGCAATGGATGAGACTGCTTCATTTTTAATCAGAGGTCAAAGATTCGACCCTGGATATGAAGAAAACTCTGTTGGGAGTGCTGCTATTTTTATGGTCCTTCTACATGCGATTCGAATTAGTTGGGGTTCTAATACGAACATCGAATACTGAATGAATAATAACAAAAAAAAAAAATAGTGTTGTATTGCATTTGTCAAATTGTTACAAGTCTATCTACTATAATTAAGACCTTTTGTTTTTTCCCTTCCTTTCTCTTCACCACTAATTTGCCGGCTTAAAACAAAAAAACTTTTAATTAAAGAAAGAAAGAAAGAAAGAACAAAAATAAATAAATAAATAATACTCTTCTCTTACTTTTTAGTTGTGATGATGTTGCACTTTTCGTGAGTTAGTTTAACTAAATTAATTTAATATTTTAATATTATAATTTGAATATTAAAAAATTATACATAAAATATTTTAGATTGTAATTTTTCATGACAATATAAACAAAAAAGGCAAAATGATCTTCTGGATCTGTACTATATCGATTTTGTAAGTTGAACACTTCTACTTACATGTTTGTCATCTGGATCCTTGAACCCATTAAAAAACTATATTGAAATTGCTGAGTAGGACGAAGAGCGTAAAGGCACTCGCCTAAGGTGCGAGTGGGGATCAATTTTTAGTCAATTTTATATTAAAATAATTTTAAAAAAAATAAAAAAGCCACTTAATTTTTTTTCAATTTTTTTAATTTAAAAATATTTTTAAAAATTTAAAAATAATAAATTTAGAAAAAAATTAAAACTCCCCTCCCCCGTCCAGCCATCCCCTATCCCACCTCCACCCCCATCGACCCCAACCCCCTCTCCTCCACCCCCCACTCCACCCCACCCCACCCCCCGTCCACCACCACCATTAACGTCCCCCATCACCACCATTCTCATACACCAAAACACAATCACACAACATATTCACTCAACACACATCCACACAAAACCTCTATTTTATTTATGGATTAACAACTACACAACAATAATTCTTCACCCGTCATCATCAATATACGACACACTCACCATCTTCTTTTGTTCCGCAACTCATACACACAGACGCACCCCTTACTAAAAAGGACACATACACACACAAAGAGAGATCAAGGAAGAAATTGAGAGTAAGACAACAATGAAGGAAAGGGCAAGAACGGGAGAGATCGAGAGAAAAGCGGAGAGAGTGTGATCGAATTCCGACGAGGTGCGAAGAAAATCCATTAAAATTGGTGATCAATCTCTTCACAAGAATCGATCACATCCACCGAAAAACGACTCAGAACTTGCCATCGTAGAAAAAATTGTTACCAACGGTTGAAATCACCCGCGAAATGCCATGACCGGTGAGCTACGAGTGAGCCGCCAGCATAATCCATTTCATTTGAGTTGTCCAGTTGGTTTGAGAATTTGTCCCATTTTCATTTTGGTATCAAATAATTGTTCGTTTGGTCGTTTCCTCAGCTCTCACGCCCCATATGCTTCGTTCTCTCTCTCGTTGTTCAGCTCTCTCTCTTGCTCAATCTCTCTCAGATCTGTGTGTGTGCGTGATATCAGTGAAGAGTGTGTGGTGTGTGTGAGTTGAGTGTGTGTGTTTTTCTCGGTAGCTGGGTGTGTTTGTATTGTTTTCTCTATATCAGGAAGCCATGAATCTCTATGTGTGTATGCGTTTTTATTGTGTGGGTGTAAAATCTGTGGAAGATGATTGTTGGAAGCTCATTGTGAGTGTGTGTGATGGTGTGTATTGAGAGTGACCATGGAAAAAGTTCGTTTATAAGAAAAAGAAAAAGAAGAAGAAATGAAGAAAGAAAAACAGCAAAAAGAAAAAAATGAGGAAAGGGAATGGAGAAAGATGAACAAGAAAAGGAAAGAAATGGGGGAAGAGAGAGGAAGAAGAGGAGGGTTTTTTTTTTCTATTTATTTATTTTAAGATGTAATATTTTTTATATATAAAACTGATGTGGAAGATGACGTGTCACACGTGACAGCTGATGTGGCAGCTGACGTGGGAGAGTGTGTTACGCTCACCCAAAAAGTGTTTAAAATGGTGCTTTTTACTGGGTTCAGAGGTCCAGATGACAAACATGTAAGTAAAAATGTTCAACTTACAAAACCAACATAGTACAGAAGTTCAGAAGGTCATTTTGCCAAGAAAAAAATACAATAACAACAACAATATTCTCATAAAGTGGGGGTCTGGAAGGGGCAAGTGTGTGCAGTATATATTACTATCTCAGAAATAAAATAAGAAAATTATTTTCGATAACCTCCGACTTAAAATAAAATAATATCTACAATAAAATAATCTAGACAAAAAATAATTGAAGAACAAAATATCATGAAAAAAATATATTAAAGTTTATATTATTTCAGTCCATAAGTAAAAAGTGATATCTGGCATGATCACTGGGTTCTCTCTCCCTACTCTTTCATCTCTCATTCAGGGCCCCTTGCCTGACCCCAAGCCACCTAAACTTGCCTCCTATCTTTCTAACGGGGTGCTATCCTTAGACTCTCTCCCTTTCCATAGCCCTACTCCACTTCAAGCCAGATTCATAATGCTTTTAGGTCTGACCCTTCTATCAACACTGACTCCCCTAGATGACTTCTTTCTGATAATGGATCCTTTACTTGTGCTTCTCCTTACCACCTTCTGCTATCCAGGATTAATGATCCTGGATCTACTCTTTCCCACTGGAAGTGGATCTAGAAAACACCCATTCCTAATAAGATTAAGTGTTTCCTATGGCTTTTGAGCCATAATAGCCTCCCCACTAGAGCTACGTTTGTTCATAGAGGTATCAATCTTTCCCTTTCCTGTCCTTCCTGCACTCACCCTTTGGAGAACATCCCTTACCTTTTCTTTGAGTGTCCTCAAACTACCTTCTTCTGGAGTAACCTGGTCAAGCTCTACAAGCTAAGGGTGAGCTCTCCTTATCCCTAGACTCCTTTCATCCTGTACATTGGTTCAACACTGTTAAGAAGCTTCAGCATTCAATCTTTGATAGTTCTCTCTCCTGGTCTACTTTTCTTTCCTTTTGCCTTTGGACTATTTGGAAGAACAGGAACTCAAACCTCTTCAATAATAAGTCCTTATCTCCTTCCTTCACCCAAGCTTATGTAGAAGCTACTGAATTTGCTCACCTAACCCATCAGACCGCTCTCCCTACTAGGATTTTCATTTTCATTGCTTGGACACCTCCCCGCGAGGTACCTATAAACTCAACACCGATGGTTCTTCTTTGGGTAACCCTGGTAATGGTGGCGTTGGAGGTGTGGTTTGGAATTCCAATGGGGACTGGGTCCTGGGGTTTGCCCAACATTTTTCTTATGCTACCAACAATTTGATGGAGCTGTTGGCCCTGATTCAAGGTCTTCAGCTTGTACTGCAGCATCGTTTGCTTCCAATTCATGTTAATATTGATTCTGAAGGAATTATTGTGATGCTCTAGCAGGGAAATCTTGTTTATAACCCTCTCCTCCATGAATGCAGATTGCTATTAGGAAAGTTGGGACCAACAACAATTCAGCATTGCTATAGGGAGGAAAATTTAGTTGCTGATGCCTTAGCTAAATATAGAGCAAGGAAGAAACAACTAAGTGTTTGTAATATTTTTGTTTCTCCCCCCTTTTATAGTCCGAAATGTATGGACAGATATAGTTGGTACTACTAATGTGAAAAAGATTTCCATACTTTCTTATGGACATAGTCCAAAAATTTTTGCTCTTGAACCAAACTATCTCCTATGTAACTATTCCTTCTTAATACATCTCTTTTGATTATCAAAAAAAAAAAAACTTAGGGAAATGTTGGCCATCACAATTTGGAAGTGGACCATGAACTGACCTATCGTCATGACATGGTACACCATGTCTTCCATTATATTAAGTCAATAATAATACAACACGTGTTTTCTGTATACTCTTTGTCACCTAAGTAATTAATCTGCATTTTCACCTCAATTATACTTATCAATAATAATAAAGTACATTGATAAGATATTTAGATGTAATCAACAAATATTGGTGGTTCTAGCCTTTACATGATATTAATTATTTTTATTTAGATCATGTATATTTTGTTCATACATAATAATGAAATTTAATGTAACGGAAAATTCATCGGCTTAAAAAATTGAAACAATGATAGAACATTCATATTCTTTGGGCTTCTCGAAAAAGTTGAACTATTATATTAAAAAATTTATGAAATATTTAAAAATATTTGACTGTAAATTTAATTATTATTTTGATATTAACTTAAAATTAATATAAATATTCATAAACTTTAAAATTTGAATCTGTTCTGAATATAAGATTATTTTTTCCTAGATGAATACTATGAGCTAGAAATTTTGAAAGTTGTATAGTGATAGCTACTTTTTATCGATTACAGGTATTTTTTTGTGAAGAAGACGGAAGAAAAAGGAAGTCATTACGTTATTACCAAAAATGAATCAAAAATCATTATTGTATATAACATTTATGATTGTAACGTGCAAGTTTAAGTTGTTAATTATTTAACGTTTTTTTATGTCATTTAAGTTAATCATTTATATCATTTACCCAGTTTTTATGGTTTCATTTAATGAAATTATCATTTATATCTATAATTATAACACCAATAATATATATTCAATATAATTTGATAAATAGATTCTACGAAGAATGGTGTACACACGGCTCAAATATTCTATTATGAAACTTTTTTAAGGTTCTTTATCTTCCACATAGGCAGTGAGACAAAATAAATGGCAATTCAAAGTAATATTATTACTAAAAATTATACAAATACACAACTTATATTTTCAATATTACAAAAAATTTCAATTTCCTAATTAATTAACTAATGATGAATATTGATCACAGATTAAGATTGTATTTTCTTTTGCTTTTCATTAGCAAGGAGCGTAAAATAAAACTAAAAAAGAAGAATAGTATCATTTATGAAGATTCGATACATTAGCCTCCAATTTAGTAAAGGAAGTGTGTTTGGTCCCTTTACGTAGAAAAGTTTTATTATAAATTATTTTAAAGTCATGTCACCTTCAAATATAGAGTAGCAATTGAAGTTTAGCTAACAAATTGATAACTAAATAGAAGAATAGTTAATAATTTTGAAGATTATGGATATTTATAAGCAACGAGATTAAAAATGTGAAGTACTTTTCAAGTAATTAAAGTTTATCATACATAACAAAACGAAGGACTCGTTTGTCGATAAAAATCATTCACTTTCTTTAATAAAGATTTACTTTATTTTAAAATCATGTTGGATTCAAATTTAAAAAAAGGAAAAATAGTCTGATATATATTCAAACTTTAATTAAATTTATTATAATATGTATGAACTTTGTGAAGGTCCTATAATTCTTCTAGACTATTTTTTAGCGTATGATGACCCCTATTAAATTATTTATTGCATATTTTAAAGACATTTATTTACATTAATTTTTTTATTAATAAATTTTATTTATTTATTACTTAGCTTATAAACGTCACTAAAATACATTAATGAATAATTTAGAGGAACATAAAACCATCACAAAATTCACGTATGTTATAATAATTTTTATCAAAATTTAAATATATTTTAGATCCTTTTCCTTTTTAAAAATAACTTATTTTCCAACTCCATCTTCGTAATTCCAAATAAAATGCTCCATTTCTTTCGTTTGGAAAAAAATATAGCCAAAAACAACTTCACTTTCCACGCAAATTCATAAATACCAAATTAAATAATTGTAGTTAATACATATTGCAAAACGCCTACTAAAATTAATAATTAATCAATAAAGGAAAAATATTACTGGACCAATACATGTGACAAACTGTCCAATGGTCAAGGATCCGCATGACTTGGACTAGTATATATAAACAGTTTTACCTAATTAAAACTTCCATGGAACTTTTTTCTCTATTTATTTAAAATCAGTTTTAACAAGATGAAACTATTAGTTATTTTCTTGTATTTCATCTACTTATTCCAACATGTTAGATCAAATGAGATAATTAGTGATGGATTTATAAAAACAGAAGGGGTACATTTTATGCTAAATGAGAGTCCATTTTATGCAAATGGATTCAATGCTTATTGGTTAATGCAAATTGGCTCTGACCCATCACAGAGAGATAAAGTTTCTTCTACTCTTCAAAATGCTGCTACTCATGGCCTTACTGTTGGTAGAACTTGGGCTTTTAGTGATGCTGGTTCTTCACCTCTTCAGTATTCTCCTGGATATTACAATGAAAATATGTTTCAGGTATTCCAAACTTTTTTTTTAGTATATATTTATGATCATGGTGTTCGGACTAGTTGCCATGAGCCGGACTCATTTGACATAGTGGTTTGGACCGGGTGCTCGCTATGCTCCCTAGACTACACTGAGTATGTTGTTGTTGTATGGTGATGTTTGTACTCGTATTCGTATCTGCATTGTTTCATCAGAAATATAATGGGATTCTTTTTTTTTTTTCTTTTTTTTTCAATACTAGACTAGTCTTAGAAGTAGGAAATTCAGTCAATTATCTATTGGCTCGATCCATTTTAATGGAACATTTTATTCGTTCCAATTGAGCTGCTTGAAATGTGCCTATTATTTCGATGTCCTTTCGTTAAAACAGGGGAAGATTTATTTATTCTGCATAATTTAATTTCGTTTATTCGAACTACGTGATTCATAAAAGGCTCTCCGGTATATTAGAACTTCAGCTATGCACGGTGTGTAGGAAGGATTCGGACCATGAGGCTCTATTGTACATAGGTTGTACTATATTTCTACAAGATTTTGCTTCCACGGCTTGAATCCGTAAGACTGCACCTTCCTAAAAGCCATGGAGTTCCTATTTGCTTAATTTTGTCTGGCAAGGCTCAAGACAAATGGAGGAAAATCAGATTATTTTTTTATTTATTTTTTCTAAAATCTATGCCCTTTTTTATTTTAATTTTATTTTTGTTCTGCTTTAGGAATGTTGTAATTATGCTCTGATTTAATGAGGTATAATATATGTTTTTTTAAAAAAAAATAAAATTTGGTAGGGTTTGGATTTTGCAATTTATGAAGCTGGGAAAAATAGGATTAAGTTAATCCTGAGCTTGGTTAACAACTATAATGACTTTGGAGGAAAGAAACAATATGTGGATTGGGCAAATGGTCAGGGACAATCTTTATCGTCTGAGGATGATTTCTTCACAAACTCTGTTGTTAAGGACTACTTCAAAAACCATATTAAGGTATGTTATACAAATTAAAATTATTTGAGACATAAAAGTGTATCGATGTATTTGTCTTAGTTATAATTTGGACTGTCAAAGAAAGTGATTTGAATTGTTAATTATTGTGATTTATAGTATGTATATTCTAATTATGTAAATTTTATTTCAACAAATTTGAAGATTCTATGTCCGAGTCCACGTCGGACATTTGTTTATTCAATCCTCGGAAGGCATCAAGTGTATCAATTTATTTGTCTTGGTTATAATTTGGACAGTCGAGGAAGTATTTTGAATTGTTAACAAGTGTGATTATATTTTATAAGTATGTTGATTCTAATTATGTAAATCTTATTTCAACAAATGAAGATTCTATATTCAAGTTCACATCAAACTTTAGTTAATTTGACCCTCGTATTTTGAATCATTTCAAAAAAATTGAAACAGAGGGAATAATATATATATATATATTTTTTAAAATGATTTCTTTTCTATAAATTATTAAGTAGCCGTTTGGCCATGAGTATTTTTTCACTTTTTTTTTTCGAAAAATTATTTTATTTTAGTGAAAAAAAGTAAAAATCACGGTGTTTGGCCATGAAAATTCTAAATATAATTTAGAATTGTATTTTGAAAAAGTGAAAACAAGAAAAATTTGTTTCAACTTTTTTCACTCCTACTTCTCTTGCAAAATTTCAAAAACAACTTTAATTTATATTCATGGCCAAACATAACTCCAACTCCAACTTCAATTTCGACTCTATTTTTAACTCCGAAAAATTTTGTTTTCGTGGCGAAACGGGCCCTAATTATGTGATGATGATAAACAGACAGTTCTAACAAGAACCAACAGCATAAGTGGAGTAGCATACAAGGATGATCCAACCATAATGGCTTGGGAGCTTATGAATGAGCCCAGATGTAATTCTGATCAATCTGGAAATACTATGCAGGTAATAATACTTCAGTTTCTTTATTCTCTTTGCCTTGGAAAACTAACAATTTAAATCCTATGTTTCTTTGTTTTGCCTAAAAGTCAATTATTAATAATGTGAAGAAAAATGATGGCTAGTTACTTATTGTTTCAATATAATATTGCAGGCATCTTTTCTTAGTTGTTTAAAACAAAATTGACTTACTTCTAAATTTTGTTTTTTCCCTTTGATGAGAGGCTTTTATAAACACACACATGCTATGGCATGTCTAAATTCATGGGTTTCAAAAGTTTCTAAGCCGCCATACGAATGCAATAACATGTTTAAAACTGTAAAATTTTAAGAACTTTTCATTTTCTTTTTAAAAAAATTGTTCGATTCAAACAAAGTTAAAGAAATTTGAATGGAGGGATTATAACTACTGGGCCAGCAATTCAAGTGGCTCGTATTTTAAAGATGCATACACAGAGTTTACGGACAGAGGCAGAATTAGAATTTTAGCTATGAGGCTGACAAAATCAAATAACTTTAGCTAAAATCGTTTATGTGTTAAATAATCTACATATAAATAATTTATTCAAAAAATCGATTTTTCTGACATTAAAAAGTCATTATTCAATTCTGAAACCACCTTTATTTACAGTAATATTCAACTTTTACTATTATTATGTGTGCATTGTTCTTCCACATGAAGACAACTTCATGCCAAAATGCAAGTTATTTTCAGCCACTCATTGTTGCAGTTGGATGTTGGGTAAACTTTAGTGGAAAGTCCTGTTTTTCTTGTGAATTAGCTTTAGTAGGATTAGGCAGTGAATCCTTACCTACTTTGGTCCTGTTCTAAATTAGGTAGTGAGTCCATTTTCCCACATAGTAGCACCATATTGTGAGACGATGTGTGCTAGTCTAGCAGTGGCGGATCCAGAATTTAGAAATTGTGAGTGCTCGTGAGGTTCGAACACATATATTGATGTCCAAAGGCTTAAGATTCCGTTTTAAAATCAAGACATCCAACTATCTTTTTGGTTTTATGGGTGTTTTTTTGAAGCTTATATCAATTTTTATGTTTTTTTATATAATTATACGTAATCTGTTGGATTTAACGAGTGACGGAGCACCATAAAAATTCATATAGGTCCGCCCCTTAATCTATTGTAATTTTTTTCGTAACTCTCCATACATAGCTCGAGACGATGACAATAACTTGATAAATACACCCCTTAGTGATGCACAATATGTACATTCAGGGATAGAGGTAGAGTTCTAATTACGATTACGAGTTTAGGCAGAAACCAACCACTTTGGCCAAAATTCTGTTTTTTTAACTAAGAAATTCTCTTAAAGCGTTGGATGAAATGTGTATGATGACTAATTTTTGCGATTAAGATGAAATAAATTTTATCATCATTGTACTTGTGTTTACAGGCTTGGATTAGTGAAATGGCATCATACGTTAAATCCATAGACAGTAATCACCTAGTAGAAGCTGGACTAGAAGGATTTTATGGATATTCAGATGCTCAAAAGCTGCAATTTAATCCAAACTTTCAAGTGGGGACAGACTTCATTACAAATAATCAAATTTCACAGATTGATTTTGCCACTGTTCACTCATACCCTGAGCAATGGTAACTTATCTAAAATGCTTTCTTTGTTATTTTTCCTTGGGGGCTCTGTTTCCGTGTCGAAGCTATAAAGTTCGTTAAGAATGTTTAAAATTTAGTATGTATTTATAAAAAATATTTTTTTATATATATATATATAATTTATGGATGAAGGTGGTATTCAACTGACTGCCTTCGTTGTATTTGGCTACGTCACTCCGTGTATGATACAATAGAAGTCATTTTTCTTCCCATATAGAAGACGGTTTCTGTGGAATGAGTTGGTTAGTGAAAAATATTTTTTAAAAAAATTATACATTAATTACTATTAATCGTATAGCAAATCGGACTGTGTTTTGATGAAAATTTTGCGTGTTATAGATCAGCACTAATAATGTCTGTTTTGGTCATTTTCTCGCAATTGGTAAAAAAAAGTTTTTGCTGAAAAAATGAAACAATTATTATGTTGTGAAATTTTACTTGATTCTTTATATAGGTTGACTGGTCGAGATGACGAAGCGCAACTTAATTTCCTAACCAATTGGCTGAGTGTCCACATTCAAGATGCACAATCAATTCTCAACAAGCCTATTGTATTTGCTGAGTTTGGTAAAACATCCAAAGGCCCTGGCTATACACCAGAGAAGAGAGACACACTGTTCAACACTGTATATTCCTCTATATATGGATCAGCTAGTGGTGGCGGCGCGGCGGCCGGAGGGATGTTCTGGCAACTTATGGCTGAAGGAATGGATTCATATAGAGATGGATATGAGATAATATTTAGTGAGTGTCCCTCTGTTACTGATATAATTGTCCAGCAGTCCAATAGGCTTAATAAGATTAGGAAAATGTATGCAAGGCTGAAGAATATAGAGAAGTGGAATAGAGCTAGGGAAAGGTATAATCATAGAAATTGAAGAGAAATTAATTGAACTTAGAGATGGATTAACATCAATATATCCTAGAAATGGATTTATAGACTTGAGTTATAGTTTTACGTTAGGAAAATAAGTTTTAGGTAATGTTTTTGTAACATACTAGTTAGTGAGTAGGAGGATATTGGCTTGCTGTCTATTTTAGTAGTCGTGGTACTACTCTTGTTTTTTTTGATAGCAGTTACTATTTATATTTTCGTGTAGGTTGATTATAATAGTATTTTATTGTAGTATTTTTCGGCTATTGTTTATTATTTTTGATATTGTCTGTTGTTTCTTTTACTTGCATTACTTTAGCATGGACTGTCTTTCTCTTGAAGCTGAGAATTGAATAGTATAACATAGGAAGTACTTTTATCCATACCGCTAGGAGTGCTTGGAATTTTAGTCCTACTCTATACTATAAAAAAAGTGGCTCTCCTTCGCTTTCTTCTTGGTAGTTGAAGATAGAGTCAGGTTTCGAAGGAAGCGTGTATGTGCTTAGCCCCCTCGCTCATAAAACGACTCTAAGCCACAGAAACTGTCTATGGCGCTACCCCTATCCAGTGGGCAGCGTGACGAACTATTATTCGAAATAAATGCCCTGCCTTTGACCTAGAGTTTAGGTCTATGGACACCATACCTTTTTTATTATATTGGGTATGTTGTTGTTAACAATACGTTTTACATGTTATATATTTTAAGGAATTATTCTACCTATTTATGATGACTTAAAAATACATCGCGAAAACGAAGAAATGTTCGACTACCTATTAACGTAGATAACTTCAATTTTTTTATGGCCGTAAGCATGCCACTATACTTTTAAGTTACTTTAATTGGGAAGATGTGATTCACAAGCAAGCATAATCTTAATGTGTTTATATGATGGTCCCATAACCCATCTTTGATAGTTGCATATTTTTTTTATGTTCTACCTAAGTCAAGATTTTAGGAGTAGGATTACATAGTTATGATTCTTTCCCATCAATATTTAATTAAAATTCAGACAAATTTGTAAGTTTAATCAATTTATGTTACTTGTTTTGAATAGGAGATACGGATAGTATTAAATGTATATGTTCAAGAAGTCACAATTCAAATTCTACGACATGATTTTATTTTATTTTTTAATGGGTATTTGCAGAAATGGGCTTATCGATCGTATCTTGGGTTTCAAGTGATGCCATAGATTCAAAATATGAAAATTAACATCCATGTATCGTATACATATAAATGTGATATGGTATACACAATATTAACAAAGAAACATAATTCCTATTATCTGAAAATATGTATACTTTTAAATTCATCACGATGTATCATAAGTTATTGAGTATTCATCATCAAACTTATCAACAATTATGTTCATGAGCAATTGATAGAGATTTCAACAAACAAAAGCATATCAAATCATGTGATATTTAAAAAAATCGGAAATTGACAGAATGGTCGAATTTAAAAACAATTTAGAAAGATACAGACATCATTTTTCGATAAATGATGGACAATAAAAAATTTCCAACACTTCCTCTTTTGAGATTCAATTAACAATAACAAATTTATTCAACTTTTTCCCTCACTTCATTTTAGTTTAATTTTCGACCTGAGAAGATTTTATGTGTCCTGGACTTGAGATTTTACGTGTCTGATTTCTGAATTTTTTTCCCGAAGAACTCTCTTTCACATCTCAATTAACAATAACAAGTTTTTTCAACTTTTTCCCTCGCTTCATTTTAGTTTTCGATCTGAGAAGATTTTACGTGTCCTAAACTTGAGATTTTACATGTCCGATTTGATTTTTTTTTCGAAGAACTCTCTTTCACATCAACTTTGAACTATAATTCAACAAAATCGCTCAAAGAAATTATTAAATCGTATATCCCTAATGTGTAGAGAATCCCAAAATTTCATAAAAGATCGTCCCTTAGTTGGTACACTGCCAAATTTCCTTGGAAAAATAATATAAAAATACATCTTTAACTTATCATATTTACACAAATCTCCGATCTTACAAAGTAATTACAAAAATCTCAACTAATTAATATCTTCCTTAGATATATCAGGAGCTAATTATGTATCTTGGCACACCCAAAATTGAAAAAAATATATCGGGAGCTAATTATGTATCTTTATAGAAGAAAAAATATATCTTCGTTGGATGTATTATGTATCTCGATAGACTCAAAATCGGAGAAAATGTATGAGGAGCTAATTATGTATCTTTATAAAAGAAAAAATGTATATTCGTTGGATGTATCGGAAGATAATTATGTCTATCGACAGACCCAACATTGAAATTTCAGTAATTATAAAAAATATCAAGATTTTCCATAATTAAGCTCCAAACTTTTGGGATTTATGTTGTTTTTCCAATTTCCTTGGAAAAATAACATAAAAATACACCTTAACTTACCATATTTACACAAATCACCACCCTTATAAAGTAATTACAGAAATTCAACTAATTATGTATCTTCATTAGATGTATCAGGAGCTAATTATGTATCTCGGCACACCCAAAATTGAAAAAAAAATATCGGGAGCTAATTATGTATCCTTACAAAGAAAAAATGTATCTCGACAGATCCAAAATCGGAGAAAATGTATCGAGAGCTAATTATGTTTCTTTACAAAGGAAGAAATGTATCTTCGTTAGATGTATCGAAATCTAATCGTGTATCTACACAAACCCCGAATTACAGTTTCATTAATTATGCAAAATATCAAGATTTTCTATAATTACGCTCTTAAACTAGCGGGGGATTTATGTTGTTTTTCCAATTTTCTTTGTAAAACTAGTCAAATAAGCCCAACAAGCAAATATGGAGCCCATTACATTACATTACATTACATTACCGAAGCCCAATAACCCTCCGATAAGCAATCTAATCTAATCAACCCATACTCCTCTTTTCTCCATCTCTCGTTTCAACAATAACAATGGCTCTCACTCTCTCCAACACTTTCCTCCAAAAAAATGTCGCCCCTCCTGCATTCTCCCTCAACAAGGTACTCCCTAACTCTCCGTAATTTTTTTTTTTTTTTTTTTACGCTAGAAACTAATAAAAACAAGTTTAAAATTCTAGGTATTTGATAGAATTAAATGTTCAAAAATACACCTAAAGTACTTTGATTTTTCGAGTTTTATATGTGAATTATTCGGTGTGCGTTTATTTTTTTTTAAACCTAAACTATCACCAATTATTTATTATAACATACTTCAATAATCAATTGTTCACTTGGTAGTGATATTGCAGTTAGAAAATGTTACCAATTGATGGTTGACGTGTGTTTTGATGAACTATACTAGAGTCACCAACTATACGCCTCAACTATTACTCCTTGTGTTTCAAAAACAATGACCTGTTTTAACTTGGCACCAGTTATGTCAAATGTATCAAAATATCTTTTAATCATATGGTCTTAAACATGCCACGTGGAGAGTTGAAATTAAACTATTATTAAAAAAAGAAATGATCATTCTTTTTTAAACAAACTAAAAAGGAAAGTCGGTCATTCTTTTTTAAACGGAGGGAGTAATTTTTTCACTTTACCCGCTTGAGTGGTGGTGATATTTTAGATAGGAAAAATGAACAATTGATAGTTGAGGTGTGTTTTGATTGTACGAATTTTATACTAGAACTGTGATCGACTATTTATCAAAACACACCTCAATTATCAATTGTTTAATTTTCCTATATGAAGGAGGGTGCTATTTCAGGTAGGAAAAGCGAACATATGATAGTAAAGATGTATTTTGATAAATAGTTGGTGATAGACTTTAGGTGTGTTATTGACCTTCACTCTATTTGATATGATATATATATGATTCTTAAAAATTGAATTTTGCAGGTGGGAGTTGGGAGTGATCAGATGAGGTGGAGCTGCAGGAAGAAGGACATACACCCTCAGTTCCACGAGAATGCTAAGGTTTACTGTAATGGAGAGCATGTGATGACAACTGGGGGAACAAAGAATGAGTACACAGTGGATGTTTGGTCAGGTAATCACCCTTTTTACCAAGGTAGTCGTTCACAGCTTCTTCTTGATGCTGATCAGGTAGAAAAATTCCGGAAGAAGTTTAGTGGGTTATCACAGATTATGCAAATTCCAACTCTCAAAGGTGAGATTGTGCTTCCTCCTAAGAAGAAGAAACCGACCAAGAAGAAGTAGACTTATTGTGTTTGTAATTCCCTTAGTTCGTTGGTAAATGAGGAAATTGTTGAAAGAATTAGGGGTTTGTGTATTATGTTTGTATTTTGATGGTTTAAATTTTGAACTCATTCTATGATTTGAAATGGAAGTATAAAAATTGAGTCTTTGTTCTTCATATTGTTGTAATTGCTGTTGTTAGATGGTTCATTAGTTTGTTGGGTTGTTAGAGCATTTAATTTATCTTAATTTTAATTGGCATTGATGAGGGTATAAAATGAGCTTAAATGGAGAAGTTAGAATTCATATAGCCGACCCTCCAACTTGTTTGGGACTGAGGCATAGTTGCTGTTTTATCATTGCTTCAACTCTTGGAACAGGATGAGCCTAAAAATAGGGCAGAATGAGCTTAAGTGGAGAATCGGGATTCATATAGCCATCCCCACAACGTGTTTAGGACTGAGGTGTAGTAGTTGATTTATCATTTCGTCGACTATTGGAATGGGATGAGCTTAATTAGAGCAGAATGGATGCAGAAATTTGTATTATCTGTAACCAGTTTGGAGTTTAGGTGATCATACTTCACTGTTAATAGCTTCAAATGAGCTGCCCTTCGCTTCTTTCCTTCTCCTCTTTGGTCTTGCACTATCTTGGTGTAATATTATTTCGTTTCAGCCACTCCTTGACACAAACCGATCCAAGCTACGGGTTTGGCAGAACCCAATAGCTTTGGTCTAGACTCTGTATATGTTCTATGATGTTCACTCAGTATCTTAAAATAATCTATCAAGAACCAACAAGCAAAAATGATTTTAGTCTAGAACCCATAGACTTAAAATTCTGGATCTGTCTATGCCTCTTGACGAACTAAAGATGAACTAAAGGCTGTTATAGGTTTGGCGTCTTGTCCTGTATGGTTGGATTAGCCAAATGTCCTAATTAGTTATACTTGTGCTCTGGTGCACTTCCATTCTTGCAGTTTGCCGTGGGAAGTGCTTTTAGAGACTTGCATATCAAACTCTGCATTCAACTTATTAATTTATTTCTTTGTTCCTTCCCTGCTATAGCTTTTTGAGGATTACATATCAAACTGTCCTTTCCTGTTGGTATACTTTGAAAAAGATTATGAAATAAGAATCTTGTGTACATTTATGTCTTTGTCCCTATCCCCTGCTATAGATTATCAGTTGCTTTTACTTTGTTATTTACATCTTCATAGAACAATATGTAAAGCTTTCGATCTATTTGGCTCCTCTATTGCTACCAATCTATTAATCAAGAATCTGTAAGCATCGCACTGTCAAATGTCTTTGCAAGTTCACTCTTAGGTACACGAGTTTTGGGCTGATTACGAGATGTTTCTGCCAGTTTTGTACTTCAGAGACTAAGCCAAGATAAAACCATTCAGGCATCCATGTGGTTTCCTTTGACAGAGACCTATTTTCACACTAAACTCATTAGAAGATTATGGTATAGTGGTTATTCATGCTCCACTGATTATATGCTGTTCTCCTAAAGACTTATTTCACAGGCTCTCAAAACCTCTTCAAAAAGGATTTAAGTATTTAGCTGCTAAGGCTTCATATCAGCATCTGGATTCAACTATACGGTCCAATTACTGGGACTGGCAATGACCAATGTCATAGCTTCTACATGAATCTTTGGTTCTTTCTGTTCTAGCTTCTGGTCTTCGGTTATTTCCTTTTTAAATTTATACTTCTTGCAAGTCATCTAAGTAGCTAGAAAGTCCCGTGGTCAAGGGTATGACCTAGTTGTCAATTAAGTAGCGGAGAGACATAGGATCTCAGGTTCAAATTTCATTTTCAATCTGTCCGAGCTTTCGCAGGGAGCTTTACTTGCTACTTGTGATGGTGGGAGACAAGAAGTACTTGGTGAACGCACATCAAAAGCAAACTCATATTCCGTAGCACAAAACTAACAGAAGAACCATACTTAAAAGAATATCTTCCATGTTTTTCTGAAAATTCTTGCTGGCTATGTGCCTTAAAGTATGCAGCTCGTAGCTTATAAATAGCGTCCATCGGTCACTTTTAAAGAGTCTTTGAAAAATAGCCACTGTTATGGAGTTTCTTATTTCATAGGTGAAACGGAAGTTCTAGATAGATTTTCACCTGTGAAATTTGAAATTTCATGACATGATTGTTTTTCAATTTCAAGAACTAAAATGTATAGCTATTTTGTGAATTTTATTAAAATTGGGCCTTGGTTGCTACTAGGACCAACTTAACAATGTAGTATGTACCACACGAGAATGTTTATCAAAAAGATGTCATGGATGCATTTTGATTTCGCATGGAAATATTAGAAGTGGTCTACTGAGGATCTGCTGTAGTATGATTAAATGGAGCGACATGATCAGCGCGCAGAAATATATTTTGATCCCGAATTGCTTGGGACTGAAACATAGTTGTTGTATATTAAGCTAGTGGCAGATGGAGCATATAATCAACGGGTTCAGTTGAATGCAATATTTTCGGCAGCAGCGTAGGCATTTACATCAAAAAAATCACAGTTTTCTTTTTTAAATAACACAAGTTGGAACTGATAATTTCAAAAGTATAATGAGTTTTAAAGAATTTTACAGCTAAATTTATCATATTTAAATCTTGAATTTACCTCAATGTTTTATAATTCTAAAAGTTTTACCCTTTTGTCAAAATATCGTTTGTTTATAGTCTAACATATGGGAAGTATATTTCATATTCTCTTAGATTGGCCATCTTCCACCATAGTCATTTACTTAGCGTGCTTATATGTGGTGCTTGCTTCGCGAACTAAGTTATTTTGGGACTATAGTTTGGGGATTATAATATTTAGATTTATGTATCTGAGCAGGATAAAGTAATATCAAGTTGGATGAGATATCTCATGATTAAGTTTGTGATTACGTTTATACTTTTTTTAACCAAAGATAAAATACCTTCGACCAAACAAAGTACAAACCTAGTCACAAACTTAATCATGAGATATCTCATCGACCCCGAGTCACTATTTGTTTTAGTTAGAAGTCTTGAAGATTAAGCTTCTGGTATGAAAGAATCCCTACCACTTGCGTGAATTAGCAAAGAACATTTTGTCATGTTTTATACTCAATTGCCTTTTAATTTCTCAGATACTTTAAGGAAGTGAAATACAAGTTTCCAAGTACTACGTACGTACACAAAATGTCAAAACTTATTCACAAAGTATATATTATATGATTGCTTCCACATTTTCAGCCATCCACCTTAAATTCATACAAGTTATACCAAAATCTTATAGTCTTTTTAAAGTCATAGTCAACCTTTACGTTCATATTTTAATTAGGTATTAGCTTTCTCCTATTTTTATGTCCAAAAAGAGAAAGTCAGTCTAGATTGGAAACACTAAGCAATTTACTTTATTCCAACTATTGTTGTTGTTAGCCATAATTGCAGATATAATATAATTGTAAACGACTATTATGTCGATGAAATCGGATATATAGTTAAAGATAATTGTAACGCTAATTTGATGTTAATCTACAATAAATGGTAAATAATCTGATATAACATGTTAAATTATACTAATAAAGTAAAAATTATTACACTACCAATCCATATAGAACTATTCAATTTTACTTTCCGTTCATTAAAAGATATAGAACCCTTGGACCACGTTAGCATTGTTAGTTCGCAACTTAACAACAATATATTCGGTTTAATCACAAGTCATGTGAAAAGAATAGGATTGTTTACACAGATTTTTTGTCTAACTTTATTGGGTAGAGATATTATTTTTAATAGATCCTCGAATCAAAATAAAAATATTCAATATGAGATTATACGAAAATAAGACATTAAAATTGCAAAATATAAAACAATTAGAGCAGCACAATATATAGTAATACACATTAAATATTCATGATCCCACGCTACGAGCGAAAACGCAGCAACCGACTAACCCTTCACCCCAATTTCTGTCCTCTAAATAATTCCAATATAGAATCATGTCCCTAGTGTCACACCCCTTTTTCGACTCCAAAAACTGATATGTATTTTAAGGTTTGAAAGGGTTTTTTATTAAAGTGACAAAATGGAGATTGGTTCCGAAAAAAAGATTGTTTTTACATTCAAAATCAGAGTCGCCACTTGGCATAATCTGGTGTGCCAAGTCACCATTGGAAAATCCTTTTCAAAACCATTTGACTCTTTAAACCGGTTTACGAACAGAGATTCCGGCTAAGGAATTCTGTTGACCGAGGGGAAGGTGTTAGGCACCCCTCGATCCCGTGGTTTGACCACGGTCGCTTGGTGGAGCGTATCGGCTAATTTGACATTACAAATGTACAAACCACATAAACACACAAAACAAGCAAACAAACAAATCACACAAAATTCAAAACAAACCAAAATAATGTTCAGTCCAAATTATACAATCCAAAATAAAAGAGGTGCTGAAATATAAAACCTATTCTATTCTAAACTAATCCTAAACTAAACTCCACCCGACGTTCCGGACCTTGATCACGAGCCTCCTTTGCGTACATGCTACTTCGGGGCATTCCCCGGATAAATCAATACAAATCCTTCGGGGCATTCCCCAGCCAAATGAGTACAATTTAAACTTTTCGTGCAATAAAGTAGAAAGTACCATTCACGCACATATTCAAACACTCCAACAACTCATTATTCCTAAATTTGCCTACCAAGCCTACGTTTGCCTACCAAGTTCAACGTATCACAATTCTATCATGTTTAACATTATCAATACATCAAAATTAATCAATATTCATTTTCCTCCATTTTTAATCCCCACCTTAATTCATTTTTAACCACGTGATTAACCCATTTCAATACACAATCCACCAATCGAGAATAACGAAAATTCATCAATCATGCTTAGCACATCACACACCCAAATGTCACCAACAGTTCACATCAACAAACAAACTACGGTATCGAATCACACGCAATCACAATCACATAAGAATTAAATAAAAGAGAAGAAAGAATTGGACCTTAAATTTGAAGCTTTCAAACTCAATGTTATTCGAATAAAGAGAGTCCGCACCCGGAAACCTCGAGCCGAACCTTAACACCAACAATCCAACTCGACAAATAATGACCCGTTCACCGTCACATTTCACGCCGTTACTGTTCACCGGTACTGTTCACCGGTCACTGTTCACCGGTTATTTTTTATTTTTTTTCATTGTTGTTCTTGTTCTTGTTCTTGTTCTTGTTCTTGTTCTTGTGAGGAAGATTATTTGGTGATTGTTGTTATTGTGGAGAAGATGATGATCAAAGAATGAACCCATCCTTTTCCTCTTAGAATTTTTCTTTTATAATGGGTATGGATTTGTTATGATGTGGGAATTTTGGTGGGTCTCCCATATATTCTTTCTTTGTGAACAAGAAAAAGGAGGGGGATCATATGGGTAGTTAGGGTAGGTGGAAGCTTTTGATTGGGTAGGTTGTTAGGATGAGATAAATTAGTTAGAGGTATTTTTTTTTGTTTATTTTTGTATTTTTGTAGGATATAATTACATGGGGTTGGACACATGGTAAGGTGAACTAAAAATGAATAAAATTAGACTTCGGGAGGTACAAAATTAGGTGTCTACATCATGCCCCCTTTGAATGTAAACACAAAGTGTTTTCAGACAAAGAAGTAGACAGCGAGACCAAATTTTGACCCGACCATTATTCAAAGAAAGAAACAGAAGGAAGAAGGACAACCGGGCCTTGACTTAAGACATCCCACCTACTCACATTATGAGAGGATCGAGTGACAAGTATCTCAACTTTTGGAGGGAGATGGACTATACCGAGTTGGAGAGTCGAGTGAGGTTCCATCGAGGTTTCGGTCCGCGGCTCTGTCATTACATAAAAAAAAATAAAAATAACAAGTTAAAACATAAATAAAATTACAAAAATCCTATCTATACAACTTCTATTGGTTCTTGACTCGACTTTCATCACCCTATTTTTCAGGCGGGCTCCTGACTTGCTATTTCTTTAACTTGTTGCTTGCCTTTCAATTTCTTCACCCTGTTCTGCAGGCGGACTCCTGACTTGCTAATTTTTATCAACTTGTTGCTATGCTTTCAATTTCTTCACCCTGTTCTGCAGGCGGACTCCTAACTTACTAATTTTTATCAACTTGTTGCTATGCTTTCAATTTCTTCACCCTGTTCTGCAGGCGGGCTCCTGACTTGCTATTTCATCAACTTGTTGCTATGCTTTCAATTTCTGCACCCTGTTCTGCAGACGGGCTCCTGACTTTCTATTTTTCAATCTGTTTAACTTTCAATATCTTCACCTTGGTTCTTGGTTTTCCATTTATTCGCCCTGTGCTTTGGGCATGCTCCTGAAATCACATCAAAACTGGAAAAAAAATTATCCCAAAAAAAAGAAATGCAATTTCTATGAGTTAATTGAAATGACTCGACTAAAAGGTACGTCTTATAGGAATCCAGGGGGATGACTCGACTAAAAGGTATGTCTTCTAGGAATCAAGGGAAATAAATCGACTAAAAGGTACGTCTTCTAGGAATCAAGGGAAATGGCTCGACTAAAAGGTACGTCTTCTAGGGGTCAAAGGGGATGACTCGACTAAAAGGAACGTCTTATAGGAATCAAAGGGGATGACTCGACTAAAAGGTACGTCTTATAGGAATCAAGGGATGACTCGACTAAAAGATACGTCTTATAGGAATCAAAGGGGATGACTCGACTAAAAGGTACGTCTTATAGGAATCAAAGGAAATGACTCGACTAAAAGGTACGTCTTATAGGAATCAAAGGGGATGACTCGACTAAAAGGTACGTCTTATAGGAATCAAGGGAAATGGCTCGACTAAAAGGTACGTCTTCTAGGAATCAAAGGGGATGACTCGACTAAAAGGTACGTGTTATAGGAATCAAGGGAAATGACTCGACTAAAAGGTACGTCTTCTAGGAATCAAAGGGGATGACTCGACTAAAAGGTACGTCTTCTAGGGGTCAAAGGGGATGACTCGACTAAAAGGTACGTCTTATAGGAATCAAAGGGGATGACTCGACTAAAAGGTACGTCTTATAGGAATCAAGGGATGACTCGACTAAAAGGTACGTCTTATAAGAATCAAAGGGGATGACTCGACTAAAAGGTACGTCTTATAGGAATCAAGGGAAATGACTCGACTAAAAGGTACGTCTTATAGGAATCAAAGGGGATGACTCGACTAAAAGGTACGTCTTCTAGGGGTCAAAGGGGATGACTCGACTAAAAGGTACGTCTTATAGGAATCAAAGGGGATGACTCGACTAAAAGGTACGTCTTATAGGAATCAAGGGAAATGACTCGACTAAAAGGTACGTCTTCTAGGAATCAAAGGGGATGACTCGACTAAAAGATACGTCTTCTAGGGGTCAAAGGGGATGACTCGACTAAAAGGTACGTCTTATAGGAATCAAAGGGGATGACTCGACTAAAAGGTACGTCTTATAGGAATCAAAGGGGATGACTCGACTAAAAGGTACGTCCTATAGGAATTAAGAGAAATGACTCGACTAAAAGGTACGTCTTCTAGGAATCAAAAGGGATGACTCGACTAAAAGGTACGTCTTCTAGGGGTCAAAGGGGATAACTCGACTAAAAGGTAAGTCTTATAGGAATCAAAGGGGATGACTCGACTAAAAGGTACGTCTTATAGGAATCAAGGGATGACTCGACTAAAAGGTACGTCTTATAGGAATCAAAGGGGATGACTCGACTAAAAGGTACGTCTTATAGGAATCAAAGGGGATGACTCGACTAAAAGGTACGTCCTATAGGAATTAAGAGAAATGACTCGACTAAAAGGTACGTCTTCTAGGAATCAAAAGGGATGACTCGACTAAAAGGTACGTCTTCTAGGGGTCAAAGGGGATAACTCGACTAAAAGGTAAGTCTTATAGGAATCAAAGGGGATGACTCGACTAAAAGGTACGTCTTATAGGAATCAAGGGATGACTCGACTAAAAGGTACGTCTTATAGGAATCAAAGGGGATGACTCGACTAAAAGGTACGTCTTCTAGGACTCAAGACTTAAGTTAGGAAGTGCATTACCTAAGAAGCAAAATTCGAATTACCCAATCAAGGAAGTGTGTTTCCTTATCAATGTTGTTTGAATTATCAAAACAATGAAGTGTGTCTCCTTACCAAAGTTGCTTGAATTACCAAAACAAGGAAATGTGTCTCCTAGAGATCTTGAATTATGAATTTTACCATGGTTTTGATTACCAAACCTGTGCAGCAACCTTGCCTCTTGCATTTGTTGAGGTGAGAAATTACGGCCTTTGATGTTTAGGCCTTTGATGCCTGTCGTAAGTGATTGGCATGGTCCTCTTCTGATCTAGAATAAACTAGAATATCATCTATAAAAACTATCACAAATACATCCAGGAATGGCTTAAAAACCCTATTCATCAAATCCATAAAAGCTGCAGGTGCATTTGTTAGCCCAAATGACATAACTAGAAACTCATAATGACCATACCTTGTTCGGAAAGCTGTTTTGGGTATATCTTTTTCTTTGACCCTCACTTGGTGGTAACCTGACCTCAAATCAATCTTAGAAAAACACTTGGCGCCCTGTAACTGATCAAATAAATCATCAATTCTTGGGAGAGGATATTTATTCTTAATAGTCACCTTATTTAATTGCCGATAATCAATACACATCCTCAGCGAGCCATCCTTTTTGCGCACAAATAACACTGGAGCTCCCCAGGGGGACATACTAGGCCTTATGAATCCCTTCTCTAGCAAATCTTTCAATTACTCTTTCAATTCTCGTAATTCTGCTGGGGCCATTCTATACGGAGGAATGGAGATTGGTTGGGTGCCTGGTATTACATCAATACCAAACTCTACTTCTCGTTCAGGAGGCAAACCTGGAAGATCTTCAGGGAATACATCAGGATATTCATTTACCACTGGTACCGTGTGAAGATCTGATGATTCCGATTCCGTATCCTTTACTCTAACTAAATGACATATGTAGCCCTTGGAAATCATTTTTCTCGCTTTGAAATAAGAAATAAATCTACCTCCTGGTGCGCCAATCTTACCTTGCCATTCAATAACTGCTTCATCAGGAAAATGTAAATACATCTTTTTCGTACAACAGTCAATTTTGGCATAACAAGACGCCAACCAATCCATACCCATTATAACATCAAAATCTACCATTTCTAGTTCCACAAGATTGGCCATCGTGTCTCGACCACACACAGTTACTACACAATCTTTATAAACTCTTCTAGCAATAATAGATTCCCCAACCGGGGTAGACACTTCCAACGGTTTATCTAACAATTCGGGGGTCCTTTTGAACTTTCCAGCAACCAAAGGAGTAACATATGATAATGTAGAACCGGGATCAATTAGAGCATATACATCAAATGAAAATATGGACAACGTACCCGTAACCACATCTGGGGAAGCCTCTAGATTCTGTCGATCCGCTAAAGCATAAGTACGATTCTGAGTCCCGCTGGAACTGGCGACTCTTTTTTTATTACTAGCGTGACCCGCAGGTCGTGCACCCCTACCAGAATAAGATACCGGTGACGATGATGCAACAGCTGATCCTGAAGGTCGTGCTATGCCACCTGCGCCCCTTCGTGGGCATTCTCTCATCATATGCCCCATCATACCGCACCAATAACAAACATTTGTTCCCATTCGACATACGCCCATATGATGCCTTCCACATTTATTGCATGACTCTCGAGCAGGTCTCGATTGGCTCATATTCCCTTGCCCATGATAACCCACAGATCGCGAACTATGACCCTCACTTCTTTGCCCAAATTGACTGCCTCTGAACCCCTGATGCTGTGGTGGAGCACTAGCTGCAGAATAAGAAAATAATGGCCTAGGTGGTCTAGCAGAAAATTGAGGTCTAAAACCTCCCTGTGGCGCCATAAACTGCCCTGTAGATCTGGCCCTCTTCGAAGATCCGCTTTCAAATTCCTGTGTTCCTCTTCTTTGCCTCTGATCTTCCATTTTCTGTGCAAATGCTTGGATCCTAGCTATATCCATGTCTTTATTCAGTGCAGCAATAGTACAATCCCTAACCAAATACGAATCCAATCCATTCACATACCGATGAACTCTGTCATCCATAGTAGCTATAACATTAGGAGCATATCTGGACAAGGAATTAAATCGAAGACTATACTCCCTCACACTTGTATTACCCTGCCGAAGATTTAAGAACTGATCCGCACGGGCCTGACGAGTCTCATATGGAAGATAATGATCAATAAATGCCTCTTTGAACTCTTTTCAAGTAGCTGGGGGTGCATCAATGCCCCTTGACCGTTTCCAGTCTTCATACCAATATATAGCCTCACCTTTGAATCTATACGCGGCTAACTCCACTGTCTCTCTGCCCGATACGTGCATCACCTCTAGGGCCCTTTGGATTTGATCAATAAAGTCCTGCGGATCTTCGTTAAGATCGGATCCGATAAAAGTAGGCGGATCCATCTTAAGAAAATCTTGCGTCCGAAAACTAGCCGCCCTATCAGTACCGCTAGAACCCGCGGCAGGAATAGCTTGCCCTTGGACTTGCCCAGCAACTATACGAGTCAAAAGTTGCACTGCATTTCTAAGATCTTGATCAACAGCATTAATAGATGGCTCTGGGGATATAGTTCTCCTCCCCCTTATTTCTTCCGGACTGGGGGAAGTTTCTGATGCATGCTCAGCTGGAGCCTCACTTTGATTAGCTGGTATAGTGGGTGACTTACTAGTCCCCTTTCCGGCAGCCACATCTACTTGCTTACCGGTATTTTTGCTTCTGGTAACCGGCATCATTACTATAATAAGAGGAACAAACTGATTCAGTGGTCAACTATGACTTCATATACAATATAAGCTCTATCGCACGATCTAATACATGAAGAAAAGAAACAATTCTTAAATGTCCATAGCCTCCTGTTTATAGATGTGGTGCACAACACACCGATAAACAAGACTCTACGTAGACACGGCTTTGTAGACTCACTAGGACGAACCTCTCTGATACCACTTTTGTCACGCCCCAAAATCCCATCGGGCCGGACTGGCACCCGAAGCCGAGAAGGCCCGGGAGAACCCGTTCAAATACCTGTACTTTTCCTTACATTCACCAAAAATTTGGGCAGCACTTCGTTACATACAGAAGGGTCTAATTCCCTGTATCAGCACAACACGCACAAATATATATATATAATATAATACTTGGCCGTCGGGGCCACCACATATACAAATATAACATCACTATATAAACTCCCATGACTTGACCCTTCCTTATGTCTACAAAGCCTCTAGGATATACATGACATAACTAGGGTCGGGACAAACCCCCGCCCACACATGACTCATGTACAATAACAAAACATAAGGAACCGACTCGGAAAGCTCCGAAGCAAATTGGAGCTCACCAACAATAGTTGTATGATCTGGCTCCTATCTATGCTGCGAATGACCTGAAGCACCTGTGCCTGCAACATGAAATGCAGGTCCCCCGTGAGGGACGTCAGTACGAAATATGTACTGAGTATGTAAAGCTGTAAATAATCATATGTAATATAGGGGATCAGGAAAATCAGACGCAAGTGAATAAATCATAATAGAAGTGAACCACACTTCATAAACACCTTTAGGATCATGTACATTATAATTAATCTGAATTGGGTTCGTGAATTCGAACACATTTGTGGAACGGTATCCATTCGTTCATTTCATTCTTTACAATTATCATTCGCCATTACCTCCTCCTCCCGAACCTCCAACCACCTAACAATAATCAATATTGTACCGTACTGTGACCATTAGGCTGCCTCCAGTACATATCAACTGGGATCGACCCATGCTAGGCTTATGCCCCTGGGATACCACCCATAAACACATAAATAGGGATCGACCCATGCTAGGCTTATGCCCCTGGGATACCACCCACACATATATCAAATAACACACATAAGATATCTTTCCAACAACTTAGTTCAAAAGCTTTTGAGATTATTACATTAGTGTTCATGCCAATATAATACCTTTGGAACAATGATACATCAATAGGAATCAAGTAATAGACCTTCTATACAATAACGATGTTATAAAGACTCATTGGTACATCAACAATGTGTTTCAGAATCATCAATATCACAACAATGAAATAGGAGCCTTTTGGTATATCAATGAAACATTTTTACACTTTATAGAATGGAAACAACTTCGTTGGTAATGTAGAACAATACATGTCTTTGGACAACCTTGGAATCTTACTTGATGGAACATTGGTGTTTTCATGCCAAAGAACATTGTTAGAGTATGCTTTACATACCTCGTTGTAGATTCGGATACCAATTCAATACAACTTCCCGCCTTTACAAATCACTTATCTACAATGAAATATTTGGCATCTAGTATTAGCAACCCAACACCACAATTCTCTTCCATAATTCCATACAACCACTATTTGCAAAACATTCCAAAAACCAACTTGAACAATAGGTTTATGTGTGTATATATATATATATATAATCATCATTTCAATACCACATCATCCCTTCACAATTCAACATAATCCAACATCATTTCCCAATCATCTTTCAACAACAATCAAATAGCATACTTCTTATGCTCACATGCATACATATATATATATATATATATATATATATATATATATATATATATATATATATATATATATATATGTATATATATATATATATATACATATTCATATAAATAACACCAACATAATTTACATTCTTACCATAAAATGGCCCTTTTGATTTCGAAGTCCTGTTGGAACAAATAAGGGATGCTTCTCGAAGCCCTCGAGACGATGAACACAACTACGGAATCAATTTGGACTTTCCACGGTTGAATCACAAGATAATTGGAGTTGAAATTAGGCTAGGGTTTCCTTATTCTCAATAATATGATGATAATTGATGGATATAAGACCAATTATATCTATATAATGACCAATTTTCGTCCAAGAGATGATGGAAAATGACCATATTGCCCTTAAAAATTTAAGTAAATCCGAATCTGTCCATGGTGGACTGTTTTGACAGGCTAAAGTAAATCGGCCATAACTCTTTGCTCCGATATCGGATTTGGGTGAAATTGGTATCTTTGGATAGATAATTCAAAGGGCTTTCATTTCATATAAAGTAGGCCACCCAGTTCATCCTGTACAAGGAGTTATGATCGTTTGAATTTGACCCTAAAAAACTGTTTTGAGAGGCTGAAGTAAAACGAGTATAACTCCTTACTAAGATGTTGGATTTGGATGAAACTAATTGCATTGGAAAGAAGACTCAAAGATATTTCTTTTGATAGGTCGCAGCCCTCCCAGTTCATTATATTGAGAGAGTTACGATCGTTCAAAGTCGACCCAAAAAACTGGCAGGCCTCAGTAGTTTGAATTTCCTGCACATTTACTGTTCACAATTATCCCGGCCGCCGTTTTATAGTTTCGAACGTGCTCGATTATATCCGAAACTTATCCGTTTTTGGAAATCTTTATATCGTTGGAAAGCTTATTCAATAAACTTCGTATGAAAACATCGACGGGCAAATTCCGATATACATACAGTCGATTCCTATACACATATAATCAAACTATACACTTGAAACCATCTCAAAATAATCAATACTCATACTTAAACTCATATATACCTTAGGATCAATACTTATACTCCAACACATATAACCATGGCTAATGCACGTAATTAAGTATGGGGTGTTACAGATGCATTTCTGTCATTTGTTGTCTTAGCCTACTGACCTCTTACTTTAAACTCTCATTTTCCTGATTCTTTGTTTGATCCATGATGTCACTCTCTATATCTTTGTTGAACACAACTAACCATTTGGATTTGGTGTGATGTGAAGGACCAGCCAGAATGCCACAAACCAACCACCTTAAACTGACTCAACATAAAACAACAAATGTGTTAGAGTTCAACACTTTTTCAAAACCTTTTTTTTTTTTTTAAAGATCACCGAACCCAAGAAGGGCGCCTACGTATCTCACTCCCGAGAGAGGAGAATCAGGTGTGCGTAGTTCGTGAAATCTTGCCAAAATGGCCGATTAAACTCTTTTTCTTTCTATTTTCTTTTTCTTGAAACTTTAAAAAGAAAAGAAAAGAAAAATTTGTCAAAAGAAATGACGAAAATATTTTTGAATTCTTCGGCTTTAACATCCCTATACCAAATGAAACCTATGATTACCAAAGAAAATCTTTTTGGGTTTTCGATTTTGAATTTCATATGAAAACGAAACTTGAACCTATTAAAGAAAAAATCTTTTTTTTTCTGTTTTCTCTTAAAGACGTATATGAAACACCTATTCGAATAAAGAGTGAAGAAAATCTTTTTTTTTATTATTTTTGAAATAAGATCCCCGAACCCACAATAGGTTGCCTACGTATCTCACTCCCGAGAGAGGAGAATCAGGGGTGCGTAGTTCGTCCAGATTGGACAATTAACAATTAACTAATAAATTGATCCTAACTTAAGAGACACAACCAAAAACAAACGAATAAAAACTTTTTGGATTTTCAACTAGACACTTTAACTTAGACTGACACCATCAATTATGGAAAAAATCTTTTTGGTGTTTTTGCTTTTGACAAATAAGTAGAAAGGCAAACAAAAATCTTTTTGATATTTTCGTTTTTGAGAAATGAGTGCAAAAGGTAAATTTTTTTATTTTTTTTGAATTTTTGGATTGTGAAAAAAAAGCCATAAAGAACACTAAAAGCTACGACACTCTTTTTTTTTTCTTCTTTTCGACTCACTTCACTTTTTTTCTCTATTTTTTTCAATAGTTCTTGCCTGCGCACCTTACTTCTAACACATGTTTTCACCAAATCAGTCCGTCAAATGACCCCATTACCCTCAAAGATGCAACATTTAGCACGTAGAGATGCGTTAGAGGTGAGTCTCCTACAAAGGACCAAGTGGGCCCGGCTAGGTCTCAATATGATGCACATAAGCATGACCTAAAGGCTGACCTATGTTGTGGTTTACTAACAAGGCCGTTCGGGGGAGCATATGGTCGATAGTGGCTGCTTTGCTTTCCACCTACTCCATACATCCAACGGCTCCCCCCCCTAAAATAAAGGTGACTCAAATAGAGTTCGTGCGCACGACGTGCGCTCCGAGACTTGTTGCGGAAAGAATTGACTCGGGTTATGCAAATGATGCCAGATATAAAGCGGTAACACATAGGATAAATACTGTAAACAAAGAGCACGAAAATGCACAAAAGTGAAAACACAAACAAAAATCACAAACAATGCTTATACACTCGTAATGTTAAACAAAGCCTATACGACTCCTAAAAAAGTTCGAATTCTGAAGTAGTCCCTAGCAGAGTCGCCAGAGCTGTCACACCCCTTTTTCGACTCCAAAAAAAGATATGTATTTTAAGGTTTGAAAGGTTTTTTTATTAAAGTGACAAAATGGAGATTGGTTCCGAAAAAAAGATTGTTTTTACATTCAAAATCAGAGTCGCCACTTGGCATAATCTGGTGTGCCAAGTCACCATTGGAAAATGCTTTTCGAAAACATTTGACTCTTTAAACCGGTTTACGAACAGAGATTCCGGCTAAGGAATTCTGTTGACCGAGGGGAAGGTGTTAGGCACCCCTCGATCCCGTGGTTTGACCACGGTCGCTTGGTGGAGCGTATCGGCTAATTTGACATTACAAATGTACAAACCACATAAACACACAAAACAAGCAAACAAACAAATCACACAAAATTCAAAACAAACCAAAATAATGTTCAGTCCAAATTATACAATCCAAAATAAAAGAGGTGCTGAAATATAAAACCTATTCTATTCTAAACTAATCCTAAACTAAACTCCACCCGACGTTCCGGACCTTGATCACGAGCCTCCTTTGCGTACATGCTACTTCGGGGCATTCCCCGGATAAATCAATACAAATCCTTCGGGGCATTCCCCAGCCAAATGAGTACAATTTAAACTTTTCGTGCAATAAAGTAGAAAGTACCATTCACGCACATATTCAAACACTCCAACAACTCGTTATTCCTAAATTTGCCTACCAAGCCTACGTTTGCCTACCAAGTTCAACGTATCACAATTCTATCATGTTTAACATTATCAATACATCAAAATTAATCAATATTCATTTTCCTCCATTTTTAATCCCCACCTTAATTCATTTTTAACCACGTGATTAACCCATTTCAATACACAATCCACCAATCGAGAATAACGAAAATTCATCAATCATGCTTAGCACATCACACACCCAAATGTCACCAACAGTTCACATCAACAAACAAACTACGGTATCGAATCACACGCAATCACAATCACAATCACATAAGAATTAAATAAAAGAGAAGAAAGAATTGGACCTTAAATTTGAAGCTTTCAAACTCAATGTTATTCGAATAAAGAGAGTCCGCACCCGGAAACCTCGAGCCGAACCTTAACACCAACAATCCAACTCGACAAATAATGACCCGTTCACCGTCACATTTCACGCCGGTACTGTTCACCGGTACTGTTCACCGGTCACTGTTCACCGATCACTGTTCACCGGTTATTTTTTATTTTTTTTCATTGTTGTTCTTGTTCTTGTTCTTGTTCTTGTTCTTGTTCTTGTTCTTGTTCTTGTTCTTGTTCTTGTTCTTGTTCTTGTGAGGAAGATTATTTGGTGATTGTTGTTATTGTGGAGAAGATGATGATCAAAGAATGAGCCCCTCCTTTTCCTCTTAGAATTTTTCTTTTTATAATGGGTATGGATTTGTTATGATGTGGGAATTTTGGTGGGTCCCCCATATATTCTTTCTTTGTGGACAAGAAAAAGGAGAGGGGGATCACATGGGTAGTTAGAGTAGGTGGAAGTTTTTGATTGGGTAGGTTGTTAGGATAAGATAAATTAGTTAGAGGTATTTTTTTTGTTTATTTTTTGTATTTTTGTGGGATATAATTACATGAGGTTGGACACATGGTAAGGTGAACTAAAAATGAATAAAATTATACTTCGGGAGGTACAAAATTAGGTGTCTACACCTAGTAATGAAGTTGTGTCAGGTCCTGTCTAATCACCTTTCTTAAATTCTTCTTTGGCCACGTCTCCTTACTCTTGCTACAACCAACCTCTCACACCTTCGACTGAACATCCTCACCGAGTCACATGCCCAAACTATCTCAGTCTCACTTCTCTCCTCCTGTATGCTATAGTAGTCATTTTCACCGTGCCTCATATAACTTCGTTCCTAATCATATCTTTCATACTATATGCCCACATATCCATCTGAGCATCCTCATACCTGCTACCTTCATCTTCTGCACGTGAACGTTCTTGACTGACCAACCCTCTACGTCATACAACAACATTGATTTAACCACCACACTATAAACCTTGCCTTTTAAGCCTATTCTACAAAAAAAAAAAAAAAAAAAAGACTACAATAACCAGTAAACTATAAGTCTCCGTCGTGGTATATATTTAATTGGTAGAGTTTTTCTTTTTTAAACAATTGGTTGAGCTAGTTGACTTTTATCTTTTTATCTTCTTCTTTTTTTGAGTAATTTCTCATTTGGCTGGAATTATTGGGACGGCAAGGTGGGGTCTTAATAACAAATAATGGCTTCTAAATTTAGTTTTAATTTGTAGCTGCTCTTTTGACAAGTATTACACACACACACTCTTCAATTAATATCTGAAATTGACAAAACCACAACTTTGTTAAGGTCAATAAGATGGGACTGGGAAAATTTGGTGGAATCTATAATATCAACTCCATAAACAAAACGTATTGTCAAAAAAGTTCAATGATTAATAACGTGGCACTTGCTAAATAAATCTTTACCTGCTGCATGCATTATTCGTTTGGAATATAATCAAGAGACTTTTCACCATCAAGTATACACAGAATAATATTGGAATAACTTTTTATCTACCAGAAAAAAGTGGAAAAAAAAAAAAAAACGTAGTAGATGGAAAATGTTCAACATGCTCTACTGATCCTTAGCCAGTAAGAATTCAAAAAGTACTTAGGTACTTTGTATATCCTATCCCGATTCACTTATGAAATTACATTAAATATATTATTATATGTTATTTCTATCTAGAAACAATTATTCGTTATTGGTTTAGGGAAAAAATGCATGCAAACTTCATATTTATGATGTATATTACGTGGATTAATTCTTCATTTCCCATTCAAACTCGAGATGCAATATGTAATTACTAATTAACTTCAACTAAGCTCAACATTATTAGACATGAAACACAAAATATGTACAAAAATAACTAGTCAAATTTTAGCATATATATATATATATATTAAACCATGTTAAATTTGAATTTTGAACTCGCCTATGATTAAGTGGTACATTATTTATCTGTTAAATAATAGAAAAATTGATATAAATAATTGTTTTTCAAAATAATAGAAAGAAGTATATATTTATTTGTATATCAATGTATGATATACGTAACATATATTTCTGATATAAAATAGTGTATATTTTGTCTATATTTGATTAGAGAATGTAATTATTGGCGACATGCCAAGTATGTAACTTGCTCTAATTAAAATTAAGGAAAAAATACATAAAGTAGCATATTTAAGTATTAAATTACAAAAAATAGCAACACTTTTATCAAATTACATTTTGTAGCATATGTATTTGTATTTTTGTAGCAACAGTTTGCAAAAATATAATAGGAAAAATTAACTATATAAACTTATTAGATTAGTTATTACAACTTATAGCAAAAATTTTAACTTTTCAAGTTATAGCAACTTTCATCTTAAAAAAATATATAAAAGGTTTTTTTTTTCTTTTGTTGAAAATACAGAAAAGCAATTATTGAAAAAGAAAAATTAATATTTAATACAATTAATATACAATTTACCTTCCTTAAAAGTAGTTAACCTTAATTACTGATATTTATTCATCCCCAAATCCCTCAAAGCGTTATTTATCTTCCTATTTTAATGCTTGCATTAAGAATTTCCATCTTCATACATTACTTGCCACCTTTTACACGATTTCTCTCTACCATCAAACAAAAAACGCATTCTATGTTGATTAGAATTTGATAGAAAAGCAAAAAACAAGTATTTCTTTAGATAAAAAATATGAATTCTGTTAATTTACATTCAATCATGATTCGTCATGGAGGGTGATGGGATTCTTCAGGTTTGTTAATTTTTTTATGCCTTCTAAACGAATTTAAATATTGATTGGCATACCACCAATCGGGTGCATGCCATCACAAAGAACACTGAGAGGAGGAGAAGAAAGGGAACGTGTTGATTATTTGAACCAAGCAGCACAATTGTTTAACAACAAGTTGGCAGATGACTTAAGTTCTTTGGAAAACAAAGTACCTAATTCAAGACTGGTGTATGTATATATATATAATCTTCCACTTGATGTCATCAACAATCCTCAGAAATATGGTACAAATATGGCTGCCTTTTTCCTGAATATCGATAAGATCTCCGTTTCTTTCTTTATATGACCGTGCAGGATTCAAAGTTGCAGAAAACAGATGTTGTGGGAAAGGGAAGAGTTATGCACATTGGTGTGTTTCGATGATTCCGATTATATTTTTTTGGGATAGCTTTCATCTTACAGAAAAAGCATACAGACTTTTAGTTCATCGAATTCTTGTACACCATTTAAGTAGCTTCTTCTGATAAATTCACATATCAACACGCATATCAATGAATTCTTAGTACTTGTTGCCGAATGATTGGTCATTTATATGTTATTTTCTCACTTAATGATCATGTCTATCATCCCCGATTTTTATTTTTTTTTATTTTTTCTAGTAAGCATGTACATGATGTGGTAGTAACAAAGTTGTATTCATGGACTATAGCATTACATTCAAACTTGCAAATATTTGATTTTTTTGTTTGTATTAAATTGGTATAAAATTGATATTGAATCATTTTTTCTATTCACTGTTTGTTTTTCTAATATAGTTAATAATTTGAATTAACTTTTTGGTGCTTGATTATTACTGTTTGTTTTTATAAGATTGTGGGTATGAAAAAGTTTATTTTTTGTATTTATGTAGTAATTATATAATATTATGCTACTCAAACGTTTGTTTGGTATTTTACATCGTTGAATGAAATTGATATGAATTAAGTCGCATCAGATGGTATTAAATTTGATATCAACTACATCAAATTATACATTTTTCGATTCTGCAATTAGTGACATTTGACATGAATATTAAATCTTGATTTTTATTCGTGCTCATTACTCTTTGTCTAAGATTGTTGGTATGAATAAAGTTTAGTTTTGATATTTAACATAGTATTTATATAATGTTCTTCATCTTGCCAAAAAGCAAACAAAAATATCAATCTTGATTAATATTGATTATTTTTTTATTACAACGAAAAATTATTTGACATCAAACAACTATCAATTAATTTATTTTCAACATTTACGTTGATAGTTTTTCATATAATATCCATTCATACACTAAAAAGGTTATCTAACATAAAACATAATTTTTCTCATCGATCGTCACATTCATAAAACTCATTCAATACAAATGTGATATATGCGAAACTTCATCGATATCAATTTAATACATTGAGAACTCAAAATAAAAATGTTACTTAAGTATGAAATGAGTATATAAATTGATTTCAACGTATTAAAAGTGGATTATCCAAGGAAATTGTGTTCATCAAAACTTAGTTAACATCATTACATTAATTGACAATTAACATCATTACACTAATTGGAACCATCCATCGATCGATAAACCGATGGTACAACAATCTTGCAGATTAATCAATACATCTACTAAAGGTCTCACACGAAAAAAAAACTCAATAAATGGGATCCTTGTTTGGCTAATGTATCTTAAAACTGAATGTCTTCTTGTTCATTTATCTCTCTCGAGTATATGGACGTTACAGGTAAAACAATGAAATGTGCTCTGGCTAACTATCTTTCAGATGTTAGCAACGAGCCAAACACGAGTTTGAAGTTCTGGATGAGTGTATGAACAAGTTTTTTTTTTTTCTAGGTATACATGTGAAATCAAAATTGTGTTGGCGTGTATTTTGATTTCAATTTTACATATATACTACAATAGCAATGATATTAAAAGTTAATTATGGTATGCATTATATGGACGTGGGAAAACGATGACTAATTAAAATTCAAAATAGAACTATATATATGTTATCATCACTTAACGATTTGACAAAATTGAATTGGCAAGACTGCTTTTTGACTGTAAAAAGGATTTTTTTTTTTGAAAGTAGTTAATTTTTTTAGAATTAAATAACTATTAATAATTAAGCACTACCTAAGCATGAAAACAAACTAAAAGCAACAATAATTCAAATGTTAACATTTACTATTTGTTCTTAATTTAATATAAAATTAATCTAAACAATTGTCCAATTTAGAAGAGTCACTATTTAATGCTCGAGAAGATTATTAGTAATTAAAAAAGGTAATGAATGGAATTTAATGAATGGAAGAGTCACTATTTAGAAGAAATTTAATGAATGAAAATTAAAGAGATAAGACTCCTATTGGTAATTAAAAAAAGTAAAGAGATATAACTTCTATTGATAATTACCGACTAAAAAATATGAAAAAGAGTATAATCAAGTTAATTATTCAAGTTAGTAAAAAAGTATAAAATCAGATCTTAAGTTTAAAAAATATATTTACCATATATATCTCCTTAAATTGTGGATAAACTTTGTTATTTAATTATTATAAAAAAATATTGATATCTTAACTTGCCATAATTATCCAAAATCTTTAATTAATAGTGATAGATGTTAAATGCTAAATATAAGGAAATAATACAAATAATAAATATTACAAAATTGATTTTCGAAAATTTAATTAAAATATGTTTTTCTCAAAAGTTGTTATAACTTGTAATTATTTCTTAAGTCTAGTAATTAATGAAAAGTTAGGCTATAACTTGTAATTAATAATCTAAAAAGTATATTTGGGATAATTTTCGCAATACAAAATACATATCGATCATAAGGACAGTAAAAATCATATGTAATTATATTTTTGTAGAACAATTTCATAATTACATAATATAGCAAAATTAAGTATGCTATTTCTGAATTTTGCCCAATTAATTAACACTCCTCTATTCTTATATCTTTCAACTTAGCCATGGCTAGATAATTTTCTTATCTATTCCCCAAGCTTTATACAAATGCTTCTTAATGACCCACAACTTACTTCTTAATTAATTTTAAGTACGTACTTTTTTTCTTGTAGGCATCATTATCTCTTAAATATATCAAGATTAGGTAATCTTAAACCAATTAGATGAGAGTTTCTTGTCAAATTAATAATTAGTATATATGTTCAAAGTTCAAACTTGTGATGCCATGTCCAAAATATTAGCCTGGTACAAGTATGACCAGAATCATCAACTGACCGTAGTTTAATTTTAAACCGTAATATTGCATGTATAACTCCCTGGGCTAATGGACGACGACGACAACAATAACATTCTTAGTGTAATTCACAAGGTTGAGTCTGGTGAAGGTAGGATGTATGAACGATGGATTGGAGGAAAATAAGACAGCAAAATAGCAAGATACAAAGCAACTGGAGCAACATACAATAATACACATTGGAGGATGAAAAACTATGTGATAACTAAATAATACTACTAGAAGAAGAAGAGAGGAGGGTACTAGCCTTCTACCTCTCCCACACGACGAACGCCAACTTTCAGCTACCTGCTAACTCTTTACCTTAGTTCTTGAGTTTCATACCATCCTATCTAAGGCCATGTCACCATTCAGCTGACCTGACCTAATGGTCATAAACTAGAAAGGCTAGGAGATTATAATCAATTTTTTTGTAAGACCGTTTCCGAACTAAGGATATTATAATTTATTCTGCATAAAAGTTAATTTTCACCTAAATATCCTTGCAAAGGAGAGCGTTATGAGATATATAGATTTGTAATAATCCTTTCAATATTGCAAGCAAATTGTGTGTTAAAAGGAAATTAAAACTAACTACAAACGAAACACGTACATAATTTCTATCGCTAAATAGCAAAAATAATATCGTTAATTTTATTAAATGATGAATTATCAAGATATATTACAAACTATTTAGCGATAAATTAATTAGGGGAGAATTTCATTATTGGCTCTTTTTTTTTTGGATAATTATGATAGATTTAAGCATAAATTGAGGGATCGGATTGAGCTAGCTCAATGGAGTTATCAAGGAGAAGAAAAAAGAAATAAAAAGAAAAAAGTGAAGTGGGAAACGAAATGATTACAAGAAGCATGATTGATTAATAAAAACAACAAAAAGGGCAGGATAAGAAAGGATTAATAGTTGCAGTCTGTTAAATGTTGGCCAAAATTAATCCCTAGAGATATATTAATCAACCTTTTAATCTTGTAGGACCCTTCTCTTTTCAACAATTAGTGAAGGCCATCCTTTCGAGGCAAACCAATACTAGTAAAAAAAAAAAAAGAAGATAAGTAGATTAAATCTCCCGCTATGCATTTGGTCGAGAAAATTGGGGCGGAGTTACAGTACCCTATAAGGTTCGAGTGAACTCAGGAGGTTTTACATAGATCTTATATTTATACTATTAAATCTAGGAAATCGGGGTGGAGTTACAGTACCCTATGAGATTCGAGCGAACTCAGTAGGTTTTACGTAGATCTTATATTTATACTATTAAATTCTGAATATATGTATATAATTAATTAGTACGAACCCACTGGACAAAGACTGTCGCTTGGCCCAGTGATAGAAGAATCACTGTTAAGGCAGCTTCTCCATCTGAACCCCACCAACGAATCCACATACTTCAAATCCTTGTCAGGAAAGGGTCGAACTATACGAGTTTAATGTACACAAGCCTTACATTACATTTTTACGAAAGACTGTTTTATCACGACTTGATCACATGATCTCTAAATCACATGACATCAACTTTACTGGTTATTCGAAGGTTCCCTAAACAAGTACGAGTACTAATTAATTTCTATTAACTTAATTAAAGTGTAAACTTTTTTTCAATAACAAAACATTACCTAATTCTCAATCAGTATCTTATCATTGCTGCCGAAAGGCTTGACCACGTTGCTCTAAGTGCCGCTCATTTCCTAGCATTTTGAGATATTGTTAGCTTAAAATCAGGGGTTATGACCCCCAACCTTTTGCTTTTCAAGTATTATATAGTTTATGGTAGGACTAAAGTTATTTTTCTGAAAAACAAAAATTCATGAAATTTATAATTTTTAGTGTTTGGTTAATTTTTTATTTTTTTTCAAAAGAAAAGATCTTCAATCAGATGCGAATAAATGACTCCCCTTCATCTATTGACGAAAGTCATATTTCTCTCCAAGTACTGAAGTACATTAACTTTTAACTTCACATTATTTGCTCGACATTATTATGTTGACAAAATTAGTCATAAAAACATAATCCATTTATTACGTAATTTTTGAATGAGTTTATGATTAGTTTACTTATTAACTCACTCAGTCTATCTATAACTTATCCATTTCACTCCCTGACATTGTTATCATTCTTGAGTATTCAATTTTTTCGTCAAAACCCTCTGATTTATTATTAAAATATAAGTATTAAATTGTTGCTGTTGTTATAAATATATTATTCCATCAAAAATATTAGACAAATCAGTCATATCAAACACACAAGAAAATGTTGGAAGAGGATAGCAATCCCAAGAGATCCATTACTTTCCAAGACTCCTAGACCTATACTAAGTTGTATAGTATATTTGTTTCTAACTTTTCTAGAAAATGCTTCAAATCATTTGTTTATCTCTTGTAAAATAGCTTTAGAATATGCTGTGTGCAACTTACTGACACTGCACTGCATAGGGAGTAATAAAGAAAGTTCGTCCTCCATTCTCACCATTTTAAATTTTTTACACCCCACTGTATACTATATGTTTGGACTAATAATATAGAATATGGACGTGAATTTATTAGTTGTAATATACACCTGCCTATATATGCAACTACCTCCTTTCAGGCTATGTAGGATTATGTAGTTGTAAACTAGAAGATCATTCCAGAACTACTTAAGGAGGAAAAAAGAAACCTACTAAGAAAATCCACAAGTGTTGGGTGTGCGATTAATAAGTTCTACATTATATTGATAGCTAGAAAAAAGTATTGTAGTATATATAGTTCTAATTGGTGTATGGTTGAGCTCAATGATGTGAGACATTTTGAAGAAAATCGTATCAGTTTAATCAAAAGAGAGCTATATCACATCAATTTAAGAATATTTTTAGATTGTTTTAGTCCAACAAATGATGATATATAGGCCGATGTCACATCATGTTAGCCAATATCACATCATGTTATGAATACGTTTGAATTGTTTTAGCCCAATAGTTGATACCTACATGTTCTTTATCGATCTAAATGCAATCACATATTGCACTTGATCATCATATTCTAAAGCAAAGAAGATAAACAATGGTTGGTGAAAGAAATTGAATCACTTTAAGCTTGGATGAGGTTGTTCTTTTGGTACCTAAAAGAAGAATATCCCATTTAAGGCTGTGTTACTTTTCAACAGCTTCACATACTTGTAACAACTAACAGTACTTCTTGTATATGCTAAAGTTTAACAATTCTGTCCTTGAAAACTTTACTGTACGTTATCCATGGAAACCTTTTTCTCTTTCTGTCTCTTATCCGTGGAAACCTAAGTTGCTCGGACTCGGGTGTGGGTCTCCGATATGGATTTATTAGAGGTTGGATTCTTTACGGTTTTAAGTTAAAGATTCGAGGATATATCGAACTAGGGATGGATACGGATGCGGGAATTCGGCGAAAAATAATTTAAATATCTAAAAATAGAGTTATAAAACATAAATTATAAGATATTATGTGGAGAACTTGAGGAGAAAATATTGTTCAAGAAGAAAATCCTGAAAGGAGATAAAACGAAAAGCAATAAGATAGAAATTTCTATGTAAGGTATTTTATTTTCTTCAATTTCACCTTAGCTTTTGTTTTGATTACAAAATTTCTTAAATATGTCCGAATTTTTTCAGTCGATTTTTTTCAAAGTATCCAAAATCGACTGAAGATCGGATACCAAAAGTGAAGAGTTTGAGTAACTTAGTTGGTAAAAACCTCCTTCAGAAATGTAAGATGAGACTGGTACAATAAATTATTATTATTCGATTCTTTTTCAAACTTCACACATAGAAAAAGCTTTCTACTTTATTATTATTATTATTGTTGGTGTAGTTGATAATATTATTATGTATAGTAATAGAAGATTAAAGGTAGACCAAGGAGAGAGGTGTAAAAATATGAAAATGAAAAGACAAAAAAATGTGGAAAAGCAAAACTTAGATGGTGACAAACTATTCTTTCAAATTCAAGAGGAATCACGTTGTAGCCCCACCCTCTTTTTACTTTTTCTAAAGTTAGATAGAGTGGGATTTATTACTAATACTAATACTACTCTTCTCTAGCTATTATCAACTTCTTTGCTCCTCTTTTAATACAGAAATAGCCTTTTGTCACGGTAGAGCCCTATAGTTCATATATATATATATATAAAGAAAATGATATTTGAAATGTTTGTAAAATGATATTTAAACTTCTACGTGACAAAACGTGATTTTCGTAGCTCAATAATTGGCGAAAAATTTATAAATAGCATAAGCTCGAATTCACTACCTAGGAAAGTTACGTTTTTTTTACTTCGAAAGACATTACAAAAAAACATATTACATGAGATTTATCCCTAGTTCTCTAGGTAGTTAACTCAACATTTACCCAAATACATTATACCCGTCTTGTTGGATGAATGCTAGTTAACAATATTATATCATCAATATTTCAAAATATATACATAAAATTTCTCGTTCTCGTTCTATAGAGAGACCAAAATTCACGTGCCTCATATGCCATCCTATAAATTTGCTCCTGATCGAGTTGGCAGACCAACTTAGGGTTTAATTTATCCATAAAGCAGGCCGACTCACCCCAATCATCAAACTCAAAGCCCGTGTCGTGCTAACTAGGCTGAACCGACCCATATTGATATTTTTTAGAGCATTACGCTCCGAGCGAAAAAGAAGAAAGAGTAGGAATAATAATAAAACTCCGTCAAACACAGGGGGAAGGAGTGAATTTGTGGTTGTGTCAGGTAGTTTTTGGTACGGTAAAAATATATAGGTGCACAGGTAGTCACGCGATAGCAAAATCTATTATTGTTGCACAGATATTACACTTTTAGTATAAAAAAAAAATAGGAGTACAAAAAAGGCACGTGATTAGAGTTGTTATGAAATTTAGGCAGATACAGAGCCACACGAGTTTGCAGTCTTGTCTGTATGCCCTTTCAAATAGTTTTCCCTATCCGTTTTAATTTATGTGATTAGAGTTGTCAATATGGATCGATTTTATCCATTCGAATTAGATCATATGTGCTTTAAAATTTGACGAATTAGGTCGGACTTGTCGATCAAGATGACAAGTCAGAAAACAACAAGCTCAATTCATCACTTTTTGGGCTACGGAGATCAACCCACTTTTTAACTTTCGAATTGCAAAATTCTAATAATTCTATTTTTAATTATTATTTCTTCCTATATCTTTTATTATTTTGAATTGGAATTGCTAATTTTTTATGTAGCTTTCAAATATATAAACTTTATTTTAAAAAACTTACTCCATCCATTTAAAAAGGAACGACCTACTTTTTTTTTTAATCCGTTTAAAAAAAAATGACCTCTTTCCTATCAATACTTAAATTTCAACTTTCCACATGACATGTTTAGAACCATAAGATTAAAGAACATTTTGATATGTTTGACATAACTTTAATTTAAGATCACAAGATTCAAAAGTCTTCTTTATTTTTTTAATTTTATGTCAATTTAAAGTAGATCATTCTTTTTCAAATTTATGATCAAACTTAAGACGCTCAGAAAAAAAAAATATGCCACATAATATGAAACGAGTAGAAGCTAAGCTTATTTTCCCCCTTCTTCTTTTCAACTAAAAATCATCACTAACCCATGCACCACGTTCACGTTCATTCACCTTAAAGTTTACGTTGGTTGGATCAATATATCTCCATCACATTTACTACCACTTCCTACTTTTCCTCACATTAATTCCCAATTTTTTACTTTACCATGGCGGAGCAAAAATTTTATAGAAAAAGTTCTTTTGGCCATAATTTTTTACCATAATTCGGTCACAATAGAAAAAAGTTATGTTCATATTATGAACTAGTTAACTTTTAGATATTTTTATCCTTTTATTTTAAAAGTTAAATGTATTCTTCTTTCTTATTTCCAATACAGTTGAAAAGGGTAATACAGTCTTTTTATTTTTATGACCAAATTTGGATCAAATTTTTGTGGCCATTTAGCACTATTATGAGTTCTACAACAATAGTAGTAGTAACAACATGTTTAATTACCCATAAAGCTAGTGGCGGAGCCAAAATATTTATTAAGGGGTTTGAAAGTACACACACGAACTAGCTGAAGGTGTTCAACATATACTATATATACATAAAAAAATAATAATTTAATCATGTAAAAATAGTATAATTTTTCGCCGAAACCCCCTGGATATATGCTAGATCCGCTACTGCATAAAGCGTACATAAATTTTACTTTTATCTTGGAGAAAAAGAAATTATTTTTGATAAATTATTGATTGAAGCAAAAATAGTTTTAAGTAATATAGAAAAAGCAATAACAGAAATAAAAATCATGATAAAATAATATGGGTTCTCAATTTTAGAAAATACAATTAATTAAGTTCTTTTACAAATTATTTATGTGGATCATTAGACACGAATAATTAATGCGTTTGAGAAAAAAGATTGTATTCTGTCCAACCCGTAGGTAAAGTTGTAGCTTGCCAATGGTTTCAACTTGCTCTAACTCTCTCTTTCTTTTCTCTTTGTTTTTTTTGTCAGAACGATGGATCTTTTATTAATTTGTACATTAATATAGCTAAAAATTCGAAAATTATTTCACCCACAAGATTTCACGTACCAAATTATTCGAAAAGAAGTTAGCTAGAACAAGAAGAGAAACAAACACCAATTTGAAAATATTAGTACTATATTCTTTTGACTTGGTCCACTGAAACAAGCCAATGGTCAAAATATCAAATTCAATTACATTTCCTTATAGCTTTATGCAGTGGCGGAGTCAGATTTTTGGTTAAGGGTATTTATATTTTTTTTTGGATAAAAAATTGTTTAAAAAACAAAGAAAATAAAGCACTGCTGCATCTGCTAAAGTTCGAACTCGGGTTGTTGATGTAAAAATGCACACTCGATCACTGGACTATGCTTCTCTAGCTTGTCAAGGGTGTGCAACAATATTAATATAACCATAAATATCTATATTTAACCTATATACTCAGAAATTTTTTTCGACGAATGGTATTCATCTGACCATCCTTCGTTGGTTGTGGCTCCGCCACTGGCTTTATGTAGAGTGCTCTGTTCGTATTTGTGCTTGTAGTTTTTTGCAGTCTTGTATTTTGGTGATGTCTATAATTTTGTATACCTAGTTTATAATACGACTTTGTGGGTGTCTTGTTTCCTTTACTAACTAGCGGTGTGATATTCTTTTTTATTGTTGCTTTTATATATTTTGTTTGTTATATTGTTATCTTTTCTGAGTCGGAGGTCTATAAAAAACAACCTCTTTGCTTCGTTTGAAGTAGTGATATGAACCGCATGCACTTTATTCTTTCCAGACTCACTTTGTGGGAATACACTAGTTATATTATTATTTTTGTTCCTTTTATTTTCTGTTGTTTAAACATATATTATTAAAATCAATTTATGGAATCTCTAAACCATCAAAAAAGAAGTCCCCTAATTGTTCTAATTGAGATTGTTCTGCAAGGTCACAATTTTTTGGTCTTCTAATTTAACTATGAAAGTAAGGATATTTCTATTTCTCATGAGCAAACGGAATAAGAGAAAAGACAGCTCGATGCATAATGTATTGTGCATTGAGGCAGAACTAACAAAGGCAACATCATAAAAGGTGTGATATAGACAACCAACTTACTCTAATATAAGTATTAATCTGCGACTCAAACTATAATCAATAAGTCATTTAGAAATAACTTTATCGTTTCTCGTTACACAAATGAAATCTTAACATAAAAGAAAAAAAGAAAAGGACTAGTGAAGGAGAAACCTAGCAAAAAAAAAAAAGAACCTTTTGGGAGACCATGTCAAAATTAATCCATTTTCATCAACTTAATTAATCATTCTAACAAAACTAATTACAATTCCTACCACCTTTATCCCTCTCCACAAAATTTAAATAATTCACTCATTATTGCCATAACTAAATTTCAAACAATCATATCTTTTTTTTTTTCTAAAACAAAAAAATTAAAAAATATAATAAATTAAAGTCGACCCTACTGGCTACGCCTATATAATAAGGCGCCTTCCCTACAACAAATCCATTCATTGAGTCCTCATTTTCACTATACCAATTCAAACTTTTAAACCGTCCAATCATTTTCTCCGGCGAAAGTGTGTGTGTTTCCGGTGGTGTCTCACTGCGTGTTTCTATGTACATGAATTATTCTGAATCTATTTACTTATGCATATTTTTGCATACATATTATACAATCTTCTTCGATTTTCTTTTCAAATTCCTTTCCTTATTCTCCATTTTCCCTCCCAATTTTCCTGGAAATTTTGAAACTGTAACCGCTCGTTGGAAGCGTAGAGGATTTTTTCCGTTTTTGTAGAGTTTTGACTGTTCGATTATAAAAGCGTTTTATAAAATGGATAATGAAGTGTTTGATAGTGTGAAATTTGAGAAAAACAAAGCGATTGCTAGGTATAATCCGTTTCAAAATATGATGAAGATGCTGCAAATTTTTGAAGTTTTTGTGGCGGTTGCTTTGATTTCCTGGTCATGGACTCGTATTCCGACGGCGGTGAAAATATCAGGCGAATTTTTGGTTAAAGTGACTGGTTATTTGTTCAAACCGCATATAGTTTTTCTCATCGGCAATGCGATTATTGTTGCAATCGTCGTGCTTTGCCGGCAGACTGATGCCGGAGCGAACAATTCTGTTGGTGATGTTGATGTTCTAAACGAGGAGATTCACCATACTGATACTTCAGTTCAACAACAGATTGTGAATGATTTGCCAGATGTATCTCCTGCTTCGCTGCCGGAGATAGCGGAGCCTATTGTAGCAGCAATTGAAGATAAACAGATCGTTTCATCGGAGTGTAAGGCTCCGGAGATTCAATGCAACGACATGGATACAGCAATAGACACAGCAACAAAGCAAATTCAAAAGTTCAAAAGGACTCAATCTGAGAAACTGAAGAAACAAATTACAACGAATCCACTAAAAGAGCTCCGGCGTTCGGAAACAGATAGACGCACGATAGTACCAGTGGAGGGAGTCGATACACTGAGCAATGAAGAATTTCGGCTTACAATTGAAGCATTCATAAAGAAGAACCAAATCTTCTTCGAAAAACAGAGGTTAGCCGAAAATGAACCAGAAAAATATGAACGAATTGGTATCGAAGCTTTCTGAAAAACTGTTACATTTTGTTCAATTGAAGGAAAATCGCAGTCTATGAACCATGGAGTAATAGTTATTACTACTACTACTACTACTGATTACCGATTTACCATATCGCGAAAGTGCAATGAGTATTAGTGTTAATTACTAGTACCTCTTAATCAGTTATGAATGTACAGAGCTACTCTGCCTATTCCCTGTTTTTCTGGAATTAGGAAGCTAAGTTTGCTTAATCAACTGTAGTACTGTACCTGTTGTTCAGTTTACTACTATATGCAATTCTACTTTCCAATAATAGTAATTTTTGGTTATATTAAGCCTAAGTTGAATTGATAGCATTTGATCACAAATTTTAGTTTTTCATTTTGATATTTGTTCCCTCTGTCTCTACGACCTAGGGATAAGCTCAACGTTCACTTAACACTCTGCCTCTTCGGACTCCATTTGTGTATATTTTCTTTCTCTAGATTTCATTTGTGGGATTACGCTGAATGTGTTGTTTTATTATGATTTGTTTTCTCTATCTCTACAACATAGAAATAAGGTCTATATGTACGCTCTTTCTCTCCCGACTCTTTTTGTGGGATCACGCTAGATATGTTGTTGTATTATGCTATTTGTTTCACAACTTTATGGGTGGACAAAGAGTGTCGATGGTTTATTTGAAACATCTCTATCCGTAAAGATAAAATCTGCATATATTCTATTTGTTGGTCGGTAACTCATTTGTGGGATTACACACATCGGGTATGTTATTGTGGTTGTATCGGTGGACGAAGACAACTCAACAAACACTTGAGCCAGTTTTGGTTATTTTTGAAGAAATGTGTTCTAAATAAATTTGGTCCTGTTTTAATAAGTTTCATTCATTATTTGTTGAAAAGAATGTGCTCATTTAATTTTGATTTAAACGTCTCCTTGAGTGGGAGGAGAATATTTTTAGAGAGGAGAAAGGGAATATGTGAACCTTTCTTCTTCTTTTAATCCTTCGAGTGGAGATTTTTTGTTTGTTTGCAATTGCATGACCAGAAAAAGATCGAAATCTTTCACTCTCAAAATACAAACAACTTAACAGTGTAACTCATGTCTTTCTAGAATATCTACACCAATAAGTCGTTTATTGAATAGTTGCAATTGATGTTTGATCTGGAAAAAAAAAAGGGATCTTCTAAACGTGGGCTCTTACAATTTATTCTTCAATATTGCCAAGTCATTGCATATTATACTTCAACTATTTTTATTTTTTTTCTAATTAATTATTTTGTTATACCTTGTGTTAAGTTAAGGAAATTTTCCATATATTTCCTTTGCCGTTGCACTATGTGAGTTTTGAATCATGAGACAGGGCTCTAGCTCGAAAAAAAATGAGAAATATATATATTAGGAGGTCAAGTGCTTTTAAACTATGGTTTTAATCAGGGGCAGACCCATATGTATCGGTGGGGTGCACGTGCACCCGTTAACATCGAAAAAAATTATGTATATATGTTAAAAAATTGGGATATATTTAATAGTGCATCCTTAAATGAATGGTGGTGCACATTGATGCGCTAGTTGAAGCTAGCCCTTTCATCCATGCAGCTAGGGATCGATCTCCAATTCATACAACACCTTAAGTTTTTATTTTCAATACTTCAAATTTAAAGATTTATTACAAAATTTACCGATTCATACAACACTTTAAGTTTTTATTTTCAATACTTCAAACTTAAAGGCTTTTTATTTTCAATACTTCAAACTTAAAGGCTTTTTATTTCCAATACTTCAAACTTAAAGGCTTATTAAACAAAATTGTTGGAATACGGATTGTCCACAAGGAGAACCCTACCATTGAGCTACCACAACTAATTATTTATAAATGTTATGAGTAAACTTCATATTATATGAAAGTAAAGTTATTAGCTTAAAATTCTTATTTGTTATATATATTTATTTTTTCAGTATTGTTCATGTTTTTAGCGACCAATTGAATATGATAATATTCCTCAATCGACACCAATTTTTTTTTAAACGTCTTAGGATAATATTGGTGCTTCATAATATTATCAAAAGCTATAAACGTAAAAAAACTTCAAGATTTATTGTGTTTAACCAAAAAAGGCATAAAGGTAGAAAAGATATAAATTATGTCTAGTCCAAGACTAATAATATAAGCATGAATGACAAATATATGAACAATTTTTATTTTTTTTTGATAAAGTGAAATTTCAATTGTTTAGTGTTCGTATCCTCAGAAAGCCTCATTGACAAGGGAAAGTATGTATCAGAAAGTAGAATCTAAGTTGTACATTAAGCGAGACGAGCGCTGAACACATTTTGAGTCTTACTTCGAGGCTTATGTGCATCTTTGACAACACCGATGCACCCACAGACTTCAAATCCTGAATTCGCCTCTGATTTTAATGTTGGTAACTCTTAAAAATCCTCCTGCATTTTGCCAGAGAAAACGATCAAAATGATCCTTAATATATGGGAAATAGTCTCACATATACCACGTCAATGAAGTGAACCTTAATATTTGAAAATAATTGATTATTTTAGCCTTTTATGTATTCCACAAAGTAGAAATTGTCCTTAATATATGAAAAAAGTGATATTTTAGTCTTTCATATGTATCAGATAATTAGTATTGTCCTTAATATGAGAAAAATATGGTCATTTTAGTTCTTAATATATGAAAATGATCATTTAAATTCTAAACCTTAAAAAATAAACTAAACAATATAAAGCACTTTATTGTTGGGGCTAATTACTTGCTGAAGCATGAATTTGCAAAATCACATTTTCTGCATAAAATTTTCCGAAATACATGTATCTTACGGATCAAATGCATGTATCTCAGATACATGCGAGACAAATTAGGTGTAATTTATTTCCATTACACTGTAATTGAAACATGATTTGCATGTATCTGAAATATACAGACTTTCGCTCGCCTCTCTTGCACTCTCATACCTCTCCATCTCTATATTTGTATTTCACAATGTACCTGAATTTTACAATTTCATGTATATGTGTATCTAGTATCAATTTCTATGAGCGTATCTAGTTAGACAATGAAAACATGTATTCAATATCAATTTCACTGACATATTCAAAATAAACTTCATCCAGTGTATTCATTATCAAGAATCTAGTGTATTTCGTATCGAATACAATGTATTTGGAGCAGATTCGTATAATATATCTAGTACATTCGTGCATAAATACATGTATTTTGATATTAAATATGCATTGATATATTCATTAATTGTTTCTAAGTGTCATCATCACCTAATAGATTCAAAAGTTACTGAAAATTGTTAGGTGAGTGATTTTGCTAGTAATTTTTAAATTTTTGGGGAGGGGGGTTAAAATCATAGTTACAAAAATACATTCAAATTTTAGATATTTTATGAAAAAAAAAATAAAAAAAATATGACCAAACACAATTCAGACTCCAACTTTAAAAGTAAAATAAAATAAATAATATTTAATTTTCATGACGAAACACATCATAAGTTTAATCAATCATTCACGTGAGCAAGTAAAACATACCCCTTTGTATGTCAAATCAATTATGCATTCAACCTTGTTTGATAGAAAGATAATTATTCCAAGGAAAAAGGAAGATAAAAATCCTTAGATGTTTCCTCACTTACCACACTATCATAGCAATATTTTGTAATGATGAATTATATTTCTAGTTAGGAGTTTTAATGCAAAAGTGACTAGAAATTAATCACAATAATAATATCCTAAATCAGTGGCTTTCAACAACCCACCAAAAACATTATTCCAACCTCCAAAGTAAAGAAGTAATTATAACCTTCAAAAAGCAACTAATCTTCTATTGGAAAAAGTTTTATCTTTTTCTCCACTTTAGGATTATTTTGTTACTAATAATTTGAACAATTAGTGATAATGTCTCTGTAAGGAACTCACGTTCATCATAATTACATTTAGCCATAGAATAAGAGGGGTAACATTAGTGGAAAATTTATTCTCTTTTTGACATTTTGGCCTCATGAAAATGACTTTAAGCTCAAGTACCCTAACGTGTCTTTACCCTATCTAATTAGATCTTAAAAGAGTACTAGTAATTAAATTAATTCTAATTTTGGTCCCTTAATTATTGATCAATTTAGTTTTGGTCATTATGACATTTGACTAATCATATTTTTATTTATAAAAATATGCACTTCTAATCCCCTTAGTTTGTGAATATTCACAAACTTACCATGACTGTTGACTGTTCTGTCGTTTAATTATTTGACATATATCATGTTAAATTTGTATGTTTACTCTATATCAATAGGTATTAGAGTTCAAAAAATAGATCAAATGTAACACATTTTAATTAATTAAAGGCTTAATGTATCGAGACCTACATAAAAAAAACAGTTTAAGATTTATCAATAACCGAGGAATGAAAAATGCTATTACCCGCAAAGGGGTTGTATCATAAAATATTTTTCTAACAATTTCTAAATATTTAATTATAGAAACTTATTACTTAGCATGTTTTATGTAGTTTTTAAACAACACAAATTCATATTATATATATTACATTGAACATGACTTCAAATGTAAGATATCTCCTCTAAATTATTGAAAATTAAGCTAAAATTTACATCATTTGCGAAAGATCACCAAAAGGGCTTGGATGGTCAGTCTCGTAATGGAAGGACTACGTAATTATAAGTTTAAAATTATCTAAGAATTTAAGTTAGATTTTGTTAAATATATTTAAGTGCTACCAAAGTACTAATTAACTTATTTTCTCCCATGTTTAACTAACAAATAAACAAATTTATAAGGTGGAAAATCTAGGAGGTATACAATGTATATAGTGGTCACAATCAATTGTTCACATTATGAAGATATTTTCGAAAAACCTAAGTTTCTTTTCTAGGGTCTATTTTGTATTTATTTTATGAAAAGAAAGGTCATAAATTAAATATTTTAAAAAATGTAGAAACTCGTGCTTTGTACTTTCTTCCTAATTTCCTCACCAATAACAATATTACTATTTAGGTTTATATTATTCTTGTTTTTTGGGTGCACTGAACAATTAGAATAAGCAAAGAAAGAATTATAGTTTGGTAAGTGGCCAAAAATAAAATAAAATAAGTTGCAAGTTTATTTAATTTGTATTATTGCAAGTCTTGGGGCCTAACCACAATACAGCGGCTTACTCTTATCCACTCTTGTTGGAAACTTTGTAACATAATTCAACATTTTAAAATAAAGCATCTTGACTCTTATTTTTTTAATTTCCTCTTCTTTTTGGAAGAAATTAAAGACAGCTAATTAATTCTTATGAGTACTAATATATTTTCTTTCTTTCTTTCTTTTTTTCAAAATTTTTAAGGAATTAAGGTCTCCTAACCACTTACAAAATAAATAGAAGAAAATGACATTTCTTCATTTTTAGAAGATCTCTTATAAAAAAGACATAAACCTAAACAAAATTATCATAAATGACTTACAAAATCAATTTAGTCCCACAAATAGAGTCAAAAGAGGGGGTAGAGTATACGTTAATCATGGAGTTATTATTAGGCAGAAATAAAAGCAAAAAGAGGAATATTTTTTATGAGATTTAGATCATACTGCTTCAGTAGTATACAAAGTAATTGTAATTTTTTTTGAAAATTATTCTTATTTATAATGTCTTGAATAATGATGCAATTAAATTCATTAAATTATCTAATGGAGCATGGAACATGGGAAGGCAAATTTTGTTCGTGCACTTTCGCAAACATTATTTCTATCAAAGAGTCCAAATTATAATTTGTCACAAAACTTCAAAATGCTTTATATATACTTTAATATAATGATCATATATTGATTATTATCAAAGTTGTTGACTTTATCCACTGCTTAATTTTTCTTCTACCTTTTTTTTTTTGTGGATTATATTTTTCTTTTGGTTGATATCTTAAAGTACGTGCGACTTATTTTGTTTTGTTTTCCATTCAAATAATTGCTGCTAGCTAGCTAACATTCATCACTCTTTGTTCCAATAATAAATTTGTAAATTTTTTGTCAATCATGAACTGTCTCTATATGCTAGCTAGAGTACTCCTGTCATCTTATATTAATAGTTAAGTTATATTACACCATTGGAAAATTAAATTAGAGGATTGACTTTAACTAGCAGTTTAAAATATATATTTTTCATTAAATCAACATAAAAATATTGCAACATGTAGTATTTACTGTATAATTTTTAAATAGTTAAAATTTAAATATAAATATTAAGTTGGTTTAATTTGATTTAACTTTGAAAATGAAACAAGTGGACTTTGGAAAAAGTAACATGATAATTTCTTTGGAACGGAGGGACTAATATTTTTGGTTATCCATTGATTTTCAATAGCTTTCTTTGCTCAGATTATTCATTTCATTAAATTTTCTCTGCTTTGTATTCATTGAGGGATTGTTATCTCTCCTCCATATGAATATAATTCTTGTAAAAATTGTTATTTAGGTTCTTGTAATTATGATATAGTATAAGTCGTACGGGTCGTCTGATTCAAAATAAGGTCATTTCACGATTAAATTTTTGGAATTACAATCGCAATTGTAATTCCACTTTCTATATAAAATAGATTATAGTAAGATTTTGATATAAAATTTACATCAATCTTAACTAATACCATAACCTAATTAAGGTGGATAAATACGATCTCAAACTTAATACAGGGTTTAATTTCTTAATAAACAACCTCTATTTTTTGCTTCAATTTGATGCACCACCCCCCAGAACAAATATCAAGAAATCAAATTGAATGTATTGAGAGAAAGAAAAACTGGATATGTTATAATAATAATCATTTTTTATTTAGAGTTTAGATAAAGAAAATAAACAATATTAATCTAAACGAAATAAAATTATAAAAATAAGGAAAAAAACAGCCGACACTTGAAAGGCACAATAAACCAAATCAGCACTCTATAAAATAATATACACTTATGATGAACATTTAATTAAACCATATAGTAATATTTTACAAATGTCACTATCTATTAACATAAATATAGTTCCCTTTTTTGGTTTGTTATTTCATTTCACTTAATTGCTAGCTGGCTGCACTCGTCGTTTAATGTTTGTCCCATAAAAGAAATCTAACCCAACCTTTGATTAGATTTTTTTTCTTCTTTTTTTTTAAGTTGCTTCTTTCAATATCCTTATGAAAATAAATGAGTATATATTTCATAAATAATAGGAAGCCATAGATTATAGAGTATCTAATATAAACTGCCAATTTTGATTTAAAAAAGAGAGAGTACAAGCTATTATGGGCTATCGTGGGATATATATATGATTCGGATACTACAACAACAATAACATATTCAATGAACTCTCACGTGCATATGAGTCTGGGAAAATAAAGTGTATACAAAACTTATCCTTACCTCGTGGTGGTAGAGCAGGTTGCGTTCGAAAGATCGTCAGCTCAAGTAAGGGATGGTTCAGGATCTGGCCTTTATAAGAGGTCTCGAGTTTGAGCCAGGGGTGGAGCCAACCTTTGTAATAGGGGTTTACCGAACTCCCTTCGGCGAAAAATTATACTATTTATACATCACTAAAATTATATTTTATGTATATAATATATATGTTGAACCCCTTTCGAGTAGTTTTTCTTCAAATTTTGAACCTCATTCATGAAATCTTGGCTCCGCCTCTGGCTCGAGCTCACATCCGAGGCGGACCTAAGGCTAAGTTTTGGATGTTCCGGTACTCGTTAAATCCGACACAGACTAGGTATAATAATATAAAAAATGTATTAAAATTGGTATAAAACTTGAAAAGCACCCAGTAAACCAAGAAGATAGATGAATGATTTAGTTTTCACGCGAAACTTTAAATCTTTCAGCATCAATATGTGTTTTCGAACCTCCACAACACCCCCGATCCCTAAATTCTAGGTCCGTCACTGGCTCACATGAATGGAAAAAACTTGTTGGGAGGACTGCAGTGCACAACTTCGAATTTAGTGATGCTTTAATGCAAGTACCAAACACCAAATGATAGAAAAAAAAGTAGTTTATATATATCTATATCTATATCTATAATCTATATCTATATTTATAATCTATAATAATATATTAAAAGTGTGAAGACCCTTAGAAAAGTGATTTGAACTTTTTATTCTTCATTAAAAATATTCGCAATAAACAAAATCGTTTTTTTACTATTTTTTTCAATTTATTATTAATTCAATTAATATATGAGAATCTAAGTAATTTGTAGAAGTCATATATGAAAAGAAGTTTAATTATGCAAATCCTTTTAGCCATAGAATTTATGAACAAATTATTTTCTTATTAGAAAATACGTGAATGCATAATTAAGTTCCATAAATATCAATTGAAATTAATAAAAGAAACACAAATCACGCCTCTATTCACGCTGTTTCAAATCCAATTATTATTGGAGTAACTTTCCATTAAGTTTAATAATGGTATTAAATTTTAATTCATGTAAATTATTACCTTAATCCAATAGGAAAAAGATTTTAAGGTGATTCTATTTAAAGGGTAATAGAAAGAGATTCAAAAAAAATTTCCTTATGAGAAATTTATTAGAATTGCAGTTATTATAAGTCCAACCGACAAAAGAGCATGATGAAACTTTCTAAGAGAATGGCGAGGAGCTTTGGCTGAGCTGCAGAGGTTACCTCCCGGAATTATGCTGAGCACGCAACGTTTGCCTGCATACCAAAATCGAAAAGGTAGCGCCTCATATCCCTTTTTTTATATATATTCAAATCGTTTTATAAGCCGTTTTATATTAATAATTTTATTCAATTCACTCAATAAAGATTGGTTCATGCTAATATTATGATCTTCTCTTTTAGGTAGGGATTTAATTATTTTTCTATATTTATGACACTAAAATACACTAAATTTTATGTATTAAATTTTTTATCTACATCTACAATATATTAAAAGTATGAAAATCCTTCCGAATTATGATTTGAATTTTTTTTTCTTCATTAAAAGTCTTTACCATTGACAAAATCGTCTTTTTATTATTTTTTTAAAATAATTAATGTTTAATTATTATATTAATATTTAAAGTTCTTAACTTAATAAAAATTATAGCTAATTATAGTTATTTGTTACCAACTAAATTAGGAGTCCCTTTTTTTCTTCTTTTTAGGAGATTGTAGTAGTAGTACGTAGTAAAATCCTGAAAGAAGTAAGTTGTAAAAGATCGAAGTAAGGAAAATAGAAGAGATAGAATAATAATTGAAAAAAAAAAAAAAAGGAAAACAGAATAATAGTTGGGAAAAAAATATTAATATGTTGGGGTAAGCAAAATTAAATCCTAAATGGGCCTACGTGAGGAAATAAGAATAACAATTGGGGTCAAAAAATTCCCCCACGCTAGGTTAAAAAAATTCGCAATTAATTTGATTTATAATTTCTTTAGACTTGATTATTTATTCTATACAAGAAATCATAATATTTAATACCTTTAAATTAATTAAAATTTTATTTTAAATAAATAAAAGTTCTATTAAAGAAAATTGTTCATTGTTCTTTGGTACATTCGTACTCCCTCTGAAATATGTCCATTCCTTAATCTTTCGTGAATTCAATATGATATAATTGCTAATTACAATTCAATTGTCATGACGTTTTTCCTATATTTTTGTTGGGTGTAAAATTTTTTGATAGTGGAGAAATTCTTTTCTTTTATGAGGTTTTTGGTAACGAAATATTCTTATGACTACATTTTTGATGAGTTTTGAAGGGGTGGTGTATAATAATTTCATCAATTTCAAGCCTATATTATATATGAATCTTTGATCAGATTTTAAAAAAAAAATTGTGTATAGGTTAGAGTTAATCCTATTATTTTAATATTTCAATTATCGTACTATTTTGTTATAGTTTTTGTTCACTTAATTTTTCTGCTTAATACACGTGGTAGATGATTTTGAGAAATTTTTATATAAAGATTAGATTTAATTGTATTGTTATGACATCTCAATTTATCGTATTATATTTTTATAGTTTACAGGTGATAGATGAATGTTCGATTGGACTTTGAGGAATTTTTGTGTAAAGGTTAGATTTCTTCCGCATTAATTATGTTCTTATATATTTAAATTTTATACACAATTTTACAATGCATAAATCTATTTTTATTTCGAATTGCGTATGCAATAGTTTATTCTGTTAATATATATTTATTATTAATTAATGGAAGGTACACATGCAAAGCACGTACAATTAACTAGTTATAATGAAAAGTGCTAGTTTAGGAGCTTAGTCAACATCATGACCATAATAAAATGGGAAGTTTAGTATATGTTGCTACCTAAATTGCAACAAAAGTTCATAATTAGAAATAAAACACAGTCCCCACTTTTGTTTCCACCTGCCTAGTCTTGGTGCTTTTCAATTTTTAATCATGAAATTAATTTTGTTTACTTAGCTTGAACGTATAATTTAATGGAGTGCGTTAGCTAGCTGATCACGCTTTAGTTTTTTGTTTTTGTTCAATTTAATTATTTGATGCTATATACACGTACGTACTTGAAATTATTAAGGCCAAAAATATGGAAAAAAATAAATTAAATTAAAGTATTATATGCGAATTATCTTAACTAGAAAGGGAATTAGTAGAATGGTTGGCAAACTTCTAGAGCCAAGTAAAGAGAGATTAATTAATTAATTAATCAGTATTTGTGTTTAATTATGTGACAGATACATAAAGAGCCAAGTGTTAAAAGAAGTTTATATTAGATTTTTAATTAATTAAGACTAGACCTCTTGTAAGTTTGAAACCCTAATATGTTTATATTCAAACAACACTTGAATTATTTTTTTATATATTTTTTTTTTGTATTTATTAGTTTAAATCACATCAAAAGATTGTTTTATAACTCATGTTCCCTCCCTATAATGACACAATAAATATGTCTATTTGAATTTTATATCTATGTTGCTTCACTCGCTTTTAAGTGCAGACCATCGAAGTCAAAATTATATTTTGTCCAAATAAAACTGATGATGGAAAATAGACTTGGTATGAGATCATAAATCATAACTTTATGCGGAAATGCTGGTCAAAAACATTCTTCAGAAAATATTAATTTTTTCGACTCAATTTATATGATATTATTTAATTGTCAGCGAGTTTAGAAAAATAAATACTTTTGAAATTTATGATTTAAATGAAATTCCAGACATTTGGATATCGATAAATTATCTCCTTAAACTAAAATAATTTTTTGTAAAATAAAACCATATTGCTTTGCTTATCATTGAGAAAAGACAAGGTTGAATCAGAAGGGAGAGAGGAAATAAGACAAAGAAAATGAAAAGATTCTTTATACAATATGAGTTTAATAATTGGAATATATTCCTTCTATACTTAGGTGCACTTAATATTGTACCATATTGTACAAAGTCCTTGGTTGAAATTCTGCCACAAATACAATATAAGAGAGTATGTGAAAGGGACTGAAACTAGTTATATAAGTATGATATTAATTACTTAGTATCAAAGGAAGGAGGTGATGGTGGTTCCATCAAATAAAAAGTAAAAATGATTCCCAACACACATGTCAAAGTATAAACATATGAAAACCTAACACAATTATTTTATAATGAATAGATATTCAAATTCAATTTAGAAGTAAAAATTCATGCTTTATAATGTGAAAAAGGTAGAAATTAAGCTAGTCATATATACTATCCAAATGCATTCTAGTAAATAAATTAGACCTTGCTTGCCTTCTGATTTTACGAAAAAAAAAAGTTAAAAAATTTATCATATTGAGTAGATGCATGGATATATGGGACTATATGATTACATTAGATATCTTGATTGCTGGATTGCTCAATTATAGCATGTAATGATTGAACCAATAATTATGGTTTAATTCCATTCTGGTATGTTGGTGGCTTTGAAGGGACATTAGCTCTATCAATGAGTTAGTAGGACCCAAATTAAAAATCATAACAAATTTAGTAGACGTTCGATCATGTTTTATTGCGAAAATTGAAAAAAAAAATTGTCTCGTTATCAAAGTGAATAATGATATTTAAAAATTAAAGTTATTTTGATCATACAATAGATTAGAGTTTTAGATCTTTATGGATAATATGGAGTAAAAAGGTAAAAACAAGTGTTTGTTGTTTATGAAATTTTTGAAACAAAATGTAAAAACAGTTTCTTTCTCAGCATGTTTGGAGTCAAATTCACCAATTTTGGACATAAATCTAATGAATATAAATTGCCATTTATCAATAGTGCTAAGTTAGAAGTATTGCACCAACATTTCAAAAGTAGTTGAACAAAAAGAAAGACAAAAAATTGAGGTCAATGCTCATTCTACGTAGTTGCCTTTTGAAATAATATAATAACGAGTCCTATTCTAAGTGTCATTTTCCTAATAAATATTCCCTTTATTCCATAATATATCACATAATGAGTTTCCCTTGATCATGATTTTTAAATACTTTAATTTCTTACATTTTTGAATTGCTAATTACTAAGAATTATCCCTTTTTTTAATTCATTTTTTAAATATGTAGCATATATTTTAAGAAGTTAAAAATTTTATGTTCAAATTCACTCTAAAATTTAAGGTAATTTAAGCCTCCACTTCTACATTATTCACTGAATATACACCAATTATGGTTGCTACACTTAAGAAGGGTATTTTTTTCTTTTACTTGTCTGACTAAAAATATTAAGATCTTTATAATTTAAGCTATCCCGTAACACATAGAGAAGAAAGGTGTGTGTGGGGCAATGGTGTAGCTATATTGATTTAACGGTGGTCAATCAAATATTTTTAGATGAAAAATTATATTATGCATATAAAAAATAATATTGTGTACAAATATAGGTCAAAAACAATTTTTTTAAGACATATATATATTAAAGTTCTGAATACCCTTGACAAAATTTCTAGCGTCGCCTATTGGGGTAGGGGTTGGGAGTTGGCTGGTCCAATTGCCCTTAGATAAGTGCTGTTTATGTCTGTGCATGAATGCAGAAATTATTAACAGAAATTATTTTGTCTGTTTTAGGACATATCTAAGCAAGAACAGGTCATTGAAACAATCATTTCTGATCACCATAACATCACTTCTTGAGGCTCATAGGCAAATTGCTTCCTTAATTTCTGGGCATTCTTGTTCTATCCAACAGTTTCACTTGTCACTTATTGGGCTCTTGCAAATTGTATTTGTTAGAATATGTAATTTAGATTATAATATCGGGAACTTGCTCGATCTGACTTAGACCTTCATATTGCAAATCATGCATGTACGGGGTGTATAGAAATGCCAAAACAACCATTATTATTATTATTATTATTATTATTATTACCAATCGAGCGATAAATTCATTAGTCACTTTGGTAGTTGATGAATTTTGTGATCGAATATTACTGAACGAAAAAGAATTCAATATGAAAGTGGTTAGCAAATTTTAATAAAGACTAGACTACAATAATTGTAAAAATAACATAAATCCAAATCCTTTTGGAGCTAATTACTCTCTATCTCATTTCTTTTCATTATTACTAAAACTTCTGATTTAGTCCACACAGACACATCACATTCTTTCGGATACATCACTTAATTTTACATGAATACATCACACTCCAAATGGGTGCGTCACATTCATCCTGATGCATCACTTAATTTTACACGGCTACATCATATTATTTCGGATATATCACTTAATTTTACACGGACATATCACATTTTGTTGTGATGTATCCGAGCTTTTAAGAGGGAGAAAGTAAAATTAGGGATTTATGTAATTATTTTAAAAAGCTGGGACTTTAAGTAGTTATGGTAAGTTAGTAGTGGTATTATTGTAGACACGTGATTTCGTCCTCTTGAAGTTCCATTTTTATTCACTTTACCCATTTTATGTTGTCCTACCGTGTACCCTACCCCGTGTAATTATTCCTCCACAAAATACAAAAATACAAAAATAAACAAAAAAAAAATACATCTAACTAATTTATCTTATCCTAATAACCTACCCAATCAAAAGCTTCCACCTACCCTAACTACCCATATGATCCCCCCCTCCTTTTTCTTGTCCACAAAGAAAGAATATATGGAAGACCCACCAAAATTCCCACATCATAACAAATTCATGCCCATTATAAAAGAAAAATTCTAAGACGAAAAGGAAAAAAAAGGAAGGCTTTGATCATCATCTTCTCCACAATAACAACAATGACAAAATAATCTTCCTCACAAAAAAAAAAAAAAAAAAAAAACACCGGTGAACAGTAACCGGTGAACAGTACCCGGCGTGAAAAGTGACGGTGAACGGATCTTTATTTGTCGAGTTGGATTGTTGGTGTTAAGGTTCGGCTCGAGGTTTTCGGGTGCGGACTCTCTTTATTCGAATAACATTGAGTTTGAAAGCTTCAAATTTAAGGTCCAACTCTATCTCTTCTAATTTTACTTTACTATACGTGTTTGATTTGCCTGATGTGTGGTTGAATTTTGGTGACATTAATTCGGTGTTCGATTTCATTGAATAGATGGTTGTGGATTGTTGAGATGACTGTCTTGAATCGTTGGAATTTGGTATAAAAAATGGAATGTGGGGTTGGATGGTAGGAATTGATAAAGAATGAATATTGTTTTGATTTATTGTCGTTGGTTATTTTGAAGCAAATACGAGTGTTTGATTGGGTAGTATCATGATGCGCCGATTGGTTTAGGCAAACGTAGTTTGGGTAGGCAAAATTTAGGATTCGTGGCTTCGGTTGAATGTTGGAAATTCTGTGGAGTGTTTGAAATTTTGTTGAATAGTTTTATTTTTTCCGCACTAAGAAATGTATTCATTTGACCGGGGAATGCCCCGAAGCACTTGTATTATTTTATCCGGGGAATGCCCCGAGGTATCTTGTACTCGGAGGACGCTCGTTATCAAGGCCCGAGGCATCGGGTAAAGCTTTGGAGCATAGTTTAGGATTAATATAGGTTAGTGTAGGTTTATATTTTTGCATTTTTCTATTTCGGGATTGTATAATTGGACTGGACACTAATTTTGGATTTGTTTTGTTCCATGTGTTTGGATGGATTGTTTTATGTGTTTTTGTGTGGTTTATACATTTGTAATGCCAAATTAGTCGATACCCTCCACCAGGCGACTGTGGTCAAACCACGGGATCGAGGGGTGCCTAACACCTTCCCCTTGGTCAACAGAATTCCTTAACCGGAATCTTTGTTCGCAAAACCAGTTTAAGAGTCAAACGATTCCGAAAAGGATTTTCTAAAGGTGACTTGGCACACCGGATTATGCCAAGTGGCGACTCTGAATAAAAAATGTAAATAATCCTTTTTCCGAAATAAATTTTCATTTCTTGTCACTTAAATAATAAAACACTTTCGAACTTTAAAAATGTATTCCAATGTTTTGGAGTACGCGTTGAAAAAAAGGGGTGTGACAGCTCTGGTGACTCTGCTGGGGACAATTTCAGAATTCGAGCTTATTTTTTAGTCGTATCGGCTTTGTTTGGCATTACGAGTGTATAAACATTGTTTGTGATTATTGTTTTGTTATTGTTTTCACTTTTGTGCGTTTTCGTGCTCTTTGTTTATAGTATTTATCCTATGTGTTACCGCTTTATATCTGTCATCATGAGTCCATCCCCCCGGTCTTCTTTCTGCAACAAGTCTCGGAACGCACGTCGTGCGCACGAACTCTAGTTGAGTCACCTTTATTTTAGGGGGGGAGCCGTTGGATGTATGGAGTAGGTGGAAAGCAAAGCAGCCACTATCGACCATATGCTCCCCCGAACGGCCTTGTTAGTAAACCACAACGTAGGTCAGCCTTTAGGTCATTCTTATGTGCATCTTATTGAGACCTAGCGGGGCCTACACGGTCTTTTGTAGGAGACTCGCCTTTAAAGCATCCCTACGTGCTAACTGTTGCATATTTGAGGGTAACGTGGTCATTTGACGGACCGATTTGGGGAAAACATGTGTTAGAAGTAAAGTGTGGAAAAAAATAAAAAAGGAAAAAAAGTGAGTCGAAAAGAATGAATCAAAAGGAGTGTCGAAGTTTATTTTAGAGTTCTTTATGGCTTTTGTTCTTCACGATCCCAAAACTCAAAAAGATTTTTTTTACGTTTTTGCATTTATCTTCTTAAAGTACCGTAAGTTCAAAAAAAAAAAGGGTTTTATTTGCTTTGTCTACTTATCTGTCAAAAACAAAATACCAAAAAGATTTTTTTTATAATTGGTGGTGTCAGTCTTAGTTGAAATGTCTAGTTGAAAATCCAAAATGTTTTCACTCGTTTGTTTTTGGTTGTCTCTTAAGTTAGGGTCAATTTATTAGTTAATCGTTAAATGTCCAATCTGGACGAACTACGCACCCCTGATTCTCCTCTCTCGGGAGTGAGATACGTAGGCAACCTATTATGGGTTCGGGAATCTTATTTCAAAAATTCAAAAAATAAATAAATTCTTCACTCTTCATTTAGAGTAGGTGTCTCATGTACATCTTTAAAAGAAAGAAAAAAAAAATATTTTTTCCTTTAATAGGTTCAAGTTTCATTTTCGTATGAAATTTAAAATCGAAAATCCAAAAATATTTTCTTCGGTAATCATAGATTTCATGTTGTACAGGAATCTGAAAAATTCAAAAAGATTTTCTTCACTCTTCACTTAGAGTAGGTGTTTCATATACATCTCTAAAAGAAAACTACAAAAAGATTTTTCTTTAATAGATTCAAGTTTCATTTTCGCATGAAATTCAAAAATTGAAAACCCAAAAAGTTTTTTTTCTTTGGTAATCACATGTTTCATTTTGTATAGAGATTTAAACCTAAAAAAAGAAAAAAAAAAAAAAGATTTTCATCAATTCTTTTGACACTTTGTTTCAAGAAAGAAAAAAGGAGTTTAATCGACCATTTTGACAAGATTGCCCGAACTACGCAAGATCTGATTCATGTACAACATGATACGTAGGCAGCCTACTTTTGGGTTCGATCTAATCATTTTGTTTCGTTGTTTTTCATTATTTTTTCCTCTTTTAAGGAAAACAAAAGCCATAAAGAATGATAAAATAAAGGTAGATAACGTGAGGAAAAGAACAGATATTGATACAAAAAAAAAGTGTGTAAATAAAATCGGGATGATGTTGAAATGACCTCGCTACCCTCAAAAGCTGGTAGATGTGAACATGAACTTAGGGCAATTTTACCAATGTGATTCCCATGCTTTTGGTATACCCTAATCCTAACGGATGTCGTCTTTGATGAGCATGTTCTTTCAGATAACAGTGGTAGGTTTGCAGCACTCTGGCTAGTCACCCATACTTCACTAGGTCCAAAGCAAAGCTCGCAATGACTAGCAGGGAGATTGAAAATTCGCTCATTGACCCGGATCAGGATCACAGGGAAGAAAGTTCAGAACACAATGATGAGGTAGAAAGGCTCAAGCAACAATTGATAGATTTGCACCGGGCATGGGCCAGCGGAATGCCTCCTCCTCCGCTCCCTGAAGGTCTTGGGAATATCTCTAATTGCCCACCGCTCTCTCAGGCACAATTCTCTGCTCCTACTGAGTCACCTGAGCACGCGCCAGGATTCACTCCGCGACATTATTATCCTGGCAATTCTGGTGTGCCCTTGGCAGCTCCCCAATCAAGACCAGCTGCTCAGCCAGCGCCACCGGTCACATCGGTATTCGTGGCCCCGCCACCACAAGAAACTCCCATATATGCTGTGCGTCCCACAATGAGGCTTCCTCGGTCTTCCAGTGAGCCAACACTGAAGGTTTCAGATGGTCAGTATTATGCTACGGAGCCTACTCTGCAATTGAATGAACCGTATGGGTACACTCAGCCGCCTGCATTTCCATTTGATACGGAGAAACCTGTCGCAACGGAGGAATAGGATATCATAGCCCGGAAAGTGAAGAGTTTAGAGCAAGCTATGAGGAATTTGCAAGGAATCGGAGATTATAGAAGTGTTTTCTATAAAGACCTGTGCATGTTCCCAGACATCAACCCGCCTCCCGGTTTTAAGATGCCTAAGTTCGAGAAGTACGCAGGACACGGTGATCCTGTTGCACACTTGAGACGTTATTGCAACCAGTTGAGGGCTGCAGGAGGAAAGAAAGAACTACTCATGGCCTTCTTTGGCGAGAGTCTTTCAGATCTGGCTTCAGAATGGTTCATCGATCGGGATATCGATAAATGGAACAGTTGGGATGATTTGGCTTCTGAATTTGTTCAACATTTTCAGTACAACATCGATTTGATTCCGGATGAAAAATCTTTGGTCAACATGAAGAAAAAGAGCACTGAAGGTTTTAGGGAGTACGCTATAAGGTGGCGTGAACAGGCCGCTAGGGTAAAGCCTCCAATGAAGGAAAGTAAGTTGGTAGAAGTTTTCATTCAGGCGCAGGATGAGACCTATTTTCAACATTTACTTCCGGCAATGGGAAAGTCTTTTATGGAAGTCCTCAAAATGGGGGAGATGATAGAGGACGGGATTAAGACCGGTCGAATAGTGAGTTTTGTTGCATTAAAAGCTACCACACAAGCGATTCAAGGTGGATCTGGCGCATTTGGAGGGAAAAAGAAGAAAGAGGATGTTGCGATTGTCGTAGCCGGAACCCATATTTATCCTAAAAGGCCACCTCGCCCCTATCCCCAATCCCAAGCCCAAGTTTACGCCCAAGCTCCATATATTCCTCCCCACCATTACTACCCTCCACAAAATCCTTTATATTACATTCCACCACCCCCTTACCCAGTATATAGTGCGCAACCATATGCCCAAACCCCTTCTTACCCGCAGTGGCGCGCGCAAACTTCACAAAATCGCCCATTCGCTCCACCAAATTACCAAAATCCCCCCAGACCCAGTTTTCAGCCTAGGCCCGAGTATAAGCAGGAGAAAACGGTCAAAAATCAATTCACACCTCTTGGGGAGTCATATGCTAGCTTGTTTGATAGGTTGAGGAAGTTGAAGGTTTTAAGCCCAATTCAAGGAAGGCTTTCAAATCCACCACCAAGGAATCTCGATTATTCTTTAAGGTGTGCGTACTGTTCTGATATGCCAGGCCATGATATTGAGAAATGCTGGCATTTAAAGAGAGCTGTCCAAGATTTGATTGACACAAATCAGATGTTGGTCCAAGCCCCGGAGGGTCCAAACATTAACCAGAATCTGTTGCCAACCCATGCTGAAGCCAATATGTTAGAATTGATATATGATGGGAAAGAGTCTTCAAGGGGTTATAAGCCTATTGTCAAGATACACACCACTGAGGAGAAATCGGTGAATGTAGCGGAGTCTTTGAAAGCAATGTCATTGAGCCAGGAAGGAATGAGGGAGGATAAATCCCGAGAAAGCACAAAGAAGCCCCTGATCACAGTACAAGGCGCCAGAAGGTATGGTGATTCGAGTCAGGATAAACCTAAGTTGACAGTGGTGGGAGCTTTGAGTCAGCCTATCTTGACGGTGAAAGGAGCACTGGCACCGCCTATTGTCCTCAAACCGGTGACCCAACCTCCGATAGTTGATATGAAAAGGATTCCCTGGAATTATGGGCGGACCGTGATGACCTATCACGGGACAGATGTTATGGAAGATGTAGATGAGGTAGGAGGTTTGACCAGGTCAGGAAGATGCTTCGTGCCTAAAAGCTTAAGAAAGTCTAAGCCAACGGTGAGTGAACCGTCGTCTATCAAAAATCCTATCACTGAGGAGGAAGCCGAAGATTTTTTGAAAAAGATGAAATTGCCAGAGTATTCAGTATTAGACCAGCTGAAGAAAACCCCTGCTCAAATTTCCCTTTTATCTTTGTTGTTGCACTCCGAGGAGCATCGTGATGTTTTGCTGAAGGTATTGAATGAAGCATATGTTCCAAGGGAGATTACAATCAACCAGGTTGAGAAAATGGTGGGAAAAATCTTTGAGGTCAATCGGATCAACTTTTCTGATGATGAATTGCCTGTTGAAGGTACAGGGCATAATCGGGGTCTTTACATTACAGTGAAGTGTGAGGATTTCTACGTCACTCATGTTATGATTGATGGAGGTTCAGGTGCAAATATTTGCCCTATTTCTACTTTGCAAAAGCTGAATGTTGGTGCTGATAGGATCAAGCCCAACAATGTATGTGTTAGGGCTTTCGATGGTGCAAAGTCAAATTCCATTGGCGAAATAGAACTAATGTTGACCATAGGGCCTGTTGAGTTTGCCATAGAGTTTCAGGTATTGAACGTAGAATCCTCTTACAATCTGTTGTTGGGAAGGCCCTGGATCCACAAGGCCAAGGCGGTTGCATCCACGCTGCACCAAATGATTAAGTTTGAGCATGACAGGCAAGAAGTAGTTATTCATGGTGAAGGAGATTTATCAGCCTACGAAGATTCTCCCTTGTCCTTTATTGAAGCAAATAACGTGGAGGAGACATTCGTCTATCAAATTTTTGATACAGTGCCAGTGAGTCGTATCCCTGAGTGGCAAGCTATACCGGGACCGCAATTGTCTTCTGCTTCTATCATGATGGTGAGTGAACTTTGGAAATACGGATTTGAACCAGGAAAAGGTTTGGGAGCATCTCTGCATGGTATAGTTCATCCCATATGTCCGAGTGAGAACGTGGGCACGTTTGGTCTGGGATTTGAGCCTACAGCTGAAGATCTGAAGAAAATCAGGGGAAGGAAGAAGGAAATATGGTCACTCCCTCGCCTAATGCCACTGCTCAGTGAGTCATTTGTTAAGAGCGATGTCGCGAAGCATGTGGAATCTGAAGTTGAATTGGTGGGTGACCTCCAGAACTTTTTTATTGAAGTTGATATGGTTGAAGCAGGAGAAGGTACCAGTATGGCAGATGTGCAATTCATAGGTCCAGCTGTCCAGCTCAATAATTGGGAAGTCACTCCTCTCCCCGTCAGGAGGGAGTTTTAGTAGTTTATTTTGTTTTCCTTTCTGTTTATCCGAGTTATTTCAGGGTTGTAATTCGTATTTTAGTTTGTTTATGTTATATTGGTGTCTGTGTTTAAACCCTTCTATCTTTTATTTAATGAAATGCAATGTCCCTTTTGTTTTGTGTCTAATATAGTTTGTTTTTCTTTTTACACAGTTCTCTTTATGCTGATTCTAATGACATGACATGCATGCAGAATTTTCAGCCTGGTCTTAAAATCCAAAATAATCCAGATGTAATGGAGCAGGGTGAGGAATATGATGAAAAAGAAGCATTAGAAGAAATAAGCAAAGGGTTGGAACAATTTGAAGACAAACCGAATCCTAATTTGAATGAGACTAAGCCAATAAATCTAGGGGATCAAGAAGATGTTAGGGAAACTAAAATCAGTGTACATGTTTTGCCCCAGCTAAAGGATGAAATGATTCAAACGTTAATGGATTATAAGGATGTTTTTGCATGGTCTTATGATGATATGCCTGGTTTAAGCACTAAGTTAGTGTCTCACAAATTGCCAACGGATCCCGCATTCCCTCCTGTCAAACAGAAGTTGAGGAAGTTTAAAACAGATGTAAGTATTAAAATCAAAGAGGAAATCATGAAACAACTTGAAGCCAAAGTAATTCGAGTGGATCGTTATCCCATGTGGTTATCCAATGTTGTTCTCGTACCAAAGAAAGATGGCAAAATTCGAGTGTGTGTTGATTACCGCGATTTGAACAGGGCAAGTCCAAAAGATGATTTTCCACTGCCCAACATCCATATTTTGCTAGACAACTGTGCTAAACACGAGGTTGTCTCTTTTGTGGATTGCTATGCCGGATATCACCAGATCATTATGGATGATGAAGACGCGGAGAAGACATCTTTTATCACACCATGGGGAACTTATTGTTATCGGGTGATGCCGTTCAGTTTGAAGAATGCTGGAGCAACATACATGAGAGCCATGACTACTATGTTTCATGACATGATGCATAAGGAGATTGAGGTTTACGTGGATGATGTGATTATTAAGTCAAAAAGTCAGGCCGACCATGTAAAAGACTTGAGAAAGTTCTTTGAAAGACTTCACAGGTATAACCTCAAACTCAACCCGGCAAAATGTGTATTTGGAGTTCCATCTGGAAAGCTGTTGGGGTTTGTAGTCAGCCGTCGGGGAATTGAATTAGATCCCTCGAAAATCAAAGCCATTCAGGATTTGCCCCCGCCCAAGAATAAAACGGAGGTAATGAGTTTGCTTGGTAGACTGAACTACATTAGCAGGTTTATTGCTCAACTCACAACCACTTGTGAGCCCATATTCAAGTTGCTGAAAAAGAGTGTTGTGGTAAAATGGACTGAAGAATGTCAGGAAGCGTTCGATCGAATCAAAAGATATTTGTCAAATCCGCCCGTGTTGGTACCCCCGGAGCCTGGTAGGCCTTTGATCTTATACTTGTCAGTCATGGACAATTCTTTCGGGTGTGTCCTGGGGCAACATGATGTCACAGGCAAAAAAGAGCAGGCTATTTACTATCTTAGCAAGAAGTTCACCACTTATGAGGCCAGGTATACTCTTCTTGAAAGGACGTGTTGTGCCCTAACTTGGATAGCACAGAAGTTGAAGCACTATCTCTCATCCTATACTACTTATCTCATCTCCCGCATGGATCCTTTGAAGTATATCTTTCAGAAGCCTATGCCGACAGGTCGATTGGCAAAGTGGCAAATTTTGCTTACCGAGTTCGACATCGTATATGTGACTCGAACCGCCATGAAAGCCCAAGCCTTGGCAGATCATCTTGCTGAGAATCCCATCGATGAAGAGTACGAGCCATTAAAGACATATTTTCCTGACGAAGAAGTGTCGTGTGTCGATGAAGTCGTTATAGATGTTGATCCAGGTTGGAGGTTATTCTTCGATGGAGCTGTCAATATGAAAGGAGTCGGAATAGGTGCGGTTCTTGTCTCTGAATCTGGACAACATTTCCCGGTAACAGCACAACTTCGATTCTACTGTACTAACAATATGGCAGAGTATGAAGCCTGCATCCTTGGTTTGAGGTTAGCTGTTGATATGAGAGTCCAAGAATTATTGGTGTTGGGAGATTCGGATTTACTCGTCCATCAAATTCAAGGCGATTGGGAGACGCGAGATTTGAAGCTCATCCCGTATCGACAATGCTTGCAGGAGCTATGCCGACGATTTGTGTTAGTAAAATTTAGGCACATTCCAAGGATTCGTAATGAAATTGCTGATGCTTTGGCCACTTTGTCTTCAATGCTCCAACATCCTGACAAAGCCTACATCGATCCAGTGCATGTACAGAGTCGTGATCAGCATGCTTACTGCAATGTGGTTGAAGAAGAGCTCGATGGAGAACCTTGGTTCTTGGATATCAAGCGGTACATTCAATCAGGAGAATACCCAACATATGCCACCAACGATCAAAAGAGGACTCTTAGGCGTTTGGCTAGTGGATTTTTCTCGAGCGGGGGAATCTTGTATAAGAGGACCCCAGATCTGGGACTTCTAAGGTGTGTAGATGCAAAAGAAGCCTCGGTAATCATGGTTGAAATACACTCTGGAGTATGCGGGTCGCATATGAACGGTCACGTCTTGTCAAAGAAGATTCTTCGAGCAGGTTATTACTGGCTTACTATGGAGAGGGATTCTATTCAGTTTGTTCGAAAGTGTCATCAATGTCAGGTGCACGACGATCTGATACGTTCTCCTCCTGTTGAGCTGCATGCAATGGCCGCTCCATGGCCGTTCGTAGCTTGGGGAATGGATGTGATTGGACCGATTGAGCCGAAGGCATCAAATGGACATAGATTTATTTTTGTAGCCATTGACTACTTCACAAAGTGGGTGGAAGCAGTAACTTTCAAGTCGGTGACAAAGAAGGTTGTGGTAGATTTTGTTCATGCCAATATCATTTGTAGATTTGGAATTCCTAAGATGATTATTACAGACAATGCTGTCAATCTCAATAGTCATTCGATGCAAGAAGTGTGTCAACAGTTTAAGTTCGCACATCGAAATTCTACTCCATATCGCCCAAAGGCCAATGGTGCTGTAGAAGCCGCCAATAAAAATATAAAAAAAATACTGCAAAAAATGGTACAAGGTTCTAGACAGTGGCATGAAAAGTTGTCGTTTGCATTGCTAGGTTATCGCACCACTGTTCGCACTTCAACAGGGGCAACTCCATATTTATTAGTGTATGGGACAGAAGCAGTCATCCCTGCAGAAGTTGAAATTCCTTCTCTTCGGGTCATTGTAGAAGTAGAGATCGATAACGACGAATGGGTAAAAGCCCGACTGGAACATTTGAGTTTGATCGAGGAAAAAAGGCTAACGTCCGTGTGTCATGGCCAGTTGTATCAAAGGAGGATGGCTCGTGCGTATAACAAAAAGGTCCGTCCCAGGAATTTTGAAGTTGGTCAGTTGGTATTAAGACGTATCCTTCCTCACCAGGTTGAAGCGAAGGGCAAGTTCTCCCCTAACTGGCAAGGTCCCTTCGTTGTGAAGAAAGTGTTACCCAATGGAGCCTTATATTTGACAGATACTGAAGGCAAAATGGCAGAAATGGCTATCAATGCTGATGCGGTCAAAAGATACTATGTATGATATTTGATCCTTTGTTTGAGTTTATTGCATGTTTAGTACTTGCATTTTTTATGATTGATATGTTGAAGGCATTTTATTCTTCTATCCAAACATTGTGTCACCCTTTGTTTACCCGTTTGAGCCTCGTTTATTTTTCTTTCATATCCCTCTTTTGGAATCAAAATAGAGTCAAAGATAAATGTCAAGAAAATAAGAATAAAAGAAAGAGTTCGAAAATAAAAGAAAAAAAAATCAAATCAAAACAAAGAACAAGTTGATGAAACTACGTGCGACCTGATTCTCCTCTCTCGGGAGTGAGATACGTAGGCTGCCCTATTTCGAGCTCGGTCCAACCAAATAAAGATTTAAGATTCACCCAGTCAACAAAACTGGGGCATGAGTTAATGCATTGTTTGATTCGATTCCAAAAGTTGTAAGTCCCACCCCCACTTCAAGTATCGTTTGAGCCTCTTACCATCTTTTCTAACCTTGACCAAAAGCCAAGTTACAACCAAAGAAAGTCCTTCAGATCAATTTTTGATAGTGTTAAGGCTAAGCATGCAATGGATATGACGATACATTGCGAAGTACCGTTTATCTCCCTCAGCATAAGAAATCATGAAAAAAATAGCAAAAATAAGAGAGTCTTATTGGTGAAAACCTTTGCAGGCACCATAAGACGATGGTGTGTTGTGAGAAAATGAAAATGAGAGAGTCTTATTGGTGAAAACCTTTGCAGGCACCATAAGACGATGGTGAGTTGAGAGAAATACAAAAATGAGAGAGTCTTATTGGTGAAAACCCTCACGGGCACCGTAAGGCGAGGGAGAGTTCAAGAGAAAAATGAAAAGTGAAAAGAAAGAGATTTGTTGGCGAATGTCTTTTTAGATGTCGTCAGTCGAATGTGATGTATGAGTCCAATAGATTTGAAGAAGCGGCTCAACGGCAAAGGCACAAACTCGACAACAAATGGGGAGTTTTGGATAGGAAGATCAGACAACTCAATCCTAAATGCATGTCATACTCATTGGAGTTGGTTGTCGTATTCAGATAAGTTTTCTTCTTGAATATGGGACATTTCCCTCTTTCTTTCATTTACATATTCATGCTTTTTGTTTTTTTTTATGTCATTTATCAAAATAAAAGTCACCATCATTTCTTTACATTTTAAGTCAAGTCTGTGTCAAAACAAGCAAGAAAGGATTTCAAAATTTACTACCAGTCTTTCCAATTATATGAGGAAAAGCCAAGGAACAACACAGAAGAGAAATATGATCGTAATTCAACACGAAGCAAAGGAAGTCTATAAACCGACAGGCTATTGGATTCGTAGAAGCATTTCGGATTTGGGAAAAGAGTGCACCTCAGGGGCATGGTAAAAATGGAAACCCATTGTTTGAGTCAGAACTCATTTCCCTCAATCTGGATCCAGGTCAATGATGCGGCAAGACACGACAAGTGTTAGCAATTTGGAACAAAGATGAAAGGAACGAGTGTTGGGCAGATACCTGAAAAGCCAAGATCTGCAAGCCACCACTAAGTTTTTAACTGACAAATTTTTCTTTGATTGAAACAGGGGCAAATTTGTTTCACTTGATTCAGTTACCATTGGAAATGCATATCCAGGGATTTTACTTTATGTTCAGGACCCTCCTGAAAAATGGGACTTTACTTTATGTTCAGGACCCTCCTGAAAAATGGGACTTTACTTTCTGTTCAGGACCCTCCTGAAAAATGGTACTTTACTTTCTGTTCAGGACCCTCCTGAAAAATGGGATTTTACTTTATGTTCAGGACCCTCCTGAAAAATGAGACTTTACTTTCTGTTCAGGACCCTCCTGAAAAATGGGACTTTACTTTCTGTTCAGGACCCTCCTGAAAAATGGGACTTTACTTTCTGTTCAGGACCCTCCTGAAAAATGGGATTTTACTTTATGTTCAGGACCCTCCTGAAAAATGGAATTTTACTTTCTGTTCAGGACCCTCCTGAAAAATGAGACTTTACTTTATGTTCAGGACCCTCCTGAAAAATGGGATTTTACTTTATGTTCAGGACCCTCCTGAAAAATGGGATTTTACTTTCTGCTCAGGACCCTCCTGAAAAATGGGATTTTACTTTCTGTTCAGGACCCTCCTGAAAAATGGGATTTTACTTTATGTTCAGGACCCTCCTGAAAAATGGGAATTTACTTTCTGTTCAGGACCCTCCTGAAAAATGGGAATTTACTTTATGTTCAGGACCCTCCTGAAAAATGGGACTTTACTTTCTGTTCAGGACCCTCCAGAAAAATGGGATTTTACTTTATGTTCAGGACCCTCCTGAAAAATGGGAATTTACTTTCAGTTCAGGACCCTCCTAAAAAATGGGAATTTACTATCAGTTCAGGACCCTCCTGAAAAATGGGAATTTACTTTATGTTCAGGACCCTCCTGAAAAATGGGACTTTACTTTCAGTTCAGGACCCTCCTGAAAAATGGGAATTTACTTTATGTTCAGGACCCTTCTGAAAAATGGGAATTTACTTTCAGTTCAGGACCCTCCTGAAAAATGGGAATTTACTTTATGTTCAGGACCCTCCTGAAAAATGGGATTTTACTTTATGTTCAGGACCCTCCTGAAAAATGGGACTTTACTTTATGTCCAGGACCCTCCTGAAAAATGGGAATTTACTTTCAGTTCAGGACCCTCCTGAAAAATGGGAATTTACTTTCAGTTCAGGACCCTCCTGAAAAATGGAAATTTACTTTATGTTCAGGACCCTCCTGAAAAATGGGACTTTACTTTCTGTTCAGGACCCTCCTGAAAAATGAGACTTTACTTTATGTTCAGGACCCTCCTGAAAAATGGGACTTTACTTTCTGTTCAGGACCCTCCTGAAAAATGGGACTTTACTTTCTGTTAAGGACCCTCCTGAAAAATGGGACTTTACTTTCTGTTCAGGACCCTCCTGAAAAATGGGATTTTACTTTCTGTTCAGGACCCTCCTGAAAAATGGGACTTTACTTTCTGTTCAGGACCCTCCTGAAAAATGGGATTTTACTTTATGTTCAGGACCCTCCTGAAAAATGGGACTTTACTTTCTGTTCAGGACCCTCCTGAAAAATGGGAATTTACTTTCTGTTCAGGACCCTCCTGAAAAATGAGACTTTACTTTCTGTTCAGGACCCTCCTGAAAAATGGGACTTTACTTTTTTTTCAAGACCCTCCTGAAAAAATGGGATTTTACTTTTTGCTCAGGACCCTCCTGAAAAATGGGATTTTACTTTCTGTTCAGGACCCTCCTGAAAAATGGGATTTTACTTTATGTTCAGGACCCTCCTGAAAAATGGGAATTTACTTTCAGTTCAGGACCCTCCTAAAAAATGGGATTTTACTTTATGTTCAGGACCCTCCTGAAAAATGGGATTTTACTTTCTGTTCAGGACCCTCCTGAAAAATGGGATTTTACTTTCTACTCAGGACCCTCCTGAAAAATGGGACTTTACTTTCTGTTCAGGACCCTCCTGAAAAATAGGATTTTACTTTCTGTCCAGGACCCTCCTGAAAAATGGGACTTTACTTTCTGTTCAGGACCCTCCTGAAAAATGGGATTTTACTTTCTGTTCAGGACCCTCCTGAAAAATGGGACTTTACTTTCTGTTCAGGACCCTCCTGAAAAATGGGATTTTACTTTCTGTTCAGGACCCTCCTGAAAAATGGGATTTTACTTTATGTTCAGGACCCTCCTGAAAAATGGGACTTTACTTTCTGTTCAGGACCCTCCTGAAGAATGGGATTTTACTTTCAGTTCAGGACCCTCCTGAAAAATGGGACTTTAGTTTTTGTTTAGATATTTTTACTTTCTGCTCAGGACCCTCCTGAAAAATGGGATTTCACCTTCTGGTCTGGACCCTCCTGGAAAATGGGACAATGCTTTCAAAAAATGAAATACTAATTATTTATAATTCTTGTTTGGGATAATTTTCGTTCTAGTTTTAATTTTGAGTTTCAGGAGCCCGCCTGAAGAACAGGGTGATGAAATAGCAAGGCAGGAACCCGCTTGAAGAACAGGGTGATGAAATAGCAAGGCAGGAGCCCGCCTGAAGAACAGGGTGATGAAATAGCAAGGCAGGAACCCGCCTGAAGAACAGGGTGATGAAATAGCAAGTTCGGATCCCACCGGGAGAACAGAGTGAAGAAAATGAAAAGTCAACCAACAAAGTGATGAAAAGCAAGTCAGGAGCCCGCCTTGAGAATAGGGTGAAGAACCAAAAGAGTCAAGCAACAAAGTGAAGCAATTGAAAGCCAAGCAACAAGGGAAAAGAAATGGCAAGTCAGGAGCCCGCCTGGAGAACAGGGTGATGAAAGTCGAGTCAAGAACCAACAAAAGCTGTTTAGATAGAATTTTTGTAATTTCCTTTATGTTTTAGCTTTTAATCTTTATTTTTTATGTAATAACAGAGCCGCGGACCGGAACCTCGATGGAACCTCACTTGACACTCCAGCTCGGTATAGTCCACCGCCGTCCAAAAGTTGAGATGTTTGTCACTCGATCCTCTCGTAACATGGTTGGGTAGGCTGTCCTAATTCAAAACCCGATAGTCCTTCTTTCTTCTGTTTCTTCTTTTGAATAATGGTCGGGACAAAATTCTATCTCGTTGTCTACTTCTTTGTCTGAAAACACTGCGTGTTTACAGTCAAAGGGGGCATGATGTAGACACGTGATTTCGCCCTCTTGAAGTTCCATTTTTATTCACTTTACCCATTTTATGTTGTCCTACCGTGTACCCTACCCCGTGTAATTATCCCTCCACAAAATACAAAAATACAAAAAAAAAAAAAAAAAAAATACCTCTAACTAATTTATCTTATCCTAACAACCTACCCAATCAAAAGCTTCCACCTACCCTAACTACCCATATGATCCCTCCCCCTCTCCTTTTTCTTGTCCACAAAGAAAGAATATATGGGGGACCCACCAAAATTCCCATATCATAACAAATCCATGCCCATTATAAAAGAAAAATTCTAAGAGGAAAAGGAAAAAAAGGAAGGCTTTGATCATCATATTCTCCACAATAACAACAATGACAAAATAATCTTCCTCACAAAAACAAAAACAAAAAAACAAAAAAGCACTGGTGAACAGTAACCGTGAACAGTAACCGGTGAACAGTAACCGGTGAACAGTACCCGGCGTGAAAAGTGACGGTGAACGGATCTTTATTTGTCGAGTTGGATTGTTGGTGTTAAGGTTCGGCTCGAGGTTTCCGGGTGCGGACTCTCTTTATTCGAATAACATTGAGTTTGAAAGCTTCAAATTTAAGGTCCAACTCTATCTCTTCTAATTTTACTTTACTATACGTGTTTGATTTGCCTGATGTGTGGTTGAATTTTGGTGACATTAATTCGGTGTTCGATTTCATTGAATAGATGATTGTGGATTGTTGAGATGACTGTCTTGAATCGTTGGAATTTGGTATAAAAAATGGAATGTGGGGTTGGATGGTAGGAATTGATAAAGAATGAATATTGTTTTGATTTATTGTCGTTGGTTATTTTGAAGCAAATACGAGTGTTTGATTGGGTAGTATCATGATGCGCCGATTGGTTTAGGCAAACGTAGTTTGGGTAGGCAAAATTTAGGATTCGTGGCTTCGGTTGAATGTTGGAAATTCTGTGGAGTGTTTGAAATTTTGTTGAATAGTTTTATTTTTTCCGCACTAAGAAATGTATTCATTTGACCGGGGAATGCCCCGAAGCACTTGTATTATTTTATTCGGGGAATGCCCCGAGGTATCTTGTACTCGGAGGACGCTCGTTATCAAGGCCCGAGGCATCGGGTAAAGCTTTGGAGCATAGTTTAGGATTAATATAGGTTAGTGTAGGTTTATATTTTTGCATTTTTCTATTTCGGGATTGTATAATTGGACTGGACACTAATTTTGGATTTGTTTTGTTTCATGTGTTTGGATGGATTGTTTTATGTGTTTTTGTGTGGTTTATACATTTGTGATGCCAAATTAGTCGATACCCTCCACCAGGCGACTGTGGTCAAACCACGGGATCGAGGGGTGCCTAACACCTTCCCCTTGGTCAACAGAATTCCTTAACCGGAATCTTTGTTCGCAAAACCAGTTTAAGAGTCAAACGGTTTCGAAAAGGATTTTCTAAAGGTGACTTGGCACACCGGATTATGCCAAGTGGCGACTCTGAATAAAAAATGCAAATAATCCTTTTTCCGAAACAAATTTTCATTTCTTGTCACTTAAATAATAAAACCCTTTCGAACTTTAAAAATGTATTCCAATGTTTTGGATTACGCGTTGAAAAAAAGGGGTGTGACAATTATTTTTTTCCCATAATTATTTGTATAATAATCAAGGGGAAAGGACAAGAATAGCCACTCGGCTAAAATAATTCCGGCCGAGTGGCCATTGATTTTTAAATTCCAAAATATAGCCATTTAGGCCTTTTTTTGCTACTATCTTCATCCTTTTCCCTTTAAATGCTAAGTAAATAGTATAAGCCCATTTCTGATTCAGAGGATACATTGATTTCGTCCCATGAACCTCGTAGCCAACACACAATTTTTGACTTTATGGAGGGAGAATAAAAATAGTGAAATGCAAGTAAAACATAAACGTATCAATACAATAATATATTTTTGGAAGAAAGAAAATTAATGCTAGACAATAACTTCAGACAAAACATTTGCATTTTTTTTAACACAATAAACTCAGAAAAGTAATGAATTTTTCGTTAACCCCACACTTCTAATTGGTATAGTTTTTCTAACAATCAAATACGATTTTATAACATTGTAATTGTTGCTCTTCTTTTTTATCAATCAAATACAATATTTGATATCAAATACATGAATCTTTGATACCAAATACAAATACATATTTTATACAATAATTGTATAAAAGTGTATCAATGCAGTATAAAAGTGTATCAATGCAGTATAAAAGTGTATCAATTGGTTATAGAGACTGTATGCGATCGCCGGGCCAAATGACTAAAAAACAAAATTAAATTGGACCGACTGGCTCCAATTGTCCAACTTTTACATATGGCCAGCTCACGTCCTTTTCCCAATAATCAAACAGCTGCTTAAAGCCCATCGGCCATACCAAACAAATAATACTAATCTTTACTCTCTTTTTTTTTTTCAAATATGTAGTGTATAGGTAATGTATATCACTGTATAATATGTGTATATGCAGTCACTAATATTTGCATTAGAATAATATATCACACCTCTTGGAGTGGCGGCCCTTCACAGGAGCCCGCATAATGCAAAATACTTTATGCATCATACTGTCTTTTTAAATCAGTGTACATATTATTTAAACATTCTAAAAAGGACTACAAATTAACATATAGTTGGGTGAAAATTCTTTTTAACCGGATGACTAAATATAAAATATTAGGATCCCTACAATATATGTTAGACATGTTATTGAGTACAAATTCTGATCTCAGCAAATAAAAGATTGTCTACTTCTCAATTTACCAAGGGCCATATGTAGCTCAATCTTAATATAATTAATTAGTAAGTAAGATTTTTTAACCCTAATTATGATCTCAGCTGATCATCAGTATGAGGATGCTTCTAAATATAGGTTGAAATGATTCCAAAAAACCCTTATATACATGTATAGTTGCTTTGCTTGCATGGATAAAATTTGTTGAATCAATTATAGGTTTAGCTTGCATCATTACATTTGTATAATACTATATATTAGTCTTCTTTTTTATAACATGATGCCATATGATGTTAAGGTTAAGAGGAAGCCAATAAAATAAAATAAAATTCATGGATGCCAGCTTTTCCTATAGTTTTCATTGATGTCACCAAATTTGAGTTGGGACTTGCAATTGGGAAACAGTTGATAAACAAGTGAACTAGCCCACTAGTAGACTATTGTACCTCATTCGAGCTCGTACCTGTGGGAGCACGAGGTGTTAAATGGCATCTTATACTCCCTCCGTTTAAAAAAGAATGATCTACTTTGACTTAATATGAAATTTAAGGAAAATAAAAAGAACTTTTAAATCTTGTGGTCTTAAATTAAAGATATGTCAAATTTACCAAAATACTCTTCAATCTTGTGGTCTTAAACATGCCACATGAAAAGTTAAATTTAAAAAGTTGCCAAAAAAGAAAAGGGTCATTCTTTTTTAAACGGACTAAAAAGGAAAGTAGTTCATTCTTTTTTAAACGGAGTGTCACAACCCAAGCCGAGGCCCTGGCCGCGACGGGCATCCCGAACCATCAAGGCCCGAGAAACCCCTGTAACGGTCGAATCCGCTAGTGATATTGTTCGCTTTGGGCCCAGGCCCTCACAACTTTAAAACGCGTCACTAGGGAGTAAGACTTGCTTACTCATATACCCAGAATCTCTCCTGTGTTTTGTCGATATGGGACTCCTTATCCTAAGTTGGGGTGTTACATACACCCCCCTTATGGACTCAGCGTCCTCGTTGTGGTTTTCCCCATCGAATGAGATTTGCCTACACTCAGGACTGAGGTTTGTCCCGCCTTACCGGGATTTGCCTACACTCAGTTTGAACTCTGGCCCACGTCGACAGGGCTGACACAGGAGCGACTCTGATACCATTCTATCACGACCAGAGCCGAAGCCCTGACCGCAATGGGCATCCCGAACTATCAAGGCTCGAGAAACCCCTGTAACAGCTCAACCCGATAATGAAATTGTCCGTTTTGGACCCAGACCCTCACGGCTTTAAAACGCGTCACTGGGGTAAGAATTTAAAACCATATGATGTTAAGGTTAGAGGAAGCCAATAAAATAAAATTCATGGATGCCAGCTTTTCCTATAGTTTTCATTGATGTCACCAAATTTGAGTTGGGACTTGTAATTGGGAAACAGTTGATAAACAAGTGAGCTAGTCCAAAGTGCTTTAAAGGACTTGGACACAACTTTATGAGATTTTATAATATGAAATATAAATTTATATCTTATTAAAAAAATTATTTTTCTTTATGGACAAAAATTATTGACAAATACAGAATAGGAGCAGAAGTTCAGATGACCCTTTATATCAAAAATAAATGTTTTGTTTTACTTATCAAGAGAGTCATATTTTATTTTATGTCTCCAAACTACTCTTTTGTATTAAATAATGGATGCATAAAGTAGTAGTAGTCAAACATAGAAATTCTAACGCACCATTAAAAAGTTTATTTTTAGTTGAATACCCATTTAATCAAAGTTTTCTTAGGAAGTGTAAACCTGATGAGAAACACAAAAGTAAAGTAATTCCTCTAATAAACAACAATGATTGCAATGTGAAAATTTGGCTTCATGATTTTGATGCATTAGGAAACTCCCTATCCTCCTCCTCTATACACTTCACACTTACAGGACAACCACTTTTTAATCTCGAGAAAAGTGTCCATTTTTCGATGCTTTCATCTGAATCTAGTACTTTCCACCTGATATACAAAAAAAATAAAATATATTAAACTCAATTTTTAGTTGTACGAGTTTACTATATATGGTTTCAAAGTTGATCATATATAAAGATGGGCCAAACTAAACCTGTAGGAAGTGGTCAAACGATAGACAAAAACAAGCATCATGGCTCTAGCCAAATGCAGTCCAAGGCAAATTCTTCCTCCCATTCCAAATGCTAAGAAACTATATGGTTTTGAATCTTCCTGAATATTTATTAGAACATGATCGATCAGATCGGAAAAAATTTACTCACATCAGATATAGCGTTTACATGTACATTAACTTGGCATCAGCCAAAATTTTGGGTGTGCACCAGTAGACATTTAAACTTGTATAAAGTTGCACAAGTAGATACATGCATACAACATGACAATTCACATGAGATTGCTATGCAAATGTCACGGAGGACGCGTGCGGTGTGTGTACTTGTTTAACTTCTAAAAAGACAAATGTCGTGTGTTTGTTGAGAAAATGTGGTGAAACTCATATTAGTTTGTAGAGAAACTCACATCAAATCTTGAAGGAATGAATTTGTCAGGATCATGGGAAATCATTGGATCAAAATGTATTGATTTAGCATCCACGTTGATGATCCAACCTTTCTTGATCGTAAATCCTAAATTCACATAGAAATTAGAGGGTTAATAATATATTTTCCATTCAATCTAAAATATATATTGGTCAAGCCAGACCTTCAATTTCACAATCTTGAAGTGCCATTCTTGGAAACCAGGGCACTATTGAAGCCATTCGAAGTGATTCCTTTATAACCTGTTGGTCCTCGCATTAGTTATTTATTCAACCGCTTATATAAAATTAGTCGATGGATGAATAATATATGTATATCAGCTTCCCTAAAATAAAAACTAATTTGTAGAATGCTTTTTGTTTGGTGAGGGGGTGGCCGTGGTGTTTAATATTTGGACAAATAGTACTATATATAAGTCAAATTTCAGTTTACATGAATTAGAACTCAACAATTAGAATTCTTAATATGGAAAACAAAAAATAAGGATCTAAAATTTATATGAAAATAATCACAAACAAAAAAGTGAAATTAGCAATTAATAAAAAAAAATACCTTAGATGCATACGTCATATAATTGAGGTCTTCAAATGTGAGGTATGATGTACAAGAAATCTTGTGTTGAAGAGCTTGTTGTTCAGCCTATTCCAAGCAACTTTCTAAAATTAGAACTTTGGCTGTAAATTAACTCAAAATAAAAATTTATCTTTTTTCTTCAATTTTGCCCCGTGCATGTATATAATGCAGTCAGAATTTTCTATAACAACCATCCTCCGTAACAACATTTTACTATAACAGGCCAAGTTTTCCTTTGAATCGATTTTCCATGTTATATTATATTATATTATATTATATTATATTATAGGGTCTCTTTAGTAATATTTCACTGTAGCAGGCTAACGATATACATTCAAACGACATCATTATTGAGAGGTTTGACTATAGATTTGACGCTCTATTACTGAATCATATGTAAATATTATTTGTTGTTACCCTGAGTTTGTAAAGGGCCTTAGGATTTTCATCCAAATACTTGATCATCCATGTAATTGCACTAGCCGTGGTGTCTTGACCTGCAATTTAAAAAATGGAATTATATAATTATATTCCAATTAAATCCAATTTGGACATCAATTAGTAACAGGAAAAAAAAAAACTTTAATGTATAGTGCATGTAGATTAAAGTTAAAAACAAACCTGCAATAATCATGGTTAATATATTATCTTTAATTTGTTCATCTGTTAATTGTGTGGTTTGATCATCACTAATCAAAAGATGATCAAGAAAATCATCATACTTTTCTTTGGACTTTCTTCTTGCCTCTATAATTTTGTCCAGCAACTTCATAATTCTTTTTCTGGCCTGCAATTGAATGTTAATGGGCTTTAGTGGGCCCAATTTAACAACTTTAATGGGCTTTGATAAATGGGCCAATATGTATTACCTGTAGGCCTTTGTAGAATCTTGTCCATGGTAGTCTTAATGGAAATGATAGCATTGCTTCATAAATTAACCCAACATCCTTATGTAACATCTCTAGTTCCTTTTTTTCTTCCAAACTCATTAACATTTTGCATATTGCTTCGAGGGTTATCTATAACACAAGAAAGAAATACATGCAATTAAGTTAAACAAGTGGGCTTATTAATCTAATGGTTAGTAGGCCAATGTATAAGTGTTGAGATAAAGAGTTCTCAAAAATGTAAGGTAAGACTGCATACAATACATTCTTGTGGTCCGGTTTTTTTTCGAACCCCGCACAAAGTGTTGGAAGAATTGTTAACGTCGAAAGCCTTTTCTTTTTTAAATTTTGTTTGGGTTGCATTTAGATTAATTATGTCACACTATTTCGAGGGGAAAGGGCATGGGTTGATCCTTTTCAAAACAATTAGCCCATGTTTGGGCCATTGGACATTCATGGCCTATCGGCCCAAACAAATTTCGTATTATGGTATACCATATTGATACAATCCATATACCATATGATAGAGTATGTAAAAATAATAGAGCAGCAAATTTATGGATAAAAATTGTATCATTGTTATGTATAACCTGTATATTTTAGGAAAAATTACCTAAAACCGCAACATAACTATCTAAACTTCTAAAAATCCCCCCACTTCTTAAAAATTACTTAAATCCCAACATTTCATATTTTTTACTATTTCTGAGATACAAGTTAACCCTACATGTATCTAATGTATGTATCTACTGTGATACAAGTTAATCACATTAGATACATGTATCAGCAGTATGTATCTAATGTAACATGTATCTAATGTAATTAACTTGTATCATCAAAGGTCAAATGTTGAGATTTTAGGAGATTTTGAAAGATGTTGGGATTTTTAGTAATTAATGGTAAACATGTCGGTATATATGTAAAATTTACTTTTTTTTTAATATGATGTGCTTAGAATTTGTATCATTGTTGTATAATATATATATATATATATATATATATATATATGTATGTATGTATATGATGCATATAGAAATTGTATTTTTATTATATAGAATACATATTTGTATAAGATATATATCAAATTTGTATCAGGATTGTATAAAGCTACCAGTAAAAGGTTAGAAAATGAAATTAAAATTCAATGTCATTTCCGTATCAATAATTTCATCCGAAGTGTTATTTATGTCCTTTCCGCCTATTTTGAAACATTTGATCCAATAGTTTGATGGATCAATTTAAGAATATCCATTGGTCGATTTAAAAAAAGTGGGCATGACCCTTGTACTAGCTTGACGAATTGTTAATAAATAAATAGGTTGGTTTTCCATAACATCAACTTAAATAGCCCCACCCAACCACTTAAACTAAACATAGCCGTCAAAATGTATAACATGTCTATAATTATGTGTAGTCATTGTCTACTATTCTCTACCTTTTGTTGGGTCGAAGTTGTGCCCAAACTCCAAATAAAATTTGAAAATAAGTGAGGCTAAATGAATTCGGAATACACTAAAAGGGACACAAACCTTCAGAGCTTCGTGAAGTATTATAATGCTGGATTTATGATGCCAGGTGCTAAGGTTACTAACAGTCAATTCATCAAATTGTCTAACCATTGTTGAAAGCGATGATGTTGTGAACAAAGTACTAAGATGGCTTCGAATAAGTTTATGCTGGTGATGTGAAGCACAAAGCAAACTTTGGTCTCCCACGAGCTTTGCGATTGACTTTATATATCTCTTGGTGAAATTTCCTCCCTCGTTACTTAATATTTTCTTTGCTGCTTCCGTGCTTGAGATAAATACATGTGTCTGCCCAAATATATTCGTTTTGAAACAATTTCCGTACCTACAAACAAAGTATTCCATTCAACATGATTTTAAAGAAACAACGATAAATCTAAACGATTAAAAAGTCTTTGTTTAAACAAGACATGGTAAATGAAGGAGTTAGGAATATCCCAAAAGTTGTTTCTTCCAATTTTTTATGTATAAAATTAAGTTCGATTTTATTTGGCTAGTAATCGAGATACAATTGAACCCCCTTTATTACAAGTAGTCCACTCCTAATACTAATATTTCACACACAAACACACACACAAAAAAAAAAAAAAGTAGAAATACTCGAAACATAATTAACGGATGATACTCGAAACAAATATCGATTGTTGCTAGAACAAAATACAAATATTAAAGATATATAATAATTCCACATACATACATTATTATATAAAATTTATGTCTTACTTGAGTCTTCGAATTTTGATGAAATCATAGAAACCTTTGTTGCTATTGATAGCAGCCATGAACTGGATGGTTTCTCCGATGACCGGTATTCCCCGGTTGCCTGCCGGAATCTTCGCCGGAGTTTTTTCAGTATTATGCCATAAGATTTTCAATAATAAGTATTGCAATCCCAAACAAGGAACTATATACCAAAACCAACACAACAAATTATCATAGAGCAAGAGTTGCATTTTTTACTCCTATACAATTCTAAGTCCTAAAGAAAATATTATTGTTGATGCTTTAGTTAATTAATTCTATTTGTAGAGAAATTAAAGTTCGAGAAAGTTTTAAAAAATAAAGAGGTTTAAATTGGGTCGTTCATTTTTTCAAATTTAGTGGACTAAATAATTATGAAATGTGTAAATGGATGTTTCCACTTTAAGGGATTTCAAGTGCTCTTTGATACGATTGATTTTCTTGGTCTTCAAAGTATCTCCCTATTTAGCCAACTAATTCCTCCAATAGCTTATTGCTTAACTATGTTAGCGTTATAATTTATAAATGGTTGGTTCAGAATTTGAATTTTATGAATTAAAATTTAAATTTTTATCACAATTTTGCTTATTTACTGGGCCCACACAGTAAATTTATGTTAATTTAGTAATTTTTTAAAATATATATACAAGATACGAGTTAAAGCTACATGTTAAAACAAACAAATTATTTTCGTTTTTCTTTTATACTTTTTCATTCCTTCTAGAAGAGGAAGTGGGGGGGGGGGGAGGGGGGGTAAAATAAAATTATCTAAAAATTACACAAATACATAACTTATGTGTCCAATATTACAAAAAATCCCAACTCCCTAAACATATTACAAAAATCCCAATACATATACATAGAATGTTATGTATATGTCGGCTATGTCATGTATATTAATAGAGAGAGAGATTAAAGTAATTAAAAAAATGGAAGAGAATTTAATTACTTTCAAAAAGGGTTGATATTTATATTATTTATACTAAAATTATAGTATATTATTTTCAGACACTAATAAGTGGTTCCATGTCCCCCATCAAGAAAAATAGTTGACTAGTTTAATAATTTGGATACACTTGTAATGTGTGGAAGTGATAATAAAATTAACATTATATTGTTAGTAAGGTAGTATTTAATTACATTTCCACACATTTAATATTACATTTATTTCATCAATTGAGAGTTGAAACACAATGTTACATGTATTAAATCAATTGACATTAAAATCAAAACAAAAAAATAAAAATCCAACCCCTTATAAACATGTGGAGTTTTTATATGGATCATTTTGTTTAGTGTTTACTAATTTGAACATAAATCAATTCTTGCGTGTGAGAGAAACAACCAAATTAACATAGACAGCTTTCTTCTTGTAAAGAAATTCTCCCACAAGATCACTGTAAATACTAAACAAATCATCCATAATTTCATTTCCAAAATGATTTTCCACCATTGATTCAACTACGGCCCTGATTGTTTTAGCCACTTGTTGACCCCTTGATAATAGTATTTTTTTATCTTCACATTGTGTTGATGCATTCGAAGAAACGCTACCGTCCCACTCAATCTCAAAAGCTTCGATACAATTAACGATAAATGAGCCTTCTTTTTCTACAGCAATTTTCAATTCCTCAGGGCATGGTGCATAGTATGGTGCATTAAAGGAGTCTATTTTCTCCTCTTCAACTAGGCCCTGCAGTATAATAAAGAAAGTTTTATGAATAAATATTCATTTATTTGGTCCCCAAGCAAACATTACAATTTTTACTAAAGCTAAATAATTTTTCGAAAAAAAAAATAAAAAATTCTCACGATCAAACGGGCTCAGAATAAATTCAAGAAAGTAATTAACCTTGGAGACCAAAATAGAGAGTGCATGTGCAAGGAGTTCCCATTGGTAGTAACAACCATCTTCAATGGTGGGATCAATAGAGCTCCTCCCCATTAGTGACAGCAACATCCTCCCTCCGGGAACCATCTCCGGCGACCGTGATCGGAGATGTAGACACCTAATTTTGTCCCTCCCGAAGTCTAATTTTATTCATTTTTAGTTCACCTTACCATATGTCCAACCCCATGTAATTATATCCCACCAAAATACAAAAATAAACAAAAAATACCTCTAACTAATTTATCTTATCCTAACAACCTATCCAATCAAAAGCTTCCACCTACCCTAACTACCCATATGACTCCCCCCCTCCTTTTTCTTGTCCACAAAGAAAGAATATATGGGGGACCCACCAAAATTCCCACATCATAACAAATCCATGCCCATTATAAAAGAAAAATTCTAAGAGGAAAAGAAAAAAAGAAGGCTTTGATCATCATCTTCTCCACAATAACAACAATGACAAAATAATCTTCCTCACAAAAAAAAAAAAAAAGCACCGGTGAACAGTAACCGTGAACAGTAACCGGTGAATAGTACCCGGTGAACAGTAACCGGTGAACAGTAACCGGCGTGAAAAGTGACGGTGAACGGATCTTTATTTGTCGAGTTGGATTGTTGGTGTTAAGGTTCGGCTCGAGGTTTCCGGGTGCGGACTCTCTTTATTCGAATAACATTGAGTTTGAAAGCTTCAAATTTAAGGTCCAACTCTATCTCTTCTAATTTTACTTTACTATACGTGTTTGATTTGCCTGATGTGTGGTTGAATTTTGGTGACATTAATTCGGTGTTCGATTTCATTGAATAGATGGTTGTGGATTGTTGAGATGACTGTCTTGAATCGTTGGAATTTGGTATAAAAAATGGAATGTGGGGTTGGATGGTAGGAATTGATAAAGAATGAATATTGTTTTGATTTATTGTCGTTGGTTATTTTGAAGCAAATACGAGTGTTTGATTGGGTAGTATCATGATGCGCCGATTGGTTTAGGCAAACGTAGTTTGGGTAGGCAAAATTTAGGATTCGTGGCTTCGGTTGAATGTTGGAAATTCTGTGGAGTGTTTGAAATTTTGTTGAATATTTTTATTTTTTCCGCACTAAGAAATGTATTCATTTGACCGGGGAATGCCCCGAAGCACTTGTATTATTTTATCCGGGGAATGCCCCGAGGTATCTTGTACTCGGAGGACGCTCGTTATCAAGACCCGAGGCATCGGGTAAAGCTTTGGAGCATAGTTTAGGATTAATATAGGTTAGTGTAGGTTTATATTTTTGCATTTTTTTATTTCGGGATTGTATAATTGGACTGGACACTAATTTTGGATTTGTTTTGTTCCATGTGTTTGGATGGATTGTTTTATGTGTTTTTGTGTGGTTTATACATTTGTAATGCCAAATTAGTCGATACCCTCCACTAGGCGACTGTGGTCAAACCACGGGATCGAGGGGTGCCTAACACCTTCCCCTTGGTCAACAGAATTCCTTAACCGGAATCTTTGTTCGCAAAACCAGTTTAAGAGTCAAACGGTTTCGAAAAGGATTTTCTAAAGGTGACTTGGCACACCGGATTATGCCAAGTGGCGACTCTGAATAAAAAATGCAAATAATCCTTTTTCCGAAACAAATTTTCATTTCTTGTCACTTAAATAATAAAACCCTTTCGAACTTTAAAAATGTATTCCAATGTTTTGGAGTACGCGTTGAAAAAAAGGGGGTGTGACAGCTCTGGCGACTCTGCTGGGGACATTTCAGAATTCGAGCTTATTTTTTGAGTCGTATCGGCTTTGTTTGGCATTACGAGTGTATAAGCATTGTTTGTGATTATTGTTTTGTTATTGTTTTCACTTTTGTGCGTTTTCGTGCTCTTTGTTTATAGTATTTATCCTATGTGTTACCGCTTTATATCTGTCATCATGAGTCCATCCCCCCGGCCTTCTTTCTGCAACAAGTCTCGGAGCGCACGTCGTGCGCACGAAAATCTAGTTGAGTCACCTTTATTTTAGGGGGGGAGCCGTTGGATGTATGGAGTAGGTGGAAAGCAAAGCAGCCACTATCGACCATATGCTCCCCCGAACGGCCTTGTTAGTAAACCACAACGTAGGTCAGCCTTTAGGTCATTCTTATGTGCATCTTATTGAGATCTAGCGGGGCCTACACGGTCCTTTGTAGGAGACTCGCCTTTAAAGCATCCCTACGTGCTAACTGTTGCATATTTGAGGGTAACGTGGTCATTTGACGGACCGATTCGGGGAAAACATGTGTTAGAAGTAAAGTGTGAAAAAAAAAAAAAGGGAAAAAAAAGTGAGTCGAAAAGAATGAATCAAAAGGAGTGTCGAAGTTTATTTTAAAGTTCTTTATGGCTTTTGTTCTTCACGATCCCAAAACCCAAAAAGATTTTTTTTATAATTGGTGGCGTCAGTCTTAGTTGAAAGTGTCTAATTGAAAAATCCAAAAGTTTTTATTCGTTTGTTTTTGGTTTTGTCTCTTAAGTTAGGGTCAATTTATTAGTTAATCGTTATTTGTCCAATCTGGACGAACTACGCACCCCTGATTCTCCTCTCTCGGGAGTGAGATACGTAGGCAACCTATTATGGGTTCGGGGATCTTATTTCAAAAATTCAAAAAAAAAAAAAAAATTCTTCACTCTTCATTTAGAGTAGGTGTCTCATGTACATCTTTAAAAGAAAGCAAAAAATATATTTTCCTTTAATAGGTTCAAGTTTCATTTTCGTATGAAATTTAAAATCGAAAACCCAAAAAGATTCCTCTTTGGTAATCATAGATTCCATTTTTGTATAGGGAGTTTAAACCTAAAAAAAATGCAAAAAAGATTTTCGTCAATTCTTTTGATAATTTGTTATTTTCTTTTCTTTTTAAAGTTTCAAGAAAAAAAAAATTTAATTGGCCATTTTGACAAAACTTCCCGAACTACGCAAGATCTGATTCATGTACAACATGATACGTAGGCAGCCTACTTTTGGTTTCGATCTAATCATTTTGTTTCGTTGTTTTTCATTATTTTTCCTCTTTTAAGGAAAACAAAAGCCATAAAGAATGATAAAATAAAGGTATATAACGTGAGGAAAAGAGCAGATATTGATAAAAAATAGTAATAGGTGTAGATAAAAGAAAAAAAAAGTGTGTAAATAAAAATCGGGATGATGTTGAAGTGACCTCGCTACCCTCAAAAGCTGGTAGAAATGAACATGAATTTAGGGCAATTTTACCAATGTGATTCCCATGCTTTTGGTATACCCTAATCCTAACGGATGTCGTCTTTGATGAGCATGTTCTTTCAGATAAAAGTGGTAGGTTTGCAGCACTCTGGCTAGTCACCCATACTTCACTAGATCCAAAGCAAAGCTCGCAATGGCTAGCAGGGAGATTGAAAATTCGCTCATTGACCCGGATCAGGATCACAGGGAAGAAAGTTCAGAACACAATGATGAGGTAGTAAGGCTCAGGCAACAATTGATAGATTTGCACCGGGCATGGGCCAGCGGAATGCCTCCTCCTCCGCTCCCTGAAGGTCTTGGGAATATCTCTAATTGCCCACCGCTCTCTCAAGCACAATTCTCTGCTCCTACTGAATCACCTGAGCACGCGCCAGGATTCACTCCGCGACATTATTATCCGGGCAATTCTGGTGTGCCCTTGGCAGCTCCCCAATCAAGACCAGCTGCTCATCCAGCGCCACCGATCACACCGGTATTCGTGGCCCCGCCACCACATGAAACTCCCATATATGCTGTGCGTCCCACAATGAGGCTTCCTCGGTCTTCCAGTGAGCCAGTACTGAAGGTTTCAGATGGTCAGTATTATGCTACGGAGCCTACTTTGCAATTGAATGAACCGTATGGGTACACTCAGCCGCCTGCATTTCCATTTGATACGGAGAAACCTGTCGCAACAGAGGAACAGGAAGTCATAGCGCGGAAGTTGAAAAGTTTGGAACAAGCTATGAGGAATTTGCAAGGAATCGGAGATTATAGAAGTGTTTCTTATAAAGACCTGTGCATGTTCCCTGACATCAACCTGCCTCCCGGTTTTAAGATGCCTAAGTTCGAGAAGTACGCAGGACACGGTGATCCTGTTGCACACTTGAGACGTTATTGCAACCAGTTGAGGGCTGCAGGAGGAAAGGAAGAACTACTCATGGTCTTCTTTGGCGAGAGTCTTTCAGATCTGGCTTCAGAATGGTTCATCGATCGGGATATCGATAAATGGAACAGTTGGGATGATTTGGCTTCTGAATTTGTTCAACATTTTCAGTACAACATTGACTTGATTCCGGACGAAAAATCTTTGGTCAACATGAAGAAAAAGAGCACTGAAACTTTCAGAGAGTATGCGATTAGATGGCGTGAACAAGCTGCTAGGGTGAAACCGCCAATGAAAGAAAGTAAGATAGTGGAGGCGTTTATTCAAGTGCAGGATGAAACATATTATCAACACTTGTTACCTGCATTAGGCAAGCCATTTATTGAGGTCCTCAAAATGGGGGAGATAATAGATGATGGAATTAAGACTGGTCGCATTATGAGTTTTGCAACATTAAAAGCGACTACTCAAGAAATTCATAAAGGTTTGGGAAGTATGGAAGGAAGGAAGCATGTGGAAGATGCATCTGCCATTGCAGTTGAACAACAGGCATGGGAAAGAGGACCACACCATCGGGCTCAAACCCAAGATTATGCCCAAGCTCCACGGAATCTTTACCAAAATCCATTATATTCTATTCCCCCACCTCCATATCAAGTGTATAATGTGCAACCTTATGTTCAACCTCCATCTTACCCACACTGGCGTGCGCCAACTCTGCCAAGTCATCCTCCAACTTCACATACATACCGAAGCCCTTCTAGGCCTGGTTTTCAATTTAAGCCAAATAATGAAATGAGACAGAAGTCAAGAGATAACTTCACACCCATTGGAGAGTCGTATACAAGTTTATTCCAGAGATTGGTACAGCAGGACATGATCACCCCTCTCCTTGGGTATACTCCCGACCCACATTCAAGAAGTTTTGATCCTAATGTACGATGTGCATATCATTCTGATGTTCAGGGTCACAGTATTGAAGATTGTCGTGCTTTGAAAAGAGAAATTGAAAAGATGATTCAAGATAAATCAATCATGGTGCAGAACATTGACAGTGAGGAAAGCTCTAGTCATGCTGATATGCAAACCAGTGGCTAAGATGTCAGGCTGATCAATTGAGAAGTCACCCATCTCCCTACTAGGAAGAGGTCTGGTAGTTTGTTTTGTTTTATTTTCTGCTATCCGAACTATTTCAGGGTTGTAGTTCTGGATCTATCTTGTTTTGTCCTTTTGTTGTTTATGTTCAAACCCTTCTATCTTTTGTTTCAACTAAATGAAGTGTCCCATTTTTCTTCGTGTTTTAAATATGTGTTGTTTGTTTGTTTTCCTTACATAGTACATTTTGGGTTAACTCTAGTGATATGACATGCAGTGAAATGTTCAGCCAGATCTTAAAATCCAATTTAAGCATGAACTTTGAATCAGAGGGTTAAAGTTAGAAAAAGAGAGCATATGAGAAAATAGATAGAGTGCTGAGACATTTGGTGACAAGTTAAGGCAATTATTTTGAGAATCACAAGAACAACTTGGTCATCGATCGAAAGGCAAGTCCCAATTAGGTCAAATAAGTGGACGTGTGATCGCTATATCAAGAGAAACAAGAAGATAAGCAGCTCCACGAAAGCATGAGTCATTTGATGTGAGGAATGCACAACAAAGGTGGAGTTTACAGAAGAAGTAGTGACACAAAGACTCAATCTGCTTAAAAAGATATCGCAAATGATCTTCATCTCTCACTTTCAATTGCATGTTATGTACTTGCATTCTCAAGGATTGATATGATGAAGGCATTTCATTCTGCTATCCAAACATTGTGTCATCCTTTGTTTACCCCATTTGAACCTTAGTGTTATTTTCTTTCATACCCCTCTTTTGGAATCAAGATAAGAGTCAACAAAATTCAAAAAAAAATATGTCGGAAAAGAAAGAAAAGATGAGTGTCAAGAAAAATAAAGTCAGAAAAGTCCCAAAGACAAAAGAGTCAACAAAAGAAAAAAAATAGAATCAAGTGAAAGAACAAGCTGCCAGAACTACGCATGACCTGATTCTCCTCTCTCGGGGGTGAGATACGTAGGCTGCCCTACTAAGGGCTCGGTCCAACCAAATAAATAATTTAGAATCACCCAGTCAAAAGAAACTGGGGCATGAGTTAGTCCTCATTGTTTGAGTCGATTCCAAAAGTTGTAAGTCCTAACCCACTTCAAGTGTCGTTTGGGCCTCACGCCATCCTTTCTTTCTAACCCTATCCAAAAGCCAAGTTACAACCAAAGAAAAGACCTTCAGATCAATCTTTGGGGATGTTAAGGCAAAGCATGCAAGGGATATGCTGATGTATTTGGGAACTACCTGTCTTCCTCAGACCAAGGAGTCAAGAGAGAAATAAAAATGAGAGAGTCTTATTGGTGAAAACCCTCACGGGCACCGTAAGGCGATAGTAAGTTGAGAGAGATAAAAAGGAGAGAGTCTTACTGGTGAAAACCCTCACGGGCACCGTGAGACGATTGTAAGTTGGGAGAAATGAGAATAATAGAGTCTCATTAGTAAAAAACTTCACAGACACCTTAAGACAAGGGTGAGCTGAGGGAAAGACCCTTCAAAACGTCACTAGCCGATGAGGCCTGAATGCAATTGGCCTAAGGAAACAACTCAGTTTCAAGGCCATTAACTCAACAATAATTGGTAGAGAGGTTGGATGGAAAGATCAGGTAGCTTAATCTAAAAGGCATGGCATAATCATTAGAGTTGATTGTCATTTTTAGAAAATTTGCCATTTCTTTGTTTCAAATGGGGACACTCATTGTCTTTTCTTTTTCTCTCTTTATTTTATTTTGTTTTCTTGATTCAGTAGTCCAAATAAAAGTCATTGTCATTTTTTCTGTCTCTTGGTTTTGAGTCAAGTCCATATCAAAACAAGTGAGAAAAGAATTCAAAACTGGCCACCAACTTCTTCAATTGCACAATGCAAGACAAAGTCAGCATATGAAAGTGACATAATTGTGAACTTATGAAACACCAAGGTTTGAAGGATTTATATGAGAAGTATGACAAAGTAGAGATACTGTGGTTATTTTGGAGTCACTCTTAATGATCTGAGTTTGGGTCAATGACACGATAAAACAGGGGCAAATGTCAGCAATCTGAAACAAAATGAAGGGAATGAACACTAGAGCAAATGCCTGGAAAGCCAAATGCTGCAAACTACCACTAAGTTTTTTAACTGACAAATTTTCTTGATTGAAACAGGGGCAAATTTGTTTCACTTGATTCAGTTACCATTGGAAATGCATATCCAGGGATTTTACTTTCTGTTCAGGACCCTCCTGAAAAATGGGATTTTACTTTCAGTTCAGGACCCTCCTGAAAAAATAGGACTTTACTTTCTGTTCAGGACCCTCCTGAAAAATGGGATTTTACTTTATGTTCAGGACCCTCCTGAAAAATGGGACTTTACTTTCTGTTCAGGACCCTCCTGAAAAATGGGATTTTACTTTCTGTTCAGGACCCTCCAGGAAAATAGGATTTTACTTTCTGTTCAGGACCCTCCTGGAAAATGGGATTTTACTTTATGTTCAGGACCCTCCTGGAAAATGGGATTTTACTTTATGCTCAGGACCCTCCTGAAAAATGGGACTTTACTTTCTGTTCAGGACCCTCCTGAAAAATGGGATTTTACTTTCTGTTCAGGACCCTCCTGAAAAATGGGATTTTACTTTATGTTCAGGACCCTCCTGAAAAATGAAATTTTACTTTCTATTCGGGTCATCCCAGCAACATTTGTAAGGAGACGCACTTCCTTATTCGGGTAATCCCAGCAACATTTTTAAGGAGACGCACTTCCTTGTTCGGGTAATTCCAGCAACATTTGTAAGGAGACGCACTTCCTTATTCGGGTAATCCCAGCAACATTTGTAAGGAGACGCACTTCCTCGTTTGGGTAATTCCAGCAACATTTGTAAGGAGACGCACTTCCTCGTTTGGGTAATTCCAGCAACATTTGTAAGGAGACGCACTTTCTTGTTCAGGTAATCCCAGCAACATTTGTAAGGAGACGCACCTCCTTGTTCGGGTAATTCCAGCAACATTGGTAAGGAGATACACTTCCCTGTTTGAGCAAATCAAAAAACATTTGTAAGGAGACGCACTTTCTTGTTTGAGCAATTCAAGAGACATTTGTAAGGAGACGCACTTCCTTGTTTGAGCAATTCAAGAAACATTTTGTGAAGAGACGCACTTCTTTGTTTGAACAATTCAAGAGACATTTGTGAGGAGACGCACTTCCTTGTTTGAGTAATTCAAGAGACATTTGTGAGGAGATGCACTTCCTTATTTGAGTAATTCAAGCGGCATTGGTAAGGAGACACATTTCCTTGTTTTGGTAATTCAAGAAGCATTGGTAAAGAAACACACTTCCTTGTTTTGGTAATCCAAGCGGCATTGGTAAGGAAACACACTTCTTTGTTTTGATAATTCAAGCAACATTGGCAAGGAAACACACTTCTTTGTTTTGATAATTCAAGAAACATTGGCAAGGAGATGCACTTCCTTGATTGGGTAATTCGAATTTTGCTTTTTAGGTGATGCACTTCCTTGATTGGGTAATTCGAATTTTGCTTTTTAGGTGATGCAGTTTCTAACTTAAGTCTTGATTCCTAGAAGATGCACTTTCTAGTCGAGTTATTGCACTTAATCCTTAGGAGACGCATTTCCTTGCTAGTTTTCATTTTTAGGTGACACACTTTTAACTTAAACTTGTATCTCTAGAAGACGCACTTTCTAGTTAGAATCCCTCACTTTAATTCTTAGGAGATGCACTTCCTAGTCTTTGTTATTTAGTTTTACTCTTAAGAGATGCATTTCTTAGTCAGAGTCTTGATTCACCATTGCAACATGCAAGTAGGTATGATGTGACTTTTCCAAAAAGTCTTCGGAGGATAAAATAAAAAATAAAAAAAAATGACATTTCTCTTTATAGTAATATTCGTTTGGGGATAATTTTCTTTTTTTTTAGTTTTGATGTGATTTCAGGAGCCCGCCTGCAGAACAGGGTGAAGAAGTTGAAAGCATAGCAACAAAGTTATGAAATAGCAAGTCAGGAGCCCGCCTGAAGAACAAGGTGATGAAATAGCAAGTCAGGAGCCCGCCTGGAGAATAGGGTGAAGAAACAAAAGAGTCAAGCAATAAAGTGAAGCAATTGAAAGCCAAGCAACAAGTGGAAAGAAATTGCAAATCAGGAGCCCGCCTGAAGAATAGGGTGATGAAAGTCGAGTCAAGAACCAATAGAAGCTATATAGATAGGATTTTTGTAATTTCATTTATGTTTTAACTTGTAATTTTATTTTATTTTTATGTAATGACGGAGCCGCGGACCGGAACCTCGATGGAACCTCACTCGACTCTCCAACTCGGTATAGTCCATCTCCCTCCAAAAGTTGAGATACTTGTCACTCGATCCTCTCATAATGTGAGTAGGTGGGATGTCTTAAGTCAAGATCCGATTTTCCTTCTTCCTTCTGTTTCTTTCTTTGAATAATGGTCGGGTCAAAATTTGGTCTCGCTGTCTACTTCTTTGTCTGAAAACACTTTGTGTTTACATTCAAAGGGGGCATTATGTAGACACCTAATTTTGTCCCTCCCGAAGTCTAATTTTATTCATTTTTAGTTCACCTTACCATATGTCCAACCCCATGTAATTATATCCCACCAAAATACAAAAATAAACAAAAAATACCTCTAACTAATTTATCTTATCCTAACAACCTATCCAATCAAAAGCTTCCACCTACCCTAACTACCCATGTGACTCCCCCCCTCCTTTTTCTTGTCCACAAAGAAAGAATATATGGGGGACCCACCAAAATTCCCACATCATAACAAATCCATGCCCATTATAAAAGAAAAATTCTAAGAGGAAAAGAAAAAAAGAAGGCTTTGATCATCATCTTCTCCACAATAACAACAATGACAAAATAATCTTCCTCACAAAAAAAAAAAAAAAGCACCGGTGAACAGTAACCGTGAACAGTAACCGGTGAATAGTACCCGGTGAACAGTAACCGGTGAACAGTAACCGGCGTGAAAAGTGACGGTGAACGGATCTTTATTTGTCGAGTTGGATTGTTGGTGTTAAGGTTCGGCTCGAGGTTTCCGGGTGCGGACTCTCTTTATTCGAATAACATTGAGTTTGAAAGCTTCAAATTTAAGGTCCAACTCTATCTCTTCTAATTTTACTTTACTATACGTGTTTGATTTGCCTGATGTGTGGTTGAATTTTGGTGACATTAATTCGGTGTTCGATTTCATTGAATAGATGGTTGTGGATTGTTGAGATGACTGTCTTGAATCGTTGGAATTTGGTATAAAAAATGGAATGTGGGGTTGGATGGTAGGAATTGATAAAGAATGAATATTGTTTTGATTTATTGTCGTTGGTTATTTTGAAGCAAATACGAGTGTTTGATTGGGTAGTATCATGATGCGCCGATTGGTTTAGGCAAACGTAGTTTGGGTAGGCAAAATTTAGGATTCGTGGCTTCGGTTGAATGTTGGAAATTCTGTGGAGTGTTTGAAATTTTGTTGAATAGTTTTATTTTTTCCGCACTAAGAAATGTATTCATTTGACCGGGGAATGCCCCGAAGCACTTGTATTATTTTATCCGGGGAATGCCCCGAGGTATCTTGTACTCGGAGGACGCTCGTTATCAAGACCCGAGGCATCGGGTAAAGCTTTGGAGCATAGTTTAGGATTAATATAGGTTAGTGTAGGTTTATATTTTTGCATTTTTTTATTTCGGGATTGTATAATTGGACTGGACACTAATTTTGGATTTGTTTTGTTTCATGTGTTTGGATGGATTGTTTTATGTGTTTTTGTGTGGTTTATACATTTGTAATGCCAAATTAGTCGATACCCTCCACTAGGCGACTGTGGTCAAACCACGGGATCGAGGGGTGCCTAACACCTTCCCCTTGGTCAACAGAATTCCTTAACCGGAATCTTTGTTCGCAAAACCAGTTTAAGAGTCAAACGGTTTCGAAAAGGATTTTCTAAAGGTGACTTGGCACACCGGATTATGCCAAGTGGCGACTCTGAATAAAAAATGCAAATAATCCTTTTTCCGAAACAAATTTTCATTTCTTGTCACTTAAATAATAAAACCCTTTCGAACTTTAAAAATGTATTCCAATGTTTTGGAGTACGCGTTGAAAAAAAGGGGGTGTGACAGGAGAAATAAGGAGAAGTCATTCTGGAATTGTGACACGTATGCATTGATGACGTCACTTGGACTAGAGTGTGATATGTATAGCTTTCCTTTGTTTAGGGTTGTTCTTGAATTAGTAGCCAAACCAAGTGGAACCTGTTACATTGGGTGATTTTTCACATTTTCAAAATCAATGTTTGAAAAAAAAAAAGTGTATAAATTGAAATATTCAAGTGAACCATATGTAAGTAACATTAATAAAAGGTACTCAAATCGCAAAGGAATTAAATTATATGCACTGATAGTGTCGTAAATTTTTGTAGCATCAATGTACGTAATTTATCATGTTGTAGCTAGGACAGTACTTATCAATTATTATAAAAATCCAATCGAATAATAATAGTGTTGTAGACATCTAAAAATTATGGACCCTACAAAAAGAATCCAAATTCTGTTAGAGTTCTTAGAGTCTAATTTACCCTAAATCCTGAATTATGTCTATATAAAGAGGCAAATATTCCCTTAAAGAAGCATCTTGAATATCTCAGAAATTCGGGATATTCATAGATCAAAATCCTCTTTCTTGATAATCAAATACATCAAGAAGATCCATATTCCTATATTCGAGAAATCCATATTCCTATATTCGAGAAATACGCTACGGCCCTCGAATTATGAAGATCCATATTCCTATGTTCGAGAAATACGCTACGGCCCTCGAATTATGGAGAAAATCATGAGAGATCTATTCGTTATTAATAAAATGTTCTTGTTTCTTCATGTTTTATTTGTGATTGTAATTTATTATTCATCACTATAAAATTTGTTGCAAACAAATTGGCACGCCCAGTGGGACCAAATCTGCCCTTCATCTCTTCTCTCATAAATCATATGTGTAAATCTGTAGCCGCATCAAATCTGCAGCTGCATCAAAATGGAAGCTCTGTGGTACTTCAAGACTCGTCATCAAGTACACTTCGGCAAGCCTTGAAGCAGGGCATTTGTAGACATCTAAAATTTGTGGACTCTACAAAAAGAATCCAAATTCTGTTAGAGTTCTTAGAGTCTAATTTACCCTAAACCCTGTATTATGCCTGTATAAAGAGGCAAATATTCCCTTTAAGAGGCATCTTAAATATCTCAAAAATTCGGGATATTCATAGATCAAAATCCTCTTTCTTGATAATCAAATACATCAAGAAATCCATATTCCTATAGTCGAGAAATACGCTACGGCCCTCGAATTATGGGGAAAATAACAGATTTATAACCACAATCGTTTATCAATAAAAAAAAATTGTTTCTCCATATTTTTATTTGTGGTTAAAATTTATTTTTCATAAATTTAAATTATGTTAGAAACAAATTGGCACGCCCAGTAGGATTTGTGGGACTCTACAAGTGTCACATAAACAGAACAGACCTGAGAGAGCCAATGGAGACTAGACGAAGAATGAACAAAATGCAAGCTCTTGTTGGGGAAACGCCTTCCATAAAATGAACCAGGAACTCCAACAACATAGCAATTTTCTGAACCTTTTTCTTCTTTTATTTTCTGAATGAATTTAGGCAATGACCTAAATATGTAATTGAAATCATTGCCTGGAAGATCATTAAGAGAAACTCTCAACTCTGGGAAGGAGCTCCCCGATTTTCGACACGTTTCATATATGATATTTATAATCTCTGTGACCACCATTAAAGTGTTTGGTCCTGAGGAACAACCTAAATCTGCAATGCCAATGCTTTCTGGCACCTTCTTGTTGTTGCACATAATGTTCAAAATTGCCTCCTTAAGTCTTGAATTCGTCGTTGATATTATCTTCCTCTACAAAATCATATAGGTAACAATTTCAATGACAAACATAATAATGTACAAAGTGGATACATCCACAGTGGTCGTAAATCGTATTTGTTGATTTCCTTAAAAGATGATGCAGCAAAAAGATTGAAAGTATTGACTAAAACATTTGCATAATTCAAAATTCCGAAAACTTAAAATATTCCTAACAAATTAAAATAACCTAGTAGAAATTTATAATTCAAATTCATCCTAAACTAATATAATTTCAACTGTATATTCTTAATAAAAGAGTCTTGGAACTTTCGTAGATAATCAAATCAACTTTCAAGCTAATCTTGGAAATTTAGAGATAATTAATGTAGAGTACTATATATGTTAGCTAAAAAAGAGTAGGCCAAGTTGATATATACTTTATTTAACTCCACTCTTAGGGATTAATGTAATTTTCAACTGGCCAAAGTAGAACTCATGCATGCAAAGGTTTATTTAGAGAAACAACATAATATAAGTTGCTCAAAAAGTATTTGATACATGAACCAAATGAATGAGAATGATGAGAAAAATAAATATTTCAACTATATTTAATAATTTTAAGAAGATAATCGGAATTGGAACCTGAATATTGGAGTTTTTGGCATAGCTAGTTTCTCCTTCTCCATAGTTCATGTGAAGTACCTGCATCACTTCCATTTTTATAACTAATATTATATTTCTTTTTTCTTATTCTTTCCTTAAACAGTTTGCTGTTGTGAAGAGAATTGAAATTATGCTTGTTCATTTATAGTGTTGTTACTGATCCTAAACCGTGCCTGTTCCACCAAAGCCACAAGTTCCTACTTGTATTTTACTGAAGATTTTATTTGCATCACGCGGCGACGTACTGATATTTTTTGTCTTAACGGGTGCTGTAGGTTGACCAACCCGTGATACAGTCAAACCTCGTTATAACAATCATTCATTGTAACAACATTTCACTATAACAGACAAATTTTCTTCTTAACCGATTTTTCATTTTATACACAGGAACTAGGGCTGGCCTGGATGAATTTGCAGTCTTAAACTTCTAGCAAGTAGCATTCACATAAATTAAGACGGAGAGAGTATTAAAAGGAAAATTGAAAATTAATTTCAAGAGCTTATTAATTGACGTACTGATCATTTCCTTGGCTTGAATTTTCTCGTCCATGCACTACATTATCCTATGCCCACAGATACCCAGCACCAGTACTATACTGGCTGGAAATTGCAGGGAGAAAAAAAATAAAAATCCACGTGAAATTCATTTTAAATGAGTTAAAAGATTTTAATAGGAAAATGACCTTTTCAAAAGTAGTACGAGAAAATAATGTCCACGAATTGTGGACTGAGCAGCTAGAGAGCTGTGGCTTGTGTTTTTTTAAAAAAAAAAAAAAAATTAAAATTTTAACATGTAAACTAAATATAATATATAATAGATAAATCAGTATTCTTAGTTACACCAAAATTGTTTTGCCATCCAGTGTGACCTATATAGTATGTCAATAGTAATAAATATTAACTAGCTCCGAATTAAGTTGAGAAAAGTGCATGTCAATATTTTTCCAACCAACCTAAAAGAAATAGTTCCAACAAAATGTAGAGTTAAATTTGAAAACAATACACAAAAGTTGGAATTTAATTTCGAAATTCATGCATAATAGACAAGTACGTGGGGACCTGCCTAATAAGGTGGGGATGAAAATTGATATATACTGATACTAGAGAATATTAATTAAACATGGTCCAATACAATAACGGATGATACTCGAAACAAATATCGATTGTTGCTAGAACAAAATACAAATATTAAAGATATATAATAATTCCACACACATACATTATTATATAAAATTTATGTCTTACTTGAGTCTTCGAATTTTGATGAAATCATAGAAACCTTTGTTGCTATTGATAGCAGCCATGAACTGGATGGTTTCTCCGATGACCGGTATTCCCCGGTTGCCTGCCGGAATCTTCGCCGGAGTTTTTTCAGTATTATGCCATAAGATTTTCAATAATAAGTATTGCAATCCCAAACAAGGAACTATATACCAAAACCAACACAACAAATTATCATAGAGCAAGAGTTGCATTTTTTACTCCTATACAATTCTAAGTCCTAAAGAAAATATTATTGTTGATGCTTTAGTTAATTAATTCTATTTGTAGAGAAATTAAAGTTCGAGAAAGTTTTAAAAAATAAAGAGGTTTAAATTGGGTCGTTCATTTTTTCAAATTTAGTGGACTAAATAATTATGAAATGTGTAAATGGATGTTTCCACTTTAAGGGATTTCAAGTGCTCTTTGATACGATTGATTTTCTTGGTCTTCAAAGTATCTCCCTATTTAGCCAACTAATTCCTCCAATAGCTTATTGCTTAACTATGTTAGCGTTATAATTTATAAATGGTTGGTTCAGAATTTGAATTTTATGAATTAAAATTTAAATTTTTATCACAATTTTGCTTATTTACTGGGCCCACACAGTAAATTTATGTTAATTTAGTAATTTTTTAAAATATATATACAAGATACGAGTTAAAGCTACATGTTAAAACAAACAAATTATTTTCGTTTTTCTTTTATACTTTTTCATTCCTTCTAGAAGAGGAAGTGGGGGGGGGGGGGAGGGGGGGTAAAATAAAATTATCTAAAAATTACACAAATACATAACTTATGTGTCCAATATTACAAAAAATACCAACTCCCTAAACATATTACAAAAATCCCAATACATATACATAGAATGTTATGTATATGTCGGCTATGTCATGTATATTAATAGAGAGAGAGATTAAAGTAATTAAAAAAATGGAAGAGAATTTAATTACTTTCAAAAAGGGTTGATATTTATATTATTTATACTAAAATTATAGTATATTATTTTCAGACACTAATAAGTGGTTCCATGTCCCCCATCAAGAAAAATAGTTGACTAGTTTAATAATTTGGATACACTTGTAATGTGTGGAAGTGATAATAAAATTAACATTATATTGTTAGTAAGGTAGTATTTAATTACATTTCCACACATTTAATATTACATTTATTTCATCAATTGAGAGTTGAAACACAATGTTACATGTATTAAATCAATTGACATTAAAATCAAAACAAAAAAATAAAAATCCAACCCCTTATAAACATGTGGAGTTTTTATATGGATCATTTTGTTTAGTGTTTACTAATTTGAACATAAATCAATTCTTGCGTGTGAGAGAAACGCAAGCCGGGCCGGGCCAAATAGTAAAAAAAAATAAAACTCACTCTAACTCGGCCCACTTAATCCAACCCGATCAAACCCACCAAAACCCGATCAAATCCGGTTAAAAACCGATCAAATCCGGTTAAAAAATAAATAAAAAATCCAATATACACTATATACACTCCAATATACAATATATATTTTTTAAAAAATATATAAACAATTACACATATATACGTACCATTCAATATAATATTATATATGACTATACGTACTACTTTAAATAAAACATATACTATAATAGTATAATATATATATATACACTATAATATATATATATATATATATATATATATATATATATATATATACTAATTTATAAAAAAAATACACATGTATACGTTAAATATATACTACTTTAGAAGATATATACACATATATATGCACCATTCAATATATATGTACTACTTTAAATAAAATATATACTACAATATACATATATATATATATATACAACAATATGTATATATATATAGTTACATACTAATTTATAAAACATATACACTTGTATACGTTAAAGATATATACATCTATAGAAGATATATACACATATATACGCACCATTCAATATGTATGTACTACTTTAAATAAAATATATACTACAATATATATATATACTTACATACTAATTTATTAAACATATACACTTGTATACGTTAAATGTATACTACTTTAGAAGATATATACACATATATACGCACCATTCAATATATATGTACTGCTTTAAATAAAATATATACTACAATATACATATATATACACAACAATATATATATATATATATAGTTACATACTAATTTATAGAACATATACACATGTATACGTTAAAGATATACGTCTATAGAAGATATATACACACATATACGCACCATTCAATAATATGTACTACTTTAAATAAAGTATATACTACAATATATATATATATATATATATATATATATATATATATATATATATATATACACACACACTACTATATATATATATATATATATACTTATATACTAATTTATAAGACATATACACTTGTATACGTTAAAGATATAAGTCTATAGAAGATATAAACACATATATACGCACCATTCAATATATATGTACTACTTTAAATAAAGTATATACAACAATACATATAAATATATATATGTGTGTGATAGTTAGTTAATAATATATTAAAAGTAAGTTTTAAATTTAAACTAGAAATTCATTTTAAATCAATATATAGGTACTACTTTAAATAAAATATATACTACAATATATATGTATATACTATGTATGTATATATATATATATAGTTATATACTAATTTATAAAACATATACACTTGTATACGTTAAATATATACGTCTATAGAAGATATATACACATATATACGCACCATTCAATATGTATGTACTACTTTAAATGAAATATATGTTACAATATACATATATATGTATTACAATGTATAGATGGTTATATTATACTAATTTATAAAACATATACACTTGTATACGTTAAATATATACATCTATATAAGATATATACACATATATACGCACCAATCAATGTATATGTACTACTTAAAATAAAATATATACTACAATATACATGGATTACAATACATAGATAGTTATATTATACTAATTTATTAAACATATACACTTGTATACGTTAAATAAATAAATCTATATAAGATATATACACATATATACACACCATTCAATATATATGTCATACGTTAAATAAAATATATACTACAATATACATATATATATATACTACAATATGTATATATATATAGTTATATACTAATTTGTAAAACATATACACTTGGATACATTAAATATATACATCTGTAGAAGATATATACACACCATTCAAAATATATGTACTACTTCAAATAAAATATATACTACAATATACATATATATATACTACAATATGTATATATATAGTTATATACTAATTTGTAAAACATATACACTTGTATACGTTAAATATATACGTCTAGAGAAGATATATACACATATATACACAACATTCAATATATATGTACTACTTTAAATAAAATATATACTACAATATACATATATATATACTACAATATGTATTTATATATAGTTATATACTAATTTGTAAAACATACACACTTGTATACATTAAATATATACATCTGTAGAAGATAAATACACATATATACACACCATTCAATATATATGTACTATTTTAAATAAAATATATACTACAATATACATATATATATACTACAATATGTATATATATATAGTTATATACTAATTTGTAAAATATATACACTTGCATATGTTAAATATATACGTCTATAGAAGATATATACACATATATACACTTCCATAGAAGATATCCAATTTATAAAACATATACACATGTATATGTTAAATATACACTTCTATAGAAGATATATACACGTGTATACGCATCATTCAATGTATACATACTGCTACTTATAAAATATACTACATTATATATACATTACAATATATATAGATATACTTATATACTAATTTATAAAACATATACACATGTATACGTTAAATATACACTTCTATAGAAGATATATGCACAAATATACAAAACATATGCTACTTAATATAATAAATTAATAATATTTGGTAGTAAATTAATAATATATTAGAAATAAGTTTTTAATTTAAAGTAGAAAACTAGAAATTCAATTTAAAATTTTAAATCGTTAAATGAAAAAGTATAAAAAGCAAGGACTAAGGAGTGACTGAATTTGGGAAATTTTATTGATTGCAAAATGATCCAAAATTTATAATTTACATGAATGAAAAATCTATAAATTATGCATCATTTTTACAACTCATTCATGTTAATATTAATGGGAACTTGCATAGGATAGTCGAAGTCAACGGGGGCAAAACCATGCATTGGACTTGATTCTGCTGAGTTCTCCCGTGAAGTCATAATTTCTTCAAGTTTCAGCTCGTCGCTCGGCTCCGGTTCCATTCCTTGGTTTCTTCTTTCCGCTCTAATCCAATCTCTGAGGCAAACTAGAACATTAATTGCATTGCTTCCCAATGAGTGTCGGTTGTCTCCAAGCTGCTGTCGTCTCTGACTAAAGACGCTCTCTGATGCAACGGTTGACATTGGAACATTCAAGATATCTCTAGCTAATCTTGAAAGCACAGGATATTGTGTTTCATTACTCCTCCACCAATTCAACGTGTTGATCCGTCGTCTGTGATCCTCTGGTGCCGTCCGAAAATAATATTTCAGCTCTTCCTGATAAGTTGATGTGTAAGTTCTCTCATCAACACTGTTCCAACAATTTAAATCATAAAACGAATCAGAAAAAACACTAAGTGCCGGCCTTTTAGAAGATGATGGCTCCTCGGGAGGATGAGGAGCGACAATTGGAGTGATATTTGTAGGTACGTCTAAATCAAATAAATCAGCATAGTGATTATATAATTTTTCGATGTAATCTTTTGCATCAGCCGTAGCCGTCCACAAATCAGGTTATACTTGTTCAGAATCATGGTTAGTATTTATTTTTAAATTAGTATAAATAAGAGTACTAAAGTGACACATATTATTATATTTCATGCACGGATTTAGCATAGCACCAACCAAGTCAATAGGGGTAATCGGGAAAAAATATTTTTAAAATTTCGTAAACATGGCGCCAACAGCTTCTTTATAACCTTCTTTATTTTTATATTATTTGAGCAAATCAGAAATATCGGCTATATATGCCAAAATATTACAAACAGTAGGATAATAAGCACCGGAAAATTCAATCGTAGCTACATAATTTTTTTCTAAAAACTTAACAAGATCATTAATTACAACCCAATCAGAATTATGTAGCATGCAATCAGCAGAATCAGCAAATGAACTGCAATGTTGGTTAAAAGCTAGTGTAATAGGAATTCTATATTTATAATAAGTTTTTAAAAATTCATACGTAGAATTCCATCTAGTATCAATTTCCTCAGGTATCAAAATCGATGTAAGTCCATTTTCTTGACATTTAACTTTAAATTCTCTAATTCTCGATCTACGATTATTTCTTTGAATAAAACCAACAGCAAGGCGAATTTTTTCAATATAAAACTCAAAAAACTCAAGACCATCTTTTACAATTAAATTATATATATGACATGCACACTTAATATGAAAAATTTCAGGCAAGGACGGAGATAGCGTAGATTTTAATTTTTTTATAGCAGTGTTGTTGTTAGAAGCATTATCAAAAGCAATACATAAAATTTTATTTTTGATACCATAATATCCAGCAATTTTAACAATAGAATCAACAATAAATTGTCCAGTATGTTTACGATCTTCATCATATAAAAAAACAAGAATACGTTTTTGCATCACGAAATTACTATCCATCCAATGACAAGTAACGGTTAAATAATCATTTTTATTTACAGCACGACCAAGATCAGAAGTTAGGGACAATCTACATTGAATATTTTTTAACAATGTTGATAAATAAAAACAATATTGTGAATGAAGTCTAAAAATATCAGACCGACAAGTAGTTCTAGGAATACCGTCAAACATAAGATTATAAATTGCTTGTATATAACGAATAAAGGCATCAGAAGAAGGAAAATTAAAAGGCAAACAACCCACAACTACCATTTTAGCTATTTCTTCCCGGTCCCTCAATTTATTAAACTTCTTCGCTACGTGACCGGTTGCTGGGTCCATTCTAGTTTGTGTTGGCCCACCAACATCCCCACCTTCTTGTGAATATTTAACTCTCTTTTGTGATCTTCAACTACATGTCTCATTAACGTATCCGTACTCCCTTGCTTGCCTCCACTTCTATGCTTATATATTTGTTGACAAATATTGCATTGCACCTCAATATCTGATATACGTTCAAAAAATTGTCAGGCAATACGAGGTCTTGGGGCACTGGGAGGATGGGGGGGGAGATTAACCGATTCAGATCTAACGTTAGCATCTCCTACTGCGGGTGTCTCAGCAGTATTTTCATTAGCTTCGTCTAAATTAATCGCATCTACTTCATTTTCTTCTTCTATACCGTAATTTTCCTGAGCTTCTACATAATCCATATCGTGAGCACCCACACCTATTTCTTCCTCAAAAGGTGTACCAAACGGTACCGGAGGCGAAGACACACAGGTATATCTACTACTTGAACTACCTCTACCGCTAGTAATTCGCTTTTTACTACCACTACCGCTTCCGGGACAAAAAAATTTAATACCTTTAGTAGCGAGATTTCTTAATTTATCCATAATATAAATTAAATTAAACTAAAAATATTCAAAATACACAAATATAATAAAATTAAATATTAAACAATTAATACAATAAATAAAAATTAAACGTAAGAGATGGAACGACAATACCAAATTTTGAAAGTATCCGAAGATTGCGACTTTAGAAACTTCCGCTCGTACTTTGTAAACGAAAAATTAAAAAATTAAAGTGAACACTTTAAGAAATTAAATATATTGAATATTTGAGAATTGAGATTTGAGAGAGTGAAAAATTGTGTGAAAAATGATTTGAAGTTCTAGGATATTTATAGAATTTTTTTTGGGATTAAAAAATATTTTTTAAAGTTTTTTTTTTTTAATAAATGGGCCCAAACTAGCCGTTTGGACCCAAAAACGGCTGTATAGCCGTTGGACCAACGGCTAGTTTGGCCCAAAATCCTTTTTTTTTAAAAAAAAAAAGGGTATTCGAGCCGGGCCGGTTAACCGGCGGGCCTGGGCCAGGTTAGCCGGGCCTATTTTAAAAAAATAACCGATCCGGAACCCGATGTCACACCCCTTTTTCAACATCCAAAAGATTCATTTTTTATGATTTCGAAAGGGTTTTTATTATTAAAGTGACAAAAGATGAAAATTTATTTCGAAAAATGATTCATTTTTTATCAAAACTTAGAGTCGCCACTTGACATAAATCGGGTGTGCCAAGTCACCCGTGGATATCCTTTTTCAAAAACGGTTTTGACTCCATAAACTGATCCGCAAACAAAGATTCCGGCTAAGGAATTCTGTTGACCGAGGGGAATGTGTTAGGCACCCCTCGATCCAGTGGTTCGACCACGGTCGCTCGGTGGAGTATATCGGCTAATTTTAATATTACAAATGTATAAACCACACAAAAACACATAAAACAATCCATCAAACACATGAAACAAAACAAATATAGTGTTCAGTCCAATCATACAGTCCGAAATAGAAAAATGCAAAAAAAATATAAACCTATCTAAACTAGACCTAAGTTAAGCTCCAATGCGTTACCCGATGCCTCGGGTCTTGATCACGAACTTCCTTCGAAGACATAACACGTTGGGGCATTCCCCGATAAATAAATACATGAAACCTCGGGGCATTCCCCGACCAAATAAATACACTTGAATAGAATACGATAAATTAGAAAGAAACATTCCCACGCACATTCAACCAAATACAGTTTCTAAATTTGTCTACCCGAGTCTACATTTACCTATTCGAATCGACCTATCACACGAGACTATCGAATTTAACCAAGTCGATGCTTATCCCGAATCAAGCGACTATCAATGAATCAACATAAACTAATGTTCACTTTTATCAATGTTTTCAATTCCCACCCCTTAAATCTCATTTTTCGATCAAACAATCAACTTCAATATAGAAACATCCAATCAAAGCCACGACAATCATAGATGTTTAAATATGCGATCAAAATATATTATCAATCATCACGAAACACGCAAATCACAACATCAATATATCAAATTGAGTAAAATGAAAAGAAGGAGTTGAAAAATTGGACCTTAGAAGAAGCTTTCGAAATCAAAGTATTATTCTAATTAAATTCGGGTTCTCCGCATCCGAAACCTTCGATTCAAACCTCAATAACAGACCAACTCCAACTCGATCAAACCCCCAGAAAAAAACCGGTCAACCCCAAAACAGTCCCCGCGAAATACAACAGTTTTGGGGCTCAGTCGCCGATTTTAGGCATTTTCCCGCAGGTTTTCAGAACTGACTCGACGGAGTTGCTGTTTTTACCAAAAATCACAACAAAACCACGACAATCGACTAACCCGTGCACGCTTTCCGATGAAGGTTCGATCGAAGACAAAGTTGAGTTGTTATTTTCGCATCGTCGAAACTCCGTCGAACTCAATCGATCGGAGTTGTAGGATTTTCGAGACTGTAGGTCGTTGCTTTCACTGCACCGGAGCTCCGGTGAGCTCGGTGAGGGCAAAAATTGAGAAAAATGGGTTGGGTATTTGAATCGATATGGTGTTGGTTTGATCGGTTTTTGGAGCAGTGGAAGAGCTGGTGGGAATGGGTCTGGTCGGTGACTGAGTCCGGCAACGGATGGACGATTCCGGCGAACAAATCGCTAAAAAAAAAACCTCAACACCCAGTCAGCTTCTGTTCAACCCCTCTCCAATCGACTCTCTATTCTCTTACGTCTAAATCCCCTAAATCCCCATCTTCCCTCTTCCTTCGTTACTGATTCTCTTTTTGTACCACTGTATGTGTGATGTTTTAGTGTGTGAATGAAAATTTTTGATGGTGTCTGTGAGTATGGCTGTTACTGTGTGTATTGGAGTCTTGCGGTGATGGTATATGGTGGAGAAGATGATGTTGATGGGTTTGTATATTGTTCATTCTTTTTTTTTTTGTTAGTGGTGGGCCCCCCATTTATTCTATTCCTATCAACTCTATTAAAGAGCAAAACAAAGACTTGAAGGGAGGGGTTACGTGTAGATGGGGTGGGGTTAGGTTGTGTTGTCAATTTTTAGTTGGGTGGGTTGCTAGAATATTAGGATAAAATAAGGTTTGTTATTTTTTTTTATATTTTGTGAGGGTATAATAACATGAATGAGGGTACACGGTAGGATAAGATAACATTGAGTAAATTAAATTTTCGGAAGGACAAAATTACGTGTCTATATCCGAAATCCTAAAGCCCTAGTGTTTATCGGACTGGATCAAACAGGCCGGGTTAGTTACGAGACTTGACGCCCATAGTTAAGAACCATAAGTTGGAAGACACGTTATATCCAAACATATAAAACAAATAATTCAGGTAAATTTTTGGAATAAAAGATGAGTTAAGAACCACAAGTTGAAAGACACGTTATGTTCAAAACATAAACATGTAAAAAAGAATTTGACTTTTCAATAAGCCAATGTATTCGATGAAGAGGTATATATCCACATTTTTTCTTTCATGTAGCTTTAGTTTGACCTTGCGATAGCTTGTTTTCAAATTCTTTGTATTTAATTTGGGCTCTCTTGAAGTTAAATAAGTTTGCCAAGATCCCCCCCAAAAAAAATTAAAATAACATTATATTGTTAGGATTTGGGAAGGTAGTGTTAAAATATCCAAACATTCAAATATAAAAAATTATTTTATGAATTGAGACACAAATGTTACAATAAGTATATTGGCATGTATTAAATCATTGAAATTGGCAAACACAAATCTAGAAAAAATAAAATGATCCAACCCCGGCCTTATTAACTTGTGGAGTTCACATATATCATTCGATCAGATTCTTCAAAAATGTTATCGTACTCGTATTGGATCTTCCAGAAATGCACTAATTTTAAAAAATTCAACATGCACCCGATGACATTTTGAAGAGTCCGAACAACAGGATCATTTTGTTTAGTCTACTAATTAATTTGAACATTAAATCAATCCTTTCGTGTGAGAGAAACAACCAAATTAACATAAACAGCTCTCTTCTTGTAAAGGTAATCATCCACAAGATCACCATACACACTAAACAAATCATCCATAATTTCATTTCCAAAATGATTTTCCACCATTGATTCAACCACAGCCCTAATTGTTTTAGCCACTTGTTGACCACTTGATAATAATATTTTTTTGTCTTCACATTGTGTTGATGAATTCGAAGAAACGCTAGCGTCCCATCCAATCTCAAAAGCTTCGATACGATTAACGATAAATGAGCCTTCTTTTTCTACAGCAATTTTCAGTTCCTCAGGGCATGGTGCATAGTATGGTGCATTAAAGGAGTCTATTTTCTCATCTTTAACTAGGCCCTGCAATATAATAAAGAAAGTTGTATAAATAAATATTCATTCATTTGGTCCCCCAGCAAACATTTAATACATTTATAATGCTTCCAACTATATTTTATCTTTGCCAGCACAAGTCAAGATAGTATAATAGATACTCCATATAGAATGTTGTAACTTATCTAATCTTATTTTCATTCAATTCTAGATAACTATTTTATAAACATGTGTAATAAGATGAAGATCAAATACCAAAACTCTATATCCATTATATTGAATTTTGTCGATCTTTCGTGGAAACAATCATTTAACTAAATACTCAACATTTTTAAATTCTAACTTTCAGAAAATAAAAAATAAAAAAAAATCTCTCATCCATAGAATATTTTGATGACATGTATACCAACTATATATGCATGCCTTTTCAATGTTTATATCGCGCTCATTCAAATTCATTACGATATAAAAAATCAAATTAAGAAAATAGTTTAGCATATATATATACATCTCCACAAAATTAAACTAAAAGACTCCTAGAAAATAAAAAATGACCACAATGAATCTTAAGTACTTATTTTCCCTCCTTTCCCTTTTATTAATTAGTCCAATATATTAGTATTCAAGAAAGAAATTAACCTTGGAGACCAAAGTAGAAAGTGCATGTGCAAGAAGTTCCCATTGATAGTAGCAACCATCTTCAATGGTGGGATCAATAGAGCTCCTCCCCATCAGTGACAACAACATCCTCCCTCCGGTAACCATCTCCGGCGACCGTGATCGGAGAAATGAGGAGAAGTCGTTCTGGAATTGTGACACGTATGCATTGATGACGTCACTTGGACTAGTCTGTGATATGTATAACTTCCCTTTGTTTAAGGTTGTTCTTGCATTAGTAGCCAAACCAAGTGGAACCTGTTGGGTAATTTTTCACATTTTCAAAATCAATGAATTCTAGTAAACCATATGTAAATGACATGATAAAGGTACATAAGTCACAGAGGATTTTAATCACCCTAAAGTTATTGTAGTAGTAGTTAATAAGTTAATAAAAGATCAATATACTATGGTCCAAAAAGAAACTTCTTTGTGACATTAAAACCATATAGCATATCAGTGTAAAATTAAATTGGTTGGATGACACAAAGTACTACAAAAGGAAATATGGCTAAATGATTCATCTTCATCTTATCCAAGAGACAATTTAAAATATTGTGTTTCACATTTTTGGTAACGTAAAAGATCCTAATAAATGACATATGTAGGATGAATTGTTTTAAACTTCACATGGAAGCTTTTGATAATACATTACAGACTAACTATTCAATTAAGAGCAGACCCATAACAAATTAGTTGTTAACAATCTTAGTCTTGTTTAGCTTGATAATTGATTGCCAATTATTTGCCCATAATTTTGTCTATGAAAATTAAATAAGCTGGTTCTTTATTAACTAAAAATTTCAGAATTATTTGGACATCATAGGTAGTAAATTAGCTCTTGTAAGGCAAAAGCTAGAGTAACGGGGTTTAAATTTTAAATTAATTATTTTCAATCTGATAATTCAGATATAAATTCTTCAAGTTTTTCAAATATAACTTGATTACAAATATTTGAAAATTACATAAAAAGAATAGAGTTAAGGGTCCATCAAAAACTATCTCAGTTTTTAAAATTTTACACCTGAATTATTGAGAGTGTAAGTTTCCTGTTTGAATATCACCGAATAGTTAGCCAAACACACCTAGACGTTGACTAAACCAAATTTCACAAATATATTTACCGATATTTAAATTACATGCATTTGAAGTAAATGTGGGGAATTTTTCGACACTTAGGTAAATGTCGATAAGAAATTTACTACTTTTATTTACGTCACACTGACCTGAGAGAGCCAATGAAGACTGGATGAAGAATGAACAAAATGAAGGCTCTTTCGAGAGAAAAGCCTTCCATAAAATGAACCAGGAACTCCAACAACATAGCAATTTTCTGCACCTTTTTCTTCTTTTATTTTCTGAAAGAATGCTGGCAATGACCTAAATATGTCATTGAAATCATTTCCAGGAAGATCATTAAGAGAAATTCTCAACTCTGGGAAAGAGCTCCCCGATTTTCGACACGTTGCATATATGATATTTATAATCTCTGTGACCACCATCAATGTGTTAGGCCCAGATGAACAACCTAAATCTGCAATGCCAATGCTCTCTGTCACCTCTTTGTTGTTGCACATTATGTTCAAAATTGCTTCCTTAAGTCTTGAATTCGTCTCTGATATTATCTTCCTCTACAAATTCATATGTATAACAATTTCAATAACATAATGTACAGAAGGGATGGGGTTAATCTCCACAATATAATGTAGTTTTTAACTGGCTCAATCTCCTTAGATAAAATCAATTCTAGTTTCAAGCCAATATTGAATCTTTAGAGATAAAAAGAACATATTATATTAGCTTAGAAAGTAGGCAAAGTTAGTATCCTTTTACTTAATTCCACTCTTGGGAGAATGAAAGGACTAAATTAGTGATGTAATTTTCAATTGGCCACACACATGCATGCAGAAAGCAATATTATGTTGAATAGGAATGATGAGTAAAATAAATATTTCAACTTTTATTTTTTAATCATTTGATGAAGAAAATTAGAATTGTAACCTGGATGTTGGAATTTTTGGCATAGCTAGTTTCTCCTTCTCCATTGTTCATGTGAAGTACCTGCATCACTTCCATCTTTATAATTTGCTCTGTAATATTATATATTTCTACTCTTTTTTCTTTTTTTGGGTTTCCCTTAAAAGAGCTTGCTGTGATGAAGAGTATTTAAATTATGCTTGTTTATTTATAGGCTTCAAGGTTGCTCCTGTACATGCCTAAACCTGACAATAGATATTTGTGCATATTTTATATTAATTTTAATAAAAGAAATTTTGGTAGGTTCTAATGAATAGGATATACAGAAGTAGAGGTTATGAGAAGGCACACATTTTCCAAAGTCAAGACGCTAATTTTTAAGCATTATTTATTTTGGTTTATATCCGTGATTTTATCTATATTTATTTGTACACGTTTAATTTGACAAATTCTAAAAAAAAAAAAAAAGAAGAACTAATCTAATTAATAGTAAGTGCAAAAAAAGAATATGAATAACTTATAAAAAAAATTGGGAATTATTTATAAATAATATAGGTCACAAGTAAAAATTGACATTTGCCTATTATGAAATGATTTATAGTCACACAAATATCTAAGGTTTATTATAAATTATAAATTTTATTTCTTTTTAAATTCATCTTAAATCAAATATGTTGAAACACAATAAATGTTTTTTTTTTTTTTTTTGTGGCTAACAAGCGTAATAGTTCATACCTAATTTCAAATTTATTTTTTCTGGTTTTTATGAAAATACATATTAAAGAACGTGGCCTGAATTTTCTCGTCCATGCAATAGATTGTACTATGTCTAGTACCAGTACATGCTGGAAATTGAATGAAAAAAAAAAAAAAAAAAAAAAAGGAAATCCACGTGAAATCCATTTCACAAATAAAAACTTTTAATTGAAGTTAACATACATATGATGAGGAGCTTGACTTCTTCAAAATAAATTAAAGGAAAAAAATGTGTGAAAAATAATTATACTTTGCCTAAATTTTCTATTGAACATACTAAACTTTGCGGGTAGAGGCGGATTCAGGATTTAAAATTTGTGGTTCCCAATTAAAAATGGCCATTCCAAGGAGATTTGAACAAGGGTATGGCATGTGAGACATTTCTTCAAGCCTCTTTTGAACCAAAAGCCAACTAACAACTTTCTTTATGGGTTCCTCACTTATAATTATTATATATTTAATAGATTTTTAATATAATTACAAAGTATACGAAAATGCTTGGAGGTTCCCAGGAACCTGCATCCGCAATGCTACATCTGCCCCTGTTTGCGGGGCTCCTATGACCACCCTAGATTTTATTTTTTATATTTAAATGTCATATATCTACCCAGTTGGACCAACTAATTCAGTCACCCAAAGGGCGGTGATTCACACGCGACCTTTCAACATATAATTATTCCTCTTAATTTTGACTTTTACTATTCAAAACCCCACCATGATAATATCTCAGGGTTATATAATTAGGAGTTAAAACATAATTAAGAGGAATATTTATTTGTTGGAAGGTCGCGTGTGAATCACCGCTCTTTGGGTGACTGAATATGCCATTTAAATATCGAAAAAAAAAGTCTAAGGGAGTCATAGGACCCTCTAAAATTCAATATGCGCAACTGCAGATTTAGGCAAAGTACAAGTATTTTTCGAACTATTATCGCTGAATTAAACTTTTAGCACTTAAGCTAAATAAACATACTACTCCCTCCGTTCCAAATTATGTGTCGTCATATTCTTTTTGGTCCATCCCAAAAAGAATGTCGCCTTTTCTTATTTGGTAAGTTTTTAAAGACACAATTACAATTTTACTCTTAGTGGTCCCATTTGATTTTAAATACTATTACTCATTTTTTAATTTATTTTTTCAATTAAAAATGGTCAACTTGATTTTAAATACTATTACTCCTTTCTTTAAGAAGGATAATTTTGTAACTTTAACCAAAATCAATACTTATTTCTTAAATATCGTGTCTGATCAAATAGCGACACATAATTTGAGACGGAGGGAATACTTTTTTTGTAAAAAAAAAAAAAAGCAAAGCTGCGTTTGTACCAAAGTTGTTACTTTTTTCTATCCATATAATCGATATATGACATGTAAACTTTTTAAACGAATTTGAAAATTAACTAGTTCCAAACAAGAACGAAGCAAGAGGTAAGTGTATATAAGAACATTTTTTTTCCTTAATTAATGTATATATAATGTATAAAATTAAGTTTTTTATTTTTATTTTATATTTAATATGATGAAATGATATGTGTTTATAAAATGAATAAGTGAAATTCGTATAGATGACTTCAAAATATTTATGCTTTAGACGTAATTATTAACTTATCGTTGTTGTTGTGTATGCGTAATAAACTTTTGTTGGTTCTAATATGATTTATAAAGTTCAAAACCTTCATAATTCGTATCATTCCAAGTCCAATAAAGAAACAAAATACCAAATGAGTAATTTAAAAATGAGTTTTCTACTAATAAAGAAACACAAAATTTAGACCTAATTGGAATTTTGGCACTAGAATATTCTCGTGCAAATGAAATTTCTCTTTCTGTTAAAAGGATCTAACTCTTTTTGACTCTCCATAACATGAAATGAAATAAAGTTCTGCAGGACAATGAAAGAACTATTCAATTCCAGGTACTTTATGCTAAAATTATATTTTTATGTCATGTTAAATCGCTTCTTCTTGGCTTAAAAATGAGGCTATCGCTATTCCAAGAATGTGTTCCATATTGGAATTGAAATTTCATATCTCCCAATCGATCAGTTAGTATGTTAATTCAAAAGTTTCATTTCATTTTATTTTTTGGATAATATGCTCTCAAGTTGATTCGAATAGCAACTATATTACATACACGTTTATTATAATGTGCTAAATTTCTTGGGATTAAAGATGAGCTAAGAATCATGCACAGATTGGAAGACACGTTACATCATCCAAACATATACAACATTGTATTTGGAAAGAATGACTTTCAAGTTTCAATGAGCCCAATTTATTCGATGCAAAGTTATGATATATTCCGGAAAAGAACATACATATTATATTCGATCCAGAGGTGTAATATATATTTTTTTTCCCTTTCATGTTGATTTAATTTGAATTTTGACCTTATGATAGACAGGTAGCGTTCCAATTCTTTTTGTTTGGGTTTTTGAACTTAAAGTAAATTATCTGCGGTAGCGTTTTCGCCTTTGGGTCCTCATATTATTTTTATAGGAACTTTTAAAAGTTCACAAAACATAGCGATACTATGTATATAGGTAATATCCAAGATACACATTTGACGTTTCTATGTATCTAATGCCCTAGCAACGAACACTCAATCCCTCAATAGAGATGACAACAAGTACATGTAGGACATGTGACTTTCCCAGTACATTCATCATACACATCATTTTTCCACATACACTTGTTGATCTCTCATATAATTTCGCATGCGATACATTTTAAAACTATATACATTGAGTTCAGTTGGTCACATATTCAGTTGATGTCGTCACATACACACGCTTCTATACAACTTCTTCTTTCAAAATACATACAACTCCATCGATTGACACAATCTCAATTATGATTAAACATTGTAGGCGCGCGAATACATTATATATATTTTGCTACGATTTGAAAGAAAAATGCTATCCATATTCTTTACAAGTTGAAGTGACTAATAAGGTTACGTTACACTCACCATTCCAATAATACTTATTCGCCAACTTCCATAAATTTTGTACGTCATGGTTCTTAGATGCCTTATGTTGGCACATAACGTGAGTAAGTTGAAAAGAAAAATGAAATATCTTTAGCATATGATTCTACCAACATGTTTCCTACTATTTGTAAGTCCATGCTAATTACTGTTGAAATTGCGTTTACAGATATTTTTGGTTATATTTTTTTTAAAAAAAGTTAATATCATGAATTTTCAAATTCTGTAAGTGATTCGAGAATTTTTACAGAGTGACTGTCTTTCAATGATAAAATATTTATTTGTGAAGTTTATAACGCTAACTTCTACCCTATAAGCATACCTATGGTTTTTAAAATTATTTTGGTCATGGGGCTAAGGGTGTCAAACGGGCCGGGCTGACACGGCCCGACCCGGCCCGGTAAGCCCTAGGGCTTAAGGGTTCCGGGTCCCGGGCCGATTTTTTTGTTAAAATGGGCCCGGTTAACCCGGCCCGGACCAAGCCCGGTCCAGGCCCGCCGGTTAACCGGCCCGGCCCGGCCCGGAATATATATAAAAAAATGATTTTGGGCCAACTAGCCGTTGGCCCAACGGCTATATAGCCGTTTTTGGGTCCAAACGGCTAGTTTGGGCCCATTTAATTAAAAAAAAAAAAAAAAACTTTAAAAAATATTTTTTAATCCCCAAAAAAAGTCTATAAATACCCTACAACTTCAAATCATTTTTCACACAATTTTTCACTCTCTCAAATCTCATTCTCTCTCAAATCTCAATTCTCAATTCTCTAATATTCAATATATTTAATTTCTTAAAGTGTTCACTTTAATTTTTTAATTTTCGTTTACAAAGTACGAGCGGAAGTTTCTAAAGTCGCAATCTTCGGATACTTCCAAAATTTGGTATTGTCGTTCCATCTCTTACGTTTAATTTTTATTTATTGTATTAATTGTTTAATATTTAATTTTATTATATTTGTGTATTTTGAATATTTTTAGTTTAATTTAATTTATATTATGGATAAATTAAAAAACCTCGCTGCTAAAGGTGTTAAAATTTTTTGTCCCGAAAGCGGTAGTGGTAGTAAAAAGCGAATTACTAGCGGTAGAGGTAGTTCAAGTAATAGATATACCCGTGTGCCTTCGCCTCCGGTACCGCTTGGTACACCTTTTGAGGAAGAAATAGGTGTAGGTGCTCACGATATGGATTATGTAAAAGCTCAGGAAAATTATGGTATAGAAGAAGAAAATGAAGTAGATGCAGTTAATTTAGACGAAGATAATGAAAATATTGCTGAAACACCCGCAGTAGGAGATGCTAACGTTAGATCTGAATCAGTTAATCTCCCTTCCCGTCCTCCCAGTGCCCCAAAACCTCGTAAAAGAACTAGTATTGCATGGCAATTTTTTGTACGTATATCAGATATTGAGGTGCAGTGCAATATTTGTCAACAAATATATAAGCATAGAAGTGGAGACAAGCAAGGGGGTACGGGTACGTTAATGAGACATATAGATGAAGATCACAAAAGAGAGTTAAATATTGCAAAAGGTGGTGGGGATGTTGGTGGGTCAACGCAAACTAGAATGGACCCAACAACCGGTCAAGTAGCGAAAAAGTATAATAAATTGAGGGACAGGGAAGAAATAGCTAAAATGGTAGCTGTGGGTTGTTTGCCTTTTAGTTTTCCTTCTTCTGATGTTTTTATTCGTTATATACAAGCAATTTATAATCCTATGTTTAATGGTATTCCTAGAACTACTTGTCGGTCTGATATTTTTAGACTCCATTCACAATATTATTTTTATTTATCAACATTGTTAAAAAATATTCAATGTAGATTGTCCCTAACTTCTGATCTTGGTCGTGCTGTAAATAAAAATGATTATTTAACCGTTACTTGTCATTGGATGGATAGTAATTTCGTGATGCAAAAACGTATTCTTGCTTTTTTATATGATGAAGATCGTAAACATACTGGACAATTTATTGCTGATTCTATTGTTAAAATTGCCGGATACTATGGTATAGAAAATAAAATTTTATGTATTGCTTTTGATAATGCTTCTAACAACAAGACTGCTATAACAAAAATAAAATCTACGCTATCTCCGTCCTTGCCTGAAATTTTTCATATTAAGTGTGCATGTCATATATATAATTTAATTGTAAAAGATGGTCTTGAGTTTTTTGAGCTTTATATTGAAAAAATTCGTCTTGCCGTTGGTTTTATTCAAGGAAATAATCGTAGATCGAGAATTAGAGAATTTAAAGTTAAATGTCAAGAAAATGGACTTACACCGATTTTGATGCCTGAGGAAATTGATACTAGATGGAATTCTACGTATGAATTTTTAAAAACTTGTTATAAATATAGAATTCCTATTACACTAGCTTTTAACCAACATTGCGGTTCATTTGCTGATTCTGCTGATTGCATGCTACATAATTCTGATTGGGTTGTAATTAATGATCTTGTTATGTTTTTCGAAAAATTTTATGTAGCTACGGTTGAATTTTCCGGTGCTTACTATCCTACTGTTTGTAATATTTTGGCATATATAGCCGATATTTCTGGTTTGCTCCAACAATATAAAAATAAAGAAGGTTATAAAGAAGCTGTTGGCGCCATGTTTACAAAATTTTAAAAATATTTTTTCCCGATTCCCCCTATTTACTTGGTTGGTGCTATGCTAAATCCGTGCATGAAATATAATAATATGTGTCACTTTAGTACTCTTATTTATACTAACTTAGAAATAAATACTAACCATGATTCTGAACAAGTACAACCTGATTTGTGGATGGCTACGGCTGATGCAAAAGATTATATAGAAAAATTATATAATCACTATGCTGATTTATTTGATTCAGCCGTACCTACAAATATTACTCCAACTGTCGCTCCTCATCCACCCGAGGAGCCATCATCTTCTAAAAGGCCGGCACATAGTGGTTTTTCTGTTTCGTTTTATGATTTAAATTGTTGGAACAATGTTGATGAGAGAACTTACACATCAACTTATCGGGAAGAGCTGAAATATTATCTTCGGACGGCACCAGAGGATCGCAGACGACGGATCAACACGCTGGATTAGTGGAGGAATAATGAATCACAATATCCTGTGCTTTCAAGATTAGCTAGAGATATCTTGAATGTTCCAATGTCAACCGTTGCATCAGAGAGCGCCTTCAGTCAGGGACGACAGCAGCTTGGAGACAACCGACACTCATTGGGAAGCAATGCAATGAATGTTCTAGTTTGCCTCAGAGATTGGATTAGAGCGGAAAGAAGAAACCAAGGAATGGAACCGGAGCCGAGCGACGAGCTGAAACTAGAAGAAATTATGACTTCACGGGAGAACTCAGCAGAATCAAGTCCAATGCATGGTTTTGCCCCCGTAGACTTTGATTATCCTATGCAAGTTCCCATTAATATTAACATGAATGAGTTGAAAAAAATGATGCATAATTTATAGATTTTTCATTCATGTAAATTATAAATTTTGGATCATTTTGCAATCAATAAAATTCCCCAAATTCATTCAGTCCTTAGTCGTTGTTTTTTAATTTTTTTTTGAATAAATTTTGAATATTTGTGCATATATCTTCTATAGAAGTGTATATTTAACGTATACATGTGTATATGTTTTATAAATTAGTATATAAGTATATCTATACATATTGTAATGTATATATAATGTAGTATATTTTATAAGTAGTAGTATATATACATTTAATGGTGCGTATACACGTGTATATATCTTCTATAGAAGTGTATATTTAATGTATACATGTGTATATGTTTTATAAATTAGTATATAACTATACAAATATATATTGTAATGTATATATATTGCATATATCTCATTTAAAGTATTACATATACATAGAATAGAGTGTATATATGTGAATGGATCTTCTATAGACGTGTATATTTAACGTATACATGTGTATATATTTTATAAATTAGTATATAACTATACAAATATATATTGTAATGTATATATATTGCATATATCTCATTTAAAGTATTACATATACATAGAATAGAGTGTATATATGTGAATAGATCTTCTATAGACGTGTATATTTAACGTATACATTACTTTATGTTTTATAAATTAGTATATATATTGTAGTATATACTTTTTTTAAAGTAGTACATATATATTGAATGGTGCGTATATATGTGTATATATCTTCTATAGACGTATATCTTTAAAGTATACAAGTGTATATGTTTTATAAATTAGTATGTAACTATATATATATACATATTATTGTATATATATATATGTATATCACTATATTGTAGTATATATTTTATTTAAAGTAGTACATATATATTGAATGGTGCTTATATATGTGTATATATCTTCTAAAGTAGTATATATTTAACGTATACATGTGTATATGTTTTATAAATTAGTATATATATATATATATTGTAGTGTATATATATATATATTATACTATTATAGCAAATGTTTTATTTAAAGTAGTATTATAGTCATATATAATTATATATTGAATGGTACGTATATATGTGTAATTGTTTATACTTTATATATTTTTTTAAAAATATATATTGTATATTGAAGTGTATATAGTGTATATTGGATTTTTTATTTATTTTTTAAACGGGTTTGATCGGTTTTGACCGGGTCTTGGTGGGTTTGACCGGATTGGGTTTAGTGGGCCGGGTCCGGGTGGGTTTTAATTTTTTTACTGTTTGCCCCGGCCCGGTTAACGCCAAACCCGACCCGAAACCGGCCCGAAACCCGAGTAAAATGGGAGGGCCGGTTCCGGGTTGGCCCGTCCCGGCCCGTTAGACACCCCTACATGGGGCTCGGCTAAAGCCTAAAGGGGATATAAAAGAAAATGTCTTATAAGTAGTGAATTTTTCACTATTAAGATACGGTGTAATAACTCTATCAATGAATTGCCATGGTTGAATGGTTGGAAGGTGGGTCAGAGCCCGATATTGTTTTGGGAGAGCTCGATACTAAGAAGATAGAGAGAATCCACATGCATGCCATATGCAGTGGTTTTTTTTGGTGGTAGAACCCGATCGTATATTCCATATAGGAGAACTGGGATCGAATGGGAGGAGCGGGAGGTTTGATATGCAACTTGAATGGGAACTGGTTGATAGGTTTCAGTGCGTCCATTACTGTAAACTCTGCTTATGGAGCTGAAGCTACAGCTCTTCTTATGAGCCTGCAGTTGGCTGCCAAAAACAACTATACCCAACTTCTAATTGTCTCAATTGATTCATTGCAACTCCATAATGATATCAATGACAATTGCACTACTACTGACAATATATAGTTTAATCTGTCTTTATAGGGATCTTCTGCATGCAGCAAATGGGGAGCCTGCAGGTCCTCCATGAAGATAGGAGTGCAAATGCTGTTGCTGACAGGCTACCAAAGGAGGGCAATAAGATAGTTCAAGATTGTTTTTGTGAAGAATGGATAGTTCCACCTATGTTTGTCCGGAATCAGTTGAAATCAGACAAGGCGAGAAATACTGCATGTAGGGCAATGTATGCCTATATCTTTGGATGTTTGTAACTGTAAAATTAGTCATGCATATTTGTGTTTGTACAGGTAGGGAAGATCCTTCCCAGCTAGCGGTATCAGGGGCGGAGCCAGCCTTCTTTAGGGGTTCGGACGAACCCCCTTCGATGGAAAAATATATTATTTATGCATGATTAAAATTATTTTTTATTTGGTTATAGTAGGCATTGAACTCTCTTCGACTAAGTTTTCTTTGAATATTAACCCCCTTAGTTGAAATCCTGGCCCCGCCTCTACGGTATGTTGTCATCTTTCTGTACTAAGGATGCTATCTTTCACTAGTAATGAATAAAGTCTCTTTTCAACCAAAAAAAAAAAAAGAAAAAACATATCCGTTTTTCTTATTAAAAATTTGATCAAAAATCTTTTTTTTTAAAGAAAGAACAAACACTTTTGGAGAAAATTAAATTTGATCAAACAGGCTATCAACCTTACTTTCTATTCACATGTTCGTCAAAAAATTAAAATTGTGAAAAGTTACATTCCACTTTAGATATTTTTCGTGGATCAAGATTATTAGTTATTTTTATATGAAATATTACATGTAATTATAATATTTTGTAATATTAATGTGAAGAAATTAAATTTTTTGTTACTCCCTTTCCACATAAATACTTTTTCATTTTTTACTTAACAGATATCTTGAAAAATAATAAATAGAGAGGAATAATTTTGCTATATCATCTTTTGAATATAATAAATTTTTATGTTGAAGTAATATAATATATTAGGAAATAAGATTTTCTTACTTATATACCCAACATATCTCCTGTGAGATACACCCCCTTATGGACTCAGCGTCCTCGCTGAGGTTTGCCCTATCGAATGGGATTTGGTTTGCCCCACCTTATCGGGATTTGCCTATGTAGACACATAATTTTGCCCCCCTTAGAAGTTCGATTTTATTCATTTTTCTACCTCAGCATATCATGTACCCTCCACGATGTCATTTTTACCCACTTTTATTTTATCCTACAGTGTACCCTCACCCATGTCATTATACCCGCAAAATACAAAATAATAATAATAAACAAATAGTAAAATAACTAACCCTATCTTATCCTAACAACCTACCCAATAAAAAATAACACCTCACCACTACCCCTACCCCACGTTACCCCACCCCCCTCTCTTTTTTTCTTGTCCAAGAAGAAAGGACTCAATATATACATACCCACATACACACAAAAAGAGGGAGCCCAAAAAAAAAAGGAAAGGGAGTAGATCTAATTTTTTTTTTCATTTCCATCATCATCACCAACTTCACGCCGCCTCTCCGTCCGACCAACTACGACGGCAATAACGTCGTCACCACCGTCTTCCTCCCCTCTCTAGTGTCGCCGCCTCAACCACCGGAGAAAGCTCTATTACCAGCGAACCAATAACAATCAGCAACACCAGCCCCTTCCGCCGCCAGCTTCCTCCGTTCTCCCCTCTGCCGCCAGCAGTCGCTGCTTCGGCTGCGACGCGTCAACCATTGGCTCCAGCCGCAGCTCACTGCGCCGGCGAAACAGTAAAATCGGCGACACCCTCGTCGGCGAAACAGTAAACTAGTGATCGATCAACGTCCACCGGAATCGGTCGGTGAGTTCGGTTGTCTGTTTGAAATCGTGTCGGTCACGGATGACTTGAAATCTGAGTGTTGGGGGTTCGTTTCCAAGGTTTCCGTTCCGATTTTAAATTTGTCCCGTTTGTATTTATCATACTGAATTGGATTCGTCGCGATCAAGGTTCTCCGGTCGAGTATTTTGGTCTTCGAATTTCTTTATTATCGACAAGGGATCAGTTTCATCGAGGTCCATTTCTTCTACCGATCTTTATTTTGTCTTGATTCTTTATTGATGTTGTGGGTGTGGATGATTTATTTGTTGTGTGTTTGGTTTGAATCTTCGTTGTTTGTGTTGTGTTTGATGTTGGTTGCGGATTTTGAGACGTGATTTAATAATCGAAGCATGTTGTAATTGTTGTGGTTAAAAATGGATTTGTGGGTGAGAATTGAAAACTTGACATAATTGGCGATTTTGGTTAGTTTGATTTCATTGTTCGTATAACTTGAAAGGAACGTTAATTTGAATTTGGTAGTAACATGATACATCGATTAGAATAGGCAAAACGTAGGTCAGGTAGGCAAATCTAGAGATTGTGGGTTGATTGAATGGTTAAAATTTGATTGAATGGTTTGATTTTATCACTTTTTGAATCAATTGTATAATTTATCCGGGGAATGCCCCGAAGGATTTGTATTGATTTATCCGGGAATGCCCCGAAGTAGCATGTACGCAAATGAGGCTCGTGATCAAGGCCCGGAATGTCGGGTGGAGTTTAGTTTAGGATTAGTTTAGAATAGAATAGGTTTTATATTTCAGCACCTCTTTTATTTTGGATTGTATAATTTGGACTGAACATTATTTTGGTTTGTTTTGAATTTTGTGTGATTTGTTTGTTTGTTTGTTTTGTGTGTTTATGTGATTTGTATATTTGTAATGTCAAATTAGCCGATACGATCCACCAAGCGACCGTGGTCGAACCACGGGATCGAGGGGTGCCTAACACCTTTCCCTCGGTCGACAGAATTCCTTAGCCGAAATCTCTGTTCGCAAATCAGTTTAAGAGTCAAATGGTTTCGCAAAGGATTTTCCAAAGGTGACTTGGCACACCGGATTATGCCAAGTGGCGACTCTGAGCAAAAAATGTAAATAATCCTTTTCCGAAATAAATTTTTCATTTCTTGTCACGTAAATAATAAAATCCTTTCGAACCATGAAATTAATCTTTCGGAGTCAAAAAGGGGGTGTGACAGCTCTGGCGACTCTGCTGGGGACTTTTCAGAATCTGAGCTTTTTTTTTTGGAGTCGTATCGACTTTGTTTGGCATTACAAGTGTATAAGCGTTGTTTGTAATTTTTGTTCGTAATTTTTGTTTGTGTTTTCACTTTTGTGTATTTTTCGTGCTCTTTGTTTCCAGTATTTATCCTATGTGTTACCGCTTTTATATCTGACATCATGTGCATAACCCGACTCATTATTTCTGCAACAAGTCTCGAAGCGCACGTCGTGCGCACGAACTCTAGTTGAGTCACCTTTATTTTAGTGGGGGAGCCGTTGGATGTATGGAGTAGGTGGAAAGCAAAGCAGCCACTATCGACCATATGCTCCGCCGAACGGCCTTGTTAGTACACCACAACGTAGGTCAGCCTTTAGGTCATTCTTATGTGCATCATATTGAGACCTAGCGGGGCCTACACGGTCCTTTGTAGGAGACTCACCTTTTAAGCATCCCTACGTGCTAACTGTTGTATATTTGAGGGTAACGTGGTCATTTGACGGACGGATTTTTTATAAAAAAAAATAATAATATAGAAAGCGAGTCGAAAAGAATGAATCAAAAGGAATGTCGTAGTTTATTTTAGAATTCTTTATGGCTTTTGTTCTTCACGATCCAAAAATTCAAAAAGATTTTTTTAAATTTTTGCATTTTGTCTTCTCAAAGTACCGTAAATTCAAAAAGAAAAAAAAAGTTTTTTCTACGTATTTGTCAAAAGCAAAAATACCAAAAAGATTTTTTTCATAATTGATGGTGTCAGTCTTAGTTAAAGTGTCTAATTGAAAAATCCAAAAAAAATTTATTCGTTTGTTTTTGGTTTTGTCTCTTAAGTTAGGGTCAATTTATTAGTTAATCGTTAGTTGTCCAATCTGGACGAACTACGCATACCTGATTTCCGTCCCTCGGGGCGGGATACGTAGGCAACCCTCGGTGGGTCCGGTAACTTTTATTTTGGCTTTCGTCTTAGTATTAGGCTAGGTCTTTTACCCCATAACCTAAAGTTGTTAGCCAAGTAGGCTGATTTTATTCAGCGTTACTGTTCGGCGATTAAGAGTCATGAAGCGGTCTGTCCCATCGACGTATGTCCGCATCAAATTTCTTTTGGTTGTGAACCTTTTGCTCTTATCAAATTTTTGAGATAATTTCTTATCTGCTACTACAGGATGGATCTGTCCACAAAGTCTAGAGTCCTTATGGTTGTCAAGGTACCCAAAAAGTTGATCAAGTGGTGGGGCATGTTCAATTACTCAGAAAAGCACGAAGTGAGGAAAGTGTTATGCAATCATGTAACACTCATGGATCTCACACCTCGTCCGGATTTAATAAAAGCTGCGTTGACTTTCTGGGATCCAAATAATTTGGTGTTTAGGTTCGGAAGTTATGAATTGACTCCTACCCTGGCAGAAATATCTCGTTTGTTTCGGTTGACTTACATGGGTCAGCAGATGATTTTAGCCCGCAATCATACTCGTAAGAAATTCCTTCGACTCTGTGGATTAAAAGATAACAAGCATCTGGGATGTCTCAAACAATCTTGGATTTCCTTGGACTATTTGTTTGCTAGATTTGGGTCCTTAGAGGGTTTCGACTGCTTTTGGGATGAATTTTGCACTACCAAAAAAATCTGGGAACAACGTCGTCTTGAGGTTTTCTGTCTGGCTTTGTTGGGTATCTTGTTGTTCCCGTTAGATGAGAGGTGTATCAATACTCGTCTACAATCAGTGGTGATAGCTTTATTCAAGAAAAAAGATGAGGTCACCATTGTACCAATGATCTTAACAGAAATATATAAGGCTTTAACTGAAGTAAAAGAAGGGGTACGATTTTTTTAGGGAAGTAATCTGATATTGCAGCTGTGGATGATGGAGCACTTGCATACGCCTTCTTTGATTAGAGCAGATGTGATCGACCGTTGTCTGAATGATCGAGTGCAAGCCATGCAAGAAAGAATGCGTTCAATTCTTGGATCGAATTTCTCGAATCAAGAACTCCGAACAACATTCTTTGGTGCTATATGTGGTTTCGTCCTAAGAAAATCTTGATTGGATCTCAAATGCAACTCTTTCTAGTTTTGATAAGACTTAACTGCACTAGACCTTACAGTCCAAGAAGGGTGATGCGTCAGTTGGGTAGGATGCAAGACGTCCCCCAATAATGGACCTTCTAAAGGATGTAGAGTACTTTGAAGACCAAGCCGTGGGGGGAAGCAAATATGAGCAATTCTGGAATAACGCGATAAAGCTAGGTGTCGATACTCTCGAGGAAAATCCAGGATGTACCCAAAACTATGAAATCTGGCTACAATCTCTGCCTCGTGGCATTAGTAGACCCTTAGCAGCCCAACTTAGAGGGCGAATACGGGAAGCAATCATGGTAGAGGATGATGAGCAGGAAGATCCGGGGGCTAAGTTGGAGTTTTTGAGAGTTCAGTTGTCACGTTTGATCACAACTGTGGATGGGTGTCAGAGAAACCTTTGCGGGTGTACTCTCCAAGAGGCGGGGATACGGGCGAGAAATTTATTCCCGGGTATCAAAACATCGTTGCAGGATATGTTGCAAAGTCTGAGGGGAAAAATGGAGACTTCACAGATGGGTTCATCTCAGCCGGGGACGTCACGCAGGGCACCAGTTTGAAAGAGCATGTCTTATATTTATGTAGTTTTGAGTCTTTTATGTTTCTGTCGTTGTAGGTTGGTGTCTGTGTTAAGTCAGAGTCAAGTTGTTTTGATATTCGGGTCTTTATTGCACACATGTCGTTAGGGGTTTAGAATGTTGTTTTGTATTTGTTGTTTAGTTTTATAGTGGTCCCAGATTCGTTGTATGTTTTGCTGTCTTTCATCGAAATGTTAGGATGTTACATCTTTCTTTTGTTTACTTGTTTTCGATTCTCATGAAAAAAAAACTTCAATTATGTGATGTTTATGCATAAGCGGCCCGAACTACGCAAGATTTGATTCATGTATAACATAATACGTAGGCACCCTACTTTTGGGTTCGATCTAATCATTTTGTTTCGTTATTTTTCATTATTTTTCCTCTTTTAAAGAAAAAAAAAACAAAAGCCATAAAGAATAATAAAATAAAGGTAGATAACGAGAGAAGTGGAAAGAATAGAGATGGATACGAAAAAAAATAATAACAATAATAATAAAAAAGTGTAGATAAAAATCGGGATGATGTTGAAATGACCTCGCTACCCTCAAAATTTGGTAGAAATGAACATGAATTTAGGACAATTTTACCAATGTGACTCTCATGCTTGTTGTGTGCCCTAATCCTAACGGATGTCGTCTTTGATGAGCATGTTCTTTCAGATAACAGTGGTAGGTTTGCAGCACTCTGGCTAGTCACCCATACTTCACTAGATCCAAAGCAAAGCTTGTCATGGCTAGCAGGGAGATTGAAAATTCGTTCATTGACCCGGATCAGGATCACAGGGAAGAAAGTTCAGAACACAATGATGAGGTAGTAAGGCTCAGGCAACAATTGATAGATTTGCACCGGGCATGGGCCAGCGGAATGCCTCCTCCTCCGCTCCCTGAAGGTCTTGGGAATATATCTAATTGCCCACCGCTCTCTCAGGCACAATTCTCTGCTCCTACTGAGTTACCTGAGCACGCGCCAGGATTCACTCCGCGACATTATTATCCTGGCAATTCTAGTGTGCCCTTGGCAGCTCCCCAATCAAGACCAGCTTCTCAGCCAACGCCACCGATCACACCGGTATTCGTGGCCCCTCCACCACATGAAACTCCCATATATGTTGTGCGTCCCACAATGAGGCTTCCTCGATCTGCCAGTGAGCCAGTATTGAAGGTTCCAGATAGTCAGTATTATGCCCCGAGCCGACTTTGAGAATGAATGAACCGTATGGGTACACTCAGCCATCTGCATTTCCATTTGATTCAGAGAAACCTGTCGCAACAGAGGAACATGAAGTCATAGCGCGGAAGTTGAAAAGCTTAGAACATGCCATGAGAAATTTGCAGGGAATCGGAGGTTATAAGAGTGTTTCTTATAAAGATCTGTGCATGTTCCCGGACATCAACCTTCCCCTCGGTTTTAAAATGCCTAAGTTCGAGAAGTATGCAGGACACAGTGATCCCGTGGACCACTTGAGACGCTATTGCAACCAGTTGAGGGCTGCAGGAGGAAGGGAATAACTGCTCATGACTTTCTTTGGCGAGAGTCTTTCTGATCTGGCTTCAGAATGGTTTATCGATCAAGATATCGACAAGTGGAACAGCTGGGACGACTTGGCTTCTGAGTTTGTGCAACATTTTCAGTATAACATCGACCTGATTCCGGACGAAAAATCCTTGGTCAACATGAAGAAGAAAAGCACTGAAGGTTTTAGGGAATACGCGATAAGGTGGCGTGAACAGGCCGCCAGGGTAAAGCCTCCGATGAAAGAAAGTAAGTTGGTAGAGGTTTTCATTCAGGCACAGGATGAGACTTATTTTCAACATTTACTCCCAGCAATGGGAAAGTCTTTTATTGAAGTCCTCAAAATGGGGGAGATGATAGAGGACAGAATCAAGACCAGACGAATAGTGAGTTTTGCCGCATTGAAAGCCACCACACAAGCGATTCAAGGTGGATCTGGCGCATTTGGAGGTAAAAAAAAGAAAGAGGACGTGGCGACTGTTGTAGCTGGAACCCATTCCTATCCCAAAAGACCACCTCGCCCCTATCCCCAATCCCAAGCCCAATTCTACGCCCAAGCTCCATATATTCCTCCCCACCATTACAACCCTCTACAAAACACTTTATGTTCCATTCCACCACCCCCGTACCCAGTATATAGCGCGCAACCATATGCCCAAACCCCTTCTTACCCGCAGTGGCACGCGCAAGCTCCAAAAAATTGCCCATTCACTCCACCAAATTACCAAAACCCTTCCAGATCCATTTTTCAACCTAGGCCCAAGTATAAGAAGGAGAAGGCGGTCAAAAATCAATTCACACCTCTTAGGGAGTCATATGCTAGCTTGTTTGATATGTTGAGAAAGTTGAAGGTTTTAAGCCCAATTCAAGGAAGGCTTTCAAATCCACCACCAAGGAATCTCGATTATTCTTTAAGGTGTGCGTACTATTCTGATATGCCAGGCCATGATATCGAGAAATGCTGGCATTTAAAGAGAGTTGTTCAAGATTTAATTAACACAAATCAGATGCTGGTCCAGGCCTCGGAAGGCCCAAACATTAACCAGAATTCATTGTCAACCCATGCTGAAGCCAATATGTTAGAATTGATATATGACGGGAAGGAGTCTTCAAGGGGTTATAAGCCTATTATCAAGATACAAACCATTAAGGAGAAATCAGTGAATGTAGCGGAGTCTTTGAAAGCAATGTCATTGAGCCAGGAAAGAATGGGAGAAGATAAAGCGCAAGAAAGTACAAAGAAACCTCTGATCACAGTACAGAGCGCCAGAAGGTATGTTGATTCAAGTCAGGATAAACCTAAGTTGACGGTGGTGGGAGCTCTGAGTCAGCCTATCTTGACGGTGAAAGGAGCACTGGCAGCGCCTATTGTCCTCAAATCGGTGACCCAACCTCTGATAGTTGATACGAAAAGGATTTCTTGGAATTATGGACGGACCGTGATGACCTATCATGGGAAAGAAGTAGTGGAAGATGTAAATGAGGTAGGGGGTTTGACTATGTCAGGAAGATGTTTCGTGCCTGAAAGCTTAAGAAAGTCTAAGCCAACGGTGAGTGGACCGTCATCTATAAAAAATCCTATCACCGAAGAAGAAGCCGAAGAATTTTTGAAAAAGATAAAATTGCCAGAGTATTCAATATTAGACCAGCTGAAGAAAACCCTTGCTCAAATTTCCCTTTTATCTTTATTGTTGCACTCCAAGGAGCATCGTGATGTTTTACTGAAGGTATTAAATGAAGCATATGTTCCAAGGGAGATTACAATCAACCAACTTGAGAAAATGGTTGGAAAAATCTTTAAGGTCAATCGAATCAGCTTTTCTGATGATGAATTGCCTATTGAAGGTACATGGCATAACCGGGGCCTTTACATTACAGTGAAGTGTGAAGATTTCTATGTCACTCATGTTATGATTGATGGAGGTTCAGGTGCAAATATTTGCCCTATTTCTACTTTGCAAAAGCTGAATATTGGTGCTGAGAGGATCAGGCCCAACAATGTATGTGTTAGGGCTTTCGATGGTGCAAAATCAAATTCCATTGGCGAAATAGAACTAGTGTTGACCATAGGGCATGTTGAGTTCGCCATAGAGTTTCAAGTATTGAATGTAGACTCCTCTTACAATTTGTTGTTGGGAAGACCGTGGATCCACAAGGCCAAGGCGGTTGCATCTACGTTGCACCAGATGATTAAGTTTGAGCATGACAGGCAAGAAGTAGTTATTCATGGTGAAAGAGATTTGTCAGCCTATGAAGATTCTCCCTTGTCTCTTATTGAAGCAAATAACGTAGAGGAGACATTCGTCTATCAAATTTTTGATACAGTGCCAGTGGATCGTATCCTTGAATGACAGGCTATACCAGGACCGCAATTGTCTTCTGCTTCTATCATGATGGTGAGTGAACTTTGGAAATACGGATTTGAGCCAGGAAAGGGTTTGGGAGCGTCTCTGCACGGTATAGTTCATCCCATATGTCCGAGTGAAAACGTGGGCACGTTTGGTTTGGGATTTAAGCCTACAGCTGAAGATCTGAAGAAAGCCAAGGGAAGGAAAAAGGAAATATGGTCACTCCCTCGCCCAATGCCACTACTCAGTGAATCATTTGTTAAGAGCGGTGTCATGAAGCATGTGGAATTTGAGGTTGAATTGGTTGATGACTTCCAGAACCTTTGTATGGAAGTTGATATGGTTGAAGCAGGAGAAGGTACCAGTATGACAGACGTGCAATTCATAGGTCCAGCTGTCCGGCTCAATAATTGGGAAGTCACTCCTCTCCCCGTCAGGAGGGAGTTTTGGTAGTTTATTTTGTTTTTCTTTCTGTTTATCCGAGTTATTTCAGGGTTGTAATTCGGATTTTAGTTTGTTTATGTTATGTTGGCATCTGTGTTTAAACCCTTCTATCTTTTTATTTAATGAAATGCAATGTCCCTTTTGTTTTGTGTCTAATATATTTTGTTTTTCTTTTCTTACACAGTTCTCTTTATGCTGATTCTAATGACATGACATGCATGCAGAATTTTCAGCCTGATCTTAAAATCCAAACTAATCAAGATGTAATGAAGCGGGATGGGGAATATAATGAAGAAGGAGCACTAGAAGAAATAAACAAAGAGTTGGAACAGTTTGAAGACAAACCGAATCCTAATTTGAATGAGACTGAGCCAATAAATCTAGGGGATCAAGAAGATGTTAGGGAAACTAAAATCAGTGTACATGCTTTGCCACAGCTAAAAGAGGGAATGATTCAAGCATTAATTGATTATAAGGATGTTTTTGCATGGTCTTATGATGATATGCCCGGTTTAAGCACAAAATTAGTGGCTCACAAGTTGCCAACTGATCCTGCGTCCCCTCTTGTCAAACAGAAGTTGAGGAAGTTTAAAACCGATGTAAGTATTAAAATCAAAGAGAAAATCATGAAACAACTTAAAGCCAAAGTAATTCGAGTGTCTCGTTATCCCATGTGGTTATCCAATGTTGTTCCCGTACCAAAGAAAGATGGCAAAATTCGAGTGTGTGTTGATTACCGCAATTTGAACAGAGCAAGTCCGAAAGATGATTTTCCACTGCCCAACATCCACATTTTGTTAGACAACTGTGCTAAACACGAGGTTGTCTTTTTTGTGAATTGTTATGCCGGATATCACCAGATCATTATGGATGATGAAGACGCGGAGAAGACATTTTTTATCACACCATGGGGGAATTATTGTTATCGTGTGATGCCGTTCGGTTTGAAGAATACTGGAGCAACATACATGAGAGCCATGACCACTATGTTTCATGATATGATGCATAAGAAGATTGAGGTCTACGTGGATGATGTGATTATTAAGTCAAACAGTCAGGCCGACCATGTTAAAGATTTAAGAAAGATCTTTGAGAGGCTTCGCAGGTATAATCTCAAACTCAACCCGGCCAAATGTGTATTTGGAGTTCCATCTGGAAAGCTGTTGGGGTTTGTAGTCAGCCATCGGGGAATTGAATTAGATCCTTCAAAAATCAAAGCCATTCAGGATTTGCCCTCGCCCAAGTATTGAACGGAGGTGATGAGTTTGCTTGGTAGACTGAACTACATTAGTAGATTTATTGCTCAACTCACAACCACTTGCGAGCCCATATTCAAGTTGTTGAAAAAAAGTGTTGCGGTAAAATGGACTGAAGAATGTCAGGAAACATTTGATCGAATCAAAAGATATTTATCAAATCCGCCAGTGCTGGTACCCCTGGATCCTTGTAGGCCTTTGATCTTATATTTATCAGTCATGGAAAATTCTTTCGGTTGTGTCCTGGGTCAACATGATGTCACAGGCAAAAAGGAGCAGGCTATTTATTATCTTAGCAAGAAGTTCACCGCATATGAGGCCAGGTATACTCTTCTTGAAAGGATGTGTTGTGCCCTAACTTGTATAGCATAGAAGTTGAAGCACTATCTCTCATCCTATACTACTTATCTCATCTCCCGCATGGATCCTTTGAAGTATATTTTTCAGAAGCCTATGCCGACAGGTCGATTGGCAAAGTGGCAAATATTGCTTACCGAGTTCGACATCGTATATGTGACTCGAACCGCCATAAAAGACCAAGCCTTGGAAGATCATCTTGCTGAGAATCCCATCGATGAAGAGTACGAACCATTAAAAACATATTTTCCTGACGAAGAAGTGTCGTGTGTCGATGAAGTCGTTATAGATGTTGATCCAGGTTGGAGGCTATTCTTCGATGGAGCTGTCAATATGAAAGGAGTCGGAATAGGTGCAGTTCTTATCTCTGAATCGGGACAATATTTCCCGGTAACAGCACAACTTCGATTCTACTGTACTAACAATATGTCAGAGTATGAAGCCTGCATTCTTGGTTTGAGGTTAGCTGTTGATATGGGAGTCCAGGAATTATTGGTGTTAGGAGATTCGGATTTTCTCGTCCATCAAATTCAAGGCGATTGGGAGACGCGAGATTTGAAACTCATCCCGTATCGACAATGCTTGCAGGAGCTATGTCGACGATTTGTGTTAGTAAAATTTAGGCATATTCCAAGGATTCATAATGAAATTGCTGATGCTTTAGCCACTCTGTCTTCAATGCTCCAACATCCTGACAAAGCCTATATCGATCCAGTGCATATACAGAGTCGTGATCAGCATGCTTACTGTAATGCGGTTAAAGAAGAGCTCGATGGGGAACCTTGGTTTTTGGATATCAAGCGGTACATTCAGTCAGGAGAATACCCAGCATATGCCACCAATGATCAAAAGAGGACTATTAGGCGTTTGGCTAGTGAATTTTTCTTAAGTGGGGGAATCTTGTATAAGAGGACCCCAGATCTGGGACTTTTAAGGTGTGTAGATGCAAAAGAAGCCTCGGCAATCATGGTTGAAATACACTCTGGAGTATGCGGGTCGCATATGAACGGTCTTGTCTTGTCAAAGAAAATTCTCCGAGCAGGTTATTACTGGCTTACTGTGGAAAGGGATTCTATTCAATTTGTTCGAAAGTGTCATCAATGTCAGGTGCACGGAGATCTGATACGTTCTCCTTCTGTTGAGTTGCATGCAATGGCCGCTCCATGGCCGTCCGTGGCTTGGGGAATGGATGTGATTGGATTGATATAGCCGAAGGCATCAAATGGACATAGATTCATTTTGGTAGCCATTGACTACTTCGCAAAGTGGGTGAAAACAGTAACTTTCAAGTCAGTGACAAAGAAGGCTGTGGTAGATTTTGTTCATGCCAATATCATTTGTAGATTTGGAATTCCTAAGATGATCGTTACAGACAATGCGACCAATCTCAATAGTCATTTGATGCAAGAAGTGTGTCAACAGTTTAAGATCGCACATCAAAATTCTACTCCATATCGCCTAAAGGCCAATGGTGTTGTAGAAGCCGCCAATAAAAATATAAAAAAGATACTGCGAAAAATGGTACAAGGTTCTAGACAGTGGCATGAAAAGTTGTCGTTTGCATTGCTAGGTTATCGCACCACTGTTCGCACTTCAACAGGGGCAACTCCATATTTATTAGTGTATGGGACAGAAGCAGTCATCTCTACAGAAGTTGAAATTCCCTCTCTTCGAGTCATTGTAGAAGCAGATATTAATGATGACGAATGGGTAAAAACCCGACTGGAACATTTGAGTTTGATCGAGGAAAAAAGGCTAACGTCCGTGTGTCATGGCCAGTTGTATCAAAGGAGGATGGCTCGTGCGTATAACAATAAGGTCCGTCCCAGGAATTTTGAAGTTGGTCAGTTGGTATTAAGCCGTATCCTTCCTCACCAGGTTGAAGCGAAAGGCAAGTTCTCCCCTAACTGGCAAGGCCCCTTCGTTGTGAAGAAAGTGTTGCCCAATGGAGCCTTATATTTGACAGATATTGAAGGCAAAATGGCAGAAATGGCTATCAATGCTGATGGGGTCAAAAGATACTATGTATGATATTTGATCCTTTGTTGAGTTTATTGCATGTTTAGTACTTGCATTTTTTAAGATTGATATGATGAAGGCATTTTATTTTTCTATCCAAACATTGTGTCATCCTTTGTTTACCCGTTTGAGCCTCGTTTATTTTTCTTTCATATCCCTCTTTTGGAATCAAAATAGAGTCAAAGATAAATGTCAAGAAAATAAGAATAAAAGAAAGAGTTCGAAAATAAAAGAAAAAAAATCAAATCAAAACAAAGAACAAGCTGATGGAACTACGTGCGACCTGATTCTCCTCTCTCGGGAGTGAGATACGTAGGCTGCCCTATTTCGGGCTCGGTCCAACCCAAATAAAGATTTAAGATTCACCTAGTCAACAAAACTGGGGCATGAGTTAATGTGTTGTTTGAGTCGATTCCAAAAGTTGTAAGTCCCACCCCCACTTCAAATGTCATTCGAACCCCTTGTCATCCTTTTCTAACCTTATCCAAAAGCCAAGTTACAACCAAAGAAAGTCCTTCAGATCAATTTTTGATAATGTTAATGCTAAGCATGCAATGTATATGATGATACATTGTGAAGTGCCACTGGTCTCCCTCAGCATAAGAAATCAGGAAAGAAATACAAAAATGAGGGAGTCTTATTAGTGAAGACCCCCGTGGGCATCATAAGGCGATGGTGAGTTGAGAGAAATACAAAAATGAGAGAGTCTTATTGGTGAAAACCCCCGTGGGCATCATAAGGCGATGGTGAGTTGAGAGAAATGAAAATGAGAGAGTCTTATTGGTGAAAACCCTTGCAGGCATCATAAGGCGATGGTGAGTTGAGAAATAAAAATGAGAGAGTCTTATTGGTGAAAACCCTCACGGGCACCGTAAGGCGATGGAGAGTTCAAGAGAAAAGTGAAAAGTGAAAAGAAAGAGATTTGTTGGCAAAAGTCATTTAAAATGTCGTCAATCGAATGTGATGTATGAGTCCAATGGATTTGAAGAAGCGGCTCAGTGGCAAAGGCACGAACTCGACAACAAATGGTGAGTTTTGGATAGGAAGATCAGACAGCTCAATCCAAAATTCATGTCATACTCATTGGAGTTGGTTGTCGTATTCAGATAAGTTTTTCTTTTGAATATGGGACATTACCCTCTTTCTTTCATTTACATATTCATGCTTTTTGTCTTTTATGTCATTTATCAAAACAAAAGTCACCATCATTTCTTTACATTTTAAGTCAAGTCTGTGTCAAAACAAGCGAGAAAGGATTTCAAAATTTACTACCAGTCTTTCCAATTATATGAGAAAAAGCCAAGGAACAGCACAGGAAGAAAAATAATCGTAATTCAACACGAAGCAAAGGAAGTCTATCAACCGACAGACTATTGGATTCGTGGAAGCATTCAGATTTGGGAAATGAGTGCACCTCAGAGGCATGGTAAAATGGAAATCCATTGTTTGAGTCAGAACTCATTTTCCCTCAATCTGGATCCGGGTCAATGATGCGGCAAGACACGGCAAGTGTTAGCAATTTGGAACAAAGATGAAAGGAACGAGTGTTGGGCAGATACCTGAGAAGCCAAGATCTGCAAGCCACCACTAAGTTTTTAACTGACAAACTTTCTTTGTTGAAATAGGGGCAAATTCGTTTCACTTGATTCAGCTACCATTGGAAATACACATCCGTGGGAATTTACTTTATGTTCAGGACCCTCCTGAAAAATGGGATTTTACTTTCTGTTCAGTACCCTCCTGAAAAATGGGATTTTTACTTTCAGCTCTCCCTCCTGAAAAATGGGATTTTACTTTATGTTCAGGACCCTCCTGAAAAATAGGATTTTACTTTATGCTCAGGACCCTCCTGAAAAATGAGAATTTTACTTTCTGTTCAGGACCCTACTGAAAAAATGGGATTTTTACTTTCTGTTCAGGACCCTCCTGAAGAATGGGAATTTACTTTCAGTTCAGGACCCTCTTGAAAAATGGGACTTTACTTTCTGTTCAGGACCCTCCTGAAAAATGGGATTTTACTTTCAGTTCAGGACCCCCCTGAAAAATGGGATTTTACTTTATGTTTAGGACCCTCCTGAAAAATGGGATTTTACTTTCTGTTCAGGACCCTCCTGAAAAATGGAAATTTACTTTATGTTCAGGACCCTCCTGAAAAATGGGATTTTACTTTATGTTCAGGCCCCTCCTGGAAAATGGAAATTTACTTTCAGTTCAGGCCCCTCCTGAAAAATGGGATTTTACTTTATGCGCAGGACCCTCCTGAAAAATGGGATTTTACTTTCTGCTCAGGACCCTCCTGGAAAATGGGACAACGCTTTTAATAGTGAAATACTATTTTACTATAATTTTTGTTTGGGATAATTTTGTTCTAGTTTAAATGTTGGGTTCCAGGAGCCCGCCTGAAGAACAGGGTGATGAAATAGCAAGTCGGGAGCCCGCCTGAAGAACAGGGTGATGAAATAGCAAGTCAGGAGCCCGCCTGAAGAACAGGGTAATGAAATAGCAAGGCAGGAGCCCGCCTGGAGAATAGGGTGAAGAAACGAAAAGTCAAGCAACAAAGCGAAGCAATTGAAAGCCAAGCAACAAGTTGAAAGATATTGCAAGTCAGGGGGCCCGCCTGAAGAATAGGGTGATAAAAGTCGAGTCAAGAGCCAACAGAAGCTGTATAGATAGGATTTTTGTAATTTCATTTATGTTTTAACTTGTAATTTTCATTTTTGATGTAATAACAGAGTCGCGGACCGGAACCTCGATGGAACCTCACTCGACTCTCCAACTCGGTATAGTCCATCTCCGTCCAATCCTTTGAGATACTTATCACTTGATCCCTTCATAACTTGGGTGGGTAGGCTGTCCTAATTAAAAACCCCATAGTCCTTCATTCTTCTGTTTCTTCTTTTGAATAATGGTCGGGACAAAATTCTGTCTCGTTGTCTACTTCTTTGTCTGAAAACACCGCGTGTTTACATTCAAAGGGGGCATGATGTAGACACATAATTTTGCCCCCCTTAGAAGTTCGATTTTATTCATTTTTCTACCTTAGCATATCATGTACTCTCCACGATGTCATTTTTACCCACTTTTATTTTATCCTACCGTGTACCCTCACCCATGTCATTATACCCCGCAAAATACAAAAAAATAATAATAAACAAATAGTAAAATAACTAACCCTATCTTATCCTAACAACCTACCCAATAAAAAATAACACCTCACCACTACCCCTACCCCACGTTACCCCACCCCCCTCTCTTTTTTTCTTGTCCAAGAAGAAATGACTCAATATATACATACCTACATACACATAAAAAGAGGGAACCCAAAAAAAAAGGAAAGGGAGTAGATCTAAATTTTATTTTCATTTCCATCATCATCACCAACTTCACGCCGCCTCTCCGCCCGACCAACTACGGCGGCAATAACGCCGTCACCACCGTCTTCCTCCCCTCTCTAGCGTCGCCGCCTCAACCACCGGAGAAAGCTCTATTACCGCCGAACCAATAACGATCAGCAACACCAGCCCCTTCCGCCGCCAGCTTCCTCCGTTCTCCCCTCTGCCGCCAACAGTCGCTGCTTCGGCCGCGACGCGTCAACCATTGGCTCCAGCCGCAGCTCACCGCGTCGGCGAAACAGTAAAATCAGCGACACCCTCGTCAGCGAAACAGTAAAACCGGCGACACCCTCGTCAGCGAAACAGTAAACCAGTGACCGATCAACGTCCACCGGAATCGGTCGGTGAGTTCGGTTGTCTGTTTGAAATCGTGTCGGTCACGGATGGCTTGAAATCCGAGTGTTGGGGGTTCGTTTCCAAGGTTTCCGTTCTGATTTTAAATCTGTCCCGTTTGTATTTATCATACTGAATTGGATTCGTCGCGATCGAGGTTCTTCGGTCGAGTATTTTGGTCTTCGGATTTCTTTATTATCGACAAGGGATCAGTTTCATTGAGGTCCATTTCTTCTACCGATCTTTATTTTGTCTTGATTCTTTATTGGTGTTGTGGGTGTGGATGATTTATTTGTTGTGTGTTTGGTTTGAATCTTCGTTGTTTGTGTTGTGTTTGATGTTGGTTGCGGATTTTGAGACGTGATTTAATAATCGAAGCATGTTGTAATTGTTGTGGTTAAAAATGGGTTTGTGGGTGAGAATTAAAAACTTGACATAATTGACGATTTTGGTTAGTTTGATTTCATTGTTCGTATAACTTGAAAGGAACGTTAATTTGAATTTGGTAGTAACATGATACATCGATTAGAATAGGCAAAACGTAGGTCGGGTAGGCAAATCTAGAGATTGTGGGTTGATTGAATGGTTAAAGTTTGATTGAATGGTTTGATTTTATCACTTTTTGAATCAATTGTATAATTTATCCGAGGAATGCCCCGAAGGATTTGTATTGATTTATCCGGGGAATGCCCCGAAGTAGCATGTACGCAAAGGAGACTCGTGATCAAGGCCCGGAACGTCTGGTGGAGTTTAGTTTAGGATTAGTTTAGAATAGAATAAGTTTTATATTTCAGCACCTCTTTTATTTTGGATTGTATAATTTGGACTGAACATTATTTTGGTTTGTTTTGAATTTTGTGTGATTTGTTTGTTTGTTTGTTTTGTGTGTTTATGTGATTTGTATATTTGTAATGTCAAATTAGCCGATACGATCCACCAAGCGACCGTGGTCGAACCACGGGATCGAGGGGTGCCTAACACCTTTCCCTCGGTCAACAGAATTCCTTAGCCGGAATCTCTGTTCGCAAATTAGTTTAAGAGTCAAATGGTTTCGAAAAGGATTTTCCAAAGGTGACTTGGCACACCGGATTATGCCAAGTGGCGATTCTGAGCAAAAAATGTAAATAATCCTTTTTCGAAATAAATTTTTCATTTCTTGTCACGTAAATAATAAAACCCTTTCGAACCATGAAATTAATCTTTCGGAGTCAAAAAAGGGGTGTGACAGCCTACACTTAATTTGAACTCTGACCCATATCGACAAGAACGACACATGAGCGACTCTAATGCCATTCTTGTTCCGACCCGACCCGAGGCCCTGGCCGCAACGGGCATCCCAAATCACGAAGGCCCGAGATACCCTTCTCTGCTCAACCCACTAGTGATATTGTCCGCTCTGGGCCCAAAGCGGACAATATCACTAGTGGGTTGGGAAGTTACATGGGTCTCTCGAACCTTAATTATTCGGGATGTCCGTCGAGGCGAGGATCCCGGCTCGTGTCGTGACAAAAACAATCTACTAATTTTATAAACTTAACTAAGTATTGTTTGGAAGTTCCAAAATAAAAAGATGAACACATGTTAAACCAATAGAAGGAGACCCTTTCAAAGTGACAAAGAAAAAGGTTCGGATTCCACGACAAGTGGACACATAATTTTCTTATATAAGTATTTATTATAGGAGGAGTTGAGGGAGTTAGCATATAGCTCTCCGTCGACATTTTTGTCATTTCAACTACTTATGTGCCTTGATTTTGCTGGGTTAGCTGCTAATTACGTTCTACCCCAATTGCTAGGTAAAGAGCACCGCTTATCTAAATTTTCTTGTAAAGCGAAATTGTTTGATTGCGCAAGAATTTGGACTAAAGATATATAATATACAAGTTATGATGTAAACGAATAGATTAATCATGGAGGAATAAACGAAGTTTTCCCGGCATATAGAATAGTAGTACAAAAAAGTGGAAGAAGTAGACTGAAGCTAAACACATCCACATAGAATCAATATTGGTTGATAATCATAGATGAGTCTTCTATTTGCATGAATCTGAATATATGATCCTTTCTTGACCTCTGCACTACACATGTTTGACAAAATTCCTCTTTCAAACTTGTCAAAATGTTCCTTTAAGTGTTATTGCGATGTCACTATTGTATTTAAGTGCATTAGTTAATTTTCTGTGCACCTCCTTTCATTACCTTAGAATCATCTTAGGTTTTTTCCCCGACTTTAACTCATTTGAAGGGAAATGGTGCAATTTCTTCCGCAAAATGACACTGAAAATAATAAGTTATTGGGCCCGTGCACAGCACGGGCAACTACCCACTAGTTATATAATTGATTTATCGATTCCAACGAAGTACATAACTTTTTTTTTAATTCTTTCTAAGTAGCAAGGCTACAGTTGTTCTGTCAATTAAATTCAATTTTGAGGTAAATATCAGGTTTAATTAATGGCGATATTATGTTGATTATTATTAATTCACTCAATTGATACTGTAATAATTACAAATTGTGTGATGTTTTTGTTGTTGTTTATTTACCAGGATTAGCATATGGCGATTGTTTTGAAGGAGAATGATGCTGAGGAATGGTGTTATAGAGGAGAAGGAGCTGTGAATCTTGTGCTTTCTTATACAGGACAACATCCCCATTTTGTATGTTTTTCCCATTTCTTCCTTATATATTCTTCTTTTCTAAGTTTCTTGCTCTTTTTTTTCTAAATAATCGTGATGTCCAGGCCAACATGTGTCTTGACCTAACTAATTCCACGTGATACTTGCCATCTTTTATCAGCAATAGGTATTTTTACCAATGATAGGACAAAAAGAAAGAAATCACTAGTGTTTTGCCTATGCTAGGAATTGTACTTGAGACCTCGTGGTCCTCAACTCACGTCAGATAGGAAGAAATCTTTGTTTTCTCTGTGCTAGGAATTGCACTTGAGACCTCGTGGTGCTCAACGCACGTCAGATCGGAAGAAATCGCCTAGTGTTTTGTCTATGCTATGCTGGGAATTGCATGTGAGACCTCGTGGTGCTCAACTCATGTTAGATAGGAAGAAATCACCTAGTATTTTGTCTATGCTGGGAATTGCACTTGAGACTTCGTGGTGCTCAATTCATGTCATTCACCACTAGGTCACAACCCTGGGCCTTGGGTGATTAAAGAACAGAGAATAGTTGTGATTCCACTTCTCTTGCTTCTTCCCCTAATAGTTCTGATTTGTCTTTGGTTACTTGTTAAATCAATTGAAATTAAGTGGTACTGTAGTTTTTTCCGAAATGCAAACAATGTCATCAGAGAAGATTCTGGTATGTACGAATATTGAATTTGAACTGGCTACCTCGTGGTTCTCAACCACTTCATTGATCACTAGACCACATTTCTCCATGGATTTTTGAGTATGCAGTTCTAAAGAATAGCTTTTTTTTAAATCACAGTGGTTTTCAGCAATTTTCTGACCAATTCACCAAACAACCTGTTGTTTTTGTTACAACTAACAACCCACAAGCTTACACTCTGTATGGATGGTTGTTGCATATTGTTTCATAATATATTGTATTGTATTGTGTCGTATTGTATTGTTTTAATGAATAAAACATTTGGATAGATTGTATTATTTTTCGTTACATAATGTCATACATCAATAATTTTATATTATTTTTTGATAAAAATCACACACCAATAATTTGAAGTATAAAACCCACAAGGAAAGGAAGGTACGGGGTAGAGTTACTATAAAAAGGTAGAGTAAAGGATAAAATAAAATTATTAAATAATATGTATAGAGAAAATAAGAAGAAGAAAAGAGGTAATGACACGATCACACCAAATCGGTCGGTACACAAAATGAGACATTTTGTCATTACCTAATGATGGATTTAAGATACTGGGACACAACAAATAAAGTTAAAGTGACAGTCAAAAAAAACATCGTATTCAAACTAACAACACAATACAATACAATGAGTATAACCATCCAAACAAGTTGTTAGGTGCTGAGTAGTTCTGCCAACCAAGGTGGGAGCAGATATGTTCAGCTGAGTGTTGTTGTAGCTGGAGATTTGGACTTGGGATCTTCAGGTTGTTGATTACATGCCTCAACCGCTTAGCTAGATCCCATCGGAACCAGAAAAAGAGATAATCTACTGCTTTTCTTCTAGAAGATAAAAATGAGTCTGGAAATGAAAATTTTGCCTTTCATAAGCTGCATAATGATCTGACTCATTGGTGGTACTTCATCTCATGAAGGTGTTGTTTCAGACTCGAAGAAGTTAATGGGGGAATCTCTAATAATAGCAGACTATTTGACTCTCAAGTTGTCCCAAATAATTAAGTAAAAAGATCCTCCTAAAAGAGAGCTATTCTTAAATGTCATTGCGTTCCTTCTTGGAATTCACTATGGCTTAAAGCCTTAAACAAGTCATTAACTTCAACGATAGTATAGGAAGAGTAACCAGCTGAGGAACACAGCCAACTTATCGTGCCTTCAAACACAACCAGATGAAAGGGAGATTTGACCTGGCAAATGTGTTAATACTACATGTTCAAAAGAAAGTATTTAGTTTCTTTGATTTCTCAATATCATCCTCATCTCTTGCATTTTATCTAGGTTGGAAAAGTGTTGCGGGTACAGAAGGTACCAAGGAATGGATCTCAATGCGAGAATGGTCGTCCAGGTCTAACCGAGATGGAATGCCTCATATGGAAAGAATTTGAAGAGCTGGTATCAGCTCCTACAAAAGAACTTGTTGAATACTATTTTGTGCAGAGTGTGATGTGCTCCCTATTGGGTTCAAAGAATGTTGATGCAGGGGTATGTTGCTAGCCTCCTACATACCACCTATGTTTTTATCATTCATAGTAGATCTGTTTTGTCTGAAATCATGTTTTCTTGTCTGCTAGAGGAGAAATAATTTACTTATTGCTCTCTTGGGCGGGGCATCAAGTACATGTATCTTCCCTTTCTAGACACCTTTATTCTAAGCGGACATTCTGCACATCATCAAAAGTTCTAACTTAGTACCCCGATATTCATGTAACCTAAAACTTCACCCTTATCTTAGGACATTTCTTATGCAGTTGATCTTCTGTAGGAGGCTTATTTTTGTTCCTTGCTGCTTGCTAGGATAAAACTTAAGAATCAAGTTATGCTAAACTATGGGCCTCAAGATTTAAGTTCTGAAAGATTGCAAATGTGTATTGTTCCTGGCATATGGTCAGCTGTCAACGTGGAAACAAAATGGTTAAATAGTGCCATCTTTTTCTTCCATTTTGACAGATTCACATCCCTGTGACCCGAGAATTTCTGGAAACAGTTGATAACAATGTTCTATGTCACCGTCCTTCTTGGCGTGTTGATGCCGCAAAGGTCAACCTCTTGTGTGATTCTGTACTGCTGATATCTGATCATTCGCTTTTCCCGTGTGGTAATAATACTAACTCCTTTTGTCCCTTGCTTCTTACCAAAGTTTTAACATGTATATTTATACTAGTGAATTTGTTCGTGCTTCGCGCGATCATAAAATATGATATAAGAAAAAACGACTAAATAATTTTTGTTACAAATTTTCTAGTGAAAATTTATTTTACTAATTAAATTAGTAACATAAACAATAGAAACACTATTTGTGAAGAAGCGTCAGAACTTTTTGGTATTTATAAATGGACCCTCCACATGTTTTGCTTCTTATACATAAGTCCCTAAATCCTTCTTTCTAAATTCTTTAGCATCCTCGATAGAGATTGTTTGTGAATCTTACAACAAGAACAACATACACAGTATATTTTCATAAAGTGAATCTGGAAAAAAAAATTATACGTAGTTTGTACATTACCTCAAAAGTGAAGCTTGTTGAACTTCAAGATCTTTTATTATTTTTTAGAATGATCAAGATATTCTACCAAACATGTGTATGAATTATTTAGGTGACAATTTTATATATCTAAAGATGATAAGGAAATAACAAAATCAATTACGAAATTATTAATTATCTACTCCACTTGTAATTGACTATTTCTTGTTTAATAACAAAAGATCCATGAATATATTTTTACCAGCAAAATGAGTTAAAATTAATAGAAATAATGATAAATATCAATGTCGACGTAAGAGTGACGTTACCTTATTTTCTACGAGACTAACTAACACACATTTCAACCTACTTAGTGAGATTATATTTAACGGCCTATTTACAAATAGAGAGAAAAAAATTTGTGTCTTACAAATAATACTCTATTAAATTTTAAAAAAAATAAATTAGCACAAATTTTTACTGTCCTCTGCTTCGTTGCACATCAAAATTATTTTAATCACATGTAATTAGTCCCTTGATTTGAAAAGATCAATTTTAGTCTCCACTTTATCATGTGAAGTTTTAATACTTTAGAGAATAACATTTATTAGTAAATAATAACCTTCAATAGTTATTCTGAATTTTTAGAGAAGAAATTAATAGAGATAAAGATGTAATTAAGAGCATTTAAATTGAACAGTTTTAGTTATCAATGCACATGACATTTATTTTTAGAAGTCTAAATGTAATTAGATGTTTCAAAAATCAACATTATTTGTGATTTAATGATTAAATAACTACTAACATAATATAAATATCTTTTGATTTGGCTCAACATCAATATAAAGACAAAATCAATTTGATATTTAAATTAAAAATCACATTGAATCTGATAAGCCCTCTATCCTTCATTATACATGATCTATCATCCTCGGCTTAAAATTTAAATGTTTGGATTAAAATTTTAATATTTTTTACATGTATCTCTGAAGTGAAGTAAATATCATCTTATACTAACTTTCGTATCCATTACTTATTATAGAAGGCAAAACTTTCATTTTTTTAAATATCCGATTTAATTTTTCTTTTTTTCCTTCTAATTTTCTATCAAAAATTTCAAATAATTACTTCTTTTTTAATTAATGAATCCTCTTATCATCCCAAAATCTCCACCATTATCTCCTATAATTTGAAAAGACCATCAAATGAGAAATATGGTAGAGAAAAGACTATCAACCTCTCCTTTTAAGAAAAGTAAAAGTGCAAATCTCTTACTATACAACAATTGTTTTTCAACAACTTTTCTTTTTCGGAAGGCAATGTTGAATAATTGATTCATAATTTTTTCCTTTTCTTTGTATTTATTTGTTCAGTTTATGTTAATTGTTTGAAGAATCCGTAATTATTTTTGGTATGTAATAAATGACACTAATATTAGAGATAATATTTATTTAATATAATATGCACTTTGTAAGTATTCAAGAACTTTAGGATGAGATTCTCCATTTTTCATTCCATGCTTATCAAACATATAAGTGAAGGTTGAAAAAATCACAAATAATTTTATACGTTTAATTGAATTGACCAAATAAAATGAAAATCTTCATGGATATATATCTTACCTTTTCCAAATCAAAATGCTTGGAGTCTTGTCAACAACTTTTGGATCAATTTATAATGAGGCATAAGGCTAAAATCTTGAATTATTTTGTTACTTGCATAAGCCATGTAGAAAAATATTTATAATGAGACATGTCATAAGCCACTTTCATATACTTCGAAGTCATTCTTTCCACCTTTTCAGTTTATTCCTCGAATTATTTTATCCTGCATGTAGAAAAAAATAATATTACTTTAGATCAATTTTGATAGAAACATAAAAAAAATGCATAAATTTTACTGATTTCATAACCTACTAAGAAGCCAACACAACAATGTATGATCTCTTTATATAGTTACTCCAATAAAATATGACTCTTGATCTCCCATGGGTCTCTTGCTCTCCTCTCATTTACTTTGTTAAGCATTCACTTATTTCTCACTTTATGATTTATGATTATTGCTATATTGAATATCATAATTGTAGATAAAATTAAATACATCAAGACATTATTCTTTCTATTATCTTCTTCTTTAGTGTTGTTTTTTGAAGCATAAAATAAGAAACAAAATTCAAAAAAAGGAGAAAAAAGAAAAATGAGAATGGAGGGCATTGAGAGGTGCCACATCACCTCTTTCTTCATTACATCACCTCTTTCTTCATTCTCCTTTATCATAAAATTGTCCTGCCTCATCCGATCATGAAAGATTCGTTAAATTTATGACTTAATTTTTTCATGAAATTGTCCTACCTCATGTGGTCATGAAAGATTCGTTAAATTTATGACTTAATTTTTTTAACATCTAATTAAATTTAAAAGTTAAACACATTTAAGATCTTTTTTTGACATGAAAATATTAACGTGCTTTCATGTAAAATATTTTAATCTCTTTCGGGTAGTTAAATACATACAATAATTGATGTACCTTAACTTTCAACCGTTACAATATTAATTCAAGGAAGAAGTTACCATAGCGATGAGGGAGAAGGAAAAGCCGCATACTCATTAAATTTATTTTTTTGTGACATTCAAAATCTTTTTAAATTAAATTTATTTTTTCAATCAAAGCAGTGAACTAATAACAAAAAAAATAAAATCAAAAGAATTGAGAACTATCAGTTCAACATTTGCAATTTTAAAGTGGAGAAAGATGAATTATGAAAAAAAAAAGACAATTAGTATTACTGCTTCTCATTATTTTAATTCAATATTTGCAACTTTAATGAACCATTACTATTTTTTTATATTCTAGAGTTGTAACTTATGTTTTTATTAGTTGAGTTATCACAATAGTTATTGTTGTGATCTAAGTTTTCATTAACTGAGTTATAACAAGTCACAATGATTACAATACTTTTTACTTAATTATATTTGTTAAGTTGATGTATTTTTTAATTCAATTAGTTGGTAGAATATTATATTATTATTATTTAGTAAAATGAAGAGACATAAAAAGAAAAGAAAAAAAAAGATTATAAGTTCCAAGAAATTCTATTGTAGTAATCTTCAAGTAATTTGGGAACTTTACTTGATTAATCTTCAAGTGAGAATACAAATGGATAGAGGTTTTTTTATAACTCATGAGCTATAATTAGGTGTAGTAAATATGATATAATTTTTAAATTAACAAATAAATTAATTAATAATAGAATGAAGGAAAAAATTCAAAAAAAAGAGAAAAAAGATAAATATTTTTCTTGGCCTATGAGGCATGCCACATAAGCATGCCTATTAGTCTCCTTTATATATAGAGAGATTTTTGGACTAGCTTAAATATCAAGCTAATGATAATAACGTGACTCTAAAATATAATGGGTGAAGAACAATGAGAAATGTCTCATGTAGGGTGTTTCTCATAGGCAATTGAGGCATTAATCTCCACATTATACCTCTGTTTTAAGAGTATTACCTCCGTATGTATAAGAGTAAAAAAGAATCTAATGTTAAATGACTGATTGTATAGATGCTTACTATAAACACAGAGTAAGTGCTGGATAGAAGATGTTTATTAATGAAGCATAAAACGTATTAAATAGAGTTACAGATAAACTAAGATGAGTCCTAAACTAACTAAACTAGACTAGTCCTAAATAAACAGAAATACTGACTAATTTGACACGTGATGTTTCAATACGCCCCCTCAAGTTAGGCGATGAGTCACTAAGCCTACCTTGAATATATTCTTCTCAAAAGCAGGCTTTGGCAGTGCCTTGGTGAGGGTGTCAGCGATTTGATCGGCAGCATGGACGTGAACAACACGAACCTTTTTGATGTTGACATGGTGGCGAACAAAGTGAAAGTCACTGCAGCATGCTTCACTTTGCTATGGAGGACCAGATTTTTACTCAGGAATGTGGCTCCAAGATTGTCACAATAAATGGTAGGCATCTGATGTACTGGAAAGCGCAAACTCAACGAGGAAATTGGTAACCCACAGGGTTTCAGAAAGGGCATTAGCCACTGCCCTATATCAGAATCAGTGGAGGAGCGAGAGACGGTATTTTGCTTCTTTGAGGACCAGCTAATCGGATTGTGACCAAGGAACGGAATATACCCGGATGTGAAAACTCTGTCAGCAATGTCCCCACCCCAATCCGCATGAGAGTACACATGCAGATTGAAGTCCTCAATGGGGAATGGGGGTTACATGGAGGACTAGTTGGATGGTGCCACGCAGGTAACGAAGAACACGTTTCACAGCTGTCCAATGGAGATCTGATGGTGCTTGCATAAATTGAGACAACTTATTTACTGCATATGCGATGTCCGATCTAGTGAAAGATATGTATTGAAGCCTGCCTAAGACCCGATGATAGCGTGTTGCATCAGTCAAGTGAGTAGGGGTGGGCATGGTACGGTACGATATGGTATTTTAAAATTCGGTATGGTAACTTTGGTTTTCGGTATCTAAAAGAACAATACCATTACCATACCAAATTAGTTCGGTATGGTTCGGTATTTTTAAATTCGGTTTCAGTATTTTATGGTATGGTAATTCGGTAACCATACTTTATTTGATTTCGACTTACATATTCATATAAAAAACTATAATTTTAAACTTTAAAAACGTCTCAAGCATATAAGACTAACAACTACCTTTGTCAATCAATTACACAAAAAGAACATTTCAATCACGATTGAGTAGTCCAAGATGCAAACTCTGGACAACATTACCTAAACTTAAGTATAGTACTCCTAAAGAATAAGCTTCCCAAAAAATTTATTTCTAAATAAAAATTACTTTTATGTTCAATTGGCTAATGGATGATATATAAATATATTTAATAATCTTAAATATAATATATATGGATTTTATATATTATTAAAAAACTTCGGTACGATATTTCGGTATTTATTGCATAAATACCAAATACCGTACCAAATACCAAAATAATTTAAAACTCTTATCAAACACCATACCAAATACCATAACATCTATACCACGGTATAAAAAATTTCGGTTTCAGAATGGTATTCGGTATATACAATACCATGCCCACCCCTACAAGTGAGTACCATCAGATAGCGTGATTAGCTCAGATGCACTCATTGACGTGTGGACACTTTTGCAGTCGGTCATTAATTCATCATTCAGGATCTCATTCACATAGTTTGCTTGGGTGAGAATTAAACCGTCTGAGCTACGTATCACTTCAACACCAAGAAAATAGTGAAGATTACCCAAATCTTTAACAGCAAACTTAGAAGCAAGGGAAGCAATAACCTGATCGACATGGAAAGTGTTGCTCCCTGTAGCAATGATGTCATCCACATAGACAAGGATAAACATTGTCACCTAGACCCTGCCTGACAAGTAGTGAGGCATCTGATTTCCTCTTAATAAATCCTATGGAAGAAAGATAACCCTTGAGGGCATTGTACCATGCCCGAAGGGCTTGTTTCAAGCCATAGATTGCCTTTCGCAACCGACATATGTGAGTGAGTTTGTCATCATTAGTGAAACGCAGAGGTTGTGCCATGTACACCACCTTGTCCAGGTTGCCCTGGAGAAATGCATTGTTGACATCAAGCAGGCAGAGAGTCCAGTTATGGCGAAGTGCCACAGAAAGGATTATTCGGACCGTGGTAGGCTTGACGACTAGGTTGAAAGTCGCATGGAAGTCAATGCCCGGCCTTTGAGTGAAGCCTTTCGCAACCAGTCGTGCTTTATATCTATCAATGAACCCATCTGCTTTCCTTTTTATCCTGAAAAGCCACTTGCAGGAAACAATATTTTTAGTTGGGTCAGGAGGAACAAGTTCCCAAGTCTGGTTTTTTATTAAAGCATCAAGTTCCTGTTTCATCGCTTCACGCCACTCGGGATGTTTTTGTGCTTGTTTGACAGTGGTGGGTGTGGTGGTGGGGTTCAATTTAGCCAAGTAATCAAAAATTTGTTTGGGCTTGGTGATATTGTTTTGGGAGCGAGTGACAACACGGGTAGGAGGAGAGGGACATTTAGGCGGTGAGGGAGCGAGCTCCAACTCAGGGATAGGATGGACTGGCCGATGGACCATGGGTGTAGATGGAATTGTGTTCCTGCGATGATAAACAAGGAGAGGACGCGAGCTGTAATTTGTGTTTATGGGTATATGCGTTGGTATATTTGTAGGGAGGTCTGGTGGTGCGAGCTGCTGGGCAGTAGGGTGAGAGGATTCTGGGATCCTTGGAATTGTAGAAGATGAGGGTGATAGAAATTTACCTGGGAAAAGAGAAGCTGCGTCCACCGTTGGTTCACTGTCGGGGTCGGATTGTGAGCGTGAGTTGGCCTGTAACTCTGCTGGAGAAGGAGAAGATACTAAGCGAGATTTTACAGGTGTTTGGGCATCTATTTCTAATGGAATTGGAAGCTCTGTAGTTATGGGAAGTTTGGGTGTGGGATCAGAAGAATTTGAAATGGTGATATTGTCCCATTTTAGGTGAGGTGATTTGATGACAATATTGAAGAACATGGTTTTGAAAGGGAAAACATTCTCAATAAATTGCACATCTCTAGATAAATATACCTTTGCGGAAATTGGGTCAAAACACTGGTGACAGTGATGAGATAAGGAAAATCCGAGATAGACACACGGGTGGATTTTGGTTCAAGTTTATTTTTGGAGTATGGTTTAAGCCATGAATAGCATAAACAACCGAAAATTCGCAGGGAGCTATAATCAGGCAATTTTCCAAGTAGACGCTGGAATGGGGATTGGTTATCTAGTTGAAAGGTGGGCAAACGTTTAATGAGGTAGACCGTGTGATGACACGCGAAAGACCAAAATTGGGGAGGAAGGGACGCCTCATGTAAGAGCGTTCTTGCACTTTCGATGATATGGCGATGTTGTCGATCTGCAAGTGCAACTCGTTGAGGCGTATATGGTGGAGTAGAGAGGTGCTCAATTCCGTCAAGTGAGAGATAAGGGTCAAGACTTTTATATTCTCCTTCGCCACCAGTGTACAGTGATAAAATTTAGGTGTCAGTGCTTTTCCATCATAGGATGAAATTTTTGGAAAATCTCTTTGACCTTACTTTTATTTTTTAATTTATAGAGCCAAGTATATTTCGTATATTGATCAACAAAAATACAATAATACAATTTCTTGTCAAGAGATAAGACCGGTGATGGCCCCTATAAATCACTAAAGATTATTTGAAGCGGTTTAGAGCTGCACAATGATAATTAAGTAAAAGGATGCCGATGAGCTTTATTAGATAAGCAAGAATTACAATAAAAAGGTTTGTCTCGCTCATGAAATGGTAGCGAGAATTTATTTAAAATAAACCTAAGAACTCTAAAGTGGGGATGACCCAAACGTTGATGCCAAGTAGTGAGACGAGTGGATGTGGCGGTCATGTGAGCTTGGGGATGTGAAACAGGCCACTCATACAGTCCATTATTGGTCCGACCGTGCACCAGCGGTTTCCGCATTTTTAGATCCTTCACAACAAAGTCAAAGGGACAAAATTCAATGGATTTTGAATTGTCTTGACAAAATTTTGAAACAGAGAGAAGTTTGCATTTAATAGATAGGGATTTGATGCATTTAATTGAGTAGAACCAGTGTGAGAGATGGGAATTTTGTACCCATGGAGGCATCCTCGTTACCGTGATATGGTTGTAGGTTGTGTGGCTCCGTGGTGATGTGATGGGTGGCTCCGGAGTCGACTATCCAGGGGTTAGTGGCAACAGTAAATCCAGCAGCATAGTGGGCTTTGGCCTCAAAGTGATTATGAGACTTCGAACGACAGATATTGGCGGTGTGGCCAATCCTATTCATAGTTGACATCGAGTAACAATCATTGGATTGGAGTTGGACTGCCACTTTGGATTGGAGTTGGACTGCCATGTGATGTAGTGTTCAGACGTGAATTTTGGTGCCACTGTTGAGAATTATTATTTTGCCTAGGATTGTTACGGTTATTGGTATTGGATTTGGTGGGAGTCGCGACCGCGGCAGTTATGGGACTGGAATTTTTTTTAACATCCTCGTGACGAAGAAAGAGTTCATGGTCAAGTAGCTTTTCAAACAATTCTTCATATGAGACAGCCGTATCACGTGCATGGATGACAGCAGAGATTTCACGAAATTCAGGACCTAGTCCGCTGAGTATTTTGACGATGAGTTCAGGATTTGACATAGGAGAACCAGCAGTGGCTAACTCATCCAAAAGGGACCGAATTGTGAAGATATTCAGTGATGGAGTGAGATTCCTTAGTGACGCAAGCAAGTTGATCACGCAGGCTGAAGACACGGGTTTGTGAGCTGTTTGCATAAGTGGTGTGCAGAGCGTCCCTAGCAGATTTGGATGAGTTGGCTGCAACAACAGTCGGAGCAATTGTGGATTCAACAGATGCCATGAGGGCATTCTGGATGGATGAGTTGATCTTGACGGAACCAAGTTAAAAAAGCAGGATTGGGAGATACGTTGTTGCCAACGGTGAGGGTGCGAGTAGGGGCAGGAGTGGTCCCATCGAGATGGCCAAATAGATTATAACCATACATAAGCATAGAGAATTGGGCTTTCCAGGTGGCAAAGTTGTGGCCACCGCTGAGTTTGATGGGTAATTGGGATGCAGGGTTAAATTGAATGATAATTTTAGCACCCGTTGTGTTTTCAGCATTAACAACTCTGGGATTGTTGCCATTGTTGTTGGCCATTGCTACTGATTTGTGTGAGGAAGATAAGGAAAAAAAAATAGGATCGTCCTCGTTAGAGAGTATAGAGCTTTGATACCATATAAACGCAGAGTAAGTGGTGGATAGAAGATGTTTATTAATGAAGCATACAACAACAACAAACCCAGTATATTCCCAGAGCTAAACTAACTAAACTAGACTAGTCCTAAATAAACAGAAATACCGACTAATTTGACACGTGATGTTTCAATACTTACAGCTATTCTAAGTGTATGCTACTTATCAACAAGAGTGACTGCAGTTTTGGTTCATTTGGTGACAGAGGGAATCAAGGAAAATTCACTTTATATGGTTTTGCATTTTGATTGACCTAGCACAAAATCTCAATATGAATTTTGATTTTGCAAACTTGTTTATTTTGTTTTTCCTGTTTTTCCCTTTCAGGTACACTTAAAAATGACTTCTGCATATCTGTAGAAATAAAGGTACTTTTTCATAGCTTCATTTATTTTTTCTTCTTTAATTTCATATTCATGCTCTTTCATTATAAGCTATATTTATTTACGATTATGTTTGTTTAATATGACTTTCTCATTAGTATCTCCATTTCTTTTGCTGAAGCCAGCCTAAATGTGGGTTCCTTCCACTTTCGGAATTTATTGCGCCAGAAAACACAATTAAAAGGAGTGTAACTCGTTTCCAGATGCATCAGGCTTTAAAATTGCACCAAGGAAAGGTAATTCATTCTTGATCTGTCTGGTGGGTTTCTTAATTCAGTTGCATCACGGACTTGATAATAGCTTTCTGCTTATGTTAGATCTTTTTCTTTTCTCTTAATCATCTTCTCCTTCTATATATTTTCTTTGGTTGCTTCTGCTGTATCAGATATCAGAGATAAGTGCATATGATCCATTGGATTTGTTTTCCGGATCCAGAGATAGAGTAGACAAAGCAATAAAGGGCCTTTTCAAGACCCCACAGAACAATTTCCGAGTTTTCCTGAATGGTTCTCTCATATTAGGAGGTTTAGGTGGTAATGCAGACGCTACAAGCTGTGAAGTTGGTGAAACATTTGAAAATGAACTCAAGAGTGTAATCCAAGCTGTAGATGGCAAGCGGACGCAATGCTTTCTAGATCTCATTTCCGAGACCATTTTTAGTTCGGGACTGCTAAATAAGGTTCTTGAAGTCCAGAAGTTAGACAATGCGGACATTGAAGGTGCAATTCATGCATATTACAACATCATTTCTCAGCCTTGCATGGTATGTAAACAATTAGCTGAAGATCAATCGTCAGAAAGATACAATTCTTTGCATTCAATCTCGAACGAGGAAAGCTTGAAGATTGTGAGGAATTACTTGATCGCTGCAACCGCAAAGGACCTCAGTGTGATGATTACTTTTAGACCTCGAGAAGATGGGAGTGCGGAATCTCCATATAGCATGGTCTCCTTAGAATCAACCAACCAAAGTTTTGATTACAAGGTAGTACTCTTTTTCTACCCTTTTTTCTGAAAGTCCTTTGCACCACGAAAATACCTTTTCTTGTCTCCTTTATAAAGTAGTATCTTATACTATGTGAAAGAAGATATGTGACTTTTGGCAGCAATAAACTTGTTGTACTCCTCATGTTTTACCTTGTGGCGTAAGTGTTTTAGATTGCTGTCTACTTAATTCCTTAAAGGAGGGTTTCTCTGGTTCCCAAAGTGTATATTACCTTTTTATTTCCAGCTTACTTATAGCCTTTTGTTTTCTGCTCATCAATAGGCATATTTCATTGACCTGGACTTGAAACCTTTGGAGAGGATGGAGTACTACTATAAGTTAGACCAAGAGATAGTTGGCTGCTATGCTCAGATGGTAAAATCCACGCAGCAGCATAGGCTGACGGACTGATGGAAACACTGACGTGGGGGATAATTTTCTGGTAATCAACGGCAAAACCTTTTTTGATTTCTGTTCAACAAATTCCTGGATAAACATATCATACTTGCGTTCCTTTGGTGACTCAAGTTTACATATATGTGATTAGTTTCTACCCGCATCTGAAGAAAGCTTTAACTTCAGCAAGTGATCCTTTCTGTTTGTCTCTCCTAAAATGTTCATTGTCTGCTATATGATGGATCTGCTGTTTACTCTTGTCAACCAAAAAAATGATAGATAAACTGAAGAAAAGAAAAGGAAGGTTCAGTAAACTGTATCAAGCAATAAAACCAAGACTAGATTTGAGGTAGCAGGATATCTGTTTTAGGTAACATAACACAGGATTAGATATTTTTTCATAATTGAATTTCCACGAGTAACCCTGACTTGGAACAGTAAATGAATATCTTTTACTTGCAACAATGAATAAACCTATTTGAAAAACGTGGGGCTGTCTTCTGATTTGAACTTAAAGATGCCCATGAACTATTATTTACTTGTTTGAGGAAAGGAACGGGAACGAGAAAAAAAAGTCTAGTTGCACTAACAACTATTTTTTTTGATTGAGCTAACAGAGGAAGAAGTAATACTGCACTTCTTTAGCTGCATGTTGCTTTGTTCTCTTGAATAATGATATATTTTGCTTATGGAAGGTACCTGTTGCTCGCTTTCCTTCTGCAGAATGGTGATTATTGTTGAGTAAAGGAGAAAGATATTTATCAGGCTTTTCCTCCTCTACAAGGAAAGCGATATATCAACGACCTCAGTAACTTTTCCATCCCAAGAATACATGACCATTTTATTTATGCAGCTGGATTTTGGATCAATTTTTGTGTGAAGTAACGTGTTCTACTGATTGGCGACGTAACATTAATGTTTTTTCCCGGTGATTCTAGCTCTGAACCCAGGTCTGGGTTGAATGTAATCATATTCCTGTATTAGGATCCCGGGTCTGTCTTTGAATGTAATCATTCTTGTACTCTTTTATCTCGGAGGTCAACCTTTAAAGTTGTTGCCCCTTGATTGTGTTCTACTGTATCATAATGCACTTTTGCAAATTTGACATTTCTGTATATGATGCTTGCGAATCATATCGGATTTGATGTAAAGGCACCCTATTTTCGCCCTTTGATAGAGTTTCTTGATGCACATTTTGCTGAGGGACGTGCATCATGGCTTATTTGCAGGTCAGGAACTCAGGATGTTAAGAACGACATGCAAAGGCGAATTCAAGATATTAAGTTTATGAGTTCCTATGAATGACCTCAAGTTAATATACAATATAATTGTGCTCACTGCTCACAGTCAAACAATTATACAAATTTAATGAATTTCAGCGTTACTCTAACTCTTCCTCTGACAGCACATACAGGTAACATATCAAAAGTTTTGTATATGTCAAATGTAACCAATTTAAAACTAAAAGTTAAATCTACTTACATATGTAAAACCAATTGAGCCATTAAGTTGCATACTAACTAGATTACAGTACAGTTATAGTACTTCACGAAAACCTTAACTAGGCAATATTCAACAGCTGACCCAATACAGAAGTACTTCTCGGTCCACTGAAATTGGAGGTTTGTGTTTAAAAGCAGACGTGGAGGGAGGTTTTTCATAATTTTCAATCAGTTAATTTCCTATATTTATCAACATGTCTAACCATGTCTCACTGTGGTGTTGCAGATGGGTTATGGTTTCTGTTGTCATTGAACTCCTAGCTGGATGGCTTCAAATTTCACAACAGTTCTCTCATCTTCCAGTTTTCATATGATTTCTGTTGGAAAAAATTGCTACAATATTGATATTGGAACTGAAATTATTAAGAGTAAGAGAATAGTTACAAACACTGTGTCGTGGCAAGTTACTGCCTTGAAAGCGATTTCGGCCCGACTCCGGTGCAAATCCTTCTATCCGGTCTCTCCCCAAGGTTCTACAGCTACTTCCAAACACGTGCACTCGTGGATGGAAATTTGGAGGTTGCCTAAACCAATTGCCCAAAAGTTGACAAAGAATAGGAAGCCAAGATTACGGTAGAGAATTGATGAAGGGGAGAGAGTATTTTGTTTTCTATGTTTTTTTTTTTCTTTAGTTCTCAAATGATGTTCCTTAAATAGGTAATCATTTACGTTTCATTCATCAAAAGAGCGAAAGAAGACACGCAGAGTTAATGTACGTAATGTAACACTACTCTTGAATTAATGACAGAGTCATAAAGGCTATTAACTTTCAAGACTTCTAAATGTCTCTTCATTCACAAAGTTACATTTAATTGTCATTTGAATGAATGTACATTTATGAAGTAATAACTCTCAACTCTTATGACTTTCACACAAATTTATTAGAGAGAGTTATGAGAGTTTTTAATCTTTGCATTAATTAAGAAGGAATTATCCTTCAATTTCATTTCACAGTTGCTTTGAACACGTTTGCTTTCTATATATATAATTCGTTATAGATTAAGCTATTCCAGTGGCCGTTGCTTGTTATGCATATACTGATCACAGCATCTGATGTTTTTCAATCCAAGTATCTCTGATGTTTTTTTCGGAACAAGCATCACCTCATTCATTACACATGGTGAAACCACTGCTTAAAGAAACAACCTGAGCACCTGGTTTTTCTTTAACAGACACGTACGTAATAGGATATATATATATATATCCTATTGTGAATGAAGTTTACTCATACTACTGTTGGGTTTACCTACCAGAAGATGAACTACAAGCTTGCTATAAGGTATAATTGAATGCTTTGCTGGTTAATTATTAGTTAACATGTATGTCTGTATCTTCACATATGCTTATGAATTATGATACTCATAATCCTGCAGTGTCTTTGATCCAAAGATCAACTTTTTCCAAGCAGGACCTTGCTTCAAGTGAATTCTAAAACTTGATGAAGTGTGTCCTGGAACCTACACAAGAATATATATGAGTTGATCGATTAGTGAGGAAATATGTTATATTCAGTAGTGAAGCAAGATGTCGTGTAATACAGTTTTTACTTGTAAAAATGGTTAGAGTAGGTCGACGTCCTATACCAACAAGCAACAGGCGGCCGGCCATATTTATAGTTAGAAAAGGTAAAGAGTTGAGTATATACTGTGAGCCACTCAAAACACCTGTTAACTACCTGGTTAATTAAAGTGATGAGACTCAACATATATGCTATATCATCTACTGATACAAAGTTACTACTGAGATCTATCTTTCAGTATCTGCAATTATGAAAAATAATGGGGGCAAAATGGCTCGATGGATCCTTGTACTATATATGTTCGTTTTGTAATGTGATACTCTACTTACATGTCTGTCAGTTAGACCTTGAACCAATTAGAAAACAACAACATTTTAAACACTTTTTTGGTGAGTGTAACACATCAGCTGCCACATCATTTTCAAGTATTACATTAAATTCCAAGTGATTTTTAAAATGTTACATAAGAAATTAAAGATTAAAATAAATTTAATTAAATAAAAAAAAATTATAAATTGTAGAAAAATTTAAATAATCATGTTTTTATTTTTGCTCACAAATTAAACATCAAATTCATTCCAAATAATTAATATTCTTCTCCAACTAATTTAAATTTTTAATTATAAATTCATATATACAAACATAATGAATTTTCGATTTTTAAATTTGAATATCTTTAACAAATTCACAAAAACTTTAAGTTTTTTTCAAGCTTATTCATTAAATTCACTAATTTTTCAATATCCGCTGTCACTCACTTTCAATTCAAATTTAATTTTTAATCCCAAAAAAATATGAAAAAATTTCAAATTTAAATTTTAATCCCAAAAAATATGAAAAGATTTGAATTGATTGGAAAAAATTTAAAAATAAAATAAAAAGTGAATTCAAATTTTTTTGGTTTGGGGTTGGGGGAGGGGGGTTGGTGCTGAGGAATGGGGAGGGGGACTGGTGCATTGGGGGGTGGGGGTTGGCTGATATGAAGGAAGGGGGTGGGTTGTAGGTGGGGTAGGGGTACTGGACAGGGCTGGGGGTGAGGTGGGGGGTGCTCGATGGGGTTGGGGTGGGGCGGGGGTGATGGATGCTGGATGGGGCTAGGGTGGGGTGAGGGGTGCTGGACGGGTTTGGGGTGGGGAGTGCTGGACGGGGTTGGGGTGGGGTGGGGGTGCTGGATTGGGATGAGGTGGGGTGGGAGGTGCTGGACGGCGGAGGGATAGGGTGGAGGGTGTTGGACGGGGGTGAGGGGTGGGGTGGGGGTAGCTGGACGGGGGAGGGGGCCTTTGTTAATTTTTTTTTTAAATTTATTATGTTTTAAAAATTTTTTTAAATTTAAAAAAGTTGGAGGGAAAAAAAGGGTCCTTTTTAAAAAAAATAAAAAAATTTAAAATATTATTTTAATATAAATATATTAATTTCACTCGCTCATACACGGTGTCTACATGCGACAAATTCTACTCAGCAATTTTAATACCACATAGATTCGATCAACGGTTAAATGACTTAAAATATTGGTTTTATTGAGTTGAGGGATTCAAATAACAAACTTGTAAGTAGGAGTATCACCTTATAAATTGGACAAGTACAAGGATCTATCGAGCCATTTATTGACAGGCTGCTTGATTCTGATTTTTCACTTTACAGGTTGCTGATTTGTACTACATGTTGAGGAAAATTGTAGTGAGATCACAACGTGAAGTGCTTTGGTGCTATAAGAACAAACTTGAATTAAGCAGGTTGCTTTTGTCAATTCTATGTGCAACTTACATTAAATTTTGTAATTTGACAACCATGAGTTGATTTCTGACCCCAACAACACGTTTACAAAGAAATATTGCCATGGTCAGTGAGGCGTTGTCGTTGAATCGAAGCTTTGTTCACTCTATTTGTTGCATGGAAAGCTAGTTTTAGCATTATATCTAGAGTCAATCTGACGGAAAAGTTAATATTGTTCTGCCTAAATTTTTAATAACTAAGTAATGGCTGCTTGCACACTTACCAGTTCAGCAGCATCTAATCTAACCTAGAGGAAGAAAAGTCAGCTTTAGATTTATATTTGGAGTACTGGCAAATTTCCAGCATGTGTGAAGGTTGTTATATTGGGTTGATTATCTTGCGAGTGATCGATTCTTTGCTCTCACTATGTTCATCTTAGTTTGTCCGTGGACGTTATTAGTTATTTAGACAACTTGTTAGTGATAGAGGGCATCATTCATCTTTTTGCAGTCACCAGGGAAAAAGAAAGAAGCAATTGGAAAAATTAATGAAGACGGGACTACTCGACCCTGAAAAAGTAGGAGCTTATGAACTTTTCATTGGAAGTGGAGTCATCAGCAATTGCTTTTATAGAGAGTCAGAAAAAATTCTAGGAAACACTTATGGCATGTGTGTACTACAGGTAAATCTGAGGTTTTTTACATTTACATAGGCTATTTACTGAAAAATAGCTTGTGTCTATTTTCTCTTTTAAGCTTCTAATTGGAGAATTTCATTTCTCACCCTCCATAATGTTGTAGGATTTTGAGGCTTTGACGCCCGATGTTCTTGCAAGAACAATAGAGACAGTCGAAGGTGGTGGGCTAATTGTATTGTTGCTTCGCTCTGCCCTCTCTTAAGAGCCTCTACACCATGGTCATGGTACACTTCAGTCCCAACTGCTCTGCTTTCTATGCTGGAAAACTTTGATTAAATAGTAGATTCACGATGCCCTTTCTTTTTTTACTTCTTATTTGTTTTTTTTTTCTTTCTTGCTCTTCTATTGTTGAACAGGATTTCATCTGATCTCTCACACACACATACACACAAAAGAAGAAGAGTTTGAATGAGAAACTACTACTGGCTTGCAGACTGCTAGTTGGTTTTCTCTGCTTGCTTAATCTAATGACTCATTAATGTTTTGTGAAAATGCAGGATGTTCATAAAAGATTTCGTACGGAATCCCATTCATATGCTACCCCTCGCTTTAATGAGCGGTTTGCACTCTCTCTTGCATCGTGTGAAACATGTATTGTCATGAATGATGAATTCCAAATTCCACCAATCTCCTCCCACTTGAAGAATATTACTGCTGTTCCTGTTCAAGAGGTAAAGATCTTCCTGGATCAGTTCGGTCATGAGTTTTTCTGTTTACTGATTTCTACATATTGTTTGGATAGTAGACACTGATTCAGATGACAGTCCATATAAATTGTAGTTACTCATATATAAAATACACCATATTGGATGTTGAGCTGCAGTAAACTATCTTTGATGATCTCTTAATATAAGCTTTCATGATTCTTTCTTTGATTTGCTTTGATAAAGGATTCTGAGGGACTTTCAGAAGCAGAAAGGGAATTAAGGAATTTAAAAGAACAATTGAATGAAGACTTTCCTGTCGGTCCTCTTATTCGTGAATGCTGTACCTTGGACCAGGTTTGTTACTTTGCTTGAACTGTGAGAATTGACATTTTATTTTTCGCCGAATATGTCATTCGTAGCCATTTACTAGACTATGTGGAACTAACCCCAAGATAAAAGAGTCACTTGCATGCAAGGTAGATGTTTTAACTGAGTTATTGTGTAGAACACAGGATTAACAAGAGATAAACGACTTGATAACAACAATATACCTAGTGAAAGACTTCCCTGCGCATAGCGGGAGCTTTGTGCACTGGGCTACCCTTTTAGTAAAGTGTTTTTTTGTTTTTTCAAAATAGACAGCATAAGAGGGTGCTGTAGTAAGTACAACCACACATAAAAACTTACAACCACACATAAAAACTTGTCCTAAACTTAGAGTCTGTTGATTTAAAGTTCATTATTGGTGCTTGTATCATCTTGTTTTTCCCCTCTGTTTGAATAATTCTTTTCATGCTTTTTGATTGAAAATTAAATGTCCACAAGTCAAAATTGTGAGAGCTGTCAGCACATAAAAGTTTTAATGTTACTTTTTTCTAAATTTTGATGAAATCACTAAGAGTAGATTTCTCCATCCAAAGTGCTGATAAAGAATATAGACTAAAGAAGCCGCTCGTTGAATTGTTCAATGCTATTGCTGTAGAATCATACAATTTGGTTGGGCCAACCACTCATAAATAGAACTAGGCTTCACGTACTTGTGATAAATAGAACAAAGCTTCATGTACTTGTGGTAAATGAGCGGAGATTCACTTACTAAGTAAAAGAATATGACTTGCTGATGACGTTAGGAATTTTATTAGCATGTTAAGTCCTCATTGCGTCAATTATTGTCTGTTAAAGTTCTAGCATTTCCCTTTTATAAAGGCGAGTTCTTGTTCTTCCATGCTTTCATTAAATAAATCTGAAGTCTTTTCTAAGTGCATGGTAAATTTTTGAGACCTAATTTTACTAGCTTAAATGGATGGATTCAATGGTTGACTTCATAATACCGAGTTCACCATATATAGCAGTTTTCTGTCCACCGCAATTTAAAATTTTATCCTGTTACTGTAAGGTGCCATTAATCCAACACATATTAAATACGGAAAAGCAGTGATCACATTTCTTGATGCTATCCTGGATAAGACACTCCAGAGCACTGTTGCGCTGCTTGCTGCTCATGGCAGGGGGAAGTCAGCTGCTCTTGGGTTGGCAATTGCAGGGGCTGTTGCTGCAGGGTAAATCTGTTTTTGGTTCCAAAATTCATTCTTTTTCTTCTTTTTTATTTTTATTTTTATTTTGGGACAACGGATGGTTTCTGGGCAAGCTTGCGCGCACCTCTACTAAATACGCCATATGCCTTCTACCTCCCACTGGGGTTCTCTATCCACTTCACTGCCCAATAGTCTGCACCCTTGGGTTCGTCTGTGATCCTACTTTGTGCTTTACTAACCTCTAAAGTTTGCTATTACAGGTATTCCAATATTTATGTAACAGCGCCTAGTCCTGAAAATCTGAATACTCTGTTTGACTTTGTCTGCAAGGGTTTCACTATGCTTGAGTACAAGGTAAGATGCAGAATATCTGTTTGAGCATGGTCGATTGGCATAATCTCTATGAAATCTATCTTTTCCCGGAATGTTAATATTTCTCTTTGAGTCAGCCATTTGTCCCTTCTAGTCTTTTTACGTGAGAAAATGCTTCCGCTGCTGAAATATGCATATAAACATAAGCATAGTGTGAGATTTTCATAAAGTTCTCGTGTAAAGGATTTTCCCTGTCTCACATGTAGTTGGTACCTGAGATTGATTTCATGTTCTGTTGAGAGTATATAGTGATATTATAACTCACTATATGCTTCTTTTACAGGAAATCCTTGATTATAATATTGTGAAAAGCAGTAATCCGGAGTTTAAAAATTCTACCGTGAGGATCAACATCTCTAAGCAGCACAGACAAACAATTCAGGTTAGTAATATGGGGGAGGAGTTGTATCGCAATAATAACTCTTCATCAAGCTCATTCTTGCAGTGAATAATCCTGGAATCTGATTTCACTTTCTTTCTCCTTCACTTTCTGCATCTTCTGTTGTCCCTGAACATTAGATGGCAATTTGAGAACTTTCTCTAATCTAGTTCCTCTTGGTGGTGATTTCTGTATGTTGGCTAGATTTCTTGTATTTCTCTCTTGTGCTTCTGTGTTCTCTTAAGGTTGTCAGTATATTGTCATCATTAAACTAATATTTTTCCTCTTCTTACAAACATATCTCTTACACAAGTACTATTCATTATTTGTGAAGCATTTTTGCAAGAATCCAATCATTATGTACTTATCATGTCTCATACGATTTACAACATACCCAGTAAAACCCCACAAGATCTCATGCAATTAATTTTCTTTTTTTCTGAGAGTCTGATACTTTGTGCATCATTTATGCAATGCCAGTATATACTGCCACATGAGCATGACAAGCTATCACAAGTGGAATTGTTGGTGGTTGATGAAGCCGCAGCTATTCCATTGCCTGTTGTCAAATCTTTGATTGGTCCGTACCTCGTCTTCCTTGCATCAACCGTGAACGGGTATGGGACAGTTTTCTGTTTAGTTTTCGTCTAGTAATGTTATGCTCTCCAAAGCCCCTTCTTTGCCAATATATGTTGCTTCTTGTAGTTCTGTTTCTTACTTATATTTCTGAACAGTCTTGTGTGTTTACCCTGGGGTTAATGCTGCTGCTGATCGCTCTATTCTTGTTATCTTTGTAAAAGCTATGAAGGTACTGGAAGATCCTTATCATTGAAGTTGTTGCAGCAACTAGAGGAACAAAGTCGGACGTCTAATAGTGCAGATAATGCACTTTCAGGTATTTTAGCCCCCTTTTGCTAGTCCTCACTAGACTTATGGTGCGTAGTGAGCAAAGAACACTGAGATGAGAGAGCCATGCTATTGGGTTCGGAACTCTGTATTAGTTACTAAAAGCCAGGGGATACATCTGCAATTGTGCTTGTATTTGTTACATAACAGTCTTTCTTATCTTAATTCATGCCTTAAATTATGCCTTGGGCAATACAGGTCTGGATGTTAATTTGGATCTTAGGGAAGTTCTCTATGACTGAATGTCTGCAACTAAAACCAAGTATTTTTGGTTAATACGGTTGGAGTTATTCGAAGGGAAGCCTTGGAGTAACTGGTAAAGTTGTTGCCATGTGACCAGGAGGTCACGGGTTCAAGCCTTGCAAACAGCCTCTGGCAGAAATGCAAGGTAAGACTGCGTACAATACACCCTTGTGGTGGGGCCCTTCCCCGGACCCTGCGCATAGCGGGAGTTTTAGTGCACCGGGCTGCCCCTTACGGTTGGAGTTATTCGAAGTAAATACTTTATAATACATGCTTTTAAGTTTAAAAAATTTCCGAGCTTCAAAGTTCTTGCAAGTCCACTTGTGAATTTAAATGATGGAAAATATCCTGGGACTCGACATTCCAATTTAATTAAATTCTGACAATACATTTTGTCTTTAAAAATATTGCTCTCTCAGAGTGTTCATTCATAAGTGTCACTGTTTTTTTCTATGGTATGCTTTTGCCTCTCATCATTGAAGTAGTGGCATGTCAATTGTGCAAGGTCTTCAAAATCTTGCTCCTATCATCTAGCTGTTTCAAATCTAAGTTTTCCCATGAAATGTAGGTCGGCTTTTTAAAAAGATAGAATTGAGTGAATCCATTAGATATGAGCCTGGCGATTGCATTGAACAGTGGCTCAATTCTTTGCTCTGTTTGGATGTTACAAATACTGTCCCAAGTATCAGAAGGTAAAACTTCTTTGGCTTAACCTAGTTCCTACAGAAGTCAACCATGCTTTATCTCAGGTAACAACTTTCTTTTTTTCCACCAGTTTACCAAAACCGGGTGATTGTGATCTTTGCTATGTCAATCGGGACACACTTTTCTCTCATCATAAAGATAGTGAGTTATTTCTTCAGGTAAATCATCCACCTAACTTTATGAAGTAATATATTGTTTACCATTAGGCCGATTTTTGCTTGGTCAACTTTGATATATCGTGATCCTTTTGCATTGAAACATTTGCAGCGAATGATGGCCCTCTATGTTGCTTCTCATTACAAAAATTCTCCGAATGACTTACAATTGATGGCTGATGCTCCAGCTCACCACTTGTTTGTGCTACTAGGTATAATAAAAACAAGGTTGACGCTTTTTCAATAGAAAACAATAGATTAATTTCACCTTAATTAAATGCAAGAGCGCTCTAACTAATCGTTTTTGCAGGTCCTGTAGATGAATCAGAAAATCTTCTTCCTGATATTCTATGTGTCATCCAGGTTAGTGGTCTTGTTTGATAAGTCAATCTTGTAAGGTTGATTTTATGAGTCCTTTTTCATAAGGAAAACACTCTTTGGCCTCGAACCTGGACAATGACATTGTCTGTGTTTATCTCTCTGATGATATAATAAGCCTTTCTGGTTAGAAAAATGAACTTTGAAGGATTTACTAGATAGAAAATTACCTGTTTTGTGTACTTTTTTCTAGCTCAATTTGGTTCTTCTGAGAATTAATCAAATGGTAATTATTTCACCTTAACATTTTCTTGGAATCAAAGAAGCAGCATTTAGATTATTTGATCTATATCGTAATTTGACTTAAACACACAGGTCTGCCTAATTTCCCGGGAGTCGGCTAAAAGAGCTCTGAGGGAAGGTCGCCAGCCCTTTGGAGATCAGATACCTTGGAAGTTCTCCCAGCAGTTTGCTGATGATGTATTCCCAAGCCTTTCAGGTGCCCGCATATTGCGAATTGCTACGAATCCGATTGCCATGAGGGTAATGACTACCAATTCAAACAAATTAGGAAAATCTTTGTACTACTGATCTCCTTTGTGGTTTAAGATGTTAACCTAATCTCCTCGTTTGCCTTAGAAATACAAATAGTTTGATATTCTTCCAAACTTCAAGAATTTCATACCATATATCTTAGTAATTTTTAATTAATATGCTTCATGCACTTGTTAAATGGCAGGGATACTTCTATTAGAATATTGCATATATTGTTGTATTTGTCAAATGTAACCAATTTAAAACTTAAAAAAAGAAGAAGTTAAGCTCACTTAGATGTGTTTTTGATAGTTTAATGTTTAAAAGCAGACATGGAACGATCAATCTATTTCTTTATCAGCATGTCTAACCATGTATGTCTGACTCTGGTGTTGCAGATGGGTTATGGTTCTGCTGCCGTTGAACTCCTAACCAGGTAGCTTCAAATTTCACAACAATTCTCACATCTTCCGGTTTTCATATGATTTGACAGTTGCTTCAATCACATCTGCTTTCTTTAATTTGTGTAAGATTAAGCTACTCCATAGGCCTTTGTTTGTTATATACGCTGGTGCTGCATATACACATGTACCATCTCATTCATTACACACCATGTTAATGACAGTCTTAATACATGCTGAAACCACTGCTTAGAGGAACATCCCCGAGCACCTGGTGTTGCTTTGGTTTCACAATGGACGACAGAGAGAAGAGCAAGAAAATAGCGTGGATAAAAATTCTTGGATTTAAATTTAGGTGGAAAGACCATAAAAGGCCTCTCATTATTACCGTTTAATGTGTTGACTGGGTATTTAAGTAAACCTGCTACAACCATGTAGTGGTAAGGAAACATATATATCAAATATTAAAAGCCAGTTCTTGTCCATTCTGTTTTTTTCCTTTCTATTCATTGTCCAGGTACTAGGTTATTGCATATATGCCTACATAGATTTTTCTGAGACACAATAAGTTAATTTACTGTTAATAGGTACTTTGAGGGTCAGTTGACTCAATTATCTGAAGTAGAGACAGCTCTGGAGACTCCTCAAGTCAATCTAACTGAAGCTGCAGAGGAGGTATTCTTATTTGATCTAACTTTACAACTCATACTTTAGGTTATTGGAGGGTGTTCGAAAACTGCAAAAATTTTTTTTAACAGTGTTAAATCGTAATAGTTCCTCATTGAATCTGTATTTCCTTCATATTGATGTGGTTTGTATGCATAGGACTTTGTAGTGCAGTATATTTTATGTTAAGTCCTCCTGATTGACCATATTCTGTTTGTGAATCTAAAAAATCTAGAAAAACTTCTATCCCAAAGTCCAACCTTTTTCTTGTTCTTGAATTCGAACTACCTTCCTTTCAGTTCTCTTTGGTTGAAGAAAATGTAACACCAAGAACAGATCTTCCTCCTTTGCTTGTCCCATTACGTGAAAGACGACCTGAAAGGCTCCATTACCTTGGGGTCTCATTTGGACTTACCTTGGATCTCTTCCGCTTTTGGAGAAGACACAAGTTTGCTCCATTTTTCATAGGCAATGCCCCGGTAAGCCTCAAAGTCCTTTGTTCCTGTAATTCTCTTTAGATGTTTGCTATTGAGGACTAATTGTGATCAAACATGTGATTGGAGAATCAGAACAGCTTAACTGGCGAATACTCATTGTAGACACCTAATTTCGTCCCTCCGCAATATCATTTTTACCTTATTCTACCGTGTACCCTCAACCATGTAATTATTCCTCCATAAAATGACAAAAAATAACAAACTTCCTAACAAAATTTTATATTGTTTTATTTTATCCTAACAACCTATCCAATCAAAATAAACCACATCATACCCTACTCCTACCCCACCTTACTACCCTATACCCTACCCCTACCCCACCCCTTTTAAGGACATTTTCCTTTCCATTTTCATCCGGAGGAGAACTCACTGAAAAGAAAAGGATAGACAGCTGCACACATCAGCATCTTCTACGCGAAGAACACCACAGCAAACACAGACTCCATTCTCCATATTCTTCTTTACATTCTACACACAACATACCAAAGAGAGATATACATACTCTCACCCTCATAACTCACAGAAGATTACACACAGAAAGAAACTGAGAGAGAAATTAGACGCGAGAGAGGAACAGAATAGAAGAGCAGGTCGAAACTGGGAGAAATCAGTGAGGGATGGAGGAAAAATAGTGAAGATTGGAGTTTGATTTAGAAGAGAAATGGCGTGAGAGAAGAAAGATATGAACGGAGGGGTAGATCGGGAACAGGAAATTGAAAACGGAGAGTTGTGAGAGAAGCAAATCACTGCGTTTATCACTGTTCTGGCGATGGGTTCGCCGGAAAACACCACGACTATCGGAATCTTGTCCCATTTTCTTTGATTTTTGTTACTACCAGAGCTTGCCTCCGGCGACACTACAATAAAAACCCTGCTCCGAATCTGACTGAAACCCCACCGGAAAATGCTCTTCTCACCGGAGACGGGCTTCACCTCCACCAAAATTCCAAAAAATCCGATCTCACACCATTGTTGTTACAGTTCGGGTTCGCGTCTTTCGTTTCTTGGCGATTTTGGTTCGGATTGGTAAAAATTGAAAAGAAAAGGGGTTAGATCGAGGTTGGACTTGTTCGTTCGTTGAGGTCGTTGTTGGTTCGAGATTGGCGTGGTTCCGGTCGATGCTCTTTTTATGAACTCGTGAGATTGCTAAAGGAATTTGGTTGATTGAGCCAATATTTGAGGTCCAATTTTCATCTTTCTTTATAATTTTGTCAATCTTATGTGAGTGATGGTGTGAATTGTTGATATGTTTTGATTGTGTGTTTTTGAGCAATTTTGATTGTCATGGTGGTGATTTTGATTGGTTGATTTCATATTAATGTTGATTATCCTTGGTTAAGAGTGAAATTGGGGCGGGAATCGAAGAATTAATAAACATGAATGTGGGTTTATGTCGATTTGTTGTTGGTTGTTTAAATTGAAATGAATGTTAATTATGTTGATCTCGATAGTAGCATGTTTTAGGTTGAGGGTCGTTAGGCAAATCTTAGGTTCAGGGTAGGCAAACTTAGGACTCGTGGTTTTGTTGAATGTTTGAAATTGTGTTGAATGGTTTGGTTTCTTGTTTTGAAAGAAATGTATTCATTTAATCGGGGAATGCCTCGAGGTCACATTGTACTTATTCACCGAGGAATGCCCCGTCGTATCATGTTCACAAAGGGGGTTCGTGGTGAAGGCCCGAGGCACGGGTAAAGCATTAAATCATGAGTCTAGGATTAGTTTAGAATAGGATTTATATTTTCGTATTTTTCTATTTCGGGACTGTATAATTGGACTGGACACTATATTTTGGATTTGTTTTGTTTTGTGTGTTTGATTGATTGTTTTATGTGTGTTTGTGTGGTTTATACACTTATAATGTCAAAGTTAGCCGATACACTCCACCAAGAGACCGTGGTCAAACCACGGGATCGAGGGGTGCCTAACACCTTCCCCTCGGTCAACAGAATTCCTTAACCAGAATCTTTGTTCGCAAATCAGTTTTAAGAGTCAAAATATTTTGAAAAGGGATTTCCAAAGGTGACTTGGCACACCCGATCTATGCCATGTGGCGACTCTGAGTTTAAATGTAAATAATCTTTTTTCAAAATAAATTTTCAATCTTTTGTCACTTTAATAATAAAATCCTTTCGAACCATGAAATTAATCTTTCGGAGTTAAAAAAGGGGTGTGACAGCTCTGACGACTCTGCTGGGGACAATTTTAGAATTCGAGCTTTTTTTTTGGAGTCGTATCGGCTTTGTTTGGCATTACGAGTGTATAGACATTGTTTGTGATTTTTGTTTGTGTTTTCACTTTCGTGTGTTTTTGTGCTTTTTGTTTACAGTATTTATCCTACGTGTTACCGCTTTTATATTTGACATCGTGTGCATAACCCGAGTCATTCTTTCCGCAACAAGTCTCGGAGCGCACGTCGTGCGCACGAACTCTAGTTGAGTCACCTTTATTTTAGGGGGGAGCCGTTGGATGTATGGAGTAGGTGGAAAGCAAAGCAGCCACTATCGACCATATGTTTCCCCGAACGGCCTTGTTAGTAAATCACAACGTAGGTCAGCCTTTAAGTCATTCTTATATGCATCATATTGAGACCTAGAGGGACCCACACGACCCTTTGTAGAAAACTCACCTCTAAAGCATCCCTATGTGCTAAATGTTGCATCTCTGAGGGTAATGTAGTCATTTGGCAGACCGATTTGGGGAAAACATGTGTTAGAAGTAAAGTGTGTAACAAGAAAGTTTTGAAAAAAAAAAGGGAAAGAAAAAGGTGAATAAAAAAGAGTTTCATAGTTTTTAGGTTTTTTATGGCTTTTGTTTTCCATAATTCAAAATTCAAAAAAGATTTTTTTTACTTTTTGCACTCATTTTTCAAAAAAGAAAAAAAAGCATCAAAAAGATTTTCCTTTTGTTTCCTTTAACAAGCATTCACAATTTGAAAACTCCAAAAAGATTTTTTAGGAGCTTTTTATAAAAAATAAAAATGCAAAAAAAGGTGGTAGAAGTTTTGTACCTTTCATATAACAAAAAAAACAATTTATTTCATAGCTGTTGGTGTCATTTTTTATGTGAAGTGTCAAATTGAAAACTCAAAAAAAATAAAATTGTTATGTTGTTCATCGTATGTCTTTGGTCGTGTCTCAAGTCAGGGCGCAATCCGTTATTTAATCATTAATTGTTCAATCTGGACGAACTACGCACCCCTGATTCTCCTCTTCGGGAGTGAGATACGTAGGCAACCTATTTTAGGTTCGGAGATCTTATTTCAAAAATCCAAAAAAAGATTTTCTTCACTCTTCATTTAGAGTAGGTGTCTCATGTAAATCTTTAAAAGAAAACAAAAAATATATATATATTTTCCTTTAATAGGTTCAAGTTTCATTTTCGTATGAAATTTAAAATCGAAAATCCAAAAATATTTTCTTCGGTAATCATAGATTTCATGTTGTACATGAATCTGAAAAATTCAAAAAGATTTTCTTCACTCTTCACTTAGAGTAGGTGTTTCATATACATCTCTAAAAGAAAACTACAAAAAGATTTTTCTTTAATAGTTTCAAGTTTCATTTTCCTATGAAATTCTAAATCGAAAATCAAAAAGATTTTTCTTTGGTAATCATAGATTCCATTTTGTATAGGGAGTTTAAACCTAAAAAAATGCAAAAAGATTTTCGTCAATTCTTTTGATAATTTGTTATTTTCTTTTCTTTTTAAAGTTTCAAGAAAAAAAAAAGATTTTAATTGGCCATTTTGGCAAAATTTCACGAACTACGCACATCTGATTCTCCCCTTTCGGGGGTGAGATACATAGGCGCCCTTTTTTGGGTTCGATGATCTTTTCAAGAAAAATAAAGAGGTTTTGAAAAACTGTTAAACTCTAACCATTTGTTATCTCTTGTCCAGTTAGTTTAAGGTGGTTGGTTTGTGGCATTTTGACTGGTCCTCCATATTGCTCCAAGTCACAGAGGAAGTTATGGTCAACAAGGATACTGAGTTAGTTGTCACTAATCAGATAGGGAGTTCGGGGAATGAGAATGTAGGAGATAATGAAGAGATTCGAAAATTAAGGCGGCAAATAATAGAAATGCATCGAGCTTGGGCTAATGGGTTGCCGCCTCCTCCAGTTCCCGCTGATAATCTGGAAAATCTTTCTAGCTTGCCTCTCGTATCAAGTGCACAATTTTCCATTTTTGTTGTTATGCCATAACATGCATCGGGATCGACTCCGGGGCAACAATATTCAACCACTTCCAATGTTTATTTCCTCACTCCCTAATCCAAGACTACTACATACTTGGCTCCAACTGTTGTTCATGCTTTTGCGGCGCCACCCCCACCTAAAGCTCCTACTTTTGATGTTCATCCATAAGTTGTGCCTCCCTACTCTACAGGGGAGCCTGCATTGAATATTTTTAGTGATCAACATTATGCTCTCGAGCCCACATTTAAGTCGACTGGTCCTTACGATTGCCCTCAACCGCCTGAATTTTCTGTCCTTACGATTGCCCTCAACCGCCTGAATTTTCTCCTAACACTGAGAAGCCTGTTATGACAGAAGAGCAAGAGGAAATAGCCAAAAAATTGAGAAGTTTGGAACTGACTATGAAAAACTTGCAAGGACTTGGGGGGTACAAAAGTGTCTCATATAAAGATCTGTGCATGTTTCCAGGTGTACATCTTCCTTTTGGTTTTAAAATGCCGAAGTTTGAGAAGTATGATGGACATGGCGATTCTGTAGCACATTTGAGATGCTATTGCAACCAGCTAAGGGGTGTTGGAGGGAAGGAAGAATTACTCATGGCATATTTTGGTGAGAGTCTTTCAGATCTAGCTTCAGAATGGTTTGTTGACCAAGACATCGACAAGTGGAACAACTGGGATAACCTTGCTAATGAATTCGTGCAACAATTTCAATACAATATGGAGTTGATTCCTGACGAAAAATCTCTAACTAATATGAAGAAAAAAAGTACTAAAACTTTCAGAGAGTATGCAATTAGATGGCGTGAACAAGCTGCTCGGGTGAAACCGACAATGAAAGAAAGTAAGATAGTGGCGTTTATTCAAGCGCAGGATGAAACATATTATCAACACTTGTTACCTGCATTAGGCAAGCCATTTATTGAGGTCCTCAAAATGGGGGAGATGATAGAGGATGGAATTAAGACCGATCGCATTGTGAGTTTTGCAACATTGAAAGCGACTACTTAAGCAATTCAAAAAGGTTCGGGAAGTGTTGGAGGAAAGAAGAATGAGGAAGATGCATCAGCCATTATAGTTGGACAACAGACACGGGTAAAAGGACCATGCCATCGTTACCCACGAGCTCAAACCCAAGTTTATGGCCAGGTTCCACAGAATCTTTCCCAAAATCTATTATATTCCATTCCCCCATCTCCATATCAAGTGTATAATGTGCAACCATATGTTCAACCCTCATCTTACCTACACTGGCGCGCGCCAACTCTGTCGAGTTATCCTCCAGCTCCACATACATACCGAAGCCCTTCTAGGTCTGGTTTTCAATTTAAGCCAAATAATGAAATGAGACAGAAGTCGAGGGATAACTTCACACCGATTGGAGAGTCGTATGCCAGTTTATTCCAGAGATTGGTACAGCAGGACATGATCACTCCTCTCCTTGGGTATACTCCTGACCCACATTCAAGAAGTTTTGATCCTAGTGTACGTTGCGCATATCATTCTGATGTTCAGGGTCACAGTATTGAAGATTGTCGTGCTTTGAAAAGAGAAATTGAAAAGATGATTCAAGATAAATCAATCATGGTACAGAACATTGACAGTGCGGAAAGCTCTAGTCATGTTGATATGCAAACCAGTGACTAAGATGTCAGGCGAAGTAATTGAGAAGTCACCCCTCTCCTTACTAGGAAGGGGTCTGGTAGTTTGTTTTGTTTTATTTTCTGCTATCCGAATTATTTCAGGGTTGTAGTTCGAGATCTATCTTGTTTTGTCCTTTTGTTGTTTATGTTCAAACCCTTCTATCTTTTGTTTCAACTAAATGAAGTGTCCCATTTTTCTGTGTTTTAAATATGTGTTGTTTGTTTGTTTTCTTTACATAGTACATTTTATGTTGACCCTAGTGATATGACACGCTAGTGAAATTTTTAGCCAGATCTTAAAATTCAGTTTGAGCATGAACTTTGAATCAGAGGGTTAAAGTTAGAAAAAGAGAGCATATGAGAAAATAGATAGAGTGCTGAGACATTTGGTAATAGGTTAAGGCAATTATTTTGAGAATCACAAGAACAACTTGGTCATCGATCAAAAGGCAGGTCCCAATTAGGTCAAACAGTGGCTGCGCGATCCTATATCAAGAGGAACAAAAAGAAAATCAGTTCCACAAAAGCATGAATCACTCGATGTGAGGGATGCATAACAAAGGTAGAGTTGTATGCCGGACAAGTATAGAAGAAGAAGTGACACACGTTCAGTTTAAGTTAGTATTGTTAAAGTGTCACACATGATCCTTATCTCCCACTTTCATATTGCATGATATGTACTTGCATTTTCAAGGATTGATATGACGAAGGCATTTCATTCTGCTATCCAAACATCATGTCATCCTTTGTTTACCCCATTTGAGATTCAGTCCTATATTATTTCATACCCCTCTTTTGGAATCAATATAGTCAGCAAAGCTCAAAAGAAAAGTGTCGAGCAAAACAATAAAGTCAGAAAAAGTTCACAAAAAAAAGAGAAAAAATATGTCCAAAAAAAAAGAAAAGAGAAGAGTGTCAAGAAAAATAGGGTCAGAAAATATCTCAAAGAGAAAAAGAATCAGCAAAAGAAAAAAAAAAGAAAAATCCGATCAAAAGAAAGAACAAGCTGCCAGAACTACGCATGACCTGATTCTCCTCTCTCGGAGGTGAGATACGTAGGCTGCCCTACTAAGGGCTCGGTCCAACTAAATAAATAATTTAGCGTCACCCAGTCAAATGAAACTGGGGCATGAGTTAATCCTCATTGTTTGAGTCGATTTCAAAAGTTGTAAGTCTCACCCCCATCTCAAGTGTTGTTTGGGCCTCATGTCATCATTTCTTTCTTTCTAATCCTATTCAAAAGCCAAGTTACAACCAAAGAAAGACCTTCAGATAAATCTTTGAGGATGTTAAGGCAAAGCATGTAAAGGATATGAGGATGTATTTGGGAACTACTTGTCTTCCTTAGCATAAGGAATCAAGAGAGAAATAAAAATGTGAGAATCTTATCGGTAAAAATCCTCACAAACACCATAAGGCGATGGTAAGTTGAGAGAAATAAAAATGAGAGAGTCTTATTAGTGAAAACCCTCACGGGCACCGTAAGACGATAGTAAGCTGAGAGAGATAACAATGAGAGAGTCTTATCGGTGAAAACCCTCACGGGCACTGTAAGACGATGACGAGTTGAGACAAATGAAAATAAGAAAGTTTCATTTGTGAAAAACCCTCGCGAACACCATAAGGAAATGATGATCTAAAAAATGAGAGAGACTTGTTGGCAAAAACCCTTCAAGGCGCCACTAGCCGAATGAGGTCTTAAATGCAATTGACCAAAGAAAACAACTCACTTTCGGGTCATTAACTCAACAACAATTTGTGAGAGTTTGGATAGAAAGATCAGACGGCTTAATCCAAAATGCATGGTATAATCATTAGAGTTGATTGTCATTTAAGATAAAATTTTAATTTCTTTGTTTCAAATGGGGACATTCATTGTCTTTTCTTTCTTCTATTTATCTTTATTTTTATTTTCTTGAGTCAGTTATCCAAATAAAACAAAAGTTGTTGTCATTTTTCTCTTGTTTTTGAGTCAAGTTCATGTCAAAACAAGCGAGAAAAGATTTCAAAACTGGCTAGCAACTTCTTCAACTGCACAAAGCAAAATAAAAAGGCCAACGCATGAAAGAGACATGATTGTGAGTCAAAAAAAAGGGGTGTGCAAAAAGTTTTGCCAATAGACAAGTCTGGGAACTCATGAAAATATCAAGATTTAAAAGGTTTATTCATGAAGCATGGCAAAGCAGAGATGTTGTGTTTATTTCAAAGTCACTCTTAATAATCTGAGTTTGAGTCAATGAAACGACAAAGCAGGGGCAAATGCCAACAATCTGAAACAAAATGAAGGGAATGAACACTGGAGCAGGTGTCGGGACAGACAAGTGCCGCAAGCCATCACTAAGTTTTAACTGACAAATTTTCTTTGATGAAACAGGGAAAATTCGTTTCACTTAATTCAACTACCATTGGAAATGCACATTCGTGGAAATTTACTTTCTGTTCAAGATCCTCCTAAAAAAATGGGATTTTACTTTCAGTTCAGGACCCTCCTGAAAAATGGGATTTTACTTTATGTTCAGGACCCTCCTGAAAAATGGGATTTTACTTTCTGTTCAGGACCCTTCTGAAAAATGGGATTTTACCTTCAGTTCAGGACCCTCCTGAAAAATGGGATTTTACTTTCTGTTCAGGACCCTCCTGAAAAATGGGATTTTACTTTCTGTTCAGGACTCTCCTGAAAAATGGGAGTTTACTTTATGTTCAGGACCCTCCTGAAAAAATGAGATTTTACTTTTTGTTCAGGACCCTCCTGAAAAATGGGACTTTACTTTATATTCAGGACCCTCTTAAAAAAGGAGATTTTACTTTCTGTTCAGGACCCTCCTGAAAAAATGGAATTTTACTTTATGTTCAGGACCCTCCTAAAAAATGGAAGTTTACTTTATGTTCAGGACCCTCCTGAAAAAATGAGACTTTACTTTCTGTTCAGGACCCTCCTGAAAAATGGGACTTTACTTTATGTTCAGGACCCTCCTGAAAAATGGAATTTTACTTTCTGTTCAGGACCCTCCTGAAAAATGGCATTTTACTTTCTGTTCAGGACCCTCCTGAAGAATGAGAATTTACTTTCAATAAATGACCCTCCTAAAAAATGGGACTTTATCTTCAGTTCAGGACCCTCCTAAAAAATGGGATTTTACTTTTTGTTCAGGACCCTCGTGAAAAATGGGACTTTACTTTATGTTCAGGACCCTCCTGAAAAATGAGATATTACTTTCTGTTCAGGACCCTCATGAAAAATGGGACTTTATTTTATGTTCAGGACCCTCCTGAAAAATGAGATTTTACTTTCTGTTCAGGACCCTCCTGAAAAATGGGATTTTACTTTCTTTTCAGGACCCTCTTGAAGAATGAGAATTTACATTCAATTCAGGACCCTCCTGAAAAATGGGATTTTATTTTCTGTTCAGGACCCTCCTGAAAAATGGGACTTTACTTTATAGTCAGGACCCTCTTCAAAACTGAGATTTTACTTTCTGTTCAGGACTCTCCTGAAAAATGGGACTTTACTTTATGTTCAGGACCCTCCTGAAAAATGGGACTTTACTTTATGTTCAGGACCCTCCTGAAAAATGAGAGTTTACTTTATGTTCAGGACCTTCCTGAAAAATGGGATTTTACTTTCTATTCAGAACCCTCCTGAAAAATGGGAGTTTACTTTATGTTCAGGACCTTCCTGAAAAAATGGGACTTTACTTTATGTTCAGGACCCACCTGAAAAATGAGATTTTACTTTCTGTTCAGGACCCTACTGAAAAATGGGAGTTTACTTTATGTTCAGGACCTTCCTGAAAAAATGGAAATTTACTTTTTGTTCAGGACCCTCCTGAAAAATGGGACTTTACTTTATGTTCAGGACCCTCCTGAAAAATGAAAGTTCATTTTATGTTCAGGACCCTCCTGAAAAAATAAAATTTTACTTTATGTCAGGACCCTCCTAAAAAATGGAAGTTTACTTTATGTTCAGGATCCTCTTGAAAAAATGAGACTTTACTTTCTTTTCAGGACCCTCCTGAAAAATGGGACATTACTTTATGTTCAGGACCCTACTTAAAAATGGGATTTTACTTTCTGTTCAGGACCCTCCTGAAAAATGGCATTTTACTTTCTGTTCAGGACCCTCCTGAAAAATGGGAATTTACTTTCAATTCAGGACTCTCCTAAAAAATGGGACTTTACCTTCAGTTCAGGACCCTCCTGAAAAATGGGATTTTACTTTCTGTTCAGGACCCTCCTGAAAAATGGGACTTTACTTTATGTTCAGGACACTCCTGAAAAATGAGATTTTACTTTCTGTTCAGGACCCTCCTGAAAAATAGGACTTTACTTTATGTTCAGGACCCTCCTGAAAAATGAGATTTTACTTTCAGTTCAGGACCCTCCTGAAAAATGGGATTTTACTTTCTTTTCAGGACCCTCTTGAAGAATGAGAATTTACTTTCAATTCAGGACCCTCCTGAAAAATGGGATTTTATTTTTTGTTCAGGACCCTCCTGAAAAATGGGACTTTACTTTATGTTCAGGACCCTCCTGAAAAATGAGATTTTACTTTCTGTTCAGGACCCTCCTGAAAAATGGGACTTTACTTTATGTTCAGGACCCTCCTGAAAAATGAGATTTTACTTTCTGTTAAGGACCCTCCTGAAAAATGGGACTTTACTTTATGTTCAGGAACCTCCTGAAAAATGGGATTTTACTTTCTGTTCAGGACCCTCTTGAAAAATGGGAATTTACTTTATGTTCAGGACCCTCCTGAAAAATAGGATTTTACTTTATGTTAAGGACCCTCCTGAAAAATGGGAGTTACTTTCTGTTCAGGGTCCTCCTGAAAAATGGATTTTTACTTTATGTCCAAGACCCTCCTGAAAAATGAGATTTTACTTTCTGTTCAGGACTCTCTTGAAAAATAGGACTTTACTTTATGTTCAGGACCCTCCTGAAAAATGAGAGTTACTTTCTGTTCAGGATCCTCCTGAAAAATGGGATTTTACTTTATGTTCAAGACTCTCCTGAAAAATGAGATTTTACTTTCTGTTCAGGACCCTTCTGAAAAATGGGAATTTACTTTATGTTCAGGTCCCTCCTGAAAAATGAGAGTTACTTTCTGTTCAGGATCCTCCTGAAAAATGGGATTTTACTTTATGTTCAAAACCCTCCTGAAAAATGGGATTTTACTTTCTGTTCAGGAACCTCCTGAAAAATGGGATATTACTTTCTGTTCAGGACCCTCCTGAAAAAATGGAACATTACATTATGTTCAGGACCCTCCTGAAAAATGGGAGTTTACTTTATGTTCAGGACCCTCCTGAAAAAATGAAATTTTACTTTATATTCAGGACCCTCCTGATAAATGGAAGTTTACTTTATGTTTAGGATCCTCATGAAAAAATGAGACTTTACTTTTTGTTCAGGACCCTCCTGAAAAATAGGACTTTACTTTATGATTAGGACCCTCCTGAAAAACTGGAATTTTACTTTTTGTTCAGGACCTTCCTGAAAAATGGGACTTTACTTTATATTCAGGATACTCCTAAAAAATGAAAGTTTACTTTACGTTCAGGACCCTCCTGAAAAATGGGATTTTACTTTATGTTCAGGACCCTCCTGAAAAATGGGATTTTACTTTCTGTTCAGGACCCTCCTGAAAAATGGGACTTTACTTTATGTTCAGGACCCTCCTGAAAAATGGGAGTTTACTTTATGTTCAGGACCCTCCTGAAAAAATGGAATTTTACTTTATGTTTAGAACCCTCCTGATAAATGGAAGTTAACTTTATGTTTAGGATCCTCATGAAAAAATGAGATTTTACTTTCTGTTCAGGACTCTCCTGAAAAATGGGAATTTACTTTATGTTCAGGACCATCATGAAAAATAGAATTTTACATTCTGTTCAGGACCTTCCTAAACAATGGCATTTTACTTTCTGTTCAGGACCCTCTTGAAGAATGGGAATTTACTTTCAATTCAGGATCCTCCTGAAAAATGGGATTTTACTTCAGTTCAGGACTCTCCTGAAAAATGGGATTTTACTTTCATTTAAGGACCCTCCTGAAAAATGGGATTTTACTTTCTGTTCAGGACCCTCCTGAAAAATGGCATTTTACTTTCTGTTCAGGACCCTCCTGAAGAATGGGAATTTACTTTCAATTCAGGACCCTCCTGTAAAATGGGACTTTACCTTCAGTTCAGGACCCTACTGAAAAATGGGATTTTACTTTCTGTTCAGGACCCTCCTGAAAAATGGGACTTTACTTTATGTTCAAGACCGTCCTGAAAAATGAGATTTTACTTTCTGTTTAGGACCCTCCTTAAAAATAGGACTTTACTTTATGTTTAGGACCCTCCTGAAAAAGGAGATTTTACTTTCTGTTCAGGACCCTCCTGAAAAATGGGATTTCACTTTCTTTACAGGACCCTCTTGAAGAATGAGAATTTACTTTCAATTCAGGACCCTCCTGAATAATGGGATTTTATTTTCTGTTCAGGACCCTCCTGAAAAATGGGACTTTACTTTATGTTCAGGACCTTCCTGAAAAATGAGATTTTACTTTCTGTTCAGGACTCTCCTGAAAAATTGGACTTTAATTTATGTTCAGGACCCTCATGAAAAATGGGACTTTATTTTATGTTCAGGACCCTCCTGAAAAATGGGACTTTACTTTATGTTTAGGAACCTCCTGAAAAATGGGATTTTAATTTCTGTTCAGGACCCTCTTGAAAAATGGGACTTTACTTTATGTTCAGGACCCTCCTGAAAAATGGGAGTTACTTTCTGTTCAGGATCCTCCTGAAAAATGGGATTTTACTTTATGATCAAGACTCTTCTGAAAAATGAGATTTTACTTTCTGTTCAGGACCCTCCTGAAAAATGGGACTTTACTTTATGTTCAGGACCCTCCTGAAAAATGAGAGTTACTTTCTGTTCAGGATCCTCCTGAAAAATGGGATTTTACTTTATGTTCAAGACCCTCTTGAAAAATGGGATTTTACTTTCTGTTCAGGACCCTCCTGAAAAATGGGATATTACTTTCTGTTCAGGACCCTCCTAAAAAATGGAACTTTACTTTATGTTCAGGACCCTCCTGAAAAATGGGAGTTACTTTCTGTTGAGGATCCTCCTGAAAAATGGGATTTTACTTTATAATCAAGACTCTCCTGAAAAATGAGATTTTACTTTCTGTTCAGGACCCTCCTGAAAAATGGGAATTTACATTATGTTCAGGACCCTCCTGAAAAATGGGAGTTTACTTTATGTTCAGGACCCTCCTGAAAAAATGGAATTTTACTTTATGTTCAGGACCATCCTGATAAATGGAAGATTACTTTATGTTTAGGATCCTCATGAAAAAATGAGACTTTACTTTCTGTTCAGGACCCTCCTGAAAAATGGGACTTTACTTTATGTTCAGGACCCTCCTGAAAAAATGGGATTTTACTTTTTGTTCAGGACCTTCCTGAAAAATGGGACTTTACTTTATGCTCAGTACACTCCTAAAAAATGGGAGTATACTTTATTTTCAGGACCCTCCAAAAAAATGGGATTTTACTTTATGTTCAGGACCCTCCTAAAAAATGGGATTTTACTTTCTGTTCAGGACACTCCTGAAAAATGGGATTTTACTTTCAGTTCAGGACCCTCCTGAAAAATGGGATTTTACTTAATGTTCAGGACCCTCCTGAAAAAAAGGGATTTTACTTTCTGTTCAGGACCCTCCTGAAAAATGGGACTTTACTTTATGTTCAGGACCCTCCTGAAAAATGGGATTTTACTTTCTGTTCAGGACCGTCCTGAAAAATGAGATTTTACTTTATGTTTAGGATCCTCATGAAAAAATGAGACTTTACTTCCTGTTCAGGACCCTCCTGAAAAATGGGACTTTACTTTTTGTTCAGGACCCTCCTGTAAAAATGGGATTTTACTTTTTGTCCAGGACCTTCCTGAAAAATGGGACTTTCTTTTATGTTCAGGACACTCCTAAAAAATGGGGGTTTACTTTATGTTCAGGACCCTCCTGAAAAATGGGATTTTACTTTCTGTTCAGGACCCTCCTGAAAAATGGAACTTTACTTTATGTTCAGGACCCTCCTAAAAAATGGGAGTTTACTATATGTTCAGGACCTTCCTGAAAAATGGGATTTTACTTTCTGTTCAGGACCCTCCTAAAAAATGTGAGTTTACTTTATGTTCAGAACCTTTCTGAAAAAATGGGACTTTACTTTATGTTCAGGATCCTCATGAAAAAATTAGACTTTACTTTATGTTCAGGACCCTCCTGAAAAATGGGAGTTTACTTTATGTTCTGGACCTTCCTGAAAAAATGGAATTTTACTTTTTGTTCAGGACCCTCCTGAAAAATGGGAGGTACTTTATGTTCAGGACCCTCCTGAAAAAAGGGAATTTTACTTTATGTTCAGGACACACCTAAAAAATGGAAGTTTACTTTATGTTCATGACCCTCTTGAAAAAATGAGACTTAACTTTCTGTTCAGGACCCTCCTGAAAAATGGGACTCTACTTTATGTTCAGGACCCTCCTGAAAAATGGCGTTTTACTTTCTGTTCAGGACCCTCCTGAAAAATGGCATTTTACTTTCTGTTCAGGTCCCTCCTGAAGAATGGGAATTTACTTTCGATTTAGGACCCTCCTGAAAAATGAGACTTTACCTTCAGTTCAGGACCCTCCTGAAAAATGGGATTTTACTTTCTGTTCAGGACCCTCCTGAAAAATGAGATTTTACTTTATGATTAGGATCCTCATGAAAAAATGAGACTTTACTTCCTGTTCAGGACCCTCCTGAAAAATGGGACTTTACTTTTTGTTCAGGACCCTCCTGAAAAAATGGAATTTTTCTTTTTGTCCAGGACCTTCCTGAAAAATGGGACTTTCTTTTATGTTCAGGACGCTCCTAAAAAATGGGGGGTTACTTTATGTTCAGGTCCCTCCTGAAAAATGGGATTTTACTTTACGTTTCAGGACCCTCCTGAAAAATGGGATTTTACTTTCTGTTCAGGACCCTCCTGAAAAATCGAACTTTACTTTATGTTCAGGACCCTCCTGAAAAATGGGAGTTTACTATATGTTCAGGACCTTCCTGAAAAATGGGATTTTACTTTCTGTTCAGGACACTCCTGAAAAATGTGAGTTTACTTTATGTTCAGGACCTTTCTGAAAAACGGGACTTTACTTTATGTTCAGGATCCTCATGAAAAAATGAGACTTTACTTTATGTTCAGGACCCTCCTGAAAAATGGGAGTTTACTTTATGTTCAGGACCTTCCTGAAAAAATGGAATTTTACTTTTTGTTCAGGACCCTCCTTAAAAATGGGACCTTACTTTATGTTCAGGACCCTCCTGAAAAATGGGAGTAACTTTATTATCAGGACCCTCCTGAAAAAATGGAATTTTACTTTATGTTCAGGACACTCCTAAAAAATGGAAGTTTACTTTATGTTCTGGACCTTCTTGAAAAATGAGACTTAACTTTCTGTTCAGGACCCTCCTGAAAAATGGGACTTTACTTTATGTTCAGGACCCTCCTGAAAAATGGCGTTTTACTTTATGTTCAGGTCCCTCCTGAAAAATGGGATTTTACTTTACGTTTCAGGACCCTCCTGAAAAAAGGGATTTTACTTTCTGTTCAGGACCCTCCTGAAAAATGGAACTTTACTTTATGTTCAGGACCCTCCTGAAAAATGAGAGTTTACTATATGTTCAGGACCTTCCTGAAAAATGGGATTTTACTTTCTGTTCAGGACACTCCTGAAAAATGTGAGTTTACTTTATGTTCAGGACCTTTCTGAAAAAATGGGACTTTACTTTATGTTCAGGATCCTCATGAAAAAATGAGACTTTACTTTATGTTCAGGACCCTCCTGAAAAATGGGAGTTTACTTTATGTTCAGGACCTTCCTGAAAAAATGGAATTTTACTTTTTGTTCAGGACCCTCCTGAAAAATGGGACCTTACTTTATGTTCAGGACCCTCCTGAAAAATGGGAGTAACTTTATTATCAGGACCCTCCTGAAAAAATGGAATTTTACTTTATGTTCAGGACACTCCTAAAAAATGTAAGTTTACTTTATGTTCTGGACCTTCTTGAAAAAATGAGACTTAACTTTCTGTTCAGGACCCTCCTGAAAAATGGGACTTTACTTTATGTTCAGGACCCTCCTGAAAAATGGCGTTTTACTTTCTGTTCAGGACCCTCCTGAAAAATGGCATTTTACTTTCTGTTTAGGACCCTCCTGAAGAATGAGAATTTACTTTCGATTTAGGACCCTCCTGAAAAATGGGACTTTACCTTCAGTTCAGGACACTCCTGAAAAATGGGATTTTACTTTCTGTTCAGGACCCTCCTGAAAAATGGGACTTTACTTTATGTTCAGGACCCTCCTGAAAAATGTGATTTTACTTTCTGTTCAGGACCCTCCTGAAAAATGGGACTTAACTTTATGTTCAGGACCCTCCTGAAAAATGAGATTTTATTTTCTGTTCAGGACCCTCCTGAAAAATGGGATTTTACTTTCTTTTCAGGACCCTCTTGAAGAATGAGAATTTACTTTCAATTCAAGACCCTCCTGAAAAATGGGATTTTATTTTCTGTTCAGCACCCTCCTGAAAAATGTGACTTTACTTTATGTTCAGGACCCTCCTGAAAAATGAGATTTTACTTTCTGTTCAGGCCCCTCCTGAAAAATGGGACTTTACTTTATATTCAGGACCATCCTGAAAACTGAGATTTTACTTTTTTTTCAGGACTCTGTTGAAAAATGGGACTTTACTTTATGTTCAGGACCCTCCTGAAAAATGAGATTTTACTTTCTGTTCAGGACCCTCTTGAAAAATGGGACTTTACTTTATGTTAAGGACCCTCCTGAAAAACGGGATTTTACTTTATGTTCAGTATCCTCCTGAAAAATGGGAGTTATTTCTGTTCAGGATTCTCCTGAAAAATGGGATTTTACTTTATGTTCAAGACCCTTCTGAAAAATTATATTTTACTTTCTGTTCAGGACCCTCCTGAAAAATGGGACTTTACTTTATGTTCAGGACCCTCCTGAAAAATGGGAGTTACTTTCTGTTCAGGATCCTCCTGAAAAATGGGATTTTACTTTATGTTCACGACCCTCCTGAAAAATGGGATTTTACTTTCTGTTCAGGACCCTCCTGAAAAAAGGGATATTACTTTCTGTTCAGGACCCTGTTGAAAAATGGAACTTTACTTTATGTTCATGACCCTCCTGAAAAATGGGAGTTTACTTTATGTTCGGGACCCTCCTGAAAAAATGGAATTTTACTTTATGTTCAGGACCCTCCTGAAAAATGGAAGTTTACTTTATGTTTAGGATCCTCATGAAAAAATGAGACTTTACTTTCTGTTCAGTACCCTCCTGAAAAATGGGACTTTACTTTATGTTCAGGACCCTCCTGAAAAAATGGGATTTTTCATTTTTTTCAGGACCTTCCTGAAAAATGGGACTTTACTTTATGTTCAGGCCACTCCTAAGAAATGAGAGTTTACTTTATGTTCAGGCCCCTCCTGAAAAATGGGATTTTACTTTCTGTTCAGGACCCTCCTGAAAAATGGGATTTTACTTTCTGTTCAGGACACTCCTGAAAAATGGGATTTTACTTTCAGTTCAGGCCCCTCCTGAAAAATGGGATTTTACTTTATGTTCAGGACCCTCCTGAAAAAATGGGATTTTACTTTCTGTTCAGGACCCTCCTGAAAAATGGGACTTTACTTTATGTTCAGGACCCTCCTGAAAAATGGGATTTTACTTTCTTTTCAGGACCCTCCTGAGAAATGGGATTTTACTTTATGTTTAGGATCCTCATGTAAAAATGAGACTTTACTTTCTGTTCAGGACCCTACTGAAAAATGGGAGTTTACTTTATGTTCAGGACCTTCTTGAAAAAATGGAAATTTACTTTTTGTTCAGGACCCTCCTGAAAAATGGGACTTTACTTTATGTTCAGGACCCTCCTGAAAAATGGAAGTTTACTTTATGTTCAGGACCCTCCTGAAAAAATGGAATTTTACTTTATGTTCAGGACCCTCCAAAAAAATGGAAGTTTACTTTATGTTCAGGACCCTCTTGAAAAAATGAGACTTTACTTTCTGTTCAGGACCCTCCTGAAAAATGGGACATTACTATATGTTCAGGACCCTACTTAAAAATGGGATTATACTTTCTGTTCAGGACCCTCTTGAAAAATGGGACTTTACTTTATGTTCAGGACCCTCCTGAAAAATGGGAGTTACTTTCTGTTCAGGATCCTCCTGAAAAATGGGATTTTACTTTATGATCAAGACTCTCCTGAAAAATGAGATTTTACTTTCTGTTCAGGACCCTCCTGAAAAATGGGACTTTACTTTATGTTCAGGACCCTCCTGAAAAATGAGAGTTACTTTCTGTTCAGGATCCTCCTGAAAAATGGGATTTTACTTTATGTTCAAGACCCTCTTGAAAAATGGGATTTTACTTTCTGTTCAGGACCCTCCTGAAAAATGGGATATTACTTTCTGTTCAGGACCCTCCTAAAAAATGGGACTTTACTTTATGTTCAGGACCCTCCTGAAAAATGGGACTTTACTTTATGTTCAGGACCCACCTGAAAAATGAGATTTTACTTTCTGTTCAGGACCCTACTGAAAAATGGGAGTTTACTTTATGTTCAGGACCTTCCTGAAAAAATGGAAATTTACTTTTTGTTCAGGACCCTCCTGAAAAATGGGACTTTACTTTATGTTCAGGACCCTCCTGAAAAATGAAAGTTCATTTTATGTTCAGGACCCTCCTGAAAAAATGGAATTTTACTTTATGTCAGGACCCTCCTAAAAAATGGAAGTTTACTTTATGTTCAGGATCCTCTTGAAAAAATGAGACTTTACTTTCTTTTCAGGACCCTGCTGAAAAATGGGACATTACTTTATGTTCAGGACCCTACTTAAAAATGGGATTTTACTTTCTGTTCAGGACCCTCCTGAAAAATGGCATTTTACTTTCTGTTCAGGACCCTCCTGAAAAATGGGAATTTACTTTCAATTCAGGACTCTCCTAAAAAATGGGACTTTACCTTCAGTTCAGGACCCTCCTGAAAAATGGGATTTTACTTTCTGTTCAGGACCCTCCTGAAAAATGGGACTTTACTTTATGTTCAGGACACTCCTGAAAAATGAGATTTTACTTTCTGTTCAGGACCCTCCTGAAAAATAGGACTTTACTTTATGTTCAGGACCCTCCTGAAAAATGAGATTTTACTTTCAGTTCAGGACCCTCCTGAAAAATGGGATTTTACTTTCTTTTCAGGACCCTCTTGAAGAATGAGAATTTACTTTCAATTCAGGACCCTCCTGAAAAATGGGATTTTATTTTTTGTTCAGGACCCTCCTGAAAAATGGGACTTTACTTTATGTTCAGGACCCTCCTGAAAAATGAGATTTTACTTTCTGTTCAGGACCCTCCTGAAAAATGGGACTTTACTTTATGTTCAGGACCCTCCTGAAAAATGAGATTTTACTTTCTGTTAAGGACCCTCCTGAAAAATGGGACTTTACTTTATGTTCAGGAACCTCCTGAAAAATGGGATTTTACTTTCTGTTCAGGACCCTCTTGAAAAATGGGAATTTACTTTATGTTCAGGACCCTCCTGAAAAATAGGATTTTACTTTATGTTAAGGACCCTCCTGAAAAATGGGAGTTACTTTCTGTTCAGGGTCCTCCTGAAAAATGGATTTTTACTTTATGTCCAAGACCCTCCTGAAAAATGAGATTTTACTTTCTGTTCAGGACTCTCTTGAAAAATAGGACTTTACTTTATGTTCAGGACCCTCCTGAAAAATGAGAGTTACTTTCTGTTCAGGATCCTCCTGAAAAATGGGATTTTACTTTATGTTCAAGACTCTCCTGAAAAATGAGATTTTACTTTCTGTTCAGGACCCTTCTGAAAAATGGGAATTTACTTTATGTTCAGGTCCCTCCTGAAAAATGAGAGTTACTTTCTGTTCAGGATCCTCCTGAAAAATGGGATTTTACTTTATGTTCAAAACCCTCCTGAAAAATGGGATTTTACTTTCTGTTCAGGACCCTCCTGAAAAATGGGATATTACTTTCTGTTCAGGACCCTCCTGAAAAAATGGAACATTACATTATGTTCAGGACCCTCCTGAAAAATGGGAGTTTACTTTATGTTCAGGACCCTCCTGAAAAAATGAAATTTTACTTTATATTCAGGACCCTCCTGATAAATGGAAGTTTACTTTATGTTTAGGATCCTCATGAAAAAATGAGACTTTACTTTTTGTTCAGGACCCTCCTGAAAAATAGGACTTTACTTTATGATTAGGACCCTCCTGAAAAACTGGAATTTTACTTTTTGTTCAGGACCTTCCTGAAAAATGGGACTTTACTTTATATTCAGGATACTCCTAAAAAATGAAAGTTTACTTTACGTTCAGGACCCTCCTGAAAAATGGGATTTTACTTTATGTTCAGGACCCTCCTGAAAAATGGGATTTTACTTTCTGTTCAGGACCCTCCTGAAAAATGGGACTTTACTTTATGTTCAGGACCCTCCTGAAAAATGGGAGTTTACTTTATGTTCAGGACCCTCCTGAAAAAATGGAATTTTACTTTATGTTTAGAACCCTCCTGATAAATGGAAGTTAACTTTATGTTTAGGATCCTCATGAAAAAATGAGATTTTACTTTCTGTTCAGGACTCTCCTGAAAAATGGGAATTTACTTTATGTTCAGGACCATCATGAAAAATAGAATTTTACATTCTGTTCAGGACCTTCCTAAACAATGGCATTTTACTTTCTGTTCAGGACCCTCTTGAAGAATGGGAATTTACTTTCAATTCAGGATCCTCCTGAAAAATGGGATTTTACTTCAGTTCAGGACTCTCCTGAAAAATGGGATTTTACTTTCTGTTAAGGACCCTCCTGAAAAATGGGATTTTACTTTCTGTTCAGGACCCTCCTGAAAAATGGCATTTTACTTTCTGTTCAGGACCCTCCTGAAGAATGGGAATTTACTTTCAATTCAGGACCCTCCTGTAAAATGGGACTTTACCTTCAGTTCAGGACCCTACTGAAAAATGGGATTTTACTTTCTGTTCAGGACCCTCCTGAAAAATGGGACTTTACTTTATGTTCAAGACCATCCTGAAAAATGAGATTTTACTTTCTGTTTAGGACCCTCCTTAAAAATAGGACTTTACTTTATGTTTAGGACCCTCCTGAAAAAGGAGATTTTACTTTCTGTTCAGGACCCTCCTGAAAAATGGGATTTCACTTTCTTTACAGGACCCTCTTGAAGAATGAGAATTTACTTTCAATTCAGGACCCTCCTGAATAATGGGATTTTATTTTCTGTTCAGGACCCTCCTGAAAAATGGAACTTTACTTTATGTTCAGGACCTTCCTGAAAAATGAGATTTTACTTTCTGTTCAGGACTCTCCTGAAAAATTGGACTTTAATTTATGTTCAGGACCCTCATGAAAAATGGGACTTTATTTTATGTTCAGGACCCTCCTGAAAAATGGGACTTTACTTTATGTTTAGGAACCTCCTGAAAAATGGGATTTTAATTTCTGTTCAGGACCCTCTTGAAAAATGGGACTTTACTTTATGTTCAGGACCCTCCTGAAAAATGGGAGTTACTTTCTGTTCAGGATCCTCCTGAAAAATGGGATTTTACTTTATGATCAAGACTCTTCTGAAAAATGAGATTTTACTTTCTGTTCAGGACCCTCCTGAAAAATGGGACTTTACTTTATGTTCAGGACCCTCCTGAAAAATGAGAGTTACTTTCTGTTCAGGATCCTCCTGAAAAATGGGATTTTACTTTATGTTCAAGACTCTCTTGAAAAATGGGATTTTACTTTCTGTTCAGGACCCTCCTGAAAAATGGGATATTACTTTCTGTTCAGGACCCTCCTAAAAAATGGAACTTTACTTTATGTTCAGGACCCTCCTGAAAAATGGGAGTTACTTTCTGTTGAGGATCCTCCTGAAAAATGGGATTTTACTTTATAATCAAGACTCTCCTGAAAAATGAGATTTTACTTTCTGTTCAGGACCCTCCTGAAAAATGGGAATTTACATTATGTTCAGGACCCTCCTGAAAAATGGGAGTTTACTTTATGTTCAGGACCCTCCTGAAAAAATGGAATTTTACTTTATGTTCAGGACCATCCTGATAAATGGAAGTTTACTTTATGTTTAGGATCCTCATGAAAAAATGAGACTTTACTTTCTGTTCAGGACCCTCCTGAAAAATGGGACTTTACTTTATGTTCAGGACCCTCCTGAAAAAATGGGATTTTACTTTTTGTTCAGGACCTTCCTGAAAAATGGGACTTTACTTTATGCTCAGTACACTCCTAAAAAATGGGAGTATACTTTATTTTCAGGACCCTCCAAAAAAATGGGATTTTACTTTATGTTCAGGACCCTCCTAAAAAATGGGATTTTACTTTCTGTTCAGGACACTCCTGAAAAATGGGATTTTACTTTCAGTTCAGGACCCTCCTGAAAAATGGGATTTTACTTAATGTTCAGGACCCTCCTGAAAAAAAGGGATTTTACTTTCTGTTCAGGACCCTCCTGAAAAATGGGACTTTACTTTATGTTCAGGACCCTCCTGAAAAATGGGATTTTACTTTCTGTTCAGGACCGTCCTGAAAAATGAGATTTTACTTTATGTTTAGGATCCTCATGAAAAAATGAGACTTTACTTCCTGTTCAGGACCCTCCTGAAAAATGGGACTTTACTTTTTGTTCAGGACCCTCCTGTAAAAATGGGATTTTACTTTTTGTCCAGGACCTTCCTGAAAAATGGGACTTTCTTTTATGTTCAGGACACTCCTAAAAAATGGGGGTTTACTTTATGTTCAGGACCCTCCTGAAAAATGGGATTTTACTTTCTGTTCAGGACCCTCCTGAAAAATGGAACTTTACTTTATGTTCAGGACCCTCCTAAAAAATGGGAGTTTACTATATGTTCAGGACCTTCCTGAAAAATGGGATTTTACTTTCTGTTCAGGTCCCTCCTAAAAAATGTGAGTTTACTTTATGTTCAGAACCTTTCTGAAAAAATGGGACTTTACTTTATGTTCAGGATCCTCATGAAAAAATTAGACTTTACTTTATGTTCAGGACCCTCCTGAAAAATGGGAGTTTACTTTATGTTCTGGACCTTCCTGAAAAAATGGAATTTTACTTTTTGTTCAGGACCCTCCTGAAAAATGGGAGGTACTTTATGTTCAGGACCCTCCTGAAAAAAGGGAATTTTACTTTATGTTCAGGACACACCTAAAAAATGGAAGTTTACTTTATGTTCATGACCCTCTTGAAAAAATGAGACTTAACTTTCTGTTCAGGACCCTCCTGAAAAATGGGACTCTACTTTATGTTCAGGACCCTCCTGAAAAATGGCGTTTTACTTTCTGTTCAGGACCCTCCTGAAAAATGGCATTTTACTTTCTGTTCAGGTCCCTCCTGAAGAATGGGAATTTACTTTCGATTTAGGACCCTCCTGAAAAATGAGACTTTACCTTCAGTTCAGGACCCTCCTGAAAAATGGGATTTTACTTTCTGTTCAGGACCCTCCTGAAAAATGAGATTTTACTTTATGATTAGGATCCTCATGAAAAAATGAGACTTTACTTCCTGTTCAGGACCCTCCTGAAAAATGGGACTTTACTTTTTGTTCAGGACCCTCCTGAAAAAATGGAATTTTTCTTTTTGTCCAGGACCTTCCTGAAAAATGGGACTTTCTTTTATGTTCAGGACGCTCCTAAAAAATGGGGGGTTACTTTATGTTCAGGTCCCTCCTGAAAAATGGGATTTTACTTTACGTTTCAGGACCCTCCTGAAAAATGGGATTTTACTTTCTGTTCAGGACCCTCCTGAAAAATCGAACTTTACTTTATGTTCAGGACCCTCCTGAAAAATGGGAGTTTACTATATGTTCAGGACCTTCCTGAAAAATGGGATTTTACTTTCTGTTCAGGACACTCCTGAAAAATGTGAGTTTACTTTATGTTCAGGACCTTTCTGAAAAACGGGACTTTACTTTATGTTCAGGATCCTCATGAAAAAATGAGACTTTACTTTATGTTCAGGACCCTCCTGAAAAATGGGAGTTTACTTTATGTTCAGGACCTTCCTGAAAAAATGGAATTTTACTTTTTGTTCAGGACCCTCCTGAAAAATGGGACCTTACTTTATGTTCAGGACCCTCCTGAAAAATGGGAGTAACTTTATTATCAGGACCCTCCTGAAAAAATGGAATTTTACTTTATGTTCAGGACACTCCTAAAAAATGGAAGTTTACTTTATGTTCTGGACCTTCTTGAAAAATGAGACTTAACTTTCTGTTCAGGACCCTCCTGAAAAATGGGACTTTACTTTATGTTCAGGACCCTCCTGAAAAATGGCGTTTTACTTTATGTTCAGGTCCCTCCTGAAAAATGGGATTTTACTTTACGTTTCAGGACCCTCCTGAAAAAAGGGATTTTACTTTCTGTTCAGGACCCTCCTGAAAAATGGAACTTTACTTTATGTTCAGGACCCTCCTGAAAAATGAGAGTTTACTATATGTTCAGGACCTTCCTGAAAAATGGGATTTTACTTTCTGTTCAGGACACTCCTGAAAAATGTGAGTTTACTTTATGTTCAGGACCTTTCTGAAAAAATGGGACTTTACTTTATGTTCAGGATCCTCATGAAAAAATGAGACTTTACTTTATGTTCAGGACCCTCCTGAAAAATGGGAGTTTACTTTATGTTCAGGACCTTCCTGAAAAAATGGAATTTTACTTTTTGTTCAGGACCCTCCTGAAAAATGGGACCTTACTTTATGTTCAGGACCCTCCTGAAAAATGGGAGTAACTTTATTATCAGGACCCTCCTGAAAAAATGGAATTTTACTTTATGTTCAGGACACTCCTAAAAAATGTAAGTTTACTTTATGTTCTGGACCTTCTTGAAAAAATGAGACTTAACTTTCTGTTCAGGACCCTCCTGAAAAATGGGACTTTACTTTATGTTCAGGACCCTCCTGAAAAATGGCGTTTTACTTTCTGTTCAGGACCCTCCTGAAAAATGGCATTTTACTTTCTGTTTAGGACCCTCCTGAAGAATGAGAATTTACTTTCGATTTAGGACCCTCCTGAAAAATGGGACTTTACCTTCAGTTCAGGACACTCCTGAAAAATGGGATTTTACTTTCTGTTCAGGACCCTCCTGAAAAATGGGACTTTACTTTATGTTCAGGACCCTCCTGAAAAATGTGATTTTACTTTCTGTTCAGGACCCTCCTGAAAAATGGGACTTAACTTTATGTTCAGGACCCTCCTGAAAAATGAGATTTTATTTTCTGTTCAGGACCCTCCTGAAAAATGGGATTTTACTTTCTTTTCAGGACCCTCTTGAAGAATGAGAATTTACTTTCAATTCAAGACCCTCCTGAAAAATGGGATTTTATTTTCTGTTCAGCACCCTCCTGAAAAATGTGACTTTACTTTATGTTCAGGACCCTCCTGAAAAATGAGATTTTACTTTCTGTTCAGGCCCCTCCTGAAAAATGGGACTTTACTTTATATTCAGGACCATCCTGAAAACTGAGATTTTACTTTTTTTTCAGGACTCTGTTGAAAAATGGGACTTTACTTTATGTTCAGGACCCTCCTGAAAAATGAGATTTTACTTTCTGTTCAGGACCCTCTTGAAAAATGGGACTTTACTTTATGTTAAGGACCCTCCTGAAAAACGGGATTTTACTTTATGTTCAGTATCCTCCTGAAAAATGGGAGTTATTTCTGTTCAGGATTCTCCTGAAAAATGGGATTTTACTTTATGTTCAAGACCCTTCTGAAAAATTATATTTTACTTTCTGTTCAGGACCCTCCTGAAAAATGGGACTTTACTTTATGTTCAGGACCCTCCTGAAAAATGGGAGTTACTTTCTGTTCAGGATCCTCCTGAAAAATGGGATTTTACTTTATGTTCACGACCCTCCTGAAAAATGGGATTTTACTTTCTGTTCAGGACCCTCCTGAAAAAAGGGATATTACTTTCTGTTCAGGACCCTGTTGAAAAATGGAACTTTACTTTATGTTCATGACCCTCCTGAAAAATGGGAGTTTACTTTATGTTCGGGACCCTCCTGAAAAAATGGAATTTTACTTTATGTTCAGGACCCTCCTGAAAAATGGAAGTTTACTTTATGTTTAGGATCCTCATGAAAAAATGAGACTTTACTTTCTGTTCAGTACCCTCCTGAAAAATGGGACTTTACTTTATGTTCAGGACCCTCCTGAAAAAATGGGATTTTTCATTTTTTTCAGGACCTTCCTGAAAAATGGGACTTTACTTTATGTTCAGGCCACTCCTAAGAAATGAGAGTTTACTTTATGTTCAGGCCCCTCCTGAAAAATGGGATTTTACTTTCTGTTCAGGACCCTCCTGAAAAATGGGATTTTACTTTCTGTTCAGGACACTCCTGAAAAATGGGATTTTACTTTCAGTTCAGGCCCCTCCTGAAAAATGGGATTTTACTTTATGTTCAGGACCCTCCTGAAAAAATGGGATTTTACTTTCTGTTCAGGACCCTCCTGAAAAATGGGACTTTACTTTATGTTCAGGACCCTCCTGAAAAATGGGATTTTACTTTCTTTTCAGGACCCTCCTGAGAAATGGGATTTTACTTTATGTTTAGGATCCTCATGTAAAAATGAGACTTTACTTTCTGTTCAGGACCCTACTGAAAAATGGGAGTTTACTTTATGTTCAGGCCCTTCTTGAAAAAATGGAAATTTACTTTTTGTTCAGGACCCTCCTGAAAAATGGGACTTTACTTTATGTTCAGGACCCTCCTGAAAAATGGAAGTTTACTTTATGTTCAGGACCCTCCTGAAAAAATGGAATTTTACTTTATGTTCAGGACCCTCCAAAAAAATGGAAGTTTACTTTATGTTCAGGACCCTCTTGAAAAAATGAGACTTTACTTTCTGTTCAGGACCCTCCTGAAAAATGGGACATTACTATATGTTCAGGACCCTACTTAAAAATGGGATTATACTTTCTGTTCAGGACCCTCTTGAAAAATGGGACTTTACTTTATGTTCAGGACCCTCCTGAAAAATGGGAGTTACTTTCTGTTCTGGATCCTCCTGAAAAATGGGATTTTACTTTATGATCAAGACTCTCCTGAAAAATGAGATTTTACTTTCTGTTCAGGACCCTCCTGAAAAATGGGACTTTACTTTATGTTCAGGACCCTCCTGAAAAATGAGAGTTACTTTCTGTTCAGGATCCTCCTGAAAAATGGGATTTTACTTTATGTTCAAGACCCTCTTGAAAAATGGGATTTTACTTTCTGTTCAGGACCCTCCTGAAAAATGGGATATTACTTTCTGTTCAGGACCCTCCTAAAAAATGGAACTTTACTTTATGTTCAGGACCCTCCTGAAAAATGGGAGTTACTTTCTGTTGAGGATCCTCCTGAAAAATGGGATTTTACTTTATAATCAAGACTCTCCTGAAAAATGAGATTTTACTTTCTGTTCAGGACCCTCCTGAAAAATGGGAATTTACATTATGTTCAGGACCCTCCTGAAAAATGGGAGTTTACTTTATGTTCAGGACCCTCCTGAAAAAATGTAATTTTACTTTATGTTCAGGACCATCCTGATAAATGGAAGTTTACTTTATGTTTAGGATCCTCATGAAAAAATGAGACTTTACTTTCTGTTCAGAACACTCCTGAAAAATGGGACTTTACTTTATGTTCAGGATCCTCCTGAAAAAATGGGATTTTACTTTTTGTTCAGGACCTTCCTGAAAAATGGGACTTTACTTTATGCTCAGTACACTCCTAAAAATGGGAGTATACTTTATTTTCAGGACCCTCCAAAAAAATGGGATTTTACTTTATGTTCAGGACCCTCCTAGAAAATGGGATTTTACTTTCTGTTCAGGACACTCCTGAAAAATGGGATTTTACTTTCAGTTCAGAACCCTCCTGAAAAATGGGATTTTACTTAATGTTCAGGACCCTCCTGAAAAAAAGGGATTTTACTTTCTGTTCAGGACCCTCCTGAAAAATGGGACTTTACTTTATGTTCAGGACCCTCCTGAAAAATGGGATTTTACTTTCTGTTCAGGACCGTCCTGAAAAATGAGATTTTACTTTATGTTTAGGATCCTCATGAAAAAATGAGACTTTACTTCCTGTTCAGGACCCTCCTGAAAAATGGGACTTTACTTTTTGTTCAGGACCCTCCTGTAAAAATGGGATTTTACTTTTTGTCCAGGACCTTCCTGAAAAATGGGACTTTCTTTTATGTTCAGGACACTCCTAAAAAATGGGGGTTTACTTTATGTTCAGGACCCTCCTGAAAAATGGGATTTTACTTTCTGTTCAGGACCCTCCTGAAAAATGGAACTTTACTTTATGTTCAGGACCCTCCTAAAAAATGGGAGTTTACTATATGTTCAGGACCTTCCTGAAAAATGGGATTTTACTTTCTGTTCAGGACCCTCCTAAAAAATGTGAGTTTACTTTATGTTCAGAACCTTTCTGAAAAAATGGGACTTTACTTTATGTTCAGGATCCTCATGAAAAAATTAGACTTTACTTTATGTTCAGGACCCTCCTGAAAAATGGGAGTTTACTTTATGTTCTGGACCTTCCTGAAAAAATGGAATTTTACTTTTTGTTCAGGACCCTCCTGAAAAATGGGAGTTACTTTATGTTCAGGACCACCTGAAAAAAGGGAATTTTACTTTATGTTCAGGACACACCTAAAAAATGGAAGTTTACTTTATGTTCATGACCCTCTTGAAAAAATGAGACTTAACTTTCTGTTCAGGACCCTCCTGAAAAATGGGACTCTACTTTATGTTCAGGACCCTCCTGAAAAATGGCGTTTTACTTTCTGTTCAGGACCCTCCTGAAAAATGGCATTTTACTTTCTGTTCAGGTCCCTCCTGAAGAATGGGAATTTACTTTCGATTTAGGACCCTCCTGAAAAATGAGACTTTACCTTCAGTTCAGGACCCTCCTGAAAAATGGGATTTTACTTTCTGTTCAGGACCCTCCTGAAAAATGAGATTTTACTTTATGATTAGGATCCTCATGAAAAAATGAGACTTTACTTCCTGTTCAGGACCCTCCTGAAAAATGGGACTTTACTTTTTGTTCAGGACCCTCCTGAAAAAATGGAATTTTTCTTTTTGTCCAGGACCTTCCTGAAAAATGGGACTTTCTTTTATGTTCAGGACGCTCCTAAAAAATGGGGGTTTACTTTATGTTCAGGTCCCTCCTGAAAAATGGGATTTTACTTTACGTTTCAGGACCCTCCTGAAAAATGGGATTTTACTTTCTGTTCAGGACCCTCCTGAAAAATGGAACTTTACATTATGTTCAGGACCCTCCTGAAAAATGGGAGTTTACTATATGTTCAGGACCTTCCTGAAAAATGGGATTTTACTTTCTGTTCAGGACACTCCTGAAAAATGTGAGTTTACTTTATGTTCAGGACCTTTCTGAAAAAATGGGACTTTACTTTATGTTCAGGATCCTCATGAAAAAATGAGACTTTACTTTATGTTCAGGACCCTCCTGAAAAATGGGAGTTTACTTTATGTTCAGGACCTTCCTGAAAAAATGGAATTTTACTTTTTGTTCAGGACCCTCCTGAAAAATGGGACCTTACTTTATGTTCAGGACCCTCCTGAAAAATGGGAGTAACTTTATTATCAGGACCCTCCTGAAAAAATGGAATTTTACTTTATGTTCAGGACACTCCTAAAAAATGGAAGTTTACTTTATGTTCTGGACCTTCTTGAAAAATGAGACTTAACTTTCTGTTCAGGACCCTCCTGAAAAATGGGACTTTACTTTATGTTCAGGACCCTCCTGAAAAATGGCGTTTTACTTTATGTTCAGGTCCTTCCTGAAAAATGGGATTTTACTTTACGTTTCAGGACCCTCCTGAAAAATGGGATTTTACTTTCTGTTAAGGACCCTCCTGAAAAATGGAACTTTACTTTATGTTCAGGACCCTCCTGAAAAATGGGAGTTTACTATATGTTCAGGACCTTCCTGAAAAATGGGATTTTACTTTCTCTTCAGGACACTCCTGAAAAATGTGAGTTTACTTTATGTTCAGGACCTTTCTGAAAAAACGGGACTTTACTTTATGTTCAGGATCCTCATGAAAAAATGAGACTTTACTTTATGTTCAGGACCCTCCTGAAAAATGGGAGTTTACTTTATGTTCAGGACCTTCCTGAAAAAATGGAATTTTACTTTTTGTTCAGGACCCTCCTGAAAAATGGGACCTTACTTTATGTTCAGGACCCTCCTGAAAAATGGGAGTAACTTTATTATCAGGACCCTCCTGAAAAAATGGAATTTTACTTTATGTTCAGGACACTCCTAAAAAATGGAAGTTTACTTTATGTTCTGGACCTTCTTGAAAATATGAGACTTAACTTTCTGTTCAGGACCCTCCTGAAAAATGGGACTTTACTTTATGTTCAGGACCCTCCTGAAAAATGGCATTTTACTTTCTGTTCAGGACCCTCCTGAAAAATGGCATTTTACTTTCTGTTTAGGACCCTCCTGAAGAATGAGAATTTACTTTCGATTTAGGACCCTCTTGAAAAATGGGACTTTACCTTCAGTTCAGGACCCTCCTGAAAAATGGGATTTTACTTTCTGTTCAGGACCCTCCTGAAAAATGGGACTTTACTTTATGTTCAGGACGCTCCTGAAAAATGTGATTTTACTTTCTGTTCAGGACCCTCCTGAAAAATGGGACTTAACTTTATGTTCAGGACCCTCCTGAAAAATGAGATTTTATTTTCTGTTCAGGACCCTCCTGAAAAATGGGATTTTACTTTCTTTTCAGGACCCTCTTGAAGAATGAGAATTTACTTTCAATTCAAGACCCTCCTGAAAAATGGGATTTTATTTTCTGTTCAGCACCCTCCTGAAAAATGTGACTTTACTTTATGTTCAGGACCCTCCTGAAAAATGAGATTTTACTTTCTGTTCAGGCCCCTCCTGAAAAATGGGACTTTACTTTATATTCAGGACCATCCTGAAAACTGAGATTTTACTTTTTTTTCAGGACTCTGTTGAAAAATGGGACTTTACTTTATGTTCAGGACCCTCCTGAAAAATGGGATTTTACTTTCTGTTCAGGACCCTCTTGAAAAATGGGACTTTACTTTATGTTAAGGACCCTCCTGAAAAACGGGATTTTACTTTATGTTCAGTATCCTCCTAAAAAATGGGAGTTACTTTCTGTTCAGGATTCTCCTGAAAAATGGGATTTTACTTTATGTTCAAGACCCTTCTGAAAAATTATATTTTACTTTCTGTTCAGGACCCTCCTGAAAAATGGGACTTTACTTTATGTTCAGGACCCTCCTGAAAAATGGGAGTTACTTTCTGTTCAGGATCCTCCTGAAAAATGGGATTTTACTTTATGTTCACGACCCTCCTGAAAAATGGGATTTTACTTTCTGTTCAGGACCCTCCTGAAAAAAGGGATATTACTTTCTGTTCAGGACCCTGTTGAAAAATGGAACTTTACTTTATGTTCAGGACCCTCCTGAAAAATGGGAGTTTACATTATGTTCGGGACCCTCCTGAAAAAATGGAATTTTACTTTATGTTCAGGACCCTCCTGAAAAATGGAAGTTTACTTTATGTTTAGGATCCTCATGAAAAAATGAGACTTTACTTTCTGTTCAGTACCCTCCTGAAAAATGGGACTTTACTTTATGTTCAGGACCCTCCTGAAAAAATGGGATTTTTCATTTTTTTCAGGACCTTCCTGAAAAATGGGACTTTACTTTATGTTCAGGACACTCCTAAGAAATGAGAGTTTACTTTATGTTCAGGCCCCTCCTGAAAAATGGGATTTTACTTTCTGTTCAGGACCCTCCTGAAAAATGGGATTTTACTTTCTGTTCAGGACACTCCTGAAAAATGGGATTTTACTTTCAGTTCAGGCCCCTCCTGAAAAATGGGATTTTACTTTATGTTCAGGACCCTCCTGAAAAAATGGGAATTTACTTTCTGTTCAGGACCCTCCTGAAAAATGGGACTTTACTTTATGTTCAGGACCCTCCTGAAAAATGGGATTTTACTTTCTTTTCAGGACCCTCCTGAGAAATGGGATTTTACTTTATGTTTAGGATCCTCATGAAAAAATGAGACTTTACTTTCTGTTCAGGACCCTACTGAAAAATGGGAGTTTACTTTATGTTCAGGACCTTCTTGAAAAAATGGAAATTTACTTTTTGTTCAGGACCCTCCTGAAAAATGGGACTTTACTTTATGTTCAGGACCCTCCTGAAAAATGGAAGTTTACTTTATGTTCAGGACCCTCCTGAAAAAATGGAATTTTACTTTATGTTCAGGACCCTCCAAAAAAATGGAAGTTTACTTTATGTTCAGGACCCTCTTGAAAAAATGAGACTTTACTTTCTGTTCAGGACCCTCCTGAAAAATGGGACATTACTATATGTTCAGGACCCTACTTAAAAATGGGATTATACTTTCTGTTCAGGACCCTCCTGAAAAATGGCATTTTACTTTCTGTTCAGGACCCTCCTGAAAAATCGGAATTTACTTTCAATTCAGGACTCTCCTAAAAAATGGGACTTTACCTACAGTTCAGGACCCTCCTGAAAAATGGGATTTTACTTTCTGTTCAGGACACTCCTGAAAAATGGGACTTTACTTTATGTTCAGGACCCTCCTGAAAAATTAGATTTTACTTTCTGTTCAGGACCCTCCTGAAAAATCGGACTTTACTTTATGTTCAGGACCCTCCTGAAAAATGAGATTTTACTTTCGGTTCAGGACCCTCCTGAAAATGGGATTTTACTTTCTTTTCAGGACACTCTTGAAGAATGAGAATTTACTTTCAATTCAGGACCCTCCTGAAAAATGGGATTTTATTTTCTGTTCAGGACCCTCCTGAAAAATGTGACTTTACATTATGTTCAGAACCCTCCTGAAAAATGAGATTTTACTTTCTGTTCAGGACCCTCCTGAAAAATGGGACTTTACTTTATGATCAGGACCCTCCTGAAAAATGAGATTTTACTTTCTGTTCAGGACCCTCCTGAAAATTGGGAATTTACATTATGTTCAGGACCCTCCTGAAAAATGGGAGTTTACTTTATGTTCAGGACCATCCTGAAAAAATGGAATTTTACTTTATGTTCAGGACCATCCTGATAAATGGAAGTTTACTTTATGTTTAGGATCCTCATGAAAAAATGAGACTTTACTTTCTGTTCAGGACCCTCCTGAAAAATGGGACTTTACTTTATGTTCAGGACCCTCCTAAAAAATGGGATTTTACTTTCTGTTCAGGACACTCCTGAAAAATGGGATTTTACTTTCAGTTCAGGACCCTCCTGAAAAATGGGATTTTACTTAATGTTCAGGACCCTCCTGAAAAAAAGGGATTTTACTTTCTGTTCAGGACCCTCCTGAAAAATGGGACTTTACTTTATGTTCAGGACCCTCCTGAAAAATGGGATTTTACTTTCTGTTCAGGACCGTCCTGAAAAATGAGATTTTACTTTATGTTTAGGATCCTCATGAAAAAATGAGACTTTACTTCCTGTTCAGGACCCTCCTGAAAAATGGGACTTTACTTTTTGTTCTGGACCCTCCTGTAAAAATGGGATTTTACTTTTTGTCCAGGACCTTCCTGAAAAATGGGACTTTCTTTTATGTTCAGGACACTCCTAAAAAATGGGGGTTTACTTTATGTTCAGGACCCTCCTGAAAAATGGGATTTTACTTTCTGTTCAGGACCCTCCTGAAAAATGGAACTTTACTTTATGTTTAGGACCCTCCTGAAAAATGGGAGTTTACTATATGTTCAGGACCTTCCTGAAAAATGGGATTTTACTTTCTGTTCAGGACCCTCCTGAAAAATGTGAGTTTACTTTATGTTCAGAACCTTTCTGAAAAAATGGGACTTTACTTTATGTTCAGGATCCTCATGAAAAAATTAGACTTTACTTTATGTTCAGGACCCTACTGAAAAATGGGAGTTTACTTTATGTTCTGGACCTTCCTGAAAAAATGGAATTTTACTTTTTGTTCAGGACCCTCCTGAAAAATGGGAGTTACTTTATGTTCAGGACCCTCCTGAAAAAAGGGAATTTTACTTTAAGTTCAGGACACACCTAAAAAATGGACGTTTACTTTATGTTCAGGACCCTCTTGAAAAAATGAGACTTAACTTTCTGTTCAGGACCCTCCTGAAAAATAGGACTCTACTTTATGTTCAGGACCCTCCTGAAAAATGGCGTTTTACTTTCTGTTCAGGACCCTCCTGAAAAATGGCATTTTACTTTCTGTTCAGGTCCCTCCTGAAGAATGGGAATTTACTTTCGATTTAGGACCCTCCTGAAAAATGAGACTTTACCTTCAGTTCAGGACCCTCCTGAAAAATGGGATTTTACTTTCTGTTCAGGACCCTCCTGAAAAAAAAAGATTTTACTTTATGTTTAGGATCCTCATGAAAAAATGAGACTTTACTTCCTGTTCAGGACCCTCCTGAAAAATGGGACTTTACTTTTTGTTCAGGACCCTCCTGAAAAAATGGAATTTTACTTTTTGTCCAGGACTTTCCTGAAAAATGGGACTTTCTTTTATGTTCAGGACGCTCCTAAAAATGGGGGTTTACTTTATGTTCAGGTCCCTCCTAAAAAATGGGATTTTACTTTACGTTTCAGGACCCTCCTGAAAAATGGGATTTTACTTTCTGATCAGGACCACCTGAAAAATGGAACTTTACTTTATGTTCAGGACCCTCCTGAAAAATGGGAGTTTACTATATGTTCAGGACCTTCCTGAAAAATGGGATTTTACTTTCTGTTCAGGACACTCCTGAAAAATGTGAGTTTACTTTATGTTCAGGACCTTTCTGAAAAAATGGGACTTTACTTTATGTTCAGGATCCTCATGAAAAAATGAGACTTTACTTTATGTTCAGGACCCTCCTGAAAAATGGGAGTTTACTTTATGTTCAGGACCTTCCTGAAAAAATGGAATTTTACTTTTTGTTCAGGACCCTCCTGAAAAATGGGACCTTACTTTATGTTCAGGACCCTCCTGAAAAATGGGAGTAACTTTATTATCAGGACCCTCCTGAAAAAATGGAATTTTACTTTATGTTCAGGACACTCCTAAAAAATGGAAGTTTACTTTATGTTCTGGACCTTCTTGAAAAAATGAGACTTAACTTTCTGTTCAGGACCCTCCTGAAAAATGGGACTTTACTTTATGTTCAAGACCCTCCTGAAAAATGGCGTTTTACTTTATGTTCAGGTCCCTCCTGAAAAATGGGATTTTACTTTACGTTTCAGGACCCTCCTGAAAAATGGGATTTTACTTTCTGTTCAGGACCCTCCTGAAAAATGGAACTTTACTTTATGTTCAGGACCCTCCTAAAAAATGGGAGTTTACTATATGTTCAGGACCTTCCTGAAAAATGGGATTTTACTTTCTGTTCAGGACACTCCTGAAAAATGTGAGTTTACTTTATGTTCAGGACCTTTCTGAAAAAATGGGACTTTACTTTATGTTCAGGATCCTCATGAAAAAATGAGACTTTACTTTATGTTCAGGACCCTCCTGAAAAATGGGAGTTTACTTTATGTTCAGGACCTTCCTGAAAAAATGGAATTTTACTTTTTGTTCAGGACCCTCCTGAAAAATGGGACCTTACTTTATGTTCAGGACCCTCCTGAAAAATGGGAGTAACTTTATTATCAGGACCCTCCTGAAAAAATGGAATTTTACTTTATTTTCAGGACACTCCTAAAAAATGGAAGTTTACTTTATGTTCAGGACCTTCTTGAAAAAATGAGACTTAACTTTCTGTTCAGGACCCTCCTGAAAAATGGGACTTTACTTTATGTTCAGGACCCTCCTGAAAAATGGCGTTTTACTTTCTGTTCAGGACCCTCCTGAAAAATGGCATTTTACTTTCTGTTCAGGACACTCCTGAAAAATGGGATTTTACTTTCTGTTCAGGACACTCCTGAAAAATGGGACTTTACTTTATGTTAAGGACCCTCCTGAAAAACGGGATTTTACTTTATGTTCAGTATCCTCCTGAAAAATGGGAGTTACTTTTTGTCCAGGATTCTCCTGAAAAATGGGATTTTACTTTGTGTTCAAGACCCTTCTGAAAAATTATATTTTACTTTCTGTTCAGGACCCTCTGAAAAATGGGACTTTACTTTATGTTCAGGACCCTCCTGAAAAATGGGAGTTACTTTCTGTTCAGGATCCTCCTGAAAAATGGGATTTTACTTTATGTTCACGACCCTCCTGAAAAATGGGATTTTACTTTCTGTTCAGGACCCTCCAGAAAAAAGGGATATTACTTTCTGTTCAGGACCCTGTTGAAAAATGGAACTTTACTTTATGTTCAGGACCCTCCTGAAAAATGGGAGTTTACTTTATGTTCAGGACCCTCCTGAAAAAATGGAATTTTACTTTATGTTCAGGACCCTCCTGAAAAATGGAAGTTTACTTTATGTTTAGGATCCTCATGAAAAAATGAGACTTTACTTTCTGTTCAGTACCCTCCTGAAAAATAGGACTTTACTTTATGTTCAGGACCCTCCTGAAAAAATGGGATTTTTCATTTTTTTCAGGACCTTCCTGAAAAATGGGACTTTACTTTATGTTCAGGACACTCCTAAGAAATGAGAGTTTACTTTATGTTCAGGCCCCTCCTGAAAAATGGGATTTTACTTTCTGTTCAGGACCCTCCTGAAAAATGGGATTTTACTTTCTGTTCAGGACACTCCTGAAAAATGGGATTTTACTTTCAGTTCAGGCCCCTCCTGAAAAATGGGATTTTACTTTATGTTCAGGACCCTCCTGAAAAAATGGGATTTTACTTTCTGTTCAGGACCCTCCTGAAAAATGGGACTTTACTTTATGTTCAGGACCCTCCTTAAAAATGGGATTTTACTTTCTTTTCAGGACCCTCCTGAGAAATGGGATTTTACTTTATGTTTTGGATCCTCATGAAAAAAATAGACTTTACTTTCTGTTCAGGACCCTACTGAAAAATGGGAGTTTACTTTATGTTCAGTACCTTCTTGAAAAAATGGAAATTTACTTTTTGTTCAGGCCCCTCCTGAAAAATGGGACTTTACTTTATGTTCAGGACCCTCCTGAAAAATGGAAGTTTACTTTATGTTCAGGACCCTCCTGAAAAAATGGAATTTTACTTTATGTTCAGGACCCTCCAAAAAAATGGAAGTTTACTTTATGTTCAGGACCCTCTTGAAAAAATGAGACTTTACTTTCTGTTCAGGACCCTCCTGAAAAATGGGACATTACTATATGTTCAGGACCCTACTTAAAAATGGGATTATACTTTCTGTTCAGGACCCTCCTGAAAAATGGCATTTTACTTTCTGTTCAGGACCCTCCTGAAAAATGGGAATTTACTTTCAATTCAGGACTCTCCTAAAAAATGGGACTTTACCTACAGTTCAGGACCCTCCTGAAAAATGAGATTTTACTTTCTGTTCAGGACCCTCCTGAAAAATGGGACTTTACTTTATGTTCAGGACCCTCCTGAAAAATTAGATTTTACTTTCTGTTCAGGACCCTCCTGAAAAATCGGACTTTACTTTATGTTCAGGACCCTTCTGAAAAATGACATTTTACTTTCGGTTCAGGACCCTCCTGAAAAATGGGATTTTACTTTCTTTTCAGGACACTCTTGAAGAATGAGAATTTACTTTCAATTCAGGACCCTCCTGAAAAATGGGATTTTATTTTTTGTTCAGGACCCTCCTGAAAAATGGGACTTTACATTATGTTCAGAACCCTCCTGAAAAATGAGATTTTACTTTCTGTTCAGGACCCTCCTGAAAAATGGGACTTTACTTTATGATCAGGACCCTCCTGAAAAATGAGATTTTACTTTCTGTTCAGGACCCTCCTGAAAAATGGGACTTTACTTTATGTTTAGGAACCTCCTGAAATATGGGATTTTACTTTCTGTTCAGGACCCTCTTGAAAAATGGGACTTTACTTTATGTTCAGGACCCTCCTGAAAAATAGGATTTTACTTTATGTTCAGGACCCTCCTGAAAAATGGGAGTTACTTTCTGTTCAGGATCCTCCTGAAAAATGGGTTTTTTACTTTATGTCCAAGACCCTCCTGAAAAATGATATTTTACTTTATGTTCAGGACCCTCCTGAAAAATAGGACTTTACTTTATGTTCAGGACCCTCCTGAAAAATGGCGTTTTACTTTCTGTTCAGGATCCTCCTGAAAAATGGGATTTTACTTTATGTTCAAGAGCCTCCTGAAAAATGGGATTTTACTTTCTGTTCAGGAGCCTCCTGAAAAATGGGATATTACTTAATGTTCAGGAACCTCCAGAAAAATGGAACTTTACTTTATGTTCAGAACCCTCCTGAAAAATGGGAGTTTACTTTATGTCCAGGACCCTCCTGAAAAAATAAAATTTTACTTTATATTCAGGACCCTCCTGATGAATGAAAGTTTACTTTATGTTTAGGATCCTCATGAAAAAATGAGACTCTACTTTTTGTTCAGGACCCTCCTGAAAAATAGGACTTTACTTTATGTTCAGGACCCTCCTGAAAAAATGGAATTTTACTTTTTGTTCAGGACCTTCCTGAAAAATGGGACTTTACTTTATGTTCAGGATAATCCTAAAAAATGGAAGTTTATTTAATGTTCAGGACCCTCCTGAAAAATGGGATTTTACTTTATGTTCAGGACCCTCCTGAAAAATGGGATTTTATTTTCTGTTCAGGACCCTCCTGAAAAATGGAACATTGATTTATGTTCAGGACCCTCCTTAAAAATGGGAGTTTACTTTATGTTCAGGACCCTCCTGAAAAAATGAAATTTTACTTTATGTTTAGGACCCTCCTGATAAATGGAAGTTAACATTATGTTTAGGATCCTCATGAAAAAATGAGATTTTACTTTCTGTTCAGGACCCTCCTGAAAAATGGGAATTTACTTTATGTTCAGGTCCCTCATGAAAAATGTGATTTTACTTTCTGTTCAGGACCCACCTAAACAATGGCATTTTACTTTCTGTTCAGGACCCTCTTGAAGAATGGGAATTTACTTTCAATTCAGGACCCTCCTGAAAAATGGGACTTTACCTTCAGTTCAAGACCCTCCTGAAAAATGGGATTTTACTTTCTGTTCAGGACCCTCCTGAAAAATAGAATTTTACTTTGTGTTCAGGACCCTCCTGAAGAATGGGATTTTACTTTCAATTCAGGACCCTCATAAAAAATGGGACTTTACCTTCAGTTCAGGACCCTCCTGAAAAATGGGATTTTACATTCTGTTCAGGACCCTCCTGAAAAATGAGACTTTACTTTATATTCAAGACCGTCCTGAAAAATGAGATTTTACTTTTTGTTTAGGACCCTCCTGAAAAATAGGACTTTACTTTATGTTTAAGACCCTCCTGAAAAAAGAGATTTTACTTTCTGTTCAGGACCCTCCTGAAAAATGGGATTTCACTTTCTTTTCAGGACCCTCTTGAAGAATGAGAATTTACTTTCAATTCAGGACCCTCCTGAAAAATGGGATTTTATTTTCTGTTCAGGACCCTCCTGAAAAATGGAACTTTACTTTATGTTCAGGACCCTCCTGAAAAATGAGATTTTACTTTCTTTTCAGGACTCTCCTGAAAAATTGGACTTTAATTTATGTTCAGGACCCTCCTGAAAAATGAGATTTTACTTTCTGTTCAGGACCCTCCTGAAAAATGGGACTTTACTTTATGTTCAGGACATCCTGAAAAATGAGATTTTAATTTCTGTTCAGGACCCTCTTGAAAAATTGGACTTTACTTTATGTTCAGGACCCTCCTGAAAAATGGGAGTTACTTTCTGTTCAGGATCCTCCTGAAAAATGGGATTTTACTTTATGTTCAGGACTCTCCTGAAAAATGAGATTCTACTTTCTGTTCAGGACCCTCCTGAAAAATGGGACTTTACTTTATGTTCAGGACCGTCCTGAAAAATGAGAGTTACTTTCTGTTCAGGATCCTCCTGAAAAATGGGATTTTACTTTATGTTCAACTCCCTCCTGAAAAATGGGATTTTACTTTCTGTTCAGGACCCTCCTGAAAAATGGGATATTACTTTCTGTTCAGGACCTTCCTGAATAATGGAACTTTACTTTATGTTCAGGACGCTCCTGAAAAATGGGAGTTACTTTCTGTTCAGGATCCTCCTGAAAAATGGGATTTTACTTTATGTTCAAGACTCTCCTGAAAAATGAGATTTTACTTTCTGTTCAGGACCCTCCTGAAAAATGGGAATTTACTTTATGTTCAGGACCCTCCTGAAAAATGAGAGTTACTTTCTGTTCAGGATCCTCCTGAAAAATGGGATTTTACTTTATGTTCAAAACCCTCCTGAAAAATGGGATTTTACTTTCTGTTCAGGACCCTCCTGAAAAATGGGATATTACTTTCTGTTCAGGACCCTCCTGAAAAAATGGAACATTACATTATGTTCAGGACCCTCCTGAAAAATGGGAGTTTACTTTATGTTCAGGACCCTCCTGAAAAAATAGAATTTTACTTTATGTTCAGGACCCTCCTGATAAATGGAAGTTTACTTTATGTTTAGGATCCTCATTAAAAAATGAGACTTTACTTTATGTTCAGGACCCTCCTGAAAAAATGGAATTTTACTTTTTGTTCAGGACCTTCCTGAAAAATGGGACTTTACTTTATGTTCAGGACACTACTAAAAAATGGGAGGTTAATTTATTTTCAGGACCCTCCTGAAAAATGGGATTTTACTTTATGTTCAGGACCCTCCTGAAAAATGGGATTTTACTTTCTGTTCAGGAAACTCCTGAAAAATGGGATTTTACTTTCAGTTCAGGACCCTCCTGAAAAATGGGATTTTACGTTATGTTCAGGACCCTCCTGAAAAAATGGGATTTTACTTTCTGTTCAGGACCCTCTTGAAAAATGGGACTTTACTTTATGTTCAGGACCCTCCTGAAAAATGGGATTTTACTTTCTGTTCAGGACCCTCCTGAAAAATGAGATTTTACTTTATGTTTAGGATCCTCATGAAAAAATGAGACTTTACTTCCTGTTCAGGACCCTCCTGAAAAATGGGACTTTACTTTTTGTTCAGGACCCTCCTGAAAAAATGGAATTTTACTTTTTGTCCAGGACCTTCCTGAAAAATGGGACTTTCTTTTATGTTCAGGACGCTCCTAAAAAATGGGGGTTTACTTTATGATCAGGACCCTCCTGAAAAATGGGATTTTACTTTATGTTTCAGGACCCTCCTTAAAAATGGGATTTTACTTTTTGTTCAGGACCCTCTTGAAAAATGGAACTTTACTTTATGTTCAGGACCCTCCGAAAAATGGGAGTTTACTATATGTTCAGGACCTTCCCGAAAAATGGGATTTTACTTTCTGTTCAGGACCCTCCTAAAAAATGTGAGTTTACTTTATGTTCAGGACCTTTCTGAAAAAATGGGACTTTACTTTATGTTCAGGATCCTCATGAAAAAATGAGACTTTACTTTATGTTCAGGACCCTCCTGAAAAATGGGAGTTTACTTTATGTTCTGGACCTTCCTGAAAAAATGGAATTTTACTTTTTGTTCAGGACCCTCCTGAAAAATGGGACCTTACTTTATGTTCAGGACCCTCCTGAAAAATGGGAGTAACTTTATGTTCAGGACCCTCCTGAAAAAATGGAATTTTACTTTATGTTCAGGACAATCCTAAAAAATGGAAGTTTACTTTATGTTCAGGACCCTCTTGAAAAAATGAGACTTAACTTTCGGTTCAGGACCCTCCTGAAAAATGAGACTTTACTTTATGTTCAGGACCATCCTGAAAAATGGAGTTTTACTTTCTGTTCAGGACCCTCTTGAAAAATGGCATTTTACTTTCTGTATAGGACCCTCCTGAAGAATGGGAATTTACTTTCGATTTAGGACCCTCCTGAAAAATGGGACTTTACCTTCAGTTCAGGACCCTCCTGAAAAATGGGATTTTACTTTCTGTTCAGGACCCTCCTGAAAAATGGGACTTTACTTTATGTTCAGGACCCTCCTGAAAAATGTGATTTTACTTTCTGTTCAGGACCCTCCTGAAAAATGGGACTTAATTTTATGTTCAGGGCCCTTTTGAAAAATGAGATTTTATTTCTGTTCAGGACCCTCCTGAAAAATGGGATTTTACTTTCTTTTCAGGACCCTCTTGAAGAATGAGAATTTACTTTCAATTCAAGACCCTCCTGAAAAATGGGATTTTATTTTCTGTTCAGCACCCTCCTGAAAAATGTGACTTTACTTTATGTTCAGGACCCTCCTGAAAAATGAGATTTTACTTTCTGTTCTGGCCCCTCCTGAAAAATGGGACTTTACTTTATATTCAGGACCATCCTGAAAACTGAGATTTTACTTTTTTTTCAGGACTCTCCTGAAAAATGGGACTTTACTTTATGTTCAGGACCCTACTGAAAAATGTGATTTTACTTTCTGTTCAGGACCCTCTTGAAAAATGGGACTTTACTTTATGTTATGGACCCTCCTGAAAAACGGGATTTTACTTTATGTTCAGTATCCTCCTGAAAAATGGGAGTTACTTTCTGTTCAGGATTCTCCTGAAAAATGGGATTTTACTTTATGTTCAAGACCCTCCTGAAAAATTATATTTTACTTTCTGTTCAGGACCTTCCTGAAAAATGGGACTTTACTTTATGTTCAGGACCCTCCTGAAAAATGGGAGTTACTTTCTGTTCAGGATCCTCCTGAAAAATGGGATTTTACTTTATGTTCACGACCCTTCTGAAAAATGGGATTTTACTTTCTGTTCAGGACCCTCCTGAAAAAAGGGATATTACTTTCTGTTCAGGACCCTGTTGAAAAATGGAACTTTACTTTATGTTCAGGATCCTCCTGAAAAATGGGAGTTTACTTTATGTTCAGGACCCTCCTGAAAAAATAGAATTTTACTTTATGTTCAGGACCCTCCTGAAAAATGGAAGTTTACTTTATGTTTAGGATCCTCATGAAAAAATGAGACTTTACTTTCTGTTCAGTACCCTCCTGAAAAATGGGACTTTACTTTATGTTCAGGACCCTCCTGAAAAAATGGGATTTTTCATTTTTTTCAGGACCTTCCTGAAAAATGGGACTTTACTTTATGTTCAGGACACTCCTAAGAAATGGGAGTTTACTTTATGTTCAGGCCCCTCCTGAAAAATGGGATTTTACTTTATGTTCAGGACCCTCCTGAAAAATGGGATTTTACTTTCTGTTCAGGACACTCCTGAAAAATGGGATTTTACTTTCAGTTCAGGCCCCTCCTGAAAAATGGGATTTTACTTTATGTTCAGGACCCTCCTGAAAAAATGGGATTTTACTTTCTGTTCAGAACCCTCCTGAAAAATGGGACTTTACTTTATGTTCAGGACCCTCCTGAAAAATGGGATTTTACTTTATTTTCAGGACCCTCCTTAAAAATGGGATTTTACTTTATGTTTAGGATCCTCATGAAAAAATGAGACTTTACTTTCTGTTTAGGACCCTCCTGAAAAATGGTACTTTACTTTATGTTCAGGACCCTCCTGAAAAAATGGGATTTTACTTTTTGTTCAGGACCTTCCTGAACAATGGGACATTACTTTATGTTCAGGACACTCCTTAAAAATGGGAGTTTACTTTATGTTCAGGACCTTCCTGAAAAATGGGATTTTACTTTATGTTCAGGACCTTCCTGATAAATGGGATTTTATTTTCTGTTCAGGACCCTCCATAAAAATGGGATTTCACTTTCTGTTCAGGCCCCTCCTGAAAAATGGGACTTTACTTTATGTTCAGGACCCTCCTGAAAACTGAGATTTTACTTTTTTTCAGGACCCTCCTGAAAAATGGGACTTTACTTTATGTTCAGGACCCTCCTGAAAAACGGGATTTTTCTTTTTGTTCAGGCCCCTCTTGATAAATGGGACTTTACTTTATGTTGAGGACCCTCCTGAAAAATGGTATTTTACTTTATGTTCAGGATCCTCCTTAAAAATGGGATTTTACTTTATGTTCAAGACCCTCCTGAAAAATGAGATTTTACTTTCTGTTCAGGACCCTCCTGAAAAATGGGACTTTACTTTTTGTTCAGGACCCTCCTGAAAAATGGGAGTTACTTTCTGTTCAGGATCCTCCTGAAAAATGGGATTTTACTTTATTTTCAAGACCCTCCTGAAAAATGGGATTTTACTTTCTGTTCAGGACCCTCCTGAAAAAAAGGATATTACTTTCTGTTCAGGACCCTCCTGAAAAATGGAACTTTACTTTATGTTCAGGACCCTCCTGAAAAATGGGAGTTTACTTTATGTTCAGGACCCTCCTGAAAAAATGGAATTTTACTTTCTGTTCAGGACCCTCCTGAAAAATGGAAGTTTACTTTATGTTTAGGATCCTCATGAAAAAATGAGACTTTACTTTCTGTTCAGGACCCTCCTGAAAAATGGGACTTTACTTTATGTTCAGGACCCTCCTGAAAAAATGGGATTTTACTTTTTGTTCAGGTCCTTCCTGAACAATGGGACTTTACTTTATGTTCAGGACACTCCTAAAAAATGGGAGTTTACTTTATGTTCAGGACCCTCCTGAAAAATGTGATTTTACTTTATGTTCAGGACCTTCCTGAAAAATGGGATTTTACTTTCTATTCAGGACCCTCCTGAAAAATGGGATTTTACTTTATGTTCAGGACACTCTTGAAATAATGGTATTTTACTTTCTGTTCAGGACTCTCCTGAAAAATGGGACTTTACTTTATGTTCAGGACCCTCCTGAAAAATGGGATTTTACTTTCTGTTCAGGCCCCTCCTGAAAAATGGGATTTTACTTTCTGTTCAGGCCCCTCCTGAAAAATGGGATTTTACTTTATGTTCAGGATCCTCCTGAAAAAATGGGATTTTACTTTCTGTTCAGGACTCTCCTGAAAAATGGGACTTTACTTTATGTTCAGGACCCTCCTGAAAAATGGGATTTTACTTTCTGTTCAGGACCCTCCTGAAAAATGGGAGTTACTTTCTGTTCAGGATCCTCCTGAAAAATGGGATTTTACTTTATGTTCAAGACCCTCCTGAAAAATGGGATTTTACTTTCTGTTCAGGACCTTCCTGAAAAATGGGATTTTACTTCCTGTTCAGGACCCTCCTGAAAAATGGAATTTTACTTTCTGTTCAGGACCCTCCTGAAAAATGGAACTTTACTTTATGTTCAGGACCCTTCTGAAAAATGGGAGTTTACTTTATGTTCAGGACCCTCCTGAAAAAATGGGATTTTACTTTCTGTTCATGACCCTCCTGAAAAATGGAAGTTTATTTTATGTTCAGGACCCTCCTGAAAAATAGGAGTTTACTTTATTTTCAGGACCCTCCTGAAAAATGGGATTTTACTTTATGTTAAGGACCCTCCTGAAAAATTGGATTTTACTTTCTGTTCAGGACCCTCCTAAACAATGGCCTTTTACTTTCTGTTCAGGACCCTCCTGAAGAATTGGAATTTACTTTCAATTCAGGACCCTCCTGAAAAATGGGACTTTACCTTCAGTTCAGGACCCTCTTGAAAAATGGGATTTTACTTTCTGTTCAGGACCCTCCTGAAAAATGGGAATTTACTTTCAGTTTCGGACCCTCCTGAAGAATGGAATTTTACTTTATGTTCAGAACCCTCCTGAAGAATGGGAATTTACTTTATGTTCAGGACCCTCCTGAAAAATGGGACTTTACCTTCTGTTCAGGACCCTCCTGAAAAATGGGATTTTACTTTCTGTTCAGGACCCTCCTGAAAAATGGGATTTTACTTTCTGTTCAGGACCCTTCTGAAAAATGGGAGTTACTTTTTGTTCAGGACCCTTCTGAAAAATGAGATTTTACTTTCTGTTTAGGATCTTTTTTAGAAATGAGATTTTACTTTCTGTTCGGGTTCCTCTGAAAAATGGGACCACGCTTTCAAAAATGAAATAATGCCTTATGATAATCCTTGTGTGGGAAATTCGAGCAACATTTGTAAGGAGACACACCTCCTTGTTTTGGTAATTCCAGCAACATTTGTAAGGAGACGCACTTCCTTGTTTGGACAATTCAAGTGATATTTGTGAGGAGACACACTTCCTTATTTTGGTAATTCAAGCGTTATTATAAGGAGATGCACTTCCAAAGGAGACACACTTCCTTGTTTGGTTAATTCAAGAAACATTTGTGAGAAGACGCACTTCTTTGTTTGAGTAATTCAAGAGGCATTTGTTAGGAGACGCACTTCCTTATTTTTGTAATTCAAGCGGTGTTGGTAAGGAGAGGCACTTCCTTGTTTGGTTAATTCATGAAATTTTTGTAAGGAGATGCACTTCCTTATTTTGGTAATTTAAGCGGTGTTGGTAAGGAGAGGCACTTCCTTGTTTGGTTAATTCAAGAAACATTTGTGAGGAGACGCACTTCCTTGTTTGAGTAATTCAAGCAGCATTGGTAAGGAGACACACTTCCTTGTTTTGATCATTCAAGCAACATTGGTAAGGAGATGCACTTCCTTGATTGGGTAATTCGAACTTTGCTTTTTGGGTAATGCACTTCCTAACTTAAGTTTTGATTCTCTGTAGATGTACTTTCTAGTCGAGTTATTGCACTTAATCCTTAGGAGACGCACTTCCTTGCTAGTTTTCATTTGTTAGGTGACACACTTTTTAACTTAAACTTGTATCTCTAGAAGACACACTTTCTAGTTAGAATCCCTCACTTTAATTCTTAGAAGACGCACTTCCTAGTCTTGGTTATTCAATTTTACTCTCAAGAGATGCATTTCTTGGCCAGAGTCTTGATTCATCATTGCAACATGCAAGTAGGTATGATGTGACTTTTCCAAAAGTCTTCTGATGATAAACTGGGGAAAAATTTAATTCTTATTTTTTGAACTTTACTTTTCTGGAAAACGAAATTTCTCTTTATAACAATTTTTGTTTGGGATAATTTTCTTTCTAGTTTTGATGTGATTTCAGGAGACTGCCCGAAGCATAGGGCGAATAAATGAAAAACCAAGCAACAAGTTGAAGAAATTGCAAGTCAGGAACCCGCCTGGAGAATAGGGTGAAGAAATTGAAAGCATAGCAACAAGTTGATGAAATAGCAAGTCAGGAACCCGCCTGGAGAATAGGGTGAAGAAATTGAAAGGCAAGCAACAAATTGAAGAAATTGCAAGTTAGGAGCCCGCCGGAAGAATAGGGTGATGAAACTTAAGTCAGGAGTCCAACAGAAGCTGTATAGATAGAGTTTTCGTAATTTCATTTATGTTTTTAACTTGTAATTTTTATTTTGATGTAATGACAGAGCCGCGGACCGGAACCTCGATGGAACCTCACTCGACTCTCCAACTCGGTTGCTTTTCTTACTTCTGTTTCTTTCTTTGAATAATGGTCGGGATAAAATTCAGTCTTGTTGTCTACTTCTTTGTCTGAAAACACTTCATGTTTACATTCAAAGGGGGCATGATGTAGACACTTAATTTCGTCCCTCCGCAATATCATTTCAACCTTATTCTACCGTGTACCCTCAACCATGTAATTATTCCTCCATAAAATAACAAAAAATAACAAACTCCCTAACAAAATTTTATCTTGTTTTATTTTATCCTAACAACCTATCCAATCAAAATAAACCACATCACACCCTACCCTTACCCCCACCTTACTACCATATACCCTACCCCTACCCCACCCCTTTTAAGGACATTTTCCTTTCCATTTTCATCTGGAGGAGAACTCACTGAAAAGAAAAGGATAGACAGTTGCACACATCAGCATCTTCTACGCGAAGAACACCACAGCAAACACAGACTCCATTCTCCATATTCTTCTTTACATTCTACACACAACATACCAAAGAGAGATATACATACTCTCACCCTCATAACTCACAGAAGATTACACACAGAAAGAAACTGAGAGAGAAATTAGACGCGAGAGAGGAGCAGAATAGAAGAGCAAGTCAAAACTGGGAGAAATCAGTGAGGGATGGAGGAAAAATAGTTAAGATTGGAGTTTGATTTAGAAGAGAAATAACGTGAGAGAAGAAATATATGAATGGAGGGGTAGATCGGGAACAGGAAATTGAAAACGAAGAGTTGTGAGAGAAGCAAATCACTGCGTTTATCACTGTTCCGGCGATGGGTTCGCCGGAAAACACCACGACTATCGAAATCTTGTCCCATTTTCTTCGATTTTTGTTACTACCAGAGCTTGCCGAAGCTCCGGCGACACTACAATAAAAACCCTGCTCCGAATCTGACTAAAACCCCACCGGAAAATGCTCTTCTCACCGGAGACGGGCTTCACCTCCACCAAAATTCCAAAAAATCCGATCTCACACCATTGTTGTTATTGTTCGGGTTCGCATTTTTCGTTTCTTGGCGATTTTGGTTTGGATTGGTAAAAATTGAAAAGAAAAGGGGTTAGATCGAGGTTGGACTTGTTCGTTCGTTGAGTTCGTTGTTGGTTCGAGATTGGCGTGGTTCCGGTCGATGCTCTTTTTATGAACTCGTGAGATTGCTAAAGGAATTTGATTGATTGAGGCAACATTTGAGGTCCAATTTTCATCTCTTTCTTTATAATTTTGTCAATCTTATGTGAGTGATGGTGTGAATTGTTGATATGTTTTGATTGTGTGTTTTTGAGCAATTTTGATTGTCACGGTGGTGATTTTGATTGGTTGATTTCATATTAATGTTGATTATCCTTGGTTAAGAATTGGGGCGGGAATCGAAGAATTAATAAACATGAATGTGGGTTTATGTCTATTTGTTGTTGGTTGTTTAAATTGAAATGAATGTTAATTATGTTGATCTCGATAGTAGCATATTTTAGGTTGAGGGTCGTTAGGCAAATCTTAGGTTCAGGGTAGGCAAACTTAGGACTCGTGGTTTTGTTGAATGTTTGAAATTGTGTTGAATGGTTTGGTTTCTCGTTTTGAAAGAAATGTATTCATTTAACCGGGGAATGCCCCGAGGTCACATTGTACTAATTCACCGGGGAATGCCCCGTTGTATCATGTTCACAAAGGGGGTTCGTGATGAAGGCCCGAGGCACGGGTAAAACATTAAATCATGAGTTTAGGATTAGTTTAGAATAAGATATATATTTTCGTATTTTTCTATTTCGGGACTGTATAATTGGACTGGACACTATATTTTGGATTTGTTTTATTTTGTGCGTTTGATTGATTGTTTTATGTGTTTTGTGTGGTTTATACACTTATAATGTCAAAGTTAGCCGATACACTCCACCAAGCGACCGTGGTCAAACCACGGGATCGAGGGGTGCCTAACACCTTCCCCTCGGTCAACAGAATTCCTTACAGAATTCCTTAGCCAGAATCTCTGTTCGCAAACCAGTTTTAAGAGTCAAAATATTTTGAAAAGGGATTTCCAAAGGTGACTTGGCACACTCGATCTATGCCAAGTGACGACTCTGAGTTTAAATGTAAATAATCTTTTTTCGAAATAAATTTTCAATCTTTTGTCACTTTAATAATAAAACCCTTTCGAACCATGAAATTAATCTTTCGGAGTTAAAAAAAGGGTGTGACACTCATGCATGGTCTTGAAGGCATTGAAAAATGATGATGTTGAAGCTGTTGGGTCAGATGCGTGGGGCTTCTATGGTCCCTTCTATCGAGGTGATCAGTTGCTTTTGTTCTTCTCGGTAATTTTAAAGGAGGCGGAAGAATCTTTTGCCATGATAAAAAGGAACACAAATTTGGTGATTCCCATCATATGTTCGTTCCTTAGTTATTTACATTGCTAAGAGAGTAGTGCTTATTACTAGCAACCTCTGAAATTCTTAAAAATCTCATCGAGGAGGCACAAATGGTCGTCCTCATTCCGGTTCAAATTTTGGAGACAATGGAGTTACAAGTTTCACCCCATCTCTTTCCTATCTCCTTCACTTTCTATCCGCTTCCCGTTAGTCTAACTAGCTGCAGATCTTCTAGTAGCTAAAATTATTCTATTAGTGATTTTCTATTTGTTTCCTTAAATTCTAGTTATTGTCTTTTATTCCTATTTCGATATCTTGATGCTATCTATAACATTCACAGAATACAAGCGAAGGTTAGTCGAACTTTTCGGTTCCACCTACCGGAAGATGAATTACATGCTTGCTATGAGGTAAATTGAATATTTTGGTGGTTAGTTACTGTGTATATCCATTTACTTATGCTTATGATGGCCTTAATCTTGCAGTGTCTTTAATCCAAAGATCAACTTTCTTGAGCAGGACCCTGCTTCTGTTTCAAGTGAATTCTTAAACTTCCTGAAGTTTGTTCTGGAACCTCATGAGATGAAGAGGCTTGAAGCTTACATAAATAGCCAAATTGACCATCCCTTGGTAAGATATGAGTTGATTAGTAAAGAAATATAGTATTTTACATAGTGAAGCAACATCTCTTGTAATATAGTTTTTACTTGTCAAAATAGTATACCGATATTCATATTATTGAAAAAAGTGAAGTACTTTGAGCCACTCAAACAACATGATTGACTACTCCTGGTTAGATCTCAATTAGTGATGAGAATGAACCTATGCTATAGCAAGTAGTGATAGAAGGTTCTCTGGTGGTGCAACTATTGAGATGTATGTTTCAGTATCTACGATCATATGGAGCTTTTGATTAAGTAGAAAAACATTGTGGTAAACATGCCTGAACAACTTGAAACACCATAAAGGGCATAAAGTTGTGCATATCTCCAATTTGAAGCATAAACTCATATTGGTACATGTTACTTTTGGCCACAAGAAACTTCTGCACCAAAAAGAATTGTCTGTTATATTTCTTTGCAATTTACAAGCAGGTGCATGATTGCCAGCTTTCATTGTCTGTTTGTGTCTGGATCTTCAGTTGTATAGGCTGAAGTTCTAATTTGATAAATGGGAAGATAATCCTATAATTAGATATTTGATATCTAAATATTGGAGAAGCACCCAAGGTGTGGCCTAGTGGTCAATGAAGTGGGTTAAGAACCATGAGGTTTCAATTTCAAATCCAAACAGAGACAATAAACACTCAAGTGATTTCTTTCCATCCGTCCTAGCCTTGGTGGATAGAGTTACCCGGTACTTGCTGCTTGTGCAAGGTGGTAAGTATCTCATGGAATTAGTCAAGGCGCGCACAAGCTGGCGCAGACACTACGGTTATCAAAAAAAAAAAATGGGAGATCACAAAGCTGGCTTGTTGTCTGTTTTTGCTTATTTTCCATGTTAGTTATTCTCACGAGCTATTTTTTCACAGATTCGAGATGTTGCTCAAAAACTTCAAAAACTTGCAAGCATGTATTTTTTGGAGCATTTGCCAGTTTCACTTTCAAATGTCCAGGCTTCCATTTTGTTTTGCTATGGCCTGCAGCACAAGGACATCCCTGAAATAGAGGTTTGCTTGCTGGCTTGCTTGCTAGTCTTCATTTTATCAGTCTATTCTACACTCTCAGGCTGTGTGCACTGTGCAGTGAATGCCCTTCTCCTTTTTGTTAAGGCCGCAGTTATCCTTTGCGTCCAAAATAAAGTACTTTCATTCAATGAACTCCGTTTTAATTCTTATTTTACAGGTAGAAATGAATAAGAAAAGCGTGGATGTATTGGATAAGAGAAGGGTGAATGTATTGGCCCAATTCACGAAAGTCATGAAGAAGCTTTGCAAATACCCAAATAATCTAACATCAAAAGAAATTCACTCAACCGTGTCCCAGCTTAAAGCGGTAAGTAGATGAGTTGTATTTCACTCTCGCCTAGGTCTCTGCTAAGAGTATTCAAAATAATCTGAACATTAAAATGCGACCAACATCTGCATGCATGATAATGTGGTGTTATCAATTAGTCAACATAAGCAAATAGTCCAACGCTTGTCGTGTTTAGTTAGTTTGCCTCAAAATATGAACAATTTTGTTTTAATCAAAGAGCAGATGAGGCACTGTAACTGCTTCTGTCTATCTGTCTTTGCTGAACATTCACTTTTTCGTGCTTGCTTTTAGACTAAGATGGAACCACATTCTATATCTGTGGATGAAGATCTCTACAATGCTGCAAAGGAAGTGCAGGTTTGAATTGCCTGTTGTATTGTTGTCTCTTCATGTGGAAAGTTCTCTACTTAACTAAGATTATAGTATATGCAGGATGAGATGAAAGCCAAGTCGGAGGGTTTGTTGGACCCAGAACTATTTCAGCAGTTTGCTATAGTGGACCGAGAAGCTGAGTTTGGAAATGCTCTCCAGATCAATGGTGGTGGGAAGATAGTTCCTGGTAGCGTAATCAGTGTAGAATCCAAAAAATTCAAGTTGGAGAAGCATTCCAATCCGGAGACTGAAAAGAGCGGTAAGAAAAGAAGCAAAGACCGTTCTGGATTGAAATCAAGTAAGAAGAGGAGGAGTTGATCTTGTTGGAACATTAAGTCCTTCCATCTCGCTTTCTAATGCCAACTCATTTCCTCCCGGGGTTAGAGCGCGATTATGCATCTCATTGCAATAACCTTATTGTTTACAGCCATCTTCACTATTTATGCAATCATTTACATGTCTACAGATACTGCTCTTTCATCCCAATTCTGTGAAATTTTCTTGGAATATCTTTAAGCTATGTAAATAGGTTAGGAGTACAAGTTTTCTTGTCCCCTTCAGTCTATATAAAGTGCTACCGTTCATGGAAAGAAGCATTTTTCTGCACCCATATTTCTTGTGTCAAGTCTTCATCTAGCAATGATTCTAATATTAGTAAATACAACCAACACACTAATATTAGAATCATAATTGGGCCTGGGTCCTATTGGTATGTCAATTTGGTTAGTCTTTCGCACAAACGTCTCTATTATAGAGCGATCTTTAACTTTTGTTTTCAAATTTGGTAGTCTTAATTTTTTGTTACATCACACCTCAAGTGAAAAATATGTGGCAGAATTATCTATGCCACCTAAACAACAGACAATGTTCACTAAGCAGCATACGTTTATATTTTTTGTATCATAATTTAGAATAAAGGTATGCCTTTAAAATTCATAACATGTTACGCCGCAAATAAATTCATAATTAATGCATATACTAGTGGCTACACATCTTACGTTGCCAAATTTAATAGCCGCGAAAAAATATACTATTTTCTTTTAGTAGGTTGACATTAAATAGTTTTAAGAAACATTCAATGGTAATTTGAAAATTCATTGTCACACGTAAATACTGGGATGACCTATTACACGCTTATATTATATAAATTAAATTTCCAAGCACGTGCGTACATACACTCAAAAACTTAAAATAAAAAATTGGTTTTCCAAATTCGAAATTCAAGCTCGTTTCTTTGAGGAATTGATAAGTAAATCATTTCACTAGTTTGATTGCTTACTCTACTGTGAGAAAATGCTCTTTTTATTTTTTTTTTCTTCAATTTTGTGATGAATTTTTTCACGATTGAGCAGTGAAAAATAGTAATTTTAATGTGGCTAAAATAAGTTTGAGCAGACTTTGTAAGCAAGAAGAAGATCATGAGTTGAAAAAATTTGCGATGCAAACATGAATATCTTTTGTCTTGATGACTTCATGGACTCCAAAAAATTTGAGTAGAGGATATTGGAGTTGTCCTTGGGTAAGTGAATTCTATTCAAGTGTTGATCTTGAAGAGTTTATACTAATTTAATTGCTTTTATTTTAGAGTGCTAGATCATGCGATTTCTGGCTTTGAAAGGATGACGAGATTGATCCAAAATCAAAATTTGTTCTTCCTAAATTGTTGGAAAGAATTGGTGAGCTTGAGCAAAGAGTTGAATCTTCTGCAATTGGGAGCTTATAAAATTGATGACAAGCCTACTTTTAGGATAACCAAATCTGTGGAGAGCAAAATAGATATGAACAAAATAGAGTTTCAGTTGAATTATTTTAAAGATGATTTGAAGAAAATAAAGAAAAAGGGGAGAAATGGAAGATCAAGTTGGCTAAATTCAAAAAAAAAAGGGAGAAACAACTTTCTATTACTCTACTATATGTAATCACAAACTACTTTTTAAATTTCTGTTTATCACAAGATCACAATAACGCCGCGCATAGCGATAGCTTTAGTGCACCGGGCTGCCCTTTTTTTTAATCACAAGATCACAATAACCATTTCGTTCATGAAAAAATTATATCTCGTGCTTCATACTTCATAATACAACAAGGTGTAGATTCAAGATTTAAAGTTTATTGAGTTCAACTTTCACGCTAGACATTTTGTGTTACTAGAGTCAATTTGACTAATCTTTGAAGCAAAATTGAGTTAAATTAATTCAATTTAGATATCCAAAAACTATAAAAAAAAAATATTGTAAGTCGCAATCTTTCTCATATAAATATGATAAAGCATACGTTAAAGTATTGATCATTAGTCCATTCCCTTTGAATTTAAACAACGAAACAACGTGACAAATAAAAGTGAATTGAATGAGTATGAGTAAGAATCTAATCCTATTAAACAAGTATAATCACAAACCATCCACATTATAGCTGCTATATTAAGATGTATGTTTCAGTATCTACAATCATATGAAACATGTAATTTAAGTAATCGCAAGGGTAAAATAACTGCAAAAGTATAACTCATTTTTTGATTTTTCAAACTGAACAAGAAAAAATGAATATTTATTTTTAGTATGGTGGACAAATTATTTTAAAAACTTTCAAATAATACTCTATAGGACATAATTTGAGAAATATGTAGAAGAGAACTACCTGTATAAAAATATTCTTACCTTGTCTAATAAATTACACCCTTACATGAACTTGCTGAATTTACATGAGATATAATGCAAAAGAAATGTTACATTTTATAGGATTATGAGTAATAAGTAGTTGTTTTGGAATTCAATGGGATCAAATAGGAAAGGATATTAAGAATCATAAAACTATAGTGAAATATATCATCAATCAATATTTATCGAATTTGAAAAAGAGTCAGAAGAGATGGGAATAAGAATTTTCAGAAACATTTGAAATAGTTCGTTTTCAAGCAAAAGAGTCATCTTTTTGAAGCCAAAGATTCATTTTCAAGTAGTGTTCGATCGATTACGTATTAATCAATATTCTATTGATTGTTCTAAGTTTATCAACAAAAAAGATTTATCTAAGTCACTTTATTTCTTTTTGTCCAAGTTACTTTTATTTTTTCTTACACACTTTCATTTTTCTGTGCGAGTTAAAAAAATATCTCTATTACTGGGTCCGACATCTACATCTATGAATTGAAAGGTCCAAATAATCAACTCTGCTATCAGTTGTTAGAATTAATATGTCTTCGCAAGTTGTTCATTTCTAAAAATTGAAATTCTTCTTATTGGACGGTCATGATCTTCCCAAAAATCAAAATTCTTGATCAATGGAGGAACAATATCACCATTTTCATTCAATAAGATACCACAATGGATGATCGACTCATTTCATGCTTGAAAGAATCATAGGAAATCCTATGATAATCCGAATTCCTATTAATTTCTCAATGATATTCTATGATCAAGTCAATTAGCTGAATTCTGTGAAATCATTTAATAAAAGTTCATTGATATTATTTTTTTTATAAAGCAAATCGACCTTGATTCTCTGATAATCCCCAACACTTCTATTTCCATTAAAATACAAAAATCCCCTTTTCTGTGGTAAAGGCTCATATTGATGGAAACAATGAAAGAAACAACCGGTTGTATCCTTAAGCTCAATATTAGAAAGCTCGTCTAATATCTTTTTTACTAGTTGATACCTTAAGGGAACTTTAAGAACCAAATTTTTTTTTTTGATAACTAACAATTGATTTGTTAATCACCAAATGCAATCAAAAGGATAGTTTGTCACCGATATATAGAAAATACTTCAATTATTTAACATTTCAACAACAATAATAGATGTCTAAGTTAGCAATTTTAGCTCATTAAATGCTCTGTCAAGAGATAGATCAAATTTTTCAATAAAGTTACATTCAAATTTCAAGTACATGATACAATTCTACCAATAAAACAGAGGAAAATGAACAAATTATCTACCTAGTTGAAAATCTTCAACTCTGTGTGAAGACATTATGGATAACAACTTCAACATTATTAACTTCACAATAAAGTAGTACTTACTTACTTGTTACCATTGTAGAAAATGATGTTAGTGTTGCAGGTATCAAAGGCGCATGTAATTTCTTTAGATAAATAAAGAACAATGATTTACTGGTTGGGTCCAAGAAACTTTTTTTCCTTCCCATAGTCATGTTCTCGAGGGAAGTGTCAAGTTTAGATTTTTAAGACATAATTAAAGGAATAACTTTGCATCTCTGGTGAATGGAGAAAACTCTGTGGCCAGTTTCTTATGCTTAGTGTGCTGACAGTGGAATCGAGTATTAGTCTCACGACTGTCGGCTGTGGGAATATCTTGGGAAACCAAAAAAAAAAAAAGAATAACTTTGAATATATATAAAAAATAATTAGTTGACAATAAATATAGCCAATTTTTTTTAGAAAAAAATAGCACAAAAATAAACTAGTCAAAAAAAAATTACAACAAAAATAGCCGCTTTATGTGCGGCTTACACTTATCTTTAATATTCTGTGTTTCAGAAACAATTTCGTGTAATTAAGTAACGCTTGTAAGAACAAGTTTATCATATATATAATCTATATTTAATGTATTGTTATTGTACAAATAGTTAGGTAATCAGGGTGGCTCAAGGGTGAGGTTAGTAAAACCTTTGTTTTAAGCCCCCAAAATCTTAAGGACATAAAATTTAATTATTAATTTTATGATTTTATTTTCTTTTTGACAATATTGAATATAGTAAAAAAAAATTATCATGAAATTTTGAATTAAACTATTCAAATCTTTATAATAATAAATAATATATTTACAATGACATCTAAGGTAATGTATTGAAAATGAATGACAAACATATTATAACTTGAATCAATTCTTACTGTTATAAATAATAATATTACTATGTGAAATATAATACTACACTAAAGAGAACAATTAAGAAAAAACAAGAAAAAGCAACATTGATTTTTTTTATCTATTACATAAATATATATTTTTAAGGCCTCACATTTGAATTTGACTTTAGGCCACTAATTTTATTGAGACGCATATAATGTATATGTAATGTATTGATATTATATAAATGGTGTATAAATATGTATCAAAACTATATAAACAGTGTATAAATGTTTGTGGCGCAACCTGAGTTTTGAGTTTTGTGTGAAGTTTGAAGATAGAGGTCATGCTATGTTAGCAGTTGGATTCGGTTATGTGGGTGGAAATTTTTTTTTTGTGTTTGTAAGAATTCAGCTGAAGTTGCCTGGATCTAATGGGTACATGAGGTTTGATTTCTCAATGTTAGATACTTTTTAGGTGTTGGGAGACGTATATTTCAAATATCCAAATTAAGTACATCGTGCAGGTGGTTGTTTTTGGAGTTGTCTTTTGGATTATTATCTTTTATCTGTGCATGTTACAAAATATAAATCAACAATTTTGGTTCTTTTAGCTTATATGGTTTAATTGAATATATGAGTAAAAGAAAAATAGGAAGAAGAAATTGGTAAAAGATACCCAAAATCTTAATATTTTCAAGTAATATATGAATTTCTAATTGATTCAATTATGCAGCAAGAAAGTGATCAAACAGTCCCAAATTTTAAATATGAGTTCATTTAAATGTTTTGTATGTTTTGATATATAATCATTTGAAGCTGTAACGACTTAAATTTTTGATGAATTATGTAAAATATGTATTTCTGTGTGAATTGACTATTTTACCCCTTTTCATGGTTGTGTTGTGATATTTTGGGGTATGAGAATAATTGACACTGTTCTCAATGCATTTTAGTGTAATTTATGTGATATTGTGATTTTTGGTGGCTTGAGAAGCCTTATAATTGACTTCAGTCAACATATTTTGATTTGTGCACCGAATGACAAAACGGACTGCATCAACAGATCTGGAACATTGATTTTAGGATGGTAACTTAGTTGGTGTAGTTTGACGACTCTTAAATCTCATTTCGACTCTTGATTCGAAAAATTATAATTTTAGGTTACGGAAGTCAACTTTGTGAAAATGATATTTTTTTCAAAAATCTGATATCACCATTGAGTTTGAAGCATCAGATTTGATAGGGTAACATATTTCGTTTGCGTTCACGAGATTCCGGATGAATTTCAAGGGGTCCGTGGAGACTAGGACCCGATATATATCCATGTTTTGCCATTCTTTTCTCCATTTTGAGACTTTGAGCTTAGGATTTCACACTTTTAAGCAATTTTTCATTTCTAAGTTTGGGTAAGCTTCTAAACACCTATTTCAACTACCTTACTTTAATTTTATCATCTATTTCTTGTTTTAACATGGATTAAAGTGGAAATTGGGGATTTTAGCCCGGAAGGCCTAAAATTATATTTCTTCAATTTAAACCCCAATTTCTACTCATTTTCACTTGGGTAAGTTTCTAAACCTATTATTATTACTTTTCCAATCAATTTCATCTTCAAAACAACTTCAATTCTTGATTTTTAAAATAGATTTTGAGGACTTTACCCGATAAAGCTTGAAATTGATTTTTCTTCAATTTGGACCTCGATTTTAATTCGTTTTCGCTTGGGAGTTCAGCTGTAGACTCTAAAAATATGAAAAACATATTTTTGAAATAATGTTACGTTTTTTTCCATCTTTTTTGAAAACTCATTTTGAGGGTTCGTTTTGATCCCGACTTGAAATTAAACAATATGAATATCGTTGACTTTGTTTTGACGCATAGATTCTATATTTTTATGTTTTAGTTGATTCCGAGTCTGTTAGTGTAACATCACACAATCCTCTTCTTATCCCAATTAATTAAATTTTATTTATTTATTTATTATTCATTGGTTTCCAGCATAGCATGTTACCTTTTGATTTCCACCAAATAACATGTTGGTTTTCAGCACAAAAGCATGTTACTTTTACTTTCCAATAAATGGTTCTTTTTCCCCATCAGCCCTTTTTTTTAAAAGCTTTCCAGCAGTCTCTGTCCTTTCATTCCAGGAATTTATTAGTTGGAAAACATGTTACTTTTACTTTATAGCAAATGACTCTTTTCCTCCATCAGTTTTTTTATTTTTTAAAAAAAGCTTTCCAGTAGTAGCTGTTCTTTTATTAGTCTTCATAAGTTCAGCAGCCAACATTCCTTTTCTCTCAATCACAACTTCTAAGAAACAAAAGAGAATTGGTTGAGAATCAAGTACAAACTTCATCTTCCCATCTCAAGTTCTTTCAACGTTTAAAGAGGTATGTAAAATTATTTTCTTTCATGTTTTCTTTTGAGTTTTGTTCTCCTCTAATCCCAATTACTCTCAATATTGTTTGGATTGGTGGATCTCCACATCTTTTCCAACCTAATTGGGTTCTTTTATGAGTTTTTCTGAAAAAAATTTACAGTCTTCATTTTTATAAATATTCTATGAACTTTGGTGAGTGAATTTTAAACCAACGAATTTGCTGCAGAAGATTTTTTTTTTTTGTCTTGATTGGCATGAGAACTGCATGTGACTTTCCTCAACTTTAGTTCTCTTGAAACTACTAATAGATACACATATACCACTTGAAGTTACACTGGTCTAGACATACCAGACAAGTATGGTATATTTATTTTGTTGATTGCTTAAGTTGAATGATTTAATGCTTTTGTCATGTCTTAGATGTAGCTGTTATGTATATAGAACTCGTTTCTTTTTCTTCTCAAACAATGCGAACAGTTTCTGTGCTAGTTTTGTTTGCTTCATGTTGAACACTAACTGCACATAAGGACCTTAAAAATCCATGAGGTAACTCAAATAACATAGAAGCTTAACTAGGTGTTTTCTTCTCTATAGTTGGACAACATATAGCCTTGAGAATGAAATACTAAGCAGTAGTCGAAGGATAGAAAGTGTTAAGTTGCATAACTCTGCTTCTATTCATTGATAGGGTATAGCTAATTTGTAACAGAAACTGATAATAACATGATATGATCCATGTTTTCTCTGCAACACGTCATAACAGAATGTTTGCAATAGTTTCATATTCATAAGTGAGCAGCCTAAGAACTTATAAAAAAAAACATGAATAGACTCTTAAAAACTAGTAAGTCGTGATCATAAATTATAAGACATTGAACTTGAAAATTAACTATCACGCCTCTCCAGTAATGATGTTAGCTTGTGGTTATGAACCTGATACAGTTAACTCTCTATATAAGCCCTAAAGTGGCACTTCATGATTTCTAGCCTAAAACGGCAAAACTATGAATATGAGCCTAAAACAGCTAAATTATGTACATGAGCCTAATGAGGGTAGCACTTTGAATATAAATAAGTAAGATAATGTTATGAGCATAAGGGAGTGAGTTAGCTAACCGTGAAGCCATAGGTTTAAACAACAAATGCCCGAAACTATGTTTGCCGACATAGGATAGAGATTATTCCACAAGTGGATGACTCTTTTTATCATGTTTCCCAAAAGGGGGCTAACCATGGATACTTGCTAGAAAATCATGTCATGTCACGTCCTCTGCCCGGCAAGGTATAGGACGGCTTAGCTGATCGGGTCGAGATCAGACTCCATGCGCTCACATGGTGGTTTATGACGGTTCACTACTTCCTCCCACAAATAATCAAAGGAAATAAATTTACCTTAGTTAATTATAAGTTTAGTTTATATTCTTATTCCTTTCCGATTGACTTAACTTACTTTTAAATTTGAATTTTTGTAGTCATTTATTGTCTCTTGCTATACTATCCTCTTGAAATGATTTTACATACCAATACAATCCACGTATTGACCGCCTTTGGCGCTACATCATTTCATGATGTAGGTTCTAGCGCTCAAGTTCGCGGTCAGGCATCTCATTAGGATTTCTATCTTTTGCTATTGGTGAGCCTCTTTCCCACCAGGGCACCGGACGAGATATGGTTATTATATATTTTCTTTTCTTTCAGTATTGGTACTTTTTAGAGGCTTCACAGACTAGCGTAGTTGTCAAGTAAACTTTGTAATTTTCATTCTTCATTTATCATAACTATTGGTATTGTGGAACATTATGCGGTATTAACCATATTGGGTGAAGTTTTATCTCTTCAGAAAATCATAATTGAATTCTATGTTACTTCTGTTTCTTTATCCATTTGAAATAAAAGTATGCTCGGATGATATGCCAGAACATTCGCCCGTACTAGCTATAGTATCGGGTGCGTGCCACGCCCTGGGCCCCGGCTCGGGTCGTGACAAACTTGATATCAAAGCGAATTCAAATGTCCTAGGGTGTCTGTGAAGCCATGTCTAGTAGTATTTTTTATGGGTGTGAAGCACGCCACACTTATAATTAGAAGGCTACAGGGCATTTAGGAGATATTTTCCATTCTTTCATACTCTAGTTCATTCGACAAAACTCAACTCTATGAAGTTATTTTAACTCATTCTTGTCGCTTCTTCCAGATCATGCCTCCAAAAAGACCTGCCAGCAAGAGGGCCACTACCAATACTGGGGTTTCTTTCGGTGCCAATACTAGTAATATGCCCTCGACTCATGTGATGCATACCAGACATAGAGCTTGCACTCCTGGGAAGAATGTTACTACTGATGCACCTCCTATGGCACCTACTCCAGTTAGGAGACCTAGGGCATTCTCTATGCAACCTCCTCATACTGATGCTACCAATGGCGAATTTAGACATGCTATTCAGATGCTCACGCAACTTGTAGCATCTCAGTCCAGTCGTTCTGGTCCTACTAGCTCCAACTCTTATGAATCTTCTAATATTTCTAGGATCCAAGCATTCCTCAAGATGAATCCACCTACGTTCACAGGATCCAAGGTCGACGAGGATCCCTAAAATTTTATTGACGAAGTTGAAAAGATCTTAAGGGTTATGCATGCTAGTGACATAGAGGGAGTCGAGCTTGCGTCCTACCATTTGAAAGATGTTGCTAGAATATGGTATGATTAGTGGGAGCTTGCTCGTGGTGAAAATGCACCTCCTGCAGTGTGGGATGATTTTATAGATTCTTTCTTTGACCATTTCTTTCCACAAGAGCTAAGGGAGGCCAAGGTATAGGAGTTTATGAATTTAAAGCAGGAAAATATGAGTGTGAAAGAGTATGGTTTCAAGTTCACTAAATTTTCTCGATATGCTCCAGAGTTGGTATCTACAATGAGGGCTAAGATGCTAAAATTTGTGTCCGGACTTGCAAAACATGTATGAAAAGAGTGCAAAACGGCATTGTTGATTAGTGATATGGATATTTCCAGGTTGATGGTGTATGCTCAGCAGGTTGAGGAGAAAAAACAAAAATATAGAGAGGAATTCCAGAATAAGAGGGCCAAGTCAGCAGGTAATGAGTCTACTCAACAACGGTCAGGAAACGGGAACAAAAATTTCTTTCACAAGAGGTCATTTGGACCTGCCCCGTCTTCAGCTAGTGCACCAGCACCAAGGCCTAGGATCGACCAGCGTGTTCAGACAAATCAAAATTTCAGGGTTCAAGGTTCTCAGTCACAGAAAGGTGGAAGTCAGTAGGTTCCCTTATATCCTGCTTGTACTATTTGTGAAAAGAATCACCCAGGCGAGTGTCGTTATGGCAAAGGTGTATGTTATGGGTGTGGTCAGCGGGGTCATATGCAAAAATATTGTCCATCAACAAAGAATGTTAATGGGGGCAACAGAGCCCAATCTTCTGCTTCAGTTCCAGCAGCAGGTCAGAGCACTACTCTGGGGATCGGTAGAGTTCAGAATCGTCTGTATGCTTTGGGAAATCGCCAGGATTTGGAGGCTTCTCCTAATGTAGTTACTGGTATGTTGAAAGTCTTTTCTCATGATGTTTATGTGCTACTTGATCCTGGTGCTTCTTTGTCCTTTGTGAACCCATATGTAGCTATGAAGTTTGAAGTTTTTCCCGAACAAATCCTAAAGCCATTTTCTATTTCCACTCCTGTTGGCAAGTCTATTATTGCTAGACAAGTTTATAGAGATTATGTAGTTACCGTCCTCCATAAAGACACCATAGTTGACTTATTTAAGTTGGACATGGCGGACTTTGATGTCATATTGGGTATGGACTTGTTATATTCAAGTTATGCTTTCATTGATTGTAGAACGAGGGTGGTAAAGTTTCAGTTTCCCAATGAACCAGTTCTTGAATGGGAAGGTAGTTTTGTCATGCCTAAAAGAAAGTTCATATTATATCTTAAGGCTCGAAAAGAGATATATAAAGGGTGTATTTACCACTTGGTCCGTGTCAAAGTTCCTAAGTCAGAAATACCTCCACTTCAGTCCGTTCCTATTGTCAATGAGTATCCGGAAGTTTTTTCTTATGATCTTCCAGGAGTTCCTCCGGATAGGGAAATAGATTTTGGGATTGATCTTCTCCCCGATACTCAACCTATCTCCATTCCATCATATAGAATGGCTCCTGCAGAGTTAAGAGAGTTGAAAGAACAGTTGAAAGATCTTCTTGATAAAGGTTTTATAAGGCCTAGCTCTTCTCCTTGGGGTGCACCAGTCTTGTTCATGTGTAAGAAGGATGGTTCACTTCGGATGTGCATCGATTATCGCCAGCTGAATAAAGTCACTATAAGGAATAAGTATCCCATTCCTAGAATAGATGACTTATTTGATCAATTACAAGGTGCCAAGTATTTTTCTAAAATAGATTACCATCAGTTAAAAGTTAGAGAATGTGATATTTCGAAGACAACTTTTTGAACCCGATATGGTCATTTTGCATTTTTAGTCATGTCCTTTGGTTTGACTAACGCACCTGCAGTTTTTATGGACCTTATGTATAGGGTGTTTAAACCATATTTGGATATGTTCGTGATCGTCTTCATTGATGATATTTTGGTGTATTCTCAAAGTAAGGAAGAACATGTTGATCATCTTAGAATTGTCCTTCAAACACTTAAGGACCATGAGTTGTATGCTAAATTCTCTAAGTGTGAATTTTGGTTGGATTCGGTAGCATTTTGGGGCCATATTATTTCTGGTGACGGCATCCAGGTTGATTCTCAAAAGATTGAGGCAGTGAAAAATTGGCCCAGACCTACTACACCTTTTGAAATTAGAAGCTTTATGGGTCTAGCTAGTTACTACAGGAGATTTGTAGAAGGATTTTCCTCCATTGTTGCTCCTTTAACTAGATTGACTCAGAAAATGGTCAAGTTTCAATGGTCGGAGGCATGTGAGAAGAGTTTTCAGGAGCTGAAAGATAGATTGACCTCCACACCAGTATTGTCTTTATTGGAGGGAAATGAAGGGTTCGTGGTTTATTGTGATGCTTCACGGGTCGGTATTGGTTGTGTATTGATGCAACGTGGTAAGGTCATAGCCTATGCCTCAAGGAAGCTTAAAAATAATGAGAGGAATTACCCCACTCACGATCTTGAATTAGAAGCAGTGGTCTTTGCTTTAAAGATTTGATGACACTATCTTTATGGGGTACATGTTGATATTTTCACTGATCATAAAAGCCTCCAATATGTTTTTAGTCAGAAGGAGTTGAATCTCCGACAAAGGAGGTGGCTTGAGTTACTCAAGGACTATGATTTAAGTTTGCTCTATTATCCTGGTAAGGCAAACGTAGTTGCAGAAGCTCTTAGTAGGTTGTCTATGGGGAGTCTTGCACATGTGGAGGAAGAGAAGAAAGGACTCACGAAAGATATTCATTGTCTTGCTAATTTAGGAGTCCGACTCCTAGACTCTGAGGACGGTGGGGTGGTTGTACAAAATATATCAGAATCATCCCTAGTGTCAGAAGTTAAAGAAAAGTAGAATAATGATCCCATTCTTTTGCAATTGAAGAAAAACGTTCTACAACAAAAGGATATGGCTTTTGAGAAAGGGGGAGATGGTGTTCTGAGGTACCAGGGAAGACTTTGTGTCCCAGATGTTGATGGATTGCGAGAAAGGATCATGGAAGAAACACATTATTCCAGGTACTCCATTCACCCGGGATCCACTAAAATGTATCATGATTTAAAGGAAATTTAATGGTGGAACAACATGAAGCGAAATATTGCTAACTTTGTACTCAAGTGCCCAAATTGTCAGCAGGTTAAGGTCGAACATCAAAAACCTGGTGGTTTTGCTCAAGATATAACTCTACCTGTATGGAAGTGGGATATGATAAATATGGATTTTGTGACAGGGTTACCACGTTCTCGACATCAACATGACTCAATTTGGGTGATTGTGGATCGGATGACTAAGTTTGCTCATTTCTTGCCTGTTAAGATGACATAATCAGTTGAGGATTATGCCCGACTGTATATTCGGGAAATTGTCAGGTTGCATGGAACCCCCGTGTCTATCATTTCAGACAGAGGCACCCAGTTTACTGCTCATTTTTGGAGGTCCTTCCATAGAGGTTTGGGTACGCAGGTGAACTTTAGTACTGCTTTCCACCCTCAGACGGATGGTCAAGCGGAGCGTACTATTCAGACACTAGAGGACATGTTGAGGGCATGTGTTCTTGATTTCAAAGAAAATTAGGAAGAACACCTACCTCTTATTGAGTTTGCATACAATAATATTTACCACTCAAGTATTCAGATGGCTCCTTTCGAAGCTTTATACGGGAGAAGATGTAAATCTCCTATTGGGTGGTTTGAGGTTGGTGAAACTAAGTTATTAGGCCCAGATTTGGTTTATCAAGCTGTCGAGAAGGTTAAGGTTATTCGAGAGAGGTTGAAAACTGCTCAGAGTCGCCAAAACTCCTACTCAGATAGGAAGCGTAGGGACTTAGAGTTTAAGGTAAATGGTTGGGTATTCCTGAAGGTGTCACCAATGAAGGGTGTCATTCTTTTTGGAAAGAAAAGGAAGCTTAGTCCCCGTTATATTGGTCCATACCAGATTTTGAGAAAAATTGGAAAGGTTGCCTATGAGTTAGATTTGCCCATGGAACTAGACTTAGTTCATCCGGTATTTCATATATCCTTACTTAGGAAGTTTGTGGGTGACCCTACTCTTATAGTCCCGACGGAGAGTGTTGGTATAAAAGATTCATTGAATTATGAAGAAGTTCCCATTGAGATATTAGATCGTCAAGTTCGCAAGTTGAGAATAAAGGAAATTGTTTCAGTAAAAATGTTGTGGAGAAATCAAAAGTTTGGGGAAGCTACTTGGGAATCAGAGGAAGAAATGAAGGCAAGATATCCTCACCTATTCACTTCTCAAGAGGAGGCAATGAAGGTAATAATGCAAATCCTTACTCACGATATTCCATAAATTCTTGCTCTTCATTTTTTCATGCCCCATGGTACGCCTATCTTAAATCGTGCTTATGTCTATTGCCGTTTGTTCATAATTTGTATTTTCTCTTGGTGAGTTTCTTTTGGAGTTTCGGCGTTATGGTGAGAAATATAATCATAAGAGAAGTTCATTTCTAGAAGTTTCATTTCCTAATAATAGTGTGTTGAGTTTTACACGAATATATAACCTTCATTCGAGGACGAATGAACCCAAGAGGGAGATATTGTAACATCACACAATGCTCTTCTTATCCCAATTAATTAATTATTATTTTTAATTTATTATTCATTGGTTTCCAGCATAGCATGTTACCTTTTGATTTCCACCAAATAACATGTTGGTTTCCAGCACAAAAGCATGTTACTTTTACTTTCCAATAAATGGTTCTTTTTCCTCCATCAGCCTTTTTTTTAAAGCTTTCCAGCAGTCTCTGTTCTTTCATTCCAGGAATTTATTAGTTGGAAAACATGTTACTTTTACTTTATAGCAAATGGCTCTTTTCCTCCATCAGTTTTTTTTTTTAAAAAAAAGCTTTCCAGTAGTAGCTGTTCTTTTATTAGTCTTCATAAGTTCAGCAGCCAACATTTCTTTTCTCTCAATCACAACTTCTAAGAAACAAAAGAGAATTGGTTGAGAATCAAGTACAAACTTCATCTTCCCATCTCAAGTTCTTTCAATGTTTAAAGAGGTACGTAAGATTATTTTCTTTCATGTTTTCTTTTGAGTTTTGTTCTCCTCTAATCCCAATTACTCTCAATATTGTTTGGATTGGTGGATCTCCACATCTTTTCCAACCTAATTGGTTTCTTTTATGAGTTTTTCTGAAAAAAATTTACAGTCTTCATTTTTATAAATATTCTATGAACTTTGGTGAGTGGATTTTAAACCAACGAATTTGCTGCAGAAGATTTTTTTTTGTCGTGATTGGCATGAGAACTGCATGTTACTTTCCTCAACTTTAGTTCTCTTGAAACTAATAATAGATACACATATACCACTTGAAGTTACACTGGTCTAGACATACCAGACAAGTATGGTATATTTATTTTGTTGATTGCTTAAGTTGAACGATTTAATGCTTTTGTCATGTCTTAGATGTAGTTGTTATGTATATAGAACTCGTTTCTTTTTCTTCTCAAACAATGCGAACAGTTTCTGTGCTAGTTTTGTTTGCTTCATGTTGAACACTGACTGCACATAAGGACCTTAAAAATCCATGAGGTAACTCAAATAACATAGAAGCTTAACTAGGTGCTTTCTTCTCTATAGTTGGACAACATATAGCCTTGAGAATGAAATACTAAGCAGTAGTCGAAGGATATAAAGTGTTAAGTTGCATAACTATGCTTCTATTCATTGATAGGGTATAGCTAATTTGTAACAGAAACTGATAATAACATGATATGATCCATGTTTTCTCTGCAACACGTCATAACAGAATGTTTGCAATAGTTTCATATTCATAAGTGAGCAGCCTAAGAACTTATAAAAAAAAAACATGAATAGACTCTTAAAAACTAGTAAGTCGTGATCATGAATTATAAGACATTGAACTTGGAAATTAACTATCACACCTCTCCAGTAATGATGTTAGCTTGTGGTTATGAACCTGATACAGTTAACTCTCTATATAAGCCCTAAAGTGGCACTTCATGATTTCTAGCCTAAAATGGTAAAACTATGAATATGAGCCTAAAACAGCTAAATTATGTACATGAGCCTAATGAAGGTAGCACTTTGAATATAAATAAGTAAGATAATGTTATGAGCATAAGGGAGTGAGTTAGCTGACCGTGAAGCCATAGGTTTAAACAACAAATGCCCGAAACTATGTTTGCCGACATAGGATAGAGATTATTCCACAAGTGGATGACTCTTTTTATCATGTGTCCCAAAAGGGGGCTAACCATGGATACTTGCTAGAAAATCATGTCATGTCACGTCCTATGCCCGGCAAGGTATAGGACGGCTTAGCTGATCGGGCCGAGATTAGACTCCATGCGCTCACATGGTGGTTTATGACGGTTCACTACTTCCTCCCACAAATAATCAAAGGAAATAAATTTACCTTAGTCAATTATAAGTTTAGTTTATATTCTTATTCTTTTCCGATTGACTTAACTTACTTTTAAATTTGAATTTTTGTAGTCATTTATTGTCTCTTGCTATACTATCCTCTTGAAATGATTTTACATACCAATACATTCCACGTATTGACCGCCTTTGGCGCTACATCGTTTCATGATGTAGGTTCTAGCGCTCAAGTTCGCGGTCAGGCATCTCATTAGGATTTCTATCTTTTGCTATTGGTGAGCCTCTTTCCCACCAGGGCGCCGGACGAGATATGGTTATTATATATTTTCTTTTCTTTCAGTATTGGTACTTCTTAGAGGCTTCACAGACTAGCGTAGTTGTCAAGTAAACTTTGTAATTTTCATTCTTCATTTATCATAACTATTGGTATTGTGGAACATTATGCGGTATTAACCATATTGGGTGAAGTTTTATCTCTTCAGAAAATCATAATTGAATTCTATGTTACTTCTGTTTCTTTATCCATTTGAAATAAAAGTATGCTCGGATGATATGCCAGAACATTCGCCCGTACTAGCTATAGTATCGGGTGCGTGCCACGCCCTGGGGCCCGGCTCGGGTCGTGACAAACTTGGTATCAAAGCGAGTTCAAATGTCCTAGGGTGTCTGTGAAGCCGTGTCTAGTAGTCTTTTTTATAGGTGTGAAGCGCGCCACACTTACAATTAGAAGGCTACAGGGCATTTAGGAAATATTTTCCATTCTTTCATACTCTAGTTCGTTCGATAAAACTGAACTCTATGAAGTTATTTTAACTCATTCTTGTCGCTTCTTCCAGATCATGCCTCCAAAAAGACCTGCCAGCAAGAGGGCCACTACCAATACTGGGGTTTCTTCCGGTGCCAACACTAGCAATATGCCCTCGACTCATGTGATGCATACCAGACATAGAGCTTGCACTCCTGGGAAGAATGTTACTACTGATGCACCTCCTATGGCACCTACTCCAGTTAGGAGACCTAGGGCATTCTCTATGTAACCTCCTCATACTGATGCTACCAATGGAGAATTTAGACATGCTATTCAGATGCTCACGCAGGTTGTAGCATCTCAGTCTAGTCGTTCTAGTCCTACTAGCTCCAACTCTCATGACTCTTCCAATATTTCTAGGATCCAAGCATTCCTCAAGATGAATCCACCTACGTTCACAGGATCCAAGGTCGACAAGGGTCCCTAAAATTTTATTGACGAAGTTGAAAAGATCTTAAGGGTTATGCATGCTAGTGACATAGAGGGAGTCGAGCTTGCGTCCTACCATTTGAAAGATGTTGCTAGAATATGGTATGATTAGTGGGAGCTTGCTCGTGGTGAAAATGCACCTCCTGCAGTGTAGGATGATTTTATAGATTCTTTCTTTGACCATTTCTTTCCACAAGAGCTAAGGGAGGCCAAGGTATAGGAGTTTGTGAATTTAAAGCAGGAAAATATGAGTGTGAAAGAGTATGGTCTCAAGTTCACTAAATTGTCTCGATATGCTCCAGAGTTGGTATCTACAATGAGGGCTAAGATGCTAAAATTTGTGTCCGGACTTGCAAAACATGTACGAAAAAAGTGCAAAGCGGCATTGTTGATTAGTGATATGGATATTTCCAGGTTGATGGTGTATGCTCAGCACATTGAGGAGAAAAAACAAAAATATAGTGAGGAATTCCAGAATAAGAGGGCCAAGTCAGCAGGTAATGAGTCTACTCAACAGCGGTCAGGAAACGGGAACAAAAATTTCTTTCACAAGAGGTCATTTGGACCTGCCCCGTCTTCAGCTAGTGCACCAGCACCAAGGCCTAGGATCGACCAGCGTGTTCAAACAAATCAAAATTTCAGGGCTCAAGGTTCTCAGTCACAGAAAGGTGAAAGTCAGTAGGTTCCCTCATATCCTGTTTGTACTATTTGTGGAAAGAATCACCCAGACGAGTGTCGTTATGGCAAAGGTGTATGTTATGGGTGTGGTCAGCGGGGTCATATGCAAAAAGATTGTCCATCAACAAAGAATGTTAATGGGGGCAACAGAGCCTAATCTTCTGCTTCAGTTCCAGCAGCAGGTCAGAGCACTACTCTGGGGATCGGTAGAGTTCAGAATCGTCTGTATGCTTTGGGAAATCGCCAGGATTTGGAGGCTTCTCCTAATGTGGTTACTGGTATGTTGAAAGTCTTTTCTCATGATGTTTATGTGCTACTTGATCCTGGTGCTTCTTTGTCCTTTGTGACCCCATATGTAGCCATGAAGTTTGAAGTTTTTCCCGAACAAATCCTAAAGCCATTTTTTATTTCCACTCCTGTTGCCAAGTCTATTATTGCTAGACAAGTTTATAGAGATTATGTAGTTACCATCCTCCATAAAGACACCATAGTTGACTTATTTGAGTTGGACATGGTGGACTTTGATGTCATATTGGGTATGGACTGGTTATATTCAAGTTATGCTTCCACTGATTGTAGAACGAGGGTGATAGGTTTGGGCGATAGGTTTACTTGTCAAGGTTCATCGCGACAAGTGCCATCATAGCCCTTGATTTTTGAGTCGTGACCGAAACGATTTAAAAAAATCGATTGGTTACCCTCCTACTTTGGGACCTGGTCCCAAACAAATGCAAACAACAAGAAACTAAAAAAAAAAGTACGTAAAAGTAAATAGTCAAAGAACACAATAAATTTTACGTGAAAGCTCCTTGCTCAAGGGAGAAAAACTATGACATGCCTCCAGAATTTCTAGCAGCTCCACTAATATTCAAACAACCTTGAATACAGACTCCATGACATCAAGGATTGAACTCCTAATCGTTCTTCAACTTGCAATACCTCTATTACAATAAACTCAGTGCAATAACTCTATTGCACACTGACCTAGCTAACAATAACTGAATCACGAAACTAACTCTAGCTTTTGTCAACTAACTCTAGATAATATTTTACCGAGAGAATCAAAGGACGAGCACCTACTGATAATGAACTTAAAGTAATAGACAACATTTACAGACTCAATACAACTAGAGTTCTAAGACACTAGCAGCGACTGAGCAGGTCCCTTGTTGTTGAGCCTTTGAATCAGCAAAGCTTCAAGAGATTTGATGTGTTTTGGAATATGGAAGCATTAGGTTTTCTTGTTGTTGAAATGGGCATTTATAAGAGACTAAAAATCTAGGATGAATATCATTGGTTGAGACAAAAAGGGGACCAACCTTTATGTTCAGCTGTAATACTGACCAATGACAATGACGTAAATGCGGCCAACCAGATCCTTAAGTAGTTGTAACTTTTGTCATCACACGATCTCCAGGAACCAGATCCCAAGAGATAATTTGTCAATCATAAAAATTGAGAACTTAACACGATTCATATTTGTGTTATGTTGAATTTTATTTTATTTTTTAAAAAGAAGAAGAAGCTAGAAAGATGAAATTGTAGTAGTAGAAGAAGAAGAATTGGAGGAAAAGAAAGGTCGAGTGGCCATTTTCCGAACAATTGATTATTATTTTGGTAAATAATATTCGAAAGGCTATTAGTCATAATAATCTCTAGTTAATCAAATAAATTTCTAATAAATCTTTTTTTAAGAGAAGTGTCAAAATAGCAGAGATCAAATAAAATAAAATGAAGGGTATAATATTTATAAAATTAGCATTGTATAGAAATTGTCATTTAGTAGTTAAACTAATCTTATAACTAGGAGTAATCCCCAAAATAAATTTTTACTTAAATTTTTAAAATTAAAAGCACTTTATCTTGAACTTAAAGTAGATGAAAAAATTGTAGCTTTTCCAGTAATATTACGAGCAAAATTGAACCTATTTTCTCTTGTTTTTGGAGCAACCATTAGTCTTGAAAAATAGTTCTCCTCCTTCATCCATAATATAAAGGAAAAGTTACATAAATTCCCAAACATTTATATCATATCTACTTATTTTTTCATTACTTTAAATTAATTACATAAAATCTCATTTCTAAATAGCCCCCAAATACACGAGAACACATATGTATCCGTGACTATATAATATATTCGTGTCATTTTTAATGATATATTATGTAACAATGAAAACTTATGAGAGAGTATTAGCTCTTGTATTAGTGAAATTTATGTTGTTTGGGGTCAAAATTTTCTCATACAGTCTTGAAAAATTGAGCCTAAGATTTAATTTCTGTTATGGGTTGTTCGATGGGCATAAGTTTAGAATGACCTAAATTGAGTTGGTCTTGATATTTGCCCATCATAAAAAATCTTACAAAAATTATTTTTAAGGAATTATCATGATTTGTTCGTCCCTCTTAATAACTCTCACATATATAAGACAGACGTTCTAACTCGTCCATAAGACAAACGTTTTTGATATTTCAAGATAATGAATTTGCATAAATTGATCAAAAATTTTGTCTTATAAGTAAACGTTAGAACTTAAATATATTGTCCATAAGACTGATGTTCTAACTCTTGCCTATAAGACATACACAAAAGTCATTTTAAGACGGTGAACCTACTAATTGATCACAAGTTTTGCCGTATAGGTAGATAATCGAAAGATTTTTTTTGAATCCAACCCAACATGAATTTTTAGCGAAAATCATTTTTCGGAAGATAGAGAAAGATACAAAACTTTACTATGTATATTTTAATTTCAAATTATATATCTAAAACAAGATAAAGTTGATTTTATTTTTCTAATTTCACGAATGAAAGAACTACTCTTGATGATAAAGGCTTTTTAATATAGATCAAAAAAGAGCTATCCTCAACTTTAGTTTTGATTCATTCTATGATTAGATCACAAAAATAAAAATTTAAGACCGTACACTTTACGAAATAAACATTTAAATTCAAGATGGAAACACTTTGGGAACATAGATGTAGTAATTTTTACCGGGGGCTCGGATTCGAGTCTGAATATGAAAATATCCTTAGTAGGGAGCGTTTTTTTTCGAATAGGGCTCTACGCGACGTGAATTCGATACCGAACACAAAAAAAATAATTTGCACGGCCCAAGAGTTTTCTAGACAGGTACTACAATTTTTTCTACATGTTTCTTCCCCGCCAAGAATGTTCAATTAGACCTACAATTTCTCCAACATCATTCATGTTAACAAAAATGGAGTTATTCGAAACGATGCCATCATCAAAGACAATTTTGACTGCAGCAACTTCTCTTACTGCCTCAGCAATTCTCTTTAAATCCATAGCTAATGACCTTGTACCTCAACAAATTCAGTTATTCTTTTCTTCACGATTTCAGAAATTATCGAACCGTTTTACTTCGCAGTTGATTGTGGTTATTGAAGAGTGTGAAGGTCTAACTACCAACCACATGTTTGATGCTGTTAACGTTTATTTAGGTGCAAAGGTTAATGGTTCGACTCAAAGGATTAAAGTTAATAAGCCTGATAAAGATGAAGGCCTCGAAGTTACTGTTGACAGGTAAATTTGATTATAGTCACTCATCTAGTTTAATTTGTTTGTCTGGTTTTGATTGGCACCTAACTTAAAATGTAAGTAAGGTTTTTGAATATATAGTTAGACTGTACCCAAAAACTTGTACTTTAATCTTGTGATTTAATGTTAACGTGGAGAGTTGGAGATTAAAAAGTACCAAAAGAATGTACTTTAATCTTGTGATTTAATGTTAGCGTGGAAAGTTGGAGATTAGAAAGTTGTCAAAAAGGAAAGAGACGTTGTTTGAACTAGACTAAAGAGAAACTAAGATAAACAGATTGAAAAGGGGGGAGTACCTATTTATACTGAGTTAGTACTAGTATATGCAGTATTTTGTGAAAGTTGATGACTTTGGCCCTTTTCTTGTTTTTTGTGATAATTGTGGTGTTCGGCTGGGTCCGGTATCATGTAACTTTGTTCACAATGGAAAGAAATCTCCTAGTGTTTTGTCTTTGGGAATAGGACCTGAGACGTCATAGCGCTCAGCCCATGTAATTGACCACTAGGTCACACCCTTGGGTGCGGTGTCCCTTTTGAACAATATTTGGTTGAATTTGAGTGAAGATCAAACTTAGAAATTGATTTCGGAGAAGCTGAGGTCGGAATCAGTTTTTTAAGTTTATGGATTCTGAATTTAACACGAGTACATGATTCAAGCTGAAGTTACTGGTTTTGAACCTGTAACGAGTTGAAATTGTGTTTGAACCGGAGTTTTGCTTAGAATAAACGTTGATATTTTGTGAGGGAAAGTCATAATTTTGTCTGGATTTTTCCTCAACTCAGCTCATCAATTTCAATTTCTCTATGAAGATGGAATGACAGATAAAATTGTTTAGAACAAACACTGATTTACAAATAAAACTTTCACAAATTTGTGAACATGTGTGGGTCCAAAGGCTGTCTTAAACTTTTTGAAATCTGTTTATCTGTTAGGTACCAGGAAGTAACAGATTCTTATGAAAATGTCAAATTCACATGGATCATGAAGTCCAGGGGAATCAAACAGAGTGAAAAGAGCACCAATCCGAAGACAGAACTTCGATATTTTGAACTAAGTTTTCACAAGAAGCAAAAGGAGATGGCTTTAAAATCTTATTTACCATATATACTGAGGAGGGCCAAAGAGATTAATGAAGAGAAAAGGGTAGTACGGCTACACACTGTAGACTATAACGGGACTGATTATTGGAGTTCCGTGGTGTTAAACCATCCCGCAACATTTGATACCATGGCTATGGAACCAGAAATGAAGAAGGAGCTGATCGAGGATCTTGACATGTTTGTAAGTAGGAAAGATTATTATAGGAGAGTTGGCAAAGCATGGAAACGAGGGTACTTGTTATATGGACCGCCTGGTACTGGAAAGTCGAGCTTAGTTGCAGCTATGGCTAATTACCTTAAGTTTGATGTTTATGACTTGGATCTAAGAGAGGTGCAGTGCAATTCGGATTTGAGAAGGTTGTTGATCGGTTCAGCAAATCGCTCTTTACTTGTGATCGAAGACATTGATTGCAATGTGGGGTTAAAGAATAGGGAAAATGAGAATGACACAACTGAAGATGACAAGGTATGGTGATGCATTTCTTATTCACATTGGCATTGGAGCGTCTTTTTGTAGCTATGTACAACGTTGATTGTGATCTTTACAATGTTATTCGTGTTTGAAGCATATGATTACATTGATGACTAATGAAACAATAGAATGGATCTTCTAAGACTTGCATGAATATATATATTTTGCTAAAGAATCTATAAATGCAGATTACACTCTCTGGGCTGTTGAACTTCATAGATGGCTTGTGGTCGAGTTGTGGAGATGAACGAATCATTGTGTTCACAACGAATCACAAGGACAGACTTGATCCTGCATTGTTAAGACCTGGACGTATGGATGTGCACATTGAGATGTCATACTGCACCTTCAGTGGTTTCAGAATACTTGCATCTAATTACCTAAAGGTAGACGAGCACAGTCTGTTTAAGGCAATTGAAGATCTGTTCCGGATAGTTAAGGTAACACCAGCTGAAGTAGCAGGAGAGTTGATGAAGAGCAACAACTCCAACGTTGCACTAGATGGCCTCGTCAAATTCCTTCAAAACAAGGAACATGTTGTTATGACAAGAAGCTAAACAACATTGCTGACTAAAACAGATAAGACTTTAGATCTCCATTATAGAGTGATTGATATTCTTTCATATGTTTGGAAACAATAATGTTACAGCTTTTTCTGATGCTTTTGGAACATAATTATCTTGATTCAATTGATTCTTGTTCATCATTGGCCGACCTATTATTCCTAAGCTTACTCGTGTTACGAATTTCGGTGCAATAGATTGCTAATTTTATTACCAATCTAGACAAAGAAAACCAGTATATCTTAGGAAAAGAAAGATACAATGGTACAGTCTTTGAACATACTATCTGTGGCTTATTTTCTCCTACTGGTTGTCGTGTAAGCTTCGATGTTGCCACTGTCTTGTCTAAGCATTCTGCTTCTTCTCCAAAATTCATCTTCATGTACATCAGAATCAGTTAAGATGCATAAGATAGCGATATATGCAAAAAAAGCTACTAAAAATCACATTCACCGTTGATGTCTTTAGTGTTCTCCACGGCCCTTTATCCGACCTTAAACAACCACCATCATTTTCACACGTACAGCTACCACCTAGAAAATCTGGCAACTCGCTGAGAATTACATAATTTACCCCAGATGTTAATGATAAGGAACACTATAATTGCTTTGCATAGGAAAAAAATTTTAGAGATGATTACCATTCGTCAATGATTTCAAGCAGTTTGCCTTGATAATTGTTGCCGAGAACCTAGAAATTTTAGAAATAGTTCTTGATGAGCAACGTATAAAATGTCGGTTGAACTAATGTTCCTCCATCCTCAAAGATTAAGACCAACTTTCAAGTTGATTTTGGACGTCAATGAACCTCTTTCTTCATAATAAGACTAAGATATTGATTACCAACAGATGATAGAAGGGCAGCTTGGTGCACAAAGCATTTCTCGTTCACTCAGGGTCCGGGAAGGGCCACACCCCGAGGGATGTGATATAGACACCCTACCCTGATGCAAGCATCAATGAGTAATTCCACTGCTCGAACCCGTGATTTATAAGTCACACGTAGACAACTCATCGTTGCTCCAAGTCACCCCTTATACCAACAGATGATAGAACAAAATATAATGGAACCTGAGAAAAACTTGCTCAAGGGGAAAAAAGCATGTCATACATGAATCTTGGAAGTTGTTTCAGGGTCAAGAAAAGTCTTGAGTATATGCCAGAGTAGCCTAAATCTCGGTCCAGCGTTTATGACAAACATTTCACCGAGTGTCTGCAAAATTTTGTTGTCAACTTTAGATCTTATCTAGCAGTTTTATGTGACAGTATGCAAAGGCAAAAAATGAAAAAGTGGAATCATTAGAAGTCCTGTCTAATAACTATAGCTAGTAAGGGGTATATAGAATTACTTCAGGGTAATAGTTATTATCAATTTTCTGCAGCTGCGAGATCACTTCTCGTACAGGTTTCGTAAAGTTCCTCAAACTCTATAACATAGAAAAAAAAAACATTATGAAAATTTGAACCATAAGAACCACATTGTTAAGAATCCACCAGGAAAGTTTACTATACCACTCCTTCGACATCCAGAATGGTAACACCTCTATCGATAGGTCTTTTGGCTGCTACAGAGCAAGCAGGAAATCGGAAGGCAATAGACTTCTCAAATTCTTGAACGTGATATTTAACATAACGATCCAAAGTAGTTCCTTCCAAAAGTTTATCAATGTTCATTAGCCCCAATCTTTCAATATAAACTGGCCTTCCTTCCTTATCCGTGCCATGATAACCTTGAGGGTAGTTTTGCAGAACTTGATCCCTTTCTTGGAAGTTGAAATCCTGAACAAAATAGTGTGTATGATCAAGAAACTAAGTCTGTGAACATATAAAAACTGTGAACTACTATTTAGTTAAAGAATTTAAACCAAAATCAACAACAACAAACGCAGTGTGTTCCCACAAAGTGAGGTCTGGGGAGGGTAAGATGTACGCAGTTCATACCGCTACCTCCGAAGAAGTAGAGAGGTTGTTTCCGATAGACCCCCGGCTCAAGATAAAGAATCGTAGACAAGGAGATGGATTACATAACAGAAAAAGGCGTAAGGAATAATAAAAAGTAAATCAGAGCAATACGAAAATACGAGGGATAGTGCAACACGAATTAAGAAAATAGCAACTGAGAAATTATGAATGGGACACCCACGTATAAGTAACAAATACTCACAACCATAGACACCTATGAACACAGTCCTAAAATTACTAACCCGGCTACACAAGATCTCTCCTGATGGCTTGCTACAACCTACACCCTCCCGCTAGCCTTCTACCCTTATCCGCGACCTCCACACCTTCCTATCTAGGGTCATGTCCTTAGTAAGCTGCAGCTGCTCCATGTCATGCCTGATCATCTCCCTCCAGTATTTCTTCGGCCTACCTCTACCCCTCCTGAAGTCATCCAACGCTAGCTTCTCACACCTACGAACTGGGGCATCCGCGTCCCTCCTCATCACATGTCCAAACCATCTCAACCTTCCTTCCCGCATCTTGTCCTCCACCGATGCCACTCCCATCTTCTCCCAGATAATCTCATTCCTAACTCTGTCCCTCTAGTAAGCCCACACATCCAATTCAACATCCTCATTTCCGCCACCTTCAATTTTTGAATGTGGGAGTGTTTGACTGACCAACACTCCGCGCCATACAACATGGCCAGACGGACTGGCTGTCACTCTATAGAATTTGCCTTTAAGCTTAAGGGGCACTTTCTTATCACACAACACTCCCGAGGCGAGCCTCCACTTCATCCAACCTGCTCCAATACGATTAGTGACATCCTCATCAATCTCACCATTCCCCTGGATCATAGACCCAAGATACTCAAACCAATCCCGCTTACAAACATCCTGGAGTCCAACCTCACCACTACATCGTCCTCCTGCCTCTAGTCACTAAACTTGCATTCTAAATACTCCGTCTTGGACCTACTCAACCTGAACCCCTTCGACTCAAGGGTTTGCCTCCAAACCTCCAATTTGTCGTTCACGCCCCTCCGCGTCTCATCAATCAAACACTATATCATCCCCAAATAGCATACACCAAGGCACCTCGCCTTGAATACTCCGCGTCAACACGTCCAGCACCAACGCACCTCCAGAGGACTAAAAGGTAACCAGGAAATTCGATAAAAAAGACTTATGGTGTTTTAGCAAAAACAAAAACAACATAACAAGTGTAATCCTACAAGTGGGATCTCAGAAGGTTGGGATGTATGCGGACCTTACCCCTACCTAACAGTAACATTAGCATAAAAAGAAGAAAGTGAGAATATATAATCAATATGATTGTACTGATAGACATAAAAATACGATTGTTCAAGGTAAAGAGAACTTATCCTGAAGGAAAACATTTCCTATCCCAAAGATAATGACATTGTCAAGAAATATGACATTACAGGGAAAAAAGATGAGCAGTAACGTTCGAAAAAAGTTAAAAGAGTCTACCTTGATAATACTGTCAGTTCCAAAATCTGTCCTCCACTGGAGCATATTTGTCCACATGAGCTTTGCCTTCTCAATGTCAAACTTTCTTGCTTTCAAGAATCTGAAAAAAAAGTTTTACAGATGAAAGATCAAGATCATCGTCTTCAATCATCACATGAATGCATGGTGCTTAGGAAAGGTAAAAGCTATATTTTGGAGGCAAAATGATGAAATGACATGTTTAAAAATCATATCATGAAGTAATCTGTACACCAAAGTCAAAGAAACTTTCATCAAGCCCAGTTAAAAAAGGACATCCCGGTGCACAAAACATCACATGTTAGAAGGGTCCGAAGAAGGTCTACATTTCAAGCAGATGTAATTAAAGATCCCTATTAAGAACTCACAAGATGATTTTGGCATGAAAGTGGTTAAAAATTGGATAGGGCACCTTAATAACTTGAGATTATCATCATGTATAGAAGGAAGCAGGTTCTCCAGGATCAGCATTTGTCGAAAATCATTTACAAACTCCAACTCCTCAGGGCCACCCCTAGTTATTCCAATATCATTTTGTGGCCTGGTTATCACAGAATGTAAATTTTCTTCACAGATTCCATCATCAAATAAAGATCCTTCACTGCCTGAGTTAACCATGAGAGTACTAAATCGTTAACATTATTAAGTAACACATATTCTTGATCGTGCCAAAGTCACTTGTAAAGGATAATACAGTGGAGTCTGTAACTTATATCCATAAAAGCAAAACATAACTTCATAACCAAACAACAACAAAGGCAAGAAACTCCGCGATAATCAAATAATACTAGCAAAATCTGAGTGTAGTTACCTGACATTTCCAAGGACCAAGTAAAGATGAAGTTTATAAATGTCTTCTGATCATAGATGTAAAAATGATTGATCTGTTTAACCTGCAATATAAGTTAACAATCAGGAAAATTTAGAAATGAATATTTAATTGCTTTACTTCAAACACTTGTACACTCACATGGAAACAATATTTAGGCTTTTGATATGAAGAGAATTAGGGGAGTTACGTGAAGCAGTTAAGCTTTTTTGTCTATTTTTTTTTGGATAGCGGTTGGTTTTGTGGCACTCTTTCTCTGGCGGGAATATGCCATTGTCCCTTTTGTATCTAATTTATTTTTTTAAAAAAAAAAAAAATTGTTCTCGTGGTGGATCCGGTATTTAAAGTTTATGAGTTCTCGATAATTCCATGTTATAAAAGAGAACTTCTTTGCATGTGCCCAAAGAAAAAGAGTGATTATTTTGTTACTGAGTTCTCAATAGATATTTCTCATGTATTTAACATATTGTGCAAGAATTACTGGACTTTCGAAAATTGATAAGTGACGAGATTACATTGGCTATGTTTTTTGTGGTACTCGTCTTTGTTGGAGTGTTGAAGTGATTCCAATTTCATAACATAAAATTCGAGACCACTCATTAAGAATAAAGATACTTAGCATTCCATTCATCTTCAACCTATCCCCCACCCTCAACCCCCTGCCTTTCACCCTCATCTTTCATAGTATTTGTCTAGATTATATTTGTATCTTTACATCCTAAAAGTAAGTAAAAAACATCACTAGGACTGCATTACGTGCAAGTTTCTCTCTTGGACTTTATCCCTGGTGAGAAATGCAGTAATCAGTTGAGTTGAAGTGGGAATAGGCTGCAACTGAAATGATAATTTATTTCATTCATTATTATGATTCTTTGGTACATTTTTAGCATCTTATATTCTGTGTTCTCAAACGTCACTGTCAATCCCGTCCATTTCATCATGAGTTTTTCTCTTCTGTTGATTGACATATCGAGTTCGAATCCACAGGCCTTACGCAGGCAAATTTAAATTACCGGAGAGATAGAAATAGCGTCAACTGACCACTTTTCGACCCTAGTTTTGAAAAATCGAGGTTGGAAAGTGGTTATTTATAACAAGCCACCGGAACAATTTGTAGTGAGATGAAAGGCGCACACAATGCAAGGTTCAACATGAAAACTGAAGAAACTTGAATGTCCAAAAACCACAGTTCACCGGTCTTGCATTAAAATTACAATTCTATATATTATACGTATATTCACAAGTTATTTCTATAACATCACATACTAAGGGGAGAACTACAGATTTTTGTTGAAGACGCTGACGACCCCTTTGGCTCTGATGAATGGCTTCTTCTATGTACACTGCAGTCCTTGGTTCGAACAACTCTAAGCACACCTGTGAAATCAGATGTCTTAAGTAGCCGTTCGAATTCAAACACGTTTCGAAGGAAAATACTATTAGTTTCACAAAGTTTGTAAGCATCGAGGAAATGATTGGACAAACATACCTGCTATATCCAGTTCCTCTTGGATCGCAGTTGAGTAAGCTTGTCCCTCCATAGAGCTGTAAATCACCAATGTAAAAGTGAGAACCAAAACATATAACCAGTGTCGTAAACTGGCACAAACATGTCACGGCAACATCTTCATAGATGTAATTCTTGAGCCTTATACTTGAGTAATAAATGATTGTATATCATAGGATTATGACAGCATGGGAAAATCATTCCACACAAAATCTGGACGAAAGGCTACCTGCATCTCTATATATCGTTCTTCAACCGCCGCAACCAGCATATTTCGCACAAGATATGAAGAAGAAACTGAAGTTTCAAAACTTATAGCAGATAGGGATGTCGCCATTCTTGATCTTTTTTTCTTTTTGGAATGGCGTTTTCCAGCAAAATTCTCGCCGGAAAAATCAGAATCGCGTGCATCTCTTATTTGTTTTGGTGCTTGTTGTTGTATATCAAAACGAGGTGAAGATCGTTACGAGTGTTTTGGTGGCCGGAGTGTTTTTCGGTGAAAATTTTGCCAAAAAAATTAGAATCGCATGAGCCTCTTCTTTGTTATTGTTGTTTGTTGTATATCAGTGTGTGTTGTAATTGTTACTCTTTTTCTTCCTCGTGATTATTGAGTGTTGTTCTGGTAAAAAAATGAAAGAGTGAAGGTGAGCTTTAAACAAATTATTTTTGAAAAGAAGAAACAAAAAATTCTTGGCCGGCATGTAATTTTTATCATTGGTTATAATTTTCATGTGTCATGTGACAAGTGACCAAATCTAATTTGAAATTATACAATTTATGCTTAATTGATACAAGCAGGATTCCTATCAGATGTACTAAGTGAGACATAAAACTGAAAAAGAAAAGAAAAGAAAACACAGTAAAAATTACTACTAAAAAGAACAACTTATGAAGGTGCTAGAGCATCTTCCATGTTCTTAGCCATTCCCTGCAGGCCAGCATCATACTTGTTGATCAAATCCTCCAATCTCATCCCTTCCACTGGATCGACGGTGATACACCACTCGATCACACATCCATTTAGACCATCGACTTCATCTGGGACAATCCTGACCGTTGAAAAGTATGAGTTGAACCCAATATTACTATCAACTATCTCATAGCTTAATATCCTCTCAATTGGATTAATACCCATCAACCGCTCCTTGGCCCAGCCGCCGCTCACCGGAGCTTCTCCGGTGGATGTACGGTCACTCTCAGGAGGCCGGAGAGAGAATCCGGTACAGTATCGGATGCAACCTACCTCACCATTTTCACCGTGGATGCCATAACTTGTTGACAAGCTAGGAAACCATTTGTGTAGGCCAAAAAAATCCTTGAAAAGAGAAAATATTTGGTCTGCACTTGCCTTTTCTAATCTTGTTGATACTTTAGCTTCCCACTTTTCTTGTGAATCTTTTTTCTCCATTGAACAAGATGGACTCACATCCAATTTATTCATTGATAGAGAGAGCAATATAATATATGAGAAAAATAAGCCACAAGTTTCCAATTAAAAGAAGGATAAGTGGATCCCATAAACTTGTCCTTCCAAAAAATCAAGTCCCTTGAATAATTGTAGGATAACTTCGCAAAGTTATTCTACAACTGGGATAAGTTGAAGAAGTATTAAATTATTAAAAGTTTTAAGTACGTAATTATAAGAATTAAGAATGTAATCAATAATTTTATAAAGATTTGATTTTAAAAATAAGAAAATATTTTAAACATAGAAAAAAATACAACAAATATGATTTAAATTGATGCGTCTCTTTTAGCCTTTGGTAAAAAAGAAAAGAGGTACCGTATGACAATGCAAAAGTGATGATCATCAACTACTTGAAACTTTTGATGATAAAATATATATGTGATTGTACTAAAATATGCTTATGTTTATATTATTATATTAAAATGTGATTTAAATTTTTATATTTTATTAAAATTTTCTGTAATAGATAAAATTATTTATTCATAAATAATCAAACATTATACGTATAAGACACATATAATTAAATTATTATTTTTTAAAAAAAAATAACTTGTTCTAATAATAAATAGAGTATTTAAAGTTTATGAGTTCCAACAATCTCAAAGAGAACTTCTTTATATGTGCCCAAAGAAAGTCGAACCCCATATAGAAGAGGCGAGTTCTCAATAAATATTTCTCATTTATTTAGCATATTGTGCAAAAATGACTGAACTTACAAAAATTGATAACCAATACCCTAGATTTTCTCCTTTTGGTATTTGTGAGATTATATTAGGTATCCTTTTGTGTACACGTTTTTTTTTTTTTTTTTTAATGTTCAAAGTGATTTCAATTTCATGGCATAAAATTGGAGACCACTCATTGAGAATAAAGATACATAACATTCCACTCATCCTCAACCTATCCCTCACCCTCAACCCCCTACCTTTCACCTTGATCTATTTATTTAGATTCATCTTCAACCTATCCCCCACCGTCAACCCCCTATCTTTCACCCTCATCGTTCATAATATTTATCTAAATTATATGTAAATGCTTATTAATATCTTTACGTATTAAAACAACAAAATAAGCAAGTAAAAGACATCGCTTTCCTTCCTACGGAGCACACCCTTAGTTTTACTAAACTGATTACGATTACGTGCAAGTTTCTCTTTTAAACTTCATCCTTAAGTGAGAAATGCAGTTATCAGTTGAGTTGAGGTGGGAATAGGCTGGCAACAGAAATGAGACTATTATTTTATTTCATTCATTATTATGGTTCTTTTGGTATATTTTTAGCATCTTCTATTCTGTATTCCAAAACGTCGTTGTCGATCCGTCCCTCTTCTTTCTTCAGTAGAGCATTAGACATATCGAGTTCGAGCGTCATCTGGCCACTTCGAAATTTCCAATTCCAGAACAGAGACGATTTTTTCAATTACAAACAGAGGTTGGAAAGTGATTATTTCTAACAAGCCACCGCAACAATACGTAGGAGATGGAAGGCACACTCGATGCAAGATTCAACATGAAAACTGAAGAAACTTAAATGTCCAAAAACCACAGTTCACCGGTCTTGCATTAAAATTACAATTCTATATATTATACGTATATTCACAAGTTATTTCTATAACATTCACATACTAAGGGGAGAACTACAGATTTTTGTTGAAGACGCTGACGACCCCTTTGGCTCTGATGAATGGCTTCTTCTATGTACACTGCAGTACTTGGTTCGAACAACTCTAAGCACACCTGTGAAATCAGATGTCTTAAGTAGCCGTTCGAATTCAAACACGTTGCGAAGGAAAATACTATTAGTTTCACAAAGTTTGTAAGCATCGAGGAAATGATTGGACAAGTATACCTGCTATATCCAGTTCCTCTTGGATCGCAGTTGAGTAAGCTTGTCCCTCCATAGAGCTGTAAATCACCAATGTAAAAGTGAGAACCAAAACATATAACCAGTGTCGTAAACTGGCACAAACATGTCACGGCAACATCTTCATAGATGTAATTCTTGAGCCTTATACTTGAGTAATAAATGATTGTATATCATAGGATTATGACAGCATGGAAAACGAAGCAGTTCAGAAAACAGATACATGCTTAGCAGAAACAATCATTCCACACAAAATCCGGACATGCTAACAAAGGCTACCTGCATCTCTATATCGTTCTTCAACCGCGGCAATCAGCATATTTCGCACAAGAATAAACTCCTTCGTTTCAATGCACGGTTTACCATTAGGCCTGACCCACAAAACAAGTTAGATTATATAGACACAACAAACTAAGGCATTGTCAGATATCTGCATCTCATGCAATGATATCATACTGAATCATTTGGCATACGTGAAGTAAGAATTTCAGCTAGTTCCAAATTTTGTAACGCGCTGTCATTTTTTTTATCAAAATATATACCAGTAAGAAAATTGGGCAATTCATTGAACTGTTTTTGTGGGAAAAAAAAGATGTGACCAAGATTGACAAGGAGTTCCTAATGAAGGTTTACCTGTCAAGCTCAGTGAACAATAGACCGTCTGAACCAGTAGTGTGCACTACTGACTTCGGAGATTCAACAATTCTCATACCATCAGTATAAGCCAAGTACTTGTTGACTTGTATTGGCACCTAGAACAATTAAACAGCAGAAGGTTTATTATGTAGCAATCATTTCGTGCAAGGGCATGATAAAGTTGAATTGAAGCCAGGAAATAGGACATAGCAATGGGGACTTAGGAAAAAATGGATTGCTTTGGATACAAATTTCTATATTGTGCTCAATCCGTTGATAGATGTGGGATTGAACTGAGTTACATTCTTAGTACTTGGTATGAACTGTATAACTATAACAACAAAAAAGAAAAAGGAAGTTGATACAATAGGATCAGATGAAGGTGAATGAGGAAGGAGAACAGCTAGAAGAAATAAGGCACAAATATGGAAGTGATCACCGTCGATTGAAAAGTAGGATAAGAATCTCCTACAGCTAATAAAGGACTGAGGAGTCATGTACCGGGCACAGTACAAACCTCTAGAAGTCACTGGTTTATAAAGAGAACATGGTGGGATCATGACATCACACCTCTAGAAGTCACTAGTTTGTAGAGAGAACATGGTGGGATCATGACATCAATGGTGAACAGATTATTATAGGAAGGATCATGAATTGGTAGTACTTGTCTCCTAGGCTTAGGGTGGATATGAAGTAAGATGTACATTGCACATGTTGTTAACTCAAAAATAATGAGGTATCAGTTAATCGTGTATAAAACAGATGTTGGAGACTAATTATCACCTTGCTTCTCACAGCAATGTTGATTGCATCAGAAGGACGAAGATCAAAGCTAATAGACTCAGCATCATTGTCGGACTGTAATGACAACCATATTAAAGATGGTTAAGTTGCATACCTAGCCTAAAAATGTACTGAAATGTGGGAACATGATCAGTCAGCAGAGTAACAGCATTATACACACCTTTGTTAGGTATAACTGAGCATAATAAGCCTCATGCACTCTCTTGGTAACTCGAACAAGTTTAACCTTTCAACAGGGAACTGTCAGATCAAGCATAAAAGATAACATAATTACTGATAAAGCACAAACAAGAAGCTTACTGTGTAACCCATCTTCTCAACCATGTCATTCACAACTTGATACATGGTTGGTCTGGCCTGAAACAAAGCCACATTTATCTTTTTCAGTAACAGAATAAATAAACGCTGCAAAAAATTAGGCAGGATGGCTTTACCACCACCTAGATCGGAAAACTTACAATTTGGACATTGCGCACAGCTGCCATGAGCAGTGCACTTGGCATCTCCACTGTCATATAAAACAGAGAGAGAGAAATGAGATCCCGTTGATTTATGCACCTAAGAGACCGTCTATTCGTTTAAACAAATGAAGGAAATGTCTACATACAAACAATAATAGGGAGAAGAAGCCCTGTCCCATCTTCCATTCTCAATACAATCGCTGGATGTGGAGCATAATCAGGTAGATGGCCTCCTTGTGGATTATTATGGACACATTTCAAATGCCTGCCATCTCTCATCTTGATCATGAAACCATCAGGCCCACTTCGCACTTCAACTACACAAGAAGAAAAGGAAAGTTACCCCACAGAAATAAGTTGCTACCTTATTATACCGCTTTTTTTGACATATGAACATAAAAGAGTTCTCATCAATGTCACTGTTTTTGAAAGATAAGATTGCCTTCTGAAAGCAACCGATGGCTAACAAATGAGGCCTGCAACCCACTTCAAAATCTAGCATGTCATAACATGCAGAAGTAGGAAAAATTGTGGGAATGCCATCACACAGCGGCAGAATCATCTCATTACTAAATTAGAAGCTTACACCCTATATGCAGGGTCATCATTGTTTAATTTGGCACGTCAAAATAAGCAGCAGTAGGAAAAATTATGGGAATGCCATCACACTGCGCCAGAATCATCTCAATACCAAATTAGAAGATTACACCTTATATATATGTAGGATCATTACTGTTCAGCACAATGCATCCCAGAATTAACAATTGTTTTCCACAATAAAGAACCAAAAATGCTAATAAGGAATATAGCACTTAAGAACAGAGTTAGCATACCAGCTTCTACCACGCTAGAGTTAACATAATCTGCGTCGCTTTCATTGGAATTCCCTGCCATGCTACCATTACCATCTGATGATGAACTAAAAGTGCATTGAATCACCTTGCTTACACGTGATCGTGGTTGACGAGCCATATTAATCCGGAAGCTAGAGATCCCATTAAGCCCCCAGAACCTACTCTTCAAAATCTTAGCCTTCACTAAAGAAGAATTGACAGGAACAGCAAACTGACTTGTTTGCTTTCCGCGAACAACAGGACAAATGACAGGACCTTGCAGAGTGCTCATTCTTCCTAGTCTGGAATAACATAATACGAACATCATTTCTCGAAAGACATAGAATACAACTTTCTAGATGAAATAACTCGGTGGCAGTTCCTTGTTTGCAGTAGCTACTTACAAAACACAAATGCACAAAGAGAGCATTGCATACACAGAAATCTATATGGTTAAAACGTTTGTCAAAAACAGAATTTCGTCATTGATTTGCTTAAAACTCATTATTCTTGAGTTTTACCTTGGCACATCACATACGCGGTGCACGTGAGCATATATAAGAAGCCTCTACTCTTATTTTTATTTGGACAATCGTCGTGTCCGGGCGAGCATTCACTCACCTCCTTAACTAATTCCATGGGATACGTGCACCTATCGACCCACTTCATTGTCCACTAGACCACGCACCCCCGGTGTGCGGAAGCCTCTACTTATTTACAACTACAATTCAATCACAAACTAAAACAAATTGCCTAGTAAGTGCCAATTCTATGTATCCACTATGTTCCTTCAGTTCTATTTGGACCTATTTCATTCCAACACTTGAGAAAAATTTGTCTTTCAAGACAACTAGGTGTTGTCACTTATCACTTTTGATAAGTGCAAAAGTATCTACTTAATTAAGGCCTTCCATTAACAGTGAGAAGTATTTTTATAAACTATAAATTAATCCCAATACTCATAAAGCAGAGGATCACAAAGTATTAGAGTAATATCTTTTCTCCAATTTACCAATCAGAATTCAAATTCAACCATTATTTGTTGATCATATTACTTAACAACCTTTATTTAACCATGAATACGAAATAAAATTACACTCACATACCCAAAAAAAAAAAAAAAAAAGATCCAATTTTTACACTTGTTCTACTTGAATTTTTATAAAATTCAACATCAAATCAATTATAAGATCAATCCTTTACCTTTGCCCCAGTGATTAACAACAACAAATAAAAAAATAATCAACTTTTTTCACTGATCTTTAAAATAGTTGAATCATCTGATCGATCAAAAAGAACAAACATAACAGCGTTAGGTACAACAGCTATACCTGATCACAATTTACAATCAACAGCTTCCGATCACCGATAAAAAGCCTTCAACTTTCCCAACAATTAATTATCTCAATATCACAAAATCATAAAATAATTATTTAAAGAAAAAATAAAAACAGGAAAATAAATAGTAGTTTTTTTTTTCTTGAAGAAAGAGAGAAGAAAATTGGATAATTTAAGGCCGACAAAGAGGTATGGATAAAGGAGAAGAGAAATAGTGTGTGTGAGAAAGAATATATAGAGATTAAAAAAAAAAAAAAAAAAAAAAAAGATAAGAAGAAGAGATACTTTATTTTACTATCAATTTGTGTTGGAATTTATACATTATATTTGAAGAAAAATCGTTATAGTAGTAGTGGGACTGTGGGAGTAGTAGATATTTTAATCCAATTGGACAAAGAAAGGAAAAGTAGTTTTGTCGTCTATCTTTACATATATAATTATTATTGACATTTTTGTCCTCTTACCTTATACTATACCCAATGAAAAGGATATATATATGGCTTCTAGAAATACTCAAATAAGGAATAAACATCACTTCTAATTTCTTTATCTTTATCTTTATCTTTATCTTTATACAAATAAAAAGATTAAAAGAATATGTTTTAATAGAGTTGTTCATTCTTGAAGGTATAAGTGAAATAATACTCTTTATTTCGAAAAGTGCCTCAAGGCACATACTATAAAAGTTGCATCTAGTTTTTGAGCAAAAATTAGTTGGGATGTGACTTTTGTGCTAAATGACTTACAACAACTTTTATATTTTGTGGGTCAAATAAATATTGCTTATATCAATTTTGATTACATAACATATATATTAAATTTATCAAGGACATAATAATTTATATGTTGTCCTTAGCATTGGACTATTCTTGTATTCTTTGATATTTGTGATAGTTTAGACTTTAGAGCACTGTGTGTAGTAATAGCAGCAGCAATAACAATAACTTATTCATCTAATATTTGATTTGTAGTGTTTGGTATCATTATTATTTGTTATGTTTAGACGATTGCACATTGTGTTGATGATGCTACAATTCCGTGCATATATTCTCCATAGTGTTTTGTTATTAATTATTATCGGGTTTTTTTATTATCGTATTACTTTAATTTTAAGTCAAAAGTTTTTCGAAATACAATCTATTTTATCTTTATTTATGAGGTTAAAATACGATTTATTTATATTTTATTCTTTGTAGAGTCCAAACTTTCCTATGTGAGATTGCATTGAGAATGTCGTTATTGTTGTTTTATTAATAATTGAAACGGATTTAATGTTAGATTTGTTGCAAAAATATCAGAGGATGGAAGGGTAATTTTGGCAATTCAAAAAAAAAGATAGAGGTTTGTTTGCATCGGAGGGACGCCATTGTCAATCTAACTGATAGACACCTCAATGCCGGCCGACGAAATTAAAATAGCCGTGCAAGTGCCACGTGTACTTACACTGGATAAGGGAGGTCCTTCTCTTGTAAATTTACAAAACTTCAGACCCTTATTTGCAAATTATTCAGTGGAACCCGTATGTTAGGATACCAGAATCTATAGATACAAAAACGAAGGACGCGTTTTGAAGAGAAAACAAAAAGCGTATTCGATAATTTTAAAATTAAAAATAGTGTTAAAATTGTGTTTGATTATAATTTATTAAATATTTTAAATTTTAAATGTATAATACTTTTTTATAAATTGATATGAAAAATTGAGTTCAAAAAAATAAAACAAGAAGTGTTTTTCAAAAAAGTCAAAAATTATGAAAGTATATTTTGAAATACGCTTTTAATTTTCATCGAAAAATAAGTATTTCAAAATAAAGTAAAAATATATTCTGAAATATTGTGAGTAATATTTATGATAAAGCACCTATTAAATTTAAAATTAATTTGTTTTTTCTTTTGTTCTCTAAATAATAATTATGAGAAAAATAAAAATAAACATTTGAATGTGGGGAAATATCTATCCTGTTTTTTATTTATATAATATCTTATATTCAAAAGATAACTATTATTTCACCTGTTTCATCAAAGAGAAGTTTTATAACTACATGAATATTATAATAATAGAGTCACAGTTTTTAATAAAACAATTCAAGATAGAACACTTCCTGTTGTATCTTAGCAAGATAACTTTTTTTATGAGCAAGAAGTTTTATTTAAACATAAATATCATCACATATTTAAAATTAAATACTTGGTGTTTCTTAACTATCCAAATGCTATATAATATTTATATCATAAATTTAAAAAAAAAATCTATATCTATTAAGAGACATAATTTTAAACAAAACCAGTATAATATAATATTTTTTTCCAAAGTGTAAGCCTACAAGGTAATGTTATAATTAAATCACTATTGGTAGGTGTAAGTAGTGGAAGGAACAAGCTCGAACCAAAATAGCTGGCTGTTGTGCTAGGGACCAATTAAAATAATATCCATTTAATGATATTATATGGGCAATAAGAGACTAACCAAGCAATGTGTTGGAACTTTTTTTAGTTCTTTCTAACTTTACTACTCTTAATTTTAAAAATAATGACTTGTGTTTAATTTGATAAAAAGTTTTAAAAAAAAAATTAAATTATATAATTTTAAACTAAAATTATATTAAATATATTATTTAATTTATGATCTTAAATATATTACATAAAAAATTGAAATTAAAATATTATTAAAAAGAAAAATTAATTTTTAAAAAATATATATCATGACATATTTAAAACTAAATACTTTATGTTTTTTAACTATCCAAATGCTATATAATATTTGTATCATAAATTTTAAAAAAAAAATATTATTTAAAATTTATATCTATTAAGACACATAATTTTAAACAGAACGAGTATAATATAATTATTATTTTTCATAGTATAAGCCTATAAGGTAATGTTATAAGTAAATCACTCTTGGTAGGTGTAAATAGTGGGAGGGAACAAGGTCGAAGTAAGATTGGGTCGTTTGGTTTGAGGCCAAGGGATAAGTTATCCCAGAATAAAATAAAAGATAACTTATTTCATCATTTATTTTATAGTAATGGGATAATTTATTTAATATACATGGTGAAATAAATTATTTTAACTAATTTTAAAATAATTAATTTCGATATTAATTATTCTGGAATAATAATTTTCAAATCAAACGATTCCAAGCCTATGAGGTAATGTTATAATTAAATCACTATTGGTAGGTGTAAATAGTGGAGGGAACAAGCTCGAAACAAAATAGCTAGCTGTTGTGCTAGGGACCAATTAAAATAACTAAAAATTATACAAATACACAACCTATGTTTTCAATATTATAAAAAATTTCAACTCTCTAAATATATTACAAAAATCTCAACATATAAATAGAATGCTATGTATATATCGGTTATGTTATGTATATTAATAGGGAGAGAGAATAAAGTAATTAAAAAGGTGAAAAAGAGTGAAATTACTTACAAAAGGTTGATATTTATGTTATTTATCCTTAAAATAATATTCATTTAATGATATTATATGGGCAATAAGAGACTAGCCAAGCAATGTGTTGGAACTTTTTTTTTTATCCTTTCTAACTTTATTACTCTCAATTTCAAAAATGATGATCATATCCGTTTTAATTTAACATAAATTTTTTAAAATTATGTAATTTTCAATTAAAGCTATGTTAAATATATTAAATATTATTTAATTTTATGATCTTAAATATGTCATGTAAGAAGTCAAAATTAAAATATTATTAAAAAAAATTATTTCTTTTTAAATAAATTAAAAAGAAAAGTAACTCGTTCTCTTTTTAAACATAGAAAGTATATAACTTTGATGCATTTGAATTTTGCTTATATTTTTTTTTATTCAGTTCAATGCCAACTAGGTTGTACCTTCCAAAAAATACTTTAATTAAAATATAAACCAAGTAAAGAGTATGTTCTAAGCAAAGATAATAAGGGAATCAATTGAATTTAATATTATGTGAACTGAAACATCGATCAAGCAAGAGATAAATATACTTAAATCATGATGTATTTTTAAAGATGAAAATTAGTGCTTCCATTAGAACTTTCGAGGAATTTGAATGGTTATAACAATAGTATTATGGAATACAATACTTGCTTTCCTTTTAAAAAAAGAAAATAAAAAAAAAACGAGTAAGGAAAATGAGGAGGGGATTAGGGATCACATAGGTCTTTTTTAAAAAATAAAAAATTGTAAAGCACCTTTCTATGAGATTCCTACCGATTTTTGTTTGTTTGATAATTCAAATCTACAACTTTGGGGTTGAAGGTGCAGAGAGCTTACCATAAGAAACCTTCTTGTCCGCCGCATTGGGACAATATCCAATAACTAGAAAAATTATCTCCAAAACCGCAGTGAAGTAAAAGGGCAGTTCGCTGCACTAAAGTTCCGCTATATGTAAAATTCAGAGAAGGGTCGGGCTAGAACTAGAAGAGTTTGTTTTATGCCGTCTTTCCTTACATTTCTAAAAACAGTAATGAAGTAATGAATCAAAAATTGAAGTTCAAAATCATTTCGATAGGGGAAGCACTGTCAAGAGCCCAGCCCATGTGGCCTGTATTTGAAGCCCATTATTTAGTTTTGGGCCGGACCGAAAAAATACAGGTTGCAGTTTTAAAATATGGTAACATTTGTCAGTTTTGCAAAGACTATTTAACATTTAGTCAAATTTAGTCAATTTCAAATCGCCCATCTTTCTTATTTTTTAAAATTAAGACTTTCCTTTATGGTGTTTTAATTGCCAAAATCTTATTCCAAACCCTCGGGTTTAAAATTTAAACTGTCAAAACAAAAGATATATATATATACCTTCGGATCTGAAGTTAGGCTCTTGCTTTCGCTCGAAAGTCATCTAAAGGTTGAACTACTTGAAGTTTGAAGTTAGACTCGAAATTTCAAATTTCAAACACAAGGATCTGAAGTTTAAAGTTTGTAATATCACATGTTACGACTTACGACTTTTAAATTATTAGTAAAAATATGTCTGTTCGTCCAATTTACTTCATCATCAGATTAGAGAGAATTATAGATCTAATATTGCAGTGTATCTACGTGCATTATTTAGGTGTAGAGATTCCAAACTTCTTGGATAAATCAGAAATTTATTCAAGGATTTTTTATTTTCAAAAAAGATACTATAATGTCACATAATGAGAGCTTTTACAGGATATTTTGCAATTGTTTTTCGTGATTCCCGATTTAATTGTCTTACTTTTCCTTTAATTTGTCTCTTTCTATATTAGTAAGTTTTTCATTTCTAACATTCTACGTGACAAGTTTAAGACTACAAATTTTAAAACACTATACACACTTAATTCAAAATCACAAGATTTTAAAATCTCTCTTTGTTTCTTAAACTCCATGCCAGTTGGACAGAGGGAGTAGTATATAGAAAAAAAAGCGTAGTTGCTTTGAATCAAATAAAATATATCAATAAGAGTTTCTTGAGCCCGGGGTTTATCGGAAACAATCTCTCTATTTCTTTGAAGGTAGTAGTATGGATTGCGTACATTTCACCCTCCTCAGACCTACTAGGTGGGAATTTACTGGGTATGTTGTTGTTGTAACAAGAGTTGTGGTGGAGTGGTAAGTCTTTCCTCATCTTTAATTAGAGGTCTCTTAGGGAGCATTTAGTCTAACTCCAATAAACTACCGGACACCGAATGAAAAAAAAAATAAAAAAAAAAAATCAAATAGAATGCACGTTACAACGGGTAGCTAGAGCCAAAGAGTACCATATATAATAATAATAATAATAATAATATGAAAAAAGCAATGTTAAAAACTAGTAACAAACCATTAATGGATCAAACTTGGTCCATCCTACAATTTTCAATCTTGAACAGAATGACCAAGTTTGCTCCATTAATAAAGTTAAAATGATAAAAACAGAAAGGTAAACTAAGATGAATTGTCTTAACAAGTTTAGGAATTTAATTAAGTGCCACCAGTAAAATTAGGGGGTGGCCAAATACCACCACCACCATCAGTGACATAAGTCAAGCATGATAAAGGCACTAAACACAACCCTCTGCTCCTAAGATCTCTTTTAATTTCTTCACTGCTACAATTATTCATCTCTCCACCACCCTGCATGCCACCATAATAATTCAATATAAAATTATATCAGTAAATGACGTGTTCGTTGTCAAGATATAACGTATAAAGAGAAAGATGGACACTTTGATGAGTATTGCGTAGTAGTCCTTCAGTCTCAATTTATGTCACTATGTTTGACTGAACATAAAGTTTAAGAGAAAAAGAAATATCGTTGGACTAATTGAGTCTTGAGGTTATTAAAACAAGCTATAGAAATTTTTGTAACTATAAATTATTTTTTTAAGGGTAAAATTGAAAATTTAATGTTAAATTGTTATTAAATATAGAAAAATATGACTCCGTCCGTACCAATTTGTTTGTCATACTTTCCTTTTAGTCTAACATTTAAAAAAAAAACGTCTCTTTCATTTTTCTGGTAACTCCTAAGTTCCAACTTTCTGTATCACATGTTTAAGACCACAAATTTCAAAGTTCTTTTTTTTCTTTTTTAAACTTCATGCAAGTAAAAAACAGACAAACAAATTAAAACGTAGGAGTATTCTTTTGGAACTGACTAAAGAAAGAGAGTTTCACATAAATTGTGACAAAGGGCATAGAATAGATGCAAGAATTTATATAACTTACTCCATGCAGTGATCTGTTGGTTTTGCCTCGTGAAGATTTCATGTATGGCACACTTAGTGTCTGTAGAAAGCAGAAAAACAAACATGTATAACAAAAAGCTCCAAAACCCTAGCTAATGATTAATGAAAATATATTATGTATTTCAGTATTTGAAGCAAAGGACTAAAGGTCAAGAAGAAATTAAAATAAATTGTCCAAACAAACACGTGTACGTCTTCTTGTAGTTTTTAGTTGAATAAAACTCCAGAAAGATCTGCGTACATTCTATCTTACCTAAATTTTACTTGTGAAATTACATTAGGTGTGTTATCACTGTAAAACTCCGGTAACAATTCAATAAGTATATTTAATTAATGAGTTTAACTATGGGTATATAGTTTAAAAAAGTTTTTAGATTTTGTAAAATGAAACTGGAAGTGCACAACAAATATGTAAACTTGTGCACATCGGTGTATGCATGATTCTACTATATATATCCATATGTACCAATTTATATATGATGAGGCTATGAGTATGATGGTCAAAATAATTATGAATTTTGGTATAGATATTTCATAATTTGTAAACTAAAATTTACATATGTCGAAACTCGAAATAACATAATAAGTACCTCAAGTCAACGAGATGACTAATGATTCAAAATGTTTTTAACACTATATTTTCATGAAAAAACTTTCTCTGACTTTAATTTTTAAACTGTAACACCTTCACTTAACATGTGCTGACGCTGTATGTATGAAGAAGAATGTATTGGAAGCTGATAAAGGTAGAGGTACCTCAACTTGGTTTTGAAGGAATTTGATGTAACCAATAGCTTCCATTAGTACAGATGCTGTGTCCGTCTGCAATATTCTCACATGCAAAACATTATTTTTCACTTGTCAAACATTTCACCAACTTCACCATACATATATGTCTCTCTAAATAAAGAAACTAAAAACACAATGCAAATATAGTATATTCGTAGCAACGTTTATTTAAGTAATATTAGTATATTCGTAACATGAGTTGTAGTAGCTAGGATGATTGAAATTTCTCCATCTTAATCTTAGGTGTTAGGTCTTTGATCATGGCAGTGGAAATGGAAAGACTCTTATCGTGAGGCGCGTGCACCGCCCAAAAAAAATGGACCCTCCTATAATGCGTGAATTCGAATTTAATTGAACTCCAATATAAATATCCGCTGACGGAGGAAAAAAAAAAACTTTTAGTGCGTTTTGAACAATGCATTTCTTGGGGTTATAAATACCCTAAGCATGCACTTGTTCACTGTACAATTTCATGAAACTCGTGCTATCCATTGTTTGAATATTTTGACGCCAAAACAACCATCTAATTAATTCAACCTTGCTTTTTCTACTCATGAGAATTAATTTCATTTATATATGTTAACAGTGTGGAAATTTTCTTATTATTACAACTAATATTAGTGTATAAGTTAAATCTTTTTACTATGGCTTTTGCTTTTATGCCCGTTAAAAATGTATAATCATCTCATTTAAAAGTTTAAGTTGCTAAACCAAATATATTTTGATTTTTTTTTCATGAGTCAAGCATGTAAAAATCGTTTTTATAATGGATGATGGTGAATGGTACGTGATATTCCTATTCAAGATCGTTGTCTGCTCTAATAGATTTTGAAGACTTATGTGTATACCATCAATTTCATTTAAAAGTTTAAATTGTTGGAGAACACTTTTATATATAATACTATAGGCTTAAAACTTTGAGATTTTGATGCAAAATGTATATTACCTTGCCAAAAGGTGCAACCAATTGTTGAAGAGCTGCTATTCTATCTCCTAATTTCTCCTTCCTTACCTGCATTATATTATTTCAATAAACCAAAATCATTTATTAAATACCAATCAAAAGTTTTCTAGTTTAATTTTTTATGTAGTGACTTTTTGAATAAAAATAATAAGTTGACCTACAATAACTTACTCTAATTCTGTATGTCACATTTGCTATGATAATACTATGGTTTTACTTGTATACACAATAATGTAAGTAATATTTAAGCTATTCTGTCACATTAACTTGTTGTAACAGATAATGTGTGTATCGTTTTCAAGATTATAAATCTAATTAATCATTTGTGGATTCTATCTTAAGTGTATATACTAAGTTATAACCAGATAAATTTTACTGATAGTTTTTTTTTTCTTTTTCACTGTCAATGTATATTATAGACTGTATATATTACCTTAAAGGGTGGACAGGATGTGCGTGAATCAACTCTTGATTTTTTTGGTGCATTTTGAGGCCCTTTATTTGGCTCCAAAGTATTGCTGGTCCTTTTTGCTTCAGGCATTCCATTACTAAAGGTTGATATCTTCAAAATTCAAAAAAAAAAAAGTTAATTTATACATTTAATCATATCAATCAAAAAGAGAGACTCATTTCTGAGGAAAGTGAAAAAATAAAAAGAGATAAAGAGGCATATATATAAATGTATAAAGCTGAAGTAACCTTTAATATGAGAAAAGAAAGGCTTTCTCTTTTCTTGATATTATTCCAAAAGTAAAAAGAAAGCAAAAAAAATATTAAAACAATAATTCTAACTTTCCCCATTCTCTTAAATACGTAATGATATGAGTATCAAGAACAGTATCTACATAAAAATGGAAATTATTCGTTGGATTAATTATCTTGAAATTCCCTAATTAGAAACTATATGTATTAATTCTTCAATGCAAGTATGATTATTAAACGTAAGTTGTAATTGCTTACCCCGACTAGCTAGTAACATAGTGATGAGCAATGCACACATAAAATGCATGCAAATTTAAGTAAAATATTTAAAGAAAAACACTGATAAGATAAATGAGAAAAAGAAATCGACTTTGCGACAATATTTACTTGAAGTTGAACCAAAAAAATAAAAGGAATATTTGAAATTTAAATCTAAAAAGTGCATTTGAAGGACTGAAATGAATTTCACTTGAAAAACGTTGAAGTTTTGTAAGTGAAGTATCACTTAATATACTCTTCTAACAAATTTTTTTAAAATATTTGCATAGAATGATGCGAATACTGAACTCCGGATGAATTTGCAAAATATATCGAAATATTAGTATTTATGACCAAATATAGAAATACTTACAGTACTAGTGGAGCTATTTACTGGACTTTCACTTGATGAATGCTGAAAAGGATTTGTTAGCCCATATGTTTGGCTAAAGCTCCCTCCATATCTTGAAGAGTTGATGAGATCCAATGGCTGTAAATTCATGTCCAAAGAGTTACAAGAATTTGCTTGATACATATTCAAGTTGGACACATTTATTGTGGGGTATATTTGACTAAATCTCCCTCTATTAGTAGTACTACTGCTAGAGTTAGAAGAATAGAGAAGATTATTATTGTTATTATCTCCATGATAAAGTTGAAGCCCACTATTAGATAGTGTACCAAGCAAAAGCTTAGCATTCATATCACTCAATTCACGAGCTTCTTCTATACTTGATGGACTTTTCAACATTTGAGTGAATCTTGGATATGAATTATCCAATGAACTTTCTTGCTTTATGTTATCATCCCATTGATGAAAGCCCAAATCTTGAGTAGTACTACTCATGGAAACTAGGTTTAATGGATCACTTGATGATGAATTTGTAGTATTGATGATGGCTCCACTAGAATATGAATTAATAAGACCACTTCCAGGACTGTTCCTAAATTAAAAAAAAAAAAAAAAAAGATTAGATAAAATCTAGCACTATTGCTTTTGAGGAAAAGTAATAATCAAAGTTTCAAGATTGTAAAATATTTGGTCTAAGGAAAATGAATTAAAGGGAACTTTCTATTTGTTGCACATCAAATCAAGAAAAGAATGTCAAAAGATAAAAAAAAAAGATAGGAGAAGAGGAGAGATTCCATTATTCCAAGACTTTTTTTTGGCTAAAGACATATCATAATAATGGAAGTAGCCAAAATATAATCATTCGTATCAAACACTATATGACTAAATAAAGTTGTGTCTCTTAGAGAAAAAGTAGACTTACAAGATAGTAGTAGTACATGGGGTCCAAGTATGTGTTGTTGTTGAAACTCCATAGCAAGAATTATTAGAAGATGAAGAAGAATTTGGAGAAATACCAATAAGAGGAAATTGATCTTGGAACTGAAGCTGATGATGATATTGTTGATGTTGTTGGTGGTGATGGAGATTTGCAGGCTCCATAATTTTATAGAAAATATGAAAACTTTGCTTTTGTGCTTTGCTTTTTTTTTTTTTTAAGGCACTTGAAAATCCCAAGATGAAGAATAATTAAAAAGCAAAAGTATTACTACTACTCACGCTTCTCCTCTTCCTTCTTATCTTCTTCTCACTTCAAAAAAATAATAAAAAATCTTAAGATATAGCTACTATATACTACTAATATACTATATATTCAACTCAAAAGAAAAAAAAAATTATACATAAATTTTCCATCTTCACTTTCAGAAACTTTTCACCAAATAAGTCTTGTTTTTACTCATTCGATGTCTCAAAGAGGTTTAAAAGCAACCTTGAAAAGAAAGAAAACGAGCAAGCAAGCAAGAGGAGATGGAACCCCTAGCTATAGCTCTCATAATATAATACTATATATCTCTTCCGTTTTATTTTATATGACGATATTTAATCGGACACAAATTCAGTGAATAGTACTTTTGAAACTTGTAGGCTTAAATATGTCATGACAGTTATATAACTATAAAAAAATATATTTAAAATTCAAATATATGAAAAGATAACGTTCTTTTGAAAAAGACTAAAAAGGAAAGAGCGTTGCATAAAATAAAACGAAAATGAATATATAAGGTATACTATAATATATTGTTTTTTATCCTTTTTCTGCCAAACTTTTTAGCACATTCACAATATAAAAACGAATTTCATGTCTCCCACTCTTGTCTCCAAGGGCATCCCTATATAATTATATTTTTTAAAAAATTTATTTTAGTGTGGAGATGGGTTGGTTTGTGGGGGGTTGCCTATGTGTTTAGGGGTGCACTGCAAATCTGCAATTACAGGGAGATGATTATAATTCCCTAAGGCTATGATTAATAATGTCTGGCGCTGCTGCCTTCAATCCCAAGGCTTTGAATGAAAAAAGTGTTGTGAAGAGAAATGATAACCTCCATCTTCCTTTTGATTGTTATTTCTCTTTCTTTGATAATTGATACCCACATGTTTTCTTGACAAGTCTTTGTTAATATATAGTCCTCCCTTCTGCTTGATAGGGTATAATAATATTAATCTTAAAAACACTACACAAAAATATTGTTGTGAAAGGCCAAATTGGATATGATTGTCTTTCCATTATTCATGTGGTCCATCATAGTACCATACATTCAAGAAAAAAAGATGTAGCAATAAATAGTGAAATAACGCTTTTCGTTTTGAGAAAAACACGTATATATGAACAATTTTCTTTTTGAAGCAGTGTAGTAAATAGGAAGAACAGTAGTAGATTCCCCTAGTAACTATAAGTTTGATGATCCAATGTCTCAATTTATAGTAGTGCACATACTGTTAATGTCTTTCTCACGTTGGATACAAGTGTAACGCTCATGACGAAGAGCAAGCTGATGAAGGCACGAGTCAAAGAGAAGGACTGACAAGTTTCTAGATTGGTAAGCTAATGAAGAAGAGGTGTCACATGGTATATCCGCGCTTTTGGGCAAGATGATAGTGTAAGGTTGTTCTATTGGACCAAAGCGAACAATAAATGTCACGGACTTGAACCATGACACCACATTTTAATTTCGCTATCCTTTTTCTTGGTTTGATCATAAGAGATAACCGAAAATTATCAGCTCGACTAATCCGAATTCTACCTAGGACTCATATAGGTGGCAACGCACAACAAGATTTTCACTAAGGGTGTTATTTGCCACTGGCTCCTACCTCAACCACGAGGTATATGAAGAGATCTCATCCATTCCGGCAAGCAACATACATATATATTTTGGTCAAGATATATAAGTAAAAGATCCTCATCGAATGAAAAGATGCATTGGTGCAAAATACTACAAGGACAAACTGATAAAACGTTTTTGATTACGTTTCAGAGTAGAACTAAATGTGAGCCACAATTCACAATTGTATGAAAACTACGTGTACGTAAAATGGGTTCAAATAGAAGAATGAATACATTTGTATAAACCCAAGAAGAATGAACAAATAATATAGATAGGATAGGACTAATGAAACAAAAAATAAAGAGAAAATATGGGGGGACCAACATTATTGGAAAAAAGCTATCATATATTTTGTTTGCATACTTCCATTTGCTAAAAAAATTGTACTTTTTTTTTTCAGGAGAAGTAGCCCCCCATGGGACACACCACGCTATGTGATTACAAATTAAATAATGATGTCAATTTGACATTTACATGACGACATCATCATTCTCTCATTTTAAAAAAAATAAAATAAAAAATATTTATTACTCTATGCTCTACTATATTATCTAAAATTATTTTCAAAAACATGAAATTTCAGATTTCACGGATAATTGTTACACGTTAAAATTATGTCATCCTCAAATATAGAAATATAATCATATATAGAACCCCACCTTTTTGCAATAACTTAAATAGAATTGATGGTTATATAACTTAACATCCTAATAAAACTCCTCTTTACGTGCAAACATTTGTAGTACTTAATCAAGCCACATTTAATTTGGCTTAGGGAACCTGCAGAAAATTCTATCTTCATGTATAATGTATTAATTAATTACCTAATTCGTGAAAGAGGTAGTAATATTAATATCTAGAGGAGGCAAAATTAGTTTGTTGTAAATAATCCATGTTCGTTTATTTGATTCAATGGGTTTGAACTTGAAACAACCTATCAAATTGGGTCAAAACTGGTCATAATTGTGTTACTCGACAGGTCAAATAAATGTTATTAATTCAAACGTAAAAATGCATACAATTTATCAAAAATGTATCTAGATCTTTTTTGTAAATTTGAAGGAATTTTATTTTTTATTTGAAAGCTAATAATAGTAATGTCTCTCTCTCCTTGTTAGCGCTATCTATCTATCTTTTGTTACGGAGGACTTATGAGACGTGGAATTTAAACCTTAAAAAAACAAGGTGAATAAAACTGATAAAGTAAAAAAGAGAGATTGAATATAATCACGTTCAACTCTCGGTGTATGACTTGTTATATAACCCATCTTAGTCGAGGAAATATTATATTCAGCAGGTTTGATTATGATTCATTTATTGATTTGATCCATTTATCTGTCAAATTAATTCAACCCCCTAGCTCATTTATCGTCTCAATAACGTACTTGAATTTACATGTCTCTATGTGTACAATATGTTAGTATACTATATTTTAAAGGCTATCGTATATATTAAGATCCACTTTCCAGCATATATTCATTATGTTATATATTTCTCCGAAACTTCAAGAAGGATCAATGTAAATACATACCGTAGTAGTATTATACTCCCTCCGTTCCATTTTATGTATCGTCATTTGACCGGATACGAAGTTTAAGAAATAAGTAAAGACTTGATGTTTTTTACCAAATTGTCCTTCATTAAAACAATGTACTATTATTATTTTTAATTAAGTGGACCCTTATAAGTTGGACCAATAAGGATAAAAGTATAATTGTGTCTTTAAATAGTTACCAAATAAGAAAACGTGATTTTTTAGACGGATAAAAAAGAAAATAATGATACATAAAATGGAACGGAGAGAGTACATGTTATTGTTAATTACTCCATAGGGGGTAGGGTAGGGGTGGGGGTGGGGGGTTCTTTTTATTCTCTTAAACTGAGGATTTTGTCTCTTTATGTCAACTGATCAAACTGAGATATGTTTTTTCTCGAGTAAGATGGTATAAAGTAGGCAGAATTTACTATATTAGCATTAATTATTGTAGCATACATGAATAAAGTATGATTAAGCTATCAATATTCCATCAAAAAATTAAATCACAACACATTAGTTAGTATAAAATATATAAGAAGAGGTCCCACAAAAGTTCAAATCGAAGAAAAAGTTAAGATGGGAGAATGTGAGATCATCAGAGTATGGGCAAACTCATATTTGCTTTTATCTCAATCCTCCTTTTTGCTTTTACCCTTTCAGCAGTATCCCCCAACATACACATATATCCCTTCACTGCTTATACTATTTCCATCTATTAAATTATGTCATCAATGGAAATTGATAAGACTGCGAACGAATAAATCTTTGTGGTTTGATTTTTTTTTTTTTTGGAATTCCACACATAATAGAACATGTGATATTGTTTGCTATGTACAAGTTAGCACGATTTTTCTTCAGAGGCCTCATGTCATTAAAGCGTATCTATAATAGGAGTACCTTATGGCTTATGAGCAACTTCTTCTAAATATTCAGTTCTGGTAGATAATCATATCGGGCTAAATTGGCCAGGTGAATGACCTCAATGCTAATGGTGATCCTCAAGGTTCAACGGATGAATGAAGCTATGATTGTACCCGCATAGAGATGGTGGTCTTCCTCTAAACCGGCCATAATATAGAATAGATAGGCGTGTGATATTGTTCGTTTTGTGTTATTCTGCGCTGATCTTTCAGTTTAACACCATTAATGACATCCAACATCTTACAAGTTTTTTTAGAAGTTTCTTTTCAACTATCAATATATATATATATATATATATAAGATTTTATTCGCACACGCAACAAAGCAAGTAAAGAAAGGGAAAAGAGCAATATGTATTACTATTTCAAACACAAACACAAAAAAGATAACAGCATAACGAAGATGCATGCGTGCGTTTGTGTTCTTTAGAAAGAAAAAAGAAAAAAAGAACACATTGATGGTAATAGTTATAAGTAGCTTTTCTGATTAATTTAATTATTATGTTTTCTTTTCTTCTTTTCTTTACTGGATTTTCACCTTTTCATAATCTTTAATCTCACTAATCACTATCTTCCAAAATAAAGATTGATTCAATAAAAGAAAAGCTGTTTTTCTCTGCTTCAGATTTCCCCCCACCATTTCCTATTTTACAACCAAACGTTCCTTTAGCTCGTACTATGCAAAATTGAGCAAATTTATCCTTCGTTGTTACTTTAACTCACATATTTTTATCGTCTACAATATTTAGTCGAAATATGCCCTTATTTTAAATGATTCTCCTACTCAACCTAGTTATGAGATTAATTAATTCAATTATATTAATCAATTAACACTAGATGTTGATATGTGTCATAAATTCATAATTCTAAGAAACCTAGACTTCCCCGGCTCGATATGCAGGTCATTGCTGATCCAATGTGCATGGTTTAAAAGATAACTATATGTGTAGACACGTGATTTCGTTCTCTTGAAGTTCCACTTTTATTCACTTTACCCATTTTATGTTATCCTACCGTGTACCCTACCCCGTGTAATTATCCCTCCACAAAATACAAAAATAAACAAAAAAAAAAAATACCTCTAACTAATTTATCTTATCCTAACAACCTACCCAATCAAAAGCTTCCACCTACCCTAACTACCCATATGATCCCCCCCTCCTTTTTCTTATCCACAAAGAAAGAATATATGGGGGACCCACCAAAATTCCCACATCATAACAAATCCATGCCCATTATAAAAGAAAAATTCTAAGAGGAAAAGGGAAGGCTTTGATCATCATCTTCTCCACAATAACAACAATGACAAAATAATCTTCCTCACACAAAAAAAAAAAGCACCGGTGAACAGTAACCGTGAACAGTAACCGGTGAACAGTAACCGATGAACAGTACCCGGCGTGAAAAGTGACGGTGAACGGATCTTTATTTGTCGAGTTGGATTGTTGGTGTTAAGGTTCGGCTCGAGGTTTCCGGGTGCGAACTCTCTTTATTCGAATAACATTGAGTTTGAAAACTTCAAATTTAAGGTCCAATTCTTTCTTCTCTTTTATTTAATTCTTATGTGATTGTGATTATGATTGCGTGTGATTCGATACTGTGGTTTGTTTGTTGATGTGAACTGTTGGTGACATTTGGGTGTGTGATGTGCTAAGCATGATTGATGAATTTTCGTTATTCTCGATTGGTGGATTGTGTATTGAAATGGGTTAATCACGTGGTTAAAAATGAATTAAGGTGGGGATTAAAAATGGAGGAAAATGAATATTGATTAATTTTGATGTATTGATAATTTTTAACATGATAGAATTGTGATACGTTGAACTTGGTAGGCAAACGTAGGCTTGGTAGGCAAATTTAGGAATAACGAGTTGTTGGAGTGTTTGAATATGTGCGTGAATGGTACTTTCTACTTTATTGCACGAAAAGTTTAAATTGTACTCATTTGGCCGGGGAATGCCCCGAAGGATTTGTATTGATTTATCCGGGGAATGCCCTGAAGTAGCATGTACGCAAAGGAGGCTCGTGATCAAGGCCCGAAACATCGGGTGGAGTTTAGTTTAGGATTAGTTTAGAATAGAATAGGTTTTATATTTCAGCACCTCTTTTATTTTGGATTGTATAATTTGGACTGAACATTATTTTTGTTTGTTTTGAATTTTGTGTGATTTATTTGTTTGCTTGTTTTGTGTGTTTATGTGGTTTGTACATTTGTAATATCAAATTAGCCGATACGCTCCACCAGGCGACCGTGGTCGAACCACGGGATCGAGGGGTGCCTAACACCTTCCCTCGGTCAACAGAATTCCTTAGCCGGAATCTCTGTTCGTAAACCGGTTTAAAGAGTCAAATGGTTTCGAAAAGGATTTTTCAATGGTGACTTGGCACACCAGATTATGCCAAGTGGCGACTCTGATTTTGAATGTAAAAATAATCTTTTTTCGGAACCAATCTTCATTTTGTCACTTTAATAAAAAACCCTTTCAAACCTTAAAATACATATTAATTTTTGGAGTAAAAAAAGGGGTGTGACAGCTCTGGCGACTCTGCTGGGGAAATTTCAGAATTCGAGCTTATTTTTTGAGTCGTATCGGCTTTGTTTGGCATTACGAGTGTATAAGCATTGTTTGTGATTATTGTTTTGTTATTGTTTTCACTTTTGTGCATTTTCGTGCTCTTTGTTTATAGTATTTATCCTATGTGTTACCGCTTTATATCTGTCATCATGAGTCCATCCCCCCGGCCTTCTTTCTGCAACAAGTCTCGGAGCGCACGTCGTGTGCACGAAATCTAGTTGAGTCACCTTTATTTTAGGGGGGGAGCCGTTGGATGTATGGAGTAGGTGGAAAGCAAAACAGCCACTATCGACCATATGCTCCCCCGAACGGCCTTGTTAGTAAACCACAACGTAGGTCAGCCTTTAGGTCATTCTTATGTGCATCTTATTGAGACCTAGCGGGGCCTACACGGTCCTTTGTAGGAGACTCGCCTTTAAAGCATCCCTACGTGCTAACTGTTGCATATTTGAGGGTAACGTGGTCATTTGACGGACCGATTTGGGGAAAGCATGTGTTAGAAGTAAAGTGTGAAAAAAAAAGAAAAAAAAAAAGGAATAAAAGTGAGTCGAAAAGAATGAATCAAAAGGAGTGTCGAAGTTTATTTTAGAGTTCTTTATGGCTTTTGTTCTTCACGATCCCAAAACTCAAAAAGATTTTTTTTAAGTTTTTGCATTTATCTTCTCAAAGTGCCGTAAAAAAAAAAATTGAATGAAAAAAAAAGAGGGTTTTATTTGCTTTGTCTACTTATCTGTCAAAAACAAAATACCAAAATTTATTTTTTTTATAATTGGTGGTGTCAGTCTTAGTTGAAATGTCTAGTTGAAAATTTGAAATATTTTCACTCGTTTGTTTTTGGTTGTCTCTTAAGTTAGGGTAAATTTATTAGTTAATCGTTAAGTGTCCAATCTGAACGAACTACGCACCCCTGATTCTCCTCTCTCGGGAGTGAGATACGTAGGCAACCTATTGTGGGTTCGGGGATCTTATTTGAAAAATTTAAAATATTTCTTCACTCTCCATTTAGAGTAGGCGTTTCATATGCGTCTTTAAAAGAAAACTACAAAAAGATTTTTCTTTAATAGATTCAAGTTTCATTTTCCTATGAAATTCTAAATCGAAAACCCAAAAAGATTCCTCTTTGGTAAACATAGATTCCATTTTTGTATAGGGAGTTTAAACCTAAAAAATGCAAAAAAGATTTTCGTCAATTCTTTTGATAATTTGTTATTTTCTTTTCTTTTTAATGTTTCAAGAGAAAAAAAAATAAAAAATTTATTGGTCATTTTGACAAAACTTCCCGAACTACGCAAGATCTGATTCATGTACAACATGATACGTAGGCAACCTACTTTTGGGTTCGATCTAATCATTTTGTTTCGTTATTTTTCATTATTTTTCCTCTTTTAAAGAAAAAAAAAGCCATAAAGAATAATAAAATAAAGGTAGATAACGAGAGAAGTGGAAAGAATAGAGGTGGATATAAAAAAGAAAAAAAGAAGAGAGTGTAGATAAAAATCGGGATGATGTTGAAATGACCTCGCTACCCTCAAAAGCTGGTAGAAATGAACATGAATTTAGGACAATTTTACCAATGTGACTCTCATGCTTGTTGTGTGCCCTAATCCTAACGGATGTCGTCTTTGATGAGCATGTTCTTTCAGATAACAGTGGTAGGTTTGCAGCATTCTGGCTAGTCACCCATACTTCACTATATCCAAAGCAAAGCTCGTCATGGCTAATAGGGAGATTGAAAATTCGCTCATTGACCCGGATCAGGATCACAGGGAAGAAAGTTCTGAACACGATGATGAGGTAGTAAGGCTCAGGCAACAATTGATAGATTTGCACCGGGCATGGGCCAGCGGAATGCCTCCTCCTCCGCTCCCTGAAGGTCTTGGGAATATCTCTAATTGCCCACCGCTCTCTCAAGCACAATTCTCTGCTCCTACTGAGTCACCTGAGCACGCGCCAGGATTCACTCCGCGACATTATTATCCTGGCAATTTTGGTGTGCCCTTGGCAGCTCCCCAATCAAGACCAGCTGCTCAGCCAGCGCCACCGATCACACCGGTATTCGTGGCCCCGCCACCACAAGAAACTCCCATATATGTTGTGCGTCCCACAATGAGGCTTCCTCGGTCTTCTAGTGAGCCAGCACTGAAGGTTTCAGATGGTCAGTATTATGCTACGGAGCCTACTCTGCAATTGAATGAACCGTATGGGTACACTCAGCCGCCTGCATTTCTATTTGATACGGAGAAACCTGTCGCAACGGAGGAACAGGATGTCATAGCCCGGAAAGTGAAGAGTTTAGAGCAAGCTATGAGGAATTTACAAGGAATCGGAGATTATAGAAGTGTTTCCTATAAAGACCTGTGCATGTTCCCAGACATCAACCTGCCCCCCGGTTTTAAGATGCCTAAGTTCGAGAAGTACGCAGGGCACGGTGATCCTGTTGCACACTTGAGACGTTATTGCAACCAGTTGAGGGCTGCAGGAGGAAAGGAAGAACTACTCATGGCCTTCTTTGGCGAGAGTCTTTCAGATCTGGCTTCAGAATGGTTCATCGATCGGGATATCGATAAATGGAACAGTTGGGATGATTTGGCTTCTGAATTTGTTCAACATTTTCAGTACAACATCGACTTGATTCCGGACCAAAAATCTTTGGTCAACATGAAGAAAAAGAGCACTGAAGGTTTTAGGGAATACGCTATAAGGTGGCGTGAACAGGCCGCTAGGGTAAAGCCTCCAATGAAGGAAAGTAAGTTGGTAGAAGTTTTCATTCAGGCGTAGGATGAGACCTATTTTCAACATTTACTTCCGGCAATGGGAAAGTCTTTTATGGAAGTCCTCAAAATGGGGGAGATGATAGAGGACGGGATTAAGACCGGTCGAATAGTGAGTTTTGCTGCATTAAAAGCTACCACACAAGCGATTCAAGGTGGATCTGGCGCATTTGGAGGAAAAAAGAAGAAAGAGGATGTTGCGACTGTTGTAGCCGGAACCCATACTTATCCTAAAAGGCCACCTCGCCCCTATCCCCAATCCCAAGCCCAAGTCTACGCCCAAGCTCCATATATTCCTCCCCACCATTACTACCCTCCACAAAATCCTTTATATTCCATTCCACCACTCTCTTACCCAGTATATAGTGCGCAACCATATGCCCAAACCCCTTCTTACCCGCAGTGGCGCGCGCAAACTTCACAAAATCGCCCATTCGCTCCACCAAATTACCAAAACCCCTCCAGACCCAGTTTTCAGCCTAGGCCCGAGTATAAGCAGGAGAAAACGGTCAAAAATCAATTCACACCTCTTGGGGAGTCATATGCTAGCTTGTTTGATAGGTTGAGGAAGTTGAAGGTTTTAAGCCCAATTCAAGGAAGGCTTTCAAATCCACCACCAAGGAATCTCGATTATTCTTTAAGATGTGCGTACTGTTCTGATATGCCAGGCTATGATATTGAGAAATGCTGGCATTTAAAGAGAGCTATCCAAGACTTGATTGACACAAATCAGATGTTGGTCCAAGCCCCGGAGGGTCCAAACATTAACCAGAATCCGCTGCCAACCCATGCTGAAGCCAATATATTAGAATTGATATATGATGGGAAAGAGTCTTCGAGGGGTTATAAGCCTATTGTCAAGATACACACCACTGAGGAGAAATCGGTGAATGTAGCGGAGTCTTTGAAAGCAATGTCATTGAGTCAGGAAGGAATGAGGGAGGATAAATCTCGAGAAAGCACAAAGAAGCCCCTGATAACAGTACAAGGCGCCAGAAGGTATGGTGATTCGAGTCAGGATAAACCTAAGTTGACAGTGGTGGGAGCTTTGAGTCAACCTATCTTGACGGTGAAAGGAGCACTGGCAGCGCCTATTGTCCTCAAACCGGTGACCCAACCTCCGATAGTTGATATGAAAAGGATTCCCTGGAATTATGGGCGAACTGTGATGACCTATCACGGGAAAGAAGTTGTGCAAGATGTAGATGAGGTAGGAGGTTTGACCAGGTCAGGAAGATGCTTCGTGCCTGAAAGCTTAAGAAAGTCTAAGCCAACGTTGAGTGAACCGTCGTCTATCAAAAAGCCTATCACTGAGGAGGAAGCCGAAGATTTTTTGAAAAAGATGAAATTGCCAGAGTATTCAGTATTAGACCAGCTGAAGAAAACCCCTGCTCAAATTTCCCTTTTATCTTTGTTGTTGCACTCCGAGGAGCATCGTGATGTTTTGCTGAAGGTATTGAATGAAGCATATGTTCCAAGGGAGATTACAATCAACCAGGTTGAGAAAATGGTGGGAAAAATCTTTGAGGTCAATCGGATCAGCTTTTCTGATGATGAATTGCCTGTTGAAGGTACAGGGCATAATCGGGGTCTTTACATTACAGTGAAGTGTGAGGGTTTCTACGTCACTCATGTTATGATTGATGGAGGTTCAGGTGAAAATATTTGCCCTATTTCTACTTTGCAAAAGCTGAATATTGGTGCTGATAGGATCAAGCCCAACAATGTATGTGTTAGGGCTTTCGATGGTGCAAAGTCAAATTCCATTGGCGAAATAGAACTAATGTTGACCATAGGGCCTGTTGAGTTTGCCATAGAGTTTCAGGTATTGAACGTAGAATCCTCTTACAATCTGTTGTTGGGAAGGCCCTGGATCCACAAGGCCAAGGCGGTTGCATCCACGCTGCACCAAATGATTAAGTTTGAGCATGACAGGCAAGAAGTAGTTATTCATGGTGAAGGAGATTTATCAGCCTACGAAGATTCTCCCTTGTCCTTTATTGAAGCAAATAACGTGGAGGAGACATTCGTCTATCAAATTTTTGATACAGTGCCAGTGAGTCGTATCCCTGAGTGGCAAGCTATACCAGGACCACAATTGTCTTCTGCTTCTATCATGATGGTGAGTGAACTTTGGAAATACGGATTTGAACCAGGAAAAGGTTTGGGAGCATCTCTGCATGGTATAGTTCATCCCATATGTTCGAGTGAGAACGTGGGCACGTTTGGTCTGGGATTTGAGCCTACAGCTGAAGATCTGAAGAAAATCAGGGGAAGGAAAAAGGAAATATGGTCACTCCCTCGCCCAATGCCACTACTCAGTGAGTCATTCGTTAAGAGCGATGTCGCGAAGCATGTGGAATCTGAAGTTGAATTGGTGGGTGACCTCCGGAACTTTTTTATTGAAGTTGATATGGTTGAAGCAGGAGAAGGTACCAGTATGGCAAATGTGCAATTCATAGGTCCAGCTGTCCGGCTCAATAATTGGGAAGTCACTCCTCTCCCCGTCAGGAGGGAGTTTTGGTAGTTTATTTTGTTTTCCTTTCTGTTTATCCGAGTTATTTCAGGGTTGTAATTCGGATTTTAGTTTGTTTATGTTATATTGGTGTCTGTGTTTAAACCCTTTTATCTTTTATTTAATGAAATGCAATGTCCCTTTTGTTTTGTGTCTAATATAGTTTGTTTTTCTTTTTACACAGTTCTCTTTATGCTGATTCTAATGACATGACATGCATGCAGAATTTTCAGCCTGGTCTTAAAATCCAAAATAATCCAGATATAATGGAGCAGGATGAGGAATATGATGAAAAAGAAGCATTAGAAGAAATAAGCAAAGGGTTGGAACAATTTGAAGACAAACCGAATCCTAATTTGAATGAGACTAAGCCAATAAATCTAGGGGATCAAGAAGATGTTTGGGAAACTAAAATCAGTGTACATGTTTTGCCCCAGCTAAAGGATGAAATGATTCAAACGTTAATGGATTATAAGGATGTTTTTGCATGGTCTTATGATGATATGCCTGGTTTAAGCACTGAATTAGTGTCTCACAAATTGCCAACGGATCCCGCATTCCCTCCTGTCAAACAGAAGTTGAGGAAGTTTAAAATAGATGTAAGTATTAAAATCAAAGAGGAAACCATGAAACAACTTGAAGCCAAAGTAATTCGAGTGGCTCGTTATCCCATGTGGTTATCCAATGTTGTTCCCGTACCAAAGAAAGATGGCAAAATTCGAGTGTGTGTTGATTACCGCAATTTGAACAGGGCAAGTCCAAAAGATGATTTTCCACTGCCCAACATCCATATTTTGCTAGACAACTGTGCTAAACACGAGGTTGCCTCTTTTGTGGATTGCTATGCCGGATATCACCAGATCATTATGGATGATGAAGACGCGGAGAAAACATCTTTTATCACACCATGGGGAACTTATTGTTATCGGGTGATGCCGTTCGGTTTGAAGAATGCTGGAGCAACATACATGAGAGCCATGACCACTATGTTTCATGACATGATGCATAAGGAGATTGAGGTTTACGTGGATGATGTGATTATTAAGTCAAAAAGTCAGGCCGACCATGTAAAAGACTTGAGAAAGTTCTTTGAAAGACTTCGCAGGTATAACCTCAAACTCAACCCGACAAAATGTGCATTTGGAGTTCCATCTGGAAAGCTGTTGGGGTTTGTAGTCAGCCGTCGGGGAATTGAATTAGATCCCTCGAAAATCAAAGCCATTTAGGATTTGCCCCCGCCCAAGAATAAAACGGAGGTAATGAGTTTGCTTGGTAGACTGAACTACATTAGCAGGTTTATTGCTCAACTCACAACCACTTGTGAGCCCATATTCAAGTTGCTGAAAAAGAGTGCTGTGGTAAAATGGACTGAAGAATGTCAGGAAGCGTTCGATCGAATCAAAAGATATTTGTCAAATCCGCCCGTGTTGGTACCCCCGGAGCCTGGTAGGCCTTTGATCTTATACTTGTCAGTCATGGACAATTCTTTCGGGTGTGTCCTGGGGCAACATGTTGTCACAGGCAAAAAAGAGCAGGCTATTTACTATCTTAGCAAGAAGTTCACCACTTATGAGGCCAGGTATACTCTTCTTGAAAGGACGTGTTGTGCCCTAACTTGGATAGCACAGAAGTTGAAGCACTATGTCTTATCCTATACTACTTATCTCATCTCCCGCATGGATCCTTTGAAGTATATCTTTCAGAAGCCTATGCCGACAGGTCGATTGGCAAAGTGGCAAATTTTGCTTACCGAGTTCGACATCGTATATGTGACTCGAACCGCCATGAAAGCCCAAGCCTTGGCAGATCATCTTGCTGAGAATCCCATCGATGAAGAGTACGAGCCATTAAAGACATATTTTTCTGACGAAGAAGTGTCGTGTGTCGATGAAGTCGTTATAGATGTTGATCCAGGTTGGAGGTTATTCTTCGATGGAGCTGTCAATATGAAAGGAGTCGGAATAGGTGCGGTTCTTGTCTCTGAATCGGGACAACATTTCCCGGTAACAACACAACTTCGATTCTACTGTACTAACAATATGGCAGAGTATGAAGCCTGCATCCTTGGTTTGAGGTTAGCTGTTGATATGGGAGTCCAAGAATTATTGGTGTTGGGAGATTTGGATTTGCTCGTCCATCAAATTCAAGGCGATTCGGAGACGCGAGATTTGAAGCTCATCCCGTATCGACAATGCTTGCAGGAGCTATGTCGACGATTTGTGTTAGTAAAATTTAGGCACATTCCAAGGATTCGTAATGAAATTGCTGATGCTTTGGCCACTTTGCCTTCAATGCTCCAACATCCTGACAAAGCCTACATCGATCCAGTGCATGTACAGAGTCGTGATCAGCATGCTTACTGCAATGTGGTTGAAGAACAGCTCGATGGAGAACCTTGGTTCTTGGATATCAAGCGGTACATTCAATCAGGAGAATACCCAACATATGCCACCAACGATCAAAAGAGGACTCTTAGGCGTTTGGCTAGTGGATTTTTCTCGAGCGGGGGAATCTTGTATAAGAGGACCCCAGATCTGGGACTTCTATGGTGTGTAGATGCAAAAGAAGCCTCAGCAATCATGGTTGAAATACACTCTGGAGTATGCGGGTCGCATATGAACGGTCACGTCTTGTCAAAGAAGATTTTTCGAGCAGGTTATTACTGGCTTACTATGGAGAGGGATTCTATTCAGTTTGTTCGAAAGTGTCATCAATGTCAGGTGCACGGCGATCTGATACGTTCTCCTCCTGTTGAGCTGCATGCAATGGCCGCCCCATGGCCGTTCGTAGCTTGGGGAATGGATGTGATTGGACCGATTGAGCCGAAGGCATCAAATGGACATAGATTCATTTTGGTAGCCATTGACTACTTCACAAAGTGGGTGGAAGCAGTAACTTTCAAGTCGGTGACAAAGAAGGTTGTGGTAGATTTTGTTCATGCCAATATCATTTGTAGATTTGGAATTCCTAAGATGGTTATTACAGACAATGCTGCCAATCTCAATAGTCATTTGATGCAAGAAGTGTGTCAACAGTTTAAGTTCGCACATCGAAATTCTACTCCATATCGCCCAAAGGCCAATGGTGCTGTAGAAGCCGCCAATAAAAATATAAAAAAGATACTGCGAAAAATGGTACAAGGTTCTAGACAGTGGCATGAAAAGTTGTCGTTTGCATTGCTAGGTTATCGCACCACTGTTCGCACTTCAACAGGGGCAACTCCATATTTATTAGTGTATGGGACAGAAGCAGTCATCCCTGCAGAAGTTGAAATTCCTTCTCTTCGGGTCATTGTAGAAGCAGAGATCGATGACGACGAATGGGTAAAAGCCCGACTGGAACATTTGAGTTTGATCGAGGAAAAAAGGCTAACGTCCGTGTGTCATGGCCAGTTGTATCAAAGGAGGATGGCTCGTGCGTATAACAAAAAGGTCCGTCCCAGGAATTTTGAAGTTGGTCAGTTGGTATTAAGACGTATCCTTCCTCACCAGGTTGAAGCGAAGGGCAAGTTCTCCCCTAACTGGCAAGGTCCCTTCGTTGTGAAGAAAGTGTTACCCAATGGAGCCTTATATTTGACAGATACTGAAGGCAAAATGGCAGAAATGGCTATCAATGCTGATGTGGTCAAAAGATACTATGTATGATATTTGATCCTTTGTTTGAGTTTATTGCATGTTTAGTACTTGCATTTTTTAAGATTGATATGATGAAGGCATTTTATTCTTCTATCCAAACATTGTGTCACCCTTTGTTTACCCGTTTGAGCCTCGTTTATTTTTCTTTCATATCCCTCTTTTGGAATCAAAATAGAGTCAAAGATAAATGTCAAGAAAATAAGAATAAAAGAAAGAGTTCGAAAATAAAAGAAAAAAATCAAATCAAAACAAAGAACAAGCTGATGGAACTACGTGCGACGTGATTCTCCTCTCTTGGGAGTGAGATACGTAGGCTGCCCTATTTCGGGCTCGGTCCAACCAAATAAATATTTATGATTCACCCAGTCAACAAAACTGGGGCATGAGTTAATGCATTGTTTGAGTCGATTCCAAAAGTTGTAAGTCCCACCCCCACTTCAAGTATCGTTTGAGCCTCTTACCATCTTTTCTAACCTTGACCAAAAGCCAAGTTACAACCAAAGAAAGTCCTTCAGATCAATTTTTAATAGTGTTAAGGCTAAGTATGCAATGGATATGACCATACATTGCGAAGTACCGCTTATCTCCCTCAGCATAAGAAATCATGAAAGAAATACAAAAATGAGAGAGTCTTATTGGTGAAAACCTTTGCAGGCACCATAAGGTGATGGTGAGTTGTGAGAAAATGAAAATGAGAGAGTCTTATTGGTGAAAACCTTTGCAGGCACCATAAGGCGATGGTGAGTTGAGAGAAATACAAAAATGAGAGAGTCTTATTGGTGAAAACCCTCACGGGCACCGTAAGGCGAGGAAGAGTTCAAGAGAAAAGTGAAAAGTGAAAAGAAAGAGATTTGTTGGCGAATGTCTTTTTAGATGTCGTCAGTCGAATGTGATGTATGAGTCCAATAGATTTGAAGAAGCGGCTCAACGGCAAAGGCACAAACTCGACAACAAATGGGGAGTTTTGGATAGGAAGATCAGGCAGCTCAATCCTAAATGCATGTCATACTCATTGGAGTTGGTTGTCGTATTCAGATAAGTTTTCTTTTTGAATATGGGACATTTCCCTCTTTCTTTCATTTACATATTCATGCTTTTTTTTTTATGTCATTTATCAAAATAAAAGTCACCATCATTTCTTTACATTTTAAGTCAAGTCATTGTCAAAACAAGCAAGAAAGGATTTCAAAATTTACTACCAGTCTTTCCAATTATATGAGGAAAAGCCAAGGAACAACACAGAAAAAAATATGATCGTAATTCAACACGAAGCAAAGGAAGTCTATCAACCGACAGGCTATTGGATTCGTAGAAGCATTTCGGATTTGGGAAAAGAGTGCACCTCAGGGGCATGGTAAAAATGGAAACCCATTGTTTGAGTCAGAACTCATTTCCCTCAATCTGGATCCAGGTCAATGATGCGGCAAGACACGACAAGTGTTAGCAATTTGGAACAAAGATGAAAGGAACGAGTGTTGGGCAGATACCTGAAAAGCCAAGATCTGCAAGCCACCACTAAGTTTTTAACTGACAAATTTTTATTTGATTGAAACAGGGGCAAATTTGTTTCACTTGATTCAGTTACCATTGGAAATGCATATCCAGGGATTTTTACTTTCTGTTCAGGACCCTCCTGAAAAATGGAATTTTACTTTCTGTTCAGGACCCTCCTGAAAAATAGGATTTTACTTTCTGTTCAGGACCCTCCTGAAAAATGGGACTTTACTTTCTGTTCAGGACCCTCCTGAAAAATGGTACTTTACTTTCTGTTCAGGACCCTCCTGAAAAATGGGATTTTACTTTCTGTTCAGGACCCTCCTGAAAAATGGGATTTTACTTTCTGCTCAGGACCCTCCTGAAAAATGGGATTTTACTTTATGGTCAGGACCCTCCTGAAAAATGGGATTTTACTTTCTGTTCAGGACCCTCCTGAAAAATAGGACTTTACTTTCTGTTCAGGACCCTCCTGAAAAATGGGATTTTACTTTATGTTCAGGACCCTCCTGAAAAATGGGATTTTACTTTCTGTTCAGGACCCTCCTGAAAAATGGGAATTTACTTTATGTTCAGGACCCTCCTGAAAAATGGGACTTTACTTTCTGTTCAGGACCCTCCTGAAAAATGGGACTTTACTTTCTGTTCAGGACCCTCCTGAAAAATGGGAATTTACTTTCAGTTCAGGACCCTCCTGAAAAATGGGATTTTACTTTATGTTCAGGACCCTCCTGAAAAATGGGAATTTACTTTCTGTTCAGGACCCTCCTGAAAAATGGGATTTTACTTTCTGTTCAGGACCCTCCTGAAAAATGGGACTTTACTTTATGTTCAGGACCCTCCTGAAAAATGGGAATTTACTTTCATCTCAGGACCCTCCTGAAAAATGGGATTTTACTTTATGTTCAGGACCCTCCTGAAAAATGGGACTTTACTTTCTGTTCCGTACCCTCCTGAAAAATGGGACATTACTTTCTGTTCAGGACCCTCCTGAAAAATGGGATTTTACTTTATGTTCAGGACCCTCCTGAAAAATGGGACTTTACTTTCTGTTCAGGACCCTCCTGAAAAATGGGACTTTACTTTCTGTTCAGGACCCTCCTGAAAAATGATATTTTACTTTATGTTCAGGACCCTCCTGAAAAATGGGACTTTACTTTATGTTCAGGACCCTCCTGAAAAATGGGAATTTACTTTCATCTCAGGACCCTCCTAAAAAATGGGATTTTACTTTATGTTCAGGACCCTCCTGAAAAATGGGACTTTACTTTCTGTTCCGTACCCTCCTGAAAAATGGGACTTTACTTTCTGTTCAGGACCCTCCTGAAAAATGGGATTTTACTTTATGTTCAGGACCCTCCTGAAAAATGGGACTTTACTTTCTGTTCAGGACCCTCCTGAAAAATGGGACTTTACTTTCTGTTCAGGACCCTCCTGAAAAATGGGATTTTACTTTATGTTCAGGACCCTCCTGAAAAATGGGACTTTACTTTTTGTTCAGGACTCTCCTAAAAAATGGGACTTTACTTTCTGTTCAGGACCCTCCTGAAAAATGGGATTTTACTTTATGTTCAGGACCCTCCTGAAAAATGGGACTTTACTTTCTGTTCAGGACCCTCCTGAAAAATGGGATTTTACTTTATGTTCAGGACCCTCCTAAAAAATGGGACTTTACTTTCTGTTCAGGACCCTCCTGAAAAATGGGACTTTACTTTATGTTCAGGACCCTCCTGAAAAATGGGACTTTACTTTCTGTTCAGGACCCTCCTGAAAAATGGGATTTTACTTTCTGTTCAGGACCCTCCTGAAAAATGGGATTTTACTTTATGTTCAGGACCCTCCTGAAAAATGGGAATTTACTTTCTGTTCTGGACCCTCCTGAAAAATGGGACTTTACTTTCTGTTCAGGACCCTCTTGAAAAATGGGACTTTACTTTCTGTTCAGGACCCTCCTGAAAAAATGGGATTTTACTTTCTGCTTAGGACCCTCCTGAAAAATGGGATTTTACTTTCTGTTCAGGACCCTCCTGAAAAATGGGATTTTACTTTATGTTCAGGACCCTCCTGAAAAATGGGAATTTACTTTCAGTTCAGGACCCTCCTGAAAAATGGGATTTTACTTTATGTTCAGGACCCTCCTGAAAAATGGGATTTTACTTTCTGTTTAGGACCCTCCTGAAAAATGGGACTTTACTTTCTGTTCAGGACCCTCCTGAAAAATGGGATTTTACTTTCTGTTCAGGATCCTCCTGAAAAATGGGATTTTACTTTATGTTCAGGACCCTCCTGAAAAATGGGACTTTACTTTCTGTTCAGGACCCTCCTGAAGAATAGGATTTTACTTTCAGTTCAGGACCCTCCTGAAAAATGGGACTTTAGTTTTTGTTTAGATATTTTTACTTTCTGCTCAGGACCCTCCTGAAAAATGGGATTTCACCTTCTGGTCAGGACCCTCTTGGAAAATGGGACAATGCTTTCAAAAAATAAAATACTAATTATTTATAATTCTTGTTTGGGATAATTTTCGTTCTAGTTTTAATTTTGAGTTTCAGGAGCCCGCCTGAAGAACAGGGTGATGAAATAGCAAGGCAGGAACCCGCTTGAAGAACAGGGTGATGAAATAGCAAGGCAGGAGCCCGCCTGAAGAACAGGGTGATGAAATAGCAAGGCAGGAACCCGCCTGAAGAACAGGGTGATGAAATAGCAAGTTCGGATCCCACCGGGAGAACAGAGTGAAGAAAATGAAAAGTCAAGCAACAAAGTGATGAAATAGCAAGTCAGGAGCCCGCCTGGAGAATAGGGTGAAGAAACAAAAGAGTCAAGCAACAAAGTGAAGCAATTGAAAGCCAAGCAACAAGGGGAAAGAAATTGCAAGTCAGGAGCCCGCCTGGAGAACAGGGTGATGAAAGTCGAGTCAAGAACCAACAAAAGCTGTTTAGATAGGATTTTTGTAATTTCCTTTATGTTTTAGCTTTTAATCTTTATTTTTGATGTAATAACAGAGCCGCGGACCGGAACCTCGATGGAACCTCACTTGACTCTCCAGCTCGGTATAGTCCACCGCCGTCCAAAAGTTGAGATGTTTGTCACTCGATCCTCTCGTAACTTGGTTGGGTAGGCTGTCCTAATTCAAAACCCGATAGTCCTTCTTTCTTCTGTTTCTTCTTTTGAATAATGGTCGGGACAAAATTCTATCTCGTTGTCTACTTCTTTGTCTGAAAACACTGCGTGTTTACAGTCAAAGGGGGCATGATGTAGACACATGATTTCGTCCTCTTGAAGTTCCATTTTTATTCACTTTACCCATTTTATGTTATCCTACCGTGTACCCTACCCCGTGTAATTATCCCTCCACAAAATACAAAAATACAAAAATAAACAAAAAAAAAAAAATACCTCTAACTAATTTATCTTATCCTAACAACCTACCCAATCAAAAGCTTCCACCTACCCTAACTACCCATATGATCCCCCCCCTTCCTTTTTCTTGTCCACAAAGAAAGAATATATGGGGGACCCACCAAAATTCCCACATCATAACAAATCCATGCCCATTATAAAAGAAAAATTCTAAGAGGAAAAGGAAAAAAAGAAGGCTTTGATCATCATCTTCTCCACAATAACAACAATGACAAAATAATCTTCCTCACAAAAAAAAAAAAAAAAGCACCGGTGAACAGTAACCGTGAACAGTAACCGGTGAACAGTAACCGACGTGAAAAGTGACGGTGAACGGATCTTTATTTGTCGAGTTGGATTGTTGGTGTTAAGGTTCGGCTCGAGGTTTCCGGGTGCGAACTCTCTTTATTCGAATAACATTGAGTTTGAAAGCTTCAAATTTAAGGTCCAATTCTTTCTTCTCTTTTATTTAATTCTTATGTGATTGTGATTATGATTGCGTGTGATTCGATACTGTGGTTTGTTTGTTGATGTGAACTGTTGGTGACATTTGGGTGTGTGATGTGCTAAGCATGATTGATGAATTTTCGTTATTCTCGATTGGTGGATTGTGTATTGAAATGGGTTAATCACGTGGTTAAAAATGAATTAAGGTGGGGATTAAAAATGGAGGAAAATGAATATTGATTAATTTTGATGTATTGATAATTTTTAACATGATAGAATTGTGATACGTTGAACTTGGTAGGCAAACGTAGGCTTGGTAGGCAAATTTAGGAATAACGAGTTGTTGGAGTGTTTGAATATGTGCGTGAATGGTACTTTCTACTTTATTGCACGAAAAGTTTAAATTGTACTCATTTGGCCGGGGAATGCCCCGAGGATTTGTATTGATTTATCCGGGGAATGCCCTGAAGTAGCATGTACGCAAAGGAGGCTCGTGATCAAGGCCCGAAACATCGGGTGGAGTTTAGTGTAGGATTAGTTTAGAATAGAATAGGTTTTATATTTCAGCACCTCTTTTATTTTGGATTGTATAATTTGGACTGAACATTATTTTTGTTTGTTTTGAATTTTGTGTGATTTATTTGTTTGCTTGTTTTGTGTGTTTATGTGGTTTGTACATTTGTAATATCAAATTAGCCGATACGCTCCACCAGGCGACCGTGGTCGAACCACGGGATCGAGGGGTGCCTAACACCTTCCCTCGGTCAACAGAATTCCTTAGCCGGAATCTCTGTTCGTAAACCGGTTTAAAGAGTCAAATGGTTTCGAAAAGGATTTTTCAATGGTGACTTGGCACACCAGATTATGCCAAGTGGCGACTCTGATTTTGAATGTAAAAATAATCTTTTTTCGGAACCAATCTTCATTTTGTCACTTTAATAAAAAACCCTTTCAAACCTTAAAATACATATTAATTTTTGGAGTCAAAAAAGGGGTGTGACAATATGTAATTTTTAGCTATCTAGAAAATGAACATAATATGAGAGGTTAGATTATGTATGCTGGTCGTGCAAAATTAAAACATATTATAGTGTTAGTATATATAAGTTAAATCCACATTCACAAAATGATTAACCCTTTTTTCAGAGTAATTCTTGACTCATATCTTAATGCGTTACTTGTAGTTTTGATATTACGAAATTCCAACTTACATCAAAACAGAAAGAAATTTGTATAAGGTTGTATATATGGTCCTTTAAATTTGCCCTATTATTTTTTTCACTTATTAAGACACTAGTGTAAGAATCATTTGACTCTGGAATGCGATGAGATATTTCATGATTAAGTTTAGAATATAATTTTTCCTTTGTTTGATTAAAAGTATAAATTTATACCTTCAATCGTTCAAAGTATAAATTTAATTTCGACATTAATTTTTGATATCCAATATTATCCTATCAAACTTGGTCTTATACAATCTCACTTTTCAAATGGTATAAATTAATTCAAGAATTATAATGTCAAGATAACTTAATATTAAGATATGTACCTATTGAACATTTAATCTCTACTAACAATGCATGTGTTTAATTTATTGAACACCTCAGTTTTTAAAAAAGTTAATAAATAGAGTAATTTTGACAAGATGAAACAACTAACTTTCAAAAAAGGGTTCAATAAACATCCCAAAGTAGATGAGTCTTTGTACTTATAATATTCCTTTAGACATGAAAAAGTAATAAACATTAGACAATTCAAGTAGGGAACTCCACACATAACCTTTGGTCCCCACGAGTGCCTAATTATTGAGTAAAAATGTTTGGCCTTTCATTCAAAGTAAGTGCATTTTTCTAAAACAATATTTAATTGTTTGATTGATTAATTATAAAAAAAAAAAAGTCATAGGACATTGATCCCCAATTTAATATAAGATAATCATTTAAAATGTTTTAATAGAAATAAAATATGATAAAGAAATCGAATATTCCTCTCTGACTACTGTATATCTACTGTCACACACTCAAAACATTTATATACCCTATTTTAGTTAATTAAGCATCCATTAATTTAAAAAGATCCATTTCTTGTGTTTTGTTTCAAAAAATAAATTAAAACTTCTTTAGAATATGAAGTATATACATATATTATCTCCTTAAAAAGCAATTTGTCATCATTGATGACTTTAGGGTTCCATATCACCATCACATAATAAAAAACAATCTTCTTTAATTATTTGCAACTAATAATCAGTCAACTTTGAGGTCAAATCCATATAGTACTATTACTAATTAATTAGCACTATTAGCACTATCTTTATCATAATATATCTTTGCCAAGAGATTTCTACTTAAACAATTGCTTGAAAACTGTATCTAGTTAGCTGATTTTGAATTTTGGTGTAGTGTAAACAATAAGATTCAAGATTTACAATATGGTCACAAAAATAAAATTATATTTTCTTCTTAGTTACTCACATATTAATATATTATACATAGATATACTATCATTAAAGGAGCCAATTTTATGATTTAATAAAATATTAAAATGTTAGGCCTAAAATGTAAATATCTAATTATTTTAGATAAGTTGAAATTTATTGACTTTTTCTTTGTTTGATAAAAACTTATGAAAAATGTATCATTCCTGAAAAGACATTTCAGAATCCTTATTAAAGCTTTGGTCCCTAAACCAGAAAAAAGTATGTTCTCTCCATCTCAGAAAAAATATCAAGAAAAGAGTGCTCAGAAGATCAAGTTTTCCTCCAATTAATTCATGTAATAGAAAATTTTTAATGTTCCTATTATTCATTCTTCTAGATGCATATCATTGTCTAATAATTTACTTATAATCTTATTGCAATTATACAAAGTTTTCCAACATGTGATAAAAGTAGGAAAACAAGTTTTTAATAGGTGAGATTTCACCCTGATTGTCTCCTCCAGGCTCCAACGCACAATCCACCAACCCCTGATACCCCTACCTTGGCTATACATGTTAATATATAAACGTTTTTGGGGCAATATTTTTTAGTACTTATCAAATAGCCGAACATAAGTAAGAAAATCACTTATTTTGGGGAAAATTATTTTTCGTGAAAACGAGCAAAACATGTACACCCCATAGGTTTTTCGTTTTCACTTTCTTTTGGATCCCTATAAAGAAAAGATTTGTGTGGTGTATCTAGGTGAAAAGAATCACATACACTTTGACCCAAAAACTATTAATTACTTTTGGGGTTGGCCGGGTCACATTTACAACTTACAAGATATATGTATGTGTAATATTTGAAGACAACTTTTCTCAAAGGATTAAATTATGCAACTCAAAGTTACACAGATTTGGAAAAAGAGCCCTTAAAAGGAGGTCTAAAGTTGTAGGATTTAACGGGGGGGTGGGGTGGGGTGGGGTGTCTTGAGAAGAAGACAAAGCATTGAAGTCTGGAGAATATTTGCCTTTCACAATTCTTTAATTAAAAGAGCCATGAAAATCCAACAGTAGGGTCTCTTGTCTCTTCTTGCTTTCTGTATCCACTAAAATATCAAAAATTCTCATGAGTCATATTATATTGATACATTGATAATATACAAGAAGTTGCACATTATTTTCTGCCTCTCTTAATACCTATATTATATATTTAGTGCACGAAATTTCTCTAGGGTATTATCTCAATTGTTATAAATATAAATAACGTATAACAATGCCTCAAAAGAATGAGTAATTTTGTGTAAACATAAGGAGTATGGATTGAGCCTTGAGGAACTATATAAGCAATAAGTTTAACGATGAGACAATACTAGCAGTCGATACTAGTAGATTTGTAAATACGATTCTGTAATTAGCACATGCATGTTTTATAGTAATAAAATGTGTTTGCTCCACCAAAAAAAAGAAATAAGTAATTTTTGTTGTGCCTCAACTTTATATAAGATTTAATTCAATTTAACAAGCGGACTGTTTTCATCTAAGGATTTCATTATGATCGCACCACGATAAAAATGATGTTCTTTTCCTCTCTTATTTAGTAGGTTTAATTTACATTATATCTCGAAGAAGTCCATTCTCATCATGATCGATTTGTGTCCTAGTTTAAGGACCCCACTGTTAGGATTTTTGCCCTGATTTTCTTACTATTTTTAAGTTTTTCTTTTTTTTAGAAGGAAAATAAAAGTTACCATAATTACTTTTACTTTTCTTGAAAGAAAAAAATATAATTCTTTTTCATATTTGGCTAACCTTTTTTTGGAGTAAAGGTTTTGGACATCTATAAATAGAAGACCCATTTTCATACCATAACACAATAGCATCCACGATGAAGTCTTTAAAGAGTCTTTGTTTAGGGGGAGATTTCTTCCGATAAGTTTTAGGATTTTCAATTTTATTTTTAATATGTAGGCCATTTGGTCAAACCATATCCAATAATATATTTTTAGTTTAATTTTTCATGTGTCGTCTGATTTATCGTCTTATGGCAAACTAAAAGCTTCCGCATGACGCCCTCTCGATTTCAAACCTGGTATCAGAGCTTACGGATAAATGGTCCAATGGTGTGGTGAGACGAGATTAAGCAGGTTCAAAACGGTTTCAAAATCAAGCTGCAACCAATTTGATGATAATGAAGATATATGTCCAAAAGCTACATGTGGAGATAATTGTCAATCATATTTTCAACAATCCTGCTGTCACATATTTGAAAATAAAGCTCACTTTTAATCCTGTAAAAGGGCTCCAATATTTTTAACCCGAAAAGGGCTAATATATTTTTTAACCCCAAAAGCTCCATTTTTAAACATGTCAAACAGCAGTGATATATGAAGAATATATATTAAGAACGAAGATCATGCACAAGAAGAAGGAGGATCAAGAATATTTTGAAGAAAATCAAGCAAAAAATGGGAGATTTGTTAGGGTTTTTGCCCTGATTTTCTTATTATATTTAAGTTTTATTTTTTTCTTAGAAGGAAAATAAAAGTTACTATAATTACTTTTACTTTTCCTGAAAGAAAAAAATATAATTCTTTTTCATATTTGGCTAACCTCTTTCTTGGAGGAAAGGTTTTGGACATCTATAAATAGAAAACCCCTTCTCATACCATAACACAATAGCATCCACAATGTAGTCTTTAGGGGGAGATTTCTCCCAATAAGTTTTAGGATTTTCAATTTTATTTTTAATATGTAGGCCGTTTGGCCAAACCATATCCAATAATATATTTTTAGTTTAATTTTTCATGTATCATCTGATCATTTATCGTCTTATGATTTACAAACTAAAAGCCTCTGCATAACGTCCTCTCGATTTCGAATCCAACACCCACTTGCTCAAAAACTATGGACTCTATACCATACAAAAGAAAATAAAATGCACGTTTATTATCATTCACAAGGCTCTATATATAACAAAGGCAAGATTATGTAGCAAAATGTCATGTCTATGCATGTTCTTGACCAAGAATTTTTTCTACTAATCATGAAATGGACATTTATCATCAAGGACTTTCTCCAACTAGTTTCTGCTTCACAAGGCTCTATATAAAAAAAAATTAAGGCAAAGATATGATATGGCAATAATTCAATTCATTATTATCCACTTGACCAAATGTCATGTCCATGCACTTGACCAGGAATGTTTTCTACTAATCATGAAATGCACGTTTATTATGAAGGAAACCTTTAGGGGTTAACTGGAAATCTATTCGAATAAAACTTTTGTGGCCATTAGTGCATATTAATAGGCGTTACTGATCTTCTAGTCTGGAAATAGAATTCGAGTCTGATAAAACTTCATGCATGGTAGTAGGGCAAACACATTGGTTATGGAATAGGCGTGTAAAATGAGCGGGTTAAAATTGACCGATGCGAATTATTAGTTGAATTATTTCTTGATTTCATTCGTTTATTCATTCAATTCACAGTCACAAGGGGAGTAATATGAATGGGTCTGTTTTGGATGGATCAAAATGGAGTGAGTTAATAAACAGACGATCAATGCATGCATGTGCTTGGGCTTAGATTGTTTGGGTTAAGATGAGCTACACAATAAGTCAATATACGCAACCGCCACGGCCCATCCCGCTCACAATTTTCCCAAAGTTTTAACATCTTTGTTTGTTTTCTCATACTTGTTTAATTACCAAACAAACTAATAAATTTTCTGTTTCTTTTTTATGCATGTATGATTGTATGTATAACATATAGTCTTAACAAAATCTTAGCCCAACTTTCAGATGACTAATTCAAGCGGATCAAATGGATTGAATTAATAAATAGGAAAAATAATATAAACATACACCTTAACTTATCATATTTACCCAAATCTTCATCCTTACAAAGTAATTACAAAAATTTCAACTAGTTATAGATCTTTGTTGGATGTATCGAAGAGCTAACTATGTCGAATCTCGACAGATCCAAAATCGAAAACAATATATTGGGAGCTAGTTATGTATCTTTGCAAAGAAAAAAATATTTCTTCGTTGGATGTATTATGTATCTCGACTGACACAAAATCGAAAAAATTGTATCCGAAGCTAATTATGTATCTTTACAAAGAAAAAAAATATATCTTCGTTGGATGTATCCGGAGCTAATTATGTATCTCGACAGATCCAAAATCGGGATCTTCAATAATTAAATAAAATATCGGATTCTATATAATTAAACTCCAAACTGGCGGGAATTTATGTTGTAGCTCTAATAAGTTAACGAATTAGTAACCTTGTCTAAATTTGGGCTAATCATTTTTATATGCTAATTTTGTCACCTTTAGCTACAGAAATACAATATATGACCACATGCAAATGTGTTTAATTGAGTTCAAGTTTGATGATAATCATACGTTCATTTTACACAAAATGATTTCAAAACACTATAAGAAGAGTAAAATTAAAGAGATGTGACATATTTTTGAAGATGGGATTCTAGCAAGGAAGGAAAAAACATGTCGACAAGAAAAGCCTAGTGGTGTCAAAAGCCTGAAATCCTGCAGAGATAAATATATATATATATATTGTTGCTCTCTAGGGATTGTTTTCCAATTGTAGCTACACATAACATAGTGCAATGTGCACGCACTAAGGTGCTATGATGTTTGAAGGATTATATTTTGGTGAACAGAGTTATCTTATACACATATTTATAATAATATGAAATTATATTATACTTTATTGAAGTTAAATTACAATTGAGAATTGAAACAATAACGTAATAGTGAATAATAGTGTAGACACGTGATTTCGTCCTCTTGAAGTTCCATTTTTATTCACTTTACTCATTTTATGTTATTCTATCGTGTACTCTACCTCGTGTAATTATTCCTCCACAAAATACAAAAATACAAAAATAAACAAAAAAAATACCTCTAACTAATTTATCTTATCCTAACAACCTACCCAATCAAAAGCTTCCACCTACCCTAACTACCCATATGATCCCCCCTCCTTTTTCTTGTCCACAAAGAAAGAATATATGGGGGACCCACCAAAATTCCCACATCATAACAAATCCAGGCTCATTATAAAAGAAAAAATTCTAAGAGGAAAAGGGAAGAAGGCTTTGATCATCATCTTCTCCACAATAACAACAATGACAAAATAATCTTCCTCACAAAAAAAAAAAAAAAAAAAAGCACCGGTGAACAGTAATCGTGAACAGTAATCGTGAACAGTAACCGTGAACAGTAACCGATGAACAGTACCCGACGTGAAAAGTGACGGTGAACGGATCTTTATTTGTCGAGTTGGATTGTTGGTGTTAAGGTTCGGCTCGAGGTTTCCGGGTGCGAACTCTCTTTATTCGAATAACATTGAGTTTGAAAGCTTCAAATTTAAGGTCCAATTCTTTCTTCTCTTTTATTTAATTCTTATGTGATTGTGATTATGAGTGCGTGTGATTCGATACTGTGGTTTGTTTGTTGATGTGAACTGTTGGTGACATTTGGGTGTGTGATGTGCTAAGCATGATTGATGAATTTTCGTTATTCTCGATTGGTGGATTGTGTATTGAAATGGGTTAATCACGTGGTTAAAAATGAATTAAGGTGGGGATTAAAAATGGAGGAAAATGAATATTGATTAATTTTGATGTATTGATAATTTTTAACATGATAGAATTGTGATACGTTGAACTTGGTAGGCAAACGTAGGCTTGGTAGGCAAATTTAGGAATAACGAGTTGTTGGAGTGTTTGAATATGTGCGTGAATGGTACTTTCTACTTTATTGCACGAAAAGTTTAAATTGTACTCATTTGGCCGGGGAATGCCCCGAAGGATTTGTATTGATTTATCCGGGGAATGCCCTGAAGTAGCATGTACACAAAGGAGGCTCGTGATCAAGGCCCGGAACGTCGGGTGGAGTTTAGTTTAGGATTAGTTTAGAATAGAATAGGTTTTATATTTCAGCACCTCTTTTATTTTGGATTGTATAATTTGGACTGAACATTATTTTTGTTTGTTTTGAATTTTGTGTGATTTATTTGTTTGCTTGTTTTGTGTGTTTATGTGGTTTGTACATTTGTAATATCAAATTAGCCGATACGCTCCACCAGGCGACCGTGGTCGAACCACGGGATCGAGGGGTGCCTAACACCTTCCCTCGGTCAACAGAATTCCTTAGCCGGAATCTCTGTTCGTAAACCGGTTTAAAGAGTCAAATGGTTTCGAAAAGGATTTTTCAATGGTGACTTGGCACACCAGATTATGCCAAGTGGCGACTCTGATTTTGAATGTAAAAATAATCTTTTTTCGGAACCAATCTTCATTTTGTCACTTTAATAAAAAAACCCTTTCAAACCTTAAAATACATATTAATTTTTTGAGTCAAAAAAAGGGGTGTGACAGCTCTGGCGACTCTGCTGGGGACATTTCAGAATTCGAGCTTATTTTTTGAGTCGTATCGGCTTTGTTTGGCATTACGAGTGTATAAGCATTGTTTGTGATTATTGTTTTGTTATTGTTTTCACTTTTGTGCGTTTTCGTGCTCTTTGTTTATAGTATTTATCCTATGTGTTACCGTTTTATATCTGTCATCATGAGTCCATCCCCCCGGCCTTCTTTCTGCAACAAGTCTCGGAGCGCACGTCGTGCGCACGAAAATCTAGTTGAGTCACCTTTATTTTAGGGGGGGAGCCGTTGGATGTATGAAGTAGGTGGAAAGCAAAGCAGCCACTATCGACCATATGCTCCCCCGAACGGCCTTGTTAGTAAATCACAACGTAGGTCAGCCTTTAGGTCATTCTTATGTGCATCTTATTGAGACCTAGCGGGGCCTACACGGTCCTTTGTAGGAGACTCGCCTTTAAAGCATCCCTACGTGCTAACTGTTGCATATTTGAGGGTAACGTGGTCATTTGACGGACCGATTTGGGAAAAACATGTGTTAGAAGTAAAGTGTGAAAAAAAAAAAAAAGAAAAAAAAAAGGAAAAAAAGTGAGTCGAAAAGAATGAATCAAAAGGAGTGTCGAAGTTTATTTTAGAGTTCTTTATGGCTTTTGTTCTTCACGATCCCAAAACTCAAAAAGATTTTTTTTACGTTTTTGCATTTATCTTCTCAAAGTACCGTAAGTTCAAAAAAAAAATTGAATGAAAAAAAAAAGAGGGTTTTATTTGCTTTGTCTACTTATTTGTCAAAAACAAAATACCAAAAAGATTTTTTTTATAATTGGTGGTGTCAGTCTTAGTTGAAATGTCTAGTTGAAAATCCAAAATGTTTTCACTCGTTTGTTTTTGGTTGTCTCTTAAGTTAGGGTCAATTTATTAGTTAATCGTTAAATGTCCAATCTGGACGAACTACGCACCCCTGATTCTCCTCTCTCGGGAGTGAGATACGTAGGCAACCTATTATGGGTTCGGGGATCTTATTTCAAAAATTCAAAAAAAAAAAAATTGTTCACTCTTCATTTAGAGTAGGTGTCTCATGTACATCTTTAAAAGAAAGCAAAAAATATATTTTCCTTTAATAGGTTCAAGTTTCATTTTCGTATGAAATTTAAAATCGAAAATCCAAAAATATTTTCTTCGGTAACCATAGATTTCATGTTGTACAGGAATCTGAAAAATTCAAAAAGATTTTCTTCACTCTTCACTTAGAGTAGGTGTTTCATAGACATCTCTAAAAGAAAACTACAAAAAGATTTATTTTTTTTAATAGTTTCAAGTTTCATTTTCCTATGAAATTCTAAATCGAAAACCCAAAAAGATTCCTCTTTGGTAATCATAGATTCCATTTTTGTATAGGGAGTTTAAACCTAAAAAATGCAAAAAAAATTTTCGTCAATTCTTTTGATAATTTGTTATTTTCTTTTCTTTTTAAAGTTTCAAGAAAAAAAAAAAATTTAATTGGCCATTTTGACAAAACTGCCCGAACTACGCAAGATCTGATTCATGTACAACATGATACGTAGGCAGCCTACTTTTGAGTTCGATCTAATCATTTTGTTTCGTTGTTTTTCATTATTTTTCCTCTTTTAAGGAAAACAAAAGCCATAAAGAATGATAAAATAAAGGTATATAACGTGAGGAAAAGAGCAGATATTGATAAAAAAATAGTAATAGGTGTAGATAAAAAAAAAGTGTGTAAATAAAAATCGGGATGATGTTGAAATGACCTCGCTACCCTCAAAAGCTGGTAGAAATGAACATGAATTTAGGGCAATTTTACCAATGTGATTCCCATGCTTTTGGTATACCCTAATCCTAATGGATGTCATCTTTGATGAGCATGTTCTTTCAGATAAAAGTGGTAGGTTTGCAGCACTCTGGCTAGTCACCCATACTTCACTAGATCCAAAGCGAAGCTCGCAATGGCTAGCAGGGAGATTGAAAATTCGCTCATTGACCCGGATCAGGATCACAGGGAAGAAAGTTCAGAACACAATGATGAGGTAGTAAGGCTCAGGCAACAATTGATAGATTTGCACCGGGCATGGGCCAGCGGAATGTCTCCTCCTCCGCTCCCTGAAGGTCTTGGGAATATCTCTAATTGCCCACCGCTCTCTCAAGCACAATTCTCTGCTCCTACTGAGTCACCTGAGCACGCGCCAGGATTCACTCTGCGACATTATTATCCTGGTAATTCTGGAGTGCCCTTGGCAGCTCCCCAATCAAGACCAGCTGCTCAGCTAACGCCACTGATCACACCGGTATTCGTGGCCCCGCCACCACATGAAACTCCCATATATACTGTGCGTCCCACAATGAGGCTTCCTCGGTCTTCCAGTGAGCCAGTACTGAAGGTTTCAGATGGTCAGTATTATGCTACGGAGCCTACTTTGCAATTGAATGAACCGTATGGGTACACTCAGCCGCCTGCATTTCCATTTGATACGGAGAAACCTGTCGCAACAGAGGAACAAGAAGTCAGAGCGCGAAAGTTGAAAAGTTTGGAACAAGCTATGAGGAATTTGCAAGAAATCGGAGATTATAGAAGTGTTTCCTATAAAGACCTGTGCATGTTCCCAGACATCAACCTGTCTCCCGGTTTTAAGATGCCTAAGTTCGAGAAGTACGCAGGACACGGTGATCCTGTTGCACACTTGAGACGTTATTGCAACCAGTTGAGGGCTGCAGGAGGAAAGGAAGAACTACTCATGGCCTTCTTTGGCGAGAGTCTTTCAGATCTGGCTTCAGAATGGTTCATCGATCGGGATATCGATAAATGGAACAGTTGGGATGATTTGGCTTCTGAATTTGTTCAACATTTTCAGTACAACATCGATTTGATTTCGGACGAAAAATCTTTGGTCAACATGAAGAAAAAGAGCACTGAAGGTTTTAGGGAATACGCTATAAGGTGGCGTGAACAGGCCGCTAGGGTAAAGCCTCCAATGAAGGAAAGTAAGTTGGTAGAAGTTTTCATTCAGGCGCAGGATGAGACCTATTTTCAACATTTACTTCCGGCAATGGGAAAGTCTTTTATGGAAGTCCTCAAAATGGGGGAGATGATAGAGGACGGGATTAAGACCGGTCGAATAGTGAGTTTTGCTGCATTAAAAGCTACCACACAAGCGATTCAAGGTGGATCTGGCGCATTTGGAGGAAAAAAGTAGAAAGAGGATGTTGCGACTGTCGTAGCCGGAACCCATACTTATCCTAAAAGGCCACCTCGCCCCTATCCCCAATCCCAAGCCCAAGTCTACGCCCAAGCTCCATATATTCCTCCCCACCATTACTACCATCCACAAAATCCTTTATATTCCATTCCACCACCCCCTTACCCAGTATATAGTGCGCAACCATATGCCCAAACCCCTTCTTACCCGCAGTGGCGCGCGCAAACTTCACAAAATCGCCCATTCGCTCCACCAAATTACCAAAACCCCCCCAGACCCAGTTTTCAGCCTAGGCCCGAGTATAAGCAGGAGAAAACGGTCAAAAATCAATTCACACCTCTTGGGGAGTCATATGCTAGCTTGTTTGATGGATTGAGGAAGTTGAAGGTTTTAAGCCCAATTCAAGGAAGGCTTTCAAATCCACCACCAAGGAATCTCGATTATTCTTTAAGGTGTGCGTACTGTTCTGATATGCCAGGCCATGATATTGAGAAATGCTGGCATTTAAAGAGAGCTGTCCAAGATTTGATTGACACAAATCAAATGTTGGTCCAAGCCCCGGAGGGTCCAAACATTAACCAGAATCCGTTGCCAACCCATGCTGAAGCCAATATGTTAGAATTGATATATGATGGGAAAGAGTCTTCGAGGGGTTATAAGCCTATTGTCAAGATACACACCACTGAGGAGAAATCGGTGAATGTAGCGGAGTCTTTGAAAGCAATGTCATTGAGCCAGGAAGGAATGAGGGAGGATAAATCCCGAGAAAGCACAAAGAAGCCCCTGATCACAGTACAAGGCGCCAGAAGGTATGGTGATTCGAGTCAGGATAAACCTAAGTTGACAGTGGTGGGAGCTTTGAGTCAGCCTATCTTGACGGTGAAAGGAGCACTGGCACCGCCTATTGTCCTCAAACCGGTGACCCAACCTCCGATAGTTGATATGAAAAGGATTCCCTGAAATTATGGGCGGACCGTGATGACCTATCACGGGACAGAAGTTGTGGAAGATGTAGATGAGGTAGGAGGTTTGACCAGGTCAGGAAGATGCTTCGTGCCTGAAAGCTTAAGAAAGTCTAAGCCAACGGTGAGTGAACCGTCGTCTATCAAAAATCCTATCACTGAGGAGGAAGCCGAAGATTTTTTAAAAAAGATGAAATTGCCAGAGTATTCAGTATTAGACCAGCTGAAGAAAACCCCTGCTCAAATTTCCCTTTTATCTTTGTTGTTGCACTCCGAGGAGCATCGTGATGTTTTGCTGAAGGTATTGAATGAAGCATATGTTCCAAGGGAGATTACAAATAGTAAAGGAGAAATCTGAGAATAACGGGGGAAGAAATTAACTAGAAGGAGATTGAGATGCTAAATATAGAAGAGGGATGAGAGGATAACTGACTAAGTCAAAGCTTCAACATGATCACATAACTTATTTCGCTTCCACAAGTCGCTATTTATCAATTCGGATCTCAAACATAACCACTTAATTTGGTGTTATGGTTGCGTTGCCAATATTGGTCCAGGACTATTCATAACAATGTGCACAAACTGACTTGAACTATATAGTAATAGAGTAAACCAGCTAAGCCACTTTTCAACTTTGTAAATGAAATCATTGTCCTGAAATTTCAGTTTCTATAAGTGACATTCTAATACAATATCCTCAAGTTTCACTTGGTAGAAGTTGAACTCTATAAGTGTGACTAAATGCAATGATAAAAGAACATTTGAACTGTTGTACTACACTATTTCCATATTTGGTTATACATGATTAAGCAATGAAAAGTCCTCTTTATTGGTTATGAGAGTTTATAAAGAACCTATTTTTGAGCACTCCAACCTAGCTGGTTAAGATTTTTGGGTTGTCTAATTTGGATTAAACATTAGACAATTTACCTTTAGCATAAAAATGGACATTAGGCAATCATACTCTAACGGAAACGAGACAAAATAAAGCGTTTCTAGCTCTAGTTTCGGATGAACTCCTCACAAAATAGTAAAAGTATTCGGCAGCCGCTTTTAGGACCCTATTTAGACTTTTAGCCAGTTTTATAAAGTATTTAACATTTAGCCAGAATTTCTTCCTCCATTTTGGATCCGAAGTTTTGGACTGTCAAAGCCTAACTTCCTAATGAAAGGACTTGAATGAGCCAATGGTTTGTCTGCGGACTCAATTATTATGGGCTTGGTTTTATAAAGCCCATTTGATGCTAGTGGCCCTTCTATTAACCAAATAGCATGGGCCGGGAAATACTACAGCCCACTAACGTTCTTACTTGTTTGTTCCTTTCTTAATCCATAGGAAAGGGGCCTACTCACAAGAAGACGACGACGACGACAACAACAATAAATCCAGTATATTTTCATAGAGTAAGGTTCGGGGGTAAGTAATGTATATTACTATCTTAGAGATGAGATAGAGAGGTTATTTCGGATAGACACCTGGCCAAAGACAAAAACAATCTAGACAAAAAATAGTAATGAACACGAAACAATAGGTATTAATACACCAAATTATAACATAAACAAGACTAACATCAAATAATACGACAAACAATAACACACTTTGAAACGGACTAGCACTATCACTACTAGCTAGCTAGCACGGATACCATAAGATAGTCCTCCTACGTACTGGCGCACTACTTGCTCCTATTCTTCTACCCTAATCATTCACATCCTTTCCACCTTCCAAATAAAAAGAGTATTTGATCTGGTCAATTTCAATTCTCAATTTTTTGTTAATTTATTTTTGGAATAATTATTATTGGGTCAAGATTTATCAATTGTCTTTCTTATAATTAGGTCTTTTAGATCCTAATTTCAAGAGAAGAAAATTTTTCATTCTTCTCTTTTTCTTTAACGTAATCTTCCACCTTCACTTAAAAGGGAAAATTATCGTTACAAATGATTTAGCATATCATAAAATGCTAAGTTACAATTTAGTGATCATGATTATCGTTACAAATGATTTAGCATATCATAAAATGCTAAGTTACAATTTAGTGATCATGATGCTAAAACTTTTTCACAGAGAACAAAGACGTTTCAATAAAATTAATGGCCTTAAAAATACACATATACATAATAAATAAAAAGTTTAATATTGTTTTTTCGTGGTTTTTTCATAATTATTGTTTTTAGTGTAGTTTTAATTTTACATAGTAATATTATAATTTATAAGAGTAAGAATTAATTCAAGTTAATAAGACGTTATTCATGCATTTTCAATATATTACTTTGGATATTATTGTTAACATTTTATTTATTATTGTAAAAATTTGAGTAGTTTAATTCAAGGTTTCAAACTATTTCTATTGAATGATGATGATGTTTTTTTTTACTATATTCAATATTGTCAAAAAGAAAAGAACTCATAAAATTAATAATTAAATTTTTTTTAGGCCTTGAGATTTTAATGTCACGATTCAAATGGCCATGAGCGGCACCCACACTGATCTTTCTGTGGGAGAACCATCTAAACCCAACCATTACTTAATCACTTAGTCAATATTAAAACGATATCATCATAAGACCACCTTAGAACAATAATTCGGAGCTAATCATTAGTAATGTGGAAGTCAAACAAACTACTTATTAAAATCCCCAAGACCCGAAAGTCATCGTACAAGAACTACTAACAAAGATCATGTCTAAAGAGATATAAAAAAATAAAGTAAATAAAGAATGTTTCCTTGCCCGAAAGATGGACAAGAACAAATAAGATGACCCATGACAGCCTGGGGACGGAGTGCTCACACTTGAATGAAGATCTTCTATCAAACTCTACAGGTGAAGTCGTATCTGAGCCTCTGGAACAATTTCTACACTCAACAAAAGAAGAGTTCATGATAGTATCAGTACAAACCACTATGTACTCGTAGGTATCATAGGTCAACTCAACTTAATAACATGTACACAACATAAATCAAATAACAAGTAGACAAGCATCGTCACATAACAAAAGTTCAAAGAATCAACAATACAACAATAACAGGTCAAACAGTGCTCACAACCAAGCCACATAACCATCAAGAGTATCAATCATACTATAAACATCCACAGAATCAACACAAATATGTACACACATATTATGAGACTTATTTTGGCCCAAATAGTCATGATCTGCAGGAAATAATCTATGTTCATGTACCGTACCGGCATGGTACCCCATCCTCAATAACAAGTAATATCAATATCATATACATACCGGTGTGGTACCCGATCCTCCATAAATAAGTAATATCAATATACATATCCGTATCAGTGTGGTACCTGATCCTCTATAATCCAGTAATATCAATATACATATCTGTACCGGCGTGGTACCCAATCCATCATAAACAAGTAATATCAATATCAATATATATATTCGTACCGGCGTGGTACCCAATCACCCATAAGCAAATAAAATCAATATACATATATCCATACCGGCGTGGTACCCGATCACCCATAAACAAGTAATATCAATATACATATCCGTACCGGCGTGGTACACAATCCACCATAAATAAGTACATTTAAAGTCATAAGACAATTTCATTAAGTAAATTTTCAATAATTATTTATACACATCTCAACAATTCAAATATCATCAAATTCAAGCATATCTGAATACCAATCAACAAACATCCAATTTAGGAGCATACACACAATTAAATCGAGTCTAAATTCCAATTAAATCGTAATCTACCTCAACCGAAGAACTCGAATACAATCTACCTTGCAAGGGTCTTACCTTTCTGTAAAGCTTCCGAATATTTCAAATCTGTTTCAATATATAACCTCCATGAGATTACGATTTCAATGACACTCATATTACTATATTTATTTTCAACTCAAAAATCGGATTGAATTTCAGTTTCAATGAATTTCAGACGTAGAACTAATGCTTAATTTTCCACACCAAACACATTCCTTATCTCAATAATCGTAGCATCACTATCGTTACGATGTTACCACAGTAATCAGAAAATAACTTGAAATCTGCAAGGGCATATCACTACTGCCAACCATAGCATAATTTGTAAATAACTTCCTGTTAACAATTTTAATTGAACCCTCACGTTATTTTATTTTTTCCAAGAAAATCTCTTAATGAGGACAAAATTAATCTCTTAATAAAGACAAAACCAAAATTCTTTAACTTAGTTCAAAATCTATTATAAACAAGATTTTCCACAATGTTACTGTCAGACACGATTTACAAAGCATCAGTGACAACAAAACTTGTTACCTATTAGTACCCATTCCAGAACTGAACATCGGTCAAAGAGAAAATAGCTTTTTCTCTAACCGTACCTATTTCAATGTACCCATACTAGCTTCGTGTGCACCACTGTCCCCACCGTATTAGTATACAAGAAAAGGAATTAAGAATGACTTCAACAAAGTATCTAACCTGAACAAAATTGACGACAATTCCTCTCAAAGCAGCAAGAGAAAACCAATTTGACTGTTACCCTAGCCCAATTTTCTGATGGTATTAATGTTATCATCTATTGCCAAACTCTTTTCACTTAAATTAATTCTTGCATTGACCACATAAGAAAATAAACTACAACTTTGGCCCATTAAATCACTAATTAAATTAATTATCTAAAATACTCAAAACTTTAATATATCCTAAAAAAATCGATACGACTCATTCCGTGAGTCATATATAATTCACGTGCATCAACTACGGAGAGAGCTAAAATAGGGAAGAGTAGAAAATTTCACAAACGACCGGGAGGGTCGTTACATTTAAGGACCTAAAGGAAATGCCTTACTAGCCTTACCATTGAGCCACCCCTGACAAAGAACACTATTTACCATCATTAAATGAAAAAATATTTCCATGCTAATTTCCAGGTTTTGTAGAACTTGAGCGTGGTGAATGAGTGTTGCTTTAATAGAAGAATTTTTCACTTTTGAGGTACTATTAGTTAAGTGTCACGATCCGAGACTACCCCAGATGTAGCACGCTGCTTAAAACGACAAGTGATCCCAAGCTAATCCATGTACTGACATGATACTTGAGCAACTAATTTATAATGTAAATAAAAACTAAATTTACTGAACGGAAGCATAATCATGAGAAAGTCTGAATAAGCATAATCATCAAAATACAACACATGAACTACAATGGACTAGAGTCCCCGAAATAAGGGAACTTATCACCTGCTGGTGTCACACCCTTTTTTTGCCCGAGGAATCGGAGTCTAAAGTTTTTTTCTCAATTAAAGTGATGGTTTTGAATAGGGATTAATTTATTACAGAGTCGTCACTTGGAATTGAGTTATGGTGTTTCAAGTCACCTTTTTGAATCCCTAGTCAAAAGAAAATCACTCTTTATTGGTCTGCGAAAACAGAAGACCGGATAAGAAATTCTGTTAACCGAGGGGAAGGTGTGAGGCACCCCTCGAGACCCGTGCTTCAAGCACGGTCACTTTATTGACTTATCTTGACTTAAACTATTTTGGATAAATTGTGTTAAGGCCTAAATTCACTTATTATATCCAAAATATCTATCTACATATCTTATATTAAATAAATCGATAAAAGTTAATTTGCTTTTTTAAAAGAAATTGCCAAGGTGCATTATTGCATCCATGAATTTTTAAAAAGCCTCAGAAAGATGCGTACGCCGCATTCTTTATTGAGACGAAATATTTTAAAACGTGCCTAAAGTTTGCAAAACGTTGAAACACTGATTTGTCTTTTATAAACTCGTAACAATTTATCCGTTTGAAATACTATTTAATTTAAATAATAAAATTGAGTAAAATTCAGTTAAAAGGATAAACAATTTAATAAATTTTATTAATGATAATTAATGATAATAATAAATGATAATAAAAAAAATATTAAAAATACACGATGATACCTAATTTTTAAAATTATTTGCTGAATTTATTCTATTTTAATTAATGCAAACCCAATCATATATTATAAGTCCAATCATTATTATATAATCCGATGGGGAGTTAATTGAAAATCAAAACAAAACCAGAACTCTCTTCATGTCAAAAACCCATCTGCTATTTCCTTATTTTTATTTATTTATCTATTTTGTTAACCAAGTACTGATTTCATCATAATTTTTTTTTTATCATACGAAAAAAAAGCAACCTAAGAATAAGGTTAAAGTTCAGATCTCTTATTAAGATGAGAGAATAAAGACATCTTCATGGCTATAAACACTATTTGCATGACATAAAATCATTAACCATTTGGATTGGGGTTTGGTCCCTTTATTATATTTTTTCTCATATATTCATGACTTATAAAAAAAAATAAAAAATACAGTAACAAAGAGCATTTTCTACTGAATATCATTTACTGCTTAACTTGGAAAGAAAGATGTTGTAGTCTAGTGGTGAAAATTTGACTTAGATTTTACATTTTTTATGGGACAAAAATAAGACAACCACGCCATAACAATTGAAAATTTGTAACAAAACTAATCAAACTTACACTTTTCTTTGACTTAATATGGTAAATAAATGACATTACATGCTAAATTATATAATCATAAAAATAACTTTGATCATGATTTGATTCACAACAAAATTTACACAAATAAATACAAATAATTTGAATTAGAACCTGTGTGATAAGTTAATTGAAGATGAAGATTAAAATATCGTCACCAGAAACTTCAAAATGGAACTCCAAAACTCGATTCAGAACTCTTTTCTTCTCTTCCCTTCTGTATTTCTACTGATGATTTTCTCTCTCTGTTTTTCCTTCTCTCTTTTTTTTTGTTCTGTCAGTGTTTGATCTCTGGATATCTGATAGTGTGATATAGTGTCTATAGGAATGTCCGTTCTGGGGGTGGGGAGAGTCCTTAAGTACAGGGATTTTGGGGGAACGATTAGTGTCAGATAAGGATAGGATTATTTTTTTTAAAATTTGAATCTTTTTTCTTTTCAATATATAAGATAATTAATAATAACAAATAAAAATAATAAATACATAAACAAAATAATAACAATAATAATAATAATAAAATATAATAATAACTAACTAATTTTTATATTTAAGAAAATACAATAAAAGTTTATAAATAGCCGAAAAATAAATATAATTAAGATAGCACTAAAAATACTAAATTATTTATTTAAAAATTTAAAAGAAAAATATGTTTGAATTTTTGTATTATTTTTTTTTTTAAAATGGAATAAAAATAAAAATAAAATATCCTAAAATTAACTTCATTTAGTTATTTATTTTTTAACTAAAACTTTACTGAAAATAAAATAATAATTAAAATAATATCGAATCAAATATAAATATTTAATAGCAAAATATATATATATATATATTACACTAGGGGAGGATCAAAAATCACGTGTCTACATTTTGCCCCTCTTTGTTTGAAATCTCGAAGAGTTTTCATACAAAGAAGTCGACAAAGATATGATTTTTGATCCTCCGATTATTCAAAAAGAATATAAAAAGAAAAAGGAGATGTGATCGAGTCCTGGTTTTGGACCGCCTACATATCCCGGGTTATAAGGGAATCAAGTCACATATAGTTCAAAGGTAAAATGGTGAGAGAACAAGTTAGAAATCGAGTGAGGTTTCATCGAGTTTCCGATTTACGACTTCTGCCTTTTACATTCAAATGACTAACAAAAATGAAAAATACAAATGAAAATTGTAATCTCTAGAATATTGATTCTACTCTTCGCGACTTGATTTTGAAAATTTACCTTATTTTTTAGGCGGGCTCCTGACTTATTATTTCTTCACCCTGCTCTTCAGGCGGGCTCCAATGTCGCTTGAATTAGCAAATCAAGGAAGTACGTCTCAATGCCACTTGAATTACCAAACCAAGGAAGTACGTCTCCTTACCAGTGTCGCTTGAATTACCAAAACAAGGAAGTGTCTTTTCTTATCGATGCCGCTTGAATTACCCAAATCAGAAAGTGCGTCTCCTTACAAATATCTCTTTAATTACCCAAACAAGGAAGTACGTCTCCTTTCAAATGTTTCTTGAATTTTCCAATCAAGGAAGTGCGTCTCCTACAAATGTCGCTTGAATTACCCATATCAGGAAGTGTGTCTCCTTACAAATGTTGCTTGAATTGTCCAAACAAAGAAGTGCGTCTTCTTACAAATGTCGCTTGAATTTACCAAACAAGGAAATGCGTCTCCTAACAAATGTCTCTTTAATTATCCAAACAAGGAAGTGCATCTCCTTACCAATGTCACTTGAATTACCCAAATCAGGAAGTGCGTCTCCTTACAAATGCCACTTGAATTACCCAACAAGGAAATGCGTCTCCTAACAAATGTCTCTTTAATTACCCAAACAAGGAAGTGCATCTCCTTACCAATGTCGCTTGAATTACCCAAATCAGGAAGTGCGTCTCCTTACAAATGCCGCTTGAATTACCCAAAGCAGGAAGTGCGTCTCCTTACAAATGTTGCTTGAATTATCCAAACAAGGAAGTGCGTCTCCTTACAAATGTCGCTTGAATTAACAAACAAGGAAATGCGTCTCCTAACAAATGTCTCTTTAATTACTCAAACAAGAAAGTGCATCTCTTTACTAATGTCGTTTGAATTACCCAAATCAGGAAGTGCGTCTCCTTACAAATGCTGCTTGAATTACCCAAATCAGGAAGTGTGTCTCCTTACAAATGTTGCTTGAATTGTCCAAACAAGGAAGTGCGTCTCCATACAAATGTCGCTTGAATTATCGAACAAGGAAATGTGTCTCCCCACAAATGTTGCTTGAATTACCCAACAAGGAAGTGTGTCTCCTTACAAATGTTTCTTGAATTACCAAACAAGGAAGTGCGTTTCCTTACAAATGTTGCTTGAATTGTCCAAACAAGAAAGTGTGTCTCCTTACAAATGTCGCTTGAATTGTCCAAACAAGAAAGTGTGTCTTCTTACAAATGTCGCTTAAATTACCAAACAAAGAAGTGCGTCTCCTTACGAATGTTGCTTGAATTACCAAACAAGGAAGTGCGTATCCTTACAAATGTCGCTTGAATTACCAATCAAGGAAGTGTGTCTCCTTACAAATGACGCTTTGAGAAATTACGACCATTGATGTTTAGGCTTTGAAATCATTGATTTGAAGGTAACATGTGTTCCTGAATAATGAACTAACTACAAGAAACATGATCGATGTCACCGAAAACTCGAATAGAAATTTACTTCAACACTCGATTTACAACTCTTTCTTTTTATGAACTTGTTCTTCAGGTGATTTCCTGGATTTTTCTTTTCTGATTTTTCAAAATATGTTTTTGAACTCAAAATAAAAGGTGAAACAGAAAAATAACATCCCATTCTTCAGGAGGGTCCTGGACATAAAATAAATTTCCATTCTTCAGGAGGGTCCTATCTTCTTCAGGAGGGTCCTGATCATAAAAAATAAATTCCCATTCTTCAGGAGGGTCCTGTCCTATTCTTCAGGAGGGTCCTGAGCAAAAAGTAAAATTCAATAAACACAAATAATTTTTTTTGCCCCAGTTTGTACTAGAAAATTTTGTGAGCATTATCATATTACAGTTTTTGAAAAGTATAGAAAGAGTGTGAATCAAAGCCCTGCTAAAGAAATGCGTCTCGTCAGAGTAAAACTGATGACCAAAATTAGGAAGTGTGCCTCCTAAGAGTTAAATTGAAGGACTTGACTAGAAAGTGCATCTTCTAGGAGTGAATGTTCAAATTAGGAAGTGCTTCACCTAACAAATGAAAACTGACTTATTCAGAATAGGAAGTGCATCTCCTAGGGGTTAAATGACTCAACTAGAAAGTACGTCTTCTTGGAGTAATGGATGATGAGTTTTTACCATGATTGTGATTACTAAACATGTGTAGCAATATCGCCTCTTGTGTTTGCAAAAATGAGGAATTACATCTTTTAATATTTAGGCTTTGAAGTTCTTGATTTGAAAGTAACATGTTTCCTGTTTCATCAAAGAAAACTTGTGAGTTCAAAAACATGGTGGCAGGTTTGTGGCTTTAGCTTTCGTGGCAATCACTCTTACCCTCGTCATATTTAACCTTGCTCCCAACCTTTAGCATCCATCACCAACTTGATGCATCATTAACCCAAACTTATATTATCAAAAGTGACTTTGAAACAAACACAGTATTTCTACTTTGTCATGCTCCTCAAATAAACCCTTTGAACTCTGGTATTTTCATGAGTTCCCAGACTCGTCTGTTGACAAAACTTTCTGCATGCCTTATTTTGTCTCACAATCATGTCTCTTTCATGTGTTGGCTTTTTATATTGCTTTGTACAATTGAAGAAGTTGGTAGTAAGTTTTGAGATCATTTCTCACTTATTTTGAAATGGACTTGACTCAAGGATACGAGAAAAATGACAATAATTTTTATCTAATGACAAAGATACCAAAAAAATTCAAAAATAGGAAAATAAAAAGAAAAGGGAAAAACAATAGGCATTTTTTTTTTGAAACGACAAAAGAAAAATTTATTTGGGTGTGGTAACCGATTCCAGCAACCATGACATGCATTTTGAATTAAACAACCTGATCTATCCGCACTAATCATTACAACTCCTGTTCACTTATTGAGTTTGAAATGAAATCAATATTGAATATGTTCCCTCTAGATCACAGTTCTTCTTCGGCTAGTGGCACCTCAATGGGTTTTTGCCAACGCATATCTCATTTTCATTTCTTTCTCAGCTCACTGTCGCCTTATGGTACCCAAAAGGGTTTTCACCAATTAGACTCTCTCATTTTTACTCATTCATTTTTTTTTTGAAAATAATGCCCAATCACGAAACATCATGCACCCATAACATGTTTAGCCTTGACATTCTCAAAGATCGATCTGAAAGTCTTTCTTTGGTTGTAACTTGTCTTTTGGAAAGGGTTAGAAAGAAAGGTCGGCATGAGGCTCAAAAATTTACATAATATTAGGTGAAACATACAACTTTTGGAATTGACTTTTTAAGGAAATAAACTATGCCCCAGTTTCATTTCATTTTGGGTAATTTGAATTTTCTTTTGGTTGGACCGAACTTCAGAGTAGGGATGCCTATGTATCTTGTCACAACAAGAATTAGGTCAAACGTAGTTCAGGCATCTTGTTCTTTTGCTTGATTTTTTTTTCGTTGGACTCTTTTTTTTCACTTTTTTAAAACTTTTTTTATTCTAGTCTTTTGCTCGACACTTTTCTTTCGAGCTTTGCTGACTCTATCTTTATTCCAACTTAGGAGATACGAAAGAAAATAACACTAAAGCTCAAAAGGGGTAATAAAGGATGACACAACATTTAGGTAGCAGAATGAAATGCCTTCGTCATATCAATCCTTAAAAACACAAGTACATAACATGCAATCTAGGAGTGGAACATGAAGATCATATGCATCTTTTTCAACATTGATCTTGACTAAGCTCGTGCACATGCGTCACTTCTTTTAAGCTAGTGAAACATGCAGGTCCACTTATATTGTACTTTTCTCTCAATGAATGATTCATGTCTTTTTTTATCTAACCCTTTTACTTTTCTTGATAGTGGATACTATATATCCTTTGATCTCTCCCATTTGAAGTGCTTGAGATTGACATTCTCATTGATGACCAGGTCATTTTTTATTCACAAAGAGATTGCTTCAGTCTATTCAAGTGAGGATTTAACTCGGTCAGCAAGCATCTCAACACTTTACTTATTTTCCTACGTGTTTTTTTTTCAACTCTATCTTCTTAGTCAAGTGTTTCAGGATTAGATTAGATTAGATTAGATTAGATTTTAAGATCATGTGAAAATTCAGCATACATATCATATCACTAGAATCCACATAAAAGAACTATGTAAAGAAAGAAAAGACGAACAAATAATATATATATTAAAATAAAGTAAAATAAAATACAATAAATAAATAAAAGGGACACTACATTTTATTAAAAGAAAAGATGACCGAATTTCAACATAAATGACATATAGAAAAGACAAGATAGACTTCGAACTACAATCTTGAAATAATTCGGATAATAGAAAGAAAAATAAAATAAACTTTCACAAATCCTTTCTAGGAAGGGAAGGAGTGATTTCTCAATTGTTGAGCTTGATATCTTCTCCAGTTCGCACATTAGCATGACTAGATCCTTCACCACTGTCAACGTCCTGCACCATAATCAATTTATCTTGAATCATTCTTTCTATTTCTCTTTTCAAAGCACGACAATCTTCTGTACTATGACCCTGAACATCAGAATGATATACACATTGTACATTAGGATCAAAGTTCCTTGAATATGGGTCAGGGGTGTATCCAAGAAGAGGAGTGATCATGTCCTTTATCTCAATTTCTGAAATAAGCTAGTATATGATTCTCCAATTGGTGTGAAATTATCCCTTAGCTTCTGTTTCTTTTCATTGTTTGGCTTGGAGCGAAAATCGAATAGAGGGGCTTGGGTATGTTGGTGGAGTTGGAAGATGATTCTGAGGGGTTAGTGCACGCTATTGCGGGTAAGAAGGAGTCTGAACATATGGTTGTGCATTATAGATAGAATACTGAGGAGATGGAATAAAATATAATGAATTTTGTGGTAGAACATAGTGTCGTGGATGGTTATATGGGTCTTGGACATAAATTTGCGACTGAGATTGTGCATAAGGGTGACGCACACCTCTCCAATTTTTTCGTGGACCTGGTATAATAGTTGTTACATCCTCTTTTCTTTTGTTTCCACTAAAGTTTCCTGAACCACTTTGAATTGCTTGTGTTGTTGCTTTTAAAACGACTTGGCTGATAATCTTTCCGGACTTAATTCCACTCTCTACCATCTCTCCAATTTTAATAACCTCGGCAAATGTGTTTCCAATAGTAGAAAGCAAATGATGAAAATAATCAGGTTCTTATGCCTGCAGAAAGATATCAATCATTTCAGACTCTTTTATCGATGGTCTAACTCTTGCAGCCTGTTCTCTCCATCTGATAGCATATTCTCGAAAACTTTCAGTTGTATTTTTTCTCATATTAGTCAGTGTGTTGCGATCTAGCACTATCTCAATGTTATATTAAAATTGTTAAACAAAATCCCAAGTCATGTCATCCCACACGTGCCAATGGGAAATGTCTTGTTCAATAAACCATTCAGAAGCTATTCCTGTCAAGCTTTCTCTAAAGTAAGCCATCAATAGTTCTTCTTTTCCTCCTTCTCCCCTTAATTGATTGCAAAACTTTTTCAAATGAGCTACAGGATCGCCATGACCTTCGTATTTGTCAAACTTTGGCATTTTGAACCCTAGCGGCAAATGGACGTCAGGAAACATGCATAAATCTTTATATGAAATATTTTTTTATCCTCCTAATCGTTGCATATTTCTCATACTCTGCTGCAAGATTCTTATTTTCCTAGCCATATCTTCTTGTTCCTCATTCTTAACAATTTTCTCAATCACGACAGGAGAATCGTGTTGATGAGCATGATAATGTGTATTTTGGGGTTTGAAAATCATTTCAGGAGGATACAACTGATCATGACTTGGTTCTCCCGTATTCTTCGGTACGGTCGATTAGAGACCCGCAATAGCTGGAGCTACAGAAGTGAAAAGAGGGTCATTTGTGACAGAAGAATTTGGTGGGCGCATGGTAGAAGTACCAACAAAGACGGACTCATTAGCAAATAGAACGAATCCTGGTGGGTAAAATGGATCACCAGTTTGAGCTTGGGCGGAATTTGGATCATTCGTATTTGAAAGTCCAGGGATTGATGAAGGCGGGGCTTGTCCATTCAACCAAGCTCGATATATCTCCGCCATCTGTTGTTTCAATAACTTAATCTTTTCCATTGATGCTAGTTCTTACGAAATCAACTGATTTTGCTCCTCCTCACTGTCAAACCCTACACCCTCTTTGCGGGTCATTTTTCTCTTTTATTTAAACCTCTGTTACGTGGATGAGAAACCAACTTAGCCACAAACCAACCACCTAAATACTATTTTGATTTTGAAGAAAATTAATGTGTCAGAGTTTAATTTTTTTTTTTTCGGACCACCGAATCCATGAAGGACTGCCTACGTATCTCATTAAGATGAGAATCAGGTGTGTGTAGTTCTTGAAATTACACTTTACAAAACTCAGCCTCAAGACCCCTAAAAGTTCAGGACTGTTAAGATATATATATTTTTTAGTTTGAAAAAACTTAGCCTCATGATCCATAAAGATTCAGGGCTATTAAGATATATATAAATTGGACTTTGAGGATTAGAAAAATAATTAAGAAAATAATCATATTTTCAAATTATTCCTCAATAAATCTATGAATAATTTTTTAAAAGATAGGGTCGTATCCTGGGAAGGACTTCCTACGTATCCCACTAAAGAGTGAGAATCAGACCCTCGTAGTTCATAAAGACCGTAAAACTATGTTACTAAAATTTTTCCTTTCTTTTAAAAATAAAATTTTTCTTTGAAAAAAATAATTCACAAAATGTGAGGATAAATTAATCTCTTGCATTTTAAAGTTGCCTAAAATCGGTTAAAAAACAAATAGCCTTACAAATAAATGTCAAAGAGCACGTAGGATGCATATGTTGGTCTTTATGAAGTAGGTCACCTGTCCTAGACAAACCCGACCCCTGTGCCGAGTCCCGCTAAGTCAAATGCATATGATGCAAATAAAACGACACCTAATAGGGATAACCAAATTCTGAGTTTTCAGTTCTTCTAAGTTTAAGCCTAATAGGGATAGGTGTCTAGACTGGCTTACCCGAGCAAAAATTCGAGCCGGGGAGGGAAAACTTAGTCCGTAGCAGGACAACACCGCCTTCGTTGCTGATCCGAATCCCGCCGAACATGTGTAACTATAATCCTTCACCAGGTGCCTTGACACTCCGGCTATCTCAAAAAGAAAGTAGGATGCATGCGCTGCATTCCTTCTATCCTATTTTAGAGACTTAGAGGGGGTGCGCAAGAGAAGACAATATATAATGTAGTTCAATCAATATCAAAACGGTAAATGAGCGACAAGTAGCACATAAGGCCAACAAACACAATATAAAAATAATTAAAGCAAGTAAAAGTCAATATCAAAAGCTCGAATTCTTATATATCTCCAGTAGAGCTGCCAGAGATGTCACACCCCATTTTCGCCCGAGGGAATCGGAGCCTAAAGGTTTTTCCAATTAAAGTGACAGTTTTGAATAGGAATTAATTTATTACAGAGTTGCTACTTGGAATTGAGTTATGGTGTTTCAAGTCACCTTTTTGAATCCCTAGTCTAAAGGAAATGACTCTTTCTTGGTCTGCAAAAACAGAAGACCGGGTAAGGAATTCTGTTGACCGAGGGGAAGGTGTGAGGCACCCCTCGAGTCCCGTGGTTTAAGAACGATCGTTTTATTGACTTATCTTTACTTAAACTATTTTGGATAAATTGTGTTAAGGCCTAAATTCACTCATTATATCCAAAATATCTATCTACATATCTTATATTAAATAAATCGATAATAGTTAATTTGTTTTTTTAAAAGAAATTGCCAAGGTGCATTATTGCATCCTTGAATTTTTAAAAAGCCTCAGAAAGATGCGTACGCCGCATTCTTTATTGAGACGAAATATTTTAAAACGTGCCTAAAGTTTGCCTAACATTAAAACACTGATTTGTCTTTTATAAACTCATAACAATTTATCCGTTTGAAATACTATTTAATTTAAACAATAAAATTGAGTAAAATTCAGTTAAAAGGATAAACAATTTAATAAATAATTAATAAATTTTATTAATGATAATTAATGATAATAATAAATGATAATAAAAAAATAATAAAAATACACGATGATACCTAATTTTTAAAATTATTTCCTGAATTTATTCTATTTTTAATTAATGCAAACCCAATCATATATTATAAGTCCAATCATTATTATATAGTCCGATGAGGAGTTAATTGAAAACAAAAACAAAACCAGAACTCTCTTCATGTCAAAAACCCATCTGCTAATTCCTTATTTTTATTTATTTATCTTTTTTTTTGAAATCAAGTACTGATTTTATCATAATTTTTTTTTTATCATACGAAAAAAAAAGTGTCACACCCCTTTTTTAACTCCAAAAAGATATGGTTTAAGGTTCGAAAGGGTTTTTATTATTTAAGTGACAAAAAATGAAAATTTATTTCGATAAAGGATTATTTACATTTTTTATTCAGAGTCGCCACTTGGCATAAATCTAGTGTGCCAAGTCACCCTTGGATATCTTTTTTCAAAATGATTTTGACTCTATAAGCTGATCCGCAAACAGAGATTCCGACTAAGGAATTCTGTTGACCGAGGGGAAGGTGTTAGGCACCCCTCGATCCCGTGGTTCGACCACGGTCGCTTGGTGGAGTGTATCGGCTATTTTTGTCATTACAAATGTATAAACCACACAAAACATATAAAACAATCAATCAAACACACGAAACAAAATAAATCCAAAATATAATGTTCAGTCCAATTATTACAACCGAAAATAAAAAAAGGTACTGAAAAGTAAACCTACACTAATTCTAAACCATGCTCCAATGCTTTACCCGATGCTTCGGGCCTTCATCACGAACATCCTTCGGGTACATAAGACGTCGAGGGTTTTACGTACTCCAAAATATTATGTTTTAGCGCGAAAGGGTTTTATTATTTAAGTGACAAGAAATGAAAATTTATTTCGGAAAAGAATTATTTGCATTTTTTATTCAGAGTCGCCACTTGGCATAATCCGGTGTGCCAAGTCACCTTTGAAATTTTTTTTTCGAAACCATTTGACTCTTAAACCGGTTTGCGAACAAAGATTCCGACTAAGGAATTCTGTTAACCGAGGGGAAGGTGTTAGGCACCCCTCGATCCCGTGGTTTGACCACGGTCGCTTGGTGGAGTGTATCGACTATTTTGGCATTATGAAATGTATAAACCACACAAAAGAGCACAAAATAATCAAACAATAAACAAAACAAAACTGTACAAAAATGTAAAAGTCCAGTCCAATTATACAGTCCGAAAAATAAAAAAAATACAAAAATATAAATCCTAGTCTAAACTAAATCTAGACTAAGCTCCAATGCCTTACCCGACGCCGTGGGCCTTCATCACGATTATTTTCCGCCAACATGATACGTCGGGGCATTCCCCGATGAAATCAATACAAATTCTTCGGGGCATTCCCCGGATAAATTATACAATTGATTCAAAAAGTGATAAAATCAAATCATTCAATCAAATTTCAACCATTCAATCAACCCACAATCTCTAGATTTGCCTACCCAACCTACGTTTTGCCTATTCCGATCGATGTATCGTGTTACTACCAAAATCAAATTAACGTTCCTTTCAAGTTATACGAACAATGAAATCAAACTAACATAAATCGCCAATTATGTCAAGTTTTCAATTCTCACCCACAAACCTATTTTTAACCACAATAATTACAACATGCTTCGATTATTAAAATCACGTCTCAAAATCCACAACCAACATCAAACACAACACAAATAACGAAGATTCAAACCAAACACACAATAAATAAATCATCCACACCCACAACATCACGAAAAATAAATTAAAGATTCGGTTAGAAGAAATGGACCTCGATGAAATTGATCCTTGTCGATAATAAAGAAATCCGAAGACCAAAATACTCGACCGGAGAACCTCACAACAAGCGAACCAAACTCGATATTGAATTCACCCGGACAGATCGAAAAACCATGACAAAACCCTCACGATGAATAATCCACAAATCCGAATAAACGAGACTGAATTTGTAAAAATCGAGAAGATCCGTACACGAAATTAGTGACGGAGTGACGGGAAATGGGTCGGATGTTAACGCCTGTCGTCGGCGTCACTGTTTCCGGTGACTACCGCCGACGGAGAAGGAGATCGGAGCAGCGGAGCTGGTCGGATGTTGACGCCTGTCGTCGGCGTCATTATTTCCGGTGACTGCCGCCGACAGAGAAGAAGATCGGAGCAGCGGAGCTGGTCGGATTCTCGATCGGCGAACGGTGTTGTCACCGGTGGACGAGCTGCGGCCGGAGCTGGCCGACGCAGAGAGGCGCTGGAACCAACTCCGGCGCTGTCGTCGTTGTTGGTGAGAGGTCGGGTCGACGCTGGTCGCTGGATGTTGACCGGTGACGGCTGACGGCAAGAGACGGACTGCTTCGTTTCGCCGGCGAACGGAGGGAGGCGGACTGCTTCGTCGGCGAACGACGACTTTTCTTCGATTTGTGGGGGCGAGACGTCGGTTTCTAAGGGAGGAAGATGGTGACAACGACGTTATTGCCGCCGTCGTCGGTCGGACGGAGAGGCGGCGAAACGTCGGTGATGATGATGAAATTTTTTTTAGATCTACTCTCTTTCCCTTTTTTTTATGGTTTTCTTCCTCTTTATTTTGTGTGTATCTGTGTATATATATTGTGTTTTGGGTATTGGGGTAGGGTATAGGGTGGTGTGGTTTATTTTGATTGGGTAGGTTGTTAGGATAAGATAGAATTAGTTAGGATAAGATTTGTTATCTTATTATTTATTTATTTTTTTATATTTTGTGCGGGTATAATAACATGGGTTAGGGTACGCGGTAGGATAAAAATAACAATGGGTAAAAACGACATCGGGGAGGAACGAAATTAGGTGTCTACATCATGCTCCCTTTGAATGTAAACACGCAGTGTTTTCAGACAAAGAAGTAGACAACGAGATAGAATTTTGTCCCGACCATTAATCAAAGAAAGAAACAGGAGAAAGAAGGACTACCGGGTCTTGAATTAGGACAGCCTACCCACCCAAGTTATGAAGGGATCAAGTGATAAGTATCTCCAAGGATTGGACGGTGATGAACTATACCCAGTTGGAGAGTCGAGTGAGGTTCCGTCGAGGTTCTGGTCCGCGGCTCTGTTATTACATCAAAATGAAAATTACAAGCTAAAACATAAATGAAATTACAAAAATCCTATCTATACAACTTCTGTTGGTTCTTGACTTGACTTTCCTCACCCTATTTTCAGGCGGGCTCCTGACTTTCTATTTCATCACCCTGTTCTTCATGAGGGCTCCTGACTTGCCATTTCATCACCCTGTTCTTCAGGCGGGCTCCTGACTTGCTATTTCATCACCCTGTTCTTCAGGCGGAATCCTGAAACCCAACATTAAAACTAGAACAAAAATTATCCCAAATTAAAATTATAGCAAAATAATATTTCACTTTTGAAAGCGTTGTCCCATTTTCCAGGAGGAACCTGAGCAGAAAGTAAAAAAAATTCCATTTTTTAGGAGGCTCCTGAATTGAAAGCAAATTCCCATTTTTCAGGAGGGTCCTGAATTGAAAGCAAATTCCCATTTTCCAGGAGGGTCCTGAACATGAAGTAAAATCGCATTTTTCAGGAGGGTCCTGAACATAAAGCAAAATCCCATTTTTTAGAAGGGTCCTGAACAGAAAGAAAAAATCGCATTTTCCAGGAGGGTCCTGAACATAAAGCAAAATCCCATTTTTCAGGAGGGTCCTGAACATAAAGTAAAATCCCATTTTTCAGGAGGGTCCTGAATTGAAAGTAAATTCCCATTTTTCAGGAGGGTCCTGAACATGAAGTAAATTCCTATTTTTCAGGAGGGTCCTGAACATAAAGTAAAATCCCATTTTTCAGGAGGGTCCTGAACATAAAGTAAAATCCCATTTTTCAGGAGGGTCCTGAACAGAAAGTAAAATCCCATTTTCCAGGAGGGTCCTGAACAGAAAGTAAGATCCCATTTTTCAGGAGGGTCCTGAACAAAAAGTAAATTCCCATTTTTCAGGAGGGTCCTGAACATAAAGCAAAATCCCATTTTTCAGGAGGGTCCTGAGCATAAAGTAAAATCCCATTTTTCAGGAGGGTCCTGAGCATAAAGTAAATTCCCATTTTTCAGGAGGGTCCTGAGCATAAAGTAAATTTCCATTTTTCAGGAGGGTCCTGAACATAAAGTAAATTCCCATTTTTCAGGAGGGTCCTGAACAGAAAGTAAAATCCCATTTTTCAGGAGGGTCCTGAACAGAAAGTAAAATCCCATTTTTCAGGAGGGTCCTGAACATAAAGTAAAATCCTATTTTTCAGGAGGGTCCTGAATAGAAAGTAAATTTCCATGGATGTGCATTTCCAATGGTAGCTGAATCAAGTGAAACGAATTTGCCCCTATTTCAATCAAAGAACAATTGGTCAATTAAAAACTTAGTGGTGGCTTGCAGCTCTTGGCTTCTCAGGTATCTGCCCCAGTACTCGTTCCTTTCATCTTTGTCCCAAATTGCTAACACTTGCCCAATCTTACCGCATCATTGACCAAGATCCAGATTGAGGGAAATGAGTTCTGACTCAAACAATGGGTTTCCATTTTTACCATGCCCCTGAGGTGCTCTCTTTTCCCAAATCTGAAATGCTTCCACGAATCCAATAGCCTGTCAGTTGATAGACTTCCTTTGCTTCATGTTGAATTACGATCATATTTCTTTCTTGTGCTGTTCCTTGGCTTTTCCTCATATAATTGGAAAGACTGGTAGTAAATTTTGAAATCCTTTCTCACTTGTTTTGACACAGACTTGACTTAAAAAAAATGTAAAGAAATGATGGTGACTCTTGTTTTGATAAATAACATAAGAAAAGACAAAAACATGAATATGTAAATGAAAGAAAAGGGCAATGTCCCATATTCAAAAAGAAAACTTATCTGAATACGACAACTAACTCCAATGAGTATGACATGCATTTTGGATTGAGCTGCCTGATCTTCCTATCCAAACTCCCCATTTGTGGTTGAGTTCGTGCCTTTTGCCACTGAGCCTCTTCTTCAAATCCATTGGACTCATACATCACATTCGACTGACGACATCTAAAAAGACTTTCGCCAACAAATCTCTTTCTTTTCACTTTCTGCCTTTCTCTTAAACTCTCCATCGCCCTACGGTGCCCATGAGGATTTTCACCAATAAGACTCTCATTTTTGTATTTCTCTCAACTCACCATCGCCTTACGGTGCCCGCAAAGGTTTTCACCAATAAGCCTCTTTCATTTTTGTATTTCTCTCAACTCACCAGCGCCTTATGGTGCCTGCAAAGGTTTTCACCAATAAGACTCTCTCATTTTTGTATTTCTTTCCTGATTTCTTATGCTGAGGGAGACAAGCGGTACCTCATAATGTATCATCAATATCCATTGCATGCTTAGCCTTAACATTATCAAAAATTGATCAGAAGGACTTTCTTTGGTTGTAACTTGGCTTTTGGTTAAGGTTAGAAAAAAATGGTAAGGGGCTCAAACGATACTTGAAGTGGGGGTGGGACTTACAACTTTTGGAATCGACTCAAACAACATGTTAACTCATGCCCCAGTTTTGTTGACTGGGTGAATCTTAAATGTTTATTTGGTTGGACCGAGCCCGAAATAGGGCAGCCTATGTATCTCACTCCTGAAAGAGGAGAATCAGGTCGCACGTAGTTCCATCAGCTTGTTCTTTGTTTTGAATTGATTTTTTTTCTTTTATTTTCGAACTATTTCTTTTATTCTTATTTTCTTGACATTTATCTTTGACTCTATTTTGATTCCAAAAGAGGGATATGAAAGAAAAATAAACGAGGCTCAAACGGGTAAACAAAGGATGACACAATGTTTGGATAGAAGAATAAAATGCCTTCATCATATCAATCTTAAAAAATGCAAGTACTAAACATGCAATAAAATCAAACAAAGGACCAAATATCATACATAGTATCTTTTGACCGCATCAGCATTGATAGCCATTTCTGCCATTTTGCCTTCAATATCTGTCAAATATAAGGCTTCATTGGGTAACACTTTCTTCACAACGAAGGGACCTTGCCAGTTAGGAGAGAACTTGTCTTTCGCTTCAACCTGGTGAGGAAGGATACGTCTTAATACCAACTAACCAACTTCAAAATTCCTGGGAAGGACCTTTTTGTTATACGTACGAGCCATCCCCCTCTGATACAACTGTCCATGACACACGGACGTTAGCCTTTTTTCCTTGATCAAACTCAAATATTCCAGTCGGGTTTTTACCCATTCGTCATCATCAATCTCTGCTTCTACAATGACTCGAAGAGAGGGAATTTCAACTTCTGCAGGGATGACTGCTTCTGTCCCATACACTAATAAATATGGAGTTGCCCCTGTTGAAGTGCGATAACCTAGCAATGCAAACAGCAACCTTTCATGCCACTGTCTAGAACCTTGTACCATTTTTCGCAGTAGCTTTTTTATATTTTTATTGGCGGCTTCTACAGCACCATTGGCCTTTGGTCGATATGGAGTAGAATTTCGATGTGCGATCTTAAACTGTTGACACACTTCTTGCATTAAATGACTATTGAGATTGGCAGCATTGTGTGTAATGATTATTTTAGGAATTCCAAATCTACAAATGATATTGGCATGAACAAAATCTACCGCAACCTTCTTTGTCACTGACTTGAAAGTTACTGCTTCCACCCACTTTGTGAAGTAGTCAATGGCTACCAAAATTAATCTATGTCCATTTGATGCCTTCGGCTCAATCGGTCCAATCACATCCATTCCCCAAGCCACGAACGGCCATGGAGCGGCCATTGCATGCAATTCAACAGGAGGAGAATGTATTAGATCGCCGTGCACCTGACATTGATGACACTTTCGAACAAATTGAATAGAATCCCTCTCCATAGTAAGCCAGTAATAACATGCTCGAAGAATCTTCTTTGACAAGACATGACCGTTCATATGCGACCCACATACTCCAGAGTGTATTTCAACAATGATTGTCGAGGCTTCTTTTGCATCTACACACCTTAAAAGTCCCAGATCTGGGGTCCTCTTATACAAGATTCCCCCACTTAAGAAAAATCCACTCGCCAAACGCCTAATAGTCCTCTTTTGATCGTTGGTGGCATATGCTGGGTATTCTCCTGACTGAATGTACCACTTGATATCCAAAAACCAAGGTTCTCCATCGAGCTGTTCTTCAACCGCATTACAGTAAGCATGCTGATCACGACTCTGTATATGCACTGGATCGACATAGGCTTTGTCAGGATGTTGGAGCATTGAAGACAGAGTGGCTAAAGCATCAATAATTTCATTATGAATCCTTGGAATATGCCTAAATTTTACTAACATAAATCGTCGACATAGCTCCTGCAAGCATTGTCGATACGTGATGAGCTTCAAATCTCGCGTCTCCCAATCGCCTTGAATTTGATGGACGAGCAAATCCGAATCTCCCAACACCAATAATTCTTGGACTCCCATATCAACAACTAACCTCAACCCAAGGATGCAGGCTTCATACTCTGCCATATTATTAGTACAGTAGAATCGAAGTTGTGCTGTTACCGGGAAATGTTGTCCCGATTCAGAGATAAGAACCACACCTATTCCGACTCATTTCATATTGACAGCTCCATCGAAGAATAACCTCCAACCTGGATCAGTATCTATAACGACTTCATCGACACATGACACTTCTTCGTCAGGAAAATATGTCTTTAATGGCTCGTACTCTTCATCGATGGGATTCTCAGCAAGATGATCTGCCAAGGCTTGGGCTTTCATGGCGGTTTGACTCACATATACGATGTCGAACTCGGTAAGCAATATTTGCCACTTTGCCAATCGACCTGTCGGCATAGGCTTCTGAAAGATAAATTTCAAAGGATCCATGCGGGAGATGAGATAAGTAGTATAGGATGAGAGATAGTGCTTCAACTTCTGTGCTATCCAAGTTAGGGCACAACACGTCCTTTCAAAAAGAGTATACCTGGCCTCATATGCGGTGAACTTCTTGCTAAGATAATAAATAGCTTACTCCTTTTTGCCATTGACATCATGTTGACCCAGGACAAAACCGAAAGAATTGTCCATGACTGATAAATATAAGATCAAAGGCCTACCCGGCTCCGGAGGTACCAGCACTGGCGGATTTGACAAATATCTTTTGATTCGATCGAACGCTTCCTGACATTCTTCAGTCCATTTTACCGCAGCACTCTTTTTCAACAACTTGAATATGGGCTCAAAAGTGGTTGTGAGTTGAGCAATAAACCTGCTAATGTAGTTCAGTTTACCAAGAAAACTCATCACCTCCGTTCTATTCTTGGGCGAGGGTAAATCCTGAATGACTTTGATTTTTGAAGGATCCAATTCAATTCTCCGACGGCTGACTACAAACCCCAACAGCTTTCCAGATGGAACTCCAAATACACATTTGGCCGGGTTTAGTTTGAGATTATACCTGTGAAGCCTCTCAAAGAACTTTCTTAAATCTTTAACATGGTCGGCCTGACTTTTTGACTTAATAATCACATCATCCACGTAGACCTCAATCTCCTTATGCATCATGTCATGAAACATAGTGGTCATGGCTCTCATGTATGTTGCTACAACATTCTTCAAACCGAATGGCATCACTCGATAACAATAAGTTCCCCATGGTGTGATAAAAGACGTCTTCTCCGCGTCTTCATCATCCATAATGATCTGGTGATATCCGGCATAGCAATCCACAAAAGAGGCAACCTCGTGTTTAGCACAGTTGTCTAACAAAATATGGATATTGGTCGGTGGAAAATCATCTTTCGGACTTGCTCTGTTCAAATCGCGGTAATCAACACACACTCGAATTTTGCCATCTTTCTTTCGTACGGGAACAACATTGGATAACCACATGGGATAACGAGACACTCGAATTACTTTGGCTTCAAGTTGTTTCATGATTTCCTCTTTGATTTTAATACTTACATCGGTTTTAAACTTCCTCAACTTCTGTTTGACAGGGGGAACGCGGGATCAGTTGGCAACTTGTGAGCCACTAATTTTGTGCTTAAACCGGGCATATCATCATAAGACCATGCAAAAACATCCTTATAATCAATTAATGCTTGAATCATTCCCTCTTTTAGTTGTGGCAAAGCATGTACACTGATTTTAGTTTCCCTAACATCTTCTTGATCCCCTAGATTTATTGGCTCAGTTTAATTCAAATTAGGATTCGGTTTGTCTTCAAACTGTTCCAACTCTTTGCTTATTTCTTCTAGTGCTCCTTCTTTATTATATTTCCCATCCCTCTTCATTACATCTTGATTAGTTTGGATTTTAAGATCAGGCTGAAAATTCCGCATGCATGTCATGTCATTAGAATCAGCATAAAGAGAACTGTGTAAGAAAAGAAAAACAAAATATATTAGACACAAAACAAAAGGGACATTGTATTTCATTAAATAAAAGATAGAAGGGTTTAAACACAGATGCCAACATAACATAAACAAACTACAATCCGAATTACAACCCTGAAATAACTCGGATAAACAGAAAGAAAAACAAAATAAACTACCAAAACTCCCTCCTGACGGGGAGAGGAGTGACTTCCCAAATATTAAGCCGGACAGCTGGACCTATGAATTGCACGTCTGCCATACTGGTACCTTCTCCTGCTTTGACCATATCAACTTCCATACAAAGGTTCTGAAAGTCATCAACTAATTCAACCTCAAATTCCACATGCTTCGTGACACCGCTCTTAACAAATGATTCACTGAGTAGTGGCATTGGGTGAGGGAGTGACCATATTTTCTTTTTCCTTCCCTTGACTTTCTTCAGATCTTCAGCTGTAGGCTCAAATCCCAGACCAAACGTGCCCACATTCTCACTCGGACATATGGGATGAACTATACCGTGCAGAGATGCTCCCAAACCCTTTCTTGGCTCAAATCCGTATTTCCAAAGTTCACTCACCATCATGATAGAAGCAGAAGACAATTGCGGTCCCGGTATAGCCTGCCATTCAAGGATACGATTCACTGGCACTGTATCAAAAATTTGATAGACGAATGACTCCTCTACGTTATTTGCTTCAATAAGAGACAAGGGGGAATCTTTATAGGCTGACAAATCTCCTTCACCATGAATAACTACTTCTTGCCTGTCATGCTCAAAATTAATCATCTGATGCAGCGTAGATGCAACCTCCTTGGCCTTGTGGATCCACGGCCTTCCCAACAACAGATTGTAAGAGGATTCTACATTCAATACTTGAAACTCTATGGTGAACTCAACAGTCCCTATGGTCAACACTAGTTCTATTTCGCCAATGGAATTTGATTTTGCACCATCGAAAGCCCTGACACATACATTGTTGGGCCTGATCCTCTCAACACCAATATTCAGCTTTTGCAAAGTAGAAATAGGGCAAATATTTGCACCTGAACCTCCATCAATCATAACATGAGTGACATAAAAATCTTCACACTTCACTGTAATGTAAAGGCCCCGGTTATGCCCTGAACCTTCAATAGGCAATTCATCGTCAGAAAAGCTGATCCGATTGACCTCAAAGATTTTTCCAACCATTTTCTCAAGCTGGTTGATTGTAATCTCCCTTGGAACATATGCTTCATTTAATACCTTCAGTAAAACATCACGATGTTCCTTGGAGTGCAATAATAAAGATAAAAGGGAAATTTGAGCAGAGGTTTTCTTCAGCTGGTCTAATATTGAATACTCTGGCAATTTCATCTTTTTCAAAAATTCTTCGGCTTCTTCTTCGGTGATAGGCTTTTTGATAGATGACGGTCCACTCACCGTTGGCTTGGACTTTCTTAAGCTTTCAGGCACGAAACATCTTCCTGACCTAGTCAAACCCCTACCTCATCTACATCTTCCACTACTTCTTTCCCATGATAGGTCATCACGGTCCACCTATAATTACAGGGAATTCTTTTCGTATCAACTATCGGAGGTTGGGTCACCGGTTTGAGGACAATAGGCGCTGCCAGTGCTCCTTTCACCGTCAAGATGGGCTGACTCAGAGCTCCCACCACCGTCAACTTAGGTTTATCCTGACTTGAATCAACATACCTTCTGGCGCCTTGTACTGTGATCATGGGCTTCTTTGTGCTTTCTTGGGCTTTATCTTCTCTCATTCCTTCCTGGCTCAATGACATTGCTTTCAAAGACTCCGCTACATTCACCGATTTCTCCTCAATGGTCTGTATCTTGACAATAGGCTTATAACCCCTCAAAGACTCTTTCCCATCATATATCAATTCTAACATATTGGCTTCAGCATGGGTTGGCAGCGGATTCTGGTTAATGTTTGGACCCTCCGGGGCCTGGACCAACATCTGATTTGTGTCAATTAAATCTTGGACAGCTCTCTTTAAATGCCAGCATTTCTCGATATCATGGCCTGGCATATCAGAACAGTACGCACACCTTAAAGAATAATCGAGATTCCTTGGTGGTGGATTTGAAAGCCTTCCTTGAATTGGGCTTAAAACCTTCAACTTTCTCAACCTATCAAACAAGCTAGCATATGACTCCCCAAGAGGTGTGAATTGATTTTTGACCGCCTTCTCCTTCTTATACTCGGGTCTAGGTTGAAAACTGGGTCTGGAAGGGTTTTGGTAATTTGGTGGAGCGAATGGGCAATTTTTTGGAGTTTGCGCGCGCCACTGCGGGTAAGAAGTTGTTTGGGCATATGGATGCGCATTATATACTGGGTAAGGGGGGGTGGAATGGAATATAAAGGGTTTTGTGGAGGGTAGTAATGGTGGGGAGGAATATATGGAGCTTGGGCGTAGACTTGGGCTTGGGATTGGGGATAGGGGCGAGGTGGTCTTTTAGGATAGGAATGGGTTCCGGCTACGACAGTCGCAACATCCTCTTTCTTCTTTTTACCTCCAAATGCGCCAGATCCACCTTGAATCGCTTGTGTGGTAGGTTTTAATGCAGCAAAACTCACTATTCGATCGGTCTTAATCCCGTCCTCTATCATCTCCCCCATTTTGAGGACTTTCATAAAAGACTTTCCCATTACCGGAAGTAAATATTGAAAATGGGTCTCATCCTGCGCCTGAATGAAAACATCTACAAACTTACTTTCTTTCATTAGAGGCTTTACCCTAGCGGCTTGTTCACGCCACCTTATCACGTATTCCCTAAAACCTTCAGTGCTCTTTTTCTTCATGTTGACCAAAGATTTTTCGTCCGAAATCAAGTCGATATTGTACTGAAAATGTTGAACAAATTCAGAAGCCAAATCATCCCAACTGTTCCATTTATCGATATCCTGATCGATGAACCATTCTGAAGCCAGATCTGAAAGACTCTCGCCAAAGAAGGCCATGAGTAATTCTTCCTTTCCTTCTGCAGCCCTCAACTGGTTGCAATAACGTCTCAAGTGTGCAACATGATCATCGTGCCCTGCGTACTTCTCGAACTTAGGCATCTTAAAATCGGGGGGCAGGTTGATGTCTGGGAACATGCACAAGTCTTTATAGGAAACACTTCTATAATCTCCGATTCCTTGCAAATTCCTCATAGCTTGCTCTAAACTCTTCAGTTTCTGAGCTATGACATCTTGTTCCTCCGTTGCGACAGGTTTCTCCGTATCAAATGGAAATGCAGGTGGCTGAGTGTACCCATATGGTTCATTCAATTGCAAAGTAGGCTCCGTAGCATAATACTGACCATCTGAAACCTTCAGTACTGGCTCACTCGAAGACCGAGGAAGCCTCATTGTGGGACGCACAACATATATGGGAGTTTCATATGGTGGCGGGGCCACGAATACCGGTGTGATCGGTGGCGCTGGCTGAGCAGCTGGTCTTGATTGGGGAGCTGCCAAGGGTACACCGGAATTGCCAGGATAATAATGTCGCGGAGTGAATCCTGGAGCGTGCTCAGGTGACTCAGTAGGAGCAGAGAATTGTGCCTGAGAGAGCGGTGGGCAATTAGAGATATTCCCAAGACCTTCAGGGAGCGGAGGAGGAGGCATTCCGCTGGCCCATGCCCGGTGCAAATCTATCAATTGTTGCCTGAGCCTTACTACCTCATCATTGTGTTCTGAACTTTCTTCCCTGTGATCTTGACCCGAGTCAATGAGTGAATTTTCAATCTCTCTGCTAGCCATGACAAGCTTTGCTTTGGATCTAGTGATGTATGGGTGACTAGCCAGAGTGCTACAAACCTACCACTGTTATCTGAAAGAACATGCTCATCAAAGACGACATCCGTTAGGATTAGGGCACACAACAAGCATGAGAGTCATATTGGTAAAATTGTCCTAAATTCATGTTCATTTTTACCAGCTTTTGAGGGTAGCGAGGTCATTTCAACATCATCCCGATTTTTATCTACACTCTTTTTCTTTTTTTTCTGTATCCATCTCTATTCTTTCCACTTCTCTCGTTATCTACCTTTATTTTATTATTCTTTATGGCTTTTGTTTTTTTCTTTAAAAGAGAAAAAATAATGAAAAACAACGAAACAAAATGATTAGATCGAACCCAAAAGTAGGTTGCCTACGTATCATGTTGTACATGAATCAGATCTTGCGTAGTTCGGGCAGCTTATGCATAAACATTACACAATTGAAGTTTTTTTTCTTTCACGAAACACGAAAACAAGTAAACAAAAGAAAGACATAACATCCTAACATATCGATGAAAGACAGCAAAACATACAACGAATTTAGGACCACTTTAAAACTAAACAATAAGTACAAAACAACACTTTAAACCCCTAACGACATGCGTGCAATAAAGACCCGACTATCAAAAACAACTTGACTCCGACTTAACACAGACACCAACCTACAATGACAGAAACATAAAAGACTCAAAACTACATAAAGATAAGACATGTTCTTTCAAACCGGTGCTCTGTGTGATGTCCCCGGCTGAGATGAACCCATCTGTGAAGTCCCCACTTTTCCACTCAGACTTTGAACCATATCCTGCAACGACGTTTTGATACCCGAAAATAAATTTCTTGCCCGTATCCCCGCCTCTTGGAGAGTACACCCACAAAGGTTTCTCTGACACCCATCCACAGTTGTGATCAAACGCGACAACTGAACTCTCAAAAACTCCACCTTGGCACCCGGATCTTCCTGCTCATCATATTCTACCATGATTGTTTCCCGTATTTGCCCTCTAAGTTGGGCTGGTAAGGGTCTACTAATGCCACGGGGCGGAGATTGTAGCCAGATTTCATAGTTTTGAGTGCATCCTAGATTTTCCTCGAAAGTATCGACACCTAACTTTATCGCGTTATTCCAGAATTGCTCATATTTGCTTTCCCCCACGGCTTGGTCTTTAAAGTACTCTACATCCTTTAGAAGGTCCATTATTGGGGGGACGTCTTGCATCCTACCCAACTGACGCATCACCCTTCATGGACTGTAAGGCCTAGTGCAGTTAAGTCCTATCAAAACTAGAAAGAGTTGCATTTGAGATCCAATCAAGATTTTTTTAGGACAAAACCACATATAGCACCAAAGAATGTTTTTTGGAGTTCTTGATTCGAGAAATTCGATCCAAGAATTGACTCCAATAGGAAAAGAAAATTTGTCAAAACGCATTCTTTCTTGCATGGCTTGCACTCTATCATTCAGACAACGGTCGATCACATCTGCTCTAATCAAAGAAGGCGTATGCAAGTGCTCCATCATCCACAGCTGCAATATCAGATTACACCCCTCAAAAAATCGTACCCCTCCTTTTACTTCAGTTAAAGCCTTATATATTTCTGTTAAGATCATTGGTACAATGGTGACCTCATTTTTTTTCTTGAATAAAGCTATCACCACTGATTGTAGACGAGTATTGATACACCTCTCATCTAACGGGAACACTAAGATACCCAACAAAGCCAGACAGAAAACCTCAAGACGACGTTGTTCCCAAATTTTTTTGGTAGTACAAAATTCATCCCAAAAGCAGTCGAAACCCTCTAAAGACCCAAATCTAGCAAACAAATAGTCCAAGGAAATCCAAGATTGTTTGAGACATCCCAGATGCTTGTTATCTTTTAATCCACAGATTCAAAGGAATTTCTTACGAGTATGATTGCGGGCTAAAATCATCTGCTGGCCCATGTAAGTCAACCGAAACAAACGAGATATTTCTGCCAGGGTAGGAGTCAATTCACAACTTCCGAACCTAAACACCAAATTATTTGGATCCCAGAAAGTCAACGCAACTTCTATTAAATTCGGACGAGGCGTGAGATCCATGAGTGTTACAAGATTGCCTAACACTTTCCTCACTTCGTGCTTTTCGGAGTAATTGAACGTGCCCACCACTTGATCAACTTTTTGGGTACCTTGACAACCATAAGGACTCTAGACTTTGTGGACAGATCCATCCTGTAGTAGCAGATAAGAAATTGTCTCAAAATTTGATAAGAGAAAAAGATTCCCAACCAATGGGAATTTGATGCGGACATACGTCGATGGGACAGACCGCTTCATGACTCCAAATCGCCGAACAGTAACGCTGAATAAAATCAGCCTACTTGGCTAACAACTCTAGGTTACGAAGTAAAACACCTAGCCTAAGACTAAGACGAAGACCAAAATAAAGGTTACCGGACCCACCGAGGGTTGCCTACGTATCACGCCCCGAGGGACGGAAATCAGGTATGCGTAGTTCGTCCAGTTTGGACAACTAACGATTAACTAATAAATTGACCCTAACTTAAGAGACAAAACCAAAAACAAACGGATAAAAACTTTTTGAATTTTTCAATTAGACACTTTAACTAACACTGACACCATCAATTATGGAAAAAATCTTTTTGGTATTTTTGCTTTTGATAAATACGTAGAAAAAACTTTTTTCTTTTTGAATTTACGGTACTTTGAGAAGACAAAAATGTAAAAAATGTAAAAAAATAATCTTTTTGAGTTTTTGGATCGTGAAGAACAAAAACCATAAAGAATTCTAAAATAAACTACGACATTTCTTTTGATTCATTCTTTTCGACTCGTTTTCTATATATATATATATATATTATTTTATTTTAATTTTATTTTTTATAAAAAAATCCGTCCGTCAAATGACCACGTTACCCTCAAATATGCAACAGTTAGCACGTAGGGATGCTTTAAAGGTGAGTCTCCTACAAAGGACCGTGTAGGCCTCGCTAGGTCTCAATATGATGCACATAAGAATGACCTAAAGGCTGACCTACGTTGTGGTTTACTAACAAGGCCATTCGGGGGAGCATATGGTCGATAGTGGCTGCTTTGCTTTCCACCTACTCCATACATCCAACGGCTCCCCCCCTAAAATAAAGGTGACTCAACTAGAGTTCGTGCGCACGACGTGCGCTCCGAGACTTGTTGCAGAAAGAAGGTCGGGGGATGGACTCATGATGACAGATATAAAGCGGTAACACATAAGATAAATACTATAAACAAAGAGCACGAAAACGCACAAAAGTAAAAACAATAACAAAACAATAATCACAAACAATGCTTATACACTCGTAATGCCAAACAAAGCCGATACGACTCAAAAATAAGCTCGAATTCTAAAATGTCCCCAGCAGAGTCGCCAGAGCTGTCACACCCCCTTTTTTACTCGTACTCCAAAATATTATGTTTTAGCGCGAAAGGGTTTTATTATTTAAGTGACAAGAAATGAAAATTTGTTTCAGAAAAGAATTATATGCATTTTTTTCAGAGTCGCCACTTGACATAATCCGGTGTGCCAAGTCACCTTTGAAAAATCCTTTTCGAAACCATTTGACTCTTAAACCGGTTTGCGAACAAAGATTCCGACTAAGGAATTCTGTTGACCGAGGGGAAGGTGTTAGGCACCCCTCGATCCCGTGGTTCGACCACGGTCGCTTGGTGGAGTGTATCGACTATTTTAGCATTATGAAATGTATAAACCACACAAAAGAGCACAAAATAATCAAACAATAAACAAAACAGTCCAAAAATGTAAAAGTCCAGTCCAATTATACAGTCCGAAAAATAAAAAAAATACAAAAATATAAATTCTAGTCTAAACTAAATTTAGACTAAGCTCCAATGCCTTACCCGACGCCGCGGGCCTTCATCACGATTATTTTCCGCCAACATGATACGTCGAGGCATTCTCCGGTGAAATCAATACAAATTCTTCGGGGCATTCCCCGGATAAATTATACAATTGATTCAAAAAGTGATAAAATCAAATCATTCAATCAAATTTCAACCATTCAATCAAATTTCAACCATTCAATCAACCCACAATCTCTAGATTTGCCTACCCGACCTTCGTTTTGCCTATTCCGATCGATGTATCGTGTTACTACCAAAATCAAATTAACGTTCCTTTCAAGTTATACGAACATGAAATCAAACTAACCTAAATCCCCAATTATGTCAAGTTTTCAATTCTCACCCACAAACCTATTTTTAACCACAATAATTACAACATGCTTCGATTATTAAAATCACGTTTCAAAATCCGCAACCAACATCAAACACAACACAAATAACGAAGATTCAAACTAGACACACAATAAATAAATCATCCACACCCACAACATCACGAAAAATAAATTAAAGATTCGGTTAGAAGAAATTGACCTCGATGAAATTGATCCTTGTCGATAATAAAGAAATCTGAAGACCAAAATACTCGACCGGAGAACCTCACAACGAGCGAACCAAACTCGATATTGAATTCACCCGGACAGATCGGAAAACCACGACAAAACCCACACGATGAATAATCCACAAATCCGAATAAACGAGACTGAATTTGTAAAAATCGAGAAGACCCGTACACGAAATTAGTGACGGAGTGACGGGAAATGGGTCGGATGTTGACGCCTGTCGTCGGCGTCACTATTTCCGGTGACTGCCGCCGACGGAGAAGGAGATCGGAGCAGCGGAGCTGGTCGGATTCTCGATCGGCGAACGGTGTTGTCACCGGTGGACGAGCTGCGGCCGGAGTTGGCCGACGCGGAGCGGCGCTGGCACCAACGCCGATGCTGTCGTCGTTGCTGGTGAGAGGTCGGGTCAGCGCTGGTCGCTGGATGTTGACCGATGACGGCTGACGGTAAGAGACGGACTACTTTGTTTCGCCGGCGAACGGAGGGAGGCGGACTGCTTCGCCGGTGAACGGCGGCTTTTCTCTGATTTATGGGGGTGAGACGTCGGTTTCGAAGGGAGGAAGATGGTGACAACGGCGTTATTGTTGCCGTCGTCGGTCAGACGGAGAGGCGGCGAAACGTCGGTGATGATGATGAAAAAAATTTAGATCTACTCCATTTTCCTTCTTTTTTAGTTTTCTTCCTCTTTATTTTGTGTGTATCTGTGTATATATATTGTGTTTTGGGTATTGGGGTAGGGTAGGTGGGGTAGGGTATAGGGTGGTGTGGTTTATTTTGATTGGGTAGGTTGTTAGGATAAGATAGAATTAGATAGGATAAGATTTGTTATCTTATTATTTATTTATTTTTTTATATTTTGTGCGGGTATAATAACATGGGTGAGGGTACGCGGTAGGATAAAAATAACAATGGGTAAAAACGACATCGGGGAGGGACGAAATTAGGTGTCTACAAGTATAACATGTACTGACTTGATATGAATAACATGAATAATCTGTAAAACTGATTACTTGGTCAAGCAAACTTGAACTGAGATAAACTGAATACTGACTGAAACTGTGGGAGCTATCATATAACCGACATAAACAATGTGAGCTATCATGGAGTCCAACGTCTGACCCACGTTGAGGAGGGTTGTTCTATCCCTGCCATCGAAGTAGAACCTGAACTGGAGTGATCACTAAACTGAGCCCATATTGGGCAAGGGAAAACACTCTCTGACGAGGCCCCTAAACCTACGGTGGCACGTAGTTTCTGGAAAAGTAGGATGCGCTGAATCCACACTTCCCACTCGATGCTAAATCTTATTCCCAACTGAAAGACACTGAAATACCTATTGATGCATGCACTGATAACTGATAAGCTCAGGCCATGGTATTTTGAAAACAACAATGCATATAGATTCTGAAGTAATTATAAACATGTAAACTGATAGTGCTCAACATGATCATAACAAACTGAGTTTAACAATAAAATCATGAGTTGACTGACTCATTACTTGAAAGGTCTGAAATGTAAGTGAACATGTAGATATCGGGTGTTCATAACCCGCTTGCACTGAATGATTACAAAACGTTGATAACAACACTTAAAACGGTGACGTAAAATCATAATTAAAGACCCAAAACATAAGATATTTCGATAATCTAATAAATTTTATGAATGTAAACATGGGCATGAGTTAACCTTGGGAAAATATCATGTTTATACAGTTTAAAGAGTAATTTGAGAATTTTAACATGATGTTAATTGAACATGACATGGGGTTTTGAAACTTCAAGCATGTAGGATCGTGATTTTCATGGATTAAAACTATTAGCATAACTTGAATGTAAAACAATGAGGAAACATGGAGGAATTTCATGATTTACATTGAACTTGATCATAAATTAGAGTACAATTCATAATTTAAATAAAAGAGGGTTTTTAGGCTCAATGGGTGAAAGGAACCCATTGATGAATACCCTGCATACCTTAATTACTTTGAATCCTTGAAGAAAACTTGAACTTAGAGCTTGGATACTTGAATTCTTGGAGAGAAAGGTTGAATTTCGTTCTTGGAATGAAGGGAAGAGTTTTAAATCGTGTATTGGACGTTTAGGGTTAAGAGGGTGGAAATAACGTGTTTTAAGACTCCTTAATTCGTTTAAGAATGATTAGAAATGGTTTAGGGATGTTAAAAGACTTCAACGCCCTTAAACTAAGTCAAAACGGAGCAATTTTGACACTTTGCTTTTGCTGGTGACGCATGTAGACACGTGATTTTGTCCTCTTGAAGTTCCATTTTTATTCACTTAACCCATTTTATGTTATCCTACCGTGTACCCTACCCCGTGTAATTATCCCTCCACAAAATACAAAAATACAAAAATAAACAAAAAAAAAAATACCTCTAACTAATTTATCTTATCCTAACAACCTACCCAATCAAAAGCTTCCACCTACCCTAACTACCCATATGATCCCCCCCCCCTCCTTTTTCTTGTCCACAAAGAAAGAATATATGGGGGACCCACCAAAATTCCCACATCATAACAAATCCATGCCCATTATAAAAGAAAAATTCTAAGAGGAAAAGGAAAAAGAAGGCTTTGATCATCATCTTCTCCACAATAACAACAATGACAAAATGATCTTCCTCACAAAAACAAAAAAAAAAAAGCACCGGTGAACAGTAACCGTGAACAGTACCGGTGAATAGTAACCGGTGAACAGTAACCGGTGAATAGTAACCGGTGAACAGTACCCGGCGTGAAAAGTGGCGGTGAACGGATCTTTATTTGTCGAGTTGGATTGTTGGTGTTAAGGTTCGGCTCGAGGTTTCCGGGTGCGGACTCTCTTTATTCGAATAACATTGAGTTTGAAAGTTTCAAATTTAAGGTCCAACTCTATCTCTTCTAATTTTACTTTACTATACGTGTTTGATTTGCCTGATGTGTGGTTGAATTTTGGTGACATTAATTCGGTGTTCGATTTCATTGAATAGATGGTTGTGGATTGTTGAGATGACTGTCTTGAATCGTTGGAATTTGGTATAAAAAATGGAATGTGGGGTTGGATGGTAGGAATTGATAAAGAATGAATATTGTTTTGATTTATTGTCGTTGGTTATTTTGAAGCAAATACGAGTGTTTGATTGGGTAGTATCATGATGCGCCGATTGGTTTAGGCAAACGTAGTTTGGGTAGGCAAAATTTAGGATTCGTGGCTTCGGTTGAATGTTGGAAATTCTGTGGAGTGTTTGAAATTTTGTTGAATAGTTTTATTTTTTCCGCACTAAGAAATGTATTCATTTGACCGGGGAATGCCCCGAAGCACTTGTATTATTTTATCCGGGGAATGCCCCGAGGTATCTTGTACTCGGAGGACGCTCGTTATCAAGGCCCGAGGCATCGGGTAAAGCTTTGGAGCATAGTTTAGGATTAATATAGGTTAGTGTAGGTTTATATTTTTGCATTTTTCTATTTCGGGATTGTATAATTGGACTGGACACTAATTTTGGATTTGTTTTGTTTCATGTGTTTGGATGGTTTGTTTTATGTGTTTTTGTGTGGTTTATACATTTGTAATGCCAAATTAGTCGATACCCTCCACCAGGCGACTGTGGTCAAACCACGGGATCGAGGGGTGCCTAACACCTTCCCCTTGATCAACAGAATTCCTTAACCGGAATCTTTGTTCGCAAAACCAGTTTAAGAGTCAAACGGTTTCGAAAAGGATTTTCTAAAGGTGACTTGGCACACCGGATTATGCCAAGTGGCGACTCTGAATAAAAAATGCAAATAATCCTTTTTCCGAAACAAATTTTCATTTCTTGTCACTTAAATAATAAAACCCTTTCGAACTTTAAAAATGTATTCCAATGTTTTGGAGTACGCGTTGAAAAAAAGGGGTGTGACAGCTCTGGCGACTCTGCTGGGGACATTTCAGAATTCGAGCTTATTTTTTGAGTCGTATCGGCTTTGTTTGGTATTACGAGTGTATAAGCATTGTTTGTGATTATTGTTTTGTTATTGTTTTCACTTTTGTGCGTTTTCGTGCTCTTTGTTTATAGTATTTATCCTATGTGTTACCGTTTTATATCTGTCATCATGAGTCCATCCCCCAACCTTCTTTCTGCAACAAGTCTCGGAGCGCACGTCGTGCGCACGAAATCTAGTTGAGTCACCTTTATTTTAGGGGGGGAGCCGTTGGATGTATGGAGTAGGTGGAAAGCAAAACAGCCACTATCGACCATATGCTCCCCCGAACGGCCTTGTTAGTAAACCACAACGTAGGTCAGCCTTTAGGTCATTCTTATGTGCATCTTATCGAGACCTAGCGGGGCCTACACGGTCCTTTGTAGGAGACTCGCCTTTAAAGCATCCCTACGTGCTAACTGTTGCATATTTGAGGGTAACGTGGTCATTTGACGGACCGATTTGAGGAAAACATGTGTTAGAAGTAAAGTGTGAAAAAAAAAGAAAAAAAAGAAAAAAAAAGGAAAAAAAGTGAGTCGAAAAGAATGAATCAAAAGGAGTGTCGAAGATTATTTTAGAGTTCTTTATGACTTTTGTTCTTCACGATCCCAAAACTCAAAAAGATTTTTTTTACGTTTTTGCATTTATCTTCTCAAAGTACCGTAAGTTCTAAAAAAAAAATTGAATGAAAAAAAAAGAGGGTTTTATTTGCTTTGTCTACTTATCTGTCAAAAACAAAATACCAAAAAGATTTTTTTTTATAATTGGTGGTGTCAGTCTTAGTTGAAATGTCTAGTTGAAAATCCAAAATGTTTTCACTCGTTTGTTTTTGGTTGTCTCTTAAGTTAGGGTCAATTTATTAGTTAATCGTTAAATGTCCAATCTGGACGAACTACGCACCCCTGATTCTCCTCTCTCGGGAGTGAGATACGTAGGCAACCTATTTTAGGTTCGGGGATCTTATTTCAAAAATTCAATAAAATAAAAAAATTCCACTCTTCATTTAGAGTAGGTGTTTCATATACATCTCTAAAAGAAAACTACAAAAAGATTTTTCTTTAATAGTATCAAGTTTCATTTTCCTATGAAATTCTAAATTGAAAATTCAAAAAGATTCTTCTTTGGTAATCATAGATTCCATTTTTGTATAGGGAGTTTAAACCTAAAAAAAAAAAAATGCAAAAAGATTTTCGTCAATTCTTTTGATAATTTGTTATTTTCTTTTATTTTTAAAGTTTCAAGAAAAAGAAAAAAAAGATTTTAATTGGTCATTTTGGTAAAACTGCCCGAACTACGCAAGATCTGATTCATGTACAACATGATACGTAGGCAGCCTACTTTTGGGTTCGATCTAATCATTTTGTTTCGTTTTTTTTCATTATTTTTCCTCTTTTAAGGAAAACAAAAGCCTTAAAGAATGATAAAATAAAGGTATATAACGTGAGGAAAAGAGCAGATATTGATAAAAAAATAGTAATAGGTGTAGATAAAAAAAAAAGTGTGTAAATAAAAATCGGGATGATGTTGAAATGACCTCGCTACCCTCAAAAGCTGGTAGAAATGAATATGATCTTAGGACAATTTTACCAATGTGATTCCCATGCTTTTAGTATACCCTAATCCTAACGGATGTCGTCTTTGATGAGCATGTTCTTTCAGATAAAAGTGGTAGGTTTGCAGCACTCTGGCTAGTCACCCATACTTCACTAGATCCAAAGCAAAGCTCGCAATGGCTAGCAGGGAGATTGAAAATTCGCTCATTGACCCGGATCAGGATCACAGGGAAGAAAGTTCAGAACACAATGATGAGGTAGTAAGGCTCAGGCAACAATGGATAGATTTGCACCGGGCATGGGCCAGCGGAATGCCTCCTCCTCCGCTCCCTGAAGGTCTTGGGAATATCTCTAATTGCCCACCGGTCTCTCAAGCACAATTCTCTGCTCCTACTGAGTCACCTGAGCACGCATCAGGATTCACTCCGCGACATTATTATCCTGGCAATTCTGGAGTGCCCTTGGCAGCTCCCCAATCAAGACCAGCTGCTCAGCTAGCGCCACCGATCACACCGGTATTCGTGGCCCCGCCACCACATGAAACTCCCATATATGCTGTGCGTCCCACAATGAGGCTTCCTCGGTCTTCCAGTGAGCCAGTACTGAAGGTTTCAAATGGTCAGTATTATGCTACGGAGCCTACTTTGCAATTGAATGAACCGTATGGGTACACTCAGCCGCCTGCATTTCCATTTGATATGGAGAAACCTGTCGCAACAGAGGAACAAGAAGTCATAGCGCGGAAATTGAAAAGTTTGGAACAAGCTATGAGGAATTTGCAAGGAATCGGAGATTATAGAAGTGTTTCCTATAAAGACCTGTGCATGTTCCCAGACATCAACCTGCCTCCCGGTTTTAAGATGCCTAAGTTCGAGAAGTACGCAGGACACGGTGATCCTGTTGCACACGTGAGACGTTATTGCAACCAGTTGAGGGCTGCAGGAGGAAAGGAAGAACTACTCATGGCCTTCTTTGGCGAGAGTCTTTCAGATCTGGCTTCAGAATGGTTCATCGATCGGGATATCGATAAATGGAACAGTTGGGATGATTTGGCTTCTGAATTTATTCAACATTTTCAGTACAATATCGATTTGATTCCGGACGAAAAATCTTTGGTCAACATGAAGAAAAAAAGCACTAAAGGTTTTAGGGAATACGCTATAAGGTGGCGTGAACAGGCCGCTAGGGTAAAGCCTCCAATGAAGGAAAGTAAGTTGGTAGAAGTTTTCATTCAGGCGCAGGATGAGACCTATTTTCAACATTTACTTTCGGCAATGGGAAAGTCTTTTATGGAAGTCCTCAAAATGGGGGAGATGATAGAGGACGGGATTAAGACCGGTCGAATAGTGAGTTTTGCTGCATTAAAAGCTACCACACAAGCGATTCAAGGTGGATCTGGCGTATTTGGAGGAAAAAAGAAGAAAGAGGATGTTGCGACTGTCGTAGCCGGAACCCATACTTATCCTAAAAGGCCACCTCGCCCCTATCCCCAATCCCAAGCCCAAGTCTACGCCCAAGCTCCATATATTCCTCCCCACCATTACTACCCTCCACAAAATCCTTTATATTCCATTCCACCACCCCCTTACCCAGTATATAGTGCGCAACCATATGCCCAAACCCCTTCTTACCCGCAGTGGCACGCGCAAACTTCACAAAATCGCCCATTCGCTCCACCAAATTACCAAAACCCCCCCAGACCCAGTTTTCAGCCTAGGCCCGAGTATAAGCAGGAGAAAACGGTCAAAAATCAATTCACACCTCTTGGGGAGTCATATGCTAGCTTGTTTGATGGGTTGAGGAAGTTGAAGGTTTTAAGCCCAATTCAAGGAAGGCTTTTAAATCCACCACCAAGGAATCTCGATTATTCTTTAAGGTGTGCGTACTGTTCTGATATGCCAGGCCATGATATTGAGAAATGCTGGCATTTAAAGAGAGCTGTCCAAGATTTGATTGACACAAATCAGATGTTGGTCCAAGCCCCGGAGGGTCCAAACATTAACCAGAATCCGTTGCCAACCCATGCTGAAGCCAATATGTTAGAATTGATATATGATGGGAAAGAGTCTTCGAGGGGTTATAAGCCTATTGTCAAGATACACACCACTGAGGAGAAATCGGTGAATGTAGCGGAGTCTTTGAAAGCAATGTCATTGAGCCAGGAAGGAATGAGGGAGGATAAATCCCGAGAAAGCACAAAGAAGCCCCTGATCACAGTACAAGGCGCCAGAAGGTATGGTGATTCGAGTCAGGATAAACCTAAGTTGACAGTGGTGGGAGCTTTGAGTCAGCCTATCTTGACGGTGAAAGGAGCATTGGCACCGCCTATTGTCCTCAAACCGGTGACCCAACCTCCGATAGTTGATATGAAAAGGATTCCCTGGAATTATGGGCGGACCGTGATGACCTATCACGGGACAGAAGTTGTGAAAGATGTAGATGAGGTAGGAGGTTTGACCAGGTCAGGAAGATGCTTCGTGCCTGAAAGCTTAAGAAAGTCCAAGCCAACGGTGAGTGAACCGTCGTCTATCAAAAATCCTATCACTGAGGAGGAAGCCAAAGATTTTTTGAAAAAGATGAAATTGCCAGAGTATTCAGTATTAGACCAGCTGAAGAAAACCCCTGCTCAAATTTCCCTTTTATCTTTGTTGTTGCACTCCAAGGAACATCGTGATGTTTTGCTGAAGGTATTGAATGCAGCATATGTTCCAAGGGAGATTACAATCAACCAGGTTGAGAAAATGGTGGGAAAAATCTTTGAGGTCAATCAGATCAGCTTTTCTGATGATGAATTGCCTGTTGAAGGTACAGGGCATAATCGGGGTCTTTACATTACAGTGAAGTGTGAGGATTTCTACGTCACTCATGTTATGATTGATGGAGGTTCAGGTGCAAATATTTGCCCTATTTCTACTTTGCAAAAGCTGAATATTGGTGCTGATAGGATCAAGCCCAACAATGTATGTGTTAGGGCTTTCGATGGTGCAAAGTCAAATTCCATTGGCGAAATAGAACTAATGTTGACCATAGGGCCTGTTGAGTTTGCCATAGAGTTTCATGTATTGAACGTAGAATCCTCTTACAATCTGTTGTTGGGAAGGCCCTGGATCCACAAGGCCAAGGCGGTTGCATCCACGCTGCACCAAATGATTAAGTTTGAGCATGACAGGCAAGAAGTAGTTATTCATGGTGAAGGAGATTTATCAGCCTACGAAGATTCTCCCTTGTCCTTTATTGAAGCAAATAACGTGGAGGAGACATTCGTCTATCAATTTTTTGATACAGTGCCAGTGAGTCGTATCCCTGAGTGGCAAGCTATACCGGGACCGCAATTGTCTTCTGCTTCTATCATGATGGTGAGTGAACTTTGGAAATACGGATTTGAACCAGGAAAAGATTTGGGAGCATCTCTGCATGGTATAGTTCATCCCATATGTCCGAGTGAGAACGTGGGCACGTTTGGTCTGGGATTTGAGCCTACAGCTGAAGATCTGAAGAAAATCAGGGGAAGGAAGAAGGAAATATAGTCACTCCCTCGCCCAATGCCACTACTCAGTGAGTCATTTGTTAAGAGCGATGTCGCGAAGCATGTGGAATCTGAAGTTGAATTGGTGGGTGACCTCCAGAATTTTTTTATTGAAGTTGATATGGTTGAAGCAGGAGAAGGTACCAGTATGGCAGATGTGCAATTCATAGGTCCAGCTATCCGGATCAATAATTGGGAAGTCACTCCTCTCCCCGTCAGGAGGGAGTTTTGGTAGTTTATTTTGTTTTCCTTTCTGTTTATCCGAGTTATTTCAGGGTTGTAATTCGGATTTTAGTTTGTTTATGTTATATTGGTGTCTGTGTTTAAACCTTTCTATCTTTTATTTAATGAAATGCAATGTCCCTTTTGTTTTGTGTCTAATATAGTTTGTTTTTCTTTTTACACAGTTCTCTTTATGCTGATTCTAATGACATGACATGCATGCGGAATTTTCAGCCTGGTCTTAAAATCCAAAATAATCCAGATGTAATGGAGCAGGATGAGGAATATGATGAAAAAGAAGCATTAGAAGAAATAAGCAAAGGGTTGGAACAATTTGAAGACAAACCGAATCCTAATTTGAATGAGACTAAGCCAATAAATCTAGGGGATCAAGAAGATGTTAGGGAAACTAAAATCAGTGTACATGTTTTGCCCCAGCTAAAGGATGAAATGATTCAAACGTTAATGGATTATAAGGATGTTTTTGCATGGTCTTATGATGATATGCCTGGTTTAAGCACTGAATTAGTGTCTCACAAATTGCCAACGGATCCCGCATTCCCTCCTGTCAAACAGAAGTTGAGGAAGTTTAAAACAGATGTAAGTATTAAAATCAAAGAGGAAATCATGAAACAACTTGAAGCCAAAGTAATTCGAGTGGCTCGTTATCCCATGTGGTTATCCAATGTTGTTCCCGTACCAAAGAAAGATGGCAAAATTTGAGTGTGTGTTGATTACCGCGATTTGAACAGGGCAAGTCCAAAAGATGATATTCCACTGCCCAACATCCATATTTTGCTAGACAACTGTGCTAAACACGAGGTTGCCTCTTTTGTGGATTGCTATGCCGGATATCACTAGATCATTATGGATGATGAAGACGCGAAGAAGACATCTTTTATCACACCATGGGGAACTTATTGTTATCGGGTGATGCCGTTCGGTTTGAAGAATGCTGGAGCAACATACATGAGAGCCATGACTACTATGTTTCATGACATGATGCATAAGGAGATTGAGGTTTACGTGGATGATGTGATTATTAAGTCAAAAAGTCAGGCCGACCATGTAAAAGACTTGAGAAAGTTCTTTGAAAGACTTCGCAGGTATAACCTCAAACTCAACCCGGCAAAATATGTATTTGGAGTTCCATCTGGAAAGCTGTTGGGGTTTATAGTCAGCCGTCGGGGAATTGAATTAGATCCCTCGAAAATCAAAGCCATTCAGGATTTGCCCCCACCCAAGAATAAAACGGAGGTAATGAGCTTGCTTGGTAGACTGAACTACATTAGCAGGTTTATTTCTCAACTCACAACCACTTGTGAGCCCATATTCAAGTTGCTGAAAAAGAGTGTTGTGGTAAAATGGACTGAAGAATGTCAGGAAGCGTTCGATCGAATCAAAAGATATTTGTCAAATCCGCCCGTGTTGGTACCCCCGGAGCCTGGTAGTCCTTTGATCTTATACTTGTCAGTCATGGACAATTTTTTCGGGTGTGTCCTGGGGCAACATGATGTCACAGGCAAAAAAAGAGCAGGCTATTTACTATCTTAGCAAGAAGTTCACCACTTATGAGGCCAGGTATACTCTTCTTGAAAGGACGTGTTGTGCCCTAACTTGGATAGTACAGAAGTTGAAGCACTATCTCTCATCCTATACTACTTATCTCATCTCCCGCATGGATCCTTTGAAGTATATCTTTCAGAAGCCTATGCCGACAGGTCGATTGGCAAAGTGGCAAATTTTGCTTACCGAGTTCGACATCGTATATGTGACTCGAACCGCCATGAAAGCCCAAGCCTTGGCAGATCATCTTGCTGAGAATCCCATCGATGAAGAGTACGAGCCATTAAAGACATATTTTCCTGACGAAGAAGTGTCGTGTGTCGATGAAGTCGTTATAGATGTTGATCCAGGTTGGAGGTTATTCTTCGATGGAGCTGTCAATATGAAAGGAGTCGGAATAGGTGCGGTTCTTGACTCTGAATCGGGACAACATTTCCCGGTAACGGCACAACTTCGATTCTACTGTACTAACAATATGGCAGAGTATGAAGCCTGCATCCTTGGTTTGAGGTTAGCTGTTGATATGGGAGTCCAAGAATTACTTTATGCTCAGGACCCTCCTGAAAAATGGGATTTTACTTTCTGTTCAGGACCCTCCTGAAAAATGGGATTTTACTTTATGTTCAGGACCCTCCTGAAAAATGAGACTTTACTTTCTGTTCAGGACCCTCCTGAAAAATGGGAATTTACTTTCTGTTCAGGACCCTCCTGAAAAATGGGACTTTACTTTCTGCTCAGGACCCTCCTGAAAAATGGGATTTTACTTTCTGTTCAGGACCCTCCTGAAAAATGGGATTTTACTTTATGTTCAGGACCCTCCTGAAAAATGGGAATTTACTTTCAGTTCAGGACCCTCCTGAAAAATGGGATTTTACTTTATGTTCAGGACCCTCCTAAAAAATGGGACTTTACTTTTTGTTCAGGACCCTCCTGAAAAATGGAATTTTACTTTATGTTCAGGACCCTCCTGAAAAATGGGATTTTACTTTATGTTCAGGACCCTCCTGAAAAATGGGAATTTACTTTCTGTTCAGGACCCTCCTGAAAAATGGGACTTTACTTTCTGTTCAGGACCCTCCTGAAAAATGGGACTTTACTTTCTGTTCAGGACCCTCCTGAAAAAATGGGATTTTACTTTCTGCTCAGGACCCTCCTGAAAAATGGGATTTTACTTTCTGTTCAGGACCCTCCTGAAAAATGGGATTTTACTTTATGTTCAGGACCTTCCTGAAAAATGGGAATTTACTTTCAGTTCAGGACCCTCCTGAAAAATGGGATTTTACTTTATGTTCAGGACCCTCCTGAAAAATGGAATTTTACTTTCTGTTCAGGACCCTCCTGAAAAATGGGATTTTACTTTATGTTCAGGACCCTCCTGAAAAATAGGAATTTACTTTCAGTTCAGGACCCTCCTGAAAAATGGGATTTTACTTTATGTTCAGGACCCTCCTAAAAAATGGGACTTTACTTTCTGTTCAGGACCCTCCTGAAAAATGGGATTTTACTTTCTATTCAGGACCCTCCTGAAAAATGGGATTTTACTTTATGTTCAGGACCCTCCTGAAAAATGGGAATTTACTTTCTGTTCAGGACCCTCCTGAAAAATGGGACTTTACTTTCTGTTCAGGACCCTCCTGAAAAAATGGGATTTTACTTTCTGCTCAGGACCCTCCTGAAAAATGGGATTTCACCTTCTGGTCAGGACCCTCCTGGAAAATGGGACAATGCTTTCAAAAAATGAAATACTAATTATTTATAATTCTTGTTTGGGATAATTTTCGTTCTAGTTTTAATTTTGAGTTTCAGGAGCCCGCCTGAAGAACAGGGTGATGAAATAGTAAGGCAGGAACCCGCTTGAAGAACAGGGTGATGAAATAGCAAGGCAGGAGCCCGCCTGAAGAACAGGGTGATGAAATAGCAAGGCAGGAACCCGCCTGAAGAACAGGGTGATGAAATAGCAAGTTTGGATCCCACCGGGAGAACAGAGTGAAGAAAATGAAAAGTCAAGCAACAAAGTGATGAAATAGCAAGTCAGGAGCCCGCCTGGAGAATAGGGTGAAGAAACAAAAGAGTCAAGCAACAAAGTGAAGCAATTGAAAGCCAAGCAACAAGGGGAAAGAAATTGCAAGTCAGGAGCCCGCCTGGAGAACAGGGAGATAAAAGTCGAGTCAAGAACCAACAAAAGCTGTTTAGATAGGATTTTTGTAATTTCCTTTATGTTTTAGCTTTTAATCTTTATTTTTGATGTAATAACAGAGTCGCGGACCGGAACCTCGATGGAACCTCACTTGACTCTCCAGCTCGGTATAGTCCACCGCCGTCCAAAAGTTGAGATGCTTGTCACTCAATCCTCTCGTAACTTGGTTGGGTAGGTTGTCCTAATTCAAAACCCGATAGTCCTTCTTTCTTCTGTTTCTTCTTTTGAATAATGGTCGGGACAAAATTCTATCTCGTTGTCTACTTCTTTGTCTGAAAACACTGCGTGTTTACAGTCAAAGGGGGCATGATGTAGACACGTGATTTCATCCTCTTGAAGTTCCATTTTTATTCACTTTACCCATTTTATGTTATCCTACCGTGTACCCTACCCCGTGTAATTATCCCTCCACAAAATACAAAAATACAAAAATAAACAAAAAAAAAAATACCTCTAACTAATTTATCTTATCCTAACAACCTACCCAATCAAAAGCTTCCACCTACCCTAACTACCCATATGATCCCCCCTCCCCTCCTTTTTCTTGTCCACAAAGAAAGAATATATGGGGGACCCACCAAAATTCCCACATCATAACAAATCCATGCCCATTATAAAAGAAAAATTCTAAGAGGAAAAGAAAAAAGAAGGCTTTGATCATCATCTTCTCCACAATAACAACAATGACAAAATGATCTTCCTCACAAAAACAAAAAAACAAAAAAGCACCGGTGAACAGTAACCGTGAACAGTACCGGTGAATAGTAACCGATGAACAGTAACCGGTGAATAGTAATCGGTGAACAGTACCCGGTGAACAGTACCCGGCGTGAAAAGTGGCGGTGAACGGATCTTTATTTGTCGAGTTGGATTGTTGGTGTTAAGGTTCGGCTCGAGGTTTCCGGGTGTGGACTCTCTTTATTCGAATAACATTGAGTTTGAAAGCTTCAAATTTAAGGTCCAACTCTATCTCTTCTAATTTTACTTTACTATACGTGTTTGATTTGCCTGATGTGTGGTTGAATTTTGGTGACATTAATTCGGTGTTCGATTTCATTGAATAGATGGTTGTGGATTGTTGAGATGACTGTCTTGAATCGTTGGAATTTGGTATAAAAGATGGAATGTGGGGTTGGATGGTAGGAATTGATAAAGAATGAATATTGTTTTGATTTATTGTCGTTGGTTATTTTGAAGCAAATACGAGTGTTTGATTGGGTAGTATCATGATGCGCCGATTGGTTTAGGCAAACGTAGTTTGGGTAGGCAAAATTTAGGATTCGTGGCTTCGGTTGAATGTTGGAAATTCTGTGGAGTGTTTGAAATTTTGTTGAATAGTTTTATTTTTTCCGCACTAAGAAATGTATTCATTTGACCGGGGAATGCCCCGAAGCACTTGTATTATTTTATCCGGGGAATGCCCCGAGGTATCTTGTACTCGGAGGACGCTCGTTATCAAGGCCCGAGGCATCGGGTAAAGCTTTGGAGCATAGTTTAGGATTAATATAGGTTAGTGTAGGTTTATATTTTTGCATTTTTCTATTTCGGGATTGTATAATTGGACTGGACACTAATTTTGGATTTGTTTTGTTTCATGTGTTTGGATGGTTTGTTTTATGTGTTTTTGTGTGGTTTATACATTTGTAATGCCAAATTAGTCGATACCCTCCACCAGGCGACTGTGGTCAAACCACGGGATCGAGGGGTGCCTAACACCTTCCCCTTGGTCAACAGAATTCCTTAACCGGAATCTTTGTTCGCAAAACCAGTTTAAGAGTCAAACGGTTTCGAAAAGGATTTTCTAAAGGTGACTTGGCACACCGGATTATGCCAAGTGGCGACTCTGAATAAAAAATGCAAATAATCCTTTTTCCGAAACAAATTTTCATTTCTTGTCACTTAAATAATAAAACCCTTTCGAACTTTAAAAATGTATTCCAATGTTTTGGAGTACGCGTTGAAAAAAAGGGGTGTGACAACGCACAAAGCACACCTGAGGGTGTGTGGCGCACGCCAAAAGCACATCCCATCCAGTGGCTATTGGCGTATGTCATGCGACACCCGGCCTTAGCATGGTCATAACTTTTTCGCTCGGATATCAGATTAATGCGAAATTGGTATCGTTGGGAAGCTAATTCAATTATCTACAATTTGGTGGGTCTTGAGATGCAAAACTCCACATATGTAAAGAGTTATACACGTTCAAAGATGACCCTTATAGAATCGAATACCAAGATTTGGCCGAATCAATGACTCTTAGCTCAACTTTGCTCTAAGTGATTCCTATGAACATTTTCCCACCTCATAAGCACTCTTCATACTAGACTAATGATCATGATACATGTATTCGAATATAAATCATGGGATTAGAGTTTACACACGTAAGAACGACGGTTCAATTTCTAGCTCAAAAATGCGGAGTGTTACATTGAGGTACATATAACTTGAGACACCATTATCACAAAAATAATTTTAAGAAAATTCTCACTTAACTACAGGGTAAGAAGTTCGAATTGTCAAGATAGGTAAAATTAGTTATTTAACCACGGTAAAATCATGAAATAAAGATTGAAGAACATAGACAGAGAGATTTGACTCAAAGCATGCCTAATCACGAATAAAAGTGAAAATGATTATTACAGTATAAACTTTATGATAAGCTTAACTCACACTTATGAGAAATTTATGTGCATTTTAATTATTTTATCGAGTATCCGCTACCTCCTACCGATGAAAAAAAGGAATGTGAAGAATGTCAAAATCACACTCAGAAAAATGGGAGCATGCGCGATTGTCAGCCCAATAAGCCATACATTTTGGAATCCTAGATTTGGACAAATATTTGATTATGAGTATCTTTCATGTGGATCTAAAAAGCAAGTCTAGTTGTGGACTCGTGGCCTAGTAGATATGATTAGTTTTATATTATATTAAAAGGCACCAAAATTTTTGATGTGTGTGAGATTCGGAAAGGATCAAAATCACAAGAATTTATTATCCGTATACAGAGTTTATTCTGCATTTCTATCGGGGGCTGTTTCTACGATTTGAATCGTGATTTTTTGATCACATGACAACAACTATATCAGTTACTTCAAGATTTGTCTTTTATAATTATATTATATTATATTATATTATATTATATTATATAGTATAATATACATCATACTCATTATCATAATTTCATAGTGCATTTTAGAACTATATAGTATAACACTATAACTCATTGTGACATTTTTTAAAGATTTATATCTCACTATTGTACAAGCATAATCCCTTTTTTTATTGAAACACTAGACTCCCATGCATCATTGTCTTCTACCTTTTCTCATCATGCCATTGACTTTTAACTCATATCTAATTGGTTTCCCTTAATCAACTAAGCAAAAAGACTAAAAGGAATTTAATTAACTAAGCAAAAAGTCTAAAAGGAATTTTATCTTGGATTAACCAATTATAAATGTGCATTGATTCTTTTGACATTTGAACAAAAAAGAACCTCCTTTTGGAGAAGATAATGTGTTCGATCGTTTCACATAATTTAGGTAAAACATTTTGAAACTTTTGGGGCTCAAAAACTTTACTTGATTGATTAGCATATTCAAAGGGATAAGATTTTGGTTAATTTTCTTTCAACCAATCAATGGCATTAGAGGTGGTCTAATTTTCCAATGTAGTTAAAATCATTCATTGGTAGGGCTCTTAACACACTCAATATATAATAACAGAGGCGGAGTCAGAATTTCAACTAGGGGTTACGAAAATCTAGCCGAAGGGGTTCAACACTTACTATAGATACATAAAAATTAATTTTTCATTATATATAAATGATATATTTTTCCGTCGAAGGGGGTTCAGATGAATGCCCTACCAAAGGGTTGGCTTTGCCCCTGTATAATAAGTGTATGCAATAAAATTAAATATTGATCATACACTGCTTGTTTCTGCTATTGTCTTTATTTTTCTTTGAGTCTAAGATCTTTAGGAAACAATCTCTCCATTTCAGATCTCAATTATGGAATAACTGAGTTTGTTATTATTGTTGATGCTGATTTAGTTGGAACATTAGTGTAGTATAAAAATCTCTATTATCAAATTGTCCTTGGGATTTGAAAGTGATTATATCCCTTTTCTTTTAGTAATATTTCATATGGACATCAGATATGTATATATTTAATACTCTATACATAATTATAATTAGTTGATAGATCGTAATATCTTGAATTTAATAGAACAAGCTAAGCACATATGAATATATGCTTTCAAAGTGCATAGTTATCAAATTTGGAAGCAAGCTTACTTTTTTATATTTGTACTTATCATTTATGCAATTGTTGAATATCATATAATTAATAGCACTCAGCAACAAAGTAATCGTGCTTTATTTAATTATTGATATATAAGTATAATGAAGTTAGGAACTATATATAATTAACTCAATATTCTTTTTATGAACAATTGATCATTGACCAAATATAATGATTCAGCTTGCCACTCAATTCCTTTCAATTTATGCCTTTGACACAGTTGAGATTGGTGAAGATAAATTTGAAAATAAAATAAAAATAATAACAAATAAAAGAAAGACAACTTTGTATAAGTGGTGCATCTTAAATTATTTTCTAATTAATTCCCTCCACTTCTTTTAATGGCAGAGATACATTGTTTTCACTAGCTACTTTAATATTAATGATAATGATCAATGAATAGGAGTATGATATTAAATTATTAATATATCTTCAAAAAATCACACGCTAGTGATAAGTATTCACTCCGTCCCATTTTATCCGTTCCAAATTGGCTAAGTTGATGTCCCATTTTACTTATCAAGATAAGACAAACTTTTCTTTTCATGTTTTACCTTTTGCATTAATTACATTTTCTTTAAATTAAAATGTAAACATCATTTAATAGGGGTACTTGGTAACTAGCCATATTATTTATTATTTTTCTTAATTGTTGTGTCATCCCAATTTGGGACAAGTAAAATGGGACGGAGGGAGTAGTCAACAACAACACATATTTAATGTAACTATGTCCATTAATAGAATCTGAAAAAGATAGATCGAGTATATGCAATTTTTTTCTCACCTCACTAAGATAGAGAAGTTGTTTTCAAAAGACGCTCAATTCGAGTGTAACAAACGAAACAGTTATGAAAAAGAAAATTCAGAAATGATTAAAAACATGATAATTAATAAGAATAGCATTACATAATATTTAGGAATTAAAGAAACCAGTGACACACATTACTTTTGTTCCATGTAATAGATGTCCATGTCCATATAAGAATCAATAATACCAACAACATATTCAGTAAGTCTAGTAAAGTGATTTCTGGAAAAGGTAGAGTGTAAGCAGACTTCACCTCTATCCCAAAAATGAGGTAGATAGGTTGCTTCCAAAAGATTCATGCTTAAGACAAAAACAAGCTAGAGAAAGACGTAATGAAAGTACAAGAAACAATAGATATATAGTAAAAAAAACAACAGATAATAGCAGACGTCACTACAACAAAATAATACTCCCTCCGTTTTATAATAAATGCATTGTTGGATTTTGACATACAGATTAAGAAAAAAAAAACATTAAAGACATAAATTTAACACAAATTTTCATTTTTATCCCAAAAAAAAAAAGAAAAAAACTGACATTGTAATACTTTTTAAAAAGTTAATTGGTTGTCAAATCATAAGGGTAAATTTGAAAAAAAAAAAAAATCAATGATTCACTTATTTTGAAACACCAATAAATACCCCAACAATTTACTTATTCCAAAACAAAGGAAGTACTACAATCGAACTACACAAAACAACAAATATTAACATAAATCAAAGAAAAAGAATCTGCAAAAACAATTCTACAACTACGAAAAAAACAACATGACAATACACTTCTATCTATTAGTATGGACTCACTTCTACCTACTAATCTTCTATCATAATTCTTTTTACTCCACAACTTTCTATGTAAGTTCATCAATAAGAACCACTTATGCAAAATTTGTTTGTACATAAAATAGTACTATAATAATAGAGCTTAAAGTGAGTGAAAAAAATATCATTTTTGTGAAATAATTGACTGTGTAGGACAAATTGGTTTCACCTTTATGCGAAAAAGAAGAATCTTGTTACATGCTAACCGAAAAAATATACGCCCTGTCTGGTGGAACTTATCTCTCTTCTTTTGATATTTTCGAATAACTTAATAGTAATACAAAATTACAAAATATACCTAGCTAGTTCCATTCCACTAGGGAATATTTTTCTTTCTTTCTTTCTCATTCGATGTTCAGTACCTACATTAGAGTTCGACTAATTCAGATTCGCAACGTGTAGGCGCTTTCTATCAAGGATTTTTCCATACTCAAGGCTCTAACTTGAGACTTCTGGTTAAGGGAGGAGCAACCCCATCCACTGCACCACATCTTGTGATGGTTACTGGGGAATATTTATTAGTACTATATAAAATAACCAAGAAAAGGAATAGCATCATCGAGAGTTTATATGGTCACAAATGACCTTTCTTCACACTAAAATGCACTAATATTAGATGAGAAATGGATATTGGATGTAATTCTAAGTTTTGAAATTAGTTGACTATATGAGAAATGGTTAAGACTATATAAGGAGATTAAATAATATATCACCCATACATGTGAGAAGTCAACATTTGTATATATGTTGAGGATATTTAGATCGTTGACATATATGAAAGTTTAATATTGGGAAAATCATAAATTGAGATGGATTTAATATTTACATCACGATGAGAAATGAATTTTGAATAGAATTCAATTTTAAAAGTTAGGTTATGAGGCGAAAATTATCCAAAATCATACTAAGAGACCGATACGTACAATCGATCACATATCGATGTGAGAACTCAATTTATTACAATCAAATTAAAAGTTTTTCCCTTATTATTCCTTTCGTTCATTTTTTTTTTGCCATACATTTTTAGTAGTACATGTCTTAGTTGAGGGGTTTAAGTGAATTTTCAAGATAAATTTAAGGGTCTGGCGATGACTTAAGCCAAATATAGAATATAATTGCATTCACAATTTCATGTAACATAACATGAAATTCAAATTCAAGCAGTCGAATAAGCTAGAGAATACACTCGAAGAAGAAATATTAGCTAGAGAATACACACTCGAAGAAGAAACTTAAATTAATTCAAGCAGAAATCATTTTGTGGTTTTCATATTGAAGGTGTCCTTTGATGATATCTCCATTAATATCATTTACCTCCCAAAGTTCCTTCATATAATATTCAAATTTCTTCATAACATTTTCTGGCAAAGAAACCAATACTCTAACAGCATCAATTTCACCCACTGATGGTAAAAACAAGCAGTAAATATCACTCGTTAATGGTCCCATTTGTATTGGTTTACCTTCTCCAAAATTTACTTCCTCCAAGCTCAATCTTGACCATTGTGAAATTACCAAACTAGTCGATAAATCCGTTTTTACCGTTTTATCCTCTAATAAATCCACGATGGATTTTACCGCATCGTTAGTTAATTCGGACTTTGCATGTTGCACTAATTTTACCGTGTCTTGTAAATTACCATTCACCACTTGCTTTACCGGTGCCTCGGCGCAACCTAGCACAAATCCATTCCCATAATACCCTTGTGGTAATTCAGGTTTTACCGTCTTCCGGACGTTCACGGAAAATAGGAGTTTCACGTTGATTGAGGACGGTAAATCCAACGATTTTACCCAACACCGCCACGTGTGAGATGCTAGGACTTCAAAGCTAGTGGATTTTACCGAGGGAGAACATTGTCTTTTCAAGTGAAGAATTTGGGATTGTGAAAAGGTAATAGAAGCAGGGGTAGTAGGTTGGGATTGTAAATATTGGTGAAGGTTGAGGTTAAATTGGGAATTTTGATCATTGAGGGGTATTTTCGTAAATGCGGGATGCATCGAGGTTATTTGTGGTGGATCACGGGGTGTTAACACGTGGCGAGAGTGGAACGGTGGGATTGGTAGAGTGCTGGTGGGGTCCTTGTTGTAGTGGGCCCATGAATGTAAAAACTGGGCGGTTCCGATGCCATCACATAGACAGTGATTGATTGCGGTGCAGAGGATCATGCCCCCGCAACGGAGATTTGTTACCTGTAATGGGAAACATAATTGGTTAGGAAGGGCAATTTAGTCATTTCACTAAAACATGACGTGAAAAAGGTAATCCATCAATTAAAACAAAGTGAAAAGAACAATATAGATGAGGTTGCTCCTTTCTTAATTATAGTTTTTGATTTTGAATCTTAAGTATAAAAAATAATTCGATAAAAAACGCTTCTTCTCAATAAAAGTATATCTCTATAGGGGCGAATTCGAACTAGTGAAACGTCAATGTAGATACCAAACAGGAAGAAAGGAACAAAAGGGAGAAAGCCAATACGAAAGAGGCGTAGGGTCACTTTTTAAGTCATTTTCCATGGTGGATCCAAAGATTTATACTCTTTTTACAAATATAATTTTTCTAATATAGTACTATAATTTTTCGAAGATGGAGATTTGGATGAACTTTGTGAGCTTCCTATCATAGCCCCTACTAGCAATACTGCTTCAAATATGTAGGTATTTTATCGTTACTTCACATATGAACCCCAGCCAATACAATAATGTACACAATGTATTCCCACAAAGTGGGGACCGGAGAAACCCTAGTCAATTCTACTTGTTCAAAATTCAAACAATCGTTAAATATGTATCTAGGCTCTAGCTGAGTCGTCTTTCATATGTCTTGCAATGGCGGAACTATGATTTTGATTAAATATTCGGCATAACTCATAGTCTCATAGTAACTTTGATTCGAACCTTGTGTTTGCGTTAATCATTTCTTTTATTATATATATAAATTTATTCACAATTTTTTTAACTAGTTCCACCTCTAAATTGTCTTAATATGTCATGTCATAAAAAATATTCGATACCCTCGTTTGAAATATTAATTAATTTAATTTTAGGTACACTTGTTAAAGTGAGCATTAAGTTAAGAGCATAGCGGGGTATATATGTTTCACCTTCACCTTCACGTCTACTTTTACTAGTTAATCTTTGTTAAATATACAAAGAACTTGGCCAAAATTAGGTTATTAATCAAATCAAAGTTATGTGTGACCTTTACTTTATATTTATTAATGGGCAGCAATAGAAGAAAATGTGTGATGATGGTGAAAAGGGAACCATACATGTTGTCTTGGGAACATCACACACTGTCACACCACCAAGAAACTAGTCCTATTGAAGTACAAACTTCATCTATAGTTAATCTTTTTAGCCATATTTACCTTAAATTATCAAATTGAGAGGACATATAGTCAATCAATAACACATATTATAAATGTTACATCTTTAAGTAAAGCTAGTTCACTGGTTGTAATTAGAGGATGTAAAGGTAAACTGTAAGAGCCGTTGGTACGAGGGATAAAAGATAATATTTTTGAGATAAAATATAGGATTATTATATTCTGCATTTGGTTAGGATATTAATTACTTCCTAAATTATTTATTCTACCATTTGTACTACAATAATGTAATAAGCTATCCCCTATTTATATGGTGAGATAACTAATTAATTTCATAAAATATTTCAATTCATTGAATAATTTTATCTATCACATCCTCCGTACCAAACAACTCCTGACTAGCTAAGTTGTAGTACCATGTAACTATATTAGGATATTTCCAAAACTAACTTATATACACTAATAAAGTACAAAAAAAACAAAAAAAAACACGATAGAATCACCAAGCCCAAGATTGTAAAAGAACGTATCATACTACATGTATTTTAATGTATAAACATTAAAATTTTTATTAATCTCATTTTTTTGTGATAATTATTTTTTAGACGATTTGACAATCAATGTATAGAAGTTAAATTCCAAGAAAATAAGAGTGTAATTTAAAAAAAAAAAAACTAACCTGCACAACTAGAGGAGGAATATCCAAGAAACTTTGAGCCTCAACTTTATACAATAATTTCCTCCAAGATTTATCAGGCTTATTAGAAATAACAAGAAGCTCATCAGCACTTAAATCCAAAAATGCTTCAGCAAAAACAGCACCTTCCCCATTACAATCAACTTGAAGTTTATGATTATTTTCTGGACATTTTCTTAATCTTCCTGCTAAAGGGTAATAATCAACTAAAACCCCTGATAGAGAATGTTTAAGTTTTTCCAAATTTATGGACTTAGTAAAAAGATAGAGGTACTTAATGGAAAATCTAAGGAACATTTGATCATCAAGATTTGATAAATAAAGTGTGTGATTTGGTGTTGGACTAATTGGACTTATGAAAATTGGCTCTTTTGAATAAACACAATCTGGAAGTTCTGTGAATAACATGTTTTTTTAGTGATTAAGAGGAAGTTAAAAGAAGATATATAGTTTTAATGGAAAGACTTAGGTTTTTGGTGATGAACTAAAGGATATATAGAGCTTTATAAAGTGAATTAATATAGTTAAAGATCTATATTGGATATGGTTGTTGGGGTGGGTGGGGTGGGGTGGGGTGGGGGTGAATAGGTGAAGTACTATATGATAGATTCCTTCCCAAAGAGTAAGACTACAAATAAATTAAAAAGTAAAGCTCTCATTAGTCTTGCTATATGAGCTCAAACTTTTGAATTTATTTTTACTATTATTTGCATGCTTTTATGGATATTACATGTGCTTCCCACATTCTCCACCCCTACCTTTTCCACCTTTTTTCTGTCTTCATCATATAAGTTAAAAAGATTTAACTTATATATCATATCGAGTAGTGAAATTTTCATCGACTGTTCTTTTTTTGAGATAATAATCGATTAGGAAGGCTATTTTTATTTCTCTTGCAACTTAAAAAGATTTAACTTATCTATCATATCGAGTAGTGAAATTTTCATCGATTATCTTTTTCTTCAGATAATTGGTTAGGAAGACTCTTTTTATTTCTCTTGCAACTTAAAAAAATTTAACTTATATACCATATCGAGTAGTGAAATTTTCATCGATTATTCCTTTTTTGAGATAATTGGTAAGGAAAGCTATTTCTGTTTAACATATATACCATGTTGAGTATTGAAATTTTCATCAGTTATCCTTTTTTTGAAATAATTGGTTAGAAAAGCTATTTTATTTTCTCTTGCAACTCATGAATCTTTTAGATTACAAGCTAAAAGTTCCTTTCAGGCAAACTGAAAATTTTATGAGAAGATATTATATTAGACTAAGATCTAAAATTTTATAAGTTATTGCATGTTATAATTTAGTAATATTTTATTTGTAAGATGGAGCAATATGTGAGCAAATATGCCCAGAGTTTAACGTTGGCTAAAGGGTAAAAAAAAAGAAAAAAGTATAGAATTTAAAATCAAGGTTAAAATTAAACTATAAATTTGACAGTAGTACATAATTTACTAAGAAGTAGGTACTCGCAAAATCTAGATACCAACTTAGAATATTGCACGTACTAATTAAATATAAAAATTTGTGGCTATACATGTCTTATTAATATTTGTATGTGTGTAGTGCTTGAACAATTAGTCATATATATCCCAAAGTTGACGTGATGTAAATTGTAATGAATAAGCAATCTAGGTTCTACATATATGATGGCTAGTGACTTTGCTTTGATGATGGAGTGCAAATCTAATGTGTAAACCACAAGTATACATTTTAATTAGAAAAAATTATCTCAATGTGTACTCATATATTCTCTAGCATTCCTTTAGTCATTACTACCATCAAAAGCCTCCAGTTCGAACTTAGTGTGCATCAAGTCGTCTTTGGTAAGACGCATTTTACTCCTAAATGAAATTTTTTGGGTGATATCTGATTACTGATAAGTATTCCTTTCATTCATAATTAAAGATTTCGAGTTTGTTTATGAATGTGAAATCGTTTTTAATAAAGAATACTATTCTACCAATAGTCATAAGTGAATTTTTTGTATGTAATTCAAAATGATCAAACCTCAAAGTGAATATCGAATCCCAGTCAAAAAAAAATAAGAGGCACTACCCCTCCCCACCCAACACACATTCATGAGTTCACAGTGTATGCGCTTAATTATTTATTATATCTGCCCCTTTCGGTCCTTTTTTCCTCCTTATTTTTTTTCAAGGAATTTAAATAAAGTTTGTTTTTATCTTTCTAATTACATGAAGTGACAAAAAGGAATTTTATCCTAGTTCAGTAGTCAATATTATCTCTTGGCTAAGTTTAAATGAAGTTTTTTAATCTCTCTAGCTCGAGAAAAGTATTCCCACTACAATTTTTTTTTGTTACTGTAGAGACGTATTCATAATTTGAATTTTATGAATTCGAGATTATAATATAGCACTATCCAATGTTAGTAATTGATTAATCTAATATTTATACATATTTAATAAAGTTCTCAATACTAATATTACTGAGTTATACCGAACACGTAACTTTACTTGTGTTATTGCCTTGGTATCCCGGGTATTATTTTTATTTTAATGTCTACTGCGAAAAATACAAACATGACAAGTTAATTCCAATTTCCAAATAAGAACAAAGAAGAAAAATTTGGTAGAGCAAACATAGGCACAAATCTTTAATGATATTGACCTCACTTGATTTGCTATTTAATTTCTGTTAGTTTCTTTCAGAAATAATTTGATATGTTTGTTGTGATATAAGATGCAAGAAGGAACTGGAAATTAGCTATATGAAAAGACAATATTGAGTATTAATTAATTGTAATATGTTTGACTATATTAGTATATAATACCAAAGTGGTGCATTCATGAAAGAAAAAGAATTATTGCTCTTGACAAGAACAATCAAGATGTCACAATTTTAATACTGTTTTCCTTTGGGCCAATGTTAGACTCGTGTTTAAATCATTATTAAAAAAATATTAGAATATAGAGATCAACAAATTCTGTAGCTAAACGGTAAAATTTATTGCTAATTCTTTTTAATGATGACTTTCTGTTAGCTACGACGAAATTACCAACGGACTGAAGCCCGTAGCTAATCTTTTTCTTTTTGATAGTGAATATATATTTGCACTTATATTATTCGACCTAACAAATAAAATTAATTATATATTTTATTCTTTAAAATAACTTACAAAATTTTAAATCTTTATCTAATATGTTCTCACGAAATTTTCAATTTGCTCAAGAAGAATCTTCAGATCATATGATCTAACAGAAGAGCAAAAAGAAGGTGAATCTGTTAAGTGGCTATTCCAAATCGAAACAACTGGTGAAAATTCACTCAACTTTTGCCATCAGAGGATCAAGGTGGCGGAGATGAGAATGTTGCGATGAATGTATGAGTTGACTAGAAGAGATAGAAGTAGAAATGATGATATCTGAGATAAGCTGGGAGTGACTTTGATGGATGACAATATGCGGGAAGGGAGGTTGGGGTGGTTCGGGCATGTGATGAGGAGTTGTACAAATGCCCTAGTGTGGATAGAAAATGTGAGAAGTTGGCTACGGATGGATTGAGGAGAGGTAGAGGTAGATCGAAGAAATATTGGTGAGAGGTAATTAGACAAGGATATAGTGTGGGTGAAGCTTACCGAAGACATGACCTTAGATAGAAAGGTATGACGAACGCAAATTAAAGTAGAAGGTTAGGAGGTTGGAGTGTGTTTATGCTAGTAGGTACGAGTGTTGTCCTTATTAGTAGTGGTAGTGCTATGCTGGTAATTTTTTTGTTCTTGAATTCTTGTTGATATATATTGTTTCGAACAGATAGCTTTTAGCATCATTTTGTGGTAGCATTATTCTGTATTATCTGTTGTTGTGTTACTCATTATTGTCTTTTGTAGCCCTATTACATCTTTTTTCTGCATTGTATTTTGTCTTGAGCCAAAGATATATATATTGGAAACATCTCTCTCATCTCTAGATAATGATACGAATTATGTACACTTTACCCTTTCTGAAGTTCAGTGCTTGAAAATATACTATATATATTTTCGTTGTTAGAAAATATACTAGCCATGAGGCCCCTCGATAGAAAAAACAAAATGATGACAAATAGCAGTTACTGTAGAATATGCCAGTATATGAGCTCCAAAGCAATGGTCCTATTGTCTACTTTTTTGACAAGAAAAATTAACCCTTACAAAAAGCAATGTTTTTTACTTCCAATGAACATTATATTAGAGGAAATAAGGTAATAAAAATAAAAAGAATACCCTCTTTTTCTATGTTCAAAGCTTTGGAATATTGGAGCAAGATATGATCTTGACTAAACTTCCTATTAGGAATTTGATATATTCTGAATTGGTTCACTCCTCTTTCTCCAAAATATTCTAAAATATAAAGAGAGGATCAATATGTCTCTTCAACTGTTTTAAAATTCAAACTATAGCTTTAAAAAGTATCTAGAACCAAATCAATTTATATCCCATTCTGATATGTCAACTGTACAAAAATAATTTTATCTTAATTAATTCCTATTGCTAAGTGCTAACTTGCCACCAAACATAACTAATAATTAACCCATTAACCCAAGGTTTGAGGCCCAGATGACTGGGCTCAACTAGAGTTGATTAGCCTGCATATAGACCCATTTTTCCTATCTCAAAATCAAAGATGTGAAGTTCAATTTTCAATTATATTAGTTTGTATCCTAGTGGCCTAAGGGTAGTGTGTTCTTAACATTGTGTGATGTTGTCTGTTTTGAGTGAAGTCCACATGATTTTCCGGGTTTCATTAATGAAAAGAAAAGGAGGCCCTCCATCTACTAGCATTGTGGTTTTCCATCAATTCTTTACCAATGAGCTACCCTTTCTTTGAACCTTGTCAATGATCGAGCTTAAAGATATGAAATGTCACGCCCCAAATCCCATTGGAGCGGACTGACACCCGTAGCCGAGGAGGCCCGGGAGAACCCGTTCATAACCTATACTTTCACATTTACATTACTTATGAAAATTAGAAATTTGGGCAGCACTTCGTTGTAAATAGAAGAAAACAGTACCTGTATCAGCCCAGCAGACACGCATATATATATATATATATATATATATATATATATATATATATATATATATATATATATATATATATATATATATATATATATATATAAACAGTAATTGGCCGTCAGAGCCATCACGTCTATCAACCAAACACTCCTATGGCTGTACAATATGTCTACAAAAGCCTCTACATAGATACACAACTGAGTTAGGGTCGGGACAAACTCCCGCCCACAAAAGACTTTTATACAAATACCAAAAATACATATAGAAACGACTTGGGATGCCCCGAAACAACTGGAGCTCACCACTATCAACAGAAAGTCCTGGCTCTTACTGCGGAGGTGTACGACCTGAAGTACCTATTCCTGCAGGCATGAATACAGGTCCCCCGTGAGGGACGTCAGTACGGAAATATGTATTGAGTATGTAAGGCAGTGAGTATCAAGATGAGATACAAAAGATCAACAGAACCCAGATACCAATGAATAAACAGTATGAGTAGACCACACTTAAAAGAGTTGATGGGATACCTGCACATTACTTTCATATCATTACTTCCCGTATTCCTTATCAATACATAACATATGTCATACAATGGCCAACTGATCAGTGGTACTAATACAATACATCAGGGACCACCCCTGGAATAGCATATATACATAATCTTTATAATACAATGGCCAACTGATCAGTGGTACTAATACAATACATCATATCATCAATACATTCCATTTCTTAATTCAATTAATCTTTGAGATTGGTTACTTTGTGGTCACACCTTATGGAACTTGAAACCATGATACCTCAATAGGAAAAACATGTAAATAGGTAATCAATATCATGAAAATGAAGTAGAGAATCATGGATACCTCATTAAACCATTTCGGAGTCAACAATAGTATATGGACATTTTTGACTAGCCGGACATCTTAAAAGTGAAAACAAGTTCAATTGGTAGTGTCGAAGATCATATGATGTTATTATGAGTCATGTGTCGTAGGACAATGTTGGAAGCTTACTTGAGAGTGTCATGGGTCATTATTCATGCCAAAGATTAGATAGAGTATGTCTTACATACCTTGATATAACCACTTCAATACAAGTCCAACTTGACTTCCCGTACTTTTCGAACACTTATCTACAATAAGTCATTTGTGGCAAACTAGTATTAGCAACCAAACCTTACCATTTAGGTATTAACTTCACCAAATAATGTCTAGGAAGTAATCCTTTAACTCATCAATAAGAGTGCTACATACATCCTCTTATACTCTTATTACATTCACATATCATGCAATATCCCTCAACATCACTCTTAGCCTTTATTTCCCCTCTTAATCACCATCCAATACCAACATGATCACTAGGCATACATAACCACTAATATAATGATATATCACCACAATTCATCCTCCATAATCCAATACCAACAACTTCCATAATTTACTACTAACAATTTATACAAAACAATTCATAACTATGTTTCTAGTTATCTTCCAACATCAAGACAATACTCATAATCCCTTATCAATACTTATTCGTGGATAAGAATCAAGAATAAACAATATTCATACCTTAACAATGAACTCTTGTATTTAGAATCCTCCTTACATAACCATGGGGTGCTTCTCGAAGCTTTCGAGATGGTGAACACAACTACGGAACCAATTCGAATTTTCTACGGTTGAATCACAAAATATTTGAAGTTGAAATTAGGCTAGGGTTTCACCTTCTCTTAATAATTGGATGATATATGATATATATGAGGCTAAGTGTATGATTATAAAGGCCAATTTTCGTCCAAGAGGTAATAGAAAATGACTATTTTGCCCTAAAAATTTAAATAAATCCGAATCTGTCCCCAGTGGACAGTTTTGACAGGCTGAAGTAAATCGATCATAACTCTTTGCTCCGGTATCGGATTTGTGTGAAACCAATTGCATTGGAAATATAATTCAAAGGTAATTCATTTTCATATAAAGTATACCACCCAGTTCTTCCTGTACAAGGAGTTATGGTCGTTTAAAGTTGACCCAAAAATCTGTCCCAAAATTCTGTTTTTTTTTTTATAGGCTGTAGTAAAACGGGTATAGATCCTTACTCAGACATTGGATTTAGATGAAACCAATTTCATCGGAAAGAAGACTCTCGGAGATTTTCTTCGATATATAGCAGCTCACACAGTTCTTTTTGTACAAGGAGTTATGATCGTCTAAAGTTGATCCAAAAAAAATTGCCTAGCTGCAGTAATTTTCCTGCAGATTTACTGTTCACAGGCTTCCCGACCACCGTTTTGAAATTTCGAATGTGCTCGCTTATATGAAATACTCCTCTGTTTTGGACAAACTTTATATCGTTGGAAAGCTTATTCCAATGCCTACACATACAACTATTGACGGGATACTTCCGAACACCATAAACTTAATTTAACCCATACGCAAGCCTTTAGGACTCCATATAATCGCGATAAGTGTACGAAAAAATTTACGGGGTGTTACATAAAATGAGTGTCATTTGATGAGTAACTGAGAACAAAGGAGAGGGATCTAAAAAGAATGAAGTAATGAAAGAGGAAGTTGTAACGACTTTTAACGATCCATTGGTTCATATAGAATTCATGCCCTAGGCGTATCAAAAAACATTCTTTTCGCTAAGCGTATATAATAAAATAGAGTAAAAAGGTCCACCCGAACCACAGAAGATAGTTGTCCATCATACAACTCACCAACTTCACTTGCTTCTATGGGAGGCTCTCTCCGGGGAGGTTCGGATCAAAAAATACCTCACAAAATGAAAAATATCCATCATCTTATAACTATTTTGTTTTCAGTTTGAGACTTTGTTCACACGCCCAACACAAACGCTTACTGATTGTCACACCCCTTTTTCAACGTGCTCCAAAAAATTTAATGTTTAAGGGTCGAAAGGGTTTTATTATTTAAGTGACAAGAAATGAAAATTTGTTTCGGAAAAGGATTATTTACATTTTTTATTCAGAGTCGCCACTTGGCATAATCCGGTGTGCCAAGTCACCTTTGGAAAATCCTTTTCGAAACCATTTGACTCTTAAACTGGTTTGCGAACAGTGATTTCGGCTACGGAATTCTGTTGACCGAGGGGAAGGTGTTAGGCACCCCCCGATCCCGTGGTTCAACCACGGTCGCTTGGGTAAAGTGTATCAACTATTTTGGCATTACGAAATGTATAAACCACACAAAAGCACGCAAAATAATCAGACAATAACAAAACAAAACAACAATGTAAAGTCCAATCCAATTATTACAACCCGAAATAAAATACTGAAATAACCTACACTAGTCCTAAACCATGCTTTACCCGATGCCTCGGGCCTTGATCACAAGCATCCTTAGCGTACAAAATTCTTCGGGACATTCCCCGTTGAGTAAATACAAATTACCTCGGGGCATTCCCCGGTTAAATAAATTCACTTTTCAAATACGATAAACAAAACATTCAACCAATATTCCAATCATTCCAACACTACACCAATCCTAAACTTGCCTACCCGCTCGACGACATATCGCATTCAACATCAACAATGTATCAAAAATATCATAATATTCACTTTTATCAATTTTTTATTCCCGTCCCCAAATTTATTTCAACCAACATGGCTAAATAAGTCTCAATCAAATCGACCATGGCAATCGCGATTTCTCCAACATAATATCGAAACCTATCACCACGTCACAATCATCAGACAAACACAAACAACGAAGATTCAAACCAAACACACAACAAATAAATCATCCACACCCACAACATAAAAAAAAGTCAAGATAAAATAAAGATCGGTAGAAGAAATGGACCTCAGTGATGATTTTATTCCAAATATCAGTCAATCAAGAACAAGAAGATGAGTCCGCGTGCCAAAGAACCTCGAATCGGACCCAAACTCGACCAACAACCTCAATCCCGAACTAAACTCGCAAATATCGATCAACAAATCAAACAAACAAACGAAAAACTCGAATGGAGGTGTGAACTGGTGCTACTGGTCATTGATTTTGGTGACGCCGGAGCTCCGGCCGAACACGTAATCACTAAAAATAGATCTCTCCGGCTAGATTTCGCCGGAGAAATTAGAGACGAAGACGTTTTGGGGGAATTTCGGGACCATGGCGAATCGATTTTACCATTTAGAGTTTATTCCGGCGAGAAATTCACCGGAAAAACTCCAAACCAGCCAAATTTTTTACTGATTCCATCACCCTTTCTCAATTTTTGATTACTGTCGACCCTCTCACTATTCTCTCCCCCAACCGTAACCGAATCGCAACTGGGTTGCCGTTGGCAACTCACCGGAGCTCCGAATCAGTGTAGCCTCGCCGGAACAGTGACCGAACTCCACAAAACCCGTCCCAGAACAACCTAAAACTCAACCTCGAGTCTCTCTTCCTCGCGGATCTCTCTATATCTCTTCGTTACTGATTCTCTCTTCCTCGCAGATCTCTCTATCTCTCTTCGTTACTAATTCTCTCTTCCTCTCTCACCTCACTCTCTTCTCTCACTGTTCACGTCTCCATTGATGGTGAAGGGTGGTTTAGGTCAATCAGTGGGCGCCCGTTGATGTGTGTGTGTATATGGTTAGGATTGTGAATATGGTGATGGAGAGTGAGTATGTGAGGTTTGTGCGTGTTCTTGGTGTAACGTGTGTGTAATGTGAGGATCCAGAAGATGGTGCTGAGTGTTGTATGTTATTGTTTTTTTTTTGGTTACTGATAATGCCCCAAAAAATTCCCTGATGGTGACAATATGTGTGTGTTTTTATTGTGAGGGCCACGTGGGTGGGTATTAGGGTAGGGTAGGTGGGGTCACGTGGGGTAGGGGGTAGTGGTGAGGTGTTGTTTTTTTATTGGGTGGGTTGTTAGAATATTAGGATAAAACAAAATTAGTTAGGGGATTGTTATTTTGTCATTTTGTGGAGGGATTATCACACGGGTGATGGTACACGGTAGGATAAGGTAAACAATAGGTAAAAACGATATCGGGGAGGGACAAAATTAGGTGTCTACATCATGCCCCCTTTGAATGTAAACACGAAGTGTTTTCAGGCAAAGAAGTAGACAGCGAGACCAAATTTTGACCCGACCATTATTCACAGAAAGAAACAGAAGGAAGAAGGACAACCGGGTCTTGACTTAAGACATCCTTCCTACCCAAGTTATGAGAGAATCAAGTCACGGGTATTTCAAAGGATTGGAAGAGAAGTGGACTATACCGAGTTGGAGAGTCGAGTGAGGTTCCATCGAGGTTCCGGTCTGCGGCTCTATCATTACATCAAAAAATGAAAATTACAAGTTAAAACATAAAGGAAACTACAAAAATCCTATCTATACAGCTTTTGTTGGCTCTTGACTCGACTTTTATCACCCTATTCTTCAAGCGGGCTCCTGACTTGCAATTTCTTTCGACTTGTTGCTTGGCTTTCAATTACTTCGCTTTGTTGCATGACTTTTAATTTCTTCACCCTATTCTCCAGGCGGGTTCCTGACTTGCTATTTCATCAACTTGTTGCCATGCTTTCAACGTCTGCACCCTGTTCTACAGGCGGGCTCCTGACTTGCTATTTTTATCAACTTGTTGCTATGCTTTCAATTTCTTCACCCTGTTCTGCAGGCGGGCTCCTGACTTGCTATTTCATCAACTTGTTGCTATGCTTTCAATTTCTTCACCCTGTTCTGCAGGCGGGCTCCTGACTTGCTAATTCATCAACTTGTTGCTATGCTTTCAATTTTTTCACCCTATTTTGCAGGCGGGCTCCTGACTTGCTATTTTTCAATTTGTTGCTATGCTTTCAATTTCTTCACCCTGTTCTGCAGGAGGGCTCCTGACTTGCTATTTTTCAATTTGTTTAACTTTCAATTTCTTCACCTTGTTGCTTGGTTTTCCATTTATTCGCCCTGTGCTTCGGGCATGCTCCTGAAATCACATCAAAACTGAAAAGAAAATTATCCCAAATAAAGAAATGCAATTTCTATGAGTTAACTGGAATGACTCGACTAAAAGGTACGTCTTTTAGGAATCAAGGGGGATGACTCGACTAAAAGGTACGTCTTATAGGAATCCAGGGGGATGACTCGACTAAAAGGTACGTCTTATAGGAATCAAAGGGAATGACTCGACTAAAAGGTACGTCTTATAGGAATCAAAGGGGATGACTCGACTAAAAGGTACGTCTTATAGGAATCAAAAGGGATGACTCGACTAAAAGGTACGTCTTCTAGGGGTCAAAGGAGATGACTCGACTAAAAGGTACGACTTATAGGAATCAAAGGGGATGACTCGACTAAAAGGTATGTCTTATAGGAATCAAGGGAAATGACTCGACTAAAAGGTACGTCTTCTAGGGGTCAAAGGGGATGACTCGACTAAAAGGTACGTCTTATAGGAATCAAAGGGGATGACTCGACTAAAAGGTACGTCTTATAGGAATCAAAGGGGATGACTCGACTAAAAGGTACATCTTATAGGAATCAAGGAAATGACTCGACTAAAAGGTACGTCTAATAGGAATCAAGGGAGATGACTCGACTAAAAGGTACGTCTTCTAGGAATCAAAGGGGATGACTCGACTAAAAGGTACGTCTTCTATGGGTCAAAGTGAATGACTCGACTAAAAGGTACGTCTTATAGGAATCAAGACTTAAGTTAGAAAGTGCATTACCTAAGAATAAAAATTTGAATTACCCAATCAAGGAAGTGTGTTTTCTTACCAATGTTGTTTGAATTATCAAAACAATGAAGTGCTTATCCTTACCAAAGCTGCTTGAATTACAAACTTGTGCAGCAACCTTGCCTCTTGCATTTGTTGAGGTGAGAAATTACGGCCTTTGATGTTTAGGGTCTGAAATCCTTGATCTGAATGCAACATGTATTCCTATTACATACAAAGAAAACTTGTGAGTTTAAAAAAAAACATGGTGGCTAGTTTGTGGCTTTGGCTTTTAAGGCAATTGCTCCTGCCCCCGTCACATTTAGCTTTGCTTCCAACCATTAGCATATGTCATTGACTTGCTGTATCATTGACTCAAACTCAGCTTATTAAGAGTGACTCTGAAACAAACACAATATTTCTGCTTTGTCGTGTTTCTCAAATAAACCCTTTGAACCTTGGTATTTCCATGAGTTCCCCGACTTCTCTATTGACAAAACTTCCTGCATGCCTTTTTTTGGGCTCACAATCATGTCTCTTTCATGTGCTAGCTTTTGTCTTGCTTTGTGTAATTAAAGAAGCTGGTAGCCAGTTTTGAAATCTTTTCTCACTTGTTTTGATGTGGACTTGACTCAAAGACAAGAGAAAAATGACAATAACTTTTATTTGGACCACTGACTCAAGAAAACAAAATAAAATAAAGAGAAGAAAGAAAAGACAATGAGTGTCTCCATTTGAAACAAAGAAATAACAAATCTTCTAAAAATGACAGTCAACTCTAATGATTATGCCATGCATTTTGGATTAAGCTACCTGATCTTTGATAACGCTCAATCTACAGCTCTCGTTTGAATGTAAAGCGGTCGTTAGCAAATATAGAACCCAACCTAGGTTGGGTGTCGATCCCACAGGGAATAGCTTGGCCAACAAGTAAGTAAAATTACTAAACTTTTGATGCAAGTCTCGTAAAAAGGGGAAATTCTTTTCTTGCAAGTAATGTGAACAAAATAAGATCTAAAAACGGCAATAGCAAAGTAAAAAGAGAAAGAATGTTACGTTGGTTGTAAACAATGAGAATTGAAGCGTTGGGGTTATGTCCACCTTCTGAGGTATACGTCTCTATTGGCTATGAGTGTGTAGAATTCTGACATGCAATTGCTTATAGAGGATTGTAGTCGATGGTAAATCCAAGCGTCTCTCGACCTAAACAAGGACTATTTCACTTTAACTCTCTCGAGCTTAAAGCGTATCTAACGGTACGAATTCTCCAAGAGGTTAGTCCAGTTACGGCACTAGCTTTTTAATAGGAAAGGGTGTCCTACTACCTTGACATTATCTCTTTTCCAGACAAATAACTTTTCTCTCGAACAAGTTAAATGTTAGAATGGTGTATTCTTGCGTTTGCAACCGCAAAGAATGTAGATTAAGATGAAGAGAATAATGATATAAGCAATATACGTGCCTCGAACTCACAAACTCACAGCAATAGATAGTAACTCATTCGGCTTCCATAACCCCAACAGAGAAGTTTAGTTACCCATGAATGCGAAGGAGATCACGATTGACATTGTTGTTATACCACAAGATTGAGTAATTTCGTGTAGCTTTGGTGGTAGGCGTGAGGCGTGAATTCCTTAGCAAAGTAACGATTCTCTTGTTGCGGAAATTAAGAATAGATGAATGGAAGAAGAAAACTAGAATTAATAGAAAGATTAGAAGAGTTGTAGAATTGTTTGTAGTGTAGAATAATAGAGGAGTAGAAGATGAGAGGGATGGAAGGAAGTATTGTGTTCTCCCTCCTTCCTCCCTCCTTGTTTTAAATCTCTAGCATGATAGGGTATTTATAATACCCATATCCTACTCCTACTAAGCTAATGAAATAAATAACCAAATCCTACTAGACTAATGAAATCCTTAACCCAAATGTACTAGGTTAAGGTAACATTATCATAATCCACATAAAATAATGAAATACATAACCTAATTGTACTAGGTTAATGTATCATTGTCAAAATCCAGCTTTGTGTCTGTAAGTCCCCAAAGTCTTCAGAATTACTGTTTTAGCCCGGGACAGATTTTCCATGCAGCAGTTTTGGTCCCCCAAAGTCTTCAGAAATGCTGTTTTAGCCCGGGACAGATTTTCCATGCAGCAGTTTTGGTCCTTAGGCGAGTAAACTCCCTTCCCTTCCTTCGTGAGCTTTCTTTAGCGTCAAGTAAGCCATAAAATGCTGAATTATGCATCATTTATACCTGAAACTTTACTAATCATGTTCGTTAGCTCATTTACAGGAAAAAGGACTAAAAGTGCATGAAATATATAATTTGTTCTCAAAACTAGGCTAAAATATGGGCAAAATATATTGATATAGGCGCGTAAATTCGCCTATCATCAACACCCCACACTTAGAGCTTTGTTCGTCCTCGAACAACATATCATGTCCTTCTAAGCATCAACTTAAGGTTTTTACAGAAACAACACAAAACATTCTTCAAGACAAGCACAACAATTATCAACAAAGAGTAGCTTTCCAATTATAAGTAGAAACAGTTTAACCTCTAGCGTAGACTCGTGATGGTGATCGACTCGCATGCAAACGTTAAGGTGCATAGAATCATATACAACTATCCAAAACTCATCAACCATGTGTGTCTCACCATATAGTACCCATAATCACTCACAAATATAGAATATTTTTCGAACATGGGTATCAAAATGTCCTTGCTCTCACTCTCACAAAGAGTTCATATGTAGCAACTGATGACCATAGGCTTGCCCTTAATGTAGTACTCTACTAAATGTTGGAATGTTAAGATTAGGATCAAGTAGGTCTTTTGATGGTTGTAATGTAGGCTAAGGGACGGGTAGGACTATTTTGGCCAGGAATAGTGACTAAGTTCCTAAGCGCTTTAATACATCACTTTGTATCATTGACACTTTTTTCTTTCAACCTTTCTTCTTTCTTTTTTCTACCACCCTTGTTCTCCTCTTTTTTCAATTTTAAGCACAACTCACTTTTCAGCTTTCTTTTCCTTTTTCTTTTCACAACATACCTCTTATGATAGCATTTTTTTTTTCTTTTTCATAACACATTCAAGAACCATTCCAATTTATAGCATTATACTCTCCCAATTTCCTTTTATGTTATCACATGACTTTTTCACTTTAAAGCACTTAGGGATTTTGGGATCAAATTACGGTCTTGAAAGAAATGGGTTAGGCTTACATACAAGGTTGTCAAAGAAATAGGCTAAAGGCTCAAAAGGGTTAACTAGGATGATGTCCATGGGTAGGTAAAACTGAAGGTAAACATGTATAGGTTGCCAAAGAAATGCCTAAATCATATCCTAAACTTACACTCCTTATTTTCGCTTTGCATACATACCAGGCAAGTTCTAGCATCAGCCACATACATAGAATATACTATTATCTCACACACACAAGGCACATGGTCGACTTGATTGGAAGTAATATAGACTCGCGACCCAACAAGTGAAGGAATTGAATCACACAATATCACATATTGAGTCACAACTAGAGCCTAAACGTCTCAATAGTCACAATTTTAGCACATACTCTTGTTATAATCTCATGCTGCCTATCAAAATAATTTCATGCGAAGCTAAAAAAAAAATATTTTAACTACTAAAACAAAACAAAACAAAACAAAAATGAAACAAAAGCAAACAAACATAGATGCGAATAGAGAAGTATAGCATGCAATACCACCACCCCACACTTAGTCGGGACACTGTCCTCAGTGGAGAATAAATACGAAGAACCTGGTCAGTCGGACTCGTCCTCAATGTCGGGGGTCATACCCTTTGCATCGGAATCATCATCAGAGTTGTCATTCTCAGAAGTTCCTCATAAGTATCCCACTTAATTCCAAGAGTGAGTCGAGGTATTTGCAGCGAGGAGGGTTCTCCTTGCTCTTTTCGGCCTCTTTTCTTGCCTTTTTGTGAAGTGGTCTTGCTTTGGGTGCCATTGTACCTGAGACTTAAAAAAAATATTCATGTTAGCATCATCTCGATGGATACAATCTATAAACAAGCAGTAGTGGCACCACCCCACACTTAGTTTGTTGGTACAGACTAGTGAAGTGAAAGTGGTCGATTACTCAGACTTCATCGACATACGTTTTAGGGGCTATATTCCAACAAGAAATTCAGATATGTAACACTTCTTGCAATCTTTGCAATACTTTCATGTTAGGTATATCAAGACTTCTTCATAGGGATTACATCATGGTATAGTTTCTATCAATAATCACAATCTCCTATGTCGGTAGGCAACTATAAGTCTTATTCCGATGAGCGAGACATCCCAACATGTAAGTATTCAAGTGACAAGAGCATGCAATGTTCATGACTATAGAAATTTTGCAAGTAGTATAACAATGCATCAAAATCAATTTCTAGTTGGAAACAAGTTAAGAGTATCCTAACGTTCATGTTCACTCACTTGGTTTTGTATCAACAATTCAAACACATTAACATCACCAATATTTCTTCAAGATGTAGCAATTCGTAATAGACATAGCAACGTAGCACTTACGAAAAATAGATGAAGAACAAAAGAGTACTTACGTGATTGAAGCCTTTGGAGATGTTCTTGTGAAGTGGGAGAGCAAAAAGAAAAGTTTTAAGATGATTTGGAGAGTATATGCGGCGCCTAGGTCAAGTTTTCAATGTGTTTGTCTTTCAAGACTAAGTCTCCTTTATATAGGAAGAGAATGGGTCGGGTTTTGACCCATTTACAATCGGTTTTGGAGATAAAAATGCTACATATGCGGCGCATAATTCTTGGCATAGTCATGGTATATGCGGCGCATTGTCTATGGCATAATGGGACATATGCGCCGCATAGTCTATGGCATTTCTAGACATATGCGCCGCATAGTCTATGGCATATGAGATACTGAGACCAAATGCCATAGCATAGGCGGCGCATAGTCAAAAGCATACCTAGGAATAGGCGGCGCATAGTGTATAGCACACTAGATTCCGAGACCTTAGGCTATAGGATAGGTTGTGCATCGTTCGTGGCCTAGTTTTACCTAGGCCTAGCCTTCCTCGATGCCTAGTTTGGCATGAGCAATGCTCAATGCATAGCCTTATGCATCACTATTCCTAACTTACCAACTTTACCATACAATGCGTCCAAATCGTCAATTGAAATCAATCTCCTCGTTGAATACCTCTTGCACCTACATTTGCTCAAAAACAATAAAAATGATTAGAACGATGGGTTGCCTCCCATCAAGCGCCTTAGTTTTGGTCGTGGCACGACTCTTATTTTTGGATTTTTATTTATCAAAAGCAAAACACATACTAGAACGAAATGAAAAATGAAAAACGATAAATGATAAACGATGGGTTGCCTCCCATCTAGCGCTTGATTTATTGTCGCGGCACGACATAGTTACCTCGAGTACTCAGACTTCATCGGGATAGATGGTGGATCGTTTTCTGAATGGATTCAGATGATAATGAGGCTTACTTGTAGGAGAGATACCAATTATATCATCAATAGTCCAACCCATAGCTCTCATGTATCTCTTCAGAGCAGAGATGAGAGCCTCTACGTGCTGTTTACTTAAATCATCCGCACTCACCGGAAGTATCTTTATACTTTCCAAGAACACATACCTTAGATAATCGGGGAGCTCTTTCGATTCTTGCATTGGTGGCTCTTCAAGGGAAGTCTTCGCTGTAGGTGAAGGTTGATTCTTAAGATCACGGTCGGGTTGCTTAGGAGTATGGGAATAGGACTCTATTTCTGTTAGAGCACCCATAAGTTCTTCATAATCTTCATTATCCTCATGCTCAACTTTCAGTGGCGCAGCAGACAATGGATCAACAGTAGGCTGTTTCTCTATAGATAATGCTTTCATATCCTCATGATGAACATCAGCTACAGATAACTCATTCATATCGCTGGGCTGCTTCATGGCTTTGCATATATCAAAGCGGACCACTTCGTCATTAATTCAAAACAAAAGCTCATTATTTTTCATGTCAATAAGCACACTTCCAGTTGCGAGGAAAGGGCATCCCAAGATTATGGGAACGTCAGAATCCACCTCACAATCCAGAATAATGAAGTCTGCAGGAAAGATAAATGAAGATACCTTCACCAACACATCATTCAAGATACCCACAGGTCGTTTTACCGTCCTATCAGCCATCACGAGCCTCATATTGGTTGGTGTTGGATCTACTAGCCCCAACTTCTTGTAGACGGATAGTGGCATCAAATTGATGCTAGCACCCAGATCGCACAATGCCTTAGCAAAATTCATAGATCCAACCGTGCAAGGAATAATGAAAGCACCAGGGTCTGCCTTCTTCTTTACTAAGGACCTTGTGGCAATTGCACTGCAATGATGAATATTATCTGTCGGCTCATAGCTTACTGCCCTCTTCTTTGTCAATAGGTCCTTCATGAATTTAGCGTACCCAGGCATTTTTTCTAGCGCCTCTACCAACGGAACATTAATGGTCAGCTGCTTCAACATGGTCATGAATTTGCTGAACTTTGTATCATCCGCCACCTTCTTCAATCTTTGAGGAAAAGGTGGTGGTGGGTATGGAATTGTTCTTTCCACGGCTTTCTTCTCCTCTTGCTTCCGTTTTTCAGCTTTTTCAGGTTGCAAATCGTGAGGGGTGACGTTATGGACGTCAGGATCAGCTGTTGTGGCATCTTCCCCTTTCGCCGTATCATCAATGTCCACTACTTCGTCAACCACTTGCTTGCCCTTAGATGAGGTTTCCATCACCTTACCACTTCGGGTAGTAATAGCCATGCATGACCCATCATTCCTTGGGTTTTGCACGGTGTTGCTAGGTAAAGTGCCAGCCATTCTTTGATTGAGTGCTGCTGAGAGTTGGCTCAATTGCTGCTCTATTTGCTTGATTGAAGTGGAATGAGAATCAACTTGTTGTTTCATGGAGGACAAATCATTAATTACCTCAGTAACTCCCGCGCTCGTTGCTTCCACTCCTTTCAATAATTTAGCCATCATGTCTTCCATACTTCTAGAATTAGATGTGGTGGTATCACGTCTACCAGGGGGAACGTACAAACCACTCTTTTCATTGTTTTTATTCCAACTACCTTGGTCTTTGCTTCCAGATTTATCATAATAGTTCCGACCTTGGTTTCCTTGGGTATTCCCACGGAAACCCCCCTGAGTGTTCAAGTAGTTGGCCTCCTCTTCCGAATCAGATTCGTCTCTTCCTTTTAGCGCCACAGCTTTCACTTTTTCGGTCTTCCCTGATAATAAATGCTTTGTAAGAAGATCCATTTGTGTTTTCATGTGTGCCATATCTTGATCACGTTCTTCTTGTCTACGCCTCTGCTCTGTGGTCAGGCCAATAGATAAAGTGGAGCTTGCTACCTCGAAATCCCTGGTATGCCAATCTCTACTTTGTTTCGTCATGCGATCTAGCATATTGCATGTTTGACCAAAGGTGAGGTCCATAAAAGATCCTCCAGCTGCGTTGTCCACCACTGGCTTAGTTATTGAATTCAAGGCTCTATACAATATCTCCATGAGGTGAACATTAGTCATGTGATGGTTTGGGCATCTCGCTAGCTTTGTCTTGAACCTCTCCCATGTTTCATGAAGAGCTTCAGTGGGAAGCTGACGAAAGTTGCTGATTTCATCTCTCAATTGTGCCCTTTTGGACGGCGGAAAGAATCTTTCTAGGAAAACGTCTCTCAATTGCCTCCAATTTGTAATAGAATCAGGAGTCAGCCCATTCAACCATAGTGTTGCCTCCCCAGACAGAGACAATGGAAATAAGCGTAACCGAATTGCATTCTGACCAACTCCAGGATTGTCAAATGACTTGCATGTAGAAATAAAGTTGATGAGATGCATATTCGGATCATCGCCTGCTAGTCCACCAAATAATCCCTTGAGTTGCAATAACTGAATCATGGGGCTTGTGATGTTGAACTTGGCTCCGGGCGCTAATGGTGGTGGAATTATAGCTCCAGTGGCTCCGGCACCATCAAGATCATCATCATCATCATCGAACGGTATCTCACGTTGTGCATCCATTGATGCACTGAACAAAAACCTGCAGTAAACAAAAACAAAAACTAAAAGTAAAAGTACGAGAGTCTTCGACCAAAGGGTCTAGTAATTATTACGAACTTGATTGACACTTGTATTCCCCGGCAACGGCGCCAATTTTTGATAACGCTCAATCTACAGCTCTCGTTTGAGTGTAAAGCGGTCGTTAGCAAATATAGAACCCAACCTGGGTTGGGTGTCGATCCCACAGGGAATAGCTTGGCCAACAAGTAAGTAAAATTACTAAACTTTTGATGCAAGTCTCGTAAAAAGGGGGAATTCTTTTCTTGCAAGTAATGTGAACAAAATAAGATCTAAAAACGGCAATAGCAAAGTAAAAAGAGAAAGAATGTTACGTTGGTTGTAAATAATGAGAATTGAAGCGTTGGGGTTATGTCCACCTTCTGATGTATACGTCTCTATTGGCTATGAGTGTGTAGAATTCTGACATGCAATTGCTTATAGAGGATTGTAGTCGATGGTAAATCCAAGTGTCTCTCGACCTAAACAAGGACTATTTCACTTTAACTCTCTCGAGCTTAAAGCGTATCTAACGGTACGAATTCTCCAAGAGGTTAGTCCAGTTACGGCACTAGCTTTTTAATAGGAAAGGGTGTCCTACTACCTTGACATTATCTCTTTTCCAGACAAATAACTTTTCTCTCGAACAAGTTAAATGTTAGACTGGCGTATTCTTGCGTTTGCAACCGCAAAGAATGTAGATTAAGATGAAGAGAATAATGATATAAGCAATATACGTGCCTCGAACTCACAAACTCACAGCAATAGATAGTAACTCATTCGGCTTCCATAACCCCAACAGAGAAGTTTAGTTACCCATGAATGCGAAGGAGATCACGATTGACATTGTTGTTATACCACAAGATTGAGTAATTTCGTGTAGCTTTGGTGGTAGGCGTGAGGCGTGAATTCCTTAGCAAAGTAACGATTCTCTTGTTGCGGAAATTAAGAATAGATGAATGGAAGAAGAAAACTAGAATTAATAGAAAGATTAGAAGAGTTGTAGAATTGTTTGTAGTGTAGAATAATAGAGGAGTAGAAGATGAGAGGGATGGAAGGAAGTATTGTGTTCTCCCTCCTTCCTCCCTCCTTGTTTTAAATCTCTAGCATGATAGGGTATTTATAATACCCATATCCTACTCCTACTAAGCTAATGAAATAAATAACCAAATCCTACTAGACTAATGAAATCCTTAACCCAAATGTACTAGGTTAAGGTAACATTATCATAATCCACATAAAATAATGAAATACATAACCTAATTGTACTAGGTTAATGTATCATTGTAAAAATCCAGCTTTGTGTCTGTAAGTCCCCAAAGTCTTCAGAATTGCTGTTTTAGCCCGGGACAGATTTTCCATGCAGCAGTTTTGGTCCCCCAAAGTCTTCAGAAATGCTGTTTTAGCCCGGGACAGATTTTCCATGCAGCAGTTTTGGTCCTTAGGCGAGTAAACTCCCTTCCCTTCCTTCGTGAGCTTTCTTTAGCGTCAAGTAAGCCATAAAATGCTGAATTATGCATCATTTATACCTGAAACTTTACTAATCATGTTCGTTAGCTCATTTACAGGAAAAAGGACTAAAAGTGCATGAAATATATAATTTGTTCTCAAAACTAGGCTAAAATATGGGCAAAATATATTGATATAGGCGCGTAAATTCGCCTATCATCAATCTTTCCATCCAAACTTTCTACCAATTGTTGTTGAGTTAATGGCCTTGAAACTGAGTTGTTTCCTTAGGCCAATTGCATTCAGACCTCATTCGGCTAGTGACGTTTTGAAGGGTCTTTCCCTCAGCTCACCCTTATCTTATGGTGTCTGTGAGGGTTTTTACTAATGAGACTCTCTTATTCTCATTTCTCCCAACTCACAATCGTCTCACGGTGCCCGTGAGGGTTTTCACTAATAAGACCCTCTCATTTTTATTTCTCTCTTGATTCCTTGTGCTGAGGAAGACAGGTAGTTCCCAAATACATCATCATATCCCTTGCATGCTTTGCCTTAACATCCCCAAAGATTGATCTGAAGGTCTTTTCTTTGGTTGTAACTTGGCTTTTGGATAGGGTTAGAAAGAAAGGATGGCGTGAGGCCCAAAGACACTTGAAGTGGGTTAGGACTTACAACTTTTGGAATCGACTCAAACAATGAGGATTAACCCATGCCCCAGTTTATTTTGACTGGGTGATTCTAAATTATTTATTTGGTTGGACCGAGCCCCGAGTGGGGAAGCCTACGTATCTCACCCTTGAGAGAGGAGAATCAGGTCATGCGTAGTTCTGGCAGCTTGTCCTTTTGCTTTGATCTGATTTTTTTTATTCGCTATTTTCACTTTGCGATTCTTTTTTTTTCTAACTCTATTTTCTTGACACTCTTTTTTGGAAACATTTTTGTCTCTTTTTTGTAACTTTTGACTTTATCTTTTGCTCGACACTATTCTTTGAACTTTGCTTACTCTATCTTGATTCCAAAAGAGGGGTATGAAAGAAAATAACACTAAGGTTCAAATGGGGTAAACAAAGGATGACACAATGTTTGGATAGCAGAATGAAATGCCTTCATCATATCAATCCTTGAGAATGCAAGTACATAACATGCAATTGGAAGTGAGAGATGAAGATCATTTGCGACATCTTTTTAAGCAGATTGAGTCTGTGCGTCACTACTTCTTCTGTAAACTCCACCTTTGTTGTCCATTCCTCACATCAAATGACTCATGCTTTCGTGGAGCTGCTTATCTTCTTGTTTTTCTTGATATAGCGATCACACGTCCACTTATTTGACCTAATTGGGACTTGCCTTTCGATCGATGACCAAGTTGTTCTTGTGATTCTCAAAATAATTGCCTTAACTTGTCACCAAATGTCTCAGCACTCTATCTATTTTCTCATATGCTTTCTTTTCTAACTTTAACCCTCTGATTCAATGTTCATGCTTAAACTGGATTTTAAGATCTGACTGTAAATTTCACTAGCATATCATATCACTAGAGTCAACATAAAATGTACTATGTAAAAAAAACATATTTAAAACACAAAGAAAAAGGGGACACTCCATTTAATAAAAATGAAAGATAGAAGGGTTTGAACATAAACAACAAAAGGACAAAACAAGATAGATCCCGAACTACAACCCTGAAATAATTCGGAGAACAGAAAATAAAATAAAATAAGCTACCAAACCCCTTCCTGGTAAGGAGAGGGGTGACTTCTCTATTGCTCAGCTTGACATCTTAGCCACTGGTTTGCATATCAGCATGACTAGAGTTTCCCTCACTATCAATGTTCTGCACCATAATTGCTCCATCATGAATCATCTTTTCAAATTCTTTTTTCAAATCTCGACAATCTTCAATACTATGACCCTGAGCCTCAGAATGATACGTACATCGTGCGTTAGGATCAAAATTTCTTGAACGCCGATTAAGGGTGTGCTCAAGGAGAGGACTGATCATTCTTTCCCGTACCAATCTCTGAAATAAACTGGCATATGACTCTCCAATTGGTGTGAAGCTATCTCTCGACTTCTGCCTCATTTCATTGTTTAGCTTGGATAGAAAATCTGGCTTAGAAGGGTTTTGGTATGTTTGTGGAGTTAGAGGATGACTCTAGGGCGTTGGGGTATGCCATTGTGGGAAAGATGAGGGTTGATCATGTGGTTGTGCATTATACACTGGATATGGATGTGGAGGAACAGAGTACAATGGATTTTGGGAGTGATTATGTAGAGCCTGGGCATAAACTTGAGCTTGAGCCTGAGATCGACAACGTCGTGATCTTCTTGACCTTTCTTGCTGTCCAACTATAATTGCAGATGCATCTTCCTCATTCTTTTCCTCCCCAACACTTCCTAAACCCTTTTCAATTACTTGAGTAGTCGCTTTCAATGTTGCAAAACTCACAATGCGACCAGTCTTAATTCTCTCTTCTATCATCTCCCCCATTTTAAGGACCTCAATGAACGACTTGCCTAATGCAGGTAACAAGTGTTGATAATATGTTTCGTCCTGCGCTTGAATAAACACCTCCACTATTTTGCTTTCTTTCATTGGCGGTTTTACTCTAGCAGTTTGTTCGCGCCATCTAATTGCATACTCCCTGAAACTCTCAGTATTTTTCTTTGTTATACTAGTTAGGGATTTTTGTCAGGGATCAACTCCACATTGTATTGAAATTGTTGCACAAATTTGTTAGCTAGGTCATCCCAACTAATCCATTTGTCAATGTCTTGGTCAACAAACCATTCTGAAGCTAGACCTGAAAGACTCTCACCGAAATATGCCATGAGTAATTCTTCCTTCCCTCCAGCGCCCCTTAGCTGGTTGCAATAGTGTCTCAAATGTGCTACAGGATCACCATGTCCATCATACTTCTCAAACTTCGGCATTTTAAAACCAAGAGGAAGATGTACACCAGGAAACATGCACAGATCTTTATATGAGACACTTTTGTACCCCCCAAGTCCTTGCAAATTTTTCATAGTCAGTTCCAAACTTCTCAATTTTCTGGCTATTTCCTCTTGTTCTTCTGTCATAACAGGCTTCTCAGTGTCAGGAGGAAATTCAGGCGGTTGAGGGCAATCGTAAGGACCAATCGACTTAAATGTAGGCTCGAGAGCATAATGCTGATCACTAAAAATATTCAATGCAGGCTCTCTTGTAGAGTAGGGAGGCACAACTTGTGGATGAACATCAAAAGTAGGAGGTGGGGGTGGCGCCGCAAAAGCATGAACAACAGCTGGAGCCGAGTATGTGGTATCCTTGGATTGGGGAGTGAAGAAATGAACATTGGAAGTGGTTGGATATTGTTGCTCGGAGTCGATCCTGATGCATGTTGTGCCATATCAACAAAAATGGGAAATTGTGCATGTGACTCGGGAGGCAAGCTAGAAAGATATTCCAGATTATCCGTAGGAACTGGAGGAGTCGGCAACCCATTAGCCCAAGCTCGATGCATTTCTATTATTTGCCGCCTTAATTTCCAAATCTCTTCATTATCTCCTACATTCTCATTCCCCGAACTCCCTATCTGATTAGTGACAACTAACTCGGTATCCTTGTTGGCCATAACTTCCTCTGTGACTTGGAGCAATATGGAGGACCAGCCAAAATGCCACCAACCAACCACCTTAAACTAGCTGGACAAGAGATAACAAATGGTTAGAGTTCAACAGTTTTTCAAAACCTCTTTTTTTTTCTTGAAAAGATCACCGAACCCAAGAAGGGCGCCTACGTATCTCACCCCCGAAAGGGGAGAATCAGGTGTGCGTAGTTCGTGAAGTTTTGTCAAAATGGCCAATTAAAATCTTTTTTTTTCTTTTTCTTGAAACTTTAAAAAGAAAAGAAAATAACAAATTATCAAAAGAATTGACGAAAATCTTTTTGCATTTTTAGGTTTAAACTCCCTATACAAAAATGGAATTTATGATTACCAAAGAAGAATCTTTTTGGGTTTTTGGTTTAGAATTTCATAGGAAAATGAAACTTGAAACTATTAAAGAAAAATCTTTTTGTAGTTTTCTTTTAGAGATGTATATGAAACACCTACTCTAAGTGAAGAGTGAAGAAAATCTTTTAGAATTTTTCAGATTCCTGTACAACATGAAATCTTTGGTTACCGAAGAAAATATTTTTGGATTTTCGATTTTAAATTTCATACGAAAATGAAACTTGAACCTATTAAAGGAAAATATTTTTTTTTGCTTTCTTTTAAAGATGTACATGAGACACCTACTCTAAATGAAGAGTGAAGAAAATCTTTTTTGAATTTTTGAAATAAGATCAACCAAAAATGAAACCTACGACTATTGAGGAATTTTTTATTTATTTTTTTGTATTTTTCTTTTCAAGTATGTATGAAACACCTACTCTAAATAAAGAGTGAAGAAAATCTTTTTGAATTTTTTAAATAAGATCCCCGAACCCAGAATAGGTTGCCTACGTATCTCACTCCCGAAAGAGGAGAATCAGGGGTGCGTAGTTCGTCCAGATTGGACAATTAACGATTAACTAATAAATTGACCCTAACTTAAGAGACACAACCAAAAACAAACGAATAAAAACTTTTTGGATTTTCAACTAGACACTTTAACTGAGACTGACACCATCAATTATGAAAAACATCTTTTTGGTATTTCTGCTTTTGACAAATAAGTAGAAAAGACAAACAAAACCTCCCTTTTTTTTTTTTTGAGCTTACGGTATTTTAAGAAGACAAATGCTAAACGTAAAAAAAATCTTTTTGAGTTTTTGGATCGTGAAGAACAAAAGCCATAAAGAATTCTAAAATAAACTACGACATTCCTTTTGATTCATTCTTTTCGACTCACTTGTTCTAAAAAAAAAAAATCATTTTTTACCTACGCACCTTACTCCTAACAAATAATTATTTTTTTTCAAATAGACCGTCAAATGACCATGTTACCCTTAAAGATGCAACAGTTAGCACGTAGGGATGCTTTAGAGGTGAGTCTCCTACAAAGGACCATGTGGGTCCCGCTAGGTCTCCGTATGATGCACATAAGCATTCGGGGGAGCGTATGGTCGATAGTGGCTGCTTTGCTTTCCACCTACTCCATAACACCGACGGCTCCCCCCCTAAAATAAGGGTGACTCAACTAGAGGTTGTGTACAACACGTGTACTACGGACTTGTTGCAGAAAGAAGGCCAGGGGGCGAACTCATGATGACAGATATAAAGCGGTAACACATAGGATAAATACTATAAACAAAGAGCACGAAAACGCACAAAAGTGAAAACAATAACACAAACAATAATCACAAACAATGTTTATACACTCGTAATGCCAAACAAAGCCGATACGACTCAAAAATAAGCCCGAATTCTGAAATAGTCCCTAGCAGAGTCGCCAGAGCTGTCACACCCCTTTTTCAACGTGCTCCAAAAAATTTAATGTTTTAAGGGTCGAAAGGGTTTTATTATTTAAGTGACAAGAAATGAAAATTTATTTCGAAAAAAGATTATTTACATTTTTTATTCAGAGTCGCCACTTGGCATAATCCGGTGTGCCAAGTCACCTTTGGAAAATTCTTTTCGAAACCATTTGACTCTTAAACTGGTTTGCGAACAGAGATTCCGGCTAAGGAATTCTGTTGACCGAGGGGAAGGTGTTAGACACCCCTCGATCCCGTGATTCAACCACGGTCGCTTGGGTAAAGTGTATCAACTATTTTGGCATTACGAAATGTATAAACCACACAAAAGCACGCAAAATAATCAGACAATAACAAAACAAAACAACAATGTAAATTCCAGTCCAATTATTACAACCCGAAATAAAATACTGAAATAACCTACACTAATCCTAAACCATGCTTTACCCAATGCCTCGGGCCTTGATCACGAGCATCCTTAGCGTACAAAATTCTTCGGGGCATTCCCCGGTTAAATAAATTCACTTTTCAAATACGATAAACAAAACATTCAACCACTATTCCAATCATTCCAACACTACACCAATCCTAAACTTGCCTACCCGCTCGACGACATATCGCATTCAACATCAACAATGTATCAAAAATATCATAATATTCACTTTTATCAATTTCCGATTCCCGTCCCCAAATTTATTTCAACCAACATGATTAAATAAGTCTCAATCAAATCGACCACGGCAATCGCAATTTCTCCAACATAATATCGAAACCTATCACCACGTCACAATCATCAGACAAACACAAACAATGAAGATTCAAACCAAACACACAACAAATAAAGCATCCACACCCACAACATAAAAAAAAAGTCAAGATAAAATAATGATCGGTAGAAGAAATGGACCTCAGTGATGATTTTATTCCAAATATCAGTCAATCAAGAACAAAAAGATGAGTCCGCGTGCCAAAGAACATCGAATCGGACCCAAACTCGACCAACAACCTCAATCCCAAACTAAACTCGCAAATCTCGATCAACAAATCAAATAAACAAACGAAAAAACTCGAATGGAGGTGTGAACTGGTGCTACTGGTCATCGATTTTGGTGACGCCGGAGCTCCGACCGAACACGTAATCACTAAAAATAGATCTCTCCGGCTAGATTTCGCCGGAGAAATCAGAGACGAAGACGTTTTGGGGGAATTTCGGCACCATGGCGAATCGATTTTATGATTTAGAGTTTATTCCGGCGAGAAATTCACTGGAAAAACTCCAAACCAGCCAGATTTTTTACTGATTCCATCACCCTTTCTCAATTTCCGATCACCGTCGACCCTCTCACTATTCTCTCCCCCAACCGTAACCGAATCACAACTGGGTTGCCGTTGGCAACTCACCGGAGCTCTAAATCAGTGTAGCCTCGCCGGAACAGTGACCGAACTCCACAAAACCCGTCCCAGAACAACCTAAAACTCAACCTCGAGTCTCTCTTCCTCGCGGATCTCTCTATCTCTCTTCGTTACTGATTCTCTCTTCCTCGCAGATCTCTCTATCTCTTTTCGTTACTGATTCTCTCTTCCTCTCTCACCTCACACTCTTCTCTCACTGTTCACGTCTCCATTGATGGTGAAGGGTGGTTTAGGTCAATCGGTGGGCGACCGTTGATGTGTGTGTGTATATGGTTAGGATTGTGAATATGGTGATGGAGAGTGAGTGTGTGAGGTTTGTGCGTGTTCTTGGTGTAACGTGTGTGTAATGTGAGGATCCAGAAGATGGTGCTGAGTGTTGTATGTTATTTTTTATTTTTTTTGGTTACTGATAATGCCCAAAAAAATTCCCTGATGGTGAGAGTATGTGTGTGTTTTTATTGTGAGGGCCACGTGGGTGGGTATTAGGGTAGGGTAGGTGGGGTCACGTGGGGTAGGGGGTAGTGGTGAGGTGTTGTTTTTTTATTGGGTGGGTTGTTAGAATATTAGGATAAAACAAAATTAGTTAGGGGGTTGTTATTTTGTCATTTTGTGGAGGGATTATCACACGGGTGAGGATACACGGTAGGATAAGGTAAACAATAGGTAAAAACGATATCGGGGAAGGACAAAATTAGGTGTCTACACTGATTATATCAATCAGTTTTCTTTAGGATAGTAACAATTGTGTTATGTTTGACAGAAGGAATGTCATACCTGCTTTGTGTCCGATTGAGAAAATCCAACTGATAGAATTTGGCACTTTATGAGCAAAGCCCATTTATAATTTGTTTAGTGGGCTTGGAGTTACCAAATAGTACATATGAACAAATTGTTTGGAGTTTTCATTTAAGTATCTGTTGAAAGGGACCCAAAATGACAATCATTAGATCCTAAAAATGTTGTCGATATGATCCAGAAACCAGTGAATACTTCATGGAAGATAGAAGTGATGTATGAAGACCTTTACGCGCTCTCAAGCGACTTTTATCATATCGATTTTATATATACTCCTAGATATTTAAACAGAAAAGTTCATAGTTTAGCTAGATTTTTCATTCGGTTGTTGAAGGAGATCTCTTGAGAGAAGTTCTTCCCGATTGAATTGTACATGATGCTAAAGTACATATGAACTATGTAGATCCTTTACGTAGTAACATAAAGTGTTTTTTTTCGATGAAAAAAAAAAAGAAATAATCATTTGATATTTTAATTTCAATAATAAGACTCTTAAATTTAATAAGAAAGGACTAATAGTACCAAATATTTTCGTAAGTGAAAATGTTCTGAATAATTAAAGCTTTCGTTACTAAGAAGAAAAACATGTTCATGATAAAATTTCTCAGATCTTCTTATTTTCAATTAATATATAATTACAACTACTAAAATGATACCTTTGTTATGATGTAAATTTATAAAAGGTGCAACAACTACTTTTCCAAACATTAAAAGGCCAAAATACTATATTCCAAAATTCAGGAATTTAAATGAAAATTCTCATTTTTTTTGTCCACTTTTTTCGGCCTTTTGCCTGTTATTAAGGGAGACTTGTCCTTTTTTTTAGAAAAAAAAACTATTACTTCAACAAGTATATTTAAATATTAATTCTTCAACTTCAAAAAGTTTAGCACTTTCACTCCATTCTCACAAAATTAATTCAGTTCTAAACGGAGTTGGTCACTTGCTTCTTGTTAATCATCAGTAGAGACATTTCTGACATAAATACAATAAAACGAATGCTCGAGAGCAAGTTTGATATGAAAGACCTTGGAGTTGCAGATGTGATCTTAGGTATAAGAATCCATCGAACTCTACAAGGGTTAGCATTGTCACAGTCTCATTATATCGAAAAAGTATTTGACAAGTTCAAGTATATGGAATTCGATATTGCCAAGACTCCATTGGATGTGAACTTTGCACTTCGAAAGAATGAAGGTGAAAGTGACTCACAATTGGAGTACGCAAGAGTATTGGAATGTTTAATGTACATAATGAACTGTACACGACCAGACATAGCCTGTACTATTAGTAAATTGAGTCGGTACACGAGTAATCCCAACAAAACTCATTGGATGACAATTATGAAAGAATTTTGGGGTATCTTAAATACACTCAAAACTATGTTTTGCATTATAATAAATATCCTGTTGTAATTGAAGGATATAGTGATGCAAATTGGATCACCGGATCGAACGAAGTAAAATCCACAAGTGGATATGTATTTACTATCGGTGGAGGAGCAGTTTCTTGGAAATCATCCAAACAGACTTGTATCGCTCGCTCTACAATGGAATCTGAATTTATAGCATTAGATAAAGCCGGTGAAGAAGCAGAATGACTCCGAAATTTCTTGGAAGATATTATGTATTGGCCTAAGCCAGTGGCACCAGTATGTATACACTGTGATAGCCAAGCGGCAATAGGTAGGGCAGGGAGCATGATGTACAACAGTATATCTCGTCACATACGACGGAGACATAATACCGTTAGGGAACTTCTCTCTAGTGGAATTATCACTATTGACTATGTAAAGTCAAAGGATAATGTGTCGGATCCACTTACAAAAGGCCTATCTAGAGAAGGAGTAGAAAGGACATCCAAGGGAATGGGTTTAAGGCCTAGGACAAGTCAGCATGACGACAACTCTACCTAGCAGACTGGAGATCCCAAGAGCTAGGTTCAAGAAGATCAAACAAAGTTATGTCTGGCAGGTTCTACATTGTCAATTACCCAACTCATTCTCATGATGTAGACAATGTACAATAAACTAGGATAAGACTTAAGGTGAAAAGTCTTTTAATGATTATCTAAATTTCACAGATTTGACCAAATAGTTTAATCTACAGGATTGAACGTTTAGAAATCACCTATACGAAGGTGAAGTGAAAGCCGCTTCAAGGAGAATGTTAGAAAAGTCCTATTCTCTAAGCTCTCATAAAATCAGGACGTGTTCATGGCTGAAAAGAACAAAACCATGAGAACCATAAACGCTAAAAGGCTGGTTGTGTGACATGTATTGTCTAGGTATACAATAAAGCTCGACGGTTCAAAGATATCAAATCTACCGATTGACCGAGTGCTCCGATGCATGTTCACTACGGAAAGTTCAAAGGAAAACCCACTTATCCAGATGAAATCAGTCTTTGCTTGATGATCACATACTTTTCCGTAAAAGTTTTATGAAAAATAGTCATTCCCTATTTATGTGGGGGATTGTTGGGTTCATAGAAGTGTGAATGGAAAATGGAGAAAAAATGAGTTTTGTTGGGATTACTCGTGTACCGACTCAATTTACTAATAGTACAGGCTATGTCTGGTCGTGTACAGTTCATTATATACATTAAACATCTCAATACTCTTGCGTACTCCAATTGTGAGTCACTTTCACCTTCATTCTTTCGAAGTGCAAAGTTCACATCCAATGGAGTCTTGGCAATATTGAATTTCATATACTTGAACTTGTCAAGTACTTTTTCGATATAATGAGACTGTGACAATGCTAACCCTTGTAGAGTTCGATGGATTCTTATACCTAAGATCACATCTGCAACTCCAACGTCTTTCATATCAAACTTGCTCTCGAGCATTCGTTTTGCATTTATGTCAGAAATGTCTCTACTGATGATTAACATATCATCCACATATAAACAAACAATGACTTGGTGATTTGGAGTGTCTTTAATATAAACACATTTATCACATTCATTTATCTTGAATCTGTTTGCCAACATGGTTTGGTCAAACTTTGCATGTCATTGCTTAGGTGCTTGTTTTAGTCCATAATGTAACTTAACAAGTTACACACCTTATTTTCTTTTTCTGGAACCACAAAACCCTCAGGTTGTTCTATGTATATTTCTTCCTCCAAGTCTCCATTTAGGAATGCGGTCTTCACATTCATTTGATGGATTTGAAGATCATATACTGCCGCCAAGGAAATTAACATTCAAATCGAGGTTATCCTTGTTACGGTGAGTATGTATCAAAGTAATCAAGGTCTTCCTTCTGTTTGAAGCCTTTTACTACAAGTCTTGCCTTGTATTTGTCAATAAAATCATCCGCCTTCATTTTCCTTTTGAAGATCCATTTAGAACCTAAAGATTTATTTTCGGGAGGAAGGTCAACCAATTCCCATGTATGGTTGCTTAAGATTTAATCTATCTCACTATTAATTGCCTCTTTCCAAAAGGATGAGTCTGACGACGACATCGCTTCTTTAAATGTTTGAGGCTCATTTTCTAAGAGAAATGTTACAAAATCCGATCCAAACGAAGTTGACGTTTTTTGAAGTGTACTACATCTTGGATTTTCTTCATTATGTACATTCTCACTTGGTTCATCTCGAGGTCGTTTAGATCCTCCACTAGACTGTTTATGTCTAGTTTTATACGGGTAAATGTTTTCAAAGAATTCAGCATTGTCAGATTCAATTACAGTATTTTCATTAATATCCGGATGTTCGGATTTATGAACCAAAAATCAACATGCTTTACTACTTTTTGCATACCTTATGAACACGCAGTCCACCGTTTTAGGTCCTATCTTAACCCTTTTAGGTATAAAAACTTGAACCTTCACTAGACACCCCCACACTTTGAAATATTTCAAATTGGGTTTCCTTCTTTTCCATTTTTCGTAAGGAATTGATTGTGTCTTACTATGGAAAACTCTGTTGAGTATACGATTGGCCGTAAGGATAGTCTCCCCCCATAAATTTTGCGGTAAACCAGAACTTATAAGTAAGGCATTCATCATTTTCTTCAAAGTTTGATTTTTCCTTTCCGCAATTCCATTAGATTGAGGTGAATATGGGGTCGTAGTTTGATGGATTATTCCATTCTCTACACATATTTGCGCAAAGGGAGATTCAAATTCTCCGTTCCTATCACTTCTTATCATTTTGATCTTTTTGTCTAACTGATTTTCAACTTCAGTTTTATATTGCCTAAACGCACCTATTGCTTCATCCTTACTATTTAGCAAGTAGACATAACAATATCTAGTGCAATCGTCAATAAAAGTTATGAAATACTTTTTCCCACCACGTGATGGTGTTGACTTCATATCATAAATGTCAGTATGTATTAAGTCTAAGGGATTGGAATTCCTTTCAACGGACTTATAGGGATGATTTGCATACTTTGATTCCACACACGTTTGACACTTTGATTTATTGCACTCAAAGTTTGGTAAAACTTCTAAGTTAATCAGTTTTCATAATATTTTGTAATTAACATGGCCTAAACGTTTATGCCACAAATCATAAGACTCAAGCAAATAAGAAGAATTTGAACTTTTATTTATTTCAACAGTCATTATATTCATCTTATAAAGGCCTTCGATCAGATAGTCTTTCCTTACATACATTTCTCCTTTGCTAATTACAATTTTTTCAGAAACGGTTACACATTTGAATCCGTTCTTATCTAGGAGTGAAACAGAAATTAAGTTCCTACGTAACTCCGAAACATATGACACATTGTTCAGTGTCAAGACCTTGCCGGAAGTCATCTTTAAACATTTTTTTCCTGTTCCCTCCACCTTAGCTGTAGCAGAGTTAGCCATGTAGATCATTTCCTCTGCTTGAGCCGGAGCAAATGACGAAAACAACTTCTTGTTGGCACATACATGGCAGGCGGCACCAGAATCCATCCGCCATTCGCGAGGATTCCCCACCAAGTTGCATTCCGAGAACATAACACACAAATCATCGCATTCTTTGTTGGATTCAATCATATTTGCTTGATCCTTTTTCTTGCCTTTCTTCAGGGCTCGACAATCTGTGGACTTGTGGCCAATTTTGCCACAATTGAAGCATTTTTCCTTGAACTTTTTCTTGGGTTGATTGCTTCCATGTTCAACTTTCTTTCTTTTCTTCAAATTATTTTGGTCATTTTCTACAATATGTGCTCCATTAATTGTAGAATTCCCCTTTGACATTCTTTCGGCAGCTTTATTGTCCTCTTCAATACGAAGTCGAACAATAAGATCTTCAACAATCATCTCTTTGCGCTTATGCTTTAAGTAGTTTTTGAGTCTTTCCACAAAGGTGGTAGCTTCTCAACTATCGCTGCTACTTGGAAAGCATCATTCACAATTAAACCTACAAAATAGTTTATGTGAGTATTAAGAACATTTTTAATTTGTTCAACTAAGGTATTTTTCAAAGATATACCTTATGCTAGGAGATCATGTATGATGACTTGCAACTTCTGTACTTGAGAGACAACAGATTTGCTATCTATCATTTTGAAGTCCAGGAACCGTGCAACAAGGAATTTCTTAATTCCCGCATCCTCCGTCTTATATTTCTGTTCAAGTGTCTCCCACAGTTCCTTTGATGTCTTGGTTCCACTATAAACATTGTAGAGGTCATCTTGGAGACCACTCGGAATATAATTCCTGCAAAGGAAGTCCAAATATTTCCAAGCTTCTACAATAATGAAGCGGTCTTTGTCCGAGGTTCCCTCAGGCACCTCAGGAGCGTCTTCGCTAGTGAACTGTTGCATACATAAAGTGGTGAGGTAAAAGAACATCTTTTGCTATCACTGCTTAAAGTCAATGCCCAAAAAAATTTTGGGTTTTTCAGCCCGTGCCATTGTTGGCGGAGCATTTGTGCGACTTGATGTGGCAATATTAGTTGCCCCCACAGACGTTGTCGCATCCATCATTTGACTTTCAATTGCCATTTTTCTGTCACCACAAGACAAAAAAATACTTAGTATTTTCAGAATACTACTTATAAAAATTAAGCAACTTTAAATTTTTCTTCTTGTTTCTAGTTAACTATGAAGTTTTTATGACTTCCAATTGCCAATTGAATGATCTTTAACTTGTGACGAAGTTTTTATGACTTCAAATCACTAGTTAAGTTCAGACGGAGTAGAAAGTAAAAACTTTAATCTCCAAAAATAAGCTATAAAGATTCTGTAATAGTATTATTTCCTTAAGATTGTTATTTCCCACAATATGGTCGGGTATGCAGAATCTGTATATTACAACAACAACTTCAACTAGAGTTCAAGTATAAACAAGAACACAATGAAGTGTCAAATACCCTCAACACAAGATCAAAATGACCTTTCCAAGAGGTGTATTTATTTTTTAGAAAATATAAGCTGAAGCAGAAATTGAATAGGCCAAGTCGTCCGAATTCACGGATTTTCCTTAAGGAAATAATCCCCCTCACTGTACCCGAGGTTGTGGAATTTTTCCTTCCAGGATAAAATGGCTAACCAGACCAACAATAACGGTACCTCAAATGGTTGAAATTTCTTCGAACTCACAGAACGTTTTGAGTGATCACACAGAATATTTTTGAGACAAGAAGAGAGTTTTTTAATCTGAAAATTTCTTATGCAAACCTGTGGATGAAACCAGGTTTTTATAGCCACAAGATGCCTCTTCTGAAAAGTGGCAAAGGTTCATCTAAAAGGTGTAACCTTTTCTGAAAATTCATGTCTATTCGTCCAAACATTGTGACTGTTCTGAACAGGCATGTCATTTCGTGAATAAGTGTGTCAGTTCATTGAAACAATGTATCAGTTCTGAAGCAGTGCATCAGTTCAGTATCGAAACTGTGCACCATTTCAGTGAAAAATTGCATCAGTTCGAAAATTTATCTGAAACATCTGTTCGAAATAGCTTTTGCATGCATGCTTTCGTAATGAAACTGAAATCATATAAATGGAGTATTAAACAGCAGAAGCCGAAGCCGAGCGAGCGACGACGATGGCGCGAGGCAACTCTTATTTCTTGCCTCACTTACCATATGGAGTAAGTGTTCATCATTATAAACACTCCAAAGTTCCTTTCTCCCACATTGGTGGGAGAATTAGTGAACTTTCCAATTTTGGGAGTACACTTTTCAAATTGGTGTCTCCTCTTTTCCATCATTTTTTTTTTCCATTTTCGATTCACACTTCTATGAACCCAACACTTCTCATATGATTCATTTATATTTTATTCTAAGAAATAAATTTCAAATTAGCCCATTTTCTTTTATGGTATATTTTAAAAAAATCTCTTATTACACAAAGGAAGCTCTCAGTCCCTAAAGTATTGCAAATATTCACTTTTTTTTTTAATTGACAATAAAAATGAGACGGTACGAAATGTATCAATTGAAAGATGAACAACATTATTATAAAAAAAATTAAATTTAATTCAGCTGATACTCTAGTAACACCAATATATTCATTACACTCAAAAGTGAAGTTTGAAAAGATGGAATGCAGAGACTTTATCTTCGTATATGTGGCGTAAATAAATCATTTTTGCTAGACTTTTGGCTACAAAAAAAAAAAAAGGTTGAATCCAACTAATGCTAATACAACTAAAGATAAATTAATACCGAACATAAAAAGGGGCAAGAGAGTGGTAAATGCTGCTTTTCCATCGATTGCCACACCCTTTAAAAAATAATGAATAAAAATTACACTATATTATTAAATAAATACAATGAATTGAATGCTTCGTCTTTTGAAAAATAACTATAACAAATAGTAATAAAAATAATTGATAAACTATTTCTTAATTTTTAAATTATATTTAAAAATAAATCAATATTTTTAAACATGTAAAAATGATGATGGGAGGAAGTAATAATAATGATAATAAGTACTAGTAATAATAATTGATGTGAAGTATAGTTTACTTCATCAGTCTATGTGATCCACTTTCAGACAATTTACACCCTGATCACGACAACATAACGGATCATCAGTTAGTGTGTGTCTGTGTGTGAGAGAGAGAGAAATAGAAATAGAATATCCCATAATCTTTTTAGTTGACAAAGATATTTATATAATGTTACTATTATTATCTTTCTGAATTTATGCAAAGAAATGTGAGGCTAATTAATCTAGATCTTTTCTGATTCTTGTTTTTTGTGTATTGTGTGTGAGTAACAGGCTACTTTCTAGGTGAGCTAACTAGGGTGGAAAATTCAGCCACTCTGTTGGTTTTGCTTGACCCGACCCGAATGTAAATTGGGTTTTCTTGAAAACCCGGATTTTATTTTGTTTTTATGAGCTGAATTGAAGTGAAATTTTGGAACAAGATTGGATTTTGATGAGATGGGGTTTTCTTGAAAAGTGGTATTATTTGTTTTTTGGAGGTTAATTGAGCTGAAATTTTGTGAAAAGTTTGGATTTTGATGAGATGGGGTTTTCTTGAAAAGTGTTTTGTTTGTTTTTGGAGGTTAATTGAGCTGAGATTTTGTGGAAAGTTTGGATTTTGATGAGATGTGGTTTTCTTGAAAAAGGGTTTTATTTGTTTTTTGGGGGTTAATTGAAGTGAAATTTAGTGACAAGTTTGGATTTTGATGAGATAGGGTTGTTGAAGATGGGCTTTTTGCAGTGAAGAGTGACTTTGGGTATAAGCAGAGTGCATAAATTAAAGGTGAGTGTTTTTTTTAAAAAAAAAAAAAGTTTCTTTGTTTCCATTTTTGTGAGATCAGTGAAATTATGCATCATGAATTTCCATGTATTTACTGTGTAAAGCTAAGTTTTTTATTTCTATCTTTGTTCTTTTGACTCTACTTTTATAGCTTACTGGATATAGAGAATTGGATATGGTCAACAACATTTACTTTCTTGTTTATCTTTATATAGAAAGCTTCTATCTTTGCCATGATTGATTCAATTTGATTACAACAAGATACCTAGTGTAATCACAGTAGTGGAGTTTGGGGAGGGTAGAGTGTACGCAGAACTTACCCCTTCCTTGGGAAGTACAGAAGCCGTTTCCGATAGACCATAGGCTCAAATTGATCCAATTTGATTCAGAAAAAAAGAAAGTACTTGACAAAATTAAATGTTGGAATTGGAAAATTTTCCTTGAGTTAATGGAAATGCCGAAGTAAGACATTAATCAGTAAGGTGAGGTGTCTTTGGGGGGAGAACTTTAATGATCTTGTTGGTATTCAATTGACTGAACTACCTCATCTACAAGATAATGTTGTTAAAGAGGAGATAATTGTATTTGTTTATTTATTTAGGTCTGCAATAGGTTGTGCTCAGCTGTGAGGGAGATATATTAATCGGGACTGATTTTAAGACTTGTTTTTGCAATTTGCTTATTCCAGTTCAAACACACTTGTTCATTTGGATAAGTATTTAGATGATATGCAGTGTTTGGGCTGTATTTCAAACTATTGTGAACAAATGAGTTACCAATAATGACAGTCAGGCTTATGAATCATGGTAGTCTTCAGAATTAGGGAGGTCGACGTGCAAAGTTTCCAACCAATCAGTTTAATTTAGTTCTTCGTGTTTTTGGGTGGTTGATCTGGATCTTTAGTTTGCGTGCAAATTTGTGTGATCAGATATGCACCTTTTTTTTTGTCTTACTGTTTTTTTGAGTTTATAAATAATTTTGTAAAGGAATAACTTATATCATGTGTTTGCTACATTGTTATGCGTAGCATAGTTTCTAACTTACTATGCCTAGTTTGTCACAATTTCAGGAATATGGCAACTCCAGTTGAGCCACCAAATGGGGTTAGGACCCCAGGGAAGCATTACTATTCTATGTGGCAATCCCTTTTTGAAATTGATACAAAATATGTACCTATTAAGCCTATTGGTCGAGGGGCATATGGAATTGTTTGTTCTTCTGTTAACAGGGAAACAAATGAGAAGGTTGCAATCAAGAAAATAAACAATGCTTTTGAGAATCGTGTTGATGCTCTGAGAACGTTGCGTGAACTAAAGCTCCTTCGCCACCTTAGACATGAAAATGTGATTGGTCTGAAAGATGTCATGATGCCAATCCACAGGCGAAGTTTCAAAGATGTTTATCTGGTTTATGAACTGATGGATACAGATTTACATCAGATAGTCAAATCCTCTCAAACACTTACAAATGATCATTGTCAGTATTTCCTATTCCAGGTACTTCCGATGGAGACCGCTATCTGTCTTCACATTCAACTGTATGATAGTTGGCAGCTTCATGATGGAGCTGTCTCTGAGTCTCTCTTTTAATTAAACTTAACTGCTTTCTGTTTCTCTTTTAAATATAAGTTCCTGTTTGGAGTTCTATGCTTGAAGGGAACATTCTTGCATTGATCGACAATGTGATTGTGTTCGTCTTACAATTAAAGTGCGGTATACCATAATGAGGGGACTGATGTGAACCAAAATCTACTCAATGGATGGCTGCTATTTGGCTGCCTCCTGATCTTCTTTCCTTTGTTTATCTTTTATGACCTTCTTTACTTAGTAGTTCTACTGTTAAATAAGTTTCACAATAGTGGCCTTTTGGATTAGTAGGAGAGGGTGACGGCATATTTTCTGTTTATCATGTGAATATTGTGCATTTTAATGCTCTAAGTCATTTACCACTCATGTCACTGAATGCTGTCCAAGTAGAAGAAATCATGGAGGCGCTATCTTCTCTGCCCGGAAATTCAATGTCAATGTTTTAGTAATGTGCATTTTGTCTTGCATGAAATTTTGATTCTATCAAGGCTCTCTATTTGAAGAGGGGGAAAGATAAACGCCATCCATTGCTAGTATACTGTATTTTGTTAGATTGTGGTCATCCTATTTTTTAAGTTGTTCTCAACGTCCAAAAATATGCATCGATCTTAAGTAAGCCGTGTGTGGTCTAGGTCCACAAATGTGCATCTATATACATGATCTCTGTGCTCCTTATCAAAACAAATAAAAAAAGTATATGATATGTGTCCTAATGTCTGGTTGTTCCGTTTCATTGTCCATCTTCAAGCATTGGAAGTTCTAGATTTACATAGTATCTATTGTATTTGCTAAGTATGTGAATCTCCAACTGTTTTCAGTCAACACTAAATCTGCCGTGAAAAAAGATTTTCTGTATTATTCTCCTTATTATATAATTTATGAAACTTTGTTGAGTAATAAGTGAAAATTGAAATGACACAAAGTAGGCTAACTTCCTCAATTGATTCAACCATAGAATGATATATAGTGATAAATACCAGCTGAAGGGATATAAAGCTTGAACAAAAATGAAGTATGATCAATGGGATATAAATCATTATTCTGCAGTACCTTCGTTGACTTACCCCGCTCCTTTCACATTAAGAACGAAAAATTGGAACACTTAATACCGTGCTTTATATTCACTAAGAACTACATAATACAGTCTTATAACAGCGACAGGAAAAATTAGCGTGGAGAACACGGACTATGAACCAAACTGATTAAACTTATGCTTGGAACATGATCCGGAAGTTTAATCCTGATATTCCATGAGCTGTCTTTATAAAATTTTATCTTGGAAGATTTTGATTACTATTGAAGCTTTAGCAGATCTGCAATAAGTGCCTGAGATAAGGCTTTATACAGATTCCAGTCTCATCTAGTCTCTATTTCGGTGGAATAGACAATATCAAATCATCCTTTGATAGGAAGTAGTAAAGCGGAATCATGTTTGTGATCACGCGTGCCTAGCTGGTGTGAATTATGAGTCTATTTTAATACATAAAGTTGGTTGTAGTTGCTAAACGTGCACTTCTCGTCTCTTATTAAAGAATAATATTGTGACAATAAGTAGACATCGACCCAGATTAGTTGGGTTGACTCTATCATATTTTTGTTAGATAAGTCGAAATTTCTTTCGGGATCGAACCCTTGCCATTTGGATGAGATAGTTTTGAGAACTTATGGTCAACCAGTGCTCCTGGATGCTATGGTCGGTTATGTCATTAAAGAATATTTTTAATAAAATGAAATACTATAGCATGCATCAAATTGTCTTCGCCACATGTTGACTTCTCAATATCTTGGTTGGATTCGATAAATGGTTGCAGTGAGACACTACTTATATCAACAAAAGCCTTGACATGTAACTAGTGTCTGTGTACCAGATTGCTGCTATCTGGCAAAGTCCCTTCAATAGGAGACTAGGGGATGTTTACTGCTTTCGACTAGCCCATCAAACTCTTCGAATTCTTACATTCTACTCTATTCTACCCCTTGCATGTCCTCCTGTCCTTCCTCAAAATGCCCACTCTCCCCAGTCCCCATCAGACAGCTAGCGACGTATTATGAAACAACTTGCACCTATATTTTTCTTTTTGATGAAGTTTAGAAGTTGCATATTTGAAGATCAGTTCCAGCATACTTATGCAAATCAACCCGTAGCACAACTTACTCTTATAAGATATATCGATGCATATTTTTTTTGGGAATTTAGCTCTCTCAATTTGATGCTGAAGTTTATTTCACTTTTTGTCGATGATTTAAAAAATATAGGAAAGATCTTTTCTACATTTTGTGTGTAGTGTCATGCATCTTGCAGAATCTTTTTTCCAGTACCAGAAAGCATTAGTTCCTTAGTAACATGCCTATGGTGAAAAACATCGTGAAACTATAAACACATATGTAGACATACCTTTTTCTTTTCTTGCTTTCCGTTAAAGTATGTGTGAAATCTCTGACTGCATGAACTTACTGCTTGAAACCATTCAACCTATAGTATCTCTCTGTTTTTATTAAATAATTCTAATTTTCATTTTCCTTTCAAATGAGATGAAATTCAGATGGAAGCCGATCAATATAAGAATCTCGTGAAATTTTTATCTTGATGAACTCCTCTTCTCAGCTTGTGCTAGTTCTTCAGATGCTCGTATGCTCATCCAGGTCCAAAAGTAAAGCACCGCTCGAAAATGGGCATACTATCCCGTGTTTCCGGCTTTCTCTCTTCAAGACAAGACTCTGCTGAAGTGTTGTGAAGCTTCACTTTAGGAGTTTCTGCCTCCTTCCCACCTTCAAGAAGTCGAAATATGTCCTTATGTTGCCCAGACTCTTCAGAAATGCTGCCACAACCGTTTCAGATTCTCCAAAAATGCATTACTTTTGGAGGATCCAACATGCACCTGTAGGCATTTTTGAAGAGTCCGAGCAACACACTCCTACATTAATCACGATTTCCTCCTTGTTTGATTCATCCACTCCTGCAAATTCGTCTAATCCATTTTCCAGAATGTTCTCTTTGCCCCTTTCCAGAATCCACCATGCTTGGAACCTTGGGTTAGTTGGTTATGGTTTTTCCGTATCTAATTTGGTTTCTGTTTGTAGAACACAAGTTTTCTAGTGATCCAGGAGTCTGACACATCAAGGCGGGAACTGGTTTTATTCTGCACTCTTCATATTCCCCCGGCCCTCCTTTAAACATGTCATGTAGTAGACATCGTCATCTGAAGGGGACTTCTAGACTAAAGGATGCGTTGCTATTCCTTTTTCCTATTAGTTCTCTAACTTCTTTCTGTGTGGATAAACTTGAGAAAAATCTCATGAAGGAGGGATCCTTGAGCTGCAGCATATGAGAACTGAAAAAGGAGCTAAGAAGATTATAAAACTAAACTGGACATTTGCTGATTTAACTGTTTTCGCTGATGAAACCGATGTTATTTTTGTGCAGTTGCTTCGCGGTCTGAAGTATCTCCATTCTGCAAATATTCTTCATCGTGACTTGAAGCCCGGGAACCTGCTTATCAATGCTAACTGTGATCTGAAAATCTGTGACTTCGGGCTTGCACGTACAAGCAGTGGCAAGGACCAGTTCATGACTGAATATGTAGTTACACGCTGGTATAGGGCTCCGGAACTCCTCCTTTGCTGTGACAACTATGGAACTTCTATTGATGTATGGTCTGTTGGTTGCATTTTCGCGGAGCTCTTAGGGAGGAAGCCCGTCTTTCCAGGTACCGAATGCCTTAACCAACTGAAACTGATTATCAACATCCTTGGCAGCCAGAGGGAAGAAGATTTAGAATTTATCGACAATCCAAAGGCGAGGAAGTACATCAAATCACTTCCATACTCTCCCGGAACACCATTTTCCCGCCTCTATCCCCAAGCTCATCTTTTGGCCATTGATCTCCTGCAGAGGATGCTCGTCTTTGACCCTTCAAAAAGAATCAGCGTCATGGAAGCACTTCAACACCCGTACATGTCTCCTTTGTATGATCCGAACACTGATGCCCCTGCACAGGTTCCTATCAATCTTGACATAGACGAGGACTTGGGGGAAGAGGCGATAAGGGACATGATGTGGACGGAAATACTTCATTACCATCCTGAAGACACCGCAGCTGCTATGGAAGCTGTTCTGTAAGCTTACGTTAGAGCTTTCTGTAACTTAATCTAAAAATGTTTCCCCTGCTTTCAATAAATATCGAGTCTTGATTCATCGACAGTTTGAGCTGCGATGCATAAAAGGAACTGCTCAATTATAAAAGCTTGAACTTCTTGAGCATGTACTTCTTAATCTGTATATAGGTGTGGTTTTGTACCTTTTATTATGGACCTTTACGCTACATGAATGTACGGACAGTTTTAGTTGTTGTACTAACTGTTTGTGATATGTCTATCGGAAACAGCCTCTCCACGATCCCACTTGTGAAATACACTGGATATAATTGTTATTACTGACTGCATGTGATGTATGTTTATGTATCCTTGGTTCATATCTAGTTGTTGGGAAGTCGTATGATAGGTGGTAACCATCATGTAACGAACGATACATAGATAATCTATGTACTCCGATCGTTGGTGTAATCTTTTGTCGGAGTATTTAGCCTTGCAAGGTGGTTTTTGCTGATTCACACGGGATTCCACATGCCTCATGCTACTCGAGACACCACCTAAGCTAGTAAAATTATCTACCCTGACCTGACAATAATCATTAATGACCTAAAAAATTAGATATGTAACCTGCTACATGATTGAACTATACTGATATTATATCTCGTATAAATAACATAAACACCAACCCTTTTGGAAGTAATTACACCCTCTCCCACTTTTTTAATTACTTTACCCTCTCTCCCTATTAATATACGTAATATAGCCGACATATATAGCATTCTGTGTATATGTTGGGATTTTTGTAATATGTTCATGGAGTTGGAATTTTTTGTAATATTGAAAACATAAGTTGTGTATTTGTGTAACTTTTAGTTATATCTTTTAACAGTAACTTATATGACTTAATTCCATTTTCCTTCACAAATAATTGAAGAACAACCAAGTGTTTACTTTATCATACATTATTAAGTCCAGAAACAAAAAGTACAATATTAAAAAAAACTTATCCCAAATCTAAAAAATGCCCTTAGTGATTACTTCTTGGTCTTAGGCCCATGTTAGAATTAAGCAAAGGTCCATACCATGCCCACATGGAAATAAAGTTTTAATTTATTTTTTTCTTTTCCATCTGGTGTTCGATATCTATATTGGAGCACGATTGTTCGAATTCATACATTGTAGGGCTCATTTCTAGAGACGACCCCGCCCCCAATAATTATTTTTTTTTCAATTTACAGAACTCGAATCTAAAATCTTTTATTAAGAATGAAGAGATCGCGACCATCTCACCGCAAAGTATTTGGGTAAGTGTAGAATTATTGGGTCCATTTTGCATGATTAATTGAGTTTTAATATTGTCAAATTAGCCCCACATGCTCCCCATCAAACTGCACCTATAACATGTAGCTCAATAAAAATCTGCTGATTTTGCGGTCTATATATATATTCAGCATTTTTTTTCTTTAACCATGTGCATATTAGACATCACAAAAAAATATTTTGAATTATTGTTTTAGGTCTTTGGAATTTCTTTTTTGGGAGACCGATAAGAGGATGTACTTATAACTTATGAAAGCACATCATTAATTCTGTTGAAAAAAAGAGTGTATTAATTTTGCTTGTAATGTTGCACTCTAATCGAGAACAGCTAGCCTTTCTACCTTGACGAGATAGTGATAAGGTGTGCCGGACCTCATTTGTGAGAATTTACTGGACAGGCATATTAATTCTGCATACTCCCCCACTTCAGTAATTTTTCGAACTAATTTTGGTGGGTCATCTAGCTAGCAAGAATTTAGAAGTGAAAATTGGCTTGGACATTATATTATAGTAAAAATCCAATGAAATTTTTATGTAACTTTTGTTGACAGACTGAATTGATTGACCGTACAATAATCAACTTGTCTAGTTGATCACGTGTACATAAATGGTGCTAATTATTTATCCAAAATTTTTAGGTCCGTTCAATATTTTTGAACATTTTGACTTTTTATTCATCTTGATAATATATAGTCATTTGTACGCCATTAATTTAGGATTTTAGATTGTGAAACATGTGGAACGCTAAAAGACCAAGGTTAATTACTCACTCAATCGCTTGTTGAAAAACGTTTTTTTGAAAGATTCTGGCTTTTATACTCTGGTGTATCCTCTTTGAGATTCTTTTGCTGACTAAGTCGAAGAGATCGTAATTCGATCGATTCCACAGAGACTTAACTACATATGATGATGGATAGTCTGTCGAACTCCCTTCGTAAAAAATAACATATATATATATATATATTATTAATTCTTGATCACCCTTAGCCTATTATATTGATGAGTTTGGTATTATTAAATTCCAAAACTGTAATGTTAGTGAGATTTTGATTTGAGGATCAAATTTCAAATTCAAATATTCTCCATTAGTAGTAGGTGAGAAATGTATGTATAGCTACTAGCTAGCAATGGTTGATGTATATTACTAATTCATTGAATTCAGTCATATTAAGGCATATCCTTAAATTAAAATATCAATTTGTTCAATCTCAAATCTCAATGACGGCTACAGACAGACAAGAATATTATCACAAACAAAAAAAGTAAACAAAAGTCTGAAATTTTCCTGTTTGCTTTGTCTCATATAGAGAATTAAGATCAAATTATATTGATTGGTAGGGAAACTTCCTAGCTTGTAAAAATTTTCATTACACTATTAAAGTTGTAAATAAATAAAATTACTACTATAAGAAGTTACTATATTGACTTTTTATATATGAACGGATTAATCTTCGTAACAAGCCTGATATGATAACTTGAATAATAGAATCATAATTTGTCATAGCTACTTAAATAATTATGGCTCAAAAAGAACACCAGCTATATGTTTAATGCATGCAAGTCGAACCCAGTAATATATAGAAAAGATCATATTATATTGATTGAAAGGGAAGCTTCCTAGATAGCTAGGAGTTTTAAGATAAAAAAAAGTTCATTATTTGAGTCTTAAAGTTGCAAAGAAAATTACTACTATAGGATATTTTCCATGAGTTTAAGTTTTGCATTAATTGGTATATTTATTTTTTATTTATCACTTGGTTAAATTGACTTGTATAACCGATTAATCTTCATGACAAGTTCACTACATATGATAATTTGAAAAATAGATTAATAATTTTTCATACCCACTTATAATTTAATTATTATTTTTTCCATATAAGCGACTATATTGTTTTTTTTGTTCAACCTCTAGAAAAGCTCTCAATTTTTTTTCGCTTCTTTAATAAGTTGAACCCATCGCCAGTACGACAGTAATAAAATTGAAAAAAACATTTATGTGGAATTCTTTGTCAGCTTCTTTGATATTATCACACGTGCTTTGATTTTGCCCTATTAAAATAGAGTAATAAACTCTGTAAGTATAAAACTTTATCCTATTAAAATCTTGGAAGAGAACTATTAAAATCAGATTAATTTTAGGAAAAATTACCTAAAACCACAACATAACTATCTAAACTTCTAAAAATTCCCTCACTTTTTAAAAATTACTTAAATCCCAACATTTCATATTTTTTACTATTTCTGATATGCATGTTAACCCCTCATGTATCTAATGTATGTATCTACTGTGATACAAGCTAATCACATTAGATACATATATCTGCAGTATGTATCTAATGTAATTAACTTTGTGAAAGTTATGTTTAGAAGATATTGAAAGATATTGAGATTTTTAATAATTAATGATAAATATGTTGGTATATATGTAAAATTTACTTAATTTTAATCACTTTGTGAAAGTTATGTTTAGTGGGCTACTATATATCTTTAATTTTCTTGTTCTTGAATATGACAGAAAGAACGTTAAGGGGAATGAACCAAATCCTTAGTCAATAAACGGATTAATTAGTACTACCTTTTCCATCTCAAATTATTTATCATATTTTTTTTACACACTTTTTAAGAAAATATTATCGAAACAAACTTTTGACTATTCTATCTTTATTTATCTATTAATATATATAATCTCTCTTGATTAAATATTTATTCTGTTGAGGTATTTGTAGACTTCAAAAAATTTACTACTAATGATAACGTGGAAGAAAACAATTAATTATGTCATGAACTTTTAAAATGACTAATAATTTAATTAAGATAACTATTTTAAGAATCACAAAAGATGATTTGAGATTGAGAAAGTAAATAAATTAAATATACATAGTCAATGTTTATCTTATTTTCATGAGTCGTACAAAATTGACGAAATTTCTAAAAATACGAAAAGGTATTATATTGGCAGTCACTATTTAGTAGTCAACCTTGTAAAAAGCAAAATTATTTATCTGAGAATAACGTAACTAAAGGATAATATTATTTGGAGTTTGAAATGGCTGCTAGAACGAGCTCTTTTCATTATTTTATTTGTCAACTATCCATTATATATTTCAATTAATTGTAGCTAATGCATAAATTCTTTTTATAATTAATGGACTCTAACCATTAGACACATTTATATATGCTTATAATAACATGATTTAGTTGTTTGAGGCTTTTTTTTTTAGTACATAACTACGTGATAAAAATTGTCTTTGCGTCAAGAATTCCATAAACAAGTCACTTCTACAACAACAACAATACCCAGTGTATTTCCACGTAGTGGGGTTTGGGGAAGGTAGAGTGTACGCAGACCATACGTACCACTACCTCAGGTGAAGTAGAGAGGTTGTTTCCGATGGACCCCCGACTTAGGACCGATAATAGTATAGCAATCATAAAACATAAATACGTACAGTACGCAAAATAATAAACTAACACCGCTATCCACAAGATAATACTACAGCCACAAGATAATACTAAAAACTATATATCCGATATCATAGACATCACTCAACACTACGAACAAGAAACTTCAAATTAAACACCAATAAATAACGCTCCCATACTGTAACCGACACACTCTCACCCCCTAACCCTCTACCCTAATCCGCGTCCACACCTTCTTATCAAGAGTCATGTCCTCTGTAAGTTGTAACTGTTTCATAGCATGCCTAATCACCTCCCTCCAATATTTCTTTGACCTACCTCTACCCCGCCTAAAGCCATCCATAGGCAGTGTCTCACACCTCTGCACCGGAGCTAGCATCAGAGCCCCTCCTCATCACGTACCCGAACCAATGTAACCGTATTTCTCGCATCTTGTCCTCCACCAAAGCCACCCCCACCTTCTCCCGAATAATCTCATTCCTCACCCTATCTTTCCTGGTATGACCACACATCCTCATCTAATTATCTAATAACATGTACATGCTAAGCTATGATACGCATTACAATAACTAACTTACTATAATACAATATGTATCGACCGGTCAATAATCTATCTTTTTATACTATTAATATATTTACATTATAGTTATCCAAATTCAAGACAAATTAAATAGGAGAAAGTCACAAGAAGTAAAAGCTCCCAACAATGTGAAGAACTTTTAGGTACATTTAGAAAAAGTAAAAAGAGATTCCTTCTTAATGAAGATATATAATTACATATATAATTGGTAGGAAATCTTCAACGTTGTGATGGCTACTCCACATGTTTCTTGTGATTGATAATTTTTTTTATATGTTAACTATATATGTTTTCCATTAGTTCACAGACTCAGCACTTATATATACACTACTAACATATATGTTCCATCCATGCACCAATGTTCTATTTACTTCTCGACGTAAATTAAAAATAAATTAATGAAGACTTACCCTTCTCACTTCGATTATTTTGCACTCCATGATCTTAAAATCAACAACATATATACTCAGTGTATTTCCACAAAATAGGATCTGGGTAGGGTAAAGTGCACGCAGTCCATACCATTACCTTAGATGAAGTAGAAAGATTTTTTCCGATAGACCACCGACAAAGACAACTAAAGTATAGCAAACAAAGAAACAAAAATCATAAAAACAGACACCAAAAAGGAATAGCACACCACTAAATAATAAAAGAAACCAACACCCAGAATACAACTATAAACTACCAATTCGGAATCATAAATATTAGCAAAACACCATAAACAAAGAAGTAGCAGACACACGCATACAATGGCAGAGCCACATTGAATTCAGGGGTTCATCCGAACCCCTTCGTCGGAAAATTATACTATTTTTACATGGTCAAAAATATTTTTATGTATATATAGTAGATGTTGAACCCCCTTCGACTAGTCCGTATATTTACTTCTGAACCCCCTCAATGAAAATTCTGGCTCCGCCACTGCACGCATACCGCTATGACTATAGGCACAAAACTTAAAACTCTAACAAAAATTCTTGAATTTTTACTTTAAAATAGTTTTCAAATATGTTTATAATTTATTCAAATCTTATATTAGAAGGCTAGGGCAGGAGCAGGGATAGGAGTGTGGGGATGTAAAAATATTCTCTAGTAATACTTGTAATACACTTCAAAATCGATAACTTCGATTACTGAATTTGACTGTCTCTAATCTGTTCTTAATTACAAAATACTAAATGTTAGTAATAAGTTTGCTAGGTTTTCATCACTCTTATCATGCATACGTAATGTCTTACGTGAGTTTCAACTCTAAAACATTTACCTAATTGCCAAATATAACGTTTATAAAATTCGGAAAGCGTGAAATGTCCTTTACGTTGTTACTTTATTTAGTTGTGTAATCCGGCAAAAAACTACTAACTTATTATTAATGTTTAATTAAACTGATCAATAATAGAGACTTATTAGCTTAATTAAGGAAAAAAAAAACACTCTCTTATAAGTCAATTAACTTTATATGAATTAGACGCGAATTCAGAATTAATACAATAGTGTCATCACATCCTCTCCTTCTCAACCTTTGCGCATGCCCACGCGCGGTGGAACTAGTAAGAAAAAAGGGGTTCAATTAAATTACCTTCGTCAAAAAATTATAATATGTATGATAATAAGTTTAATTTTTTTAAAAAAATTAGTATAAACTATCAAATCCCCGCTGTAATTAGTTCATGAAAGTTCCATTTAATTGTTAAGGAGGTAAAAGTCGCTTTAGGTTATAGGTTAAAAGGTAAAAATATCAATTACGTTATAACATTTTTCTAAGCTTTCTTATATAAATTTCTAGATCTTGTCCCTGCCTCTGTCCACATAGGTTCTAAATCTATTAATTTTAATTTTTAAATATTGGTTTTGTCTAATTAAAGTAGCCCAATGGTAACAATTTCACGTACTACTTAAATGCAACCCCAATCATCATCGATTAATTAATTTAACTATAATAAATTTACATGACTTGTTGTACTAAGTAAGTACTCGATACGAATAAATATCAATCCTATTCAAAAATATATTTTAAATCCAAAAAAGAAATAAATAAATTGAATGACACCCTTAAATAATGTAGATAAAAAGTGTCATAAATTCTCTATTAACAAGAATGCAAAACAAGGGAAAAGAAAGACATAAAGGCTAATAGCATAGATGTTTCAAGTTGCAAGGATGCCAAGGAAGAAGTAAAACCAAAAACTTTCCTCATATAATACTCCATTTTATTTTATGCAATACCTTTTGGTTTGACATAGTGTTTAAAAAAAAGTAAGATTTTTAAAATTTATGGTCTAGCTAAAACAATTCTTAGATATTTGCGTGACTTCAAATCATTTCACTAAGATTAAAGGGCAATTTTTACGTTAAATTATTTTTAATTATAGTAATATAACATTCTTTTTTAAACGGACTAGAAATTAAAAAGGAATGTCACATAAAATGGGTCGGTAACAGGGTGGACCTAGGTTTAAAATTGTGGTGCTCTGGCACCCGTTAAACTCGATGTAGAATAGGTATAATTAAATAAGAAATCTATAAAAATTAGTATAATATGGAACAAAGCACCCGTGAAATCAAGAAGATAGCTGGATGCTTTAATTTGAGGCATAACCTTAAAGCTTTTGGCGTCAGTATGTACTCACGATTTCTAAATTGTGAATCTGACACTGGACGGAGAGAGTAGTAATAATGAATAATTGAAAATGAAGGTTTATGAAAGTTGTGATATACTACTATCTTTTAAGGACCTCTCTATTAGCAAGTAGTGCTTTTTAGGTCCATGTGAAATCTCTGCCTAATGTGTATAAGTACCACTCTACATATATTTATTTATACTTCCTCCATTGTTGTTACTGTTAGGGTCCCATTTGCATAAAAGTGCACTTGCAAATCGAAGTCACCATTTCTCTCTTTTTCTCTTTTCAGGTAGGTCCTTTATGACCCCACTAACCGACCATTTACATTTGGTCTATAAAAAATTAATTTCTACCCCACCCTCACCCAATCAGATGCGCGGAGGCAGAATTCATGAGGGGGTTCAAAATCTGAAGAAAAATTCATCAAAGAGGGTTCAACATTTATAATATGTACATAAAAATTATTTTAATCATACATTAATAGTATAATTTTCCGCCGAAGGAAGTTCGGACGAACCCCTATTACTAGGCTGGCTCCGCCTCTGCACCCAACCCCAGTTTCAAAAATATTGTTGAAAGAATTTTTTTTTTAATTTTCCACTCAATTTCGATATCCGTATTGGAGTTCCGACTAATTCAGATCGCGCATTGCAGGATTCATTTTTTTGGAGTGACGCTCCTAACAGAATTTTTATGTACCCAAAACTTCTGATTAAGGATAGAGTAATCTCACCACTACCTCAAACCCGTGTTAGTGAAAGATAAAAAAAAATATTTAACCATGCTCGAAGAGAGGGAGGGTGGGAGTGGGAGAATAACAAAACAAAAATTACTTATTGAGGTATAGATTGTGGTACATGTTAAGTAGGCGTTTAGTCAAACATTAATTCTAAAAAGAAAATTTCATTCTATTTTAGCATTTATGGAGTTGAAATTGAAGATGAAATTAGGTTTAAATATATTATTTTTCTAATGATGTTCATGCTTAAATGTTTCAATATAATATGACTTCAAAAAGTGAAAAACCATGTGTCATAAAACAACTTATAGGTTATTTTCAAAAAAAATTTACTCCCGTTGGATTGAAATTTTTCATGGGTTATTATTCTATTTTTCATATTACATATTAGATTTACATGGTGAAGTAAACTGGATGATGAAAATAATCTATCTATTGTTGGTCAATATATAACGTAAACTACAGTAGAAAACTCTGTTGAAATTATAAGTTAAAATTACATACAGTTAACAAATGTGATTTTTATGTTATAAGCTTATATATATCTTCGACTTAATTATTTTTTTCGTTTGATCTGATAAGCAATTCTTATTATCTCCTATAATATTGGTCCGTTCAACAACAACAAAGGAAAAAGGAAAAGGTTGTTCAATACTTCAATATTATATAAGGAAAATCACCGAAAAAAAATACTGCGAGTTCAATCTTATGAGATTTTTAATATTGAATTCATTATATTTTAAAGTTATAAGTTTATGCCTACTATTTATTTAAATTTTAGTAAATTTATGTTATAACGTCTATAGTTATGAGCCTAGTTGAACATGCACCAAAAATGATACATCGGCTTACAAGTAGGGGCGGAGCCACCTTATGTTTAGGGGTTCATCTGAAACCTCCTTCGACAAAAAATAATACTATTTATACATGGTTAAAATTATTTTTTATGTATATATCATTGATCTTGAGCCCCCTTCGTCTAGCTCGTGTGCCTAGTTCTTTCAATTTTGAACTCCTTTAATGAAAATTCTGGCTCCGATATTGCTTACAAGTAGTGGTAGCTTATACATTGGCATTATGGAATATTAAACTGAATTAAAGCTAAGAAAAAAAGAAAAGAAAACATAGGCAATGAATCATATTCTTTTTGGAAACATAGGTATCTAGGCTTTAGTGTTTCTAGTTCATATAATTATTCTTCTTCAACTTTTATGAAATTTTGATGCCAATTGCCAACGAAACACGTTATTATGTTTTTTTTTTTCTTCATTAAAGTCGACCTGGGATTTTGTTTTTTCAAAGTTATTTCTATAGTGCAATTATTTAATCAATTCATGTGTGTAAAATGTTATGTTTGCCTTGTCTTAGCTATATGTATGTACTTCCACTATGTAATTACTTTTTCCATGTCTGTCCTGATTAATTAAATGCTTTATCCTTAGTTCATTAACCTAGTTCCAATAAACTAGGACTTGTTTATGAATTAAAAGGAGTTTTTTTTTTTTTCTATGTTTTACCCAAGATAATATTGTAATTGTATTTCACAAAAATCATTTTTTGATTCATGATCTCGACATGTCGTGGTTTTTTTTTTACGGTTATTAGTAGTTTGTCTGCGATAGATTACCATATGCTTCATCAGGTGGTTACCCGAGAAAAATTTTTAGAATTTACTTCAACAACTATACACCCATATATGTAACAACTTCAACGTGCTACTTACAACTTAATTATGTATAGTACGTTATATATATATCAAATTGAAATTAGCGAGTTCAGACGTATATATACATAGTATTGCTTGAATAAGAATTCTTTTGAATACTTTTCAAAAATAAAATTCTTCGTTGGTTTAACAAACGACTAGCAATTGATTATTCGAACAATTGATGGACCATATTGGTGAAAGACATACAATAGTAAATGAAATAAAAAATGAATTAAGTACAATTCAAAATATACAAAATTCTTATTGCTAATATATTTGAGGTCGTAATTGAACTCGAAATATATAATAATAGTGACAAAGAAACAACATCTTAGAAAACGAAATGCAATCATAAGGTATCAATTAATACTTCCAAAATTAAGGGAAAATTTTTAAAATGGAAAAGAAGGGTAAAATAGGAATATCCCAACAAATGTTGATTGCCTACCACAAACTTTTAAGTCATAGTATCACTAGCAATAAAAGCAATAAGATTTCAATTGAGACTTAGGGCTAAGGGCAAAATGGAGGTCCCCTACCCCCTACAAAAAGAAAGATATTAATTTATTTTTTTGTTTAAACCACCCGGTGTCCGGTACCCCGCTTTTTAGGAGTCCGACTATATTCGGATTCGCCCCGCGTCGGGCCCCATTTGGGGGAGAGAGCTCCCAACAGAGTGTTTGTCCATACCCAGGATCGAACCCTCGATCTCTGGGTAGGTTGGGGCAGCGACTTTCCGCTGCGCCACCACTGTTGTTGGTTAGAAAGATATTAATTTAATAAGTTATAATATATTTCTCTTTTTTAAACTTAATGGTTTTTTTTTTATATTACTAACTGATTTTAATTCAAATAGTTTAGGTACATTTATAAGATCACAAGATTAACAAAAACGTCTTGATACAATCAGGGGCGGAGCCCTCCCCTCGGTAGGGGGTTCAAACTCCTTCGGAAAAAAAAAATACAGTACAATTTATACAAGATGAAAATTAATTTTTATTTATTTATAGTAGGTGTTAAACTCTGTTCGACTAGGTTTTCTTTAAATATTGAACTTCTTGGTTGAAATCATAGTTTCGCCTCTGAATACAATACACATAGACATTCAGTAGAAATTTGAGTCACTGAGAAATGTTTTATCGAAAGCGTTATACGGGTTAAATTGTGATGGATGCTATTCGAAATTATCAAAAAAAAAATAAAAAATCTTAAATTAGATGATTAAAATGGAAGGAATATAAAACAACAACTAATATAACGTGGCTTTCTCATCATAAATAAGACCTTTCACCAACATGGCAAAATGGTGGGACTCTATTTTTAATTCATTGATCTTCATAGATCTTTTAATAGTTATTATGGTCTCTATAAGTACCCACTCATGGGGTTTCTTTTTTTTTTTTTTTTTTTTTTTTGGGTATTACTATTAATGCGTATGTTGAATTTTATAAATTCTTATCCTGATTATACTCTACAAATTACAACTGTGTTTTTCGTTTTCTTTTTTTAACCTAGCATCAAAATAATACACATGACTTTGGTCCATAAATAAAAGAAGTTAAAAACGTAAGGACGAAAGGTGACTTTTTATTTCATACATTTAGTGGATTGATTGTGTTGAGCTAATAACATTTTATAGCGTAATTTCTTTTTTTAAAATGACGATATATATATATATATAGTTAAAATCATAATCTTTACGTGTTAAAAAGACATAAATCCCACTGAATTAGTACCTTTAATACTTTCATGCATGTAAATACTTAAAATAGGAGTATTTAATTTGCAGCAGGAATTCAACTATTTAATTAAAGGTGGTCTAAACACGAAAAGCATTGAATTAGGTCTCTCTTTTTACATATTAAAATCACTTGATTCTCTCAGTTGCATTGTTATGGCACTATACGTTTTTTTTTTTTTTTTTTGAGGGGAAATAATAATAATTAAACAAATAGGGTGTATTAATTTATTTATTCTCCGGTCGTCGTTTGTCGAACTGTATTAACGACTATAATTAATTAAGTTGCTTATTAGCGACTGTATATTTTCAATCAATACTTACTGTTACAATTCGTAAGTGACAGTAAGTACCGAAAAAAAAATACTTCCTCCGTTCCATTTTACCCGTCCCAAATTAGGATGACATAACTATTAAAAAAATAATGATTAGTAATGTAATTTTACCATTTTGCCCCTTTTAATTGTGTCTTGTTGTTAGTTTCAAATTCCAATATTGATGGATGGTCAATACCAAAGCACCATTTATATTCTTAATGATACTTCTCTTTGCAACATTTTTCAAGAATACTAATAACAAAGAGTAAGCAATTACACTAAGGATATAATAAGAAAAAAAATTGTCTTGTCTTGATAAGTAAAAAAGGACAAGTAAAATGGGACATCAAATTAAAAAATTTTGGACGGATAAAATGGGACGGAGGGAGTAATTATCACTGTATCTATGGTTTAATTTTTTGAGATGAAGAAAATTTAGGAGAATCCTCATACGCATTGAGCTAACTTCGCCCGGTTGCGGAGTCAGGATTGAGACCAAGGAGATTCACAGGTGAACATACGAACTAATCGAAGGAGGTTCGGATGAACCACCTACCTTATATATAGCTCCGCCCCAATGATATCATGTCACATGTCAAAAATATTATTTTACTACGTTGAAGGGACTAGAACCTAATCAAATGACAACATGATTCAGCATGAGTTTGATTTAATTAACTTCTTAAATTTCATATTCAATCACTGTATATACGGCCATACGCCGAAATAAAAAAATCATTAAACGCGTGAACCATTAATAGTAAAAATGTACTTATTGCATTTAATTCATATACTCTCTATTACCAAAAAAAAAAAATCATATATTCTCCATCCAATATAAGGGAGAAAATTCCTTCTCTGATATCTTCCAAATTAAATATTACTCTTTGCTTTTCCAATCCAGTTTGAAAAATAGAGATTTTTAAATTTAGAAACTGTTTAATTTAAAATTTTCGAGCATATGCTCTTTTAAAAATGTCGTCGTTAGAATGCATGTCGAAGATCATAAATTCTAAAGTAAATTTTGGTATAGAATGAAAACAAAATAATTCATTCCTAAATTTTTAATTCAATTAGGATCAGCACATGTAATTTCTTTTTTTGGAAATTCCAAGAAATCGCTAGACAAGTATTATGTGATGAACTCGACTGAGAAGAGATCTAACATCATTGCTCTATTTTTGTGTAATATTTTGCAAACTACAAATAGACCAGATGAGGAGAGATCCCTGACGATTGAAAAAAGGACCGGTGAGAGGAGATCCGTGATATTAGTGCCCTACTCTAATGCAATAGCTTGCAAATCACATAAAAAATATTAATCACACTAAATAAGTTATGTGAAACGAGCACGACCGAGAAGGGACAAGTGATGGCTAATCCCTGACATCCCTTCCACTACACCAACTCAATCGATCGAAAAAGGATCCGATCGGATATAATTCATGAACCCCCTTACGAATTATTTACTGCTACACCTACTCAATCATTCTCGAGGTCGAAAGAAAGAACTTGTTTAGGAGTAAATATATGTGGCAAATTCCACCAAGAGAAGCCAAGAAAAAGGGAAAAGACATCGTTTTCATCCCAAACTATACAATAAAAGTCAAAGTCATAGCTAAACTAAGTGATACTTTTCACACCATGTAAAGCATTATACCACTTGCATGTGGTGTGGTGTATTACACGCGCCTGCCACGTCAGCATAATATCAAAAAAATAATAAAAAATATCAAAACCTCCTTATTATTTTTAATTTTGTTATTTATAATAGTAGGTCACTAATATAGTTTAGGTGTGATCTAGACTTTTCTTGTATAGTTTGGGGTGAAAACGGTCCTTTCTCCCCCAAGAAAATTTTTACAACAGTTACCATTACCACATCCAGTTAACCCATCAACTCAGTTAAAGTGATAAAATGAAAAAAATCTCACATCACAGGTTAAAAAAAAAAAAAATCAAAAGGAGCCAAGGTATGTGGGGTGGTGAAAACAAGGTAAATCAAAATTTAAAATATTTCAGATTCTGCAGTACTTTTACACTCATTGATTTCATAAATAGACAACAGATACAGCTGGAATTGTACACTTGTGTCTCTTCTTCCATCTCCACCCTACATTTGCCCAATAAATAAATAAAAATTCCTCCGTTTCATTTTAATTATTCAACGTTCAAAAAATAGTTATACCATATCACTTTACAATAATAATGTCGAAACTTATTATAAAAATACAAAAAAAAAATTAAGAAATAAATTAATAATTTTTTTATTTTTTTATTTATGATTCTTTATGCACTAAAGCGAAAAATGGACAATTAAAATGAGACGAAGAGAGTAACAATAACTCAATCAACCACCAATAAGGGTTGTGGTGCAGTGGATGAGACTGCTCCACTCTTAATAAGAGGTTGAGGGTTCGATCCTAGGTATGGAGAAAACTCTGTTAGGAGTGTTGTCACTTTAATAGATCCTGTAATGGGCGATTTAAATTGATCGGACTCCAATGCGGAATGAAAAAAAAAAAAAAAGGCTCAATCAACCATCCTTGAAGATTCCTTCACTTTTTCCCCCACCCACCCCTTCAAATCCCCCCACCCCCACCCCTACGCCCTCTACCCCATATCCCACCCACTTGTTTATTTTTTTTTTTCACTCTTGCTACCTTTTTGTGCCTTTAAATCAACCCACAATCTCAAAGATCATTCCTTCCTCTTCTCCCTCTTCTCCTCCCTTTCCCATTTGCTTACTCTTTTGAGTTTTCTCCTCCTTTTTAGTTTAAAGATCCAATCTTTTCTCCATTTCTCCCCATTTTACCCCCCAACTTCTCCCTTTTTACTCTTCCCGGCCAAAATCCATTCTGGGTTTTAAGTCTTTTTGCTTGAAACCCATTCAAGATCCAACCTTTTGTGTTCTCTTATTAGCTAAAATCCATCAAAGATCCAATTTTTACCCCTTATTCTGCCCATTTTACCCTCTAAAATTTCTGGGTTTTTAGTCTTTTCCGCTAAAACCCATTAAAGATCCAAACTCTTTTTTATACAAATTTGTGAACCAAACACCAAGTTAATGCTATATAGAAATTTATTCATGTTCAAGATTCATGTCTCCAGTTCTTAGTGAAGTCCTTCGTTCTGGTTATATAATTAGTTCTTCACTTAGACGCAGAACCCATCTTGTTCAATCTTTTTCTGTTTGTTTCCTTTACTGGTTTTACTGTTTCTCAGAATTATAAAAAATCCTAATCTATAGTTCTTTTTAGTAGTACTACTTTATTATTATATTCACCTAGCATAGCCTTCTTTTTATTTTGCGTACGTATATATATATATATATATATATATCCGCGACAGCTTTAGCGCACCAGACAGACAGACCCTGATGGCTACTTCGAGTGGAAATTCATCTCAAATTCAGACTAATTCAGGTTCTGAAGAGGTGTTAATGGTGGTTGATGAGAGGAAGAGAAAGAGAATGCAATCGAATCGCGAATCAGCAAGGAGATCAAGAATGAGAAAACAAAAGCATCTTGATGATTTAAATGGTCAAGTAACACAACTGAAGAAGGAAAACAGTAACATCCTCAACAGCATCAATGTTACAACACAACAGTATTCTAATGTTGAGGCTGAGAATTCTGTGTTAAGAGCACAAATGATGGAGTTAACTCAAAGGTTGCAATCTCTTAATGAAATCCTTAATTACATCGACAACAATAATAATAACAACAACATTAATAATAATAATAATGGGGGTTTTGAGATTAATAATTATCATCAAGATGATTTTCAGATTAATCCATGGAACATGATGTATGTTAATCAGCCAATTATGGCTTCTGCTGATATGCTTTATCAGTATTAGTTTTTTTTTTTTTTTTTTTAATTGTTGTTGTTGTTGTCATGGTGGTGTAATGTTCAATTAATGGTGGTGGTTGTTTATTTTTATTAGTATCTTTATTATTGTTATTTGGTTATGTGGTTATTATAATTAAGAAGTATTAGCAGTAAGATTTGAGTTATTACAAGTACTATTAGAATGAGTTTAATGTGAAAACAGTCAAAGAGGATGAGCTTGACTGATATTTGGGCATGTAAAAAAGGGGTCATGTGTTGATATATTATTGGAATGAATGGTTGTCAATGAATTGTGTTTTTTCTATTTTTTAATAAATGCAAGTTGTTTCTTTGTCTACTATATATTCCTTGTTTTTTTTATCTTGCTTTTTACTAGTATTTATTTTATTTTTGCTATAAATTCGCCAATTTATTTTTGCTATTTTTAAATGTTTGTATCAAATTAAAGATAATTTGCCATGTGTTTCGTACTTATGTAATTTAGAAATGATTAATTAATATGTATTTTATTTTAATCTATCGTTTAACTGTGATAAATCAGAATGCCAAACACATAAGTTGATTGAATAATTTTGAAGGTTTTAGTGGTCCTCTCTTTTATTACTATAGTTTTAGTTAATTTAGAACTCCTGGACAGGACAAGTTTCATGTACCAAAACCATGTGGTATAATAAATGAAAGACACATGCTTAATTCAAAATCTTGCAGTCTCCTGTTTCCTTTTTTATTTTTAAAGTAGCATTTTGTATTCTGTATTTATATTGAAGTTCGATTAAATATCAAAACATTTTATCATTGAGTAAAACTTTTCTTGTCTAACAGCACTTTCATGTTCGTAACTTAAATTTTGAACTCTCTAAATATGAAAGAGTACGTACCGCTCCATCATATTCTCGACAAACAGATGAGTATCTTCTCAAATCAAATATCGATTTGTCATATTTACCAAATCAATTAATTCAAAGTTACTTAATTGTATTGCATGAAATTCCGAGAATAAATAATTTATTTACCTACGTATACAATTTTTGTTTTCACTTGGGTTGTAAATCTATTTATTGACTAGTCAATTAAAATCATATAAAGAAGTAGTAAAACATTTTTCTGGCTGAGTTACTATGATTGCTTAGTTGGTTCTACTCATTGAATATGTGTTCTAAATTAATTTAATTTCTAAATAATTCCTCTTGCGTTTTTAAGTCTTATTTCTTTTTGCAAGCTTAGTGCACAAGTTATGATATTAAATATAATCTACTTTTTTTCCTTAAGAAATTTAGCTGCTGCCAGCTTCTAATTACCATCATTAAGCTTAGGATGCCAAAGTAAAGCAAAAGTTAATTAATCCTTTCTTCAACAAACATTACGTCTTACTGATGGAAAAGTATTAATAAATAATAATGATGATTAGTGCCTTGAAGATGCAATTAGTTAATTCAGAATTTAAGAAAAGGTTAATTTGCATTTTTGATCCACGATCATTGATAATTCTAATTTAAATCCTTATAATATCTGATTAAACACATTTAATTCTCAATTAATTGAAGTGTGCACATTTGATCTATTGCTTGTGAATTTTAAACAAATAAACAAGAATTATTAATTGTTCCATGCACTATTTAATTACTCATATATTATTATGTTAACATGTATTGTTACTCCATAATCAAGCGCAATAATATAATCTTGAAAATAATCAAACACATTTCTTGTTTATAGAGATCGAAAACACAAATTCTGATTTTACTGTAATTTAAATGTACTATCAAACTAAATTAAATTAAAAAGGGCAAATGAACAAGATTGTGACACGTGTCCTGCCGTTAGTAAGAAAGGTATATATATATATGCACCTTTTCATTAATGATAACGGTATATTTGTACCTAAAGCATGGCGGAGGGTATATATGTACCATTTATTAAAGTTCAGGGTATATATGTATCTTTTCATTGACGGGGGCATATCGGTACCATTTATTAAAGTTCAGGGGTATATAAGTACATTTTCATTAACAACAAGGGTTTATTTATACCTAAAATATGACGGAGGATATATCTGTACCATTTATTAAAGTTGAGGAGAATATTCGTACTTTTAATCTAATAAATTAGAATTGTTTGACAAACTACCAAGCTTAACCATGGTAAACTATTTTCTCAAATTTGAGAGTTAAACTCTAACCCTAATTGAAATAATTATAGTCCGTGGTTAAATTCTTTTAATTAATCAAATAAATATGGCTCATTACATTATACCATGTGTCAAAATTATAATGTTGTATTTTGAGGAAATGGAGGGGAGCCAAACTCATATTAAATAATGTTTCTTTGTTAATATTATGCTACTGAAATGATGAAGCATGTGGGCACCATTAATTAAAAGAGGGATCACTTCAAATTAATTAAGAAATTATGGAGGGATCCCTAACTATACTTTATAAACCAGCTAAAAGCTATGGAGATTAATAAATAACCAAAAGTTTTCATCTAATTAAGCTAAACCAAAGCTTCTTTTTTAAATTCTAAATTATGTTCAAGAAAAGTTGTTGGTTGGAAGGCATTGTAATAAAATGCAACCAATAAATTTATAAGAGAAGTGGACCGGAACATTAAGAGATCTTTTGGCAGAGTGTATTAAAAAAAAAGGAAATTTTACATATATACCGACATGTTTATTTTTAATTACCAAAAATTTCAACATTTTTCAAAATCTCCAAAAATCTCAACATTTGACCTCTGATGATACAAGTTAATCACATTAGATACATACTGCTGATACATGTGATTAACTCGTATCATACATTAGATACATGTAGGGTTACATTAGATACATGTAGGGTTAACTTGTATCTCAGAAATAGTTCCAACTATGAAATGTTGGGATTTATGTAATTTTTCAAAAATCGAGGGATTTTTAGAAATTTTGAAAGTTATGATGGTTATTTATGTAATTTTTTGTAAAAAAAATAACGCATATATTAGCTTTATGCATGTACTTCCTCCGTCCAAAATTACCCATCTCAAATTGAGATGAACATTGATTAAGAAAAATAATTAATAATATGGCTAGTTTATCATAGTACCCCTATTAAATGATGTTTACATTTTAATTTGAAGAAAAAATAATTAATGCAAAGGGTAAAACATAGAAAAAAAAATTGTCTCTTCTTGATTAATAATAATAAAAAAAAAGTAAAATGAGAAATCAAATTAAGAAATTTGGGACGGAGAGAGTATTATATGTGTCTTGTTTGATAGATCTAGGGATGTATAAATAATTAGAAAAAATGAATTAATAATAATGACCGAATTTAATTTTATTAATTTATACCATGCAAAATGGGTAAAATTGAAAGTTTTGTGTACACAAAAGCTGTACGATTCCTTAATAATGTTATATCTATATACGTTCTATGTTTCTCAGATTTGTATTTGTGGAATTACACCGAACATATTATTTATCTTATTTTGTTTAATCTTATCTCCTAAGACACAAATGATTCAATTAATATTCTAATCATATCATGATATCAATAATATTGACAATCCAACTGCATTACGCCACGTAAATGGGAATATTTTCAAACATGATTTTATGTGATATGCATAAAAAGACAATCTTCAAGAGTTAGGTTAGGTAATATGATAGTGAAATGTTTTATATGAAAAATTTTGTTGCCTTTCATGCTTAATTTTCTGAAGTTGGTGAGATGTATGTGAAAAAATTAAAATCTTTTAATTGCCCAAACCAAACTCAAGCATATTCCTTCTACTAGAGGTGCATGGTCCGTGTCAGCACGGGCCCAATCCTATAAATATTTTTTATCACTAAAATTTAATATTGATGAGATACAAACATAAATGTACATTGATTTAATTACATATTATTAATTCTGATATATAAATGACTTATAATAATTAATTAGGGGTAATATAGTAAAAAATATTATTAATTCTAATGTATAAATGACTTATAATAATTAATTAGGGGTAATATAGTAAATCACGGAACAATTAGGGGTAATATAGGCAGACATATCAACTATTTTTTTAATTAAATATTATTAATTTTTTAATACATAAATGACTTATAATAATTAATTAGGGATGATATAGTAAAATCATGGTTAAAGAAGCTGAAACAAACGTTATAAATATCTATTTTTTAAATTAAATATTATTAATTCTAATATATAAATGACTTGTAATAATTAATTAGGGGTAATATAGTTAAAAAATATTATTAATTTTAATATATAAACGACTTATAATAATTAATTAGGGGTAATATAGTAAATCACGGAGCAATTAGGGGTAATATAGGCAGACATGTCATCTATTTTTTAAATTAAATATTATTAACTTTTTAATATATAAATGACTTATAATAATAATTAATTAGGGATGATATAGTAAAATTATGGTTAAAGCAGTTGAAACAAACGTCATAAATATCTATTTTTTTAATTAAATATTATTAATTCTAATATATAAATGACTTATAATAATTAATTAGGGGTAATATAATAAAAAAATATTATTAATTCTAATATATCAATGACTTATAATAACTAATTAGGGGTAATATATAAATCATGGAGCAATTAAGGGTAATATAGTAAATGACGAAGTAGTGGTCGAAACCAAATGACTTATAATAATTAATTAGGGGTAATATAGTAAAAAAATATTATTAATTCTAATATATAAATAATTTATAATAATTAATTAGGGGTAATATAGTAAATTACGGAGCAATTAGGGGTAATATAGGCAAACATGTCATCTATTTTTAATTAAATATTATTAATTTTTAATACATAAATGACTTATAATAATTAATTAGGGATGATATAGTAAAATCATGATTAAAGCAGCTGAAACAAACGTCATAAATTTCTAGTTTTTAATTAAATATATTAATTCTAATATATAAATGACTTATAATAATTAATTAGGGGTAATATAATAAAAAAATTATTAATTCTAATATATAAATGACTTATAATAATTAATTAGGGGTAATATAGTAAATTACGGAGCAATTAGGAATAATATAGTAAATGACGAAGCACTGGTCGAAACCAGTGCAGGCAGACATGTCATCTATTTTTTAATTAAATAGTATTAATTTTTTAATACATAAATGACTTATAATGATTAATTAGGGATGATATAGTAAAATCACGGTTAAAGCAGCTGAACAAACATCATAAATATCTATTTTTTAAATTAAATATTATTAATTCTAATATATAAATGATTGATAATAATTAATTAGAGATAATATAATAATAAAATATTATTAATTCTAATATATAAATGACTTATAATAATTAATTAGGAATAATATAGTAAATCACAGAGAAATTAGGGGTAATATAGTAAATGATAGGGGGTAATATAGTATTTTATTTTTTGAATAAAATATTATTAATTTTTAATACATAAATGACTTATAATAATTAATTAGGGATGATATAGTAAAATCACGGTTAAAGCAGCTGAAACAAGCGTTATAAATATCTATTTTTTAATTAAATATTATTAATTTTCTATAAATGACTTATAATAATTAATTAGGGTAATATAATAATAAAATATTATTAATTCTAATATATAAATGACTTGTAATAATTAATTAGGAATAATATAATAAATTATGAAACAATTAGGGTGTAATATAGTAAATAATGGGGGTAAAAAAGTAAATTCACGAAGAGGTGGTCGAAACCACCTCTTCTATATAATAGAAATAGAAAAGAAAAGAAAAAGGAAAAATAACTTATAATAATTAATTAGGGATAATATAATAAAAAATATTATTAATTCTAATATATAAATGACTTGTAATAATTAATTAGGGATAATATAGTAAATCACAGAGCAATTAGGGTGTAATATACGGTTAAAGCAGCTAAAAGAAACGTTATAGATATATATTTTTTAATTAAATATTATTAATTCTAATATATAATGAATTATAATAATTAATTAAGGGTAATATAATAAAAAATATTATTAATTGTAATATATAAATGACTTATAATAATTAATTAGGAATAATATAATAAATTATGGAGCAATTAAGATGTAATATAGTAAATGATTTGGGGTAATATAGTAAATAATGGGGGTAAAAAAGAATCTACGAAGAGGTGGTCGAAACCACCTCTTCTATGTAATAGAAAAAAAAAATAACTTATAATAATTAATTAGGGATAATATAATAAAAAATATTATTAATTTTTAATATATAAATGACTTGTAATAATTAATTAGGGATAATATAGTAAATCACGGAGCAATTAGGGTGTAATATACGGTTAAAACAGCTGAAACAAACGTTATAAATATCTATTTTTTTAATTAAATATTATTAATTCTAATATATAATGAATTATAATAATTAATTAAGTGTAATATAATAAAAAAATTATTAATTGTAATATATAAATGACTTGTAATAATTAATTAGGAATGATATAATAAATTACGGCGCAATTGAGATGTAATATAGTAAATAATTTGGGGTAATATAGTAAAGGGAAAAGGCATCGTTTCCACCCCAAACTATACCCGAAAAGTCGAAGCCACACCTAAACTATACTAGTGACCTATTACACGCCTAAACTATAAAAAAGTGAAACTATTTACACCCTGTCAGGCTACCACCACTTGCATGTGGTGTAGTGTGTTTACACGCGCTGCCACGTCAGTAAAAAGTATCACTTTTTTATAGTTAAGGTGTGTAATAGGTCACTTATATAGTTTGGGTGTGGATTCGACTTTTCGACTATAGTTTGGAGTGGAAACGATGACTTTTTCCTTAATGTTTTTAGCCATTTACTTTTGTTATTTAATAGGCTGGACGCGCCTAAAATAAGTGTAACACACGCGCCTTAGAATGGGGGTTGCGGGGAGGTAATAATATCACTTTTTTATAGTTAAGGTGTGTAATAGGTCACTAGTATAGTTTAAGTGTGACTTAGACTTTTCGGGTATAGTTTAGGGTGGAAACAATGTCTTTTACCTATAGTAAATGAAGAGGTTGTCGAAACCACCTCTTCTATATAATAGAAATTCCACTTTATATTCCGATTTACTTTTTAATCCACTAGTTGTCATTTAGATAATAAAATCATTTTATTTTGGTTTTTATTTTGTGTGTGCGTTGATCCTTTTCAAAATAATTGGTCATGTTTGAGTCATTAGACATTCATGATCGGTCGGCCCAAATAAATTTCATATTATGGTCATTTCATAATTTGGGTCATTTTGATTCAAGTAGTTCAAATGCAGTTCATGTATCATATTGATACAATTCATATACCATACTGATACAGTTCGTAAAAAAAATAAAACAACAAATTTCTGGGTAAAAATTGTATTATTATTATATAGAATATGTATTTTTTAATATGATGCGCATAGAATTTGTATCGTTATTGTATAAAACATATATATGTAGAAGATGCATATACAAATTATATATTTATTCTATAGACTACATATTTATATAAGATATATATCAAATTTATATTAATATACTATATATATAAAACTGCCATCAAATAATTAAAAAATGAAATTAAAATTCAATGCTATTTTTTGTGTCAATAATTTCTCCCAAAGTGTTGTTGATGTCCTTTTCGATGATTAAATTCATGGAGAACTTTTTATAAAATTTGTTTTTAAGTGATTAACATGGGGCCCATTTTTGTGGAGGGAATTTAGCACTTTTGGTCCCCCAAATATTGACACATTCATATTTTGGTGCTTGTGATTTCTAATTAAGCAACTTTATCTCTAATTGTGCATGTTCTCAGATTTATCACAAACTATTAAGAGCTAAACCATTCAATTATCGATATATTATGTTAAATCTGTCTTCCTATAACTCCATATATATAATCTAAATATTGCGTATTTTCAATATAAAGGAATCAAAACACATTTTAATCAACTGAAGGTTACACGTGTTTAGCTAAGTATAATATAGGAATAACCCTTGTTAAAATCACATTAATCTCTGAAATTTGAATTGTTGAAGTGTTCGCTTTTTAGATTATTGCTAATTAATAAGCTAGGACTTGGTTATAAAGCAACAAATTAATGGAGATTGTCAATCCAATTAAGGATCAAATGAACAAAAATTCTATTGGCTCAAAAAAATTAAAATCTAAATTGAAGCATTGTTAATTAAATAATGACAGCATCAGCTTCAATGGATGCAGGAGTTAGTTGGATATACCTCATGATAACAACAATTTGATTAAAATTAAAGTTGGAAATAGACTTTATAAATACTAGAGGGATATCTAATGATACTTTCTAATTATGACACTTTGGCCCATACAGGTTTAGTCTAAATTGACTATGACCTAAGCACTTTTAAGAAAGACAAAAGAAATTAAATGTGTTTAGATGAAAGGTATATAAAGAGGAGAAATTATCCACTATAATTGTGGAAATTTTCACACTTTAATAAGTAATTAACATGAGCAAATAAACTATAATTAAATTACAAAGAGTTTATTATAATATTGAGAATTTTAATTTTATAATCAAACTGTGGTGTAGTAGTAGCAACATACTAATTACTTCTTCATCTTTAATAAGGGATCTACGATATGAGCCTTGTTAGTCGTTGGTATGACATCACCTTTATTAGGTAACGTTTTAGTCCAAATATAAAACTTTTTGACGTAAATTCAAATTTAATCGGCTACATGTACATTATATATGCAAATGAAATCTATGGTAGTCATTTTCGTGATCTCAGGCAACATCATTATTAGTGAGGCCCTAATTAAATTGATATAAATGACTTTACAAAAGCTTAAAACAGCTGTGGAGATTAATTAAATATTAAATGTTCATGCAAGAGCAAGAGCAAGATGGATATTTCGATCAAACAAAAAAGATTAACATTTGAAATCAACAAACATTTAATTAAGCTAAAGTAATGCTTCTTGTTCAAGCAAATTTATCTGGTTGGAAGGCATGATAATGACATGCAACTATAGTTTATTATTATTTTTATTTTTAAAAAAAGTTGTTCTAATGGAGAAAAAAAAAGGGATGGACTACATGCAAAACATCATTAATGACCTCATTGGTTTAATTAACTTTTGGGCAAACAATATAAATCACGATAGCTTGGTGCTTAATTATAAAAAAAAATCATGATATTTTACATAATGACTGAAAAATTCGATCTTGGATCTGTCGAGATACATAATTAACTCCAGATACATCCAACAAAGATACACTTTTTCCTTTGTAAAGATACACAATTAGCTCTCAATACATTTTTTTCGATTTTGGGTCTGTCGAGATACATAATATATTCGACGAATATATATTTTTTCTTTTGTAAAGATACATAATTAGCTCTCGATATTTTTTTTTTTTTTGGAATTTTAGATCTGTCGAGATACATAATTAGCTCCCGATACAGCCAATAAAGATACATAATTAGTTGAAATTTTTATAGTTACTTTGTAAGGGTGAAGATTTGTATAAATATGATAAGTTAAAGGTGCATGTTTATATTATTTTTTCTTAATTTTTTTCCTAACAAGGTTTACTACTCCCTCCACCTTATTTTAATAGTCACTCTTTTTCTTTTACACTCTTTAAGAAAAACATAAATACAAAATATAGCCGTATAAATATTAAATTATTCCTATTTATTAAATATAGATATTATTTCAAAATTCTTCTGAGTCTAATCATGCCTCTATGGACACGAATGCTCTATTTTTATTATACTATCATTATCATATCATAAATATTGAGGACAAATTACAGCATGACACGTAGAAGGGATTATTCGACATGATATAATTATGTGAAGTAAATTAAAAGGGTCCATTAATCTTTCATAAGTTCAATTAGGTACTATGTATGTCAATGATAAAATGTTTAAATCACATCCCAATACTGAAAAAACCCTTTATGCCTTTCTCTTGTTACATTACTAATGGAGTGTGATTTAGGTAGTGACCTCAAATATCTTTTTTTTTATTGATAAAACTCTAGGATTGAGTTAATGAGTACATCACGTGTTCGATTGTATTCAGTAATTTTTGTTTAAATCTTATATTTGTATTAATATATTCGTTGAATGTGTACAAACTATTAATTTAAAATATAATAACATAGTAGGATTAAAAATCGAACTCATGTAAACTTCAAATCCTGACTCCAACTCCGTAGGAACAAACCCAAAGTACACATTGCGTCCTTTTCACTTTAATTTCCAATTTAATTTTACTTTTACTCAAATCTTTATGTTAGCTATGTTCTTTGTGAGGTTAGTATCCACTACTTTCTTTCTACTCAATCAAGTCTTATTCTACTTGATACTTTATATTTGGAGATTGAGAGCGGGGCAAAGAATAAGATATACCGTATCTGAATTTCAACCATATAAAATTTTAATATTGTGTTAGAAGCTAAGACTTTGTTAATTTTAATTCTAAGGGAAAAAGTATTGTTTTCACCCCAAACTATACTCAAAAAGTCGAAGTCACACCTAAACTATATTAGTGACTTATTACACACCTAAATTATAAAAAAGTGAAACTATTTACACCCTGTCAGGCTACCACCACTTGCATGTGGTGTAGTGTTTTACACGCGCTGCCACGTCAGTAAAAAGTATCATTTTTTTTTTATAGTTAAGGTGTGTAATAGGTCACTTATATAGTTTAGGTGTGGATTCGACTTTTCGACTATAGTTTGGGGTGGAAACAATGTCTTTTCCCTTAATATTTTTAGCCGTTTACTTTTGTTATTTAATAGGTTGGACGCGCCTAAAATAAGTGTAACACACGCTCCTTAGAATGGGGGTCGCGGGGAGGTAATAATATCACTTTTATATAGTTAAGGTGCGTAATAGGTCACTTATATAATTTAGGTGTGGTTTAGACTTTTCTTGTATAATATGGGGTGGAAATGATGTTTTTTCCCTAATTCTAAACATGTATATTTGAAGTTATTCCAAATGTTTACGCATATAAATTTTTTTTTTAAAAAAAATAAATATACACAAATTAAATGACATCATCAAAATTGAGTATTCGTGCACTTTGTCCCCCTAAAAAGGATAAATTTCCAATTCTGGATTTATTGAGATACATAATTATCTCCCAATATATTCAACGAAAATATTTTTTCCTAGCTTTGTAAAGATACATAATTAGCTCTCGATATATATATTTTTTAATTTTGGGTCTATCGAGATACATAATTAGCTCTCGATACATCCAACGAAGATACATAATTAGTTGGAATTTTGATAATTTCTCTATAAGGGTGAAAATTTATATAAATATAGTAACTTAAAGTGTAAGTTTATGTTTGTTTACCACTATGTTATGTTATGGTACGTATCATAGACAGAATCAATTCGATGTAAGACCCGGGACAGTTGCGGGTGTAGAAATAACAAGATTTTCTTGTGATTATATTTGACCATATATTGCTTAAATAAACTATAAAAGATTATAATCTTGACGTAAGAATACAAAAATCACCTAGAAACTTGAAATCGAAGAGGTATCACTAATGACCCTTTCTAATTATGCTAAAGATTTTGTCGAAATTGACTATCACCTAAGCCCTTTTTACGTTCTCTCTATATACAAGTAAGTGGCACTTTCATAAAGTTTCAAATATCTATGACAACTACATTAAGGGTGTCAAACGGGTCGGCCAACCAACCCGGCCGACCCGGCCCGATTAGCTAATCCAACCCGGGTTTGACCCGGCCTGATTTGACCCGGCCCAGTAAGCCTTAGGATTTTAGGGTTCCGGGTCCTGGGTCGGTTTTTTTGTTAAAATGGGTCCAGTTAACCCGGCCCGGATCAAGCCCGGTCCAGGCCCGTCGGTTAACCGGCCCGGCCCGGGAAAAAATTTGGATTTTGGGCCAAACTAGCCGTTGGCCCAACGGCTATATAGCCATTTTTGGGTCCAAACGGCTAGTTTGGGCCCATTTAATAATTAAAAAAAAAAACTTTAAAAAATATTTTTTAATCTCAAAAAAAATCTATAAATACCCTACAACTTCAAATCATTTTTCACACAATTTTTCACTCTCTCAAATCTCAATTCTCAATTCTCTAATATTCAATATATTTAATTTCTTAAAGTGTTCACTTTAATTTTTTAATTTTCGTTTACAAAGTACGAGCGGAAGTTTCTAAAGTCGCAATCTTCGGATACTTCCAAAATTTAGTATTGTCGTTCCATCTCTTACGTTTAATTTTTATTTATTGTATTAATTGTTTAATATTTAATTTTATTATATTTGTGTATTTTGAATATTTTTAGTTTAATTTAATTTATATTATGGATAAATTAAAAAACCTCGCTGCTAAAGGTGTTAAAATTTTTTGTCCCGGAAGCGGTAATGGTAGTAAAAAGCGAATTACTAGCGGTAGAGGTAGTTCAAGTAATAGATATACCCGTGTGCCTTCGCCTTCGGTACCGCTTGGTACACCTTTTGAGGAAGAAATAGGTGTAGGTGCTCACGATATGGATTATGTAGAAGCTCAGGAAAATTACGGTATAGAAGAAGAAAATGAAGTAGATGCAGTTAATTTAGACGAAGATAATGAAAATATTGCTGAAACACCCGCAGTAGGAGATGCTAACGTTAGATCTGAATCAGTTAATCTCCCTTCCCGTCCTCCCAGTGCCCAAAAACCTCGTAAAAGAACTAGTATTGCATGACAATTTTTTGAACGTATATCAGATATTGAGGTGCAGTGCAATATTTGTCAACAAATATATAAGCATAGAAGTGGAGGCAAGCAAGGGGGTACGGGTACGTTAATGAGACATATAGCTGAAGATCACAAAAGATAGTTAAATATTGCAAAAGGTGGTGGGGATGTTGGTGGGTCAACGCAAACTAGAATGGACCCAACAACCGGTCAAGTAGCGAAAAAGTATAGTAAATTGAGGGACAGAGAAGAAATAGCTAAAATGGTAGCTGTGGGTTATTTGCCTTTTAGTTTTCCTTCTTTTGATGCTTTTATTCGTTATATACAAGCAATTTATAATCCTATGTTTAATGGTATTCGTAGAACTACTTGTCGGTCTGATATTTTTAGACTCCATTCACAATATTATTTTTATTTATCAACATTGTTAAAAAATATTCAATGTAGATTGTCCCTAACTTCTGTTCTTGGTCGTGCTGTAAATAAAAATGATTATTTAACCGTTACTTGTCATTGGATGGATAGTAATTTCGTGATGCAAAAACGTATTCTTGCTTTTTTATATGATGAAAATCGTAAACATACTGGACAATTTATTGTTGATTCTATTGTTAAAATTGCCGGATATTATGGTATAGAAAATAAAATTTTATGTATTGCTTTTGATAATGCTTCTAACAACAAGACTGCTATAACAAAAATAAAATCTACGCTATCTCCGCCCTTGCCTGAAATTTTTCATATTAAGTGTGCATGTCATATATATAATTTAATTGTAAAAGATGGTCTTGACTTTTTTGAGCTTTATATTGAAAGAATTCGTCTTGCCGTTGGTTTTATTCAAGGAAATAATCGTAGATCGAGAATTAGAGAATTTAAACTTAAATGTCAAGAAAATGGACTTACGCTGATTTTGATGCCTGAGGAAATTGATACTAGATGGAATTCTACGTATGAATTTCTAAAAACTTGTTATAAATATAGAATTCCTATTACACTAGCTTTTAACCAACATTGCGGTTCATTTGCTGATTTTGCTGATTGCATGCTACATAATTCTGATTGGGTTGTAATTAATGATCTTGTTGACTTCGATTATCCTATGCAAGTTCCCATTAATATTAACATGAATGAGTTGGAAAAAATGATGCATAATTTATAGATTTTTCATTCATGTAAATTATAAATTTTGGATCATTTTGCAATCAATAAAATTCCCCAAATTTATTCACTCCTTAGTCGTTGTTTTTTATTTATTTTTATTTAAAGATTTAAAATTTTAAATTGAATTTCTAGTTTTCTACTTTAAATTAAAAACTTACTTCTAATATATTATTAATTTACTACCAAATATTATTAATTTATTATATTAAGCAGCATATGTTTTGTATATTTGTGCATATATCTTCTATAGAAGTGTATATTTAACGTATACATGTGTATATGTTTTATAAATTAGTATATAAGTATATCTATACATATTGTAATGTATATATAATGTAGTATATTTTATAAGTAGTAGTATATATACATTTAATGGTGCGTATACACGTGTATATATCTTCTATAGAAGTGTATATTTAATGTATACATGTGTATATGTTTTATAAATTAGTATATAACTATACAAATATCTATTGTAATGTATATACATTATAGTATATTTCATTTAAAGTATTACATATACATAGAATAGAGTGTATATATGTGAATGGATCTTCTATAGACGTGTATATTTAACGTATACATGTGTATATATTTTATAAATTAGTATATAACTATACAAATATATATTGTAATGTATATATATTGTATATATCTCATTTAAAGTATTACATATACATAGAATAGAGTGTATATATGTGAATAGATCTTCTATAGACGTGTATATTTAACGTATACATTACTTTATGTTTTATAAATTAGTATATATATTGTAGTATATACTTTTTTTAAAGTAGTACGTATATATTGAATGGTGCGTATATATGTGTATATATCTTCTATAGACGTATATCTTTAAAGTATACAAGTGTATATGTTTTATAAATTAGTATGTAACTATATATATATACATATTGTTGTATATATATATATGTATATCACTATACTGTAGTATATATTTTATTTAAAGTAGTACATATATATTGAATGGTGCATATATATGTGTATATATCTTCTAAAGTAGTATATATTTAACGTATACATGTGTATATGTTTTATAAATTAGTATATATATATATATTGTAGTGTATATATATATATATTATACTATTATAGCATATGTTTTATTTAAAGTAGTATGTATAGTCATATATAATTATATATTGAATGGTACGTATATATGTGTAATTGTTTATACTTTATATATTTTTTTAAAAATATATATTGTATTTTGGAGTGTATATAGTGTATATTGGATTTTTTATTTATTTTTTAAACGGGTTTGACCGGTTTTTAACCGGGTTTGACCGGGTCTTGGTGGGTTTAACCGGATTGGGTTAAGTGGGCCGGGTTCGGGTGAATTTTAATTTTTTTACTGTTTGGCCCGGTCCGGCCCGGGTAACGCCAAACCCGGCCCGGAACCCAGATAAAATGAGAGGGCCGGTTCCTAGTTGACCCGGCCCAGCCCGTTAGACACCCTTAAACTACATACATATTAAGTTTCTTTTTGGGTTCAAAATGTTTCAATACTTTGACTAGCCCGTAGTTCGTGGGGCTTGAGCAATGTAGGTTGGGCTAGCCCGTGGGCCGGCCTGTAAGTCAAAGACATACAACTATGTAGATTGTTTATTAGTATTTTTATTTGTATCAAAGGATATCATGTCAAAAATAATTAGTATAAATTACATAAATACCAACCCTTTTGGAAGTTATTATACTCTCTCCCACTTTTTAATTACTTTACTCTCTCTCCCTATTAATATACATAACATAGCCGATATATACATAGCATTCTGTGTATATGTTGAAATTTTTATAATATGTTTAGGGAGTTGGAATTTTTTTTGTAAATTATAGCTGGTAATAACAATATTTACACTAACAGGCCCTAAATAGCAATTTACAAATTTTCTCAAGAAGACTTTTAGTCAAAGTGTTGAAACATTTTGAACCCAAAAAGAAACTTAATATGTATGTAGTTGTCATAGATATTTGAAACTTTATGAAAGTGCCACTTACTTGTATATAGAGAGAACGTAAAAAGGGCTTAGGTGATAGTCAATTTCGACAAAATCTTTAGCATAATTAGAAAGGGTCATTAGTGATACCTCTTCGATTTCAAGTTTCTAGGTGATTTTTGTATTCTTACGTCAAGATTATAATCTTTTATAGTTTATTTAAGCAATATATGGTCAAATATAATCACAAGAAAATCTTGTTATTTCTACACCCGCAACTGTCCCGGGTCTTACATCGAATTGATTCTATCTATGATACGTACCATAACATAACATAGTGGTAAACAAACATAAACTTACACTTTAAGTTACTATATTTATATAAATTTTCACCCTTATAGAGAAATTATCAAAATTCCAACTAATTATGTATCTTCGTTGGATGTATCGAGAGCTAATTATGTATCTCGATAGACCCAAAATTAAAAAAATATATATCGAGAGCTAATTATGTATCTTTACAAAGCTAGGAAAAAATATTTTCGTTGAATATATCGGGAGCTAATTATGTATCTCGATAAATCCAGAATTGGAATATCAATAATTATGTAAAATGTTAAAAATTTATGTAATTAAGCTCGAAACTCTGAAAATTTATGTTGTTCGGCCTAACCTAGTAGGTCTTGGGCCCCTAAAAGTAAGACTGTCTAACGGGCCGGGCCGGTTCAACCCGGAACCGGCCCTCTCATTCTTACCGGGTTCCGGGCCGGTTACGGGCCGGGTTTGGCCTTAACCGGTCCGGGCCGGGCCGGGCTGCACAGTAAAAATATTAAAACCCACCCGGAACCGGCCCACTTAACCCAATCCGGTCAAACCCACTAAAACCCGGTCAAACCCGGTCAAACCCGGTTAAAAACCGGTCAAATATACACTATATACGCTATATACATAATATATACATTAAATATACACTTTTATAGAAGATATATACACGTGTATACATTAAATATACACTTGTATAGAAGATATTAAAATTATAAATCGTTAAATAAAAAAAAATAAAAAACAACGACTATACGTTAAATATACACGTCTATAGAAGATCTATTAACATTCATACACTCTATTCTATGTATATGTAATACTTTAAATGAGATATACTACAATATATATACATTACAATATATATTTGTATAGTTATATACTAATTTATAAAACATATACACATGTATACGTTAAATATACATGTCTATAGAAGATCTATTCACATATATACACTCTATTCTATGTATAGGTAATACTTTAAATGAGATATACTACAATATATATACATTACAATATATATTTGTATAGTTATATTCTAATTTATAAAATATATACACATATATACGTTAAATATACACGTCTATAGAAGATCTATTAACATTCATACACTCTATTCTATGTATATGTAATACTTTAAATGAGATATACTACAATATATATACATTACAATATATATTTGTATAGTTATATACTAATTTATAAAACATATACACATGTATACGTTAAATATACATGTCTATAGAAGATCTATTCACATATATACACTCTATTCTTATGTATAGGTAATACTTTAAATGAGATATACTACAATATATATACATTACAATATATATTTGTATAGTTATATTCTAATTTATAAAATATATACACATATATACGTTAAATATACACGTCTATAGAAGATCTATTAACATTCATACACTCTATTCTATGTATATGTAATACTTTAAATGAGATATACTACAATATATATACATTACAATATATATTTGTATAGTTATATACTAATTTATAAAACATATACACATGTATACGCTAAATATACATGTCTATAGAAGATCTATTCACATATATACACTATATACGCTATATACACAATGTATACATTAAATATACACTTCTATAGAAGATATATACACCTGTATACATTAAATATACACTTCTATATAAGATATATAAACATATACACATGTATACATTAAATATACACTTGTATAGAAGATATTAAAATTATAAATCGTTAAATAAAAAAAAATAAAAAACAACGACTAAGGAGTGAATGAATTTGTGGAATTTTATTGATTGCAAAATGATCCAAAATTTATAATTTACATGAATGAAAAATCTATAAATTATGCATCATTTTTTCCAACTCATTCATGTTAATATTAATTGGAACTTGCATAGGGTAGTCGAAGTCAACGGGGGAAAAACCCTGCATTGGACTTGATTCTGCTGAGTTCTCCCGTGAAGTCATAATTTCTTCAAGTTTGAGGTCGTCGTTGGGCTCTGGTTCCATTCCTTGGTTTCTTCTTTCTGCTCTAATCCAATCTCTGAGGCAAACTAAAACATTCATTGCGTTGCTTCCCAATGAGTGTCGGTTGTCTCCAAGCTGCTGTCGTCCCTGACTGAAGGCGCTCTCTGATGCAACGGTTGACATAGGAACATTCAAGATATCTCTGGCTAATCTTGAAAGTACAGGATATTGTGATTCATTATTCCTCCACCAATCCAGCGTGTTGATCCGTCGTCTGCGATCCTCTGGTGGCGTCCGCAGATAATATTTTAGCTCTTCCCGATAAGTTGATGTGTAAGCTCTCTCATCCACACTGTTCCAACAAGTTAAATCATAAAACGAATCAGGAAAACCACTATGTGCCGGCCTTTTAGAAGCTGATGGCTCCTCGGGAGGATGAGGAGCGACAGTTGGAGTGATATTTGTAGGTACGGCTGAATCAAATAAATCAGCATAGTGATTATATAATTTTTCTATATAATCTTTTGCATCAGCCGTAGCCGTCCACAAATCAGGTTGTATTTGTTCAGAATCATGGTTAGTATTTATTTCTAAGTTAGTATAAATAAGAGTACTAAAGTGACACATATGATTATATTTCATGCACGGATTTAACATAGCAGCAACCAAGTAAATAGGGGGAATCGGGAAGAAATATTTTTTAAATTTCGTAAACATAGCGCCAACAGCTTCTTTATAACCTTCTTTATCTTTATATTGTCGGAGCAAACCAGAAATATCGGCTATATATGCCAAAATATTACAAACAGTAGGATAATATGCACCGGAAAATTCAACCGTAGCTACATAAAATTTTTCTAAGAACTTAACAAGATCATTAATTATAACCCAATCAGAATTATGTAGCATGCAATCAGCAGAATCAGCAAATGAACCACAATGTTGGTTAAAAGCTAGTGTAATAGGAATTCTATATTTATAACAAGTTTTTAAAAATTCATACGTAGAATTCCATCTAATATCAATTTCCTCAGGCATCAAAATCGGTGCAAGTCCATTTTCTTGACATTTAACTTTAAATTCTTTAATTCTAGATCTACGATTATTTCCTTGAATAAAACCAACAGCAAGACGATTTTTTTCAATATAAACCTCAAAAAAGTCAAGACCATCTTTTACAATTAAATTATATATATGACATGCACACTTAACATGAAAAATTTCAGGAAAGGGCGGAGATAGCGTAGATTTTATTTTTGTTATAGCAGTCTTGTTGTTAGAAGCATTATCAAAAGCAATACATAAAATTTTATTTTCTATACCATAATATCCGGCAATTTTAATAATAGAATCAGCAATAAATTGTCCAGTATGTTTCCGATCTTCATCATATAAAAAAGCAAGAATACGTTTTTGCATTATGAAATTACTATCCATCCAATGACAAGTAACGGTTAAATAATCATTTTTATTTACAGCACGACCAAGATCGGAAGTTAGGGACAATCTACATTGAATATTTTTTAAGAATGTTGATAAATAAAAATAATATTGTGAATGGAGTCTAAAAATATCAGACCGACAAGTAGTTCTAGGAATACCATTAAACATAGGATTATAAATTGCTTGTATATAACGAATAAAGGCATCAGAAGAAGGAAAACTAAAAGGCAAACAACCCACAGCTACCATTTTAGCTATTTCTTCTCTGTCCCTCAATTTATTATACTTTTTCGCTACTTGACCGGTTGTTGGGTCCATTCTAGTTTGCGTTGACCCACCAACATCCCCACCACCTTTTGCAATATTCAACTCTCTAGTGTGATCTTCAGCTATATGTCTCATTAACGTACCCGTACCCCCTTGCTTACCGCCACTTCTATGCTTATATTTTTGTTGACAAATATTGCACTGCACCTCAATATCTGATATACGTTCAAAAAATTGCCATGCAATACTAGTTCTTTTACGGGGTTTTGGGGCACTGGGAGGACGGGAAGGGAGATTAACTGATTCAGATCTAACGTTAGCATGTCCTACTGCGGGTGTTTCAGCAATATTTTCATCATCTTCGTCTACATTAACTGCATCTACTTCATTTTCTTCTTCTATACCGTAATTTTCCTGAAATTCTACATAATCCATATCGTGAGCACCTACACCTATTTCTTCCTCAAAAGGTGTACCAAGCGGTACCGGAGGCGAAGTCACACGGGTATATCTATTACTTGAACTACCTCTACCGCTAGTAATTCGCTTTTTACTACCACTACCGCTTCCGGGACAAAAATTTCTAACACCTTTAGTAGCGAGGTTTTTTAATTTATCCATAATATAAATTAAATTAAACTAAAAATATTCAAAATACACAAATATAATAAAATTAAATATTAAACAATTAATACAATAAATAAAAATTAAACGTAAGAGATGGAACGACAATACCAAATTTTGGAAGTATCCGAAGATTGCGACTTTAGAAACTTCCGCTCGTACTTTGTAAACGAAAAATTAAAAATTTAAATTGAACACTTTAAGAAATTAAATATATTGAATATTTGAGAATTGAGAATTGAGATTTGAGAGAGAATGAGATTTGAGAGAGTGAAAAATTGTGTGAGAAATGATTTGAAGTTGTAGGGTATTTATAGATTTATTTTGGGGATTAAAAAATATTTTTTTTTTTTTTTTTTTTTTAAGTTAATGGGCCCAAACTAGCCGTTTGGACCCAAAAACGGTAATATAGCCGTTGGGCCAACGGCTAGTTTGGCCCAATATTTTTTTTTTTTTTTTTTTAATTCCGGGCCGGTTCCGGGCCGGTTAACCGGCGGGCCTGGACCGGGTTGGTCCGGGCCGGGTTAACCGGGCCCAGTTTAAAAAAAAAAACCGGACCGGAACCCGGAACCCTAAAGCCCTAGGGCTTATCGGGCCGGGTCAAACCGGTCCGGTTTGATATGTAGGGCCGGTTCGGGCCGGTTCGGGCCGGGCCAGCCCGGCCCGTTTGACAGGTTTACCTAAAAGAGAGGACTTTCAAGTCTCATCCAATACCAATGTGTGGTACTCCATTCCATTTTTTTTTTCTCTTAGTTTTCCCCTTCGGTGTCCGGTATCCGTATTGGAGTCCTACTAATTCGGATTCGTGCCGCGTAGGGTCCCATTTGGGGGTAAGCGCTCTCTAACAGAGTTTTTTCTGTATCCAGGATCGAACCCTCGACCTCTGATTAAGGGTGGAGTAGCCCCATCCACTGCACCACAACCCATTCATCAATATGTCCACCAACAAAAAGCCAACATTCCAAAAAAATTGAACTACTACTAATTTTCGACAAGCCACATAATAATCAATCTCATCAAATTAAACAAGGAAAAATTCCAGCAAACACATCGAATGATTGGATAATTTTTTGAAAAATAATATTTGGGTATTAGGTTACCAATAATTTTTTCCCAAATGGAAAAAGTATAATTAATTCTTATATACTTGAAGTAGGTTAACGTACATACAGCTTATTTATGCATTGAAATTCAACCATCTAACTACCTGCCCAACAATTCATGTACATTTAATGAAACCCTTAAATTTAGTTGCCGACGTTTTCTTTTCTTTTTTACTCTTTTTCATATCTTTTATACATATATATATATATATATATTTAGTGTATTTTTATTGCTAGAGAATTTGCTGCTGCATGGATGGTTCAATCGTAAGTTTGATAGTATTTGGAGTTATATCATGGACAACATTATTTTTATTAACAAGAAAGTTGTTCCCAAATCGTTCTTTTGATTTTTGCAATCGTTTGATTTCAACACTTCATGCCATTTTAGCAGTGACTTTAAGTTCAATTTCTGTTCAAGATTGGAGTTGTCCAGTTTGTCCTTTGTCTTCCAAATCTTCTCACAAACAGGTATATATTTTGTCTCAATTTATGTGATATTTTTCGTTTTCAAATTTCAATCAATGTAAAAAAAAGAATTGAAATTTTTCTATATTTCGTAATGATTTAACTTTAAACAGAAATTTCTCTAACTTATTTTATACTCACATATTTCAAAAGTCTTCATTTTCCTCTTGAACTCCGTTTTCAGTCAAACATCTTTACATCAACTGAAACAAGGAGATTTTTTTTTTTTAAAAAGAATATGGCAATGTTTTGCTCTAATTATGGTTATTGTTGAGCAAATTAATGAACAGATGAGGGCAATGGCAGTGTCAGTAGGCTACCTTATTTATGATTTAGTATGTTGTCTTTTTGACAAGCAAGAAGCAAGTGAAGATTGATAACTTAATTCATCATTTGGTGAGTGCTATTGGACTAGGAGCTGGGCTTGCCGATGAATGGGTAAGTAAGAATCCTCTTATAGTTTTATTATATTTTTTTACGAAAGAGGTTCATATGAACTCCCTTCGACCTCTAGTTTCGACAGTACATATAAGCAGGGATCGAGATTATGTCATGTCAAGGACGTTCAATTGAATCTCCTTCGTCAACAAAGTATATTAGTAAATAGGGCAAAGTGATTTTATTATCATATACAAACTATTGAATCCCTAAGTGATCTTCTAGTCTATTGGTAAAGGTCATGAAATTCAAATCCAAAGTGTGTGACATCCTAGTAATTTTTTAAATCTCGTTACATAATTTTTTACAATAATTAATTAAAAGAAAAGGCCAGCTTCGTGCACAAAAAAATTCGTATTCACGCAGAGTTCGAGAAAGGACCTCACCTCAAGGGGTGTGATGTGAATAACTTACCATAGTCCAAGCAATAGTTGTTGCCTCCAAGTACTGAACGCTGACCTTCAAATCGCACGAAGACAAACTTTACTATTTCCTTCTTTGAGAATATGTTTATAGTGTAAAAAAATTAACTTAACAATGTTTGTATATGCTGTGTGGTTCAGAAATGGTAGCAGCATTGTGGGTGACAGAGATTTCAAGTCCATTTTTACACATGAGGGAGATTCTCAAAGAGCTTGGATATAAAGACACTGACCTTAATCTTGCAGCTGATGTTAGCTTCTCATATTCTTATTTATTTATTTCCAAATTTAAAAACTTTTTTTTTTTTTATCTGCAGTGATTTTTAGTTGTGCTGGGATGATAGGGGGGCCATATCTAACTTATGTCACTCTTTCGGTTGATAATCCAATCCTCATTAGGGTAACTTTAATTCAAATATTTATTTACTGCTAAAACACATTTTTTTCTACTTCAACAAAAATCTGATTTAAAATACTAACAAATTGATGACATTGTTAATTAGTCCCACTGAATTAGTACCTTTAATACTAATTAAACAGGAAGCAGTGATCTGTTAATATAACATTCATATTTAAAATTTTCAAATATGAGAAAACGGCTATTAATGTAAATATTATATATGTCATAATTAAAATTCATTAAATATGACAATGTATATGTAATTATTTTTATAATAGTGGCTAATTGTGTTCTTTTTCCATTAATAGGTAAATTTTAGTTGGGTGATTTTGATAGTTTGTAAAAGTTAGGGCATAAAATCATATTTAAAAAAGATTTTTCAAAAGTAAAAAAATAAATAAAAAAAAATCAAAAAAGACATGGTCAAACACAACTCCAACTCCAATTTCAACTCCAACTCCGAAAATTTTTAGTTTTCATGGCCAAACGACTACTTAGTGTGGTTAACATTTTTTGTGTAATTTGCAAGCTATTGCATTAGAGTAGGATACTAATATCACGGATCTCCTCTCACCAGTCCTTTTTTCAATCGTCAGGGATCTCTCCTCATCTGGTCTATTTGTAGTTTGCAAAATATTACACAAAAATAGAGCAATGATGTCAGATCTCTTCTCAGTCGAGTTCATCACATAATACTTGTCTAGCGATTTCTTGGAATTTCCAAGAAAAGAAATTAAATGTGCTGATCCTAATTGAATTAAAAATTTAGGAATGAATTATTTTGTTTTCATTCTATACCAAAATTTACTTTAGAATTTATGATCTTCGACATGCATTCTAACGACGACATTTTTAAAAGAGCATATGCTCGAAAATTTTAAATTAAACAGTTTCTAAATTTAAAAATCTCTATTTTTCAAACTGGATTGGAAAAGCAAAGAGTAATATTTAATTTGGAAGATATTAGAGAAGGAATTTTCTCCCTTATATTGGAATTGGATGGAGAGTATATGAATTTATTTTTTTTGGTAATAGAGAGTATATGAATTAAATGCAATAAGTACATTTTTACTATTAATGGTTCACGCGTTTAATGATTTTTTTATTTCGATGTATGGCCGTATATACAGTGATTGAATATGAAATTTAAGAAGTTAATTAAATCAGACTCATGCTGAATCATGTTGTCATTTGATTAGGTTCTAGTCCCTTCAACGTAGTAAAATAATATTTTTGACATGTGACATGATATCATTGGGGCGGAGCTATATATAAGGTAGGTGGTTCATCCGAACCTCCTTCGATTAGTTCGTATGTTCACCTGTGAATCTCCTTGGTCTTAATTCTGACTCCGCAACCGGGCGGAGTTAGCTCAATGCGTATGAGGATTCACCTAAATTTTCTTCATCTCAAAAAATTAAACCATAGATACAGTGATAATTACTCCCTCCGTCCCATTTTATCCATTCAAAATTTTCTAATTTGATGTCCCATTTTAATTGTCCTTTTTTACTTATCAAGACAAGACAGTTTTTTTTCTTATTATATCCTTAGTGTAATTGCTTACTCTTTGTTATTAGTATTCTTGAAAAATGTTGCAAAGAAAAGTGTCATTAAGAATATAAATAGTGCTTTGGTATTGACCATCCATCAATATTGGAATTTGGAACTAACAACAAGACACAATTAAGATGGACAAAATGGTAAAGTTACATTACTAATCATTGTTTTTTTAATATCCGTGTCATCCTAATTTGGGACGAATAAAATCGGACGGAGGAAGTATTTTTTTTACGGTACTTACTGTCACTTACGAATTGTAACAGTAAGTATTGATTGAAAATATACAGTCGTTAATAAGCAACTTAATTAATTATAGTCGTTAATACAGTTCGACAAACGACGACCGGAGAATAAATAAATTAATACACCCTATTTGTTTAATTATTATTATTTCCCCTCAAAAAAAAACAAAAAAAAACGTATAGTGCCATAACAATGCAACTGAGAGAATCAAGTGATTTTAATATGTAAAAAGAGAGACCTAATTCAATGCTTTTCGTGTTTAGACCACCTTTAATTAAATAGTTGAATTCCTGCTGCAAATTAAATACTCCTATTTTAAGTATTTACATGCATGAAAGTATTAAAGGTACTAATTCAGTGGGATTTATTATTCAAATATTTAGACTATGAAGGAAAACATGAACAATTTCAATTCTAAAAGGAATTAAATGTAATGTGAATTTTTTTATTAAGAGTTTTATGTAATTTTTTAAGGAAAGAACTATTGATGGAAAGGAAAAAAAAAAATAAGAACTAAAATTTATAGTTAAAAAATACGCATGGAAAAAAATGATTCCTACGTAAATTTTATAGGAACCAAAATATATTTTTAAAAAAAACATAAGCATGAAAAAATAAATATATTTTATTTAGATAAGAAATCATAATATTTAAAAATTTTAAATCAATTATAATTTTACCTTATATAAAACAAAAAAATGTCTATAATTCTATTTAAATAGTTATTTGAACATATTTTACTAGAAAAATAAGTGTAATTTTTCTACTTCTACATTTCCTGTTATTCTTCTTATTTTTGTTTTGATTTTGATTGGTGGTCAATTAAAGTTTTCTTCTTGGATTCTTTAGGATTTTTTTGCCTTCTTCATTATATGAATTTTCTTTTAAATTTTTATTTATATGCAATTATCTTATTGTAAATAAATTAGGAGATTTAGCATATCATCATTATGTTTATTAATAGATTTTAATGACTATCCTTATTTTTTAGTATAGGCTCTAATAATTATTACACATATAGAATATGATCAAACAATCTTTTTAGAAGTAATTTTAATTTCTATTATCAATTTAAATAACATTTTCTAATGGATGATGCTTTGCAGCTTGCAAACATGTTTCTTTATTCAAAGTAATAGTTCAAAATTGGGATATACCTTCTCTCTACTATCTTCTTTTTCATTATTTTTTTTTGTATATAAGCCAAAGTTAGAGTCTTCCGACGAATTCATTTTTTTAAAATCGAATGACACTTTCTAATAGTTTTATTTTTCATATACTTTTATCATTTATGTAATTTTTCAAAGTTATCTATGAAACATTCTTTTTCAGCGTTAAATATTTTTAAAATTAAGAAGTCGTAAAATATATGATAAGAAAAGTTTTTATGTTAAGCATTAAGGAATTTTAAAATATATTATAAGAGAAAAATATAGGGTAAATGCAAATTAATTCTAAAATTATAGGATTCTTAAGTTGATAAAAATTCATATTGTAATGCAAACGGACTTTTTCTAATTCTTAGGAATCATATATATGAGTTATTTTTAAAAAAAAGAAAAAAAGCCAAGAAGCCATTTTATTAAATAAAAGAAGCATATAAAGGTGAACCAAAAAATCAAATCATACACATCTTGAAAAAAAGTACAAAAAAAAAGAGAAAAATATGTGAGTTTATATTTGGAATGCATATTATTTTACTATTAAACATCATTTATAAAATAAAAATCTATCATATTTAGATATTTTTTTAAGGGAAAAGTTTTAGACATCTAAATCAATTAAAATTTTACCTTATATATTAAAAAAATTCTACAATTCTATTTAAATAAAATTTTGATCAAACTTTAACACAGAAAATTCGTCACTTCTTCTACTATAAAATTAGACAAGACAGTTGCTGCCAAATAAAGTAAATGTTTATCTTGCCTAAAAACTAACATTTATGTTATGGGATTGGTCATAGTTTTTATGTAATTTTTTAAGGTTATAGGATATATGTTGTGTTAAATGGACTAGAGCACTTTGAGCTCCATTAGTTTTGAAGTCTTTATTCTTTTGTTTTTAAACTTTCTATTTGAACTACATATAAATTTGTCTTGAATTCTTTTCTGTTTTGAATTCTGAATACAAAGACTTTTACGATAACAGTTAGGGGGTACTCATCGGTTGGTTTATAGTTTGATTTTATGTATTACCAGTTCAATTTATTAGTTTTTAATTTCTAAACATGCTAAATCGATAACCAAATCAATAAGGTATTTCTTATCGATTTGGGTCATTAACAGTTCGATTTTTGAGTTAATTGATAAAAAAAATACTTATTTATATACATGATATGAAAATGTTCATATAGCTAAAGACTTTGCTATTGATTTAAACGAAAGTAATTTGGTATTATGTTTATGTAGTATAATTTTTTACTATTTTAATTTTTATTTCATAGCTTTATTATCAATTAACGCGACACACGTGCAAAACACGTACACTTGACTAGTATATTAAAAGTGTGAAGGGTCTTAGAAGTGTTGTTTGAACTTTTTGCTCTTCATTAAAAATCTTTGCTTTAGACAAAATCGTCTTTTCACTATTTTTCTAATATTTAAGATTTGAAAATTAAAAAAATATATTTATGGTAATGATAAATCTTTCCTTATTAGAAGTCATCAAAATTAATGACAATTATACTTTCCCATTAGCTTATGAATTTTAGATCAGCTAAGTTTGATTTTAAGAAAATTTGAAAAATTTAGAAATAAATATAAAAGGATTAAAATAAGAAAAATTTAAAAAGTAATAGATTTTTACGGTTAATAGCCTTTTCTGTTTGTTATTAAAATTTAAAAGATTAATTTTCGTACACTTTTAATTCCTTCACAAAAGTGTTAATTTGAATTTTTTTACTACAACTATTATTTTACCAAAAATAAGACTTATATGCAAGATTATGAATAGGACTCCTTTGACATTGTTAAGCTAGGACACCAAATCTTATTTTGCTTTGCCAAAAATATGACGCTAGGAAAAGTTTATGAAATAAAGAGTTTAGTAGGTATGTTAAAAGTGGAAAACAAATATGTCTTTTGAATTTTTTGTCCTTCATTAAAAATATTAAGAGTTAAAAATTAATAAAATATAAATATGAAAAATCTTTCCTTATTAGAAGTTATCAAAATTAATGACAACTAATAGTTTTACTATTAGTTTAAGTATTCTAAATCAAATATTTATGTTTAATTATATTATTATATTAAAGTGTGAATCTTTGAAAACTGATATAAACTTTATACTTCATTTAAAATTTTCGTAATAGATAAAATCATTTAAGTTTTAAATAATCAAACGTTACACGTGCGAGGCACGTCGGTTAAACTAGTTTTCTTAATGAGCTGAAACAACAATCAAAATTAGACGGAAGTAATATTACTTAATCGCGGTTAATTAATTAATGTGCATTTTAATTCAACTTATCACTTGCATCAGTTGAAGTCCAAGTAGGACAATGCTACTGCGCATGAGCTTTTTTTTTTTTTAAGCAAATTTAATATTATGTGTCAATTTTTTTAATTTTTTTTAAAAATAAAAATAACAATAATTAAATCACACACTTGGAATTGAAATCATACCATTGTATAGTGAATTTGGAGTTGCAATCAAATATCATAAACAAATAGTACTAACTTCAAGTCCAAAAGACTTCAAATTTAGGGTCCAAATAGTTTGGTGAAATGGGCTTTAACGGAAGTGTGTAGCTAATTAATTGTAGACTTGTAACCATGTTCTACCTGCCCACATACATGTAATGACACTTGAATAGTACTACTCCAAGTAGGAGAAGAGTCCTCTCTTTTTATGAATCAGCTAACAAGACCGATACTCACAAAGCCTATACTCGGACTTGTATCACACCCTAAAGTGTAGCAAGATATAACTCCCAAATTTTTCCAAACACAGCCTCAACATGCTCCTTGCTGGTGATATTGCACTCCACACGAGCCCATCCAAATGGTTCTGCCTAATAAACAAACAAAAGTTGAAGTTAAGATTTCAATATAAGAAAATTAAGAGAATTGATTTGGATCAAGGAGACAATTGATTACCTCAAAGAATTGGGTATTTTCACCCTCAACTTTAGTTTCCAGTAGGATTACAGGAAGGTCTTTAGCATGCTCACGAAGATACGGGCTCCACTATAAATGAAAGAACAGTTTTCAATTACTTAAAAGGAAAAAGAGAGAGAGAGTATGGAAAACAAGTTTTACCCTTTGAACTACAGTAGTTTGGAGATCATCCATATTCGTGGAGTCAAATTGAATCACCACCATTTGAAAGGTGGGAAGTTTGTCAGTGTTTTGCAAGTTAAAATTGTTTCTTTTCGCCTTCCACAGATTAATTTGAATGAGTTCTGATTCCACAGTGATGTTCACACTCCGCACTTTATAATTGTTACAGTCTATACCCTACAATGTATATAAATAATAAAATGTATATAAATAATTTTATATTATTTACTATTAATTATAAATGGCAATGATAAGTCGCGGCCGTAGGAGACCTAACATAATTATATTATTTAAATCAATAAACTCTAGAAGTACTTTAAGGTTGACAAATATTGTGCTTTTGAGTGCAATGCTCTTATTTCTTCATCTCAAGCACATGCACGCCAGCCTCCAAATCACCTTCACTCTATTTGTTTTTCTTTTAGAACTGGAGTATGAAGCTTATGGAAAAAAACCTTTTCAGTAATTGTTCTTTGGTAAAGATATACTATTTGGTGGAGGGGAAGGTATATCATTCACTCTAGCGTAGTCTAAGTTAATGCAGTCAGACATAAATATAACAGGTAATGTAATGTTACTCGATCGACATCTCTTTATACATTAAGTTGTGTGTTCATGAGTATAACTCAGGGTTCCTAATTCAACTATTTGTAAATTTAATATAGACAAAAAATGACCTCAATACACTAAAAAAAAAGGCGTACATGATTAAGTTCGAGTTGAATCGACCCTCAGCTAGAGCTCAAAATCGACAATATTTACAACAAATAATATCAACTAGCCAGTCGTTATCATTATTCGATCAGTTTAACTTCTAAACATTTCAGCTAAAATCAACATATATAATATACACAAGAAAATCACCTCAATACGTCCAAAAAAAAATACGTACATGATCGAGCTTGAGTTGAATCGACCTCAGCTAGAGCTCAAAATCGACAATATTTACAACAAATAATAATATCAGCTAGCTAGTTATTATCGATTATTCGATCAGTTTAATTTCTAAAATATTTTAAGCTAAAATCAACATAATATACATGAAAAATCACCTCAATAAGTTCAAAAAAAGTGTAAGGAAGCACAAGACATGTTCAAAGATCAACTCAATACTAAGAGACTATTATTCCGTAAATTTAATGAGATCTGAACGGATAATTTCTCAAGTTTAAATAACAAAAGACACGTACCTCATTAGGAAACGCATTGAACACAAATGGTTTTACCGCTGGTGGAGCTGCCACATGTGCTGCCACAGCCACAGGTGATGCCAAAGCAAGTTCAGATTCTAAAAGCAAAAAATATTCATGGAAGATCTGACTTTTTTGGGCTTTCTCGTAAGTTTTGCGAGCCACCCAATCATAGCAATCAGAAAAGGGTACAAAGCAATCCGCTTGTCGATTTCTGACCATGTCTTACTCGAGGTTGTAGCTCTAAGAACCTGCTCGACTACCCTAACTATGAGATGCAGAGAACAACCAATCACCTTGAGATAGTGCTAAGCATGCATTATCATCATGTATTTATTCAAACATTCACAAGATCGGCTAAACCACTTCGCGGTGGTTGGACTAGCGTCAACGTTATCCAGTATAGTTTTGGGTTTCTTTTTACGTATTTTAAGGTATATCTCATATCCCGCACAATAGAAAGCAACCGCCGACGATGCTAGTGCAAGCCCATAATTAGCTAGTCTTGTGGCTCGGCTAGTGGGATGATAATACATCCGTAGGCCACTCCTCCCTCGAATGAAACATTTAGCAAGTAGCAAAAATCCAAAATATTTTCTTTGGTAGGACGTTTTAGGGAGAAACGAGTGAAAATAATGACTGATGCGATGAACGTGAAAACATAATAAGCTATAAGAATAAAATCCACCATTTTCTCTTTTGAAGTTCTATAGTAGTTCTCTAATTCCCCTCCCCTTCCCGGCCTTTTGTTTGGTACCTTATCTTCTTGTTTGGATGTTGAGCTCATTGGTCATGAGTGTGCATGGAAGAAGAGAATATAGAATGAAACTATAGAGTGTGGAATGGTTATGAGCATGGAAGAAGAGAATATAGAATGAAACTTAGAGTGTGGAATAAAAGTTGTTACGAGTTGCTGGAATGGAACGGTGTTGTGTGTGCAATAAAAGTTGTTAGAGTTGCTGGAATGGAATGGTGTGTGTGGAATAAAAGTTGTCAGAGTTGCGGTGGTGACTCATTTCTATTTCTTTCTTTCCTTTTTTTTTTAACTCACTCATTATCAATGCTTAGAGCTTGACCAGAGTTGAATTATAGGATTTGGCTCCTCTCCATTTTCACTCTCTCCATTTTTTCCAAGTTCCTATCTTGATTGCTGCCATATGGCATCGCTCAAATTGAATGGGTAAGATTTAATTGTTCTAAAATAAATCTCTAACCATAATTTAGATAATAAATACATTATATATTGAATTTAAAAAAAAAAATTATAATCGCACAATCTTAGTTTTTTCATAATCAAACTTCCCCTTGCTAAAAAAACTCTAAGTTTCATTCCATATTCTCTTCTTCAGTAGCAAGGAGCATGTTGAGGCTGTTTTTGAAAAAAATTGGGAATTATATCTTGTTATAGTTTAGGGAAATACAAGTCGTATTGGGTTTGTGAATATTTGATTTTTGGATTACTTTTGGGCTCAATTAACATTAGGTTTGCCTCTTGGGTCACTTAACAAAAATATTATTAATGCTAAGTTATTTTTTAATTCTTACGTACTTTTTTTAGTATAGTACATTAAACATTTAACTTTAAGTAGAAATATTATTATTTATAAAAATAAGACTTAATTTTAATTAATAAGATGTGAGTCATTTGTTTGCAATTCATTACCTTGAATATTGTTGTGAAAACTTTATTTATCAATATGAAAATTTGAATATTAATAAAAAATTCTAAAATATTTTTAATAAAAAGTAGATAGTTCTTCTTCTTCTTCATTTTCTTATATTGGAATTAGCGTTAATTTCAAGTTTTGTTTGTTTATTAGGCACAATCATATGGATTGGCTTACGTGGAGTGCAACATCAGTAGCAAGGAGCATGTTGAGGCTGTTTTTGAAAAAAAATTGGGAATTATATCTTTCTTCGATTTAGGGTAATACAAGTCAAAGCGCCGAAAGGAAAATGGAAAAAGGAAGGATGCTTCAAATGCTTCACGTTGAATATTCGGCTTTTAGGTAACTTTTAGGCCCAATTAACATTATTTTTGTTTTGAAAAACTTACATAAATCCCTGAATATTTAAGTATCATTATATTTTATCCCAACTATTTAAGGTAATTACATCATATCTTGATTTTTTAAAATTGTGATACATCTATTATAACGTGATACATATAAAAAGTGATATATTTAAAACTAACTAGATATTTATTTTAGGAAGTAACAAATTTTGTTTTATTCTGCAGAGCAAATCACGCTCAATCAGTTACAAGATAGATTTTCTATATATCGAAAATCCGCAATTCCCCTTGACCAAATATCAAATTTAAAGTATCATCCATCACCGAAGATTCAAATTTGAAAATTTCATCAAAATTGATGCGAAGGGGTCACTTTTGGTGGGCTATTGGTGACGTCAGTGGAGTGATTTTTCTGGTAGGCTATTATGGGGTTTTTCGGTGGAGAGTGGGTCATTTTTTAGTGGATCGGCGTTGGTTCACCGGAATAATGAGCTTCGGTGATGGGGATGGCTGTTATATTCTCCTCCAGTGTGAACAAAATTTATCACTCATTATGTAATACACCAAGCTTCCTTAACGCCTTACTCCGCCTCTATAAAATTAAGGAATGACTTTCAAAGTGAGTAGTGTTTAAATTAGATAGAGTTTTTCTAATTTTGACTTTTTATCGTGTGAAAAATTGAATAAGCTTTCCGTCGATACCAAATTTGTCAGAATCAGATGTCGGAATAGAAAGTTATGGTCGAATTACAGAAGGCAGTCTGAACCGCCCATGTGCGACAGAAAAGGCCGACGGACCGTTGGGCTAGCGACGGATTGTCGCCCAGACCGTCGCAGGTGAGGTAGATAGACCACATTCTGGTTAAGTACGACGGACAGGCCGACGGACCGTCGAGCTAGCGACGGACCGTCGTCCACGCTATCGCCTTTGAGACAACGATCAAAGTTTTGGCCCAGGTGCGATGGTCAGGACCGACGGACCGTCGCACCCCATCGTCGCATATCCCGTTCAGTAATCTTAAGTCGTCTTTAAAAATGGATTTTTGGTCTTTTCCCACCCTTATATCATCCAGATATATCCAAAACGAAGCAGCTGATTTTATTATTCACCCAAAGCATCTAAACTAGGGTTTTCTCTCAAGATTAACCCTCTAGAGCAAATCCAAATCCTCTTCCAAAAAATTCAAGAACTCACTATAGATTCTTCAAATTGAGTTGAGATTCATGGTTCCCAAGTCAAAGGCTTCAGGAACCCTCTCTTAAGAGTTCCAAAAAGAGTCTCAAGCAAGCTAGTTCATCTAATTTCAAAATCTAAGGTATGTGGGGTTTGAACAAGGATAATCTTTGCATCCTTGTGCCTAAAGCTTTATTTAAAGTACAAAATTTTCTGAAATTTATGAGATTTTATATAAAGTTGAGTTAGGGTTTTTCACCCATTATCATTAGTTGCAAGATTTTGATGTTTCCCATGAATTGAAAGTCAAGTAGCGTGATTTTACATGTTTTCTTATGAAAATTGAAGTGAATTTATACCCTATGTTGCTATTCATGAGATTATGAGATTTTCATGATTTTAGAAGTTGAATCACATGAGCATGTTTATATTTTGGTATATATAGCTGAAATTTCCAGATTTTAAGCTGATTATGAATGTCTCTTATCAAACATAAATTTTGAGATATTGAAATCATGAGATTCATATTATGAGTTATTTTCCATTATCTTGATTGAGATGACTGAAAGTTTTTTAAGAAGATTGTTTTGAGCTTGAGTTAAGACAGAGGAATCCACATTAATTATGATTTTAATCAAGAGAAGTATGTTTTGGTCTTCATTGTAAACCCTTGAGTTATTTTAAGGTGGATTTCCTAAAAGTTCTGAGCTGAGTATGGGAGTAGTATTTAGCACCGAGTTGGGTATGATTCCAAGGCCTCATACCCCAGAACTACGTGCCACCGTAGGACTGACATATATGGTCCCGAGGCTGAGATAGTGATCACTAAAGTTGAGGTTCTACTGTGGGCAAGACATTGGACTCTATGTAGCTCACATGGTTTATGTCGGTTAGAAGAAACTCCCAAGTCCCAAAAAGCCCCAGAGTTCTCAAGTCTTAAAGTTTCTAAAGTTTTAAGTCCTTAAGTTTTGAAGAAGTTTTTCTTTCCTCAAGATAAAAGTATGAGTTTTGAAAGTATTGTTTAAAGGATTCTTTTGAGCTTCCGAGTTTTGAGAATAAGATGAGAATATAGAATTTTGAGATAAGTATAATGACTCACGAGATTTGTGTTTCCTGTTTACTCTTCATGATTGATATGCTTAGATTTCAAATGTATTCAAGCTATGTGAGTCATTCATACCTGCATGCATGATTTTATTAAGAATGTTGCTATTGTTTTATGTAAATGTATACACCCTCATATATTCAGTACATTCCCAAAGTGTTGATCCACATATACGTCTGTGTGCTACATTGTCTTATAATGTAGGTTCAGGTGCTCGGTCTTAGCAGTGAACACGGTTCCCAAGTACCTTGTCTACATTCTTCAGTTGGTGAGTCCTCATGGTTCGAGGACTTGTTCACAGATTTTCAATTGTTATTACTTTCAGATCAGTTCGAGTCAGTTGGGGGTCTGTCCCAATGGCTCTCCAGATTGAGTAGTAGAGGCCTTGTCAGACTAGACTAGCAGATGTGATTTAGACTTCCAGTATTTGATATTTTAGATTATGTTTTCCAGATTATTTCGGTTTTAAGTTGATATATTACAGTATTATTGTTTGACTTGATATCCCAAAGTGAGAGATAAAGACAGTAACAGGCTCAAAGGGTTAACTTGAGGCTACTTATAGCCTTAAGCACCGTGTGGCGTTTCGAAACAGGATTTCGGGGCGTTACACATTAATAGCATATGATTCACCCAATAATTGATGACGCCGGTGGAGTGGTTTTTTGGTAGGCTGTTATGGGGGTTTTCGATGGTGAGTGGGTCATTTTTTAGTGGACCGACGCTGGTTCACCGGAACAGTGAGCTCCGATGATGGGGATGGCTACTACGTTCTCCTACAGTGTGAACAAAATGTATCACTCATTAATAGCATATGAAGCACCCAATAATTGAAATAATAATTGTATCTACCATATGAATCAACATAATATCATATGTATCACCCATTAATATCATATGTATCACTCATTAAAACCATACAAATTGTATCTATCGTATTAATCGTCATAATATCCATATAATGATATTATGTTTATTATTCATATGAATCATCATTAAAGAATAAACATGTATGAATAACTAAATAAATTTATATATGTATCAATCGATTTAAAAAAAAAATTTGGGTGAGATTTTAGGGGAGAAAATTATGGAAAAAGATAAGCTGCATGCGTTAATGGAGGAGAAAAAAATCAGAAAGGAAGATGTTTTAATTGATTAGAATTTGGGAGAGATTTTAGGGTAGGTAATCTTTGGAAAAAAAACTTGTATGAGTTAATGGTAGAGTAAAAATAGGATGTGGGATTTTGTTGATATGTATCAAGAGTAAAGTTGAAAACTGAGTTTTAATGTAAATTTTAAAGGTAAGGGCTATTGGGTAATATAGTATCTTAAGTTTGGGTTTGGTGTAATTTCGAAGTATCAAGAATCAGTTTCTTGAGGGATCAGTCGATTCATCTTTGGTCTTGCAAGGCTTACGTGCATTTTCTGTAGGATTAAATAAGAAACTTTTGTCTCTCATATCAACTTGTAAAATCTCATGATTAGTGGAATCAAAGATTCGACAATATTTATCTCCAAACAATAGTTTAAATCCTTCTTCCATTAATTGACCAACACTTAACAAACTTTTATCAATATCGGGCATGTAAAGGACATTTGAAATTATTTTTGTACCTGAAATTGTTTTAATTGCAACATTCCCTTTTTTCTTCTATAGGAATCTAGTCACCATTTCTAATTCTGATTTTCTTATTTTCCAAAGGCAGAAACTCTTTAAACAGATATGTCATGGTGGAAGAATATGTTGCCACAAATAAGTGATCTTCTTCTCTTCTTTGATAACTTGGGCATGTGCTTCATATTTTTGAAGTTTGTTTTTTCAAATCACAGCTTGACCAAGTTGATTGCTGATCTTGCATTGTGCATCTGGCCTCTTCCAACATTTTCCACAGTGATGACCTCATCAATAGGCATTGCTCCTGGGGAAGATTGGGCCCTCCTTGTCAGCCCCCTTAACAAAACCTTACCTGGTTTAGCTTGATCTAAATCCTTAATTAAAGACATGCAACGCTGTGCAAACAACGTGTCCTGTTAAGTAAAGGGGCAGGAAGTTCTTTAGGACAGAGATCCAATTAAACAACTTGCTATGAACATTACAATTCTTAAACACTTGATGATTCCTGGCCATCCAGATTTGGTAGATTACTGCACCATAAATTGCATAAATTTTCTCTCTCACGCGTTTCCTCTTTATTTCTCTCTCTCTCTCTCACTCTCTTCTCCCAATCCCCTTCTCAATTCATCGATCTCGAATCTCTCTCTCGTGTGTTCTCTCCTCTCTCATGCTATTTTCCCTCTAAATCGACTCCCCCAATTTCACTGTTTGATCCCTCCTTCGATCTCCCCCTCTCACTAGCGTGGTATGCATATCTGTGTGTGTCATGAATCTTTGAGGTGTGTGTATCTTTCTTCTTCACTGTGTGTGTGATGTGAGTGAAGAAGAAAAGAAGAAATAGGGGTCTGTATGTATGTTGAATGAAAAAAATGGTGAACCCCTTTTATTTTTCTCTACTGTACCTATATATGGTTTCCTGTGAAGGACGTCTTTGATATGGGTGAGCAGGACACGTGAATGAGGTAGGGGTAGGGGTATGGGGTAGTGAGGTAGGTGGGGATAGGGTGGTGATGTGTTCGCTTTTAATTGGAGAGGTTGTTAGGATAGGATTACAACAAGGTAAAATTTGTTAAGGGTTGTTATTTTTGTCATTTTTTGAAGGGATAATCACGTGGGTGAGTGTGTATAATAACGCGAGGTAAAAATGGATGAATTGAGTTTTTTTGGGAGGGTTGAAATTACGTGTCTACACTCCCGACCCCCGTTTTTCAATTTTCAAGTTGCGTTACAATGGGGCAAGTCAATAGTACATCCCGGGTGAGTTTCAGAATTTTTGAAATAGCGTAAGGACATGTTTGGTTGCCCAAACCTGTAGCTCTCCGCGATAAGCCCGCGACGCCCTGGATAGTCCGGAGGACTACGCAGGGCGACGCCCTGGCTAATCCGAGGACTAGGCAGGGCGATGCCTTGGCTAGTCTGCCTGGGCCAAATTTCTACATTCCAGCCCCAAACTTTGAAGGGCAAAAGGGTCAATTTCCCACCCCTATATAAGCCTAATAACAAGTAATTCAATTATTTTTCACCCAAAATATAATTGTTTCTATCAAATCCCTCAAGAACAAGCTTAGGGTTTTCAATTGAGGATCCAAATTCAAGAATCTCTCCGTCAATCTTTGTAAAATCAAGAACTAAGGTATGTCAAGTGTTCATTCATGGATTTCTTTCATCCATGAAGTTCAAGAATCTATTTTTAAATAATAAATTGTGATGTTTATGTTGTGGATTGATTTATGACCATGTTTATATTGTCGTATGATTCCCAAGTTGGAACCTTTAATATGTTTTCATGAAATTATGTTAATGTATGGATTGAAATTGATAAAATTAAGTTGAATGAAGGAACTTTGATGTATTAATTTGATGATTATGCCTAAGCCCTAAGTCATGCATCTTAGGTGTTTGATAAAATGCCTAAGAGAATAGAGATTATGCATATAGCTCAATTGTGACCTAAATGATAAAGGCATGCTTTATCCTCATGTTCAAAATGACTCCCATATTATTATTATTCAATGTAATTGCTTGATGGAATGTTCATGAGATCAGAGTGATGAAATCATGATATGTTTATATGCATTTCTATCTATGTACAAGGTTATGATAACCAATTGCTTCATCAAATCTCCAACTTATTGTATTATGAAATGTTGATATTGGTCATGTGTTCAAGAAGTGTCGTGTCTAATCAGTTTCATGCTATAGAGTCTTGGGGGTACTTGTACCTGACAATTTAGTTGTGTGCCTAGAGCCAGTGTCAGTTTTCACGATACGCTCAGTCAAGCCATGATCAGTAGAATTCAGTCAGTCAAATGACTTAGGAAAAACTCAGTGAACTCAGTATCAGTCCAGTAATCTCAGTGATTCAGTAATCTAAATAATCTCGGTAATCCTAGCCAGTTATCAGATCTCAATAGTACTCAGTTCAGACCTCAGTAATATTCAGTATTCAGTTCAGTCCTCAGTGAACTCAGACAGTTAATAGAATTCAGTAGTATTCCGTCAGTCAACAGAACTCAATGAACTCAGTCCAGTTCAGCTCAGTTAATCATGTTCAGTGTCTATTCAGATGGGAGTAGGAGTTAGCACCGAGTGAACCCAAGGATGAGGGCACACACTGACAGTTGAGGGTGTGATCCTTAAAAGCAATCCTTGCGTTCCAAAATTATGTAGCCAGCATAGGTTGAGATATCAACACTGACAGATGAGGATTGATGAGGTGGATTACCACTGTTAGATGAGGGTCCCACCATTCTCTTTTGGGGACACTGTCAGACGAGGGTCACTCATAGTTTGTCCTTACCAGTAGTGCGGTATTGACACTCTTTCAATTGGGGTTACAGATTGGACCCCAACTTAGCTATAATAGATTATTAGGGGCATGTCGGCTAGATGACTACTTCCCACAGTCTCAGTCTCAGTCTCAGTAATAGAACTCAGATCGTTCTTCAGTTTTAGGACTGACAGATACAATCACTCAGCTTAGTATGAAACTCAGCTAGTTTCATCAGAATTAGAACTTTCAGACACAGTCACTCAGTCAACAGTATTTCAGTTATACGAAATTCTTGTTATCAGTATTCAGATTTAGGACTGTCAAATACAGCCAACCAGATCAGTTCTTCATAATCAAGACTGCCAGAAATAGTCATTCATTTATCAGTAATACAATATCAGTATATCCCCATTATCAGTATTAGTAAACTCAAATATCAGTAAATCCATGTTATCAGTAGACCTCAGTAATCAGAACTCAGTGTCCAGTACTATCACGACTTCAGTTACAGTTACGTATTCATGCATGTATTCTCACGTTCATAATATTCAGTTAGTTGGTATTGTCCATGCATATAACCCCATTGCATTCAGCCTATCTCACTTGCATACCAGTATATTCAACGTACTGACACATTTGCGCTATGGTGTTTTATACCATAGGTTCAGAAGCACGAGATCTAGAGCATCAGTAGCATTCCAGTATCATTAGTCAGAGTCAGCAGTGAGTCCTCATCATTCGAGGATATTATTATTTGATTATTTCATTTCTTCAGTACTTAGCTTATTTCAGCAGTTGGAGTTAGTTGGGGACATGTCCCATCAACTCCTCATTCAGACAGTTTAGAGGCTTTCAGACTATAGCATGTTCAAACAGTTATTTCAGTTGTTTTGGTATTGATATACCGTATTTCCAGATGTTATGTTTTATCGAATATTTGAACCTTATGTCCTATCAGCCTTTTAATTTTGCATTTATACAGTATATTATGTAGTGCTCAGGTATAGATATCAGTCATAGGTTAGCTTGTGGTCTTTCGAGGTCATGAGCACCGTGTAGCATTTGGGGTACTAAATTTGGGGCATTACAGACACGTACCTCATTAGAAAATACATTGAGCACAAATGAATATACCGATAGTGGAGATGGAGTTGCCTGATGTAACAGAGACGGTAGAGATGAATGAGCCACGGATTGAGATGATGAAGACGAAGATCCATGTATTGGTTTAGCCATGTCCAAGATCGGGTAATCCACGTCCTGGTTGGAATAGTCACATCAAAGTTAGCCTTTATAATTGTGGATTTCTTTTAACATACTTCAACATATATCTCTTATGCAACACTAAAGTTAGCAAGCGTCGATGATACTAGTGCCACCCCGTAGTTAACTAGTCTTATGACTGGATTGGTGGTATGAAAATGCAACCATAAGCCACTCCTCCTTCAGAAGCAACATTTAGCATGTAGCTAGCTAGCTAAACTATAAATTTTTCACTGGTAGAGCTTTTTTGAAGAAACGAGTGCAAATAACGACTATTGAGATGACTGTGAAAGTATAATAAACTAAGAGAATGAAATCTACCATTTTCTCTTTGAAGTGAAAGAAATTATCCTATAACAGTTCTGCTAATTCCCCTCTCCTCCCCTCGCCCTCCCTCTTATTTTGTTTGGTGCCTTAGCTTCTTGGTTGGGTCTTGAGCTTAAGTGGAGAATGAAACTGTTTAGTGTGTGGAATACGTAGATGGATTCTATGTTGAAAATTTGATTTCATTTCAACCTTCCCTAATTCTTTTATTTCCAGCAGAGTCGTCACTCTATTACAATTCATTTTAGAAAAGTCAAAAATATTTCAAAACTTCTTGACAAAAAAAAATAAAATTATTTGATTTTATTTAAAAGACATTTAAAAAAAAATAGAGTCGGCACTTAATTTTAAAAAAATTAAGAAACTATTTAAAAAGAAAGAAAATATTGTAAAAACAACCAATTTGACCCTATTTGCTACATACTTTCTAAAAACAAATAATTTATGAAAGATCTAACTCGTTGAACCCTTTATAACTGACCCAATTTGACCCCATTTTATTAAACCCTAACCCATTCGTATTTAGACTAATTGGTGAAAAAAATTTGGCACGACGTGGCCCAATTCGGCCCCTTAATAGGTCTAGAAAGAATATTAAATAAACTTTGTTGATATTATGGAAGAATAAAAGGTGTTTGACTTGTGTAATTTTGTCACGTATATGATAAAGTTTGAATATTAGAAACATATTGTTGAATTTTTTTTTATTTAACTTTATTATTGTTATATGTAGATGATGACCGTTTAAATGGTCAATTTTTTCTACTATATTCAAGCTTGAATCAATGTTTTTTTTTTTTTTTGTGATGATTTTATTTTATTATCGTTGTTGATTTGTAGAAGAGATAAAGAAAAATAAAGAAAACAGAAGAATAGATAAATGTGAAAGTAGAAATTTTAGCGATATATTGACTCTACTTAAATATTTTTAATTATTGTGTTTAATATTATTGATTTTCATTTTAGTGTTGTTTTATTTCATAATTTTTCTTTATTTAGTCAATTGTATGCAATTGAAAATATTTTTGTATTTAATATCACATTCACGAATTGTTCTGTATTTAAATTATTTTTGATAATTTGAAATTCTTAAATTGTAAATAGTAATAAAGAAAAATATAAAACACAAAAAAAAAATTCAATTAGTTTTACCCATATAAATTTGATCAAAGTTTCTTTTTTTTTTGGGGAGGAGAGGGGGGATATTAACAATCTAACATTAAATTACTTTTTCGTATAGATTTGATTACAAATATGAAATTGGGGGAGGTTGGATGCGTGTGGGCGGGGTTAAAATTTATTTTTATTTTTTTTAAAAAAAATTGAGGGGTTTGTGGTGATGGATGTACATGTGTGGGTGAGAGTAGATATTTTAATTTTTTTATATAAGTTATTGGGAAATTAGAAAATTAGAAAATATGAAAGAGTACACCTTATGATTAATTAAAAAATACACATCAAATTAGAAAATATGAAAGAGTACACCTTATGATTAATTATCTTCTTCTTGCTATTATATTCCTTTTGTTCATGTAAAAGGTCATTTGCGTTTCGTTATTCTAATATAAATGATAGTATTGAACATATTTTTACTAGACATACTTAAATGCTTTTAAAAGTGTTTTCCAGTGCTTGACTTATCTCAAGTGAAAAATCAAAATTATGACCGATAACACAAAAGTTTTTGTAATATAGCATGTTTAATGTAATTTAAAAATGGATTTAAAAAAAAAAGTGAGTCATATGCATCTTATAAAGATTAAAAAACTATTTCTGGTGTATGTATTCAATCAATTAACTATGAAAATTATATTATCATTCTTGGTGATTATTTTGTTATGAAAAATAAATAAATAAATAAATAAATAAAAACTTTCACAAAAAAATTGAAATTTCTTGCACTAGTCAAATCAAGTCTGCTTAAATGATTCTTCTTCTTACATAAAATCTTTCCCTATTCAGTAATCTTTTTCTTCTACTTTTCATACCAGAAAAAACTGATCACAAAATATGTAGGTAATTTATTTGTTTGACAAACATCATGCATGTTTATATATTTTAAATTAGGCCATTCATTAACTATGCTTAGAATCTGACTAGAAGTCAAATCGATATTATTAAAGATTGAATTATTTTATTAAATTTAAAATTTATTAACTTTTTGACTTGACACTTTTCAAAGAAAATATTTATTAGTAGCTTACGATTTGAATCATGATATGAAAATTTATTATCGTCATTATTTATTGAGCTATTATATGAAATCAAGTTGAGATGAAATTAAAGTTTTATTTAGACATACGATTTGAATTTCTTAAGTTGTATTTTTTTTCTCCAGAACTATCAAACATTTTTCCAATATTTTGATATAAAATTATATAAAAGGAAGAAATGAAAACTAGAGAAAATCTTGTATTAATCTTTCTTATATGTTTTCTACATAAATGAAGGGCTATTTATAGCCAAGCTTGATACTATTCCACCCAAGAGGTGACTGATTTTGATTGGGCTAGTTAAAGAGGTGAGTTATTGCGATATAAAATGAAACACATAAGCAACCACCTTTTGCTTTTCTAATACCCGCCTTTTGTTTTTCTAACACTCCCCCTTGGATGCCTATGTGAAGAAAAATTTACTGAATACGCATTTGAGTGATGCCTCATTAAAAACCTTACCAGGAAAAAAATCAGTGGGATAAAAACCTTGGTTAAGAAAAAAACGAGTACAACGCGTATTCTCGCTCCCCCTGATGAAGACCCCAATTCAACCGATTTAGTCTTTGCATCCCAATCTTGTATACCATCTTTTCAAAGGTTGAAGTTGGTAAAGATTTGGTAAACAAATCTGCTGGATTGTCACTGGAACGGATATGTTGCAGATCAATATCATCATTCTTCTGAAGATCGTGCGTGAAGAATAATTTTGATGAAATGTGTTTTGTTCTATCTCCCTTTATAAAGCCTCATTTTAATTGAGCTATGCATGCTGCATTGTCTTCAAATATGATCGTGGGTGCCTTGGTATAGAGCTTCAAGCCACATCTCTCTTTGATGAAATGTGCCACTGATCTTAGCCATATGCATTCTCTACTTGCCTTATAGATAGCAATTATCTTAGCATGATTAGAAGAAGTAGCAACGATGGACTTCTTTGTTGATCGACATGATATTGCGGTACTTTCGTATGTAAACACATAGCCTGTTTAAGATCGGGCTTTATGTGAGTCAGATAAATAACCTGCATCTGCATGACCAACAAGATCTGGGCTAGCTTTGTTAGTATAAAACAGACCCATATCAATAGTCCCTTTTAGGTACCTCAATATATGCTTAACTTTGTTTCAGTGTCTTCGCGTAGGGGAAGAACTATACTTCGCTAGTAAATTAACAGAATATGCTATATCCGGCCTTGTAGCATTAGCGAGGTACATAAGTGCACCAATAGCACTGAGATATGGTACTTCAGGACCAAGAATCTCTCCACCCTCTTTCAGAGGTCGGAATGGATCTTTATTTATATCAAGTGATCGAACAACCATTGGAGTACTTAATGGATATGCTTTGTCCATGTAAAATCGTTTCAAAACCTTCTGGGTATATGCAGTTTGGTGGATGAAGACTCCGTCTGCTAAATGTTCAATTTGCAGACCAAGACAAAGTCTTGTCCTTCCAAGATCTTTCATTTCGAATTCTTCCTTTAGATATTCAATTGCTTTTAGGACCTCTTCTGGAGTCCCAATGAGATTTATATCATCCACATAAACGGCGAGTATAACAAATCCGAACGTCGTTTTCTTAATGAAAATACAAGGACAAATGACATTATTTATGTATCCTTCATTTTTTAAGTACTCACTTAGACGATTATACCACATACGCCCTGATTGTTTTAGACCGTAAAACGATCTTTGTAATCTGATAGAAAATAATTCTCGAGACTTTGAACTATATGCTTCAGGCATTTTTAATCCTTCCGGGATTCTCATATGAATATCATTATCAAGTGAACCATAAAGATAAGCTGTAACCACATCCATTAGATGAATTTTAAGATTTTTATGTACAGCTAAACCGATGAGGTATCGAAATTTTATCGCATCCATAACAGGTTAATATGTTTCTTCATAGTCGACACCGGGTCTTTGAGAGAATCCTTGTGCAACAAGGCGTGCCTTGTCTACAATTTCATTTTTCTCATTTCTTTTACGTAAGAAGACCCATTTATAGCCGACTGGTTTTACACCATCTGGGGTTTAGACTACAGATCCAAAAAACTCCCGTTCATCAAGTAAGTTCAATTCAGATTGAATCGTCTCTTGTCATTTTGGCTAATTTTTTCTTCGTCGACATTCTTCGACAGATAGAGGTTCAAGGTCCTCATTGTCTTGCATGATATTTAGTGTGATATTATATGCAAAAATATTATCCACCGTAATTTTTTATCGATCTAAATTTACCTCATCATTAATGGAACTTATTGAAAGTTCTTCATTCACTTGAATCTTGGGTTCACTGATTTCTTCAAGAATATCAGGATTAATCAAATTTTGAGTCTTTTCAGGAGAATCTTTTATAGTATTATCTTTATCATTTTTCGCGCTTCTTTTACTGAGATTTTTATCCTTTGAACCCAATGATCTGCCACGCTTCAGGCGTGCTTGGGATTCAGAAGCTATGACATTAGAAGATGGTTCTTTTGGAAGTTCAATTCAGACAGGCACATTCGCTGCAGGGATATGTGACTTGGTTATCCTTTTCAAATCAGTAAATGCATCTAGCATTTGATTTGCTAATTTTTGTAAGTGAATGATCTTTCGGATCTCACTTTCACATATGGGGGTACATGGATCAAAATGAGATAATGATGAAACTTTTCACGCAATTTCTTTTTTAAGTTCACGTTTTTCTCCCTTTAATTGCGGGAAATTTGTTTCATCAAATCGACAATCCGCAAATCGAGCAGTAAATAAATTTCCCGTCACTGGTTAAAGATAGCGAATTATATAGGGTGACTCAAACCCAACATATATTCCTAACTTTCTCTGGGGCCCCATCTTAGTACGCTGAGGTGGTGCAACTGACACATTCAAAGCACATTCAAAAATTCGTAGATGGAAAATATTTGGCTCATGACCCAGGATCAATTGTAACGGGAAGTACTTATTATAATGAGTTGATCTGAGACAAACAAGTGATGTTGCATGTAATATAGCATGACCTCAAACAGTAGTAGGCAATTTTGTTTTTATAAGCAGTGGTCTTGTTATCAATTGTAGGTGCTTAATAAATGACTCAGCAAGGCCATTTTGAGTATGAACATAAGCTACTGGATGTTCAACACGTATCCCAACTGACATACAATAATCATCAAAAGATTGGGATGTGAATTCTCCAGCATTATCTAGGCGAATAGCCTTAATAGAATAATCTGGGAATTGCGTCCTTAATCGTATTATTTGTGCCAATAATTTTGCAAATGCCAGGTTACGAGATGACAAGAGGCACACATGCGACCATCTTGAAGATGCGTCTATTAGGACCATAAAATATCTAAATGTCCTACTAGGTGGGTGAATAGGCCCACATATATCCCCATGTATACGTTCTAGAAACTGAGGGGATTCGACGCTAACTTTTAGTGGCGATGGTCTGGTTATCAGTTTGCCTTGATAACAAACAGCACATGAAAATTCATCCAGTGTAAGAATCTTCAGGTTCATTAACGGATGCTCTTTTGAATTTTCAATGATTCGTCTCATCATTATTGAGCCAGGATGACCTATTTGATCATGCCAAAGCACAAATGTATTTAAATCAGTAAAATTTTAGTTTACGATAAAGTGTGCTTCAATTGTACTAATTTCGGCATAATATAAGCCAGAAGACAAAGTTGATAATTTTTTCAGCATTTGTTTTTTACCTGAGACAGTCTTGGTAATGCCAAGATATTCAACATTCATTTCATTTATTGTCTTAACATGATATCCATTTTGGCGGATATCTTTAAAACTCAATAAGTTTCTTGGGGATTTAGAAGAGAACAATGCATCTTCTATAACTAATTTTGTCCCCTTAGGCAGAAATATAGTAGCTCTTTCGGAGCCTTCAATTAATTTTGAATTACCAAAAATCGTCGTAACATTTTCCCTTTTTCTAAGTAAGTGGAAAAAGTATTTTTCATTTGTAAATACTGCGTGCGTTGTCCCACTATCAATGACACAAATATCATCACGATCAATTAGTGATCCAAATAAAATTTAAGGAGTATCCATATTCTTCAAAATGAAAGTATAAACAAAATAAATATTCTAACATTACTAGCACATAACATATTTATACAAACTATATTTATATACAAGATTAGTAAACGATAGATAAGTAAACTAATACAACTTTACCAAAAAATTAATATAATCAGACTATTTTATAATCATCACCTACAAGGTGATTTACATGTTCTTCACGAATAGCAAAGAAATCTGAAACTTCCAAGTCCATGGGCTCAACGTTATCTTCAAGGAGGAAGTTTGTTTCAACATCATTATGTGGTTTCTTAAGAGACGCCTGATAGAGTTTTACTAGATATTTTGGCGTACGACAGATACGCGACCAGTGCCTCTTTCCTCCACATCGATAACATTTTCTTTCAGAGTTCATCCTTGGCGCTGCTCCAGGAGCTCTCCCCCTCCTTTTGCACTGCTGGTGCTGAGGGATATTGTTTATTGCAAGACGATCATCCTGATTAAAATACCTTTCATGACCACGACCTCGACCTCAACCATAACCACGACGGGGATCAGGACTTCTTTCACGCCTATTTAGGTAAAAATTTACAGCATTTACTTTTGGGGATGGAGCAGTACTAGGAGGTCGACTTTCATTATTTTTTATTAAAAATTCATTATGTTGTTCAACAACAAGAAGATAAGCAATTAATTCAGAATATTTTTAAAATTTCATCTCTTGGTACTGCTGTTGCAGGAGCATACTCGAGGCAAAAAAAGTAGAGAATGTTTTCTCTAACATGTCGTGATCTGTGATATTTTTTTTGCATAAATCAAACTGCGATTTAATTCTAAACATTGCAAAATTATATTCAGTTACATTTTTAAAGTCCTGTAACCCCAAATAGGTCCATTCATAATGAGCTTGTGGAAGAATGACCATCTTCAGGTGGTCATATCTTTCTTTTAAATTATTTCACAATATGAGGAGATCTTTAATCGTGAGATATTCCATTTTTAAACCTTCGTCAAGATGAGGACGAAGAAATATTATGGCCTTGGTTTTATCTTGATTCAATGCCTTATTGCCATTTTTTATGGTGTCTGCCAGACCCATTGCATTTAAATGTATCTCTGCATATAGTGTCCATGACATATAAGTTTTGCCCGATATATCTGGGGACCTAAATTCACGTTTGAAAATATTAGACATTATTTAAGAAAATTAAATACTAACCTTTAATACCGTCGAAAGAGTTTTGCTGAGACTCATGTTGATAACGTGATATAAAATTATATAAAAGGAAGAAATGAAAACTAGAGAGAATCTTGTATTAATCTTTCTTATGTGTTTTCTACATAAATGAAAGGTTATTTATATCTAAGCTTGATATTATTCCACCCAAGAGGTGGCTGATTTTGATTGGACTAGTTAAAGAGGTGGGTCATATGTCATATAAAATGAAACACATAGGCAACCACCTTTTGCTTTTCTAATAGTCGCCTTTTGCTTTTCTAACATATTTCACACGATCTCACCAACTAAATGACCAATACTTGTTGTTCCTAAACAATAAATATTCTAATATGACATATTAATAAATCACAAATAGTCAGCCAACCTTAGTATTCGTGGATGCATGAGCCATATAAACAAAATATTAATCATAACCAACTTTATGAATAAAAAAAGCAAATACTATCTTGTCCCTTTTACTTATTCACTATTCACAAAATAAATTTTTACTTTCATTTGTCATTTTTAATATATTAAAAAACTATTTTTTTTTTATATTTTATCCTGAACATTAATTTTTTATTCTCCAAATCATTTTTCAAGACCTAATATCACACAACAATTAATAGTCAAATTTATTTTTCAAACATAATTAATATGTCTACTGTACTTACAGGTTTTGATATATGTAGTGTTGAATAACGATTTTGAGTATAGAACTGAACCATTACAGGCTTTTAATTAGTTAAATTTCTCGTACCTAAAATTAATTCATTTAGTTTAAGGATATGTTAACTTTATCAGTTATCACTATAAAATGACAAGAAAACATACGGCAATCATATAGGTTGTGATGCCAAATAATTACTAGAGGAAAAATAGATTGATTTAATAACGTCTAAATCTATGTTACGAATTTTTTGCTTTATGCATCTCTATAGCTTCATTTTTATTTGTCCCTTCTTCATCATAAACTAAAATCACATTAAGTCTTTTCTAATCTTGTCACCCGTGAACGAGCAACATAAAGTTAACCATATATAACTATAGGCCTCTTAAAAGATTTCATTCAATAATACTTATTCATATTACACAAAATAAATGTACGACACAAATTTCTTAAAAGATACTCCCTTAGCTAGTTTAATAATAATTATTCGTGTTATTAAAAATAAATGTCTAACAATATTTCTTAATTAAAAAATTCTAAGATAATTTATTTAATTTAATCTATTTTATCCATAATTATTAATTATAGTTATTATCCAAGACATTTTTCAAACTTTTATTTTTAATAACACGAATAAGCATTATTAAATGTAATGCAATAATATTATAAATAAAAAATAAGTAATTATTCAATAATTCCATCTCAATTAAGCATATGATAAATTCATCATAAAAATTATACCCTCTCCATTTCGAAATAAATGAATTGTTGGGGTATTTGTTGATATTTTAAAATAAGTGAATCGTTGATTTTTTTTTCAAATTTACCCTTACGATTTGACAACTAAGGAGTAAATTTTGAAAATAGTACTACTGCAGCCTATAGCAATACCAAATGTGAAATCTTTTCATTTTCTCCAAAATGAACCCATTGGTTCAACAATGTAGTGATTTGATTTTTTTGGCTTTATTGATATGAAATAAAAGGTCCAGTAATGGACTGTCAAATTTTCACTAAAAAAAACACTTTGAAGTAGTAGTTGAAAAGTAAAAAAGTCTATCTCTGATACAACTACTTTCATTGTAGCATTAAATATAAAGCTACCTAGGACTCTTTCGTTAATTGCATTAAATATAAAGCTGTCTACTACTTCCATTGTAGCATTTCAAGTTATTTTACCTCCAAAAAGATTTATTAGAAGTATCAATTTTAAAATTTTAAAAATTAGAATGGACAAAAAATTTTGCCACCATAAGCTAAACATGTGTAAAGGAAAAATTTGCATGCAATGAAGTGATGCCAAAATAGAAAAGGGTAAAAATAGAAATTTATGTCTTTGATGCTTTTTTCTTTATCTGTGTGTCAAAATTCAACAATTCATTTATTTCAAAACGGAAGAAGTATTATACAATATCAATATGACAGAAAAACTACATTTTAAACTACCATTTGTAAAATTTTACATTATAAAATTAGAAAAGAAAAAAAAAGCGAATAATTTATTTTTATTTTTTATTTTTGGCCAATAGTGAAACTTTCAGAGTAAGTATCAGTTAATAGTACTACTATCTGTCCCTACGGCTAATTTAGTTTTTCTAACAGTATGCAATCGAGAACATTGCTAATTTATTTGTTGTAGAAAAATAGTACTATCAGTTGGCTAATTTGTTTGTTTGACAGCATGTATGTTTATAGTATATTTTAATTCATTATCTATGTTTAGAGTCTGACCACATATTAATAGTTATAATTATATTTATTGAAATTCAAATTTATGAATTTGAATATTAGTACTAATTTAATCCGTTAACAAGAAAAATCTCCGTTAACGTCAACGTTGGCTAACCTTGATCGTTTGAAAAATCATATATTTAATTTGTTAAACTTATTTTTGTATCACTTCTTAAATGCGACTTATTTACTCATAAAAATACTAGTCTCTTAAATAACACTTTCTCTCCTTCCAACAATATTTATTTATATTGGTATCTGAGTCAAGTGGAGTCTAGTACTCTGTTATCTCTAACATTTTGATATCAGAGTCAAGTCGAGTCTTTCCTTTCAACTTGGCTCTGATACCAAAATGTTAGAAATAACAGAGCACTATTAGTAAACAATTTCATTCTTTATTTTTAAAAGCAATAAATCACCTTAGAAGGTGACGTGGCAGAGAAGGTCGAAATCACTTTAATTTTAGTTTCATTCGTTTCCACCCCAAACTATACCCGAAAAGTCGAAATCACACTTAAACTATACTAGTGACCTATTACACACCTAAACTATAAAAAGTAATACTATTTCCACCTTAAAAGGTGACGTGACAGAGAAGGTGTATTCACCTTCCTAAGGTGTGTGAGAGAAGAATTTTTTTTTTAAAATGACAGCTTCTATACACGTGTCATTATTTTATTTTTCATTATATCATTAAATACTACTAATATTCTTCTTAATATATACAATTAGATTAATTATTTTTGCAATTGAAAAAATATTAATAAATTTTTTTATTTTTTTTTATAATTGAAAAAATGTTAATAAAATTAAATTTTCTTATTTATTATTTTAATATGTGGGTCCCGCCTTCAATTGTTTCTTCTCCAACAAAATCACCATTAAAACACCACCACTAAATCATCAAATTCAAATCTTCACCACAATAATTTTAAAAATCCAAATTTCATTATCGGAATCACAATACAACCATAAATATAATAAAAATCACAAACAACCACCATAAAAATTCAATATCCACTACTAACATTGACATCGGAATCACAATATGCGCAATTAAATCTTAGCTTTAAATCGTCAATAAAATTTCCATCGAAATCACAATTGTCAATCCCACTGTGCATACCCGAAATCACAACACTCCGTATTACAACATTCAATTCGTCAAATACTCCATTAATTGACGAATCTGAAATACCCAAAGCCCAAAGTCTTCCAAGAAATCTATGGTGTGATTTGTTACACCATAGATTTATGAGAATACCACATCTTTCATCTCCAATCTATGGTGTGATTTTTAACTCGTCAAATCGTCCAATTTGAAAATACCCAGTTACCCACGCGTTTCCAGAAATCACATCTTTCACCTCCATTAACTCAAAGTGAAAAAGAACGAGTTGTTGATGAAGAGAAGAAAGTGAGAAAGGAAGTGGATTTGAAGGGAAAGTGAAATAGAGAATAAGTGAACAATTCAACAATTTCATATTTTTAATGGTGAATTGTTGAATATTTTCTTCCATTGAAATTTTCTTGTTGAATTTGCTTGGTTATTTGAAAGGAAAGTGAAGTAGAGTAAGAGTGAAAAAGAAGGAATCAAAATTTTCTTGTTGAAATTGCTTGGTTATTTGAAGGAAAAATGAAGTAGAGAAAGAGTGAAGAAGAAAGAGTTGTTGAATTAATGTATTTTCTTGATTATTTATTTTTAATCACAAGGGTTATTTATTAATTAAATAAAAAAATTAAATTAACGCGTGTCATCAGCACAGGGCGAGTGGAGTACACTCCAATCATTAAAATAGGGCATGGGTGTCGCGGGGAGGTAATAGTATCACTTTTTTATAGTTTAGGTGTGTAATAGGTCACTAGTATAGTTTAGGTGTGGTTTCGACTTTTTGGGTATAGTTTGAGGTGGAAACGATGCCTTTTCCCTAAAACTACTCATCTCATAAAACTACTCATAAACAACTTGGGTATCATGATAAATCATAAATAACTCATCTTATTCTTTATTTTTTGAGAGCAAAATGTCAATTTTATTAGTTAGCAATTTTTTTTGTTTATGCATTACATTTGTTATTTGATTTGTAATTTGTCTTTTCCTTATCATAAACTAAAATCTTTCAAGTCCTTTCTAATCTTGTCAGTCGTGAAAGAGCAACATATAACAATTGAAAATTTATCTAGGTATATCATCTATTCAGTGTTATTTGTTCACCACTCTTTAAACCTCACACTCTAACTTAATTTACACCTTGATCCGCATTTGGGATATCGATTTTCAATACCAACTCGATATGTCCAATTCTCCACATGGGACCCCATTTCTAACCTTAATTCGAGTCCCAACTCTTATCCCAGATACCAAACTCCTAACTCGAGACTCGACTCTCAAATCCAACCTAAATCCATAATCTTGACAAATCAAATAGTCACTCAACTAGTAATTATTAATCCCCGAAAATTACCTTTCTTCTTGATTCTGATTTTCTTCAACAAAAAATTTAACTTTCTGAGATGACAACTATTAGTTGAAAGATCATATGAGAAATCAACTCAGTAGAGTCTGGGGAATGTAGAGTGTACGCGGATCATACTCTACATCACAGGTGGAGAGGTTGTTTCCAACAGACCTTGGCTCAATAAAAACAACAATAGTCTAACACTGAAATATGCATGTTCTTTGTTTGGGGGTGGGGGTGGGGGTGATCACCGCGAAAACAAGAATGAAAAAAATCCATTACTATAGGCAGGAAAATGATCAAGAAGAGAGCAAAAACAGTTCAAACTAGAAAATTTTCAAGAACCCCTGAAGAAACTACACTTAAAGAAAGCAAATTTAGAATTGAACACCCAACATTAAAAAAAGAATGAACAATATTATCATCAATATAACATTAATATCCATTAACAACCCAAATAAAATGGGCAAAAACAGTTCAAAATGGAAAATTCAGAAGACGAGCAAATTTAGAATTGAACACCTAATAATGATAAAAGGAGAACAAGCAACATTATCTATCGACATGGAATATATATACTGGTAAAAATAAGCAAGAAATTCAAAGTTCTAACCTTTCTTGATGACTTGCTCTCTATGTATACTTTCTATTTGAGTTAAAAAAATGATCAGTTTGATATGTGCTTAACTAGTATATGTAGAGTACTAAAAAAGTGTGTACATAGAGGGTGTGTTTGGTAGGAAGGAAAATATTTTTCAATTTTCTCATGTTTGTTTGGCTTACAAATTTTGAAAAATATTTTCTAAATCAACATATTTTTCTCAAATATAAGAAAAATAACTTCCCTTCAAAAAGTAAATAAAATATTTTTCAAAACTCTCTTTAAACATTATTCTTAAATTAAAATATTTATACAACTCTTAAAATCACTCACCCCTACTCCGACCCTCAATTCCCCACCCCTTCCCCACCTTCTACCATTTCTTACCTCATCTCCCTACCCAAAACCCCAAACTCTGCGCCCTTCTCCCCCTCACCTCCCCCTAAATAAAAAATAAAAAAATTTAATATTTTTAAAAAATTATAACTTTTTTCTTACCTCCTCTACCCGCCCCCCGCCCCTACCGACTTCCTCCCAAAAAAATAAAATATTATTTTTTAAATTGATTTTAAATTTAATTTTTTGAAAAATTTTAATTTTTTGAAAAATTTTAATTTTTTCCTTACCCCACCCTCACTTCCTACCCCGACCCCCACCCCTACCACCTCCGATTCACGAAAAATATTTTAAAATTTTTTCTTACGCCACTCTTACTCTCCTACCTCTACCCCTACCCCCACCCCATACGAAAAAAAATTTAAATTTTTTTCTTACCTCCTTTACCCGACCCCCACCCCTACCAACCTCCTCTAAAAAAATAAAAATATGTTTTTTAAATTTATTGTTTAAAATTTTTAATTTTTTCTTACCCCACTCTCACTCCCCTACCCCGACCCCCTACCACCCCCGATCCATAATAAAGGCGATTTTTAGTCGAGAAAATAAATTGAACACTTCTAATTAAGAATAAAATATTATTCCTTCTGTTTCAATTTATGAGGCACACTTTTTTTTTATTAGCCTAAGAAGAAGAATATATATTCCTATATTTAATAATAATTTAAATTTAAACTATCAATTTCATTTTTAATGAGATAATTTACGGTTAAACTTATTTTAAATTACAAATGATGTTTCACTAAATTTGTAGTAGTTAAACTACATCATATAAGTAGAATTTAGACCACCACTATCCAAGCTTGCCCAACCAACATGGGTTATGGTGCAGCGGATGAGGCTGCTTCACCGTTAATCAGAGGTTGAGGTTCGACCTTGGACATGAAGAAAACTCTGTTGGGAGCGCTAACCCTCGAATGGGGCCCTATCTGGCATATAAAACTTTGTTGGGAGCGCTATCCCTTGAATGGGGCCCTGTCTGGCACGAATTCGAATTAATCGAACTTCAATACGGATTTCAAACACTAGATGAAAACCAAAAAAAAAAAAAAAAAACCTTGCCCGAGTGAGTTTGTGAGCTTTGTGACTTTGATAATCTTGACTTTTGGTCCTTTTGGCCTCTACACTAAAGAGTTCAAACGTGGAGTACTTTGATTGGTCTAATTAGGGGTGGGCATGGTATGTTATATACCGAGTTACCATGCCAAATCAAAAATTTTGATACCGTAATTTTGGTATTATGGTATTAGGTATGATATATGATATACATTTTAAATTTTTTTTGGTATATGGTATGGTATTCGATATTTACACATGACATATCGAAATACCGAATACCATACCGAAGTATATATTGTTACATAAGTAACTTTTATATATATATATATATATATATATATATATAATATTATACTATTAGTATAAAAATGTTTAGACATTGAAACTTTTGTTACTCTATCTTGATTGAAATGTCTTTTTGGTGTAATTGACTAATAAAAGAAATTGTTTGCACTTCTTTTTCAATATTTTTACATGTGTAATGTGTATTTATGATACAATTAAGACGTATTTTTGAAAAGTCGACGTAATAATACTCTAGTATACAAGTATATATTGTCGAAGTTAAACAAATTATGGTTACCGATTACCATACCACAAAATACCGAAATCAAATGTCAAAATACTGAATCATTTCGAATTAATATGGTATTGCAATGGTATAATATTTTTAAAAATCGAATACCAAAATTACCATATGTTTCAAATACCATACCATGCCCACTCCTAGATCTAATCACGTGAAGTGGGCCAGGGATAATTGGGCGTGTGGACCCTACTTTGTACAGTCATCTGAGTCAGCATTGCCGGGTTCCTTTCTATAATTTCTTTTTAGCTTTGAGAAATTCGACTTGGCCATTCATTTTGATTACGTAATGTGCTTATGTTTTGGTTGATGATGCTATTTCATTTTAAAAAAAATAAATAAGGTCAAATTCATCGATAGGGCTTCAAATTTATTCTTAAAATTTACTTAGATTTCTAAATTAAGATTTATACCTATCAGATTCCTAACCTTTAATTTTATTTTAATTGAGTATTTTTTGTCTAATCCACAAAATATTTATAGAGAGTGTGTTACATTCGTGTGACATGACAAAAATGTCCAATAAAAAAAAACACGTGACAATTTTTTTTAATATGTGATTTTATCCATTTTCTATTTAAATATCTATTTAATAATAATTTTAACCAATTAAAAAAAATATATGGCAACTGTGTTTTTTAATATCTGATTTTGTCCATTTTCTATTTAAATATCTATTTAATAATAATTTTTTAACTTAAAAAAAAAAAAAAAACACCTCCATCCACCCGGTCGTCTTCTTCACAACCCCCACCCCCACCCCCACCCCCACCCCACCCATTGTCTTCAATGATTATTTGCTCCATTAATGGAGTTGCTGATTATTTTCTGAGTAAAGCACTTTAATGAAAAGCACGATACATACTTCTGACTCAATCTTTTCGTCTTTAATGATTATTTGCTCCATTAATGGTGAAAATATCTATTGGCCTTGCAGACGACTTAAAGAACACTTAAAGTTAACGACAATGGCGACATTAGCAATGACTGAGTGAAGGTGGGTTGAAGACGACGAAGACGTCGGTGTGGGGTGAGGTTGAAGACGATGAAACATTGTTCTTCTTTCTCTTTGAATTTCAATTTGAATTTCTGGCAAAACTTACTCAAAATTGACATATAATATTTCCCGTCGTTTTTAATAACAGCCTCTCCAAATAAATACTAACAATTTCGCAAGACTATATTTTTGAATTCAAGGCTTTGAAGCTTTTTAATTGCTATTAATGGAGAAGTTGTTTTTAAATGGCTATTAATGGAGAAGTTGTTTTTGAATGAAAAATTGATATGGCTTTGAAGCTTTTTAATGGCTATTAATGGCGTTGTTAGTATTATGGAAGACGCGGGATGGGGTGGGGTTGAAGACACAGGGGGTGGGGGTGGGGGGTTGACGAGATGAAGAAGACGACGATGAAAAAGGGGAAGGGGGCGGGGGTACCTTTCTTTTTTAAAAAAAAAATTAAAATATATATTAATAAGGAGTAATTAAAATATAAACTTTTTAATTAAAAAAGTAAAATATTATTTTTTTGATTCACGTGCCAAATCAGTGATAGTATTGATTTAATATCACACACACTAGATCTGGTTATGAAGATGAAGAAACCAAGAGAAAAGAGAGAGAATTCTTGAGGAGAGAAAATAAAGAGAGAGAAAATGATTTCGTGGTAACACATCGTAGGTAAACTTTACGGCGGACGAGCTATATATATTAATGATTTAGGATATATACAGTTACACAGAGAAATGAGAATAAGTGCTATAGTGCCTATAATAAGAACCACGTGAACATTAATATATAAACAGTACATCATATATTAAGTAGGCTCCACACCTAACAATCAGCATTTTGTATCTGATAGGTACCAATTTTAGCACTTGAGGTGCATGATAGATACATGCCTTAGTTTAGGGGCCTAAGTGAATTTTATAGATAAGTTTAAGGTCCTATCGATGGATTTAATCAAAACATAATCGTGGTACATGACACCTCCCACCAATGATACGTATCACATAATTTTGTACTTCATTGATGTTATGTAGTCATAATATGTGTAAGATGAATTTGGTTAAGAAACACAATTTGCTTGTGAGGACTCAAAAGTGTCGTGGTCCTGTGATTAATAATAATAAATTGAGCTTTAATTCTAAAAATTAGCTCAAAAGGTGAATATTGCTCAGGAGTATGTCAAGTGATCAAATGCCTTTTAATCCATCGACATGGGGTTTTCAACTCTATGCATGGCATGCTAAACACTAGAAATATGAAAGCATGTATGACATAAGACGAAGATCAACGTTAACAACAATAATATAATATATCGAGTATATTCGCACATAGTGGAGTCTGGGGAGAATAATGTGTATGCAAATTATATCAATACTTCAGATGAAGTAAAGAGGTTGTTTTCGATAGACCCCGGCTCAGGACAGATAACAATATAACAAACATAAAATATAAAAGCACCCAGCCAAATGGAATAACAAACTGCTAGCTAATATATAAAATAAGACAAACACAAGATAATACTATAAAATAACTATTCGAAATCATAGAAATCACCAAAACACCACGAACCATAAACTCCAGACACCAACAACGAAGATCAACGTTAAGTTAATAAAAAATTATTATGCATTTAATTTGATACTACGATAAAAAAATACTTTTAACTTATATTTACCCAAGAGGTAGGAATTGTATCTTTGTGATTTCATATTTCATGAGAAATTTTAAAAGAATGAAGTTCAGGATGTAGATAACATTTGGTTAGAGTTGAAGAACTAGTATTTGAAAGTTAGAAATTATTTGGGTATAAGTTTCAACGGAAAAAAAAAATATTACTGAAAATCAATATTTCACTCTAAATATTCCCAAATTACTATATAGTATAAAATGATATTTTAAAATTTCAGTAATACTTCAAATACTCAATATTATTTGATGCATAAATAGGACATGAAATAGACATTTCCTACCCTCTTTCAAGGAAGTGAGTGACATGGTCATGGATTCACACTTATTTCAAGAAATTTAAGGAAAATATAGAAAAAAAGATTAAGTTAAAAAAGGAAACTAATGTCAAAATCATTCTTATTTTGTTAGGTAGCTGATTATTTCTCTATTTAAATAAATTACCAGATAAAGTTAAAAAAGAAAAAGGGAAATATCTATAACACATAAAAATTGTTACACCACTAAAGATGTGGTACAACGACTGAGATTGTTCATTCCTTAATTAGAGATCTCGAATTTGAACATTGGATATGAAAAAGTTCTTGATTGGGAGCGCTTCCCTCAAATGGGTCCCACGCGGCGTGAATTTGGATTAGTCAGATTCCAATGCGGATATCGAACACCAGATGATGTTTTTTTTTAAATAAAATAAAAATAAAAATTGATACATCTCTTTATAATTACCAAAAATTCTCCAATATATATATAAGAACTTAACTCAGGTAAAGAAAAATATGTATACAATCAATTTGCAGGAGTATGCAAACAATCTTTATTTCATCAAAAGAAAATTATCTTCCTTTTAGAACAAGAAATTTGGCATCTAGAATTCAAATTAGATAATAATTTGTTTAAAAAATGAATAGCAAAGAATTTATAGAAAATGTCTTAAATAATTTAGATGACCTTTTAGCTATGCAAAGACATATAACTCTTAAGGTAAATTTGATAGAAGAAGAGATAAAACTCTTAAGGTAAATTTGATAGAAGAAGAGATAAAACTCTTAAGAATAATTCACCAGCTAATATGGGTAAAATTATTGAAAGAACAGATATTTTCAATAAAGAATTAGGAAAAAGAATAAGAAATGATATTCTTACCCCTAGAATCTCAAATAAAGGAAACTATCAACAAGGTAGTTTAGATGAAAAAATTATATCTAGATTTTTAGAAATAAAACAAAAGAAGATTTAGAAAAATTAGAAAAAATTTCTGATAATAATGATAAAGAAAAACATCTACTTCTAAAACAAAAGTAGAAGACCAAGTAGATAAGGAAGAAAATGAATGAACTAGACGAACTAGTCTATGCTTTAGAAGAGCTTGATCTAAATGATCAAAATTATCGAGTAAATATGAATAAAGGGGATACAGGAGGACCTCAGGGAACCTTTAAGGCCCCTAAGGAAGAAGATAATGATCATATTCCAAGAAGTAGTTTCTTACCAAAATCTAAGAAATGGAAAGACTATAATAGTCAATACCATATAAATTTCAAGGCTAAATTTATGCCTAATAGGCTACCAGTAGGAGATGCTGAGGTGCAATGCAATATTTATCAACAAATATATAAGCATAGAAGTGGAGGCAAGCAAGAGGGTACGGGTACGTTAATGAGATATATAGCTGAAGATCACAAAAGAGAGTTAAATATTGCACAAGGTGGTGGGGATGTTGGTGGGCCAACGCAAACTAGAATGGACCCAGCAACCGGTCACGTAGCGAAAAAGTATAATAAATTGAGGGACCGGGAAGAAATAGCTAAAATGGTAGCTGTGGGTTGTTTGCCTTTTAATTTTCCTTCTTCTGATGCCTTTATTCGTTATATACAAGCAATTTATAATCCTATGTTTAACGGTATTCCTAGAACTATTTGTCGGTCTGATATTTTTAGACTTCATTCACAATATTGTTTTTAACCGTTACTTGTCATTGGATGGATAGTAATTTTGTGATGCAAAAACGTATTCTTGCTTTTTTATATGATGAAGATCGTAAACATACTGGACAATTTATTGCTGATTCTATTGTTAAAATTGTCGGATATTATGGTATCGAAAATAAAATTTTATGTATTGCTTTTGATAATGCTTCTAACAACAAGACTGCTATAAAAAAATTAAAACCTACGCTATCTCCGTCCTTGCCTGAAATTTTTCATATTAAGTGTGCATGTCATATATATAATTTAATTGTAAAAGATGGTCTTGAGTTTTTTAAGCTTTATATTGAAAAAAATCGTCTTGCCGTTGGTTTTATTCAAGGAAATAATCGTAGATCGAGAATTAAAGAATTTAAAGTTAAATGTCAAGAAAATGGACTAACACCGATTTTGATGCCTGAGGAAATTGATACTAGATGGAATTCTACGTATGAATTTGTAAAAACTTGTTATAAATATAGAATTCCTATTACACTAGCTTTTAACCAACATTGCGGTTCATTTGTTGATTCTGTTGATTGCATGCTACATAATTCTGATTGGGTTGTAATTAATGATCTCGTTAAGGTTTTAGAAAATTTTTATGTAGCTATGATTGAATTTTCCGGTGCTTATTATCCTACTGTTTGTAATATTTTGGCATATATAGCCGATATTTCTGGTTTTCTCAAAGAATATAAAAATAAAGAAGGTTATAAAGAAGCTGTTGGCGCCATGTTTACGAAATTTAAAAAATATTTTTTTCCGATTCCCCCTATTTACTTGGTTGGTGCTATGCTAAATCCGTGCATGAAATATAATAATATGTGCCACTTTAGTACTCTTATTTATACTAACTTAGAAATAAATACTAACCATGATTCTGAACGAATACAACCTGATTTGTGGACGGCTACGGCTGATGCAAAGGATTACATAGAAAAATTATATAATCACTATGCTGATTTATTTGATTTAACCGTACCTAAAAAATATCATTCCAACTGTCGCTCCTCATCCTCCCGAGGAGCCATCATCTTCTAAAAGGCCGGCACATAGTGTTTTTTTTATTCGTTTTATGATTTAAATTGTTGGAACAGTGTTGATGAGAGAACTTACACATCATCTTATCGGGAAGAGCTGAAATATTATCTTCGGACGACACCAGAGGATCACAGACGACGGATCAACACGTTGGATTGGTGGAGGAGTAATGAAACACAGTATCCTGTGCTTTCAAGATTAACTAGAGATATCTTGAATGTTCCAATGTCAACTGTTGCATCAGAGAGCGCCTTTAGTCAGGGACGACAACAGTTTGGAGACAACCGACACTCATTGGGAAGCAATGCAATGAATGTTCTAGTTTGCCTCAGAGATTGGATTAGAGCGGAAAGAAGAAATCAAGGAATGGAACTGGAGCCGAGCGACGAGCTGAAACTTGAAGAAATTATGACTTCACGGGAGAACTCAGCAGAATCAAGTCCAATGCATGGTTTTCCCCCCGTTGACTTCGACTATCCTATGCAAGTTCCCGTTAATATTAACATGAATGAGTTGGAAAAAATAATGCATAATTTGTAGATTTTTCATTCATGTAAATTATAAATTTTGGATCATTTTGCAATCAATAAAATTTCCCAAATTCATTCACTCCTTAGTCCTTGCTTTTTATATTTTTTCATTTAACGATTTAAAATTTTAAATTGAATTTCTAGTTTTCTACTTTAAATTAAAAACTTACTTCTAATATATTATTAATTTACTACCAAATATTATTAATTTATTATATTAAGTAGCATATGTTTTGTATATTTGTGCATATATCTTCTATAGAAGTGTATATTTAACGTATACGTGTGTATATGTTTTATAAATTAGTATATAAGTATATCTATATATATTGTAATGTATATATAATGAAGTATATTTTATAAGTAGTAGTATATATACATTGAATGGTGCGTATACACGTGTATATATCTTCTATAGAAGTGTATATTTAACGTATACATGTGTATATGTTTTATAAATTGGATATCTTCTATAGAAGTGTATATATGTGTATATATCTTCTATAGACGTATATATTTAACATATACAAGTGTATATGTTTTACAAATTAGTATATAACTATATATATAAATACATATTGTAGTATATATATATGTATATTGTAGTATATATTTTATTTAAAATAGTACATATATATTGAATGGTGTGAATATATGTGTATATATCTTCTACAGATGTATATATTTAATGGATACAAGTGTATATGTTTTACAAATTAGTATAATATAATCATCTATACATTGTAATACATATATATGTATATTGTAGTATATATTTTATTTAAAGTAGTACATATATATTGAATGATGTGTATATATGTGTATATATCTTCCCTAGACGTATATATTTAACGTATACAAGTGTATATGTTTTACAAATTAGTATATAACTATATATATATACATATTGTAGTATATATATATATGTATATTTTAGTATATATTTTATTTAACGTATGACATATATATTGAATGGTGCGTATATATGTGTATATATCTTATAGAGATGTATATATTTAACGTATACAAGTGTATATATTTTATAAATTAGTATAATATACATTCTATGTATTGTAATCCATGTATATTGTAGTATATATTTTATTTTAAGTAGTACATATACATTGGTTGGTGCGTATATATGTGTATATATCTTATATAGATGTATATATTTAACATATACAAGTGTATATGTTTTATAAATTAGTATAATATAACCATCTATATATTGTAATACACATATATGTATATTGTAGTATATATTTTATTTAAAGTAGTACATACATATTGAATGGTGCGTATATATGTGTATATATCTTCTATAGACGTATATATTTAACGTATACAAGTGTATATGTTTTATAAATTAGTATATAACTATATATATATATATATATATATATATACATACATAGTATATACATATATATTGTAGTATATATTTTATTTTAAGTAGTACCTATATATTGATTTAAAATGAATTTATAGTTTAAATTAAAAACTTACTTTTAATATATTATTAATTAACTATCATATATATATATAGATATATTTATTGTTGTATATACTTTATTTAAAGTAGTACATATATATTGAATGGTGTGTATATATGTGTTTATATCTTCTATAGACTTATATCTTTAACGTATACAAGTGTATATGTTTTATAAATTAGTATATAAGTATATATATATAGTATATATATATATATATATATATATATTGTAGTATATACTTTATTTAAAGTAGTACATATTATTGAATGGTGCGTATATATGTGTATATATCTTCCAAAGACGTATATCTTTAACGTATACAAGTGTATATGTTTTATAAATTAGTATGTAACTATATATATATATATACATACATATTGTTGTATATATATATGTACATTGTAGTATATATTTTATTTAAAGCAGTACATATATATTGAATGGTGCGTCTTCTAAAGTAGTATATATTTAACGTATACAAGTGTATATGTTTTATAAATTAGTATGTAAGTATATATATATATATATATATATATATTGTAGTATATACTTTATTTAAAGTAGTACATATATATTGAATGGTGCGTATATATGTGTATATATCTTCTATAGACGTATATCTTTAACGTATACAAGTGTATATGTTTTATAAATTAGTATGTAACTATATATATATACATATTGTTGTATATATATATATGTATATTGTAGTATATATTTTATTTAAAGTAGTACATATATATTGAATGGTGCATATATATGTGTGTATATCTTCTAAAGTAGTATATATTTAACGTATACATGTGTATATGTTTTATAAATTAGCATATAACTATGTATATATATATATATATATATATATATATATATATATATTGTAGTATATGTTTTATTTAAAGTAGACAAGTAGTACATAAATATTGAATGGTGCGTATATATGTGTATATATCTTCTATAAGCGTATATATTTAACGTATAAATGTGTATATGTTTTATAAATTAGTATATAAAAATATATATATATATATATATATATATATCTTGTAGTGTATATATATATATTATACTATTATAGTATATGTTTTATTTAAAGTAGTACGTGTAGTCATATATAATTATATATTGAATGATACGTATATATGTGTAATTGTTTATATATTTTTTAAAAAATATATATTGTATATTGGAGTGTATATAGTGTATATAATTGTAGTGTATATAGTGTATATAATTGTAGTGTATATAGTGTATTTGAATTTTTTTTATTTTTTTTAAACGGGTTTGACCGATTTTTAATCGGGTTTTGGTGGGTTTGACCGTGTTGGGTTAAGTGGGCCGGGTTAGGGTGGGTTTTAATTTTTTTACTGTTGGACCCGGCCCGACCCGTCTAGCGCCAAAACCGACCCTTAACCGACCCTCAACCCGGTTAAAATAGAAGGACCGGTTCCGGATTGGTCCGGCCCAGCTCGTTTGACACCCGTAACCAAAAGTGTAATCATATTGCTGTTTGACCAGTTGGAGTCCGTCATACTTAACATCAATCAAAGTTCATAAAATGGTCCAAACATCAAGTATTAAAAAAAAGATGCATACTTATTATGTAGGGACAAGTAGATATGAAGGGATCTAGAGATTTTGTTTGTGTATGACATTTAGGAAACGTTTGGTATGTTGTAAAAGAACAAAAAATTGAGATAAAAATTTAGTACCGTCTTTATTCTTGTTTGATTATTCATCGTGGGAGAAAATAGTTTAAGACATTCTCAATCTTAACTCGAAACCTGAACTACACGCCTGAACTATACGGGGATCCTATAGCCCTCCTGAACTATTCAAAACTAAAATTAATACATTCTTAAATTGTCATAACCACATTCATGTTGATCAGTAAAACTCACGCGTTTGACACATGGAGATTTATTTATTTTAAAAAAAATATTCTTTACCCTTGTCTTCAACCATATTCACTTCTCTAGAGCCACAATCAAATCTTTTTTTGTAAAGATCAAAGATTTGATCTTCTCACCCAACCAAACATCAACATTCTTGAATCAAGTCCATTGGTACGAGAGAAATGTAGAAACAACAAGTTCAATACAAATAATTTTGTGTTTTCTGTCATCGATGGATAGTACTCGTCTCCGTTCTCAAACTAAATATGTGTCATCAAATTGAATCGAGTGGAGTGATTAACTAAATCATACTACATTGTTTGACTTGTGATGAAAAAAAATAAAAGTAGAATTGGCGGCGGCTAATGAGGTGGTGGTGATAGTGATTGCTAAGATGAGACCAACAATTTAAATTAGAGGTGGGGTTTGATTTGAATTGAAGTGGGTAATGCAATGTTGTCTTGAAAATTCTTGATTTTTGTGTTTGATTTCAGATTCTTGAAACTTGGGCAAGATATTGGGGGAAATGGGCAATGGGAGACGCGAAAAGGGTGAGAGAATTTAATAGAAAGAAAAATGGAGGAAGGTGTAGAGGAATGAGCACGTGATGCTGAATCGAATACAGATAATGAGATTGAGTTATGCTGGTGAGAAGATGGAAAATAAAAACTATGTTTTAATCCTCATGAACTCCACATTCTTTGTCATCTTAATATTTAGGGAGCGAATGATTTCATTTTTTAAATATTCAGGAGGTGATAGGACCCCGATAAAGTTTGAGTGTATAATTGAAATTTCGGATAAAGATTGAGGGTGTTTTAGACTATTTTCCCTTCTTTGTGATATAACTTAAAGATAAAATGACCTTCTGGACCCTTGTACTATGTCAGTTTTGTAAGTTTGACACTTCTACTTACATGTTTGTCATCTGGACCCCTGAACCTACTAAAAAAAAATATTTTAAACCTTTTTTGTTTAGTGTAACACACTTTCCCCACGTCATCTGCCACGTCATCTACCATGTCATTTTAAAAAAAAATGTATTACATTAAATTCCAAGTCATTTTAAAAATGTTATATAACAAATTTAATATTAAAATTAATTTAATTAAATAAGAAAAATTTGTAATTATAGAAAAATTTGAATAGTCATGTTTTTATTTTTGCTCACAAATTAAACATCAAATCCATTCCAAATAATTAAAATACTTCTCCAACTAATTTAAATTTTTAACTATAAATTCATATATACAAACATAATAAATTTTTGATTTTTAAATTTGAATATCCTTAACAAATTCATAAAAAGTTTAATTTTTCAAGAGAAATTCACTAATTCTTTTCAATATTCACTATTACTCACTTTCAATTCAAATTTAAATTTTAATCCCCCCAAAAATAAAAAGGTTTTAAATTTTAATTTTAATTCAAAATAAAAATGAAAAGAATTGAATTGAGGGAAAATTAAAAAAAAAATTGAAGGTGGGTGGGGGGGGGGGGCTGGAAGAGTGTTGGGGTGGGATGTGGAGGCTGGAAGGGATGTGGGGGCTGGGGGTGGGGTGAGGAGGGGCTGGGTGAGGTGTGGAAGGGTGGGTATGGGCTGGGATAGGGGTGAGGAAGGGCTGGATGGGTGTTGGGTTGGGGTGGAGAGTTGGAAAGGGTTGGGGGGGGGTTAGGATGGGGCTGGATGGGGTGTGGGGGTAGGGACGGGTTGGGGTGGGGTGGGGGGACGGACTGGGCTGGAGTGGAGAAGGTTTTTTTTTAAAATAAAAATATATTATTTTTAAAATTTTAAAAATATTTTTAAATTAAAAAAATAAACGGAAAAAGTTTCTTTTTTAATTATTTTTTTAGATTTTAATATTATTTTTATTTATTTTTTAATTATTTTAATGTAAAATTGGCCAAAAATTGATCCTCACTCGCACCCCAGGCGAGTAACTACACTCTCTTTGTCCTAGTCACCATTTCAATGCCACATAGGAAAGGCCAACGGTCAAAGGGTGCGAAATATTATTTTTTAATGGGTTACAAAACAGACATAGTACAGAGGTTCAGAAGGTCATTTTGGCTAACTTAAACATCAAAGTTGAGACTATTTTATGCTTGCCGGATTGTAAAATAATAACATAGAGATTAGTTATTTCTGAATAAAATAATGGTAATGATAAAAATACTTCTGAGGTTCTTCAAGCTTTTTTCCTCCTAAATAAGTTAGAGAATATTTTGTTTATATATATACAAACAACATTTTTTGTAGAAATCATGCAATACGTATTATTTTTAACATAACAGACTAAACTATCAACAAAAAAATAATATTAAAATAACTAATTTCAACTTAAGTTGTTATCAAACCAAACGACCCCATATAGATCTTGGTTTTCTGTATGTGACACATTGACATATAACAATATTAAAGCAAAAGTTGGAGTGATTGAGAAAGGAGATAAGAACACATGGTCAATTCAAAAAACAAGTGTTCCACTTTTCAAAATTGGCTTTTACTAATGATCAATCACCAACTTTTTTTGGTTCAATCATTTTTCTAGGTTAATTGAGTGTCAAGAAGCAATGAACTTTCAATAGTTTTATCCATTGATGACATATAGCAATCGATAGTTACTTGTTTACCAAAAAAAATAAAAATCGATAGTTACTTTAATACTTTTGGTACGCAAGTGATTTTTTTTTATTTTTTATTTTTTATTTTTTATTTTTAATACAAACAAGAGCACATAACACATAAATCTGTCACGTATTTGAACATCTATATTTTTTAATTTAAATGTCCATAAGTAAGCATTTAACCTAAGCAGTTAAATTTGTATAATATTAAACAGGTAGATATATACGTCCTACATGTCATTCTACGAAATTAATTCATGTCCTATGTGGCGTTCTACGTGTAGGATGCCACATATGACGTGTGTGTCTACCCAGTGGCGGAGTCAAAATTTTCACTAAGGAGATTCAAAATAAAAAAAATAGGTATACGAACTCGCCGAAAGGGGTTTAACGTTAATTATATATACATAAAAAATAATTTTAACCATGTATAAATTACATAATTTTTTGTCGAAGGGGATTCGAATGAACCCCTAATAATAAGGTGGCTCCGTCCATGTGTCTACCCGTTCAACTTTATACAAAGTTTAAGTATTTACTTGTGCACGTTCAAAGTTGGAGATCATATATTTGAATTGATGTCAAGTTAAACGACATATTTATGTATTATTTCTTTGTTGTAATCACAATAATAAAGTTTGATAAAGATAGGTTGTACATAAATCTTTTACTTTGTAGGATAAAGAGATTGTTTGTGATAGACTTTTGATTTTAAAAAAATATCAAAACAAAATTGCAATATATATATATATCACAAAAGTTATGAGTGTAATAAGAAGAGAGTAAAAGTCTCTAAAATAGATAGAGAAGAAATAGAATCAGACCTAGAGTCAATCTCGTCTATTGAAAGTAAAGATTTTTATACAGAACTTTATGAAGAATTCTCAGAATCAAGTACTGATTCAGAAGAATGAATCAAGAAATTGAGAATTTAGAAGAAACAACTCAGGTTATAGAATCCGAAGAAGATCAGCGAGGATACGCATTAAAAGCAACATTTGATGGAGAATTATTAAGAAAAATTCAAGGATTAAAATTTAATCTCCGAACAGAAGATAGTATATTTAGTAGACTCCAAAGAACCTTTTTGAGAAATAAAATCTCTTACCACGAATATCAGGAAGTTGAAAAGGTTATAGAAGTCACTCAAACGACTGGGAGACATAAGCTTAACCTTTTAACCAAGCCTATGATAGACCAAATCTTAAGAAAAATTCCTGAAAGAAATAGAAAAAAGATGAACTATGTTTATCTTGGAGGAATCCAGATCATGGTAAAATCTACCTTTAAAGAAGGAATAGATTGTCCCATTGTAATAAATCTCTCAGACGAAAGATTCTTAAATACAAGAGAAGGAAATCTAGGAATAGTTGAAGGAAATTTGGCATATACCAAATTGCTATTTACCTATTACCCCAGGTATTGCATATCCTTAAAAGATGCAAATTTTAATGAAGCACTAAGTTTGCATTTTCAGGTAAAAAGAAATGATCTTTTCAAACCAGGTAATCATATTATGAGCATCTATTATCAGACTCTATATACGGTTACTAACTCAAACTATGGATATGTTTATAAAAACAAAAGTCTTGTCGAAATTGATCAAGAATGTGCAGGAATAGCAAGGATAGTTGAAGCAGAGATTCAACAACCAAACATTCCTACTGAGTATGAATTCCAGGTAGGAAAAGCAATAGAAATAGGAAGTTCCTCTACTTCAAATCCGAGACTCTCAATAGAATATGGGAAAAACTCAATAAGAAAAGGTAACTCTAAAAGATTTACCAATAATAATACTAACAGTATTACTGAAGTTTCAGGAAGATTCTTTAATGGAAGTGACTGGAACAAACAAACAATTCTGATACAATCAGGATCATCAGCAAATCACGTCAAGGAAAGTATCCTAGATGGGTTAATTAGCTATAAAGGTAAACCTTATATATATAAAACATTTGAAGGAAATAGTTATGAATGTTCAAAAATGGTAGAATTACCCATTCAATTAGGAACAATAAGAACAAGAGTTCCTTGTTATATCAGCGAGCATGAAAATGATTATAATATAATCTTGGGAGGATTATTCCTCAATAGTCTAGAACAATATAGTATCCAAAAGGAAGGAATTCAAATAACCTTAGGCGATAAAACTTGTTTTATACCTAAAGTTAATGCCTGAAGAAACCTCATTCAGAGTAGCAGTATTCGTAGAATTTACATCCTACGAAACAAAAATAACTTCATGTTGTCAAATAGATAATGGCTCAGAAACTAGTCTAGCCAAATCTTTTTTAATAAAAGATTGGGATATATCTAATTCAAACACCTATCTTGTAGGTATAACAGGGGATAAAGAAAAATTCACTCATGAAAAGAAAAATGTCGAAATAATTTTAGGATCTAAGATAGTTCCTATAAAACATGTGTATGCTTATGACAAGCTTGAAACCGACTTATTACTAGGAAATGATTTTATCCAACAGTTTCAAGACTATCATCAAACTATATACATGGTTAGTTTTAAAACACCATGAAATCATTTTATAAAAATCTCAAGAAAACATAATCCCTATGTTTTGATAAAGGAGCAAGGAAATTTTAAACAGAGATTTTTTGAAAATCCAAAAAATTACTCTTGTAAATGCCTTAATTTAGAAAAGATAAAACAAGATTTACAAGTTTCTTACGGAGAAAATCCATTAGAAAAATGAAATAATAGTCATGAAAAGGCAGTTTTAACTTTAAAAAATCCTAGTATCATAATAAGAGTTAAACCAATGTCGTACAATGAAGAGGATAAAACTGAATTCAAAATTCAGACAAGGGAATTACTTAATCTTAAATTAATAAGAGGAAGTAAGAGTCCACACAGCAGTACCGCCTTTATGGTAAGGAATCACGCAGAACTCAAAGGAGGAAAACCTAGAATGGTAATTAACTACAAAGAGTTAAATAAAAATTGTATTTTTGATGGATATTTTATTCAAAATAAAAGTAATCTAATTAACCTTGCTAAAGGAAAAAACTACTTTTCAAAATTCGATTGTAAAAGTGAGTTTTGGCAAATTAAGCTTTCGGAAGAATCAATTCCCCTAACACCATTTAGCACTCCTAACGGACATTATGAATGGATAGTAATGACCTTTGGATTAAAAAATGCACCTCAAATTTTTCAGAGAAAGATGGATAAAAAAATTTCTGATTTTTTTTTTAATAGTCTATATAGACGATATTTTGGTATGTTCAGAAAACTACCAGGAACACTTAACACATTTGAAAGAATTTTCAAAACTCTGTGTTAAAAATGGGATTATTTTAAGCCAAAAAAGGCTGAAATAAGTAAAAATGAAATAGAATTCTTAGGAATGATAATTTCAAAAAATGGAATAGAATTACAAACTCATATTTCAAAGAAAATAATCGAATTTCCTGACAAGCTTTCAACAAAACAAGAAATACAAAAGTTTCTTGGTTGTCTCAATTATGCAGGAGAATTTATTCCTGACCATGCAAGAAAGAGAAATCCTTTGCAAAAACTCATTAGAAAATCAAATCGACTAGGATGGACCAACGAACATACTCTTTGTGTCTAAAAATTAAAAGAAGAATGTGCTAAGCTACCAAAGCTCAGGCTACCAGAACCACATGATAATTTTGGTTTACAAACAGATGCTTCAGATTATCATTGGGGAGCATTACTACAAACAGATCTAAATGAAATCTGTAGATATACAAGTGGAACATTTAATGAAGCTGAAATTAATTACTCCACTAACGAGAAAGAATTACTAGCGGTAGTAAAAGGAATACGAAAGTTTTCCGCTTTTTTATTACCCAAGTCATTTGTTGTAAAGACAGATAATACCCAGATATCGGGATTAATATTCAACAAATTGACTTCAGAACCACAGTACAGAAGGTTACATCGGTGGCAGGTAATATTATCATTTTATACTTTTAAGATCGAAAATATTAAAGGATCTGATAATGTTTTTGCAGATTTCCTTTCAAGAAACGTTCAATATGGACGATAGAATTAGAGCATTGATTAACAGGATTTGGCAAAAGATGAATGACATCGATGAAGCCATAAATGAAAAGAGCAACATGCTATTCCAATTAAGAGATGAATTAGTAACAGTGTCTGAAAAGGCAAAAAAGTTACAATTCGAATTAAGTCGGCTTAACACAGAACAAGCAGACAACATGGCGGAATTTCAACTTCTATGTGAACATTTAGAAACAAAACCTAAGGGTAACAAAGTGGCAGAAGATGTCCCACTAGCACCTAGTGCCAAAAACATCTCAACGGTAAAGCAGGATATGCCGATAGCAGAGTCTTTAGACGAAGCTGAACGCCGTGCAAGGGAAAAAATCCCTAATAAAGTGGCAGGAGATGTCCCACTAGCACCTAGTGCCAAAAACATCTCAAAGTTAAACTCGTATATGCCTATGGCTGAATCTTCGGAAGAAGTCAAACGTCGAGAACCAACTCAGAGAACTTTCTCTGAAATTATACAATCAGTAACCACTGAAAAAACTTCTGAGAAATCAGAAAAAAGGACTAACTTTTTATCTGAAAAAAATATTTCTACCTTTCAGGTTGACAAGATTCATCCAAAAGAGGAAGAATATTTAACATTCAACAGAATGATTTATGACCTCCCTGAATCATGTGGAACAACATTTGGGGTTCTGGAGAACAAAAGCATATACCCCAGAATCTCCATATTCCCAGAAAGAGCGGCTGATTTCACAGTCAAATTATTCGAGTTCGGTTATCTCGATAGAGTTTATTCCAAACCTGACCTATCTGAGATAGAAGGACTACCTATGAATCTGACAAATTCAATCATGAGTTTTGCCGGGAATGAAGCCATTTATTGAAAATTCTACAGCATAGCTATGGAATCTCAAGATGATCAAGTATATTTTCCCACGATCAATTATGTTGAAGTGGAAAAATTAAGAGATTTTAGTATTAGCGCCACAGGTGTTATTAATAAGAAAATTACATAATTCAACAAGAAATGGATTCAAACCAGACGAGCATTAGGGATGAAGTCCGTTTATCACATCCTTAAAAACAAGTTCGCAGCAAATTATAAAGTCCTGAACAGGAATACAAATTGGGTTCTCATGACCAAAGGAAAATCAAAATCAGCTGTCTTAAGGGACAAAATAATTGAAATTGAAACTCATCAATTTCTCGCCACTCCTAACACATGGGCTATGGACTGCAAGTTCTTAGAACACCCACATCTCAAAAGAAATGAAGAAGAAGGCGACTCTTCAATGTCCGAAGAGATGTAATCTACAGGTGTAAAGCCTATTCTACAACAGGTGGAAAGCCTATTCTACAAAAGCAGAAAAGATGTAAAGCAAAAAGCATTCAAGTCAACATTGTCGGCATCAAACGACAAAAGAAATATAGAAGATTGGACAAGTGGGACCCCACAATCCGAAATCAGCCAATCACAAGATAAAGAAATCTTACCTTATCTTTTAATCTTATCTCAATAGGGATTAAAAGAGAAATATTAAATTATATAAGGACGATCCTACAAAAAATAAATATTGTAATCTACCCCTCCTTACTTCTATCAAAGGAGAGATAGAAAAACTTAGAAGATAGACTACATTTTCTCTGATAATCTCTTTCTTAGAAAAATGATAGGTATCTTCAATGAGTTAGTGAGCACTTTCTCCCGTCAGGGAAAAGTAATAATAGTATGTATAAGTATAAAGAAAGATCTGATTAAAGATTTTTATTATGTTGTAATAGGTTCATGAGAATTAGTCAGTATAATAGCCATCATCATATTCGTTCGGCCAATAATCATTATCATCAGAATATGGCCAATAGCCATCTTCATCAAAATCTATATATGAATAACTATGGATAGACCATTGTTCTTGAACAAACGGCTCTATAATCTTATCAAGGATTTTCTCCTGTAGATCTTTGTTCAAATTTATCACTTTTAAAATAGTGATTAAAGTTTTTTCATCTAGAAAACAAGTATAATAACTCATTATGTTGTATAGAGAGTTATTTGTTTTAATTTAATTTTATACTTTTTTAGTCTAGATATTTGTTTTAATTTTTGATTATGATTTTCATTTAGAGAGGCATTTATGAGTACTCTATCCTGTTGGTTTCAGAATTATTTAAATAATTTTTTGATCTATGTAACCTGTTAAGATAGTTTTTTAAACTTTTTACATTACGATTGTAAAACTTGATTTTTAATTTGGTTTCCCAAAACCAATTTTGATATTCTTTTAATACTGGTTGTACAACCTTCATTTTAAAAAATATACACTAATCATGATTTTAAAATTCCCTATAGGTACTAAGTAATAAAATATGTATGAATGTATAAAGTAGATATGAAAACTAATTTTTCCTATGCTAATAAGTTCATGAGACTATTGAGTATATTCATGTACCTTTCGTCTTTCTTTACGTTGGTTTTATCAACACCGCAGTGTGTCTCCTTCCGGCTATGAAGAACCCCTTTAGCCTTTCTTGTCCAAACGTTTTGGCTATTGTTCCGTTCTTCCTCCGTTTAGGCCGATGATTGCAACCATCATTTTACCATCATAAAAGATTGAAAAGGTATATAAAATAAACTTTTTATTTCATGAACCTATTACAACATAAGAAAAATCTTTAATCAGATCTTTCTTTATACTTATACATACTATTATTACTTTTTCCTGACGGGAGAAAGTGCTCACTCACTCATTGAAGATACCTATCATTTTTCTAAGAAAGAGATTATCAGAGAAAATGTAGTCTATCTTCTAAGTTTTTCTATCTCTCCTTTTATAGAAGTAAGGAGGGGTAGATTACAATATTTATTTTTTGTAGGGTCGTCCCTATATAATTTAATATTTCTCTTTTAATTCCTATTGAGATAAGATTAAAAGATAAGGTAAGATTCATTTATCTTGTGATTGGCTGATTTCGGATTGTGGGGTCCCACTTGTCCAATCTTCTTTATTTCTTTTGTCGTTTGATGACAACAATGTTGACTTGAATGCTTTTTTTTACATCTTTTCTGCTTTTGTAGAATAGGCTTTCCACCTGTTGTAGAATAGGCTTTACACCTGTAGATTACATCTCTTTGGACATTGAAGAGTCACCTTCTTCTTCATTTCTTTTGAGATGTGGGTGTTCTAAGAACTTAACGGCCATAGCCCATGTGTTAGGAGTGGCGAGAAATTGATGAGTTTCAATTTCAATTATTTTGTCCCTTAGACAGCTGATTTTGATTTTCCTTTGGTCATGAGAACCCAATTTGTATTCCTGTTCAGGACTTTATAATTTGCTGCGAACTTGTTTTTAAGGATGTGATAAACGGACTTCATCCCTAATGCTCGTCTGGTTTGAATCCATTTCTTGTTGAATTATGGAATTTTCTTATTAATAACACCTGTGGCGCTAATACTAAAATCTCTTAATTTTTCCACTTCAACATAATTGATCGTGGGAAAATATACTTGATCATCTTGAGATTCCATAGCTATGCTGTAGAATCTGCAATAAACGACTTCATTTCCGGCAAAACTCATGATTGAATTTGTCAGATTCATAGGTAGTCCTTCTATCTCAGATAGGTCAGGTTTGGAATAAACTCTATCGAGATAACCGAACTCGAATAATTTGGCTGTGAAATCAGCCGCTCCTTCTGGGAATATGGAGATTCTGGGGTATATGTTTTTGTTCTCCAGAACCCCAAATGTTGTTCCACATGATTCAGGGAGGTCATAAATCATTCTGCTAAATGTTAAATATTCTTCCTCTTTTGGATGAATCTTGCCAACCTGAAAGGTAGAAATATTTTTTTCAGATAAAAAGTTAGTCCTTTTTTCTGATTTCTCAGAAGTTTTTTCAGTGGTTACTGATTGTATAATTTCAGAGAAAGTTCTCTGAGTTGGTTCTCGGCGTTTGGCTTCTTCCGAAGATTCAGCCATAGGCATATCCGAGTTTACCTTTGAGATGTTTTTGGCACTAGGTGTTAGTGGGACATCTCCTGCCATTTTGTTAGGGATTTTTTCCCTTGCACGGCGTTTAGCTTCGTCTAAAGACTCTGCTATCAGCATATCCTGCTTTACCGTCGAGATATTTTTGGCACTAGGTGCTAGTGGGACATCTCCTGCCACTTTGTTACCCTTAAGTTTTGTTTCTAAATGTTCACATAGAAGTTGAAATTCCTCCATGTTGTCTGCTTGTTCTGTGTTAAGCCGACTTAATTCGAATTGTAACTTTTTTGCCTTTTCAGACACTGTTACTAATTCATCTCTTAATTGGAATAGCATGTTGCTCTTTTCATTTATGGCTTCATCGATGTCATTCATCTTTTGCCAAATCCTGTTAGTCAATGCTTTAGTTTTATCGTCTATATTGAACGTTTCTTGAAAGGAAATCTGCAAAAACATTATCAGATCCTTTAATATTTTCGATCTTAAAAGTATAAAATGATAATATTACCTGCCACCGATGTAACCTTCTGTACTGTGGTTCTGAAGGTAATTTGTTGAATATTAATCCCGATATCTGGGTATTATCTGTCTTTACAACAAATGACTTGGGTAATAAAAATGCAGAAAACTTTCGTATTCCTTTTACTACCGCTAGTAATTCTTTCTCGTTAGTGGAGTAATTAATTTCAGCTTCATTAAATGTTCCACTTGTATATCTACAGATTTCATTTAGATCTGTTTGTAGTAATGCTCTCCAATGATAATCTGAAGCATTTGTTTGTAAAACTAAATTATCATGTGGTTCTGGTAGCCTGAGTTTTGGTAGCTTAGCACATTTTTCTTTTAATTTTTGGACACAAAGAGTATGTTCGTTGGTCCATCCTAATCGATTTGATTTTCTAATGAGTTTTTGCAAAGAATTTCTCTTTCTTGCAAGGTCAGGAATAAATTCTCCTGCATAATTGAGACAACCAAGAAACCTTTGTATTTCTTGTTTTGTTGAAAGTTTGTCAGGAAATTCGATTATTTTCTTTGAAATATGAGTTTGTAATTGTCACGCCCCAAAATCTCATCGGGCTGGACTGGCACCCGAAGCCGAGAAGGCCCGGGAGAACCCGTTCAAATACCTGTACTTTCCCTTACATGTCACCAAAAATTTGGACAGCACTTCGTTGCATATAGAAGGATCTAATTACCTGTATCAGCACAACACACACAAATATATTTATATATAATACTTGGCCGTCGGGGCCACCACATATACAGATATAACATCACTATATAAACTTCCATGACTTTACCCTTCCTTATGTCTACAAAGCCTCTAGGATATAGATGACATAACTAGGGTCGGGACAAACCCCCGCCCACACATGACTCCTGTACAATAACAAAACATAAGGAACCGACTCGGAAAGCTCCGAAGCAAACTGGAGCTCACCAACAATAGCTGTATGACCTGGCTCCTACTTGTGCGGTGTATGAGCTGAGGTACCTGTGCCTGCAACATAAAATGCAGGTCCCCGTGGGGGACGACAGTACGAAATATGTACTGAGTATGTAAAGCTGTAGATAATCACATATGATATAGGAGCTCAATAGAAATCAGAAACAAGTGAATAAATCGTAATAGGAGTGGACCACACTTACTAGAACTTGTGATAACCTGTACATTGTATTTATTCAATCACTTTACCTTCGTTCTTATCGTCTTTGTAATCATTACTGTACTGTACTGTGACAATTAGGCTGCCTCCAGTACATATCAACTGGGATCGACCCATGCTAGGCTTATGCCCCTGGGATACCACCCATAAACACATAAATAGGGATCGACCCATGCTAGGCTTATGCCCCTAGGATACCACCCGATAAGAGAGAACTTCCATCACTTAGTTCAATTAATCTTTGAGATTTTTATTTCGGTCGCCACCACATTTTTGATACTTTGAAACAATGATACATCAATAGGAACCAAGTAATAGACCTTCTTTACAATAACGATGTAATAAAGACTCATTGGTACATCAACAATGTGTTTCAGAATCATCAATATCACAACAATGAAATAGGAGCCTTTTGGTATATCAATGAAACATTTTGACACTTTATAGGATGGAAACAACTTCGTTGGTAATGTAGAACAATACATGTTTTTGGACAACCTCGGAATCTTACTTGATGGAACATTGGTGTTTTCATGCCAAAGAACATCGTTAGAGTATGCTTTACATACCTCGTCGTAGATTCGGATACCAATTCAACACAACTTCCTGCCTTTACAAATCACTTATCTACAATGAAATGTTTGGCATCTAGTATTAGCAACCCAACACCACAATTCTCTTCCATAATTCTATACAACCAATATTTGCATAGCATTCCAAAAACCAACTTGAATAATAGGTTTATGTGTGTGTATATATATATATATATATATATATATATATATATATATAATCATTTCAATACCACATCATCACACCAAATCCCTTCACAATGCAACATAATCCAACCATGCACAAGAATAATCCAACATCATTTCCAATCATCTTTCAACAACAATCAAATAACACACTTCTTATGCTTACATGCATATATATACATATCCATATAAATAACACCAACATAATTTACATCCTTACCATAAAATGGTCCTTTTGATTTCGAAGTCCTGTTGGCACAAATAAGGGGTGCTTCTCGAAGCCCTCGAGACGGTGAACACAACTACGGAATCAATTTGGATTTTCTACGGTTGAATCACAAGATAATTGGAGTTGAAATTTGGCTAGGGTTTCTTATTCTTCAATAATGGATGATAAATAATGGATATGAGGCTAAGTATATGTATATAATGACCAATTTTCGTTCATGAGGTGATGGAAAATGACCATATTGCCCTTAAAATTTTAAGTAAATCCGAATCTGTCCATGGTGGACTGTTTTGACAAGCTAAAGTAGATCGACCATAACTCTTTGCTCCGATATCAGATTTGGGTGAAATTGGTATCGTTGGATAGATAATTCAAATTTCTTTCATTTCATATAAAGTAAGCCACCCAGTTCGTCCTGTACAAGGAATTATGATCGTTTGACATTGACCCTAAAAATCTATTTTGAGAGGCTGAAGTAAAACGAGTATAACTCCTTACTCAGACGTTGGATTTGGATGAAACCAATTGCATTAGAAAGAAGACTCTCGGGTATTCTCATCGATATATAGCAGCTCACACAGTTCATTTTGTACAAGGAGTTATGATCGTTTAAAGTCGACCCAAAAATCTGTTTGGCTGCAGTACTTTTGTGTGCAGAAAATTTCTGCACATTTACTGTTCATTGCGTCCACTGTTTCCAAGTTTCGAACATGCTCGTTTATATCCGATACTCATCTGTTTTCAGAAATCTTTATATCGTTGGAAAACTAACTCGATAAACTTCGCATAGAAACTTCGACGAGCAAATTCCGGTATAAATAAAGTCGATTTCCATACACATATAATCAAACTATACACTTGAAACCATCTCAAAAATAATCAATACTCATACTTAAACTCATATATACCTAACTTATGATCAATACATATACTCCAACACATATAACCATGGCTAATGCACGTAATTAAGTACGGGGTGTTACAGTAATTCTATTCCATTTTTTGAAATTATCATTCCTAAGAATTCTATTTCATTTTTACTTATTTCAGCCTTTTTTTTGGCTTAAAATAATCCCATTTTTAACACAGAGTTTTGAAAATTCTTTCAAATGTGTTAACTGTTCCTGGTTGTTTTCTAAACATACCAAAATATCGTCTATATAGACTACTAAAAAAAAAATTCAGAAAATTTTTTATCCATCTTTCTCTGAAAAATTTGAGGTGCATTTTTTAATCCAAAGGGCATTACTATCTATTCATAATGTCCGTTAGGAGTGCTAAATGCTGTTAGGAGAATTGATTCTTTCGAAAGCTTAATTTGCCAAAACCCACTTTTACAGTCGAATTTTGAAAAGTAGTTTTTTCCTTTAGCAAGGTTAATTAGATTATAACAAGGAACTCTTGTTCTTATTGTTCCTAATTGAATGGGTAATTCTACCATTTTTGAACATTCATAACTATTTCTTTCAAATGTTTTATATATATAAGGTTTACCTTTATAGCTAATTAACCCATCTAGGATACTTTCCTTGACGTGATTTGCTGATGATCCTGATTGTATCAGAATTGTTTGTTTGTTCCAGTCACTTCCATTAAAGAATCTTCCTGAAACTTCAGTAATACTGTTAGTATTATTATTGGTAAATCTTTTAGAGTTACCTTTTCTTATTGAGTTTTTCCCATATTCTATTGAGAGTCTCGGATTTGAAGTAGAGGAACTTCCTATTTCTATTGCTTTTCCTACCTGGAATTCATACTCAGTAGGAATGTTTGGTTGTTGAATCTCTGCTTCAACTATCCTTGCTATTCCTGCACATTCTTGATCAATTTCGACAAGACTTTTGTTTTTATAAACATATCCATAGTTTGAGTTAGTAACCGTATATAGAGCCTGATAATAGATGCTCATAATATGATTACCTGGTTTGAAAAGATCATTTCTTTTTACCTGAAAATGCAAACTTAGTGCTTCATTAAAATTTGCATCTTTTAAGGATATGCAATACCTGGGGTAATAGGTAAATAGCAATTTGGTATATGCCAAATTTCCTTCAACTATTCCTAGATTTCCTTCTCTTGTATTTAAGAATCTTTCGTCTGAGAGATTTATTACAATGGGACAATCTATTCCTTCTTTAAAGGTAGATTTTACCATGATCTGGATTCCTCCAAGATAAACATAGTTCATCTTTTTTCTATTTCTTTCAGGAATTTTTCTTAAGATTTGGTCTATCATAGGCTTGGTTAAAAGGTTAAGCTTATGTCTCCCAGTCGTTTGAGTGACTTCTATAACCTTTTCAACTTCCTGATATTCGTGGTAAGAGATTTTATTTCTCAAAAAGGTTCTTTGGAGTCTACTAAATATACTATCTTCTGTTCGGAGATTAAATTTTAATCCTTGAATTTTTCTTAATAATTCTCCATCAAATGTTGCTTTTAATGCGTATCCTCGCTGATCTTCTTCGGATTCTATAACCTGAGTTGTTTCTTCTAAATTCTCAATTTCTTGATTCATTCTTCTGAATCAGTACTTGATTCTGAGAATTCTTCATAAAGTTCTGTATAAAAGTCTTTACTTTCAATAGACGAGATTGACTCTAGGTCTGATTCTATTTCTTCTCTATCTATTTTAGAGACTTTTACTCTCTTCTTATTACACTCATAACTTTTGTGATATATATATATATATTGCAATTTTTTTTTGATATTTTTTTAAAATCAAAAGTCTATCACAAACAATCTCTTTATCCTACAAAGTAAAAGATTTCTGTACAACCTATCTTTATCAAACTTTATTATTGTGATTACAACAAAGAAATAATACATAAATATGTCGTTTAACTTGACATCAATTCAAATATATGATCTCCAACTTTGAACATGCACAAGTAAATACTTAAACTTTGTATAAAGTTGAACGGGTAGACACATGGACGGAGCCACCTTATTATTAGGGGTTCATTCGAATCCCCTTCGACAAAAAATTATGTAATTTATACATGGTTAAAATTATTTTTTATGTATATATAATTAACGTTAAACCCCTTTCGGCGAGTTCGTATACCTATTTTTTTTATTTTGAATCTCCTTAGTGAAAATTTTGACTCCGCCACTGGGTAGACACACACGTCATATGTGGCATCCTACACGTAGAACGCCACATAGGACATGAATTAATTTCGTAGAATGACATGTAGGACGTATATATCTACCTGTTTAATATTATACAAATTTAACTGCTTAGGTTAAATGCTTACTTATGGACATTTAAATTAAAAAATATAGATGTTCAAATACGTGACAGATTTATGTGTTATGTGCTCTTGTTTGTATTAAAAATAAAAAATAAAAAATAAAAAATAAAAAAAAATCACTTGCGTACCAAAAGTATTAAAGTAACTATCGATTTTTATTTTTTTTGGTAAACAAGTAACTATCGATTGCTATATGTCATCAATGGATAAAACTATTGAAAGTTCATTGCTTCTTGACACTCAATTAACCTAGAAAAATGATTGAACCAAAAAAAGTTGGTGATTGATCATTAGTAAAAGCCAATTTTGAAAAGTGGAACACTTGTTTTTTGAATTGACCATGTGTTCTTATCTCCTTTCTCAATCACTCCAACTTTTGCTTTAATATTGTTATATGTCAATGTGTCACATACAGAAAACCAAGATCTATATGGGGTCGTTTGGTTTGATAACAACTTAAGTTGAAATTAGTTATTTTAATATTATTTTTTTGTTGATAGTTTAGTCTGTTATGTTAAAAATAATACGTATTGCATGATTTCTACAAAAAATGTTGTTTGTATATATATAAACAAAATATTCTCTAACTTATTTAGGAGGAAAAAAGCTTGAAGAACCTCAGAAGTATTTTTATCATTACCATTATTTTATTCAGAAATAACTAATCTCTATGTTATTATTTTACAATCCGGCAAGCATAAAATAGTCTCAACTTTGATGTTTAAGTTAGCCAAAATGACCTTCTGAACCTCTGTACTATGTCTGTTTTGTAACCCATTAAAAAATAATATTTCGCACCCTTTGACCGTTGGCCTTTCCTATGTGGCATTGAAATGGTGACTAGGACAAAGAGAGTGCAGTTACTCGCCTGGGGTGCGAGTGAAGATCAATTTTTGGCCAATTTTACATTAAAATAATTAAAAAATAAATAAAAATAATATTAAAATCTAAAAAAATAATTAAAAAAGAAACTTTTTTCCGTTTATTTTTTTAATTTAAAAATATTTTTAAAAATTTAAAAATAATATATTTTTATTTTTAAAAAAAACCTTCTCCACTCCAGCCCAGTCCGTCCCCCCACCCCACCCCAACCCGTCCCTACCCCCACACCCCATCCAACCCCATCCTAACCCCCCCCCCCCCAACCCTTTCCAACTCTCCACCCCAACCCAACACCCATCCAACCCTTCGTCACCCCTATCCCAGCCCATACCCACCCTTCCACACCTCACCCAGCCCCTCCTCACCCCACCCCCAGCCCCCACATCCCTTCCAGCCTCCACATCCCACCCCAACACTCTTCCAGCCCCCCCCCCCACCCACCTTCAATTTTTTTTTAATTTTTCATCAATTCAATTCTTTTCATTTTTATTTTGAATTAAAATTAAAATTTAAAACCTTTTTATTTTTGGGGGGATTAAAATTTAAATTTGAATTGAAAGTGAGTAATAGTGAATATTGAAAAGAATTAGTGAATTTCTCTTGAAAAATTAAACTTTTTATGAATTTGTTAAGGATATTCAAATTTAAAAATCAAAAATTTATTATGTTTGTATATATGAATTTATAGTTAAAAATTTAAATTAGTTGGAGAAGTATTTTAATTATTTGGAATGGATTTGATGTTTAATTTGTGAGCAAAAATAAAAACATGACTATTCAAATTTTTCTATAATTACAAATTTTTCTTATTTAATTAAATTAATTTTAATATTAAATTTGTTATATAACATTTTTAAAATGACTTGGAATTTAATGTAATACATTTTTTTTTTAAAATGACATGGTAGATGGCGTGGCAGATGACGTGGGGAAAGTGTGTTACACTAAACAAAAAAGGTTTAAAATATATTTTTTTAGTAGGTTCAGGGGTCCAGATGACAAACATGTAAGTAGAAGTGTCAAACTTACAAAACTGACATAGTACAAGGGTCCAGAAGGTCATTTTATCTTTAAGTTATATCACAAAGAAGGGAAAATAGTCTAAAACACCCTCAATCTTTATCCGAAATTTCAATTATACACTCAAACTTTATCGGGGTCCTATCACCTCCTGAATATTTAAAAAATGAAATCATTCGCTCCCTAAATATTAAGATGACAAAGAATGTGGAGTTCATGAGGATTAAAACATAGTTTTTATTTTCCATCTTCTCACCAGCATAACTCAATCTCATTATATGTATTCGATTCAGCATCACGTGCTCATTCCTCTACACCTTCCTCCATTTTTCTTTCTATTAAAATCTCTCACCCTTTTCGCGTCTCCCATTGCCCATTTCCCCCAATATCTTGCCCAAGTTTCAAGAATCTGAAATCAAACACAAAAATCAAGAATTTTCAAGACAACATTGCATTACCCACTTCAATTCAAATCAAACCCCACCTCTAATTTAAATTGTTGGTCTCATCTTAGCAATCACTATCACCACCATCTCATTAGCCGCCGCCAATTCTACTTTTATTTTTTTTCATCACAAGTCAAACAATGTAGTATGATTTAGTTAATCACTCCACTCGATTCAATTTGATGACACATATTTAGTTTGAGAACGGAGACGAGTACTATCCATCGATGACAGAAAACACAAAATTATTTGTATTGAACTTGTTGTTTCTACATTTCTCTCGTACCAATGGACTTGATTCAAGAATGTTGATGTTTGGTTGGGTGAGAAGATCAAATCTTTGATCTTTACAAAAAAAGATTTGATTGTGGCTCTAGAGAAGTGAATATGGTTGAAGACAAGGGTAAAGAATATTTTTTTTAAAATAAATAAATCTCCATGTGTCAAACGCGTGAGTTTTACTGATCAACATGAATGTGGTTATGACAATTTAAGAATGTATTAATTTTAGTTTTGAATAGTTCAGGAGGGCTATAGGATCCCCGTATAGTTCAGGCGTGTAGTTCAGGTTTCGAGTTAAGATTGAGAATGTCTTAAACTATTTTCTCCCACGATGAATAATCAAACAAGAATAAAGACGGTACTAAATTTTTATCTCAATTTTTTGTTCTTTTACAACATACCAAACGTTTCCTAAATGTCATACACAAACAAAATCTCTAGATCCCTTCATATCTACTTGTCCCTACATAATAAGTATGCATCTTTTTTTTAATACTTGATGTTTGGACCATTTTATGAACTTTGATTGATGTTAAGTATGACGGACTCCAACTGGTCAAACAGCAATATGATTACACTTTTGGTTACGGGTGTCAAACGAGCTGGGCCGGACCAATCCGGAACCGGTCCTTCTATTTTAACCGGGTTGAGGGTCGGTTAAGGGTCGGTTTTGGCGCTAGACGGGCCGGGCCGGGCCCAACAGTAAAAAAATTAAAACCCACCCTAACCCGGCCCACTTAACCCAACACGGTCAAACCCACCAAAACCCGATTAAAAATCGGTCAAACCCGTTTAAAAAAAATAAAAAAAATTCAAATACACTATATACACTACAATTATATACACTATATACACTCCAATATACACTATATACACTCTAATATACAATATATATTTTTTAAAAAATATATAAACAATTACACATATATACGTACCATTCAATATATAATTATATATGACTACACGTAGTACTTTAAATAAAACATATACTATAATAGTATAATATATGTATATACACTACAATATATATATATATATATATATATACTAATTTATAAAATATATACACATTTATACGTTAAATATATACGCTTATAGAAGATATTTACACATATATACGCACCATTCAATATTTATGTACTACTTGTCTACATTAAATAAAACATATACTACAATATATATATATATATATATATATACTAATTTATAAAACATATACACATGTATACGTTAAATATATACTACTTTAGAAGATATACACACATATATATGCACCATTCAATATATATGTACTACTTTAAATAAAATATATACTACAATATACATATATATATATACAACAATATGTATATATATATAGTTACATACTAATTTATAAAACATATACACTTGTATACGTTAAAGATATACGTCTATAGAAGATATATACACATATATACGCACCATTCAATATATATGTACTACTTTAAATAAAGTATATACTACAATATATATATATATATATATACTTACATACTAATTTATAAAACATATACACTTGTATACGTTAAATATATACTACTTTAAAAGATATATACACATATATACGCACCATTCAATATATATGTACTGCTTTAAATAAAATATATACTACAATATACATATATATATACAACAATATGTATATATATATATAGTTACATACTAATTTATAAAACATATACACTTGTATACGTTAAAGATATACGTCTATAGAAGATATATACACATATATACGCACCATTCAATAATATGTACTACTTTAAATAAAGTATATACTACAATATATATATATATATATATATATATATACTATATATATATATATACTTATATACTAATTTATAAAACATATACACTTGTATACGTTAAAGATATAAGTCTATAGAAGATATAAACACATAAATACGCACCATTCAATATATATGTACTACTTTAAATAAAGTATATACAACAATATATATATATATCTATATATATATGATAGTTAATTAATAATATATTAAAAGTAAGTTTTTAATTTAAACTAGAAATTCATTTTAAATCAATATATAGGTACTACTTTAAATAAAATATATACTAATTTATAAAACATATACACTTGTATACGTTAAATATATACGTCTATAGAAGATATATACACATATATACACACCATTCAATATGTATGTACTACTTTAAATAAAATATATACTACAATATACATGTATATGTATTACAATGTATAGATGGTTATATTATACTAATTTATAAAACATATACACTTGTATACGTTAAATATATACATCTATATAAGATATATACACATATATACACACCAATCAATGTATATGTACTACTTAAAATAAAATATATACTACAATATACATATATATATACTACAATATGTATATATATATAGTTATATACTAATTTGTAAAACATATACACTTGTATACGTTAAATATATACGTCTAGAGAAGATATATACACATATATACACAACATTCAATATATATGTACTACTTTAAATAAAATATATACTACAATATACATATATATGTATTACAATGTATAGATGATTATATTATACTAATTTGTAAAACATATACACGTGTATCCATTAAATATATACATCTGTAGAAGATATATACACATATATTCACACCATTCAATATATATGTACTATTTTAAATAAAATATATACTACAATATACATATATATATACTACAATATGTATATATATATATATATATAGTTATATACTAATTTGTAAAACATATACACTTGTATATGTTAAATATATACGTCTATAGAAGATATATACACATATATACACTTCTATAGAAGATATCCAATTTATAAAACATATACACATGTATACGTTAAATATACACTTCTATAGAAGATATATACACGTGTATACGCACCATTCAATGCATATATACTACTACTTATAAAATATACTACATTATATATACATTACAATATATATAGATATACTTATATACTAATTTATAAAACATATACACACGTATACGCTAAATATACACTTCTATAGAAGATATATGCACAAATATACAAAACATATGCTACTTAATATAATAAATTAATAATATTTGGTAGTAAATTAATAATATATTAGAAGTAAGTTTTTAATTTAAAGTAGAAAACTAGAAATTCAATTTAAAATTTTAAATCGTTAAATGAAAAAATATAAAAAGCAAGGACTAAGGAGTGAATAAATTTGGGAAATTTTATTGATTGCAAAATGATCCAAAATTTATAATTTACATGAATGAAAAATCTACAAATTATGCATCATTTTTTCCAACTCATTCATGTTAATATTAACGGGAACTTGCATAGGATAGTCGAAGTCAACGGGGGGAAAACCATGCATTGGACTTGATTCTGCTGAGTTCTCCCGTGAAGTCATAATTTCTTCAAGTTTCAGCTCGTCGCTCGGCTCCGGTTCCATTTCTTGGTTTCTTCTTTCCGCTCTAATCCAATCTCTGAGGCAAAATAGAACATTCATTGCATTGCTTCCCAATGAGTGTCGGTTGTCTCCAAACTGTTGTCGTCCCTGACTAAAGGCGCTCTCTGATGCAACGGTTGACATTGGAACATTCAAGATATCTCTAGTTAATCTTGAATGCATAGGATATTGTGTTTCATTACTCCTCCACCAATCCAACGTGTTGATCCGTCGTCTGCGATCCTCTGGTGTTGTCCGAAGATAATATTTCAGCTCTTCCCGATAAGTTGATGTGTAAGTTCTCTCATCAACACTGTTCCAACAATTTAAATCATAAAACGAATCAGAAAAAACACTATGTGCCGGCCTTTTAGGAGATGATGGCTCCTCGGGAGGATGAGGAGCGACGATAAATTATAAAAGCTCAAAAAACTCAAGACTATCTTTTACAATTAAATTATATATATGACATGCACACTTAGTATGAAAAATTTCAGGCAAGGGCGGAGATAGCGTAGATTTTAATTTTTTTATAGCAGTCTTGTTGTTAGAAGCATTATCAAAAGCAATACATAAAATTTTATTTTCGATACCATAATATCCGGCAATTTTAACAATAGAATCAGCAATAAATTGTCCAGTATGTTTACGATCTTCATCATATAAAAAAGCAAGAATACGTTTTTGCATCACGAAATTACTATCCATCCAATGACAAGTAACGGTTAAAAACAATATTGTGAATGAAGTCTAAAAATATCAGACCGACAAGTAGTCTTAGGAATACCGTTAAACATAGGATTATAAATTGCTTGTATATAACGAATAAAGGCATCAGAAGAAGGAAAATTAAAAGGCAAACAACCCACAGCTACCATTTTAGCTATTTCTTCCCGGTCCCTCAATTTATTATACTTTTTCGCTACGTGACCGGTTGCTGGGTCCATTCTAGTTTGCGTTGGCCCACCAGCATCCCCACCACTTTGTGCAATATTTAACTCTCTTTTGTGATCTTCAGCTATATGTCTCATTAACGTACCCGTACCCCCTTGCTTGCCTCCACTTCTATGCTTATATATTTGTTGACAAATATTGCATTGCACCTCAATAACTGATATACGTTCAAAAAATTGCCATGCAACACTAGTTCTTTTACGAGGTCTTGGGGCACTGGGAGGACGGAGAGGGAGATTAACCGATTCAGATCTAACGTTAGCATCTCCTACTGCGGGTGTCTCAGCAATATTTTCATTATCTTCGTCTAAATTAACCGCATCTACTTCATTTTCTTCTTCTATACCGTAATTTTCCTGAGCTTCTACATAATCCATATCGTGAGCACCTACACCTATTTCTTCCTCAAAAGGTGTACCAAGCGGTACCGGAGGCGAAGGCGCATGGGTATATCTACTACTTGAACTACCTCTACCGCTAGTAATTCGCTTTTTACTACCACTACCGCTTCCGGGACAAAAAATTTTAACACCTTTAGTAGCGAGGTTTCTTAATTTATCCATAATATAAATTAAATTAAACTAAAAATATTCAAAATACACAAATATAATAAAATTAAATATTAAACAATTAATACAATAAATAAAAATTAAACGTAAGAGATGGAACGACAATACCAAATTTTGGAAGTATCCGAAGGTTGCGACTTTAGAAACTTCCGCTCGTACTTTGTAAACGAAAAATTAAAAAATTAAAGTGAACACTTTAAGAAATTAAATATATTGAATATTTGAGAATTGAGATTTGAGAGAGTGAAAAATTGTGTGAAAAATGATTTGAAGTTGTAGGGTATTTATAGAATTTTTTTTGGGATTAAAAAATATTTTTTAAAGTTTTTTTTTTTAATAAATGGGCCCAAACTAGCCGTTTGGACCCAAAAACGGCTATATAGCCGTTGGGCCAACGGCTAGTTTGGCCCAAAATCCCAATTTTTTTTATTTATTTTTTTAAAAAAGGTATCCGGTCCGGGTTAGCCGGACCCATTTAAAAAAAATAACCGGCCCGGGACCCGAAACCCTAAAGCCCTAGGACTTACCGGACCGGATTAGTTACGAGGGTTGGGTCGGACCGGATCGGGTCGGATCGGCCCGGCCCACTTGACACCCTTACTTTTGGTATTACTAAACTTTAAGAGGCAAAAGAAATAAAGAAGGAAAAAAGTTTGTCTCTTTAGGTTGCACATCATTTTCTTTTGCATAGTGTTCTTTCATCAATTGAATGACAACCAAATAATAGTAACTAAAAATTACACAAAATAATAGAGGTCCAAAATGAAATAAAGGTCAAAGAGATTAGAGAATAATTGGATTAAGGAAATGACCATCGTTTTCGTTTTTGAAATTATGAAATCGATCAACTAATAAGGAAATTGATTTATGATCATGAGTTGGCAAATGACAAAAAGAGATTGCTTATATATTGACAAATATAAGGAGTAATCGACTTAAAAGTAATTGGTAATAAAAAGAAGTTCAATAGAAAATTATCGAACTCAGTAGTTTGAAATGTAAAAAATATTTACATAAATAGCACCAATTCATTTTAAGTTGTTATTTTATAAAAGAATTTATAGAAGTGGTGGAACGAATTTTCCTATAAAAAGTTGCTTAATGAATTGATAAAGTAGATTATTAGCACGATCACAAAGATCCCATCTCCATAACATTGAATTTAATATTTTGACAGGCATAGTTATATTACAATTTTCCTTATCTATTTAATTAACTAAAGACAACTAAAATTGAGAGCTTTTTTTATTATGTTAATACAATTTCACTTCACGACACGATCAAAGAAGAAGAAGAAGAAGCTTTCTTATTATGTTAATGCAATTTTATTTCACGACAAGAACGAAGAAATAGCAGCAGCAGAAGAAGAAAAGTGAAAGACATATGATTCAAATTTACGTTATATATTAAGTCAAATTTAAAGATAAAACATTTGATCAATAAATAAACACGTTAATCAGTTCCAATTTGATTTTGAAATCAAATTTAGTTTTTCTTCTTCTTCTTCTATTATTTATCAAAAAAATGATTATAAATCTCTTATAAGCAAAAATAAAAGATAAATCATTATACAAAACATTAAAAACTAGGGTGTAGTATTTCATATGCATATTCAATTCAGTAAAGAAAATCAACATACCCAGTGAGTTCCCACCAAGTGAGATTTAAGGAGGATAAAATATATGCACTCCATACCACTACCTCCGAAGAAATAGAGAGGTTATTTTCGATAGACCCCCGACTCAAGATACAAAAACAGTCGATAAGGATCATAATAAAAAGATAAAACATGAAACATGGAACATCCAACAAGAAACATGAAACAAGATGAAATAACAGAAATAAGACACCCACAAATAGGGATGGCAATGGAGCGATGCGGGTGCGGATTTTAGACTATGCGGGGCGATGCGAATTTTAGGCTATGTGGGTGCGGGACAGGTTGAAGTAAGTTTTTCTTAAAGGTTGCGGGTATATGCTGGTTTAAATTAAAAAAAAACTAAAATTTAGTATCATTCTCGTGAATCTACCTAAAATTACATGTATTCTTTCCTTAAAATTTTATCATACTTAAATCGACATATAAAATACTATAAATAATTTCATAACTTTTTCTTTTCAAATCAGTAAAATAATTTTATAACTCAAAATATCAAACAAAAAGTTTAAAGATTTTTCCTTACTAAATCACTTTGTCGTCCATAACCTATTTAATTTAGGGAAAAATCCAGAAATAACATACTTATCTCCTTAATTATGAGTTTCATAGCAACAGTTTCATAATTACATAATATAGCAAGTTATATTTTGTATTTTTGCAAACTGTTGCTACAAAAATACAAATATATATGATTTTTACTGGCCTTATATTGATATGTATTTTGTATTTTTGCAAACTGTTACTACAAAAATACAAATACATATGCTACAAAATATAATTTGAGATAAATATTGTTATTTTTTATAATTTAATACTTAAGTATGCTACTTTATGTATTTTTTCCTTTAATTTATCTATATCAAGGACTTGAAAATATTGTGGTTTCTAATGGAGTTATAATTTTTTCAAAAAATAAAAATGTGGGGCGGTGTGGGGCGAGTTTATGCTGATTTAAAGGTGATGCGATGCGGTGCGGTGCGATTTTTAAATTCACGGATTTAGAAAAAAACCGCACTGCACCGCCCCATTGTCACCCTTACCCACAAAGTAGTACGATACACTAACCAACCGCAAGCACCTACCACCCCAACCCACCTAACTAGAGATTCCATCCTATGAACAAAGTCTTACAACCACTATCAAGCTACCCCAAAGCACACTTATCTACTTTCTTCGACTCACCTCCACGCACTAACCTTCTACTCTAAGCCGAGTTCTCCAAACTTTCTTATCTAGGGTCATGTTCTTAGTAAGCTGTACCTTCTCTAAGTTTTGTCTAATCACCTTCTTCCAGTATTTCTTCGGCCTAACTCTATCCCTTCTGAAACCATCTAAAGCCAACCTCCCGCACCTCCGAACCGGGGCATCTATGTCCCATCTCATCACATGCCCAAACCATCTCAACCGTACTTTTCGCATTTTATCCTCCACCGAGGCCACTCCCACCTTCGCTCGAATAACCTCATTCCTAACCCCGTCACCCCTAGTAAGTCCACACATCCAACACAACATTCTCATTTCTATCACTTTATTGGATGTGAGAGTTCTTGACCGACCAACACTCTGCACCATACAACATGCCGGACGGACTGCTACTTTGTGGATTTTATCTTTAAGCTTAGGAGGCACGTTCTTATCATACAACACTCCTAAGTCAAGCCTTCATTTCATCAACCTCACCGCAATACGATGTTTGACATTGTAATCAATCTCTCCATTACCCTGAATCATAGATCCGAGCCACCTAAAACTATCCCTTTTACAAACAACCTGCGAATCTAATGTAACGACATAAAAAATTTGATGAAATATGTTAAATTTATGATTTTGAGTGTTTTGATTGTTTTACCCCTCTCTGTAGTTGCATTATAGTATTTCTGGTGTGTGGGAGTGATTGACATAATTTTCGATGCAATACTACTTTACTATAATGGGACCATGCTTTCAAATGAAATACTACTTTACTATAATTTTTGTTTGGGATAATTTTCGTTCTAGTTTTAATTTTTGGTTTCAGGAGCCCGCCTGAAGAACAGGGTGATGAAATAGCAAGTCAGGAGCCCACCTGGAGAACAGAGTGAAGAAATGAAAAGTTGAGCAACAAAGTGATGACATTGCAAGTCAGAAGCCCGCCCGAAGTACAGGGCAAATAATTGAAAAGTCAAGCAACAAAGCGAAGCAATTGAAAGCCAAGCAACAAGTTGAAAGAAATTGCAAGTCAGGAGCCCGCCTGAAGAATAGGGTGATAAAAGTCGAGTCAAGAGCCAACAGAAGCTGTATAGAAGGATTTTGTAATTTCATTTATTTTTTAACTTGTAACTTTCATTTTGATGTAATGACGGAGCCGCGGAACGGAACCTCGATGGAACCTCACTCGACTCTCCAACTCGGTATAGTCCGTTTCCTTCCAATCATTTGAGATGCGTGTCAATTGATTCCTTCATAACCTGGGTAGGTAGGATGTCCTAAGTCAAGATCCGGTTGCTCTTTTTCCTTCTGTTTCTTTCCTTAAATAATGTCGGTTCAGAATTTGGTCTCATTGTCTACTTCTTTGTTCTAAAATATTTCGTGTTTACATTCAAAGGGGGCATGATGTAGACACCTAATTTTGTCCCTCCCCGATATCACTTCTACTCATTTTTACCTTATCCTACCGTGTACCCTCAACCATGTAATAATTCCTTCACAAAATGACAAAAATAACAACCCCTAGCTAGTTTTATCTTATCCTTACAACCTACCCAATTAAAAGCGGACACCTCACTACCCCATACCCCTACCCTTCCCCCCTACGTGACCCCCCTAGCCCATATCCTACCTTTAGCCCTTTATACATTTTTTACACCATAGCAAAAAGGAGGGGGGAACATATCAACAACGGATGGGCCCACTTAATGGTTCCTTTTTGTTTTCCAATTCATGAAAGACATATATCTCACATAAAACAAAGCAGGAACCTTCGAGGAAAGGGGGGACCCATTTTGTTATCATTCTCATCATAAAAGGAGGAGAGAAGAGATCCACGATAGGTCTTCATTTTTTTTTACAAAAGGGAATACACATACACCCAGGGAGGGATTGGAAAAGGAGTCCATTTTTTTTTTGCTTTTTTTCTTCTTTTCATCATCTACTATCGCACACACATACACCTACGGGCTAAATTGTACAGACCCAAAAAAAGAGAAGATTGAGAGTATGATCTTAATTGTACGTTAGTAAACCACAACGTAGGTCAGCCTTTAGGTCATTCTTATGTGCATCATATTGAGACCTAGCGGGGTCCACTTGGTCCTTTGTAGGAGACTTACCCCTAAAGCATTCCTACGTGCTAAATGTTGCATCTTTGAGGATAACGTGGTCATTTGACAGACTGATGTGGGGTAAAGCATGTGTTAGAAAGTAAAGTGTGTGAAAAAAATAAAAATAAGAGAGTTTTGTAGTTTTTAGAGTTCTTTATGACTTTTGTTTTTCACAATTCAAAAATTTCAAAAAAAAAGTTTTTTTTTTACAATAGGAGGTTTTATAAAGGAAAATATCAAAAAAAAAGATTTTTCTTTCATAGTTGTTGGTGTCAAATTAAAAATCTAAATTTTTTCTATTTTTCTTTTATTCATCGGTCTTTGGTTGTGTCTTTTAAGTTAGGGTCAGTCTGTTAGTTAATCTTTATTTGTCCAACATGAATGAACTACGCATACCTGATTCCCGTTCCTCGGGGTGGGATACGTAGGCAACCCTCGGTGGGTCCGATAACCTTTATTTTGGCCATCATCTTAGTCTTAGGCTAGGTCTTTTACCCCGTAACTTAGAGTTGTTAGCCAAGTAGGCTGATTTTATTCAGCGTTACTGATCAACGATTGGGAGTCATGAAGCGGTCTGTCCCATCGACGTATGTTCGCATCAAATTCCCATTGGTTGGGAACCTTTTGCTCTTATCAAATTTTTGAGATAATTTCTTATCTGCTACTACAGGATGGATCTGTCCACAAAGTCTAGAGTCCTTATGGTTGTCAAGGTACCCAAAAAGTTGATCAAGTGGTGGGGCACGTTCAATTACTCTGAAAAGCACGAAGTGAGGAAAGTGTTAGGCAATCTTGTAGCACTCATGGATCTCATGCCTCGTTCGGATCTAATAGAAGCTGCGCTGACTTTCTGGGATCCAAATAATTTGGTGTTTAGGTTCGGAAGTTGTGAATTGACTCCTACCCTGGCAGAAGTGTCTCGTTTGTTTCGGTTGACTTACATGGGTCAACAGATGATTTTAGCCCGCAATCATACTCGTAAGAAATTCCTTTGACTCTGTGGATTAAAAGATAACAAGCATTTGGGATGTCTCAAACAATCTTGGATTTCCTTGGACTATTTGTTTGCTAGATTTGGGTCCTTAGAGGGTTTCGACTGCTTTTGGGATGAATTCTGTACTACAAAAAAAATCTGGGAACAACGCCGTCTTGAGGTTTTCTGTTTGGCTTTGTTGGGTATCTTAGTGTTCCCGTTAGATGAGAGGTGTATCAATACTCGTCTACAATCAGTGGTGATAGCTTTATTCAAGAAAAAAAATGAGGTCATCATTGTACCAATGATCTTAACAGAAATATATAAGGCTTTAACTGAAGTAAAAGGAGGGGTACGATTTTTTTAGGGGAGTAATCTGATATTGCAGTTGTGGATGATGGAGCACTTGCATACGCCTTCTTTGATTAGAGCAGAAGTGATTGACCGTTGTCTGAATGATCGAGTGCAAGTCATGCAAGAGAGAATGCGTTTTGACAAATTTTCTTTTCCTATAGGGGTCAATTCTTGGATCAAATTTCTCGAATCAAGAACTCCGAACAACATTCTTTGGTGCTATATGTGGTTTCGTCCTACGAAAATCTTGATTGGACCTCAAATGCAACTCTTTCTAGTTTTGATAGGACTTAACTGCACTAGGCCTTACAGTCCAAGAAGGGTGATGCGTCAGTTGGGCAGGATGCAAGACGTCCCCCCAATAATGGACCTTCTAAAGGATGTAGAGTACTTTAAAGACCAAGCCATGGGGGAAAGCAAATATGAGCAATTCTGGAATAACGAGATAAAGCTAGGTGTCGATACTCTCGAGGAAAATCCAGGATGCACTCAAAACTATGAAATCTGGCTACAATCTCTGCCCTGTGGCATTAGTAGACCCTTACCAGCCCAACTTAGAGGGAGAATACGGGAAGCAATCATGGTAGAGGATGATGAGCAGGAAGATCCGGGTGCCAATGTGGAGTTTTTGAGAGTTCAGTTGTCACATTTGATCATAACTGTGGATGAGTGTCAGAGAAACCTTTGCGGGTGTAATCTCCAAGAGGCGGGGATACGGGCAAAAAATTTGTTCCCGGGTATCAAAACGTTGTTGCAGGATATGTTGCAAAGTCTGAGAGGAAATGTGGGGACTTCGCAGATGGGTTCATCTCAGCCGGGGACGTCACATAGAGCACAAGTTTGAAAGAACCTGTCTTATATTTATGTAGTTTTGAGTTTTTTATGTTTCTGTCATTGTAGGGTGGTGTTTGTGTTAAGTCGGAGTCAAGTTATTTTTGATATTCGGGTCTTTATTAGTAATTGCACGCATGTCGTTAGGGGGTTTAGAATGTTGTTTTGTATTTGTTTTTTAGTTTTAAAGTGGTCCTAAATCCATTGTATGTTTTGTTGTTGTTTTTTTTTTATCGAAATGTTATGATGTTACGTCTTTCTTTTGTTTAATTGTTTTCATTTTTTTTTATGAAAAAAAAAACTTCAATTATGTGATGTTTATGTATATGCAGCCCGAACTACGCAAGATCTGATTCATGTACAACATGATACGTAGGCAACCTACTTTTGGGTTCGATCTAATCATTTTGTTTCGTTGTTTTTCATTATTTTTTCTCTTTTAAAGAAAAAAAAGCCATAAAGAATGATAAAATAAAGGTAGATAGCTAGAGAAGAAAAGAAAGAAAGGATGATGAGACAATAAAGAAAAAGAACAGAGATTGATACGAAAAAAAAAGAGTGTAGATAAAAATTGGGATGATGTTGAAATGACCTCGCTACCCTCAAAAGCTGGTAGAAATGAACATAAATTTAGGATAATTTTACCAATGTGATTCCCATGCTTATTGTGTGCCCTAATCCTAACGGATGTCGTCTTTGATGAGCATGTTCCTTCAGATTGAAGTGGTAGGTTTGCAGCACTCTGGCTAGTCACCCATACTTCACTAGATCAAAAGCAAAGCTCGACATGGCTAACAGGGAGATTGAAAATTCGCTCATTGACCCGGATCAGGATCACAGGGAAGAAAGTTCAGAACACAATGATGAGGTAGTAAGGCTCAGGGAACAATTGATAGATTTGCACCGGGCATGGGCCAGCGGGATGCCTCCTCCTCCGCTCCCTGAAGGTCTTGGGAATATCTCCAATTGCCCACTGCTCTCTCAGGCGCAATCCTCTGCCCCTACTGAGTCACCTGAGCACGCGCCAGGATTCACTCCGCGACATTATTATCCTGGTAGTTCTAGTGTGCCCTCGGCAGCTCCCCAATCAAGACCAGCTGCTCAATTGGCGCCACCGATCACACCGGTATTCGTGGCTCCGCCACCACTTGAAGCTCCAACATATGCTGTGTGTCCGACAATGGGGCTTTCTCGGTCTACCAGTGAGCCAGTATTGAAGGTTCCAGACAGTCAGTATTATGCCCCGGAGCCTACTTTGAGAATGAATGAACCGTATGGGTATACTCAGCCACCTACATTTCCATTTGATACGGAGAAACCTGTCGCAACAGAGGAATAGGAAGTCATAGCGCGGAATTTGAAAAGTTTAGAACAGGCCATGAGGAATTTGCAGGGAATCGGAGGTTATAAGAGTGTTTCCTATAAAGATCTTTGCATGTTCCCAGACATCAACCTTCCCCTCAGTTTTAAAATGCCCAAGTTCATGAAGTATGCAGGGCACGGTGATCCCGTGGCACACTTGAGACGTTATTGCAACCAATTGAGGGTTGCAGGAGGAAGGGAAGAGTTGCTCGTGGTCTTCTTTGGCGAGAGTCTTTCTGATCTGGCTTCAGAATGGTTTATCGATCAAGATATCGACAAGTGGAACAACTGGGATGACTTAGCTTCTAAATTTGTGCAACATTTTCAGTATAACATCGACTTGATTCCGGACGAAAAATCCTTGGTCAACATGAAGAAGAAAAAAACTGAATGTTTTAGGGAATATGCAATAAGGTGGCGTGAACAGGCCACCAGGGTAAATCCTCTAATGAAAGAAAGTAAGTTGGTAGAGGTTTTTATTCAGGCACAGGATGAGACCTATTTTCAACATTTACTTTCGGCAATGGGAAAGTCTTTTATTGAAGTCCTCAAAATGGGGGAGATGATAGAGGACAGAATCAAGACCGGCCGAATAGTGAGTTTTGTCGCATTGAAAGCCACCACACAAGCGATTCAAGGTGGATCTGGCGCATTCGGAGGTAAAAAGAAGAAAGAGAACGTGGCGACTGTCGTAGCTGGAACCCATTCCTGTCCCAAAACCACCTCGCCCCTATCCCCAATCTCAAGCCCAAGTCTACGCCCAAGCTCCATATATTCCTCCCCACCATTACTACCCTCCACAAAACCCATTATATTTCATTCCACCACCCCCGTACCCAGTATATAGCGCGCAGACATATTCCCAAACCCCTTCTGACCCGCAATGGCAAGTGCAGGCTCCACAAAATCGCCCATCCACTCTATCGAATTACCAAAACCCTTCCAGACCCGGTTTTCAACCTAGGCCCGAGTATAAGAAAGAGAAGGCGGTCAAAAATCAATTCACACCTCTTGGGGAGTCATATGCTATCTTGTTTGATAGGTTGAGAAAGTTGAAGGTATTAAGCCCAATTCAAGGAAGGCTTTCAAATCCACCGCCGAGGAATCTCAATTATTCTTTAAGGTGTGTGTACTGTTCTGACATGCCAGGCCATGATATCGAGAAATGCTGGCATTTGAAGAGAGTTGTCCAAGATTTAATTGACACAAATCAGATGCTGGTCCAGGCCCCAGAGGGTCCAAACATTAACCAGAATCCGCTGCCAACCCATGCTGAAACCAATATGTTAGAATTGATATATGACGGGAAAGAGTCATCAAGGTGTTATAAGCCTATTGTCAAGATACAGACCATTGAGGAGAAATTGGTGAATGTAGTAGAGTCTTTGAAAGCAATGTCATTAAGCCAGGAAGGAATGAGAGAAGATAAAGCCCAAGAAAGCACAAAGAAACCCCTGATCACAGTACAAGGTGCCAGAAGGTATGTTGATGTAAATCAGGATAAACCTAAGTTGACAGTGGTAGGAACTCTGAGTCAACCCATCTTGACGATGAAAGGAGCACTGACAGTGTCTATTGTCCTCAAACCGGTGACCCAACCTCCGATAGTAGATACGAAAAGGGTTCCCTGGAATTATGGGTGGACTGTGATGACCTATCACGGGAAGGAAGTAGTAGAAGATGTAGATGAGGTAGGGGTAACTCGATCAGGAAGATGCTTCATGCCTGAAAGCTTAAGAAAGTCCAAGCCAATGGTGAGTGGACCGTCATCTATCAAAAAGCCTATCACCGAAGAAGAAGCCGAAGAATTTTTGAAAAAGATGAAATTTCCAGAGTATTCAATAATAGACCAGTTGAAGGAAACTCCTGCTCAAATTTCCCTCTTATCTTTGTTGTTGCACTCCAAGGAGCATCGTGATATTTTACTGAAGGTATTAAATGAAGCCTATGTTCCTAGGGAGATTACAGTAAATCAGCTTGAGAAAATGGTTGGAAAAATCTTTGAGGTCAATCGGATCAGCTTTTTTGACGATGAATTGCCTGTTGAAGGTACAAGGTATAACCGGGGCCTTTACATTACAGTGAAGTGCGAAGAGTTCTACGTCACTTATGTTATGATTGACGGAGGTTCAGGTGCAAATATCTGCCCTATTTCTACTTTGCAAAAGTTGAATATTGGTGCTGAGAGGATCAGGCCCAACAATGTATGTGTTAGGGCTTTCGATGGTGCAAAATAAAACTCCATTGGAGAAATAGAACTAATGTTGATCATAGGGCCTGTTGAGTTCGCCATAGAGTTTCAAGTATTGAATATAGACTCCTCTTACAATCTGTTGTTGGGAAGGCCGTGGATCCACAAGGCCAAGGCAGTCGCATCTACACTGCACCAAATGATTAAGTTTGAGCATGATAGGAAAGAAGTGGTTATTCACGGTGAAGTAGATTTGTCCGCCTGCGAAGATTCTCCTTTGTCTCTTATTGAAGCAAATACCGTAGAGGAGACATTCGTCTATCAAATTTTTGATACAGTGCCAGTGAATCGTATCCTTGAATGACAGGTTATACCGGGACCGCAATTGTCTTATGCTTTTATCATGATGGTGAGTGAACTTTGGAAATACGGATTTGAGCCAGGAAAGGGTTTGGGAATGTCTCTGCACGGTATAGTTCATCCCATATGTCCGAGTGAGAACATGGGCACATTTGGTCTGGGATTTGAGCCTACGACTGAAGATCTGAAGAAAACAAAGGGAAAGAAAAAGGAAACATGGTCACTCCCTCGCCTAATGCCACTACTCAGGGAATCATTTGTTAAGAGCGGTGTCACAAAGCATGTGGTATTTGAAGTTGAATTGGTTGATGACTGCCAGAACCTTTTTATTAAAGTTTATATGGTCGAAGCAGGAGAAGGTACCAGTATGGCAGACGTGCAATTCATAGGACTAGCTGTCCGGCTTAATAATTGGGAAGTCACTCCTCTCCCAAACAGGAGGGAGTTTTGGTAGTTTATATTGTTTTTCTTTCTGTTTATCCGAGTTATTTCAGGGTTGTAATTCGGATTTTAGTTTGTTGATGTTATGTTGGCATCTATTTTAAACCCTTCTATCTTTTTATTTAATGAAATGCAATGTCCCTTTTGTTTCGTGTCTAATATTTTTTTTATACAGTTCTCTTTATGCTGATTCTAATGACATGACATGCATGCGGAATTTTCAGCCTAATCTTAAAATCCAAACTAATCAAGATGTAATGAAGAAGGATGGGGAATATGATGAAGAAGAAGCACTAGAAGAAATAAGCAAAGAGTTGGAACAGTTTGAAGACAATCCGAATCCTAATTTGAATGAGACTGAGCCAATAAATCTAGGGGATCAAGAAGATGTTAGGGAAACTAAAATCAGTGTACATGCTTTGCCACAACTAAAAGATGGAATGATTCAAACATTAATTGATTATAAGAATATTTTTGCATGGTCTTATGATGATATGCCTGGTTTAAGCATTGAATTAGTGGCTCACAAATTGTCAACTAATCCCGCATTCCCTCCTGTCAAACAGAAGTTGAGGAAGTTTAAAATTGATGTAAGTATTAAAATCAAAGAGGAAATCATGAAACAACTTGAAGCCAAAGTAATTCAAGTGGCTCGTTATCCCATGTGGTTATCCAATGTTGTTCCCGTACCAAAGAAAGATGGCAAAATTTGAGTGTGTGTTGATTACCGTGATTTGAACAAAGCAAGTTCGAAAGATGATTTTTCACTGCCCAACATCCATATTTTGTTAGACAACTGTGCTAAACATGAGGTTGCCTCTTTTGTAGATTGCTATGCTAGATATCACCAGATCATTATGGATGATGAAGACGCGGAGAAGACGTCTTTTATCACACCATGGGGGACCTATTGTTATTGAGTGATGCCGTTCGGTTTGAAGAATGCTGGAGCAACATACATGAGAGCCATGACCACTATGTTTCATGATATGATGCATAAGGATATTGAGGTATACGTGGATGATGTGATTATTAAGTCAAATAGTCGGGCCGACCATGTTAAAGATTTAAGAAAGTTCTTTGAAAGGCTTCGCAGGTATAATCTCAAGCTCAACCCGACAAAATATGTATTTGGAGTTCCGTCTGGAAAGTTGTTGGGGTTTGTGGTCAGCCGTCGGGGGATTGAATTGGATCCCTCGAAAATCAAAGTCATTCAGGATTTGCCCCCGCCTAAGAATAGGACGGAGGTGATGAGTTTGCTTGGTAGATTGAACTACATTAGCAGGTTTATTGCTCAACTCACAACCACTTGTGATCCCATATTCAAGTTGTTGAAAAAGAGTGTTGCGGTAAAATAGACTGAAGAATGTCAGGAAGTGCTCGATCGAATCAAAAGATATTTGTCAAATCCGCCCGTGCTGGTACCCCCGGAGCCTGGTAGGCCTTTGATCTTATATTTATCAGTCATGGATAATTCTTTCGGTTATGTCCTAGGTCAACATGATGTCACAGGCAAAAAGGAACAGGCTATTTATTATCTTAGCAAGAAGTTCACCGCATATGAGGCCAGGTATACTCTTCTTGAAAAGACGTGTTGTGCCCTAACTAGGGTAGCACAGAAGTTGAAGCATTATCTCTCATCCTATACTACTTATCTCATTTCCCGCATGGATCCTTTAAAGTATATCTTTCAGAAGCCTCTGCCGACAGGTCGATTGGCAAAGTGGCAAATATTGCTTACCGAGTTCGACGTTGTATATGTGACTCGAATCGCCATGAAAGCCCAAGCCTTGGCAGATCATCTTGCTGAGAATCCCATCGATGAAGAGTACGAGCCATTAAAGAAATATTTTCCTAACGAAGAAGTGTCGTGTGTCGATGAAGTCGTTATAGATGCTGATCCAGGTTGGAAGTTGTTCTTCGATAGAGCTGTCAATATGAAAGGAGTCGGAATAGGTACGGTTCTTATCTCTGAATCGAGACAATATTTCTCGGTAACAACACTACTTCGATTCTACTGTACTAACAATATGGAAGAGTATGAAGCCTGCATTCTTGGTTTGAGGTTAGCTGTTGATATGGGAGTCCAGGAATTATTGGTGTTGGGGGATTCAGATTTGCTCATCCATCAAATTCAAGGTGATTGGGAGACGCGAGATTTGAAGCTCATCCCGTATCGACAATGCTTGCAGGAGCTATGTCAATAGTTTTTGTTAGTAAAATTTAGGCATATTCCAAGGATTCATAATGAAATTGCTGATGCTTTAGCCACTCTGTCTTCAATGCTCCAACATCCTGATAAAGCCTACATCGATCCTGTGCATATACAGAGTCGTGATCAGCATGCTTACTGTAATGCGATTGAAGAAGAGCTCGATGGAGAACCCTGGTTCTTGGATATCAAGCGATACATTCAGACATGAGAATACCAAGCATATGCCACCAACGATCAAAAGAGGACTATTAGGCGTTTGGCTAGTGGATTTTTGTTAAGTGGGGGAATCTTATATAAGAGAACCCTAGATCTGGGACTTTTGAGGTGTGTAGATGCAAGAGAAACCTCGGCAATCATGGTTGAAATACACTCTGGAGTATGCGGGTCTCATATGAACGGTCATTCTTGTCAAAGAAGATTCTTCGAGCAGGTTATTACTGGCTTACTATGGAGAGGGATTTTATTCAATTTTTTCAAAAGTGTCATCAATGTCAGGTACACGGTGATCTGATACGTTCTCCTCCTATTGAGTTGTATGCAATGGCCGCTCCATGGTTGTTTGTGGCTTGGGGAATGGATGTGATTGGACCGATTGAGCCGAAGGTATCAAATGGACATAGATTTATTTTGGTAGCCATTGATTACTTTACAAAGTGGGTAGAAGCAGTAACTTTCAAGTCAGTGACAAAGAAGGCTGTGGTAGATTTTGTTCATGCCAATATCATTTGTAGGTTTGGAATTCCTAAGATGATCATTACAGATAATGCTGCCAATCTCAATAGTCATTTGATGCAAGAAGTGTGTCAACAGTTTAAGATCGCACATCAAAATTCTACTCCATATCGCCCAAAGGCCAATGGTGTTGTAGAAGCCGCCAATAAGAATATAAAAAAGATACTGCAAAAAATGGTACAAGGGTCTAGACAGTGGCATGAAAAGTTATGGTTTGCATTGCTAGGTTATCGCACCACTGTTCACACTACAACAGGGGCAACTCCATATTTATTGGTGTATGGGACAGAAGCAGTCATCCCTGCAGAAGTTGAAATTTCCTCTCTTCGAGTCATTGTAGAAACAGAGATTGATGATGACGAATGGGTCAAAACCCGACTGGAACATTTGAGTTTGATTGAGGAAAAAAGGCTAACGTTTGTGTGTCATGGACAGTTGTATCAGAGGAGGATGGCTCGAGCGTATAACAAAAAGGTCCGTCCCAGGAATTTTGAAGTTGGTCAGTTGGTATTGAGATGTATCCTTCCTCACCAGGTTGAAGCGAAAGGCAAGTTCTCCCCTAACTGGCAAGGTCCCTTCATTGTGAAGAAAGTGTTGTCCAATGGAGCCTTATATTTGACAGATATTGAAGGCAAAATAGCAGAAATGGCTATCAATGCTGATGCGGTCAAAAGATATTATGTATGATATTTGATCCTTTGTTGATTTTATTGCATGTTTAGTACTTGCATTTTTGAAGATTGATATGATGAAGGCATTTTATTCTTCTATCCAAACATTGTGTCATTCTTTGTTTACCCGTTTGAGCTTCGTTTTATTTTTTTCTTTTATATCTCTCTTTTGGAATCAAAATAGAGTCAAAGATAAATGTCAAGAAAATAAGAATAAAAGAAAGAGTAAGAAAAAAAGTCAAATAAAAACAAAGAACAAGCGTATGGAACTACGTGCGATCTGATTCTCCTCTTTCGGGAGTGAGATACGTAGGCTGCCCTATTTCGGGCTCGGTCCAACCAAATAAAGATTTTAGAGTCACCCAGTCAACAAAAACTGGGGCCTGAGTTAATATGTTGTTTGAGTCGATTCCAAAAGTTGTAAGTCCCACCCCTACTTCAAGTGTCGTTTGAACCTCTTGCCATCCTTTTATAACCTTATCCGAAAGCCAAGTTACAACCAAAGAAAGTCCTTCAGATCAATTTTTGATAATGTTAAGGCTAACCACGCAATGGATATGATGATACATTGTGAGGTACCACGTGTCTCCCTCAGCATAAGAAATCAGGAAAGAAATACAAAATGAGAGAGTCTTATTGGTGAAAACCCCCGTGGGAATCATAAGGCGATGGTGAGTTGAGAGAAATGAAAATGAGAGAGTCTTATTGGTGAAAACCCTCGCAGGCACCATAACGCGATGGTGAGTGGAGAGAAATAAAAATGAGAGAGTTTTATTGGTGAAAACCCTCACGGGCACCGTAAGGCGATGGCGGGTTCAAGAGAAAAAAGAAAAGTAAAAAGAAAGAGATTTGTTGGCGAAAGTCTTTTAAGATGTCATTAATTGAATGTGATGTATGAGTCCAATGGATTTGAAGAAGCGGCTCAGCGGCAAAAGCACGAACTCAACAACAAATGGGGAGTTTGGATAGGAAGATCAGGCAACTTAATCCAAAATGCATGTCATACTCATTGGAGTTGGTTGCCGTATTCAGATAAGTTTTCTTTTTGAATATGGGACATTGCCTTTTTCTTTCATTTACATATTCATGCTTTTGTCTTTTTATGTCATTTATCAAAATAAAAGTCACCATCATTTCTTTACATTTTAAGCCAAGTCTGTGTCAAAACAAGCAAGAAAGGATTTCAAAATTTACTACCAGTCTTTCCAATTATATGAGGAAAAGCCAAGGACCAGCACATGAAAGAAATATGATCGTAATTCAACACGAAGCAAAGGAAGTCTATCAACCCACAGGCTGTTGGATTCGTGGAAGCATTCAGGTTTGGGAAAAGGGTGCACCTCAGAGGCATGGTAAAATGGAAACCCATTGTTCGAGTCAGAACTCATTCCCCTCAATTTGGGATTCGGGTCAATGATGCGGCAAGATAGGGCAAGTGTCAGCGATTTGGAACAAAGATGAAAGGAACGAGTGCTGGGGCAGATACCTGAGAAGCCAAGAGATGCAAGCCACCACTAAGTTTTTAACTGATAAATTTTCTTTGTTGAAATAGGGGCAGATTTGCTTCACTTAATTCAGCTACCATTGGAAATGCACATCCGTGAGAATTTACTTTATGTTCAGGACCCTCCTGAAAAATGAGATTTTACTTTATGTTCAGGACCCTCCTGAAAAATTCAAATTTATTTTATGTTCAGGACCCTCCTGAAAAATGGAATTTTACTTTCTTTTCAGGATCCTCCTGGAAAATGAAATTTTACCTTCTGTTCAGGACCCTCCTGAAAAATGGAAATTTTACATTCTGTTTAGGACCCTCCTGAAAAATGGGACTTTACTTTATATTCAGGACCCTCCTGAAAAATGGGATTTTACATTCTGTTCAGGACCCTCCTGAAAAATGGGACTTTACTTTATGCTCAGGACCCTCCTGAAAAATGGGACTTTACTTTATGCTCAGGACCCTCCTGAAAAATGAGATTTTACTTTATATTCAGGACCCTCCTGAAAAATGAGACTTTACTTTCTGTTCAGGACCCTCCTGAAAAATGGGATTTTAGTTTCTGTTCAATACCTTCCTAAAAAATGGGACTTTACTTTATATTCAGGACCCTCCTGAAAAATGGGATTTTACATTCTATTCAGGACCCTCCTGAAAAATGAGACTTTACTTTATATTCAGGACCCTCCTGAAAAATGGGATTTTACTTTATATTCAGGACCCTCCTGAAAAATGGGACTTTACTTTCTGTTCAGGTCCCTCCTGAAAAATGGGACCACGCTTTCAAATGAAATACTACTTTACTATAATTTTTGTTTGGGATAATTTTCGTTCTAGTTTTAATTTTTGGTTTCAGGAGCCCGCCTGAAGAACAGGGTGATGAAATAGCAAGTCAGGAGCCCGCCTGGAGAACAGAGTGAAGAAATGAAAAGTTGAGCAACAAAGTGATGACATTGCAAGTCAGAAGCCCGCCCGAAGTACAGGGCAAATAATTGAAAAGTCAAGCAACAAAGCAAAGCAATTGAAAGTCAAGTAACAAGTTGAAAAAAATTGCAAGTCAGGAGCCCACCTGAAGAATAGGGTGATAAAAGTCGAGTCAAGAGCCAACAGAAGCGGTATAGATAGGATTTTGTAATTTCATTTATGTTTTAACTTGTAACTTTCATTTTGATGTAATGACGGAGCCGCGGAACGGAACCTCGATGGAACCTCACTCGACTCTCCAACTCGGTATAGTCTGTTTCCTTCCAATCATTTGAGATGCGTGTCAATTGATTCCTTCATAACTTGGGTAGGTAGGATGTCCTAAGTCAAGATCCGGTTGCTCTTTTTCCTTCTGTTTCTTTCCTTAAATAATGGTCGGTTCAAAATTTGGTCTCATTGTCTACTTCTTTGTCTGAGAACATTTCGTGTTTACATTCAAAGGGGGCATGATGTAGACACCTAATTTTGTCCCTCCCCGATATCACTTCTACTCATTTTTACCTTATCCTACCGTGTACCCTCAACCATGCAATAATTCCTTCACAAAATGACAAAAATAACAACCCCTAGCTAGTTTTATCTTATCCTAACAACCTACTCAATTAAAAGCGGACACCTCACTACCCCATACCCCTACCCTTACCTACCCTTCCCCCCACGTGACCCCCCTAGCCCATATCCTACCTTTAGCCCTTTATACATTTTTTACACGATAGCAAAAAGGAGGGGGGAACATATCAACAATGGATGGGCCCACTTAATGGTTCCTTTTTGTTTTCCAATTCATGAAAGGAATATATCTCACATAAAACAAAGCAGGAACCTTCGAGGAAAGGGGGGGACCCATTTTGTTATCATTCTCATCATAAAAGGAGGAGAGAAGAGACCCACGACAGGTCTTCATTTTTTTTATACAAAAGGGAATACACATACACCCAGGGAGGGATTGGAAAAGGACTCCATTTTTTTTTGATTTTTTTCTTCTTTTCATCATCTACTATCGCACACACATACACCTACGGGCTAAATCGTATAGACCCGGAAAAAGAGAATATTAAGAGTATGATCAAAGGGAGAGGAGTGAAACTCGATAGTGAATCCAGTGTGTTCGAGGTTTTCGACGAACCCGCAGCCGGAACTGTCTATTTTTATCATTCTACAGTTGATTCCGGCTCAGAAACCTCCAGATTCACTGAAATCTGATTCCCCAGTTCGTCAGTTTTCAGCTCTTTGTGGCTCACGAAGCTTAGATTCGTATTCTTTTAGCTTGCGTTCTAATTTTGGGGATTTGGTCTGTTCGGGATTCGTTTCTAGCATCGTACTGGGTGTTTTGATTCCGGTTTGTTTGGTTCATAATTTCTCATTGATTTATCCATCCATTCGGGTTGGTTCAGGCGGTGGTATTCATTGACTTTTGGTCGAGTTATTCTAGAATTTGGTTACTTTGGGTGTCGTCAGTTTCAATCGGATCATTCGTGGTCAATTTTGTGATTTTTGGTTTCTCTATACCGAGTTGGGATTGCATCACCATTGAGGTCTCACTATTCGGACTCTCGAAGTTGGTTTTCCTAAATATTATTATCATCGTAATCGATTATTTGAAGGTCCATTCCTTAACTCTCTCTCTCTCTCTCTCTTTTTAATGTGGCTATGATGTGTTCTTTGGTGATATGTTTCGATCTTGTGTTGGAGCAATCGTGATTACTGTGGTTGATGTTGATTGATTGATTCACGTAAATGAAGGAATTGAAAGATTTGAATTCATGTGGGAATAAGTGGAGCGAAAATTGAAAACTTGATATAATTAGTGAATTTTGATTAGTTTGATTCATTAGTTGTTTGACTTGAAATAAACGTTAATTGAATTTGGTAGTATCAAGATACGCCGATTGGAATAGGCAAGACGTAGGCCAGGTAGGCAAATCTAGAGATTGTGGGTTGATTGAATGTTTGAAATTTGATTGAATGGTTTGATTTTATCAGTTTTGAATCAATTGTATAATTTGGCCGGGGAATGCCCCGAAGTATCTGTATATATTTATTCACCGGGGAATGCCCCGAGGTATCTTGTACCCGGAGGACGTTAGTGATGAAGGCCTGAGGCTTCGGGTAGAGCATTAGTCTAGAATTAATTTAGAGTAGAATTTATTTTTACGCATTTTTTTATTTTTGGACTGTATAATTGGACTAGACACTAAATTTTGGATTGTTTTATCTTGTTTGCTTGATTGATTGTTTTGCATTGTTTTGTGTGGTTTATACCCTCGTGGTGTCAAAGTTAGCCAATACTCTCTTCCAAGCGATCGTGGTCGAACCACGGGATCGAGGGGTGCCTAACACCTTTCCCTCGATCAACAGAATTCCTTAGCCGAAATCTCTGTTCGCGCATCAGTTTTAAAGAGTCAAATCTGTTTTGAAAAGGATATTCAAGGGTGACTTGGCACACCCGATTTATGCCAAGTGGCGACTCTGAGTTTTGAATATAAAAATTCCTTTTAGAAACAAATCTTCATTTTGTCACTTTAATAATAAAAACCCTTTCGAAGCCATAAAATCTAATCTTTTGGAGTAAAAAAAAAAGGGGTGTGACACCAACGGAATGCGCCAGTGACTCCAAAATGTTGATTTTTGGCTAGGTAGATATTTGGTTCGGGTCCCGGTGCACCCGAGCTCATTTCGATCTATTGGTCGAAAAGTTGAAAAATTGAAAATATGAGTGTGGGACCCATATTTGATCGAAACGACCTCATATGGAAAATTCGACTTCGCCCGTAGATCTGTAATGTCAATTTTAGGGTGTTAGCATATTTGGCATGATTTTACGGCTTTTAAATCTCATTTCGATCCTCGATTTGGAAAATTGTGATTTAGGATTTCAGGGTCAATTTTGTGAAAATGATATTTATTTGAAAATATGATATCACCATCGCGTATGGAAGTCGAATTTAGTATGGTTGCATAGTTCATTTGTGTATATTGTACTACGAACGAATCCCGGATACCCCGTCGAAGTTCGTTTCAGCTTAGGGAAAAATCTGCACTAAAATGTTGCAGAAAATCTGCAATAAATACAACTTTTCACTCTTTTAGGCCCATTTTATTCATTTTTCATCTTGCCTCTTGAGAGTTAAACCCTAAAATAGTATGGGAGCTTAAAAGTAAAGTTTATGCGAGCTTGGGAAGCTAGATTAACATCTATTTCTGTGTTTTATTACGGATTCAAGTGGAATTCGAGATTGTTCGTGAAAAATAAGGTCGTGGGTTCGAAGTGTAGCGGATCGATTTTGACTTTAGAGGTAGGTTATGGCTTAACTCTTTCAGACTGGGCTGAGTAGTAAATGATAATACAAAATGCATGTTAAGGGTGAAAACTAATCATGAAAAATGACTATTTATGTGTTGTGCCCGTGTGAGGGCCTATATGTGATGTAATTATCGAAATTGAGTTATTATGTAATATGTGTGACCGTTTGGAGTCTTATGTGATATTGATAACCTTTAATACATGTGAATAATTGTATTGTGTTTTTAAAATGTTTAATGTGGTACCATTGGTGTATTGTGATTATATTCATACTTTATTGGCATATGAGACATGTGGAAATACATGGATGAAACAAAAATAATTAGTGAATATTGGCTCATGTGGTTGTGGAAATGTATTATTGTGGTTGGTTGTGGAGATGTATCATGTGGTTGGTTGTGGAAATATTCATTGTGATTGGTTGTGAGCATTACATCTTTATATCATACTCATTCATGAAACATTGGTACCACCGTGGCAACATCTAAGAAACACTGGCAAAACCTGATAACACCTTTTTGAGGGATGTGCCGAAAAGAAGATATGATATATGTGGATTGTATACAGGTTGATGAACCCCCTATGGGTCCTACGTCGGGAAGCTTTATCTCCATAGATGTATACAGGGATTGTGTGACGATCCCGGAGGTTGTGCGATGACCTCGTGCATCATTATAATCATCATCATCATCATTATATACATTGCACTTATTTTATTGTGTTATGTTGTGATGTATTGGCATATTGACTTGTTATCTATGTATTTGTTGTATCTTTTTTTACTTGTATTTGATGATCTTGTAGATGCATGTTCCCCCTTGTTCATCTTATATGTGATATAATACGTATTTTTGTTCGATCTTGATGTAATATTGTAATATATGTGAGATATATTAGAACTTTTATTGCAAGGGTGTGGGCTACCGTTGTGAGACATTTTCTGATTGCAGGTGACGTGCCCTTAGTGTATATTTTGTATGCTTTATGTACTACTTTGCTTGATCGACCTATGATACCTACTGAGTACAAGTGGACCGTACTCATGCCTACTGCGCCCTTTCGGTGGAGGTCCTAGCTCTAGTGCGCCTCAGCTTGATTGACTCGGGTGATTGTTGGAGCTTCCAAAGTAGCAGTTGGACATTCATGCGTTCAAAGTTCACCTTTATCTTTCTATAGTAGTTATGTCCTTATTACTATTCGGAGACAGTTATTATTCCTTTGTGGTTATTTTTCCGATGTATTTGATTCTTGGATTGTATTAGTAGTTCTTACACTATTGACACCTGATTTTGGGCATGATTTATATTTTGGATAAGTTCTTTCCACATTATTATGATTACTTATATGGTTCGGTTTTGTTCTAGAAGCCTTATCTTGGGATATTTATGTCTTTTTCTTTTTTCGTATCAGTTTGGGTGATAGGTTTACTTGTCAAGGTGCGCCGTGACAAGTACCATCATGACCCTCATTTTTGGGTCTTGACATCCAACTTCACTACCACTTCATCCTCCTGAGTCACATCGCCGAACTTACATTCCAAGTACTCCGTCTTACTCCTACTCAATCTGAACCCTTTAGATTTCAGGGTTTGTCTCCACACCTTCAATTTATCGTTAACACCTCTCCGGGTCTCATCAATCAATACTACATCATCCGCAAAAATCATACACCACGACACTTCTCTTTGAATATGCCGCATCAAAACATCCATCACTACGGCAAAAAGAAAGGACTAAGTGTAGATCTCTGGTGCAACTCTGTCAAAACAGGGAAATGCTCTGAATCTCCTCCCACTGTCCTCACCTGAGTCTTCACTCCATCATACATGTCCTCAATCACTTTATGTACACCATCGGCACCCCTCTAGCCTCCAAGCATCTCCAAATTACCTCCCTAGGAACTTTGTCGTATGCCTTCTCCAGGTCGATAAAAACTCAGGTCAGGGATGTGAAAGAAAATATTTCAGTGCCTTTAAGGTAAATCAGCGCAAATTACAGGGACCATAATGCAAAGAAATTCCCCGCTTCCCGCCGGTATTTCCCAGCAAGAAATCAAAAAACAATTCTTACTGAAAATGAAAGACAACCAGTTGTCGTCGTTCATTAAATCAGGAATTTATCAGCTAAACTCAACCGTCGTCTTCATCAACCCAGTTCAAATCTTGAACCGTTCTTACACCCAGTTAAGGGTTTTGCCTTCTACTTATTACTCTCGCTTTTTCGATTCAACAACCTCAACACAATCTCCAAAATCTTTCGAAGATTCTAGAAAGCGGAAACGTAAACAGAAGAAGAAGACGGTTCAATCTCTCAATGAACGTGAACAAATCGTCGATCGTCGTCACCAGGTACCTTTAAATTATCACATTTTTGCTAAACTATTAGTTGTTCCCTCTTGTTGCATAGTGGTGTTTTAAGTAGGAAAAGGGAACTGGATAGTTGTGCTGTATTTTAATAAATAGTTGATGATGGTTTAGCTAAAAAAAGTTAATATTTGATAGCACTCAGAGTTATTCGGTACCTCAAATTAGCTCCTGACCAAGGTTTATTTTTCTCAATTTCACCTTCAATTGAGCTCATGATGGCTTTCTGAGATTCCGATTGGGGATTCTATCCCGATTCTAGACGCTCTATTTCTGTCCATTTCATTACTCTTGGGGGATCACATATTTCATGGAAATCTAAGAAACATTCTTCTATTTCTCTGTCTTCTGCCGAGGTAGAATATCGATCTATGAGGCGTGTTGTTGGTGAGCTAACCTGGTTAGTAAGATTGCTTCATGATCTTTCTATCACTCCATCTCTCCCAATTACTCTTCACTTGGACAATCAATCTGCCATCCACATCGCAAAAAATCTGGTCTTTTATAATTGGACCAAACATGTGGAGATCGATTGTCGCTTCGTTCGACAACAATACCTTGCTGGATTGATTTCTTTATCATTTGTTCCTTCATCCGCTCAACTTCCAGATCTCTTCACCAAACCCTTGACAGGACCTTCACATTTTTCCATCCTTCGCAAGTTGGGTGTCTCTGATTTCCCCTCCAGCTTGAGGGGGGTGTTGAAATTTCAAAGCTCAAAGAAGACTACAGTGAAGAAGACTACAGTGAAGAAGAAGAAGAAGACGACAGTGAAGAAGAAGAAGAAGAAGAAGAAGAAGAAGAAGAAGAAGAAGAAGAAGAAGAAGAAGAAGAAGAAGAAGAAGAAGAAGAAGAAGAAGAAGAAGACTACAGTGAAGAAGAAGAAGAAGAAGAAGAAGAACAAGAACAAGAAGAAGAAGCAGCTGAGCAAAGAAAAGAAAATGAGAAACAAGATACAAATTAAAAAGTCACGTGTAGAAGATCCCACGTAAAGAAAAGTTGGACAATTCTTTTTTTTAAATATATTTTTCTTCTTTTGTTTCTGTTTTGTATTTAATTAGATATACATGAGTTATTCTCAACCAATAGGAAAATAGGTAGATGTATAGTTTGATTACAATTGGACTCTTTTTCAGTTGTATAAATACATGTACAGAATACAACAGGTATTTATGTTGTCCCAATTTATGTGATATTTTTTCGTTTCCAATCAATTTATGTGATATTATATTTAGTGGACATAAGAGTTTATGCTGTTAATTTATGATTGACATGTTTTGCAGGTTTTATTTGCAGTGATTTTTAGTTGTGCTAGGATGATAGTGGGGCCATATCTAACTTATGTCCTCTTTCGGCTGATAATCCAATCCTCATTAAGGTTAAATTCAAATATTTATTTACCACTAATACACAATTTTTTTTATTTTAAAGGGACAAGATAATTGAACTTGTTAGTGCATTTTGGTATTATAAAATTGCTAGGATGATTATGTACAAATTCTCTAGGAAAACTAAAGCTAAAATTGCTCCTTTAAAAATGTAATTTGCTCATAGTTATTATTTGATAGAACAAATGTAATTTTAAAGTATCGAACATTCATATATAGCCTTTGCGGAAATTAATTAAAAGGTCCATTACATTATCAAGAACTAGCGATAAATTAATATAATTTGATGTAACTATTAAATGCCGATACATTTTTTTGGATCTAGAATGTCAAAGATTAATTAAAAGGTCCATTACATTACCAACAACTTGCGATAAATTTGCTATGAACTTTGACCAATATTTTAAGATGTATATTTTCACCATATAAGCATGAGAAGGATTGCAACTTATAGCATTTTCTGTATAGTTTTCAACCATCTAAATTTTAAACTTAAAATCTAAAATATTAAATTATACATCTTAAAACGTTGATCAAAGTTCATGCAATTTAACCTCGAAAAGTGAAATAGTGACAAGTAAAAGTGAATAGAAATAGTTATTTATGACGCTTTTTGACCTCGTAAAAATGAACTGTGGCAGTTCTTGAAAATGTCACGTCTACGAAGCTCATTAATTAAGCATATATTCCCCAAAATCATATAAAGATATCAAATTACCCATTGAATGTCAATGTGGATAACATAATATGAAAGGGAAAAGGCATCGTTTTCATTCCAAATTATATCCGAAAAGTCGAAGTCACACCTAAATTATACTAGTGACTTATTACACACCTAAACTATAAAAAAGTGAAACTATTTACACTCTGTCAGGCTACCACCACTTGCATGTGGTGTAGTGTTTTACACGCGCTGCCACGTCAGCCCCACGTCAGTAAAAAGTATCACTTTTTTATAGTTAAGGTGTGTAATAGGTCACTTATATAGTTTAGGTGTGGATTCGACTTTTCGACTATAGTTTGGGGTGGAAACGATGATTTTTCCCTTAATGTTTTTAGCCGTTTACTTTTGTTATTTAATAGGTTGGACGCGCCTAAAATAAGTGTAAGACACGCACCTTAGAATGGGGGTTGCGGGGAGGTAATAATATCACTTTTTTATAGTTAAGGTGTGTAATAGGTCACGAGTATAGTTTAGGTGTGGCTTAGACTTTTCGGGTATAGTTTAGGGTGAAAACGATGTCTTTTCCCTAATATGAAAATACAGTTATTGACTCTCCTGAGTGGTCATAAATTGTTGCAAAAAAAAAAAAAGAATTATACAAATACTTCTTTTTTTAATTATGCTTCTAATATTTGCTTTCTTGTTCTGTACAAGCCTGACTGAGAAAGAGTTATGGGACTTAATACTAATACTTGGTAGCCATCGATCAATTCGTTTTTTGCTCCTGATCCTTAACGTATTCTAATTAACATGTGTAGTTTAAAATTATGACTAAAGGTTGAATAGTAATTAATTCAGACTTACTGGTGGAGTGATAATTATCCATTCATCTTTAATTAAAAAGTGGGTTCGAGCCCCTTGAGTACAAAGTCGTCTTTATTAGGGAGTTGTTTACCTCACGTTAATGTGGGACTTCCCGACACGAATCCGAATTTAGTCGAAGTCCATAGCGTATATCAGACACGAGGGAAACCAAACAAAAAAATCATTCTTTATCTAAGAATTCGGACACGCGGGGTCCACACATGTTGAATTAGGACTCCGCTAAGTGGTAAGAATAAAGACGAGTCAATTTACTAGTCCCTCCATCTCATATTACTTGTCCTTAGTAAATTATCCCTTGTAAAAATTTCTTACTTTTCTTAATGAGCTAAAACAACAATCAAAATTAGACGGAAGGGAACATTACTTAATCGCCGTTAATTAATTAAATTCAACTTATCACTTGCAGCAGTTGAAGTCCAAGTAGGACAATGCTACTACGCATGAGCTTTCTTTTTTGAAACAAATTTAATATTATGTGTCAATCTTTTTTAAAAGAAAAAGAATTAATTAAACCACACAATTAAAATTGAAATGATACCATTTAATAATGAACTTGGAGTTGGAATCAAATATCGTATTAGAATTAAAATTTTGTTCAAACCCCATCATAAACAAATAGTAGTAACTTTAATTTCTGTTTCCGAATTCAACTAGAACTAGGATATATATATAGATGGTGCATGGACATTGAAGCAGCAGCATGTTGTGTTTACATAGACAAGGGTGATGGGGCTGGTCGAACTTGTGATTTGGTGTTCCTTGTATTTGTATCTACAGGTCTATCTGCAATAACTGCTGGTATTACAGCTTTTTCCGTCTACTCAATTGTGAAGCATCCGGATGTGTCCTCTTATGTCACATACCCGATTCTCGTCGGTTTATGTACATTCACAGCCTTTTGGTGCATGTTCTTGAACTTCCCCTGGCTAGCTGCTGCAACCAAAACAGAGATGGCTCAAGTACATCCGTGGCCTAATAACAACGACGAACTCCAACGGAGGAGGTAGCATTCTAGATTTATTATCAAACTTGTAATTATTCTTTGCTTATGTTGGTGAGGACGGAGGGGGGAAAGTCAACAATTATCAACATGCTCATTATATGGAGGAATAATGTATATTTTTATTCAGATTTTAGAGAATTCTTTATTTGCAACTCTCTAATACATTAATTTCAAGTTACGGCAAGATTATAATCTTCTAGAGTTTATTTAAGTTAAGCTATATTGGGTCAAATATAATCATATGGAAATCTTGTTAGGGTGTCATTTCGAACTCTTGCTGCAATTATTGTTAGGGTGTCATTTTTGCAATCGTTTGGTTTCAACACTTCATGCAATTTTAGCAGTGACTTTAAGTTCAATTTCTATTCAAGATTGGAGTTGTCTAAGCAACAAGAAGGAAAAGCAATACTGAGAGCTCAGATCAGCGTTAACACACAGGTTTGCAAAGAAAAGACTAAAGGACTAGATTTGTTCCAATTAATGTTTTGGCAGTGCATCAGTGAACTTTTACTATCTCATCTCAATAAAATTTGGTGCTGTGGTGCTTGCCGCGAAACATTTTGCTGTTGAAATTTGGAAGAGGACAAAAGCATGCCGTAGAAAGGCCACTAGAATATCTAAAACCAGTAACACACTGAAAGCTATCACAGGCAAAAGTTTAGAGAACCAATGATCAATATTACTCACTACAATCCAACCTCTACAACTTGCCAGAAAATTGACAAACATAGAGGGTTAAGATCTAGTTCTAGTTTGATCTGGACTGGACCAAAAGTTACTTACCAATAGAGACATACATAATTTATGATGAATAAGTGAAAATCGCTGACTTGAGTACGTAAAATTCTCTTGTCTACTTCGATTTGTTTTTCACCCATATCCTTGACCTGCCCTCCAGCTTGACGCTCAAGGTGAGTCCACATACGGGTTAGCCGTGGTAATTGGTACTCCATTTGTGCCAATGATACCTGAAAAAAATCATCTGGTTATGCAAAAGTGCAAAATCTTTCAGGATGCAATACCAATAATAGAAGTGGGCTAGCCTGTAAAGATGCTTCACGGGGTTGCTGCGCGCTGGTTGAATATATCCAGAATGAGAGCAGTGCGATCACACACTCTTAACATCTCCACCAAAAGCCTTCTCCAAGTTACGCAATTGTCTAAAAAGAGCACCATAAAACAATCAGCCTATATGGATTGCCACAAGTAGCCAGAGTGGATTAAAAAACTGCATAAGACCGAAAGCATTGCAGGAACAAACGCAAACTACAAATATGAATATTCCAGAATATAACAGCTATGTCCTTGGCAAGAATAATACTCATGTAATAGGAAAAAGTTTTGCTGAGAAATACCCTGGTGAAAGTTCATCATCAAATATCACAGTCTCAACATCAAATGCACGAATCGCACTTTTTGATTTCTGAAACCTTTCCAGATCCTATGTAAGTCCTCGGATTAGGAGAAGATAGCCTAGAAGAAATGAAAGTCCTTGGATTAGGAGAAGATAGCCTAGAAGAAATGAAAGTGCAAAAGAATAAATAAATGAGATGATGTGGAAAACATGTTCTATGATTATACAACCCAGGTCCCACGTCACAACCAAGGTAATCATATTTTCGTGACAATTCCAAGTTTAGCAGCTGTACATGTCTATGCAGTTAAAGTGAGCTCCATGATTAGTGGACCTATAAACTATTTACATTTTTTTTTTTTGATAACCGTGGTATCCAGGCCAGCTTGCGTGCACCTCGACTAAATCCACGGGATACCTACCACCTCCCACCAGCACAGCAACAGGTACCGGGTTACTCTGTCCACCAAGGCTAGAACAGATGGAAAGAAAACACCTAGTGTTTGTCTCTGCTGGGAATTGAACCTGAGACCTCATGGTGCTTATCCCAACTTCATTGAATCACTAGGCCACTCCCTTGGGTGCATTTACATTTTTTGGTCTACATAGGATTATTATGGTCAGGACTTATGAAGCTAAGGTTACACAAACCATCACTGGTGTATCAGAAGTGACTATAGTACCAATACTTACTTCTGATATGTCGAATCAACAACCAGTAGTCCAGCAGTATCAGCCAGCTGAGCCAATTCCTTGAGTGATTCCTCTGTACCGAATGAATCTTCTGTATCACCTTTGCACGCAACACCCACTAGGTAGGCTTTCTCTTCAAAAACCTAAAGCAGCAGAAGATTGAGTTGAAGAATGGAATTACAAGAAAATTTGGTTGTCACTTCCTGTGCTTCGATTGGAAAATCAACAAAAGGAACCAAGAAAATCATATGCCATATCAAAAAGATTTGCAACTTGGAATCTCAAGGTGAATTTTGAACCCCCTAAACCACTAAGCCAACCTCTAGTCTTGTGTCAGGGGATTCAAAATCCACATATATACAGTGTAAGTTTTTGCCGAGGGGTTCGGCTGAACACCCTCTCCCCCTCCTATATCCGCCACTGCATGCATCATTTCTTTCAGTTAAATTTTTATAAATATGTCATGGTTAATTTTGCTCATAATGTAAAATTTAAAAATGAAAATCTGTTGATGCTTATTCACCTACACTTATATTACACACAAAAGATTAGCACCATTTATGTTTGTATAATTATTATAACAAACTTCAAATATTAGAATAAAACACTTCAAAACTATTGTACGTATAGGAATTTAAAACAATAAAGAAACATGGCACCCCTTGGTTATTGATTTAATGCTCACCTAGAGTTTAAATTAAGTAAATTGGGCGTATGCATAGAGTTGCTGATAAACTTTTTTCCATGTCAACACTATATGCTCACTGAATTCAAGTTATTATCATACAAAGCAAAGGAAATAGCAAATAAAATTAATACTTCAACCTGCTAGGATTTGTCCCTACAATATATACGATTATATGAAGTAAACAAATTAAGCAAAAACTAGCTGGAAAATATGTGATATACATAATCCATGTATAGTATGTGTATAATCATGTATAACGAGTATATATCGGCTAGAAAATTCAAACAGTAAAGTTGCTCGATTCCTAAAAAGATCCCAAAAGGTAATTCCTTTACTCAGAAAAATGTAAAAATACAAAATTTGAAAAACTGAACTTACCTCTCCACCATTACGTAGCTTGAACCTACTAGCATTTTCATCATCCTCATCCAATTTTCCCTTATTCTCACTTTTTCCTATCCAATTTTGACATTTTTCTTCATCCACATCACTAGCAACTCCATTTTCTACTTCATTAACCTCAGTTTCCCATATATTGGTACGTTCTACATATGTTTAGTCTAAGACCTATGATATTTTTGTACGATACACATATATTAGCTTAAAACCTCAAAATTCTATAGGCTTTTTAATTTTTTTACTTGTTAAATTCCGTGTCAAGTCAAATATCAAACAAACAAATTGAAACTACGTAAGGATTACGATGGAATTTACCTCTCTGCCGTTACGTAGCTTGAACCTACTAGCAATTTCATCTTGCTCATCAACTTTTTCCTTCTTCTCACTTTTTCCAATCCAATTTTGAGCTTTTTCTTCATCCACAACATTTTCTCCTCCATTTTCAACTTCATTAACCTCAGTTTCTGGTACTAATTCCTCTTCAATTACAGGATTACGCACCGATAAGCTGTCGTCCGGCGATAGAACTCCGATTTCTTCTCCGACGGCTTTAATGCAATTACGGTAAGTGTAGTTTGTTTGGATTATCCGGGTTAAGGAAACGGGTCGGGTACGGGTTTGAATCCATCGGGAATCGGAGTCCGGGAAGTGAATGGATGGTTTCAAATTGGAGCAGAAGCATAAACTCATTATTGGAAGGGGAGCGAAAATGATTTTTTTTGTTTTGCGGATATTATTTATTTTCAGCTTTTTAATACTATCTTCAGTTGTAAATTTGTTCTGTTATCTGTTATTATTAATAGTGACAGAAATGATTATTAAATATTATTTTTAATCATTTCATATTGAGCTATATTTTTCAAGCATATTGTATCATATTATCTAAAAAAAAATAAAAAATTATCATATTATTTCTCAATGATATATATGAAAAAAAGAATTTCCCCCCCCTCCACCCACCTCCAACCTCCATCTCCACACTCCCTCCCTTCTCTCAATTTATTTTTAAAAAATACTAAACCACTTCTTCACTAATTCCCTTACCTCTAATCAAATCTATGCGGAAAAAAAAATCATGTATTTGTAGGAAAAAAAAAATTATGTTTCATATGTTTTAAATTATATTATTTATAATTTAAAGATATCCTCCACTTCTATTTGTCTCCATTCCCACTTCTAATCAAATTTGTATAAAAAAAAAAAAAACAATCATAGAATTGTGAAAAAGCTTTTATGATTTATATTTTGCTTTATTGTATTATTTACAATTTAAAATTTTCATATTTGTAATATTAATTGTTTTAATGTTTAAACTTCTATTTTTTCTCCATCTCTTTTGTTTAAAATTTATCGATAACAATATTTGTATTATCTAATTACTTCATTCGGAACAATAACAACATACTCAAGATATCTAATTATTTTATTATATTCTCAAAATTAATCGAATTCTCCCTGCCTATTTACAATACATATTTTTCTACTATTTTTTTATTACTTAATTAATTCAAATCCCCTGGCTTATTCTCAATGTGCATTTTTCCGTACTATATTTTTATCACTTTACTTTTCTTTAATTAGACTTTAAGTTAATTTTGTGTGTGTTATACATATTAGTAGTTAAGTTTTCTTGTCTGTTATCTCAAAATATAAAAATTAGAATAGATAAGTTTTGTTATGCATAACAAATAAAGAATATCAAGAATACAGTAAATAAATTTGTGAATAAGGTAATGAATGATTACCCCTCTCCCCCCCCAAAAAAATAAATAAATAAATAAATAAATAAATAAATAAATAAAAGCTTAACATTATTTATCACTTCAATATGTAATAGCATATATATAGAAAAGGTGGAGAAGTTAGAATTTCATTTCAATTTAAATTCTATTTAAATTTAAATTAAAATATCATCTCAATTTCTTTCTTATACTTAATTTTTCAAATATAATATGTATTTATCCTATAATTTATAAATTTAAATTAAGAGAAAATTTTGAAATCAATTAAATTTTTTTTAATATTATTAGTATTATCATTACTATTTTAAAATTATTATTATTGTTACTATTACTACTTATACTACTTTTTTTTGGTTGTTGTTTAAATACTATCAATACTTCTACTATTACTACGTCGTACTTCTACTATTTCATTTAATATTTAATCTAATATATTAAAATATAATATATACTACTGTCACTATTACTGCTATTAGTATATACGTACTACTACTATTTATTATTATTATTATTATTATTATTATGCGATGAATTCAAACAATCCACTATTACTACAATGACTATTACTATTACTTATGTATTACTACTATATTATTATAATTATTATTTACTATTACCACTAACATTACGCATGTACTACTATTGTTAATACTACTATTATTTATTAATACATTTTTATTATAATTATAAAATAGTTAGAGTTTATTTAGAACTCTTTAACTATAGATTTCTAGTTTAAAATTAATGAGAATCTTTTTTTCCTTCAAAATGATTAATATTTTAAAATTTAAATATTTTTTATCTTTTAATTAAAATATTTTTTACAATATTATTAATCTTATCCTAAAATTATCACGTGATTTCTCAATAAATTGTTATTTGATTAATTATGGTGCTTCGTCCTCTGTTTTATAGTATATATAGAGAGAGATAGATATAGATAACGAAAAATACAAATTGTTACAAAATATAATCAAGTCAAGAAAAGAATAAATCAATTGAAAGTATAAATGCTTGCAAGTTTATTTTATAATATTTTTAAATAAATATGTGAAATGTGATAGAGAATGCTCCAAATTAAATAGACGTCTTTCTATTCAAGAGAAATATATTAAAATAAAAATATGATACATACATATATACGCATATATACATATACATACATACACACACATATATATGTATATGTATATTGTATATTGTATATTGTATGTGTGTGTATATATAAGTAGATGAAGTTTTGAATTGTTGGCATGCAATCTCACTTACAACATTTTAGTTAATGATTCACTTCAACAACAACAAAGTAGAAAAGTCTAATAACTATGAATAGAACGCAGTAATAAATACCAAAATGGCTAGTACTTTTGAGCTGATTTTTGGGTAGGAAGCAATCCAAAACGCTTTTTTAGAAGCATTCTTTGCCTTAAAAATTTATGTGATTTTATTATTGTTATAATAAGTAAATTCAGTTACAATATATGAGAGTAACCCGAGAAGTTTAGCTTCAAGACTAAAAATGATTTGCAATCTATGTTTTTAGACTTTCAAAAATGCCGTCACATTTGTATAAGATCCTCCAAAAACGCACTAATTTTGAAGGATCCATACACACATGTCGGCAAACCCTTCATAAATGTTGTGGCACTTGTGTAATGTCCTCCAAGAATGCACGAGCCGACATACACACGTTGCTCAGATTTCCAAAAATATTGTTGCGTCCGTATAAGATCTTCCAGACATGCATCAACTTTAAAGGATTCATGACCACATATTCATCGACATTTTTAAAGAGTCCGAGCAACATAGGTCGCAAACGTTGTCATGCATTTATTTTGAGATGAAATGAGAAAGAAAATTTGGAGCTTAGATGCTTACTAGGACGACAGAGTCTCGAGCAGCAAGTGCTAGAGTATCAGCACAAGAGACGGTGTGAGGACAAACATGTTCTAATTTAGCTTTGATTTCATCAATTACTTCAAATCCCCTTAGAGAATTCTTGTTTGGTCCTGCTTCCTTTTCACTTTTGAATGCACTATTTTTATCCAATAATATGGATGCATCACACCCCTATAACACAAGGAAAAAAATGAAATTATTAAACCTGATTTATAGAGGGAAAAAGGTCCAAATTTACCCATCTTAAACATCTCAATTTACCATTCATTATATATGTTTTGGAATTATTTATAGCAAAAATAACATAAACGTATACCTTAATTTATCACATTTACACAAATCTCATTCTCACAAAGTAATTACGAAAATCCCAATTAATTATGTATCTTCGTAGGATGTATCGGGAGTTAATTATGTATCTCGACAAATGCAAAATTGAAAAAAATATTTCGAGAGCTGATTATGTATCTCGACAAACACAAAATCGAGATTTTCAGTAATTATACAAAATACAAAAAATTTCTATAAATGTCTTTGTCTTTATTTATAACCTAATCATTTACAACTCATCATGTATTTGTCTTTGACCTTAATGGAGCTCTAGTGTGGAGTTGATGAAATTTAGTGTCAAAATACTTAATGAAAAAGGTCAAAATTCACACCTAGTTTTTTGACTAAGGTTAAATTACTCTGTATACGTCAAATTGGAGCTCCATTACACTAGTTAAAAAAAGTGACTTTTCGATGAAATTCGTGAGAAATTGGCTTGTTACAAATGTGATAAAATCTAATATTTTTCATGGTATCTTAAATTCACGTTTTTTTAGTAGGAGAAAATATGAGACGAATTGCTAACGATAAGGATAGGATATGAATGACTCCAAAATATAACGGAGTATAAGAAAATGTCCAAAATATACCTGGACAAAGCAGTCATGGAAGTGAAGTCTTAGGAAAGAAGCAGCCATTCTTGGATCTTCAGCAGTTGCCTCTTCCAAAACAGACATTACAATTTCATTTGCTTGAGGACATGAGAATTGGTACAATTCTGGAAAAAGACCACCATAATTGGAACTGGAAACAAGAAAAGCTTGGAACATTGCACAAGACAAAAAGAAAATTACTAGTCCAGGAGAAGCCATATTAATTAATTGGTGATTTAGAAATGAAAAAATCAAATTCTTGTATGATAAATTTAATTGTAAATGCATGGGAATATTTATAGGGAGTTCACGTGACCAAATCAAGTAACTAGTCATCTGTTACCAAATCCTCTAATAATAGTAAGTCACATTAATTTTCATAGTAGTCAACTCATTTTTTCACAAACCTTCTTATAGGAAATAATGTTTCTTTTATTAAGTGTTTGAGAGAATCTTGGAGCAATGATAAAGTTGTCTTCATGTGACCTATAAGTCACTAATTAGAGCCGTGGAAGCAACCACTAATGCTAGCTTGTATTAGGCGTTTGGGTAGGTTGTCTACGTCACACCCTACTAACGTGCCTTGGCTATTTCTTTGTGTAGGTAGTCTACGTCACACCTCTTGGGATGCGCCTTACTAACACGGAATTCTCTGTGCACCGGACATTTATTAAGTGTTTCTGGTTTGAGTTGTAGTTCTACCTGCTCCAATGAACAAAATAAGGAACAACATTATACGTCAACCACGTTTAGAGTTTGAGCAACTTTTGAACTTTTCTTGTCTTGGCTATTTCTTCAAAAAGTTGCAATTGCAACTGATTGCTTAAATAATCTGTCTTGTTAAATTGAATATTAATTAGTTCGAGTCCGTAATGATGAAATAGAAAAAGCAAACAAATTTGGATAAATCTTATAGGATCTTGCTAATCTCACATGATTATTTACGAAATACGTAATTAGTTACTAATGCTTTGGTCTATTTGGAAAACTCAGTACCAAACCAGTGATTTATCACATAAACTAACGGCTTGTTTACTGTTTTGAATAGTACTCCACAACCATATTTGGAAGTTGATTTTCATATTGCTTTACGCCAACCAAAAGAGAAAGAAATTTGATCTTCAAATGTAATCAGGGGGTTGAGTTGTAACTTATAAGTTAGTAAAATTCAGTAGCTTTGACTCTAACGACTCTATATTTGTATTAAAAATTTCACTTAATATTTATTTATTCATAACCCATTAAGCGAAACGAATTTGATTAATTAAGAACTCAACAAAAGTTATTGCAAGCAAATTACAACACTGAGATAATTTGAAATCGAAATAAGAATGTTATTACTCTCTAAGGAGTTGCTTGGTACGCAGACTAAATTATCACGGGATTAAATTATCCCACATGGTAGATGGTATATCCAGGATTAAGCTAGGATATCCCACCTTAAAAGCGTACCAAACAACCCCTAAATAGAGTGTCATGCTTATCTAATGCCATTTGACACTTCAGGTGGCTGAAAACATGAGAGTGAGCTTTCAAAAGGCAACAATCAGTAGGTCAAAAAGAAAACTGTCGTTTGATTTAAGCTCATCTCTTACTAAACATTATACAAAATAAAAATAGTGAATAAACTAACATATAAATCTATGACATGACTAAAAGACTCCCAGAAGAAACATGAGCTAAAGTTAATGTAACATGACTTGGACAAACAAGAAAGCTACTACAAATTAAATACTCTTGCTAATAAAACTCAACATTCTCATACAACTCACAAAGGCGAACCAGGTCAAACTGTCCCTTTATCACTCAATCAACTAAGTAGGAATATTTGGTCAATTCGTACATACAATGGGGTGAAGGAATAGCCTTACAAAGTAGTTACATGTGACGAGATATTTCTATGTACAGAATGAGCAGTTGGAGAGAACAGAAGTACAAATAATGTACACGAGTCAGGCACAAACTCCTTGGAACGAGCATGCCCACTTTTTCTTCAGTCAACGGACTGCTGATGTGAGGATAGATGACTTCTAGTGATTCTTGTTTACTACAGTGAAGCATATTCGTCGGAAGCCACAGTCTGGAGATTCTTGTGTTGGGAGTTTCACATGCAATCTACATAAGCTTCAATTTGTGTTGGCCATAATCATGTGCTTGTGTCGTCACCCTTCAAGAATATGTATTCTGGTGACTCGAAGCAATTATGATACACACATTTGCCTCATCGGAGTTAGAAGCCTTGCGAATCGAAGGGGAACATGTGCTCTCACCAGGGTTCCTGTCTCGGTGTATTCCTATAAAACCATAACAAAAATGAAGGATGAAAATTTTATCTTTATAATCTGGGATAGTAGGTAATGTTAGTACCATTTTTTAAAATTTACCACCACAACATACCCAGTGTATTTCCACAAAGTGGGGTCTGGGGAGGGTAAAGTGTACGCAGTCCATATAAAAATTTACCAGTTTTTAAAAAATTATCTCCATATTGTTTAAACCAACGCAGGACTGAAAGCAGAAATGGATATGTCTTTCTCATGTAGTTCATGACTATTGGACATTGCCAGACAAATCCTCCAATTCTTAACCAAAATTCTAGAGCTCATATTGTAGAACACTATGGAGTGACTTCATGGTTATACAAACTAGCTTGGTATTGAACAAGGACACTTTCAAACTTCATTTAAGTGACTAGAGATCTACTTAGAGAACAGCTTTGGGACTGAGGGACGGATTCATAACTTTCACATCCATTAAAGTTTAGACAGGTGAAAAGGAGAGAGTGAGGGGTTAAATGCATCAATGGGGAAGGACAAATGGGAATGACTAGTACTTTCAAATTACTAAGAGTATACGGCTTACAGTTTTCTCAACCATTCCAACTTGATGTATCGTACTGAGGAGTTCCCCTTTATCAAATGGAATCAAAGCTTCCACCCATACCATTGCATCCTGCCAACAAAGAAAAGCTCTACCATCACAACCTAACCTTTCCTAAAAATATTGATTATCCCCGAACTAGGCACAAATGTATCTGCTTTTTCTTTTTTTTAGAAAATAAAACAAGCCATATACACCTTTAGTCTATTCTGGATTTTGTTGCAGAATTCATCCAACCCTTCACCAGTTAAAGCAGAAACACAAACCACATTGTTTCTCCTCTTGGCTTCCAACTTGATTTTTTCAGGATCTCCAGCTTTATCAACCTGTCAAAAGATAATTATCTGATTACGTATTACTTTCAGCTTCAGAAGTCGGGATGATCACATACCAACAATCTTTATCAGCAAGCGGATATCTATTGTGGTAAATGGGAAAAGAAAGGGAAGATATACCAGTTTTAGTTTATGCACGCACACGAGATGCTTATCTATGCCACACGTTGAAACCTAGACAATCTAGATTAGCTAGAAAAACTATATTTTTTCAATGTGCACCGAGGTCAGTGAGGAAAGGACAAACAAGGCATGTGCTAAGAGGAAGAAAGAAATTTAAAAGTAAAATAACAAATCTTGTACTGTAAGCATCATTAAACAGCAGTCCATAGACAATAAACCATCAACACTCAAAATCAACAGGGACTGGTATAACAAGAAAGGCTTGCAGGCACACCACAAGAATTTAGCAAAAAAGATCATGAACAGCTGGAGGAAGAACAAACCAATAAAAAACAAGATGGCTTAGGATTCAAGAAGTAGAGTGCTCGCTGCAAATAAACGTATTCAAACTAAATAATATGCAACGACAATACCTTGTTCCACAGCATCAACTTTGGAATTGATGATGTATCCAGTTCTGAAAGAACTTTCTCCACAGCTTCCATCTGTTGCTCTGATAGTGGGTGACTAAACAAGGTGGCAAACAAAGATAAGGAGCTTATGTTGAACGTTGCATTGAAAACTCACTCCATCAAATGGATCAACTTTACCTTATGTCCACCACATGCACTAAAATTGAAGACTCGGCGATTTCTTCGAGCGTTGCCCTAAAGGCTGCAACCTATTGCAAGAAGAATCATATAAAAGACCAATTCCATTATATCTTAACTTATTTAATGAGCCTATGTTGAAACTTGTCTTTAGCAGGAAGATGTAAAAGATGAGCTATTTAATCTGCATGCGAAGTTGCAAAGGTATTTACCAGAGTTGTCGGTAATTTTTGGATGAAGCCAACAGTATCGGTAAGCAGAAACTCCTTCCCATTCTTCATCTGGATCAGAAGAGTTTACAACAAGCACAATACATTACAACTATACATATAACTAAGTATACTTATAATGCAGATATAATCCAGATGTGCATAATTTCAACCAACTGCCAATGAGGAATTTATGTGCTTGAAAAGGGCACTGACTATAAAAAACATGCAAGCAATGAGTTGAGCTGTCATGAGGATTAATCCTCACTCATTATCCTCACCTGCACCCTTCTTGTAGTAGGATCAAGTGTAGCAAATAATCGGTCCTCTGCAAGAACATCAGCCCCAGTCAACCGGTTGAGAAGTGTACTTTTTCCGGCATTTGTGTATCCAACCTAAAGCAATAAGCACTTATATATCAATTATCCATGCTCTTGAGCATGGTTTACAAACACTCTATAGAAGACAAATTCCATACCAAAGATACAACAGGGACAGGTACAGAGACCCGACGATTCCTGTACTGTTTTCGATGCTTCCGAACAGATTCTAGCTCTTTTTTAAGTACACCAATCTGCAAAGGTTATAGTAAAATCTGAAGTTAGTCATAGAAAGGTGCAAAAGCAACCCAAAAAATGTATCCCAGATTTACACATTATTAACGCAAAAGAAAGAGTAGAGAACTCCAAAAACAAATGGAATAACAAACTATGACAAACGTGGATTATAAATAAGAGGAAAGAGCAGGTTCATCTACTTTTCCGGGTAATTACCAATACTAGTCAGGAGCTCTTACAGAGGAAAGGCAATCATGACTGACTGGTTTAATCTTGAAAGCAGGGCCATCACCAAGAGACCTGACGCAACTAAGCCAAGGCAGTTCACTAGTTATAGAGGTCTCATTAACTTTTGGCATGGTCAGATAAGCAACAAGAAGGAAAAGTAATACCGAGAGCTCAGTTCAGCATTAACACACAGGTTTGCAAAGAAAAGACTAAAGGACTAGATCTGTTCCAATTAAAGTTTCGGCAGTGCATCAGTGAGCTTTTACGATCTCATCTCAATAAAATTTGGTGCTGTGGTGCTTGCCGGGAAACATTTTTCTGTTGAAATTTGGAAGAGGCCAAAAGCATGCCATAGAAAGGCCACTAGAATACACAAAACCAGTAACACACTGAAAGCTATCACAGGCAAAAGTTTAGAGAACCAAGGATCAAAATATTACTCACTACAATACAACCTCTACAATCGGCCAGAAAATTAACAAACATAGAGGGTTAAGATCTAGTTCTAGTTTGATCTAGACTGGACCACAAGTTACTTACCAATACAGACATACATAATTTATGATGAATAAGTGAAAATTGCTTACTTGAGTACGTAAAATTCTCTTGTCTACTTCAATTTGTTTTTCACCCATACCCTTGACCTGTCCTCCAGCTTGACGCTCAAGGTGAGTCCACATACGGGTTAGCCGTGGTAATTGGTACTCCATTTGTGCCAACGATACCTGAAGAAAATCATCTGGTTATGCAAAAGTGCAAAAACTTTCAGGATGCAATACAAATAATAAAAGTGGACTAGCCTGTAAAGATGCTTCACGGGTTGCTGCACGCTGGTTGAAAATATCCAGAATGAGAGCAGTGCGATCGCACACTCTAACATCTCCACCAAAAGCCTTCTCCAAATTACGCAATTGTCTAAAAAGAGCACCATAAAACAATCAGCCTATATGGATTGCCACAAGTACCAGAGTGGATTAAAAAACTGCATAAGACTGAAAGTATTGAAGGAACAAAAGTAAAATACAAATCAGAACATTCCAGAATTTAACAGCTATGTCCTTGGCAAGAATAATACTCATGTAATGGGCAAAATTTTGCTGAGAAATACCCTGGTGAAAGTTCATCATCAAATATCACAGTCTCAACATCAAATGCACGGATCGCACTTTTGATTTCTGAAACTTTTCCAGATCCTATGTAAGTCCTCGGATTAGGAGAAGATAACCTAGAAGAAATGAAAGTGTAAGCTGCATATATATAAATAAAAGTTGAAATTCAAAAGAAATTTAACTGGAAAAGAAATAATGTATTCTCTTGCATCTAGACAGTACCATCCCTGTAAATGCAAAAGAATAAATAAATGAGATGATGTGGAAAACATGTTCTATGATTATACAACCCAGGTCCCACGTCATAACCAAGGTAATCATATTTTCGTGACAATTCGAAGTTTAGCAGCTGTAAGACGACATGTCTATGCAGTTAAAGTGAGCTCTAAGATTAGTGGACCTATAAACTATTTACATTTTGATCTACATAGGATTATTCTGACCAGGACTTATGAAGCTAAGGTTACACAAACCATCACTTGTGCATCAGAAGTGACTATAGTGCCAGTACTTACTTCTGATATGTCGAATCAACAACCAGTAGTCCAGCAGTATCAGCCAGCTGAGCCAATTCCTTGAGTGATTCCTCTATACCGAATGAATCTTCTGTATCACCTTTGCACGCAACACCCACTAGGTAGGCTTTCTCTTCAAAAACCTAAAGCAGCAGAAAATTGAGTTAAAGAATAGAGAGACAGAGTACAAGAAAATTTGGTTGTCATTGCCAAAACTGTGTTTCAATTGGAAAATCAACAAAAGGAACCAAGAAAATTATATGCCATATCAAAAAGATTTGAACTTGGAACCTCAAGGTGAATTTGAACCCCCTAAACCATTGAGCCAACCTCTAGTCTTGTGTCAGGGATTCAAAATCTATATTTTGCCCGGGGGGGTTGCGGATGAACATCCACTCCGCCTCCTACATCCGCCACTGCATGCATCATTTCTTTCACTTAAATTTTCATAAATATGTCATGATTAATTTTGCTCATAATGTAAAATTTAAAAATGAAAATCTGTTAATGCTTATTCACCTACACTTATAGTACACACAAAAGATTAGCACCATTTATGTTTGTATAATTATTATAACAAACTTCAAATATTAGAATAAAACACTTCAAAATTTTTGTATACATGGAAATTAAAAACAATAAAGAAACATAGCACCCCTTGGTTATTGATTAATGCTCACCTAGAGTTTAAATTAAGTATTGGGTGTATGCATAGAGTTGCTGATAAACTTTTTTCTATGTATACACTATTTGCTCACCGAATTCAAGTTATTATCATACAAAGCAAAGGAAATAGAAAATAAAATTAATACTTCAACCTGCTAGAATTTGGTCCTACAAAATATACGATTATATGAAGAATTAAACAAAAACTAGCCGGCAAATATGCGATATACATAATCCATGTATAGTATGTGTATAATCGTGTATAACGAGTATATATAGACTGGAAAAGGCAAACAGTAAATTTGCTAGGCTATTCCTGTAAAGATCCCAAAAGGTAATTCCTTTACTCAGAAAAATGTAAAAATACAAAATTTGAAAAAATGAACTCACCTCTCCACCATTGTGTAGCTTGAACCTCGAGCATTTTCATCATCCTCATCCAATTTTCCCCTATTTTCACTTTTTCCTATCCAATTTTGGCCTTTTTCTTCATCCACATCACTAGCAACTCCATTTTCTACTTCATTTACCTCGGTTTCCGATATATTGGTACGTTCTACATATGTTAAGTCTAGGACCTAGGATATTTTCGTACGTTCTACGTATGTTTAGGCTTTATTACTTTTTAAAATTCCGTGTCACGCAGACAAACAAATTGAAATGGAGTGACGAATACTTTACTCAGAAAAATGTAAAAATACAAAATTTGAAAAAATAAACTCACCTCTCTACCATTACGTAGCTTGAACCTACTAGCGTTTTCATCATCCTCATCAACTTTTCCCTTCTTCTCACTTTTTCCTATCCAATTTTGACCTTTCTCTTCATCCACAACACTATCAACTCCATTTTCAACTTCATCAACCTCAGTTTCCGGTACTATTTCCTGTTCAATCACCGATAGGCTTTCGTTCGGCGATAGAACTCCGATTTCTTCTCCGACGGCTTTAATGCAATTACGGTAAGTGTAGTTTGTTTGGATTATTCGGGTTAAGGAAACGGGTCGGATACGGGTTTGAATCCATCGGGAATCGGAGTCCGGAAAGAGAATGGATGGTTTCAAATTGGAGCAGAAGCATAAACTCATTATTGGAAGGGGAGCGAAAATGATTTTTTTGTTTTGCGGATATTATGTATTTTCAGCTTTTTAATATCTTCAGTTGTAAATTTGTTCTGTTATCTGGTATTATAAATAGTGACAGCAATGATTATTAAATATGTAACTAATAATCTTTCAAAAATATAATACTCCCTCCATATCAATTTACGTGATATCTAAAAACATAATAATATATTTTAAAATTTAAAAGTAATTTAATTTAAGTCTTGTTTAATTATTATTGAGAAAATTTATATTTCTTAAATATCATGCCTAGTGAACTGAGTTTACATAAATTAAAATGGAGTGATTAATAGCATATTATAGAGAAGAAAAATGAATGTGTATAAGATTTACAAGGTGTAATAGATATGCTATATTCTTGGAAAAAGTTACTTTTTCCAAATTCTGAAAATTAGCTTATATTATCGCTTAAAAACACCTTTTTTTTTTCTAATAGCTTGGCCAAGTAATCGTAAAAGGGTTAATGGAGCAAGAATATTAGCAGTAGTTAGTTTTTTTATTCAAAATATTCCTCCGTTAGATATTTGACTAAAAAATATCTTTCTTCGTATGATCGATCAGCATCCACGTGAAAAATCACTTTTTAAAATACATTAAAGATTTTAGTTTTAGCCATCAAATTCACACTTCCTGCTCTTTAGAATAGTTGCACGGTTGACGAAAGGTTTCATAAAAGATATTCAACAAGAAATTGAAGTAAATAAGAAGTGAATAGAGAACGCGGTAAATAAATTTTACTATATGTGGGAGAAGACGGTATTTAAAAGTGTGATTTTCCACATGGGAGCTGGCGTGGACTAGCCATGTGGGCGTTGAGGGATATTTTTTGCTCTTTTCCGCCAAGTAACTCTTTGACATTAAAATTTTATGAATTCTACAGAAAGAATTTAATTTGTGTTAGAGTTCGGCTATTTTACTTTAAACCTATCTTGATGGCTATCCTATTCAAAACACAAAATCTATCCAAAATCCTTTCTTTTTGATAATTTGACCACCAAATTCAAATACTACTCCTTTCATAAGATCAAATTCAAATCTTCCAACTTTCGAGAAATACGTCACTAACGATCCTCGAATCACACAGAGAAAATTTATGTCAAATGCAAATCTTGCTACTTTTGAGAAATGCGCTATTAACAATCCTTGAAATACGGTGAAAATCACGAGAAAAGAATCAAGTAAGGAACAGATTTGTAGCCATATGATTTATCAATAAAAAAATCTTATTTCTTTATATTTAATTAGTAGTTGAAGTTTATTTTTCATAAATTAAATTATGGTGATAACAACTCTAAAGTAAATATTCTTTTTTAAAAAAATATATATATTTTTGGCTTCCTGGAAATTTGGCTCAATAGACTAAGTAGTCATTTGGCCATGAAAATAAAAAAAAATCGGAGTTAGAGTTGAAATTGGAGTTGAAGTTGTGTTTGGCCATGCCTTTTTGAATTCTTTTTTTTTTTTTTTACTTTTGAAAAAACTTTTAAAAATATGATTTTATGCCCTAACTTTTACAAACTATCAAAATCACCCAACTAAAATTTACCTACTAACGGAAAAAGAACACAATTAGCCACTTTTATAAAAATAATTATATATACATGGTCATATTTAATGAATTTCAATTATGACATATATAATATTTACATTAATAGCCGTTTTCTCATATTTGAAAATTTTAAATATGAATGTTATATTAACATATCATTGCTTCCTATTTTTTAGGTAACAAATATTATCTTTCAAATAAATTTATTTTCTTAGGAACTTATGTAATTTATTTATTTTATTTTTCGTTCCTAAAAAATAGAAAATGATGAGTTGTTATTAAATTTTAGGGTGCCGCTAATTTATTTCTTTAATTTTCTTATACATGAAAGATTTTGCTGTGTGTGAATAAATTATTTCTATGTAAAATATACTTTGCATATTTATGGTATATTATATCATGTACCATAAATATATAAATATGCTTAGTATGTTTCTTTATACTTTGTATATTTATATATGTGTGTATATGATATATACATGGTATAAACTTAATACATAATATACTTTGTATATTTATGTTATAAATATGTTTAGTATGTTTCTTAATAATTTGTATATTTATATATGTGTGTATATGATATATACATGGTATAAACTTTATATATAACATACTTTGTATATTTCTGCTATAAATATAATACTTTATATATTTATGGATATAAATATAATATTTTATGTATAAAGATGTCAAGTATTATGGTATATAAAGATAGCAGTTGCAATTTAAGGATAAATTTGTTAAATTGGACATATTTTTTTATGAAAAATATGTATCACTGATTTATATTTTTAGCATATATATGGTATAAACTATTTATATTTGAATAGTATAATAAAGATGTACACAATATAATATATATAATCAAACTAAAAATGAGAATAATTTGTGGCCGTGATAAACTAATCTGCTACGACTTTATTAATTCCATAAATATAGAAAATGATTATCCATTATTAATCAAACGACTATAATTCCTTAAACGTACGTATCACAATAGAAAAATTATTATTATTATTATATTATAGTAATTAAGATCATTAGCAGTAAAATAATGTCTTAAATAAGAGATAAAATTAAATAAGGAAGAAAAATAATGACGAGAGAGAAAAAGAGATATATATTAATTAGGATAGCATTAAGTTTGAAATTATAATTATCTTATTCTTTAAAACTGCTATATACGTAATATTGAAAAAGTAACGTTATAAGGAGAGTTTTATGTAAAAATTTAAAAGATTGGGGTTATATGTAATAATAATAAAAGTTGGAATTGGAGTTGGAAAATTGAAAAACAACAAAAACCTGTTTTCCCTTTTCAAAAAAAAAATCCGGAATTGTTTTCCGAATTTTCATGACCAAACACCATGATTTCCAACTCCGAAAAAAATTTCAGAAAAAAGAGAAAAAATTTCATGGCCTAACGGGCCCTAAAAATCAGTAAAAAAGATGGCGCCAAAAGCATTTCTGTTATGATCTCAATTCTCAAAAGCCAAAAAGGAGTAATCACAATATTTTTGGGACAATTTTCTGATATTATATTGACTGATATTGAAGACGATTACAACTAATGAAAACTAAAGGATAACGAAAAATATGAAAAACTATCTACTTGACTCCTTAAACGAGCTTGTAACCTGTTGTAACACCCCGTACTTAATTACGTGCATTAGCCATGGTTATATGTGTTGGAGTATATGTATTGATCATAAGTTAGGTATATATGAGTTTAAGTATGAGTATTGATTATTTTGAGATGGTTTCAAGGGTATAGTTTGATTATATGTGTATAGGAATCGACTTTATTTATACCGGAATTTGCTCGTCGAAGATTCTATGCGAAGTTTATCGAGTTAGCTTTCCAATGATATAAAGATTTCTGAAAACAGATGAGTATCGGATATAAGCGAGCATGTTCGAAACTTGAAAACGGTGGACGCAATGAACAGTAAATGTGCAGAAATTTTCTGCACACAAAAGTACTGCAGCCAAACAGATTTTTGGGTCGATTTTAAACGATCATAACTCCTTGTACAAAATGAACTGTGTGAGATTCTATATATCGATGAGAAGCCCCGAGAGTCTTCTTTCTAATGCAATTGGTTTCACCCAAATCCATTATCGGAGCAAAGAGTTATGGTCGATTTACTTTAGCCTACCAAAACAGTCCACCATGGACAGATTCAGATTTACTTAAATTTTAAGGGCAATATGGTCATTTTCCATCACCTCATGGACGAAAATTGGTCATTATATACATATACTTAGCCTCATATCCATCATTTATC